>JAFJYI010000045.1:0-2400000 GCA_019022655.1 Acacia acuminata
GTTATTAGATAAGAGGAGAGGAGAGAATAACTTGAAAGTTCAAATTTGGGGTGTATTGAACTTCATTCCCAATTCCCTATTTATAGGACATGGTTCATGAGTAGATAAGAGAGTAATTAAAGTTAGATAAGGTTGCCAAGTCACATGGATAAGATTGCCAACTCATGTGGATAGATTGCCAAGTAAGAGTGACATCATCATTAGCTTGGGAAATAAGAAATGTAGTGATAAGCTTTTTCTTTGCTTGGAAAAGAAAAAAAGAAGTGATAAGATTATTTTACATTGGCTTGAAAAATAAGAAATGTATTGATAAAATTATTTTCCTTTGACACACCTAAATCATAATTACAACAATCCCCACATGTGGCAAAAGGAACATTAATTGTTGAGTTACACAAATAGGTGTAACCATGTCGAATCTAGTGTCTTTTGGACTTGAACCAGACCTAAATCAATAACACTTAGTACACAAAGCTGTCAATGAAGCCTGCTTCTATGGACCAACAACTCTTGGTGTGTACCGAAGCATTAAGGGTCAAATTATACCCCCACAATTTCTACTATTAACGGAGATTTTGCATGTTATGAGGCGCATGCTTGGTTCTTAACCAATGCTCTAAAGATTTCGCTACGATCTCATAGGAGAGAACCCAGTCCACATTCGTAGAGGTGAGTTCATCTAGCGTATTTACAATGAATACACCATTCTATAGGATTATGAAATCATTAACGACTTTGTTCAACCTCACTATAAATGCATTCTAGCACTTTCTCACACACCGGAAAGGGACTTGAATTTAATTATAGTGATAGTAGAATTAATAAAACTGAATTGTTCTTACCCATTTGAACCTTCTTCATGGGGTATCCAATCACAAAGGTTAGGTTATCATCACTGTTAATTTCGTATTGACTTCAGTCTCATTCCCCTCAATGTTTCAATAATTTGTTTCTTCCCCAGGGCTTTGTTAACGGATACAACATGTCATGTTTTTGACCTCACAAAATCGATTGATTGAGACAACTCCACCATAATTTTTAAGCTAGCTTATTCATGTCATATCTCAAACGATTTTCAATTACATCATTTTTCTCTCTACAATGGCTATTGCCATTTGAAAATCACATATCATCGTCAAGTGTTGGGTTTATACCAAAATATTTGCTAAGAGGTTTTCAACATTCTTAGCACTTCATTCACTTCAAGAGTAATCAACTCTGACTCACAACATTTATTTTTACCACTACTAAAGGTTAATGATAACTATTGGATTTTTACATATATATTGAATTTCAGTTAACATCCGTGTATATCAATACAAGGGGAATCCACAATACATGATGCCAATATGGCATCCCTTAACTATTAACTTCTCTTCATGAGAGTTTACATATGCTCAATGTCTATACATTATTTTCGATGTCACAGGAAACTGTATTGTCAAGGGTGAAAAATAATTATGTGACAACATATTTACCACATCCATGCTTGGTTCGTACGATAAAAAGGAAGAAAGAAAGCAAATAGAATAAAATGTTAATCTTAGTTTACGATCTGGATCTTTAAGAAAAGCATTTACAAGGACCTGAGTAGAATCTAATCTTCGAGCCAATTCTAAATTTTTTAGGGTTAAGGTACGTCCACATCGTGAAGCATTTTTTAAAACATATTTAGTATCTTAAAGTATTTTGTAATGCATTCAACACTTATGTAAAGGTGAGATTACTCCCTTTTCATTATATTAGGGGTACGATTACACTGCTAAATATTTTAGGGTGTTGGATCCCCTTTCAAACAATTTTTAGGGTGTTAGATGCACTTTTACCTATATGAACAATCTATAATTTTTTAGATGATAATTCAATAATAATATGTTTTTAAGCTTCATTTTGTTTTGTAAACCTTTTTGAACTTTATCTGATTCATAATACGTAGATTTTTTTTTTCAGATCAAAGTTTGAATAATATATAAATAAATCCTACCATGCTTTTATTAGTGAAATAATACCGCCTGGCATACAAATTAATAATATATGTCACTTCGTAGTTCGTATTAACTGTTTGGCCAGCAA
Organism: Acacia acuminata; assembly: GCA_019022655.1. Taxonomy (NCBI): domain Eukaryota; kingdom Viridiplantae; phylum Streptophyta; class Magnoliopsida; order Fabales; family Fabaceae; genus Acacia; species Acacia acuminata. The sequence goes on from JAFJYI010000045.1 coordinate 2,074, forward strand.
ACTATGCGTATTACTTTGAAATTATACAAATAATGTTCATTGTTTAAGGAATAGAATAATATTTAGACTTGATTTGGAAAGTTGTCCCTGCGGTTGTTTAGAATTATTGGTTAGTATGAATCTTCGCTTTGTTGTATTGAATTAGACTTTGTTGCAATTCATCGAATTGCTATTCTTGAGATTATTGCTACTATATAAGGCCATTGCAAATTTGCAATCAGATTTTTGCAGTCATAATTGGAATACCTAACTTTCAACGTGTATGATTGAAGCGGCTCTTAGATTATTAAACACTTACAATAAAAATTGCAAAGGGAACAGGAACTTGAGATGAGATTTATTTAATTTATGACCCATTTCTCATATAAAATTCATAGTACGGTATAAGCCTTATATACATTCAGTTTGCTCACTTATCGGGTGACTAACATGGAACAAATGCAATAAGCACCAAACCACAACCTCATATTCTAAATTATTAGTCCAAACAGCAACAACACATGCAAAAGAAATAAACACAACTTAGTACAAAATGGCCCCTTGTATTTCATCACTTACATGTAAATAAATATTGGCTATGAAAAAGGAATTGAACCCAAACTCCTCAAGATAATTCTATCAGTGTTAAGACTTAGAAGAAGAATTCCATCTCCCATTACTCAAATCAAACAAAGCAGTCCCTATGAGAATGTCATAAATGAATAGCATTTAACAACTCAATGAGCTAAAAATAGAAGTTGAAAAGAGTCGAGCAAGTTGGAAGGCAAGTTGAGGGACACATTCCTAACATTTGTTTGATTTGAAAAGAGCTGCAATATGATGAAAGTTGTAGAGTGTGCTTATGAAATTAGAATGATTGCAGATATAGTTGAGGTAAAAAGACAAAAGGTTTCTATTTCCAGTCAATTTTTCCTTGAAGTTGGGGAAGACCTCGAAGTTGGGGTCGAAGATAGGTTTTGATTGGGGTAAAGGTTCCTTCTCAAACTTAAGTGGTCCATTTATAAGAGGATTTTGTTGAAATTATTTTAATAAGTGGTACCAGAGCATAGTAAGCGGTATCAGAAAGCAGTATAGCCTCAATAATATGGCTACAGAGAAGGCTCTATCGGATGGGCAGCTGGAAAGAAAATCAGAACTTATGGTATTAACTTGAACTTTTTGCATAGTAAGCGATTAAGGACAAAAATATCTCGGTAATAAAAAAGAGCAAGAACAGAAATCAGAAATATGAAACTTGAATGAAAAGATCTCAACTTCAACATGGAGCTTAAATGGAAAGAGCTCAGATTGATCACATATCTCATTAATGAAAGAGAGCAAATTAGAATTAATGTTGCGCTTAAAATATACTTTGGTTTTATATATTACAAGTAAATTAAAATTACATTTACAAATATAAGTTTTTGATTCCGGTGAGGACACAATGTCCTTCTCAACTTTACGTGGTGTAATTACAAGAGCATTTTATCAAGATAATCTTAGAGGGACAAAAAATCAATTGATGGTAATAAAATTGGCGTGCGCTTCTGCTAATAGCTAAAGCACGACGTTTAGCGCTCCATCCCTAATTTGTTTGGTAAGATAATGTTTTGTTTTGACGAGATAACCTACCTAGAATCTTTACAAATCTGGTCAGCAGGAATCTTGATATTATTATGTACAGAAAAATCAATATACATAAAGAAAAGACACAATAAAACAGAACCATACACATATATAAATATGTATGTATACATCATATCTAGATGTTTGTGTAGCTAGTCAACTGAATTGTAGTATTACGACAATAATAGATGTATTTTCCCTTCTTTACCTCTCACACCATCTCTCTATTCTCTTTATTTTAAAATCTTCTCTTTCCATCAGTATCTTGTAATCATGATCTTCATTGGATTAAACACACAGAAAGTGTTGTCCACTAGGAGGTAACTATAGTGATACTTTGCTACACATTTGAAAGTGCATTATTTGTTCACAGAACACAATTAGTGTTGGAACAGATCCTAGATTCCAAAAAGTAACATAGTATATATAGTAGCATTCACTTCGCCCTACTAATTTAAAATAACTACAGTTGGAGGGGGAAAAAAAGAAACTAGTACAAGTAGCTATTAAGAAAATGAACTATATGATGCTGATCTTCTTCCAAAGCCACGTTTGGGATTGGAAGACTGATCACCAGAGTCGTGTTTCAAAGCTTGTGCATATTTCATTAATGGAGTTTTCTCCATGTTTACTGAATCATCTTCTTCCTTCAGAATCACCATCCTGCTGTTCAAATCAGAAGAACTTCTGGATATCCTATATGGAGTAGTACTGTCATAGTCACTCCTCCTTGGACACGTATCGTCATTCCCACCAGTGGATCCGGTTGAACAGAACTGTGGGGAGTTATTCCTACTTTGAGTCCCACATTTTTCCAAAGGTGAAAACTGAACACTACGAGGGCTACCTTTGCCTTTGATCAATCTTCTAAGTTTGTGAAAGAATTTCTTCTTGTTTGAAGTGTGGCATGTGGAAACAGATGACGACGACGAAGACGAGAAGTTTCCGAAAGGAGAGCGATAATCATCGGTGTCTGTAAAAGAAGAAGCCAGAGAAGAGGACCATTGGTCTGATGAAGGTGAATCACAGTCCATTATTGTTCCTTCTTCAGATTTTGCATATTCAAATATGAGCTGTTTGGCTTTCTTCTCAGAGGTTGGGCTTAAGCTTTTGCTCAAGTCTCTTGCAACAGTTTTACCTGGTGACGGCTGATAATCTTTGAGCTCAAATCGTAAGCAAGCATTAATCCACCGAAGGTACACCAATTCTTCAACATCTGAACATCGATCTGCTTGAAGTTTCTCAATTTCCTTCGTCAACCTTTCGTTCTCTCGTTTCAGACGTTCACTCTCGTCCTTGACAGCATCTTTCTGCATATCCAAATACACAAGCACAAGGTAAATTTGTAGGAGCCAAGTGCATGTGTAGGAAGCGACGTCGTTTTTAAATGTTTAAAATAAAATAGAAAGAAATTATACTTTTTTTTGCCGGAAAAATGATTATACATGCAATTAACAATGTGAGTATCACAATATTCATAAAATATAAATCGGATAAAATTTTAAATTTTTCGTTAAAATACCATGACTTTCTTCTTTCATTCTTTTTAATTTGTATATGGTTCTTAAATTTAGAAATACAACTTAGAATTTAATTAATTTTTTGATTTAATCTTTATTAGTTATTACCATAGTTTTTCAATATTTTGTTGTACAATTATTTTTTATTCATTATTTATATCTTATTATTTTGATCATCATAAATTATACACATGCAGAACATTAAAATAATATGTAATTTTATAATCACAAAACTTATTAAACATTTACAAGATTTTTTTTAAAAAAAAACAAGTTCATCAATTATAAGAATTGATTTTATACTGCGCATCAAACAGTCAAATGCATGTTCTATCAAAAAAACATACAAATACATGAATGAGTGAAACACTGAAACTTGAGATAAAAATCAAATTTAAACAAAATAAAATAATAATTAATTTTGTTTGCAAAATAATATACACACACACTCGCACGTAGAATCCATGCATGCTTCGTTCGTTAGCTACAAAGGAATGAAGAAAGAAAGCAGATTGAATAAAAACGGTAATCTTAGTTTACCTCTGAATCTTCAAGCAAAGCATTTGCAAGGATCTGAGTAGAATCCAATCTTTGCGCCAATTCTGAATTCTCTATCTCCAATCTCAAATTCGACTTCCTCAATTCCTCTGCTTCAGTCTCTAAATCCTTCAGCTTCTGCAGCTTCATCTGTAAATCTTCATCACTACCAGCATCTTTGTGATCTTCTTGCAATTTCAAAATGCTTTGTTGAAGATTCCATATCAGTTCCCTGTTCTTCTCAGATTCATGCTCAGTTCTCTTTTTCAGCAGCTTCCCTTTCTCTTTCGAACGCTCAAGCTCTGCTACAAGTTTCGCATGATCCTCCATTTGTGCTTCTAGCCTCCGATTCTCAGAAATCAGATTCTCTACCTTCAGATCGGACATTTTCGCCTCCATATTGCTTATCGCCAAACGATTTTGAAGCTCCATTACTTCTGTTTCTTTCTCTCTAAGATCGTAGTAATCGAGTAATTTAACCTCTAGGTTCGTTTCTCTCTCTTGAAGCATTCTGACAATGTTCTTGAGATTCTTCATCTCTTGATCGTAGTCATCTTTTTCTGGAGTTACATATGCTTTAGGAGGAGATCCTAATCTTGACCCAGATGTCGTATCGCTGATCACTTCCTTGAGGAACGATTCTCCCTGAAATTAAGGTAATGTGATTCCCCGAATTTAGTTCAACATAAGCCTGAGGATCCTTCTAATAATGCTATCTCTGAATAAATTTTGATTGTCTACTTGACTTGATCGATTCAAATTTCTCGTTGGAACTTACTGTATCCAGAAACTGTGTATCTGAAAAATTGTTGCAGGAACTTGATCTAGATACTCGCTTTTTGGCAGGAAGATCATGTTTGAGTCGAGTTTTATATGAACTATCGTCACTTTCATAACCTGGGAAGTGCATTGCACAAACATAATGAAACTAAGAATTTAGATTTCATCATTTTTCAATTTAAAACAAGGTTAAGTAGCAAATTTGCCGGAAGTACACGCCCAGGATTAATTTTGTTAGAAAGTTTGTTTGTTTTTTTTTTTTTTTTTTTTTTTTTTTTTTTGCTCAATATATCGAAATATAAAAACGTAGCAATCTTGTTTTTTTCCATTAAAAAAACTAACATTGATGGTTAAAAAGTGACATTCACCCTTAACTTTTTAACGGAAAAAATGTAACATTGCTACGTTCTTAGATTTCTGGGGCTACATTGAGCCATAAAAAATTTTCAAGGTAAAATTGTTACTGCGTGCATTTCCAAGACAGATTTACTACTTAGCCCTAAAAAAACAAAGAAAAGAGATGGTAGATAGATTTAGAAACCTGAAGGGTGGTCTGAGTGAATTCCACTATTAGATGGATTGGTTCTTCTGAATCTGATGCGAGAGATGAGATATCCAGCTATAGAAAGAGTCAGAGCCAACCCTACTTTCAATAGAAAGGGTTTTACATCTCTACTCTCTCTCATCATCATTTTCAAGAACCCCCAAGCCTCAGAAAAATCTCAGGCTTTCGTCAGCCTCTTCTCCATGAGAACAACACCCAGACACATTTCGTAGATCAGCAGATCATCATTAAACTTGTTTTATGTCATAATCAAACCCAGAAACTACAAATTGAAGAAGGTTCACAAAAATCTACCATGCCATAGATTCTGCGCCAAGAAAAAGAACATGATCCATAATATCAATAATAAATATCCAAAACCCATTCCATTTCAAATTATTCTGTTTCAGCTTATATTCAGGGAGAAAAGACAAGGAGCTTTACCTTGTAGAACCATATCATATTCCTTGACCTGATTAAACCATCTTAGGCTTTTGATAGCTTGTTTTGCATCAATTTTGATTACATGTTTGCTTCTTCCTGTGCAAAAGAAAAATGGCTTTACCTGCGAAGGCCCTGAGTTTTATGTTGTTTTGCTGGGATGGCTAATTATGGGGAAGAAAATTGGGCACCAGAGAAAGGACAAGTAGGATGAAGAAGATTTAAAAAACATATCTTCGGAGAAGCATATAATTAATAAACTAGTTATAACATTTTGGGACTGTTGGCGAAATTCAAGATTTGCAGCTGGCAGAGTTTATATTTGAGACCAGATTTAGCTTCGAAATGAATGGAAGCCCATATTAAACGATCTTGTAATTACAGTTCAACTTTCCCTCTATTACTACTATTGTTTTTTCGTTTGATTATTTTTTTCCAACTCTTTATTATCATATTTACTTCAAAATGCAGAATGAAAAAAAATGGGACCTTAATTTCCTCAAAAAATAGATTTCATAAGTTAGCAGACTGAGATCTGGCATTTGTTTGGCATGCAGAATAAAATAGAAAAAAATAATTATATAAATAAAAAATAAACGCATGTCTTTAACTAAATATAATTGTAAATTATAAGTAATGGTAAAAAAATATATATATACACTGTATCCAAAAACAATTATACGAAATGAACAATTTATTTTGTATGCAATAGAAAATTCATTACAAATGCTAAATGAAGCCTAAATATCTTATATAAGCCACGAACAATATCTCCAACTCTACCTTTCGAAAAGACAACCAATATCACATGTTAGTTAATCTCATTGTACGCATAATTATAATTAATTTTGTGATTAAAATACTATGGTTTCATGTTATCGGTAAACAAAAATCGCTTTAAAAGGAAAGCAAGAAGTTAAACTCCCCCATATAAATTTTTAATTATCATACTCTAGTGATACATACTTAAATATTACTGTAAGAAATAACGGTTCGGTGAGCTAAGGGGTATTACTTATTAGGCCTGCTTGGCACGAATCCAAAACCATAAATTACTATTACATTCGATTTTAAATATAACATATAGCTTGTTTGCACTACAAATTATAAATTATATCCTATATTTATGAGTAATATATAGTTTGTGAATATTGCCTAACCAATATTTTTATGTGGAAATATAGTTAGAATGGGCCTAGTTAGTGCATATTTGAATGAATCTCAAAATGAGCCACTATTTGTCTTAGGGCTGCCATACATTATCCACAATCACAGAATAAATTTCAATTTTTTAACTAATTTTATTTAATTCAAAAATAAAATATAACAAGATGGTCTTTATGCAAGGAGTATTACATTGTTTTGCATAGTTTTGTTGTTGTTGTACATCTAGTATCTAGAGCTTCACCTTGACCAAAATCCACTTTCAGGGCCCAAATAACCAAAAAATTATCAAAAAAATCCAAAAAAATCACCTGTCAAAAATGGCCCTAGTGTTATAAATATATTTATTATGTGGATGTCCATTGCATAGTAACCTTTGAAACTCTATAAATAGAGGTCTTGTGTAAACATTCAGAATACACTTGAAATAAGAATTCCTTTATCTCTCTAGAATTTTCTCTCGACTTCTTTCTACTTTTCTTTACATTTTCTTCACTTTTATAACACGAAGCTCTAACCAATTGAGCTTTGTGTTGTTCATCATCACCATCGTCCTTTTCCTTCCTCTTTGCACCGAAGAAGATTTTCAAATCACTTTCGAAAGGAGGAGTTTTAAGTTGAAAAATTGATTTTAGATCGGTATAGTAGTGTAATTTCTTCACTCAGGTATGTTTTCTATTAAATTTTGATTGTTGATTTTTTTTTATAAAAAAAAAAATGATCCCCGCGTGCGTTAGCGGCGAGAGAGTAAGACGAAGGAAGGATTCACGGGAGATTTGAAAACATTTAAATTAAGCATTTACTTTTATGTTACTAACATAACATTTACTTTTATGTTATTAAATTAAGCATTTACTTTTATGTTACTAACATAACATTTACTTTTATGTTATTAAATTAAGCATTTACTTTTATGTTACTAACATAACATTTACTTTTATGTTTTTAAATTAAACCTTTACTTTTATGTTACTAACATAACATTTATGTTATTGTTCCTAACATAACATTTATTGTTTATGTTTTATTTATCATTTATCATTTTATTATTGTTACTATTATTATTAATATTAATATCTTTCTCATTATATGATCGGCGTCATATATAATGGCTAGAAACCTTTGTTTATCCCGAAGATAAATAGTTGGAAGCCATTTTGATTTAATTTCTCTTGAAGAGAAATGGCATGAAGATATATGACAAAAGTTGGCCGAAAGCCAAGAGAATGCATAAATTGCCCACATGCCAAGAGAGAGCATAAAGTTGGCGAAGTCAAAAGAAGACACAATTTAGTCTCGGAGCCAAATAATAATTTGGTCCGATGATCTTTGAAAGACAAATTTGCCTGAAGTTATGAGACAAGGCATGATTCATGAATTTTGTATACCATCGTTGTATAAATGTCTCAAAATTGAATACTTGGCATTAAAAGATTCTTTTGTTCTTTAGAACAAATTAGTGGGATTGTATAACCACTAGAAGATGGTTGTTCTTCTAAAAGTTTATTATAAATGGGAATATTCAATTTACTCCGTAGTAGCAATATTGTGAAGGAACCAAGAAATATTTTGAATTAATTTCTTGTCTTTATATGATCAAACAAAACAGTGAATTTTTTGTCTTTATATAATAAACATGATAAAAATTCATGTTATTGTTATGCTAGCAAGGATCATTGGTTTTGTACCTATCGAATGCCATGATATATTTGTTAAAACTCAAATATTGATATAAACTATCTGATAAGATAAATATTATTTGTAAATCAACCTCAAAATCAATTTCAATAGTTGGAGGCGGTGATTTTCAGAAAATGGGACCAATTTGGAGTTTTCACATTTCGGGGTATTATTTACGTAATTTTACGTGGTACTAAAATGTTATTTATTTTGGGGTCAAGTTATGCAATTTTCCTCAAACAAACTTTTCAAACCTTCCACATAAAGGCGAAGAAAAATTTGGACGCATTTTGTTTCCGATCTACCCATGGGTAGTGATGAGTACGCACGTGTTCGAATCAAATTTGGTTTAATATTTACTATTTGCATAGTACTTACTATTCACAAAAAAAAAATTTGTTGATATTTAAATTCTATTGAATGGCTAGTAGGCATAATATTACGATTTTATGGCAAGAAATTTTATCATTTTTATTATTGCCATAAATTTATTATTTGATATTAAGAAGTTTATCAATTTTATAATTGTTCTTTTGTAAAAGAACGATATTGATTTAAAGAAATGACATAACAAGGAAATTTTATAAATTATTAAGACCACGAAGGTATATGTATCAAATATTGTATGATACAATCATTTTAGTAGCCTCGGAAAAGTATTGTCCAAAAGACAATAACTTACAAAGATTTATGTCATAATAAGTCAAAAAGCTAATAGTCTTGGGGACTAAATAGCATATTTTTCCCCTTTATAAGAGAGGCTAATTAATATATATGATAGTATAAATTTGCTTGAAGGCTCTGGAAAAGCCGATATTGTTATCCAAAGTAAAAATATTTTATAAAAGAAACTTATTGAGTTTTAAAGATGTCATATAGAAATGGATATCATATTAGCAAATTAAATGTTTGCTAATGCAGCTATTGAGATATTAAAAAGGCAATAAGTTGCGAGAGAATTATTTATTTTGAAGCCAAGGCTCAAAAGAAAGAATAAGCCCAAAAGGTAATACGATATTTAATTTGTTATTTTGTTATCATATTCCATAAATTTATTGATATGAGATTTTGCTGCTAGAATTACCATATGTGTAGTTTTAAGTTATTTTGATTATGAATATTGGTGGACTATATATTTTGCATATATAAACAAATTGAAGTATATTATAAGATTATCTAGTGATGCAATATTATATGCTTATTCTTGAAGAATCAACATAATTTTCCCTTTCGAGGTTTAAAGGATTTGAAAGTAATTTTGACATATAGAACTCACACTTGAGGGAGAGATTATTAGAAAATAAGTGTGAGTTGAGTTATAATACAATACAAGTGTGAGCTAATTTTTGAAAAGTTGAAAAGTTATATATTTCTCGCACAAAGTCTAATAGATCTCCCAAAATGAATGTCAGATTATGATTTAAATCAAAGTTTAAGATTGGTTGAGATATATTATAGTAAACCAGAAATTTACTGATTTAAATAAATTTATTGTTGGCATGACTTGTTTGATCATCCGAGTCATATATATATAATGCAAATAAGATTATTATTAACATCCATTGAAGAACTAAAAGATTCTTCATGAATAACTAACATATTGTTTATGTATTATGTATTGTTTGTTCTCAAATAGATTTGACTATGAGAATATCATTGGTCATGATTGGTAATGGATCTCTGGAAATATATCAAACATTATTATATGGGCCCATTGAAATGACATGTAAACCATACAAATTTGAATGATGCATCTATAAGATGGTTACATGTGAGATTATTAGCTTACAACGTGAAGTTTGTAAGAATGCAACTTGAAGTTTGCGTAATGTTTGAATAAATTAAGCGCTATTTCTAGATTATACGATCTAGAAATCATGTATTCAATGCTTATGAGAACAAAGATTTCTATGTTGGTATATTTGATTATTGTATTATTTATATAAGCCAACAAAATTCTCTCTAGAAAATTGATTTTTGGTCAAGAGCGATTAATTCCATCTTAAAAAGTTTTTAATGTGCAATATTCAATTATATTGCACATAGATGGATAAATGTTGTGTAAGTACCTCCTTCTTCTTGTTTGTCTCTAAATGAAACAGAATGATGTTTCTAAAGGAGACAAATGGATTTAGGAGACTTACACTGCATGATTAGTCAATTGTGATTTGATATAGTTTTCCCAACATGAGGGGGAGAAAATAAGCAGTTGGGTAAACAGATTAGCTGGAATGAATTATCATTGGCTCATTTTGATCCTCGTATAAAATAATGTGAACTAGAAGTTTAAAAGATAATTCATTTGTAGAATTTAGCTAATCGAATGCCGAAGCATTTATCGACCCAAAAGAAAGTGACAATGTCACATGTCCTAGCCGCTAATGCTCCTATCATCTATAAATGAATTGAAAGCACACAGAAGCGTGGTAGGTTCATCGGTTCCAAAGAAAAATCCTCAAAAGAGAAAAGGAGCTAAAAATATAGATGATCAAGTTGAGGATAATCAAGAAAAGTTGGTAGCTCCTAAAGAGTCATTATCTCCAGTAGAGATATCTCCAGAAGAGAATGTTATAGTCCCAGAAGAGACCCAGGTACCTAAAATATATGAAAAGTATGAGATCTCAATAAATTATGTTATGGATAGAATTCGATGGGACCGAAATGAAGTCAACGTTGACGACATCTTTGCTTATAATATAGCATAGGATGTAATAAATGATATGAGGATCACGAGCCAAAATCCATTATTGAGTGCCAATAGTGAAAGAATTGGCCCCTATGGAAAAATGCTATTAATGTTGAATTAACATTACTGGCAAAACGAAAAGTATTTGGACCTGTTGTCCATACACCTGAAGATGTAAAGCCAGTTGGATACAAATGGGCATTCGTATGAAAGAGAAAAGAAAATGGTGAAATTATAAGATATAAGGCAAGCCTTGTAGCCCAAAAGTTTTTACACAAAGACCTGTTATTGATTTTGAAGAAACCTATTCACCAGTAGTGGATGCAACTATTTTTTCATCATTTGATTAATCTAGAAGTTCCGCATTTGTTCGATATTATTATATATAGCCTATGGTCGATGAAATTATGAAGATTGCATAAGAATCTTCAAAGGATCTACAAGTGTTAAAAGCATATGTCCCGAGAAGGACTTAAAGTGCCAGCAGCACATGTTCACTGAAGGACTCAAAGTGCCAGAAGCACAAGTTCCTGAAGGCCTTAATGTGCCAGAAGCACAAATCCCTATAGGACTCAAGATGTTAGAAGCATCTAATTCAAATTCTCGAGAACAATACTCGATTAAGTTAAATAAGTCCCTGTATGGCTTGACGCAATCAGGGTGCATGTGGTATAATTATCTCAAGGAATATTTGTTGAAAGAAGGGTACAAAAATGCCCCAATATGCCCATGCATTATTATGAAAAGATTTAGAAATGAATTTGTTATAATTGCAGTCTATGTTGATAATATCAATATCATTGGAACTCCTGAAGAGCTCCAAAAGGCAATTAATTGTTTGAAGAAAGAATTTGATATGAAAGACTTGGGCAGAACGGAATTCTGTCTCGGACTACAGATTTAGTACATAAAGAATGAGATCTTTTGTTTATACAAAGAAGGTCTTAGATCGATTTTATATGGATAAATCATATCCATTATATACTAAAATTATTATAAAGTATTTGCAGGTGGATAAAGAACAATTTCGACTTCAAGCAAAGAAGTTGAAAAAGAATTGCTTGGTCCAGATGTACCATATTTTAGTGCTATTGGAGCACTAATGTATTATACTTATTAGCAAGAGATATAGTTCTTCACCAACATAAAGACATTGGAAGTAATGTAGTAATCAGGGGGAGTAAATCTGATGTATTTTAGAAGAGCAAGTTGATATACGCTGTACTCTTTTTCCCTTATCTAGGTTTTGTCCCACTAAGTTTTCCTAGAAAGGTTTTTAATGAGGTAGTATTAGAAAATCTGATGTAATTAAGAGCGGGAGTCGATGCACGTTGTACTCTTTTTCCCTTATTTAGGTTTTTGTCCACGGGGTTTTCCTAGAAAGGTTTTTAATGAGGCAACATTAGCAAGTGTATCGATGGATGATGTACTCTTTTCTTTAGCTAGGTTTTATCCCATTGGGTTTTCCTAGTTAAAGTTTTTAATGAGGCACATTCATGATGGACATCCAAGGGGGAGTGTTATAAATATATTTATTATGTGGATGTCCATTGCATAGTAACCATTGGCGGACCGACGTATATGACTAGGGGGCACATGCCCCCCTTAAATTTTAAAATAATGATTTTTTTTAATTTTTTTATATTATTTTTTTACTTTTTTCCGAAGACCAATTTAGGTTTCACCCACTTGCTCATTTGTCTTCTCTCGCTTGCTCGCCGTTTCCTCACCCTCCCGGTCTCGGTGCTCGGTGTTTCCGTCTTCTCCGCTCCGTGGTTGCCATCTCCAATCTCTTCTTCCTCTCTCCTCGGTCCTCAATCGGTGAGTCGGTGAGTCCTCGCCTCTACTCCCTCTCCTTTTTCGATTAATTTAGTGGGCTTTTGAAATAAAACTTTATCGTTTCCCCGCAATCTTGTGCTAATGTCATCTTCTCCTTCACACTCGATCATTCTCATCTTTCTTCTCTTCTACTCTAGCCATGCGAGGCTCCCTATTCTTTTTTGATGAAATCAAACTCAGATCCATCACTGTCATTTGTGCATTGTGCTCCGTCTATATTTGTAGCTCTGTCCTAATTAGGTTCTTTGATTAGTTTGCTGGTATTTGAAGGTTAGGGTTCTATAGTGTCGAACTTTTTCAATTTGATTGTTGTATTGTCATGTGATTATTGCTTTGAGTTTGATCTTATCGGGGCAAAGGATTATTCCTTGTCTCGATTAATTTGCATTTTGTTTAATATTGTCATTATAGGCAAGAGTTCTGTTTTTTTCTTACCGCAAATGACAAAAATTTTGATTCCTCTTTAGAAGTTAAGGAAAAATAGGGAGAAGTGAGTATTAGGAATGATTGAGACAAAGTCTTTTAGGATCAAGTGAAACTAATCTAATTTATTGTTTAGTAGTTAGTACAAGTCTGAAATGGTAAAGTATCTAATGGTGGATGTGATATAATAGTGGGAGAGGATCATGTGGCTGAACTTCTTTTTGTCTGGTCTTAGGATTTGGTGAAAAAAAAGAGTGACAGAAAAATCATGATATAGGCACGTGATGATCAATTCATGACATTAGAATTTTGTATATGTATCTCTTTTTAACTTTATTGGAGAAAGCAAGGGTTATTAATAATTAAATGCAAGTTATGCAGTGACATCAGGAAACTGATGAATCCATTCACATAGAAAACATAGAAGTAAATCTTGAACTGATTCATATACATTGTTCCTTCTTTGTGTCACTGAGAAATGTTTGTTTTTTTGTTTTTTCAAGTAACGACACGCTCTCGGTGATGAAACACGTCACTTCCACTTGGATGAACAAACCGGTGGTAATAGAAGTCGGCTTTGTTTAATCGATCCGGTCATATTCTTGGCATTTTGTTTAATATTGTCATTATAGGCAAGAGTTCTGTTTTTCTTATTGCATTTTGTTTGCAAGTGTTCTACCTCATGTGAAATACAGATTATATAGCTTTTTTCTTCCATATAGTCATAGATGATCTAATCTTGCATTGCTAATTCTCCTTATACTGTGATAGTTGATGTCCGGATGCATAAAACAACTCTCTTCAATATGTTTGTTTGGTAGATATATTATTTATTGATTCATTTTTGTCATTTTTTGCTTATTTTTTTTTTCACCAATTGTGCCCCCTTCTATAATTTTTACGGATCCGCCTCGATAGTAACCCTTGAAGGTCTATAAATAGAGGTCTTGTGTAAACATTAGAATACACTTGAAATAAGAATTCCTTCATCTCTTTAGAATTTCTCTCGACTTCTCTCTACTTTTCTTTACATTTTCTTCACTTTTATAACACCTTAACCTTTTCTCGGTATTATTTTATAAAACGTTATTGTTTATGTCTTGATATAGTTGTTAAGATCGATTTAGTTGTTAGAACCATAGTAGTCAAGATCTCGATTTAAATCGTAAGATCCTGATCTTACGATTTTTCTGACCGAAAACGATCCAACTCGCCTGTAGGGTCGGACTTGAGCAAGATTGTGAAGGATTGCCGCGGAAACTTGTAAGATCGTGCAATCGTGTGAGATCGGCTTGATCTCGCCCAACAGCTGCAGGTTCGTTTTTTGCTCTGAATTTCTGTTGGAAGTCCAAGTTAATTAATTATATTATGAGATTATCTTAATTTAAGTTGTTAGAGAGATTTTAGGAATTAAGTTAAAGTTTCAAATTTTGTAATAAGATTTTGCTGTTATAATCCCGAAAGAGTAGGTCACTGTTAAGTCGGATCTAGGTTGCTGGTTAGTCGCACGATTGAATCTGTATATATTTCCGTTAGAGAATGAATAAAGATCATCGCAGATCGTAGTTCGGACTCATCTTGTAACCAGGCATATTTTTTTATCTCCATGTTCTCAAATCCAACACAACATAGTCCTTATGTATTACTACTTCCCATGATGTTAGATGATGATTGTGATTTGAATGCTTTGATATATAGATTTAAAGTATTTTGTTTTGGTTTTCGGTGATTTGGTATTTTATATTTGTGGTTCAAGTTGATGCTTTAAATTATCTTTTAGGATTCATTAAATGTTATTTTAAATGCTATATATTTTTATTTGAAGATTGAATTGTCTTTTAAGATTAAATTGTGAAAAAAGTAAGATCTTTATTCGTATGCGGATTCCACGATTTACGATCTTGTTACCCCTTCCATCGTAAGTAAAATCGCAATCTTGACTGATATTATTGTTAACGTTTATGAAATAATATCGAAAAAGAGATTTTGGAGTTTGTTTTTTGACATGTGACTTTTTTTTTTTTTTTTTTAGTATTTCTTGATAATTTTTTACTAATTTTTTTTTCTTCATAGTTGGAACTTGGAAGGTGCATACATTAAAATGGACTTATTATCCCATCGGTGCATACATTAAAATGGACTTATTATCCCATTAGATGGGATAATAAGTCCATCAAAAAAAATTAAGAGTGTTTGGAAACATTCAAAAATTGATGGACTTTAATGGGCAATGGGGTTTTTTTTTTAAGCTCTCATTTGTGGCTTTTGATCCCATTAAAGGCTTCTCATCAATTTTTATGTGGGGTCCATTTGTTAAATTACCATCTCATCCTCTCCCATAATTTATGAATGTCAACATTTATCAGGGAAATATTACTTGGTCGACGTTGGCTATCCAACACCAGTTGGATATATTGGTCCATATAAACGTGAGCGGTATCACCTTCCAGAATTTAGGCGACAGTCGGGATTTCGAAATCCCAATGAGTACTTCAATTTTTATCATTCAAGTTTGAGGTTTACTATAGAAAGGACGTTTGGAGTCTAGAAGAATAGGTTTCGCATCTTGCAAAATATGCCCCCATATAAATTTCAAACACAAGTCCACATAGTTTGCGCAACAATGGGGATACATAGTTTTATCCGAAGATATTCCCAAAATGATGTGGAATTTGATCAATCTGAAGAAGGAAATATGGGTGCTGAAGATAATGATGATCCACTTGATAATGATGATCCACTTGTAATTTATTTAAGGGAATTTTAACATTTTATTTGGTAAATTTATATTTATATTTGATTTTTTATCCTAAATTATTACATCTTATACGGCACATATGTGTGTGTGAATTCATTCCCTTTTCAGTCATTTTCCATTTTATCTATCTTTCTTTAAGCTATGCCAAACGAGTTCCCATTACAAAAAAAGCCACTTTTGCTATCTTTATCCCAAATACAAATCACATCGAGAAAAAGTTAAATGAGAAAAAAGTTTCATTAAAAAGGCCCATCAAAAAAAAGCCACTTGGCCCATAAACATAACATTTCTGGCAGAGGCAAAATACTCATTTGGTTTGGGTGAGTTCCTTTGGCGCTCATCTGCATACATAAAACCGCTCGCGGGATTTTAGAGTGCTGCTATCTCCAGAAAAGCAAAAGGCCGAAAACATTTGATTTTTCACTTGATGATTTGCTTAATCTCGTAAACCCCAAGCTAATTCTCTACAAACTTCACTTCACATGCAAGGCTCTGTCGTGAGAGTCCTCGGAGCTATCTTCAACACCAAGCACCACCTGCTTTACTCAATCAATATTAAACACCTTGCTGCTCCTTCTCTCATTTCCTTTCGTTCCTTTCCAAACCCTCGATTTTCTCGGTATCCCTATTCCGCAAGCAGTCATGGGATAGATTTAAGCCTTGGCATTGAAGCCCCAGAAGAACCCAAGACAAGTTTAAAAACTGAGTCCGTAGAAAGAAAAACATGGTCGCGACACGCTCATTTATTTAAAGCCTCTAGTGAAGGGCAGAATGATCGGTTAGACTCTGGGGATAAAGTTGAAAACCTTGGAATCCAAAGGGAAAATGCGACAGAGAAGGAGGCGAACCCAGTTCAAGGTAGCGAACAGGATGGAGGTATTCGAAGGAGAGTTGGGATCAAGAAAAAGGAAAAAGGAAAATCCCATTGGGTTTGCTCCAATTGTGGGTATACGGCTGCGCAATGGTACGGATTTTGTCGTTCGTGTAATAGGGCTTCCACGATGAAATTGTTTCGTGAAGTGAAACTCAGTGATTCTGGTAAAGTCAGTGGCTTTTCAGTTTCAGAAAATGTAGTGGGGTCGTGGCTCCCTCAGCAGGCAGGTGAATTGCGTCCTTTGAAATTGACGGACGTGAACCGTGGAGTTAATCATCAAGAGTGGAGATTTCCTTTGTAAGTTCATATTATTCTCCTTTTGATGTTTGTTGTCTACTTGGGCACTCGATAGTTGGCTATCAAGGGATTTAAAATTATGTGGCCTGGTTTTTATTTCTAGTTTATTTATTTGACTGTAATTCAAACTCAAGCACTTCAATGTTTTAGACGATTCTACTTGTGCATGTTTGTGCACGTGTGCATGAATGCCTGTACGTCTAGTCTTAAAGAAAATGTGGTGCTTTTCTCTTCTACTACTATACCACGCAGTGTGCTTTGATTTCAGCTGTGGTCCTTTTGGACATGAAGTTTCAAGAGTGCTTGGAGGTGGTCTTGTGCCAGGTTAAGTCCAATTCATTTGTCTATGCTGATTTGCTGTTAAGTTTTGAAATCATTATGTTATGATCTTTCTAGAATGTCTCTGTCTTAGAGACAGAGATTGAAGAGTGAATGAGAGTGGAGATTTTATTGAAAATATGAATGAAAGAAACTTAAACACTCATAACTTCAATGAAGTGGTTTCCGTACGTGCAATATATGATTCTTCCACTAATACTGGGTCTGACCTATATTAAAGATATTAACTACCAGATACAAAATAAAAGAACAACAAAGAATGAGAAACAGTAACACTAATTTCAAAAATCAAGGAGGTCTTGCACTTGTTGTCAGTATCCCCAGTGGTTATGTAAAACTTAGTCGACCACCAAGGTGCTACACATCATGTCCTCCTGTCATAGTTTTTCCAATTATAATTAAAATTTAGTTGTGTACATTCTGGTAAGAAGTAAGAACTATATCATACTCCTTTATATTTCCCTTAATTTGAGTTTATTATATATGTAGTCGTTTGCTTTACACAAACATTTTGCTTTCACTGTAGCTTTTTGTTTGAGAGTTTTAAATAGTTCAATAGTGATACTGGTGATCACTGTATCTAGCACTGGCTAACTTTATCTACAATTTTGGGTTTGAAGGCTCTTTGATCTTAGTTGGTGGTGATCCTGGTGTTGGGAAGAGTACACTCTTGCTGCAGGTATGTTTTATATTTGGGTCATGTTTGACACAATCTTCAAGTGTTATAATGTTGGTTTTGTTTCTTGCCTTGTCAACGTTTTTTCTGGTCATGCAAGTTGGTTTGACATCACTCACTCTGCTCATCATCCCTTTTTCTTTCTACATTAAAGATTGCTGCAATGATAGCAGAAGGGTGCAACAGTGATGAAGCAGCTCCAGTTGTATATGTATCTGGTGAAGAGGTGTACTCTCTTTGAGCCTTTAATTAGTTTACATCAAATTTGTTATCATTAAACTCATTTTCATCACTGAATGGAATACCTCTAGAGAGAGGATGAATAATTTATGAAATTACATTCATAATAAGTTCGCAAATATTATGTATATTTCTCACATTCGTTCATAAAATTAGGAATCAACATTTTAAAAAATAATTTCTGTCTCATAGAATGTATACTTGGTTTATTGGACTTGGAGAGCTCTGAACACACAAAATACAAATGAAGGCCTAGGACAAACAGTGGGGAGCAGGAACAGGACACATCCATTTTGATGTAGCCTGATTCTTTCAATTAATGAAAGAAAAGCTCCTAATTCATTGATATTTTCCTGGGCCCCCTTTTTCTTTTTTTTTTTTTTTTTTTGGGGGGGTATTTAGTCTAGGAAAATTACAGGTAACCCTTGTATGAATGTTGCTGACTATTTGCTCTAGTCATCTTGAATCGTGCTATTCTGTATTGTAAACAGGGGTAAGCATTGTTTTTTTTTTTTTTGTGTGTGTGTGTGTGTGTTTTTTTTTTTTTTTTGGGGGGGGAGCGCTCTAAGTAGTTTAGCTATGGAAAATATAGGTAAGCCTTGAATGAATGTTGCTGACTGTTTGCTCTAGTCATCTTGAATCTTGTTATTCTGCATCATAAACAGCGTCGATTGTTGTTTTATTTATTTTTTCCTTCCTTCCTTGAAATTGGCTGCTGTAGTTTCACTTAGCATTCACTATTATTACTGTTATTTAGAATCTGTTGTGGTTTTCCTGTGGATTGCAGTGTTTTATCAATTTTGCTTCCTTTTGTGATAGAGTGTCGAGCAAATCGGTAACAGAGCAGATCGCCTTGGGATTGAATCAGAAATATATTTATACTCAAGTACTGATATTGAGGTGCACTGTGGATTCTTTTGGCTAGTTTTTTACTCCCCTGATACTGCTGCGCTTGATTTACATCTTCTTCCTTTACTAGAATTATGAACATAATTTTATGATTGCCACGGCATTGTCATGCGGTTTGTTTCAGTTTGCTAAGAAATTTGCCAGATTGGAGCTCTATAGTATCATGATTGTTCTTTCTTTTTCCTTTCTGATGGCATCAGGACATATTGGAGAAAACTCAGCATCTCTCTGCTCGAGCTGTAGTGGTCGATTCAATACAAACTGTTTATTTGAAAGGAATAGTTGGAAGTGCTGGAGGGATTTCGCAGGTGGGGAGTGTGCTCCACACTTAATTAATTACTATTTACATTAATTAATTTAATTTTCCTCCTGATTAATTTCCATCAGTTTTGTAATAGTTGTAGTAAAATAACGTGATTGTAAAAAATTATCATAAAAAAGAACTTATGAGTCAGTCAGTTATTCCTCTACCAGGCTATCAAAAGTTACATATTTTTCTCTGAAATGAAATTCAGATTCCCCAGTACATGACATGTTAATATACTGTGACAGGTGAAGGAATGTACTTCAGCATTGCTGCGATATGCCAAGAAGACTAACACTGCGGTTTTTTGGTGAGCACTCATCTACATTCGTTTGTGAATTATACCTTCTCAATAGAAGAATTTTGTCAATATAGTATGTATATTTGCACTGTCATATTTTTAACTATACATATTTCAGAGCTCACTTCAACCCTAGTGCTTCATATAATAAGCAAAAGCCTTGGAATAGCTTTTGTAATATTTTAAGGTGGACTTGAAGTTGTTGGCAATGCATATTGCATGCATGCATGCAGGCAAGCAATGGATAACCATGAACAAGTTTCTTTGACCATTTAGAGATAGAAGCTCTGACATGAAGTTTCTTTCTGGTCTTGCTGCTAAAGAAAAAGGGGAAAAAAGTACTCTTACTTTCTTTTCATGTCTGGCCAACACAGAACTATTTTGACAAAAACAATAAAGCCTTTATCCCACTAGATAGGGTCAGCTACATAGATCACACGACGCCATTTTGCTTTGTCGAAAACCATATCTTTAGATATATTATTAGCAACTTGGCCTATGGTTATAGCTGGTCCCAAGCCCGGGTAAAGGAGGAGGGTTGTGTTAGGCCCCAACTGTCAAAATAAAACCCCTTCAAATCTTTTATGAACATGGATCAACACAGAACCATTTTAAATGGCAGCATAATCTTTTTCACCTTTATTGTGGGAGAGAAGCAAGGCATTTGTGGGGGAATACAGAGCTAAAGGGATTTCTGACACTTCATTGTTAATGGCCTTTAAACTTTTCACATTCATGATAATTATGTTTTTCTTTTCTTTTCTCACTTTTCCTTCTTGAATTGTTCTTTACTTCAGATTGGGCATGTAACAAAATCTGGAGATATAGCAGGACCTCGTGTCTTGGAGCACATTGTTGATGTTGTTCTATATATGGAAGTAGGTATCTGGTTTTGTTCCCTTTATGTATAGTTGGTGGACTGAGTTAAGCCATTTATTATATTGTTTCTTGGCTGTTAGTTGTTTCTTGGGCTCCTTTTTTCCCTTTCGAATATACCTGTTATTCTGGCTTCTTTAAAGCTTTATGACTGAGTAGACTCCCATAACTCCTGTGCCTAGCATAAATTGTAGCTTGTCATCAGAAGATAATGAAATTGTTGCGACAATAAGGGCATGATTTCTGGTTTTCCACTAATCCATGACAATTTTTTTATAAGAAAAATAGAGATGTCATTTTGACATTAGTGCTCCTGATATATATTGCTAGATTAACATTTGTGCATTTGGATATAAGAAAGTTAACAACATAAATTTGTGATGACTATTATAATTTGAGGCAGCACAATAGGAACAAGTGATGTAGTAATTGTCCTATACACATTTGTATGTTGTCATCTATTATAACAGTTGTTGACTAAAACTACATTTGTTTCCAAAAATTTGGTCCACCCCCTTCTTTTTTTCCTGAGCTATAATCTGGAAGTTCTTTTTGTAACTCTGTTCAATGTATTTCTTTTCAATTTTCTCTATGCTAATTACTCATTAATTCCCAGGGTGAGAAGTGCACTTCACATCGTATGCTTCGAGTGGTGAAAAATCGGTTTGGATCCGCTGATGAGGTACGCAGTGATACTAATTATTCAGCTTCAAGTCTATCCATGACTTTAAGCATATCTAGTGTTGGAGAATCACAACGAGATTTTCACTGTGATTAATGTGCTATTTTGTTTTTATTTCCTTTTTGATTTGTTCTATATCATATCTTTGCTGGTTCCTATCATGTAACTGCTAAATCTGTCATTGTCAGGATCAACATTTGCTTTTTTTTTTTCAATTGTTACACTATCCAACTAATGACACATGTAGTAAATCTGCACCACCATGGAAGAGAGTCATAACATGTGCCATATGACCTGCTTTATTAGTATGTCATTTTTTTATATGGGCTTATGTTTCTGTTTTATTTGTTCCTCTGATCTGTATGGTTAGCTTGGAGTCTTTGAGATGTCACAGTCAGGTCTCCGGGCTGCTTTAAATGCCAGTGAAATATTTCTAAGTGAACAACACTTAGATTCAGATTTTTTAGCCGGGTTAGCCATTGCCGTCGTAATGGATGGATCTCGAGCTTTCCTTATCGAAATTCAGGTAATATTTTGTTATTCAAATGGATCAAAATTTTGTAAGCCTTCAAATCCATCATGGTTTCCTTGTATGTTTAGCAATTCTCTCATCAGAAACATTATCACGATCACCCTTGTCATAAATGAGAAGCAATTTTCTCTTGAGAAACATTATCACAATCATCCTTGTCATTAAATGAGAATATTTTCCAAACCATTGCAAGAATTGGTGATGCTTACACAAACCTAGATTTAATAATGACTGGTAAATATGTTAATTGCAATCTTTGGATTTGAATGATGAATGATACTTATTTTTATGTCTTTCAACTTTTTCTGATTCTCCGCTTCCTTGTCTATGTTAGATACCTCCAATTGTAGCTCTTCAATTGCCAAACTGTTTTAACATCCTCTTGAGGAGACACAATGAGACCAATATCTAATGTGTTCTGTAGGCACTTTGTGTTTCTGGCTCAACAGTCTCAAGGCATGTTAATGGCATTCAACAAAGTAGAGCTGATATGATCATATCTGTAAGTTTTTGCTTCATGATTCGCTTTTGTAATACAAGGTCAACTCTCTATCTTAAAATATATGGAAGTGTTGAATACAGCTAAGTACTTGAGGGTTGGGGTATTTCTTAACAAAAATTTGAAACAGATTTTCTCATTGAAGTCTGTTCATTTGTTTTGATCACAAGACCATTTCTTAAAAGTGTAGGTACTTATAAAGCAAGCTGGACTTAGACTTCACGAAAATGTAAGTTGACTTATAAATCTTGTGTGCCTTTTCATGCTTCTTGTTTGCTCTCTGTCAGTGGCCTGCTAGTGAGTTTTCTGTGCTTATGTTATGTCAGTAATGATATTTGGACATGATCAAATGAACTGCATAAACTCATAATCTGAGAGCCAAATGGCACTTTTCTACGGGTTAGAATGAGGTTGATGTGCTTTGCATCTTGGCTGTCAGAATTTGTAGGGCATTTATATGAACAATTCTGGTGAACTTGAGAGGAATGAGATTGATCGTTAGTGCCTCAAAAACCATTCACTCCTGTCTCGTTTCATTCCTGATTGTACGTTTGTCTAGATGTTTTCTGCCAAATTTAGTCTAAAACCTCGTCTTTCAGAGCTGTTAGAATATTAGGAAATAAATCACCCATTTATTAAGATCCCTTGATTAGTACCCTGATTATAGGATCTTAATTACTGAGTTATTAGTCTTTATTATGCTTTATTGTATTTCCTAATGTACCTCCTCTGTTCTCCCTCACTTCTCCTATAAGTACATTGTAATCCTCTTCATCAAATAATACAATACAGAGAGTGTGATACCTCTGATTTTAAACATGGTATCAAAGTCAAGGACATCTGTCCAAGGCCAGGGAAGGCGAGAGAAACAGTGAGTGATTGTGAGGCAGAGAGAAACGGTGAAGTGGAGGTTTCGGCGAGTTTAGGGTTCACTGTAGGAGGCGAGTCTAGGGTTCACTGTAGGAGGCGAGTTACACTACACCGCCCAGCCCAGAAGAACCGGAAGGCTCCGATCGGCGAACGCCCATAATCTGGTGACCATCTGGCGTCTCCACGGCGGTACGTGGTGTACATGTGCTCGACGGACAGCAGACATATGGCGGCGCGTGAGGGGTCCATTTTGTCGGCGACTTCTATTTTCGGCCTCCTGTGATTTCCGGCCATCCCCGTCAATTATTGCATCTTTCGGTGAGTCTTGAGTTTTCCCGCGAGATGTTCGGTGAAAATTTCCAGATTCCCGCGACTGATTTTCTTCCAGAAACATGGACTCCTCTCAGTTTCCTCCAATGTTCGGATCAATTCCGGAAAAACAACCGAAACATCTCCCATGGTTTTTATGTCTGGTACCGATTTTCAAAATTCCTCATCTTCCTCTATAACCAGCAACCCAGTACCAAACAGAACCTCAGAGATGACTTCAGAATGTTCAGACCATCACGTTATGGCTATTAGCCATAAGTTTAATGGCAGGAACCATCTCTAGTGGTCACAAAGTGTGTTGAGGTATATTCGAGGTAAGAGAAAAGAGAAATACATTAATGGGGCAGCCCCTCAACCAGCCCCCGATGACCCTAATTTTGACACATGGTTTGCTGAAAACAACCAAGTCATGACGTGGTTGTGTAATTCAATGACCTTGGAGATCAGTGAGAGATATCTGCTTGCACACACGGCAAAAGAAATATGGGATGCCGCTAGGAGGACCTACTCCTCCCTTGAAAACATTGCTGCCTTGATTCACCTGAAGAGACAACTCGGGAATTTATGACAAGGTAATATGTCAGTAACTGAATATTATAATGCATTGCTGAAATTGTGGCAGCAACAAGACTTGTTTGAGGTTCACCCCTGGGAAAGTTTCAAAGATGCACAATTGTACAAACGAATTGTGGAAGAAGGAAGGATACACGACTTTCTATTAGGCCTAAATGACGCTTTTGAAGAGATAAGGGGCAGAATCATGGGGCTGAAGCCACTCCCACAACTCTTTGATGTGGTTAACTTTGTGTAATTCGAAGAAAGTAGGAAGCTCTTGAACCAAAGTGGACCAAGCAACATTGAAAGCTCCGCACTCGCGATTCAGGGACCACACGGGGAACAAAAAACTAATAAATGGTGCAACTATTGTAAGAAGAAGGGCCATAATAGGGAAGAATACTGGAAACTTAATGGCAAACCTTCCGGGGGAAAATCAAACTTCCAAAGTCACCTGACCACAGCTGAACCAAAGGTGAAGAATGATGATCGCCTGAGCTCAGGGGAATTACAGATGTTTCGCAGAATGCTCGATAAACAGAATAAGTCTAATTCTATTCCCACCGTAAATCTTGTATAATCAGGTATTTCTATTATCATTCTCAACGATGTGATGACTAGTGACGACACCTGGATTGTTGACTCTGGAGCTATGGATCATATGACCAGTAACAAAACTTTATTCCACAACCTTAAACTCTGTCATGAACACCTCAAAGTAAAGGTAGCTAATAAGGTATTCACACGGGTTGAGGGTATTGGCACTGTCATGTTATCTGATCACTTGCAAATACATAATGTTCTATTTGTACCGGAACTTACTTGTAATATGATATCTGTAAGCAAGTTGACTAGAGGTCAAATATGTCGAGTGATTTTTGATAATGGTCTATGTGTGTTTCAGGATTTAAGAACGAGGAGGACGATTGAGACTTCTAGAGAATGGGATGGATTGTTCTACCTTGAAGGATCAACCTCGAAGAATAAAGATACGTGGAAGGCAAAACGAGCGTTGGTGAGCTCGAATTCATAGAATAATGATGTATTATTGCGGCACTGTCGGTCAGGTTACCCTAGTTTTGATTCTATGAAACATTTGTTTCCCAGTTTATTCAATGAAAGTTTTGTTCCTTTTCATTGTGAAACTTGCCAATTTGCAAAACAGACACGATCTTCATATCCCAAACAGCCTTATACTCCCTCCTCACCATTCACAGCGATATTTGGGGTCTTGCCCGAATAACTACTCTCACGGTGGTTTGTTACTTTCATCGATGATCACCTCGAACCACATGGGTTTATTTAATGAAAGACAAATCCAATGTTGCCAAAGTCTTTCAAAACTTTTATACCTTTGTCCGAACCCAATTCAACACGTCCGTTAAGGTCTTTCGAAATGATAATGCCAAGGAATATATGAGCACAGCCTTCAAAGAGTTTCTTGATCACCAAGGAATTCATCACCAAACGTCTTGTCCTTACACCCCTCAACAAAATGGGGTAGCCAAACAGAAAAACCGTCACCTGTTGGAAGTAACTCGTGTCTTGCTAATGGAACGAAATGTTCCCACCATATTCTGGGGTGATGCCATTCTCACAACAGCCTATCTAATTAACCGCATGCCTTCTAAAGTTCTCAATTATGACACTCCAATTCAAAAACTTATGGAACTCTTTCTAAATTGCCCCCTCATCAATTCATTACCTCCCAAGGTGTTTGGTTGTGTTGTCTTTGTTCACAAAAAGGAGGGCAACAAATTCAGTGCTCGAGCTGACAAGTGTATCTTCCTTAGCTACTCCTCTACTCAAAAAGGGTACAAATGCTACTGCCCATCTTCCAAGAAACTTATTATCTCCCGGGATATAGTGTTCTCGGAAGACGAGGCTTATTATCCCAAATTACCCATTCAGGGGGAGTATTCTGATATTGAATGGCTAATCTTGGAAGCATCTAATTCCAACACCTCAAACTCACCTGACACATCACCATCAGTGCCACCTAACCTTATAGCCTCTCTTGACTCACTTGCTCCGACGAATCAGCCTAATACATACATTCCACCCCAACCTGAACAATGAACCGGAAACACGTGTTGAGATCAATTCAGGGATGGATGTAGAATCACGACAGGAGATGGAGTCCAACTCACAAGTTCAAACTGAACCAGGCACTGGTAGAACTGTCTCTCCCATTCAAAGGGGTAAGATCGTGTACTCATCATCTTGTCTCATATGGTAATCTGTTTGCAAAAATGCAAAGTTTTATTGTAAAAGTGCACAAATAACCATTCCAAACACATTTCAACAAGCTATGACTGATCCAAATTGGAAGCAAGCTACAGAAGAGAAATTGAGGGTACTCAAGGAAAATAGAACATGGGAGATCACGACTCTTCCTAAAGAAAAGAAACTAGTAGGATGCAGGTGGATCTTCACTCCGAAATTCAATCCCGATGGTAGCATCAACAAATACAAGGCGAGACTTGTTGCAAAAGGATATACCCAGACGTACGGGATCGACTACCAGAAGACATTTGCTCTAGTGGTCAAGTTCAATACCATTCAAGTACTGTTATCACTCGCAGCAAACTTGGATTGGTCACTATACCAACTGGACGTGAAAAATGCATTCCTGAATGGCAACTTGGAGGAAGAAGCATACATGGAGATTCCAGATGGAGTTTTAGCTCCTAATAACTCTGTGTGTAAGCTAAGGAAGTCATTGTACAGCCTGAAACAATCTCCGAGGGCATGGTTCGGTAGATTCACCAAAGCAGTGAAAGGGCTTGGATATACTCAGGGACGAGCAGATGACACGTTCACCAAACGTGTTAATGGCAAACTCACCACATTGATCGTCTATGTTGATGACATAATCATTACAGGAGATGATGAATAATCCATTGCTGAACTAAAATGGGACTTGTCAATTGAATTCCAGGTGAAAGACCTTAGACAAATGAGGTATTTCTTAGGCATGGAAGTAGCAAGAACCAAGAAGGGCATCAATGTCTCTCAACGTAAGTGTACACTAGACTTGTTACATGAGACAAGAATGTTGGGCACTCAACTAGAAGGGATACCAATGGAAGAGGGATGCCACTTAGAGATCAAGCCACAAGGTGTTCCAGCTAATGCAGAGAGATACAAAAGACTTGTGGGAAAATTGATATACTTAACGTACACACGTCCTGACATTAGCTATGCAATTGGAATAGTAAGTCAGTTTATGTATCAGCCCCAAGAAGAACACATGGAGGCAGTATACAGAATTTTGAGCTACCTGAAGCTTAATCCTGGAAGGGGAATATTCTTTAAGAAAGGTACTACCAAAAACATAGAAATCTACATTGATGCAGGTCAACCTCAGGGTACCGTACATACGTGTGGGGAAATCTGGTTACCTGGAGAAGCAAGAAACAGATAGTGGTGTCAACAAGTAGTGCCAAAGCAGAACTAAGAGCTGTCAACAAAGGGGTATGTGAAGGAATCTGGATTATAAGATTACTGACGGAGTTGGGAATTCAACATGAGGGACCAATGCAACTTTGGTGTGATAACAAGGCCAACATTGAAATGGTCAAGAACCCAGTATATCATGATAGAACCAAACATGTTGAGATAGACAAACACTTCATTAAAGAAAAGATTGAAGCAGGCATTATGACACTGTCTCACATAGGATCTGCAGACCAAATTGCAGATATCCTAACTAAACCACTCGGTCGAACGAAATTTGAAGGATTTTGTGGCAAGCTGGGATTGATCGACATATACTCTCCAGCTTGAAAGGGAGTGTTAGAATATTACGAAATAAATCACCCATTTATTAGGATCCTTTGATTAGTACCCTGATTATAGGATCTTAATTACTGAGTTATTAGTCTTTATTATGCTTTATTGTATTTCCTAATGTACCTCCTCTGTTCTCCCTCACTTCTCCTATAAGTACATTGTAATCCTCTTAATCAAATAATACAATACAGAGAGTGTGATACCTCTGATTTTAAACAAGAGCAGTTGTCCATAACATTATTATCTAACCAATTACTAGTCCATAAACTGTGTTGTGCTTATAGAAATTGGAAAATGTAATATATTGTACTTTTAATTGTTCTTCTAATTTGTAACCTTGTCTTACCTCTCTATTGTCAGGCTGTGTTTTTAAATGTTGTTGGCGGATTTCAGTTGACTGAGACTGCTGGAGATCTGGCAATAGCAGCTGCGATTTGCAGCAGGTATGTGATCTTGTAATTAATGTTCAAATTAGTTTATGTGACAATGATTAATGCTGTAATTATTGGGGAGGTGCTGATAAATGTTCAATGTATACCAAATCAAACAACACTTTTTTCCTCTTCTAATTTCTTTTTACATATACTATGAACTTTGTCTTTATTGCATTTAGTAAACATATCTTGTTTTTCTTTTTCCAGTTTCTTGGAATTCCCTCTTCCCAAGGGCATAGCATTCATTGGTGAGATAGGCCTTGCTGGTGAGCTTCGCACGGTGAGTTTAATATCAATGTTGCTAACTTGTTATTATGATATTGAAAGATTTCAATTTAGAGTCCTCATTAGTCTAGAGGGCGCACTGATTATAATATGAAGAGTCCCATTTGTTCAAAAATTTTCATTTTATATCCGGTGATGAATGCTTTTTCACATGTTATTTAGATTATCACTGCAAAACTTGGTATAGTTCTGTATGGTGATGCCATTTGTAAATCTTGTTTATTTTGGCTCAGGTTCCTGGAATGGATAAAAGGGTCAACACTTTGGCGAAATTGGGTTACATAATGTGTATTGTACCAAAGGAAGCAGGAAAAATGTTAGGAACGGATGGTTTTGGGAAGATGAAAATTGTTGGTTGCAAGAATCTGAAGGAGGTTATTAACACTGTTTTTAAAGAACGAGAGTGAAATGAAATTGGTAACTGGGAAAGTTGATTGCATTTTTTATAATTTCTTGTATTGTCCCTTTAAATTTCCAGAAAGTGTATGTAAATATTTCATTATTTCTCTATAATTCACTAAATATTAGATTACGCGCCACGATGGTATACTATATACAATTTTCTCAATTTCATGCCAATTATTCTCTTTCTTTTTTTGGCCTGCATCAGACTTACCCAAAGTAACTTAATCAGGAGTTTTTGTTTGGCTTTTGACAGATAGATATACCCATATTTTATTTCCTTACAAAACCCTATAATTAAATTCCAGTTCTCAAATGCTGTCGTAAGTATGAAACATAAACAAGAACTGTTATTCACCAGGTTTAGCCTCAGTCATTTCTGTATGGTTCTTCCAATTTGGTGTTTGGTTTTCTGTTCTTTCTTCTCTTTCTCCATTGATGTTCTTAGGTTTTATGAAGCTTGGTTGATTGGTTGAGGATAGTAGCCTTGCCCACATCCGATCAGTTATCACAACCCTCTTTTGTCCTGTGGTTATCCTCTGCAAAATAGGCAAACAAAACACACACACACACACAACTTAGTGTGAAGTTAAAATACTCTGATATAAAATCCTAGGAAGAAATTCAGTTTTGAGCAAAATCCAAGGATGCTCTTGATCGTGATATAAAATATTGGGAAAATAGGTCCCAAGAAGGAATGTATTCATTTAAAAGTCTCAATAACAAGTGAGTAGCATGGATCTATTATCACTTTTTACACTGAAACTCGTCATTGCATGTTTGTTATGAGACTTTTTGGTGAATATATTCCTTTCTTAGGACTTCAGTTATTTCTCCTAAAATATTTGAATGATGAAAAAGAACTTACATGGAATGGAATATAAGCATGTCTACCATGGAGGGGCCCAACTGTGAAGCCTGTGTATCCTGCCATTACGCCATGAACGGCACTCTGAGCAAGGAGGGTGCAGTATATATTATCAGATGCATTGCTTGGAACAGCTCGGATCATGTAAGTAGGATCTGTCAAATTGACTTGTTAGATCGTTTTGTTCATATAAATTAGTCATTTGCTGCTAAGTGTACAGAGCTCACCAATGTACTTGAGAGTCATTGTCATTTTTCGATTTTTCTTGAAGTGATCCTAAAAACAAGTAACAATATGTGATGCTAATAATATGATGTTACAACTTTTGGGAATATGATTTGAGAGAATAAATGTACCTTAATTTTCTGAGACAACCAGAGGCCAACATCTTGTAGCAACCTGTTTCCAGAAGCATCTTGCTGGTTCATTTTAGATAGACTTTGAGAAATAAGGTCTTGACCTGCACCTTCGGCTACAACTATAACCATGTGACCATTTTCTTTGAGCCTTTTCTCTATGAACTCAAACAGTCCTCCAGGACCCTCCAGAAAAAATGGTGACTCTGGAATCAAACAACAGTCCACATCTCTGCTTGCAAGAGTAGCATTCATTGCTATAAATCCTGCACAATTACAAATTACCATACTTGTTTAGATCAATTTAGTTTGATTATGCATAAAGTACATAGGTGTCATGCAATCCATAAAGCTAACCCCATCTAGTGAGATAAATCTTGTTGGTATCATCATCGTTTAGATCAATGTAGTTTAGATAAATGAAGCTTACCACTGTAACGTCCCATTAACTTGACGACACCAATGCCATTCTCGAAGCTTTCTGCTTCCACATGAGCAGCATTGATAGCTCGTTGTGCCTCCTCAACAGCAGTATCAAAACCAAATGACTTGTCTATAATCTACATAGCATACCCATACCGTAATATGTATATCAAACCAAAACAGAGTGGGTTTGTGTTATAGTTGAGTCAGATCATTGAAGTATGATTACCGGGATATCATTATCAATAGTTTTTGGGATTCCCACCACTGCAACTTTCAAGCCA
Source organism: Acacia acuminata (assembly GCA_019022655.1). Classification (NCBI taxonomy): domain Eukaryota; kingdom Viridiplantae; phylum Streptophyta; class Magnoliopsida; order Fabales; family Fabaceae; genus Acacia; species Acacia acuminata. The sequence continues at coordinate 33,182 of JAFJYI010000045.1, forward strand.
CGTCTTCTAATTTCCTGTATAAATACCTAACCTATATTTAAAATCTGTTTCTTTTTCAAGTTTTGTCAAATCTGAACTCAATTTACATGTCTTCAGAAACAAATTAAGTGATGTATTGTTACCTGAAATATGAGAGCAGCTCCTTTCTGAGTTCCGTCTCCTCCAATGATGTAAACCTGAAGAGAGGGACCGTTGTTCCCTTAATTACTATCAAGCATTAACATATACTAGTCCCATATACTACTCCCTCCAGTCATAATTATAAGATTTAGTTGATTTTTTTTGGAAAGATAAAAAAAACAAATTAAATTACTTTAAAGTATTTATATTTTTGTTTTTTTCTTCAAACTAATTAGTTTGACTAATAAATTAATATATAATATGAGGATACACAACATATGAAATGATTAAATAACTTATTTAGCTTCTTTAATCTCTATAAAAAAAAGTCAATTAGGTCTTATAATTAGGATCAGAGATAATACTTCCTATCCTAAATATAAAATTCAGTTGACTTTTTTGAAGAGATTAAGGATGTTAAATAAATTATTTTAAAATATTTATATTGTTTGGTCTCCAAATTAATTAATCTAACTTTCAACACAACCTATATTATCATTAAATAATATATTTAGTTTTCTTAACCTCTCCAAAATAGAATCAATTAGCTCAATATTTAGCAAAGTTTTTAAATTCGGACAGGCCACTAAATTGGCTAGGGTACTAGGTCAATGATAAGTGGGTTAGGATGGGAGCCTTTGCCCTTCCATCCCTTGGATAGATAGAGAGGTCAAACCGGGCCAAAATTGGTGAGAAATTAAAGATTAGGGGTTATTTATATAAAATTCTTTTTAAAAAAAATTATTTTTTAAAAAAAGAATAAAAAATAATAAACCGGGTTGATGTCCGGACTGGACCGATTTTATTGAGTGGTTCACCGGTTTCTAGGCCAAACCGGCTATTCCAATCCAGGTTTCAAAATCCTGATATTTAAAACCAAAAGGGAGTGTGTGTGTGTGTGTGTATTCCAGTATATAAGTTTATGAGCTTGTAGTTTTGTGAAAAAAGAAGGGAGAGGGAAACCTGATTAATTCCTCGATCCTGAATACTGTCAACAATCTTGGAGGGGTCACTGCCTCCACGTGAAGTGCCAAGGATGGTTCCACCACGTTTGTGTATGTTGTTCACAACCTTTGGGGTTAATGGAATCATGTTTCTAGAATAAAATCCTCTGTATCCTCCCTTCATTTTCCCCAAAAAGGAAAAACCATTTTAGAACATTATTAATTCGTATTAATAATAATAATAATAAAGTGATGAAGGAAGCTTCTTATTACTTCTATTCCGACAACTTTGTGGACCCCATACATGTCATATAAGCCGCAAACTATTTCTCTGATCACTGTGTTGAGACCTGGACACAGCCCTCCATATGTCACCACACAAGCATATGTTTCCTCTGATCGAAAACATACCTGCCAACACATTCCTTAAGTACTGTGTGTATTAATATTTAGGAAAATTCCTTTACACTCCCAAAAGATCAAAAAAATATTAAAAAAATCTCACAAAAAATTCTGATGTAACAAAAGTTTTAAAGAGTCGTTAAAACCTACAGATAGATGGAGTTGTCAATAAAATCATCTACTAAAGAAGTTGTCAATAAAACTTTTTTTCACATCAAGATCTTCTGTTAGAACTTTTTTGATATTTTTTTGTTCTTTTGGAACCTTAAAGGGTTTCCCCTAATATTTATGTCAATTTATATTTTACTTATTAAATAATAATAATTTAATCTGAATTGTTATTTTGATCAAACTGAGCTAAGAAAATTAGCAAACCTTCTGGCTAGGTCCAGCACGCCGGAAGTGAACTCCTCTGGGACTGTTCTTCTGTGCAATTATCTATAATACAAAAAGCAGCCAAACTCACCAAAACAAGGGCAAAAAAACAGAATAAAGTATTTTTTATTATTATTTAAAAGTTATAATCTGGTGGATCAACAGAAAATTATTACTTGCCTCTTCCGCAACGGTGTCTTCTTCATTTACAAAGTACTGCCTGTAAATTAATTAAACTTCGTCATCAAACTGACTTATTTCATGGATAAATTTGATTTCCTAGAAAATACCTGTGTTTAAGTAAGTAGGTTTGGAAGAATAAGAAGACTTTGAATGAAATGGCTTCATGTGGTATCAGACATTCAAACTTTGAACGAAACGAAGAGTGAAGAGTGACTTACTTTACAGCTGAATAAGAAGGAATATCTTGTAACGGGTCAGGATAAGTCTGCATGAAGATCATCAAGCAACAAAAATATAATCACAATATATACAGTAAAAAAAATTCCATTGATAATTAAGCTGTGAATTAAAATGCAAATATATATATATATATATGTACACAGAGAGAGAGAGAGAGGAGATCACAAGGAGGTGAGGGATGTAATCAGACAAGTGAGGAACATCTTCAAAGACGTAGCCAGCATCTCCGGTGACGATCTTGGGGAATAGAGGGGTGGAATCCACCGTGAAGGACTGGGATTTGGTAGAGTAATAGAAATGTCTGGGGCTAGAAAGCGAAGGATAATAGCCGTTAGAAGGATCAAAGCTTTGGAATATGGGCGTTGTGAGGGAAGTTGAACTTGAAATGGAATCCATTGCAACCTTGCTCCAATCTAACACCAAAGCACACCAACTAGAACCAACTTAACATATATATATATATATATATATATATATATGAAATTGACGATTTTATCAAAGATCATAAGATAACATCGAGGCGACATCAATGGTATATGTATATTATTGGGTGTGTATAACTAAATATACAGGTTGTTTGGTAATCATATTTCCTAGAGTTACACACACATTGTAATGTTTATGTTGGAATGTTAGGTAGTTTGTCTGCTCAATGTAAAGGCTCTAGTCTATGTAAAAAGCAATTTGCTTTTATATAAACTCAAGCACAAGCATGTCGGATGTGAAAGTCGATGTTATCTTGAGTCTCTCTCTTTAACCTTACAAGTTTTTGGTTGTCAGTCCTATTTAAAGATAGGATTTAGTTATTCTATAAGGGGTCAATATATATCTTATTTATTAATTAATGACACTCCATAATCTTTCTCCTTAATTGCTTAACAGTTTACATGATTGTTTTGAATTTTATTTTTCTGAACTAAAATTTTAGGAGAGGTCAATGAGACCCAAATTTATGTTGTAATATCATCCTAGTGAAATAAGATATAGTTGAAATCTTCTGAATTAGCAAGATTTCATTTATATATGGAACTTACAGATGTAAAGAGACGATAATTACTGCTAATCGATTTACAAGATACTTTCATAACATGCATGTGAGTTTTTGTTTATTTGATTAACCTCCTCATTTTATTCAAGAGGCGGACGTTAGTGAAGGTTAGGAGTTTTTGCTAAAGTTGATCTAATATACTTGTAAACATTTTGATTACAATATTATTATTATTAATTTTTTTAAAAAAAACTTCTAAATTGGAAGTGAAATTGGAACATAAATTTGGCCGTTTGTTTTGGGGAAGTTCATTTATATATGGAACTCACTTTCATCATTTTTTTAAAATATCTCAACCATATAACCAAGAAAGATATTGAATAATAAGGAAATGTTACTTAAATATAACATTTTTTTGGCAAAATTTTGTAGTTGTTATTATCTTGAGGGAAAATTATAGTTAGGTCCCAAAAATTCAATTTAATGACAATTAGGTCCCTGAAAAGTTTGCTGAAAGTTGAAGTTACTAAAAATGAGGAACTAATGATAGTTAAGTTTTATAACTCCCGTATTTATAATTATTTGGTTAGTTATCCGCATCTCATACTCCTAATAAAATTTTTTTGAGGACCTAAACTAATTAACTACTCTTGATCCTTTCTTGTAAAATATATTTACCTAATTTTATTAGATTAAGAAAATTGATTAAATTAGTTAATATTACCTATATTTTCTAAAGCAACCTAGTTACATTCCTTAATTATCCCATCTCATCTCCTCTTTAATTATTGTTGAGGGAATATCAATAAATGTAAATTAAGAAAAGATTGACAAATAAAAAAAATATTGTCTTATATTTAAGAACCAAGATCAACTTCATAATATGTCTTATATTAAAAACCTAAGGAGTATTATATTATTGAAGTCTGCAATCTAATTATCGTCCCCCAAAATATTATGGCAACATAAAAAGTTGTAATTATAAAGATGATAACAAGTACTTGAAATAACTAACATTTTTTTTTTCCCATTTCAAAAAAGAAATTTTATCAGTAACTAACATCTTTAACCATCAAGAATATTGGTTTCTTTTGTTAGCATTTGCATAATTTGTAAATATTTCCGTGCTCTTTGGACCATGAAGTCCTTCATAGTACTATTAATAAATCACACATTAATTATGTGTTGATTATAAAATACTACACACACTAAATCTTATATCAGGATCAGAGTAGTAATTACTAACTCTTTTCTAAATATTCGTATTTTTAGGATCGGAGGGAGTACTATATATACACATATACATAAGCAATGTCGTTAGTTGGGGAGGAAAAAAATCTCATTGGTTCCAATTCTTTGTGCTGTCTTTCAATTTTTATATTTTAACGCTTATCAAAAGTCATGTTCTGAATTAAAACAACTTTTTATTATAAACATAGGAAAACAACTCATTAATTTATTGAAGCTAGATGCCTTTTCAAATGACGTGAGGATTAAAAATGGCAATTTGTGATATTTCTCTATTCTGCAGCCTTTTCTTTTTGCTCTGATGAAGGAATAAGTAGTTACATATAAAATTGTTTTGTGCCTAAATTATATTATTATATGTGAGGCAATCGATTAAGCTCTCTGACTGATACATTAATTGATTAGTGTTAAAATTATGCTTGATCTACGTGGAATTTGAAAGCAAAGATGTTTCATTTGATTTGAAATATAATAAAGGACACACTTGATGTTGAATTGTTATGAAATCCCAACTATTCAATTCAAATTCTATTTTAAATTTGGCAGAACCAGAGAAGCGGATGAGAAAAAAAATGACATATATATCTATAAATAATTTAGAATTTACAGCGACAATGAAATCCCAACTATTCAATTCAAATTTTTTTAAATTTTTAATGAGAGGCATCACAACATGAAAACAAAATATCTTTGAAGAGAATAGCGTTAATTATCTACTGTAGGAGGAATATTTATAATGACAACCTCAACATCCATTAGACGACCTCAAAAGCCATAAAATTGGCAATGTCAGTTAGTTTCCTTTGATATAAAATCAAAAGTAACAATCCAATCAAATATGAAGAGGTTGAGAATTTGTCTGATCTCGAGAAGATGATCTTGAAATCTGTCATTGTTGATACACAACATCTACTCGCATGGTCTCATCTTTGTTGGTGTTTGCCTTATCTAACAAGAAGGCTTAACCACTCTTTTCTTGACGTCTCCGCCACCGTCCTACATCCAGGACCTCATATTTTAACGTAGTAGTGATAGTTGTTTTTTTAATAGTTATTTGGTATTTTTTCTCACTTTTTAATAGTTCCTTGGCCAATTTGGTCCATTCAATTGTTTTTATGCCAAACGCTCCTCGAGTAACAGTTCGTTGGCAAATCTGCACCTTAACCCTTGTTGATAAGTTGTAACAGTTCTAAAATGTTTGTAAAAGATAATCTTCTATTCTAAATAGAAGACATAATTTTTAGTACAAATTACACTATAAAATATGTTACATATTTAGGATCGGAGGTAGTATCAATTTTGTAGTAATTGTGATTTTATCATTTTAACTAAGACAAAGATCTTCATTAATCTTTATAATCTCCACACGGCAGTAGGAGGAGCTAGTAATTTTGGGACTTGGCCTGTATCCTTTGCGGATACTATCCCTGCTCGTGAGATGTCACGTTTTTTTTTTTTTTTTTTTTTTTTTCAAGCAAAACATACACCCACCTGGTTCCTTAAAAAAAAAAGTTTTCAAAACATTCTTTGGTAGTAAAAAGATAATTCGGATCTTGCGAATTGTCTTGAAAAAAATTCTTCATGATCTTGAAAAAATATTTCGGGATCTTGGTTGCTCTTAAAAGGATCTTGATCAGTGCGAAAAAGAATTTATGGTCTTAAAAAAGGATCTTGAAAAAATATTCTAAAGTATATTTTTAGTAGCATTCTTTACCCGAAATATTTTTTTAAGATCTCAAAATAAGTTTTTAAGACCAACGGCTAAATTATTTTTTCAAGATTAGGTAAATATCCTTTTAGTAGCGGTAACCCGATCCCGAAATATTTTTTCAAGATCCTAAAATAATTTTTCAAGATCATGAAGAATTTTTCAATACCATTCGTATCTGAATTATCCTTTTATTACCGACAAAGTGTCCTAAAAATTTCTTTTTTTTTTTCAAAAGAAACTAGGTGTGTGTGTTTTGATGGAAAAACAAAATAAAACGGTGACGTTTCAGGAGCAGCGGACAATATCCACAAAGGATACAAGCCAAGTCTATAATTTTAGGCCTATTTGGAGAGAGTTTTAAGTAGTTTAAAGCTAGAAAAAAAAAGTAAAAGTAGTAAAAAAAAAAAGCCAGAATTATAATGTTTGGGTTAGTTTTAAGTTTATTAGGTTTTTTTTTTAGGGGGGAAAATCTTAAAAGTTAGTTAAGGAAAAAGTTTCCATGGGTAACTTTTTCCAAAAAGCTCTTAGTTTTTTTACGTGAGCCTTGCCACTTCTACCACCATTAATCCATACACAAATCATATTTACAACCTGACTTTTTTTTTCTACCGGATTTTTTAAAAAAATCAAGTAAAAAATAAGCCACAACTCCCACCGCTAACCCAAACATGCACTTTATAGGCACATCTCCAATATGCCTCTAAAGGCTTTCTAAGCATATTGGATTCTCTCTTTTTTTTTTTTTTTTTTTCTAATCCCTTAAAGTTCTTGTAGGATTGCATTTTTTTGGGTTAAGGGGCATTTTTGTCTTGGAAGCTTTCACCAAGTTGAAAAGGGAACAATTTTTTTTTGACTATTATCCCGATTAATTTTAACCGATAGTTAACTAAATATGTTAAGTTGACATATCATCCACATTATTTTTATTAAAATGGAAACTTTCTCCAAAAGTTTTAAATCTAACAAACGTCCCTTGAGCAGCTACTTCTACTGGAGAATTCTGAGACATTTAAAACCGAGGATAGTGAGGCTTAGAATGAATGTTTTTGGTGCCCTTTTAAAAACCTATAGAACTCTGTCATACTTTCGTTGTTTTACAAGGAGGCTGACTTGAGTCTTGAAGTAGTCGAGCATGTTATAGCTGGGTTAAAAAAATGAGAACGACGAAGGAAATAAAAATATGAAAACTTTTTCAGCAAAGAACGAATCTGTTTTTTTAATTAGAAATTTATTATTGGTTAAGCATAAAAAAACAAAAATACATTCTCCCATTTTTTGTCTCTTTCCTCAAATTATCTTACAATGCAACAAAAGCAGCCTTAGGAAAATGGCAGAGAGACAACAAACGGTTACATCATTTACTATGTTTAGCTTAGTTTTGTTTGATTAACCCTCACAGTAAGGTTAAATCAGTTACAACAACATGGTGGTGGTTGTCACTAATAATGTGGTGTGGACATTGATAGGTGGCGGTCTAAAAAAAAAAATAAAAAAAAAAAATAAAAACAAGAAAACTATTTTTGTTTTTTAGCTTTTAAAAACAAAAACCAACTTATTGAAAATATTTTTTAAAAAATTTTTTTTTTAAAAAAGAACAAAATCAAATAAGCCCTTAAAGTGTGACCTTAGAGCTTTATTTTACATGAGCTTCCTTTAAAGATAATGGGCTTTCTGACCATTTTCAACAATACTTTTCATTATCCAGGATGCAATGAATTGGTTGGCCTATTTAGAACCCTTAGCAAACTAATGCTAGAAAAATACTATTCATTGATTGAGGATATGCAAATATCGAGGATTTTTAATGGGAAAATTTCGCCTAACCCTCACTACAGCAAAATAATTTCTAAAAATCCCATAACAATCTGAAATATCACTGCAATCTTAGGGGAAGTGAAATTAATTTAAGGAATGAAAAGCTCCATTACAATGTAAAAAGCGTGTCACAAGACAAATGTGCATATTTATTAGAAAAATTGCACCTAAGTCTCAAAAAAAAACAAAAAAACAAGAAGCTCACCTAAAATTTTAAATTTGCAGTGAAGTCCGTGGAATATTTTTGTAATATATTCAAACTGTAAAAAGTCAAAAATACCCTTAATGAATACACAATCGTTCTCTCTCTTTATTCAATCAATATGGTTATTTTGGACTCTTTACATTTGGAATATATTGCAAAAATGTCCCATGAGACTTCAGTGCAAATTTGAAATTTTAAAGGACCTTTCTATCATATTTTTCTTACTTGGAACTTAGGTACAATTTTCCCTATTATATTTAACAAAGGAAGGAATATAATTTAGTGTGTTTAAATAGTTTTTCTTAGGGCTGACGAGACCCATAATCCAACCATTTAACGTTACGTGAGTATGAGCTAGGTCATATCCATACCTCAACCCATTTAACCTGTGTTAAATAGGCAGAGACATAAATGGGAGGGTCAAAAAGGGTTATGGGGAAACCCATTTACATGTTAGCCTATTTTTTAATTTTATAATCATACATAAATAGACATCAATCTTTCATTCTAAATTTATAAATCTTCAAAGTTACATAACATAAGGATTTATTTTCTTAGCTTTCCCTAATACTTATTGTACTTTGTTTGTATTCTCATTGTCACGTCATTTAAGAGAGAGCGAGAACTAATTGCTCTCGAATTAAGATCTGTTTGAATTGCAACTATATACTAAAAATGTGTGTTTGTTGTCACAAAATTGTATCCTGGAAAATAACAATAATAACCCACACTGGCATGCATTAGGGAATACTAGTGATTGCTGAGATTATGGGTTTTATCCATGGACCTAACATATGTTAGTCTAAAGGGATCAGTAACAATGTTTCACTGACTAATGGTATTGAAGGTTAAATTATACTGTTAGAGGTTGTAATAAGGATGATCCTTTCAAAGACATAATGGATTATGTCAGGTTAATTCTTCATAGAGCAAGTTGTGGTCGCCCATATTTATTGAGAGCCTATAACTATTGTAGTTAAGTTAGCAAAACACTCTTATAGGTTAGATGATAATTTTTGTGTACTTATCAACCTCCTCCTTTTATTCAAAAGGCGGAGGTTGAGGAAAGCTAGTTTCTTATTGACTTCAGTTGTAATATCTCTTTTGTGATAATGATATCAAGGCATTATTTGAAAAAAAAAATTTAAAAAAGAATAGGGAGGGAGGGAGTGAGATTGAGAGAGAATAATTAATAATAATAAACTAATGATACACTTAAATGGATGGACACAAGGCATCCCGCCCATTTAAGTCTTAAATGGGCGGACCCGAAATGAGCTAGTTTCTTGCGGTTGTGTACGGGCTCCTTACTCAACCCCACTTTTTTTTTTTAATTGAAAATTTCATTGAAATTATCATTGGTGGGAAAAAAAGAAATTCTAAAAAATATAATCATAATTAATAAAAAAAACTAAGAAAAAAATTCATTTATCATATCACTTTGATCCTATTTATAAGTCATTTTTAAACAAAAAATTTGGTCTTATTTATAAGTCCTCTTTCAAATAATAAATGAGATTGTGATAATGTTTTCTATATTAATTATACTAATGAAAACGGAGAGAGAAGAAATAGCTAAAAGATATCTATTCATAAATGAGGGTAAAGTTGAAAATTTACTCCATAATCATTGAGTTAAATACCTCTCCTTGATATGTGTAATTTAATTAAAAGAGACTTGTAAATAGTATTTGTACTTTAAAAAGAATTGACCAAAGAAATGAAAATGGAAAATGATACTCCCTCCAATCCTAATTATAAGATATAGTGAACTTTTTAGGAAAATTAAGGAAGCTAATTAAATTACTTTAGAGTATTTTTATTTTTATTTTTTTCTTCAAAATATTTAGCTTGACTAATAAACTAATATATAATCTAAAGATACACAAAATATAAAATGATTAAATAACTTATTTAAGCTTCCTTAATCTCTCTAAACAAAATCAATCACGTCTTATCATTAGTAATTAGGACCGTAGTGTTAAAAAATAGAGTAAATACCCTTTTTGGTCCTTGATAAAAAACGCTATCCCCATTTTGGTTCCTTACAAAAAAATGTCCTTTTTAGTCCATAAAAATGATGAATAAAGGTCAATTGGTTGGCGTTTTGATCCTCACAAATTTCTAAAATGTCGTTTTTGGCCTCTTAAAAAGGACGAATAAAGGTAAGGGTGCAAAGTATTTACAAGTAAACAGAACAACATTTAGTTAGCGCAGGGATTCAATTGAGCCTATTCCTGAGACCGAAAACCTCGCTTCTCTTCGCCCCAGCCACCTTTGGTCTTCGGTGTCTCGCAAAACCTCAGAACACTGAAATTTGAAAGGCTGTGAACCCAAAGATTAGGGCTTTACTCTGCTCATCATGTACAGAGCGGCAGCTTCACCACTGAGGTCCCTCAAGGTGCGTGACCATTTCTTACGCAATGCTTTGACTTTCTGTTTAGATCCCATTCAATGTTTTGGCGATAAACTGGCCCTGAATAACTATGGCGTTTGATTGATGATGTCAAGCTTTAATGCATGACTGTAAATTTCTATTCTTTTTTTTTTCTGGGGAAACTTGATTGTCGGGTTGGATGAACGCTTTGGGATAATGAGATATCTCTGTACAGTGATTCATTCAATGCTAAACCTTCAAAAACCGAGGCAGATTTTTTTTTTTTCCTTCTGTAATTTGAAGAGTTAATTTTTAGCTCATTTCATTTGTTTGAACGGGGTCATCTTACTTAACTGTAAAAGAGACGTTTTGTTTTGATTAATCTCCTTTTGGTGTCAAAATTTTTTTTGACTTTAGGGCCGTGTGAGTAACTTTGGGACTACTAGATTTGCAACCACAAGTGCAGTAGCCGCAAGGCCTACCTCTGGAGGGTTTTTTAGCTGGCTTACTGGAGAACGTTCAAATTCTCTTCCTCCTTTGGATACACCACTTGGGGGTGTTGCTCTTCCAGCTCCACTACCAGATTATGTTGAACCAAGCAAGACCAAGATCACAACCCTCCCCAATGGTGTTAAAATAGCATCAGAGACGTTATCAGTATGTTCATCTACCCTTTCTGGGGATTTTAATTTTAGTGACATATTCGCTTGAATTTATTATACTTTATTTTATATGATCATTGCCTTGACACTTTTTTGTTGTTGCCTTTTTTGGGTTTAACTAGAGCCCTGCAGCTTCCGTAGGTTTATATATTGATTCTGGTTCCATGTATGAGACACCATTGTCAAGTGGAGCATCACACTTGTTAGAGAGAATGGCTTTCAAGAGCACTGCAAATCGAAGTCACTTTCGCATTGTGAGGGAAGTAGAGGCAATTGGTGGTAATATTGGTGCCTCAGCCTCTAGGAGCAAATGGGCTACACATTTGATGCTCTTAAAAGCTATGTTCCACAGATGGTAGAATTACTTGTTGATTGTGTAAGGAACCCAGTCTTTTTAGATTGGGAGGTCAAAGAAGAGGTATTTATTATGTATGAATTTATTTTCACAAAGATAGTACTAGTATTATTGTATTCTTGTTCTTACACCATCTTTTGCTGAGGGACAGGGCTTCACCATTTTTATGGCCTTCTCCCAACATGGAGAAAAAATTCTGAGGAAATGGCAAACCATTAGTTTCTATTTAAATGGGCCATTCATTTTTTTATTGATCGAGTAACATTTTAGTATCCTAAGGTTCTTAGCAAGGGAGAGAAAGTGACTCATTTTTTTTCTAGGTTATATAATTGGAGATTCCTAGTTAAGCCTTAAGATCATTTTTGTTTAGTTTGAATAGTTTTGCATTGAGGAAAAAAAATGAAAGCTTTACATTTATGATTCTATAGCATGGTTTGCTTGTTTTCTGATGCCTGAATGGTTGTTAATCATTCATGGAATCTAGGCGAGTCTTTTTATTATTATTGAACCATCTATTGATACAGCTGCAAAAGGTGAAAGCAGAGCTTGGAGAACTTCCAAACAATCCTCAGGGCTTGCTTTTGGAGGCAATTCACTCTGCTGGCTATGTTGGTGCATTGGCTAATCCTCTTTTGGCTCCTGAATCAGCACTCGATATATTGGATGGCAGTGTTTTGGAGAACTTTGTTGCTGTAAGACCTGTTTTTTAATGTTTTTTTGATTTTTTTTTATCTACTAATTATTTATTCCATACTTATATTTCTTGTGCTGCTCTTGCCCTTTCTAATTTAGATTCTGAATGTTGGATGTGGAAAATTAGGAGCATTACACTGCACCCAGAATGGTACTTGCAGCTTATGGGGTCGATCATGAACAACTTGTGTCTGTTGCAGAGCCACTTCTCTCTGATCTACCAAGTGTTTCCTGTCCCAAAGAACCAAAATCTGTCTATGTTGGAGGTGATTTTCGTCGTCAAGGTGAAGCAGGAGTGAGTATTAGTTTCAGATTTACCTCCTCAAATTGCATCTATCATATTTCTTTGTTTTTTATGTAGAGGCTCCAACCCCCTTTTGATATGTAAATCATAGAAAATATTAAATGAGGGTTAGGGTAGTTAGTTAGATCAGTTAGGTGGTTAGAACAGTTAATAATTAGTTGGCTTAAGGGTTCAGAGGCTCTTGTCTTCTATATAAGGCATAGTAGTCTCATTGTATCAGTTATGTTTTGCCTGAATGGAATTTGGAATCCCTCATTCTCACTCTGTTTCTTCTCTCCTTCTTCCTCTTCCCTCTCTCTGTTCTTCTCCATTCCTATCTCTTCCTTCTTGTTTCTCTACAGTTCCTTATCACCTTTCAAGTAAAATGTGTTGATACTTGTCTGCTACTAAATGTTGTAACATCAGGGTGCTCATATTGCTATTGCTTTTGAAGTGCCTGGTGGTTGGCACGAAGAGAAAGATGCCATAGTTTTGACTGTTCTACAGGTGTGCATTGTTTCTTAGTCCCTCTAAATTCAATAAAGACATATTCTTTATAGTGAAGGGATGCATAAAAATAATTGCAAGCACTGCAGATGCTTATGGGAGGTGGTGGTTCATTCTCTGCTGGGGGGCCTGGAAAAGGGATGCACTCAAGGCTATGTAAGTTTTTTCCTATATCTTCATGTCCACAACCTACTTTGGTTATTTTACTTGTTAACTTAAGTTGTCCCATCAGATATGAGTTTTCTTTCTGCTTGCTTCTGATATAATTATATCTAAGTGTTTATTCCTTGCCAATGGCCTAGATGCCATGAGCACCAAGTTGCTCCTCAAATCCTTCTTTGGGTTGAAGGTCACAAGATCAAACGTGTGGTGTGCACACCCTGTGGGTCAGGTTGTTGGTGTCTGTGATTGTCACAAGAATAAAAAGAAAATGCTTATTTCTCAGTACTGCATCTCGTGCTTCTTTAATGTTTCAAGTTGATTTCATAATGTTCATTTGAACCAGATCTTCGTGTCTTGAATGAGCATCCACAGATTCAATCCTTCTCTGCATTCAACAGTATCTTCAACAAAACTGGATTGTTTGGCATTTATGCAAGCACTGTAAGCACACCCTTTGCTTTCCGTACTCACAATTCCATACATTCTTTTATTTGGCTTATATTGTTGAATAAAAATGAACTGCCATAAGTTGTGACTGTAATTCATAATTCCTTATGGTACCTCATGCTGAGAGAAGATGGAATTATGAAAAGCTACTGAGTTGAAGTTACCTTTGACTGACAATATGGCTAGTTTGTAGCTTTCTTTGGCCTTTTGTTTGTTTGTGAATTTGTAATGTATTGGTTAATATTATTTTCCTGAGCTTGAGTTTTTTTTATTTAATGTGGCTGTAGAGCTCTGATTTTGTGTCACACGCTGTGGATATAGCAGCCAAAGAATTAATAGCAATTGCAACTCCTGGAGAAGGTTTTTCCTGCATCTCTTATTATCTAATACAGTTTATTTGTGAAGGTCCTGGTTCCTGCTAAATTAAACTTACATTTCCTGTGATGGCAGTTACTCAGGAACAGCTTGATCGTGCCAAAAAAACCACCAAGTCTGCTGTTCTAATGAATCTGGAATCTAGAGTATGCTATCTTTATCTCTATCTCCATCTCCATCTCCAGTTAATCTAATCGTCATAATTTTAATTAAGTGGTTTTCTTGTGTTTAGACACTCATCATGTGAATGTATATTATTCTGGCATTGGCAAAATTTTCTTGTGGTTTTTCATCTGTTTCCCTCTTCCTGTTTGCTTACAAATGTTCACTTTTGTAGATGATTGCATCAGAGGACATTGGAAGGCAGGTTTTGACTTATGGAGAAAGGTATACAACCTATGAACATCCCTTATGCTTTAATTCCTTAAGATTAACTAAAATTTAGCCCCTTCCTTTTTGCATGATTGCATCTACCTCTTTATGTGTGGCACTTTTACTTTCTAAGTTTGTGTTTGGATGATCTCCGAAACCATGAGAAAACCATGGTTTTAGGAAAAACAACCCAAACACTTTTTTTCCACAATCAATTTTTGTACCGAAACAATAGTTTTGGTATTAGCCACCCAAACACTCTTTTTTCCACAATCTATTTTTGACAAGAAAACCATGGTTTTTGTATAAACTAGGGAAAAAAACTACTGACAAATTATTGTTTTTCACAAAATCTATTCTACTCAAAAATCATTTTTTCTCAAAATCTATTCTTCTAAACCACTTTTCTCCAAAAACTAATCCAAACACACCCTTATAGTCTTCAACATTCAAATGACGCATCTCCAAAATATCTCTCAAGTAAATAAGATTAGGTTATTGTTTATCAAGTTTTATTAAAGGATAGGACTTAAGTTACTTAGATGTTTGCTGTTGTTTTTCTTTTCTTTTTTGTAAAATTATGTAATGTGCTGAGAATCTCACAAGTGTATTAATCGAAAAACTTGAGCAAATATTGAAACTGTACCTAAATTTTTAATTCCCACTATGCTGTTGCATCTTCAAGGAGCATTGTACATGTCTGTAAAGAAACTGTCTTACCTCCTTTCAGGAAACCCGTAGAGCAGTTCTTGAAGGCTGTAGATGAAATTGTGGTGGATGATATTACTAAGATTGCTCAGAAGATTATCTCCTCACCTTTGACAATGGCATCATATGGGGATGGTAAATTAATTTTAGAATCTTTTCCGTTTATTTGGTTTCTGGTAATTAATGATAGTGCATTCTTCATTGAGCAATGAGACATATCTTTTTCTTTCTTTTGGCAGTTCTAAATGTCCCCAGTTATGAATCTGTCAACCGCAAGTTTCATGCAAAATGAAATTGCTCCTCGTCATCAACCTGAGACAGTATAATTTCTCTCACCAATGCCCGTAATAACACCCTGAGGATTTTTTTCCGTGCGGATCTGAGGAATAACAAGGTTTTTTTCCCCAGAAGAAAAACTGATTAGCCATTATCGGCTCCAAAAGGAGAGAAGTAGAAGATGAATGATCTGGTGGTTGTTCTACTTCTGTTAGTACTAGCATCTGATCTTTGAACACTGAAAAGGTAATATTTTTTCCTTCTGCCACATACCATGAAGACCGAATATGTTAGCATGATCCGGTGGTGTTATTGATCACTGAAAATTTTGGAGTTAATGAATTCAGTTTCGGTAAACTTCTAGCAAGACAAAGTTTAAAGCTTTGCATTTTGAATACGTGCTGTTTTATCTTGTTCTTCTCCTCTCATTGAAGTTAATCTATTCTTCAAACATTTTGATTTTGGGTTCTGTTAAAGTGATTCGTAGGATAATGGTCTATTTCTCGGAAATATTCTTGCGCGGAGTAAAAAGGAATAAAGAAAATAAAGTGACTTTTACTAAAGTGGAATTTACAAAGATAATTACTTTATAGTAAAATATGTTTCCTAAAATATAATATTAAATTTAGGAAGCACGGTTTTCTTGATTTTAAATGCTCATCAATTATATATTATGGATTTTGAAAAACATGATATCTGGATAAAAAATAATTAAGGTAAAAAAGAGTTGATAAAAAAAAATAATTTGAAATTCCAAACAAAATTGAAATATAAAACAATATAATAATTATAAGGGTAAAGTATATTTTTAGTCTTTTAAATTTTATTTTATTTTATTTATTTTTTTTCAATCGTTTGACTTTTATAAAGTAGACTTTTAGTCATGTTTTAACATTATGAATGTTACTAAAAAAAAAAATTGATGTAACCTGTCTATAAAATATATTTAAGATTTAATATATTATATTTAGATTATTAAAATAAAAAAAATTAACAAATGACTGAAACTTTTGCTATTTAGATTACTAAACTAATATACATAGATACTATTAAAATAAATTTTTATATTACCTCCGATTCTAACTAATTATAGAATGAGATTCTAACTAATTATTGAGTTTTTTTTAAGAGATTAAAAAAGGTTAAATAAATTATTTAATCATAGTATATGTTATATATTTTTATATTATATATTAATTTATTAGTCAAACTAATTAGTTTGAAGAAAAAAAAAAAATAAAAATACTCTAAAAGTAATTTAAAGCTTCTTTAATTTCTCCAAAACAATCAAATTGGTCTTATAATTTAGGACCCCAGGAGGAATAATACAATTGAGGTTTTGATGTTGAGGGTTTCTTTAGGCTTTAGATATTTTTCAATTTACCCATATTTTGGATCTAAGATTAATAGCAATAATTACATAGTGATCAATTGAACTTTTGCGTTAGTAGTTTTTTGTTAGCAACATTAATGGTGTTAGAATTATAGAACAAAACATACTTTTTAACGTTAAGGGACAAAAAATATACCTCATAAACTTAAAAGACTAAAAGTATATTTTAGCCTAATTACAAAATCAATTTATTAAATGAAACATATCATAAACTATTCAAATAAATACTACTACAACAATAAATTCTTATCCTACTAGGTAAGGTTGGCTACATAGACCACACTACGCCATTTTGCTCTATCTAAAATCAAATCTTTAGATTGATTATTAACCAATAGATCTCACTTTATAACCTCATTATGGGTTTGCTTCAATCTTCCTCTACCTCTTTTTAGAAGGCTTCATACTGCTTTGATCGATGATCCTCATTAGCGTACCCAATGCCCGTCTTTGGATGTATCTGAACCACCTCAAACGATTTTATACTATTTTCTCCTTAATAGATACCATTCTAACTCATTCACGTATATGATCCTAAGAATATTATCTTTTCTTACATGATCACATACCCATCTCAACATCATCATTTCGTCTACTCCCACTTTATGTTCATGTTAACATTTTAAGGGTTAAGTAGCAAATCTGTCCCTAAAGGATAGGCTCATAAGCAATATTGCCCTAGAAGTTTTTTTTGTCTCAAAGTTATCCCGAAGTTTTAAAATATAGCAATGTTGTCCTATTCTATTAAAAAACTAACTTTGATTATCAAAAAATTGACGTTGACCATAAACTTTTTAACGGAAATGGGCAACATTACTCTATTTTAACACTTCTGGAATAACATTGAACCTTAAAAAAATTCTAGAGTAACATTGCTCCTAAGCAAAACCTTTCGGGACAAATTTACTACTCAACCTTAGCCCAACATTCACCATCATATAGTTTTGCTGGTTTTATAACAAAGCAATAAAAACTTCCCTTTTACCTTATTAGAAATTTTACAATCACAAATAACATCGGCAACTTTTACCTATTTATACAACTAAGACTTAATTCTATGATTTACATCTTCATCAATTTTATCATCTTGTTTGATCCCAAATATCTTAACTTTGTCACCTGTCAGATGATTTGTTCTCTCAATTTAACATCCACATCATTTTTCACTTGCCTCTTAGTAAACTTGCAATGTATATATTTTGTTTTACTCTTACTTAGACGAAAACTCTTCCCCTCCAAAGTCCTTCTCCATGTCTCATGTTTAAAATATTCAAATGAGTAAAAATGCAAAAATCCATAATTTAGAACAATTCTATATATGACAAATCTATAGGATTCCAAGTGGCATATGAATGGCAACACAACATCTATTACCGTTTCAACTATCAAGGGCAAACATGTCTTCTCCCAGCTGCCTTTAGGCCTTTGGGTCATTGGCTGTCAACATTTACCAAGGTTATTAAAATCAGACCGGTCATTGAATTGGTTAAGGTAAATCGAAGTTAAGGGTTAGTGGGTCGACTAAAGCTAATCTTGAACTAAACTAGTGAAAAAATGAAGATTTTAGGGTTATTAATATGAAATTATAAAGAATTTTATTTATTTATTTTTTCTGGGTTAATTTTTTTTGGAAAAGCTTTAAAGTTCGCTAGTTTTCGATAATGGCGGGGTTGGTTTAATGACCGACATTTATAAAGGATAAGTTGAATCCAACACTTTATAAAAGGATTAAGTAGCAATTTTGTCCCGGGAAGCCTAAAAACGTAGCAATGTTGCCCTCCATGAACTGATCGACCGAGTTAGCATACTCAAGTGTGCACGATCGTTTTTTTTTTTTTTTTTTTTTTGCAATGTGCACACTCATTTTTTAGTGTGAATTGTGCAGAGTGTGCACAATTCACATTTATAAAAGTTAAGTTGAATCTAACACTTTATAAAATGTCATAATGAGTTAAATGCTTATGTTTTGGCACCAAGTATCTCAAATTAGTTAATTTCCGGTTCGCATTTATCTCGTAACACCGGTATTATGGAAATTAATTAATTTGAGATATTGGGTGCAAAAAAATCTCGTGAAAAGTTAAAGATATAATTTAAATCTAAACAAATACAATATATAAAAAAATTAAAAAAAAAAATATGTTTATACATCTAATAGCATGTAATAAGCATATAAATCTAAGCATGCTATGTGGACTCGTGCTAACTCCATCAGTCTGACCGTTAGTGGAGGGATAATATTGTTACGTTTTTAGACTTCCAAGACAAAATTGAGCCTAAAAAAACTTACAGGGCAATATTGCTCTTGGGGGTGTACTTCTAGGATAAAATTCCTACTTAACCCTTTATAAAATGTCATAATGAGTTAAATGCTCTATATTCCATTTTTCAAATTGATCATTTATTTCTTTGGTCTTATCTATAAGAGCCTGATAAATGAATTACACGATTTAAGAAAGCAATTAAAATTAGTTAAAAATAACAATTATGCCTTAAATAATTTTTTTCCTATGCCCCCCTATATATAAGGGATCAATTAGGAGAGAGAAAGAGAGTAATAATGATAGAAATTAGAAAGTAAGAAAGAGAATGTTGTATGTGGAAAAAGATGAGGGGTTAAAATAATTAAATTTTGAGATCAAGCTCCTATAAAAAAGATCTATACAATTTAAATTTTAGATTCTTACAAAAATTAAAAACTAAAGAGTAACAATTAACAAGGCTATAATACTTACTGAAAAAATGCACCTCATTAGATGTTCGAAGCTACACAAATTGATCCGGAGTCAAGACAATTATGTTATAAAAAAAATTAGCCAAAAAATATAATAGACGACCATTAATGTAGGAAAACTTCCCATTCAACATGAGTGAGAAGAAATGAAGAATATAGGGTTGGGGGTAAATATAAATTATGAGGTAAAAAAACAGGGTCATGATCTCCAGGAAGAGACAATATCTCGTTGCGGTCTCAGCACCAATTTGTACTAATCTTGAATTGTCATGGTCTTGAAAGGGACGAGATATTTACCAAAACATTTTGAACACTCGTATTTTACACTTCGTTTCATTTTGAAATTAGTTTCATTTTGATCCCTTCATTATGTAAAATATCTTGAATTATTTTTAAGTCTTTTAATCCTAATACTATTAACTAAAAAACTCACAATCAATGAAAATATTATAGGTGAAAAAGTCGAAGAACCAAGAATTTTCTTGATTTTATTATTGGTGGCCAGACCCTCCCTCGTGATGACCAATATATAACTCAATTTCATATACATCGTCCACATAACTAGTGTATTTAATAGTACTATAAAAGTAACCTTACCCCCGACAGATGGGGAAGAAGTCTATATATTATATATTTTGGCCTCATGATGGTGTAGTCTAGTCTAATTAAAAATAGGAAACTCGAGGTCCAAAACTTAATTGTCTTCTTCACTGTAAACTCTTTTATGCCCCATTGGCTCCTTTTTATAAGCAATATTCTCTTTTATAAGAATAATTCTTAATATGAGAAACAAATCTTAATTATTTGTTTGAAAATTTAAACTTGTCTTTTCATTTTCACTCTCATTAAACATATGCCATGCATTATCTCTTTGGAATAAATTCACCCGTTATCTCCCTGTACATACATTTTTCCTAGACAAGGATATTATTAAAGATATTAACTTGAAACTAAATGAGTAGTTAGTTGGTTGAGACCTAGCCTATATAAAGGGTCATGGTTAATGTGTTTAGTGTGTAAGATAGTGACATCCATATCATATTAAGAGAGAGGTTAATGTGAGTCTCTAAAGAGGGAAGTCTCTTCTAGGTCTCTAGAATTAGGGTTAATTGTTAATCACCCTTAAGTGAAGGATCAAATCATTGTTAAATCTAAGTGATTATAGTTTGTATTAGCATGTTGCTCTTATATGGTTAATACCATATTCTTCATATTCTCTATTATGTTTTTCTAATTGCTACGGTTTACATGATATCAAAGCAGGCTGTATTGTGGGCTTGGTATTACACGTTTTCAATTACTATCTTTGTGTTTGATTTCGCCCCAGTCTGCTTCTTGGTTTCTTGGATTTTATCCCAACAAAGCCGAGCGACGTCGTTCTTGTTTCAAACCCCAATATCTTGATTCCTTGATGATTGCATCTATGACCTTATGGGGTTAGGTTTCTCTCACCATCCATTTTTTCATTATCCCTCATAATCTCTAAATCATATACGTTCAATCAATCTAAAGACCACATAATCAAGTTATACACTTTGAATTTTTCTCTTCTCTTCTCAATCAAATAGTCTAGATGGGCTCAAGAGAAAAAGGATAATGAGAGGATCTCCTTCCCACCTTGTGCCATTGAAGCTCACTGTCAAAGTCGGAACCGGTTTTCCCACTTATTCAAAGAATGAGTAGGAAGAGCTTATCTCATTTGGACGATCCAAATTTTTTTTTTAACCTATGATTTTTAAATTAAAAAAATCATTTTTTAAAAGAATATTAGTTGAGAAATTATCTTTATTTTAGATTTCATACCTATTAAAATAATTTATTTTGAAAAAAAAAAAAGGTAAACAAACCTAAATCTGGACGGTCAAAATCTCATCTAGACTGTCCAGATGAGATCAACTTACTTTTAATTCCATCGAAGCCACCAGCAAGGATAGTTCTTGGTGCCAGCAAAGATCATTGTTGAAGGTTTCCTCAAAGACCATCTCAAGCGTTTTATGTGATTGCCTCCTCCTTTGCATCAGCTGTCTCCGCCGCAAGATAGGCCATCGTACCCTCTCTGCTGCAAAACTAGTCGAGATGACGACGTTTTGTGACCACGGTGGAATTCTTCAGTCTCGCCTTCTGTATTCTGTAACCACCACTGCTGCCGTTTCACCAGAAATCTAAAGGGTTTTTAATTAGAAGTATAAATGGTTCTTAATCCTAAAATAATTGTTAGTTTCGATGAAAGCCACTTCTGAAATAATTATTGTACTTCCTTTTGTCTATAATATAAGTTATTTTTAGAAAAATGTCTTAATCTATAATATAAGTCATTTGAAGAATAACTAATATTTATTTATCAATTTTATTTATATAGTTAATACTTAAATGTGATTTTTTTTTATATTAATGTGATTTTTTTTATATTTTCTCTTATTTAAAATCTAATTTAATATGGGTAAAATTAAAAAAATATATTAATTTAAAAGATATTTAATTTGTGGCTGATTGCAAATCAATGCTGCCTACAAAAAGACATTTTTTTTAATTGTATATTCTTCTATGTGTGCTTTTTTCCGAATGAGTTTACTTTACTTTTCACTTTTCTCTTCCTATCTCGTCGCTTTTTTTCTTTGTCCGGCATCACTTTAATACTTTAATCATTAGATTCTATTTTAACGGGTAAGATTTAATATTATGTAAAAAATATAATTGGTATGTTACAAATAATAAAAATCTAAATTAAATCTCACCAATTTAAATATGATTTAATGATTGTGATATTAAATCGAGGGGAAGTGGATATAAAGGACTAATGGACTCGGCTTTCCTCCGCTGCAGCCTCCCATCCGCTGCCATCCTATGCATAAAGCACTGTTGTTTTCCCCCAAATCAATGAGCAAGTTCCATTTTTTTAAAAAAAAAAAAATTAGGATCTTGAATGGTACTAAAAAAGATACTTCAAGATCGACCGATACGAGAAAAATACATTATAATCTTGAAAAAACTATTTTAGGATCTTGAAAATATATTTTAGGGTACTGACTAATACTAAAAAGACATTTGAGCACACTAACTCATATTGAAAAAAAAGCTCATGATCTTGAAAAATTATTTTAGGATCTTGAAAAAATATTTTAGGTACCGATTGATATTAAAATATACTTCAGGAATAAAACCACAACGTTGTGCGACTCTGTTTTGCTCTGCTAGGGCAAAGTTCGTACTGAGCGTCTGTTCTTTGTGTGCTCCGCCACCTACTGTGACGGAGGAAATGAGTGTCCCCTCCGATCGCTCATTGCGAGGGGGGGAAGGTGAGGAACGAATGGAGGAGGATCTGGAGCCCGCGAGTAGAAGGAAGAGGAAGCTTAATGGAGTGGCTGAGGAATTTTCTGGATCTGAATCGAGAAGTGTGAGGGAGGAGGCTGGATGAAACCAGAAGAAAAGACGATTCCACCGAAATCATATCGGGAATCCTTGTTAAAGAATGTAAACTCAAAGGCCTGCTGGTAGGAGTGGGCAAGGAATGATGAAGACGATGAGCTTGAGGACTTTGGAGCAGGCACCGATTTTGAAAAGATCTTGAATCCGAGTGATGGAATACGAGTGGATCTCTCTAATCCGCTGTGTCCGCGTTTTGAACTTGACGATAAAGAACGTGAGAGATTGATGAAGCCGTTTCGGAGGACACTAATTGTTAAATTGATGGGGAGGCAGTTGTCTTACGGTTTCATGGTGAACAAGTTGAGGATGCTCTGGGCTAGGAAAGGTGATATCGATGTTTTTCACTTGGAGAATGAGTTCTACCTCGTCAATTTCCAAAAAAGTGAAGATTATATGGATGCATTAGTTGGTGGGCCTTGGGTTGTGGCAGATGCTTACTTGAATGTAGCACGATGGCGGCCAGACTTTGATCCAAAAAAGGCAATAATCGACTCTGTTGTGGCATGGGTGAGGTTTCCTGATCTACCGGCGCCATTGTTCGATAAGAAATTCTTGTTAAATGTGGGCAACTCTATTGGCAAGGCAATTAGACTTGACATTCACACTGCACAAAGGGCTAGGGGGAAGTTTGCACGTATGTGTGTGGAGCTGGATCTCACCAAACCCCTAATCCCAGAGTTTAATGTCGATGGTCAGATAATCAACATGGTATATGAAAGTCTGGGTGAATTGTGCAAACACTGTGGGCGTGTTGGGCATAAGAATGAGAAGTGCGAAATGCTTCAGCAAAAGAATAAGGCAGGGGATATGGAAGTTGAAGAGAAGGAAGAGAGGCCGGTGACTGAAGTTGTGAAGGAAGATGAAGGTGGACGTTGGAAAACCGTGCACAGACCTAGAAGGGTGCGCAGTGTCGGGATTATGTTGAAGGAACAGCAGGGAGGCTCGAGATTCAATGTGCTACGAAATGTTGTTGAGCCAGGGGAGCATAAGGAAGGTGGAGAAGTGGCTCAACATATGGCAAATAGAAAAAGTGGAGGTGCAGAATGGAAGCAGAGAGTTGTTGAGGAGGATGTAGGCAAGGGTGAAGGAAGTAGAAGGGAGGAATCTTCAGGAGCTGCGAGAGGAGGGAGGAAAGTGCAGGATGAGAGGATTCTGAGTGTGAGTAAGGGTACAGTTGACTTGAATAGAAAGGCAAAAGTGGTTGCAAGCAAGGGCAAGAGTGAGACAAAGAAGGGGGTACATGAATGTGGGACTGTGAGTGCAGGATCACTGAGCTTACAGAGAAGACAGGAGGTTCGGGCGGTGGGGAAAGAAAACCTTAATCCAAGTGAGCCTACTGCTGCAACGAAGAACCTCAAGACAGAACTAATGAAGAGTGCTTCATTAAGGGAAGAAGATGCGGAAATAATGGAGAGCGAGCGAGTTTGCATGGAGGAGGAATGCTTTACTCCTAACCTTGTCGATTAGAGGTAATTTTGATAAGGGTCCTGGTACTGATTTAAATATCAATATGATGATTAAAATGATAATCTAGAATAGTAGAGGTGCTGCGAATAGAGAGTTTGTGACTGTGCTAAAGGATTTAAAGTTTAGATACAAATTGGATTTTGTTGTAATCTTGGAGCCTCGAATAAGTGGACCTCAAGCGGATAGAGTCATTAAGGGCTGGGGGTTCAGTAACCGGGTTCGTATGCAGGCTGTGGGGTTCACTGGGGGTATATGGATTGTGTGGGAAAGGAAGGATTTAGAGGTGGAAGTAATAGTGAAGACGGAACAATTTATTCACTGTAGACTTTGTCTTGGAGCTGAAAATATGATGTTTATTGCTGTTTATGCGAGTCCCAATGAGCAAAGGAGGAAGGAACTTTGGGAAAGTGTTCAAGGAATGGCTGCTGATATAGCTGAGCCATGGATGATCGCTGGTGATTTTAATGAAATCAGATCACCGTTAGAGCAGAGAGGTGGGGGAAGAGTAAGTGAAGTTCGGTGTGGAAGGTTCAATGAGTGGGTCCAACAGTGTGGGCTTGTTGATGTGGAGACTAAGGGACCTTTTTACACATGGAAGGGCCCAAAATAGGAGGGACTTGATAGGGTGTACTAGAAACTTGACCGATGCTTGTGCAATTTAGGTTGGCTAGAGAAGTTTGCGAATGCCGAAGCTTGTGTCCTCCCTCGGATATGTTCAGATCATCATCCTCTATACGTGAACCTTATGGGGGAAACAGGAAATCTGAAGGAAAGGAGGTTCAGGTTTGAAGCAATGTGGCAAATGCATGCGCACTTCAATGATTTTATGCAACAAAGCTGGAAAGGGAATGAGGAGGTGCACCTGAAGCTTGTCTCACTTCAAAAAGATCTAATGGTGTGGAATAAAGAAGTGTTTGGGCTGATCGAAGGAAGGAAAAGGAGATTGTTGAATAGACTGAACGGAATCCAATGTAGCCTGGAGAGATGCAATAACTAGTTCTTAAGGAGGCTGGAACCTGAGATAGAGGCTGAGTTAATGGAAACACTAAGACAAGAGGAAGTGATGTGGTTTCAAAAATCACGTGGTAGGTGGTTGGAGGAAGGGGACAGGAATACAAGATACTACCATATGAAAACCTTAGTGAGAAGAAGGAAGAATAAGATAAAGATGCTTAGAAACAGCCAGGGTGGGTGGGTGGAGGAGGAAAATCAAGTTGCAGAGCTGTTTCAAAGTTTTTTCACTAATCTCTTTCGGGAAGATCAAGAAGAGAGGGATTGGTGTATTACAGATCAGAGTTGGGGTCAAGTGGATAGAGAAGACTTGGTTGGACTAGGAAAAGGTATCTCCGGTGAGGAGGTGCGTCGGGCTTTCTTTCGATGAACGGATTTAAGGCGCGGGAAGTGATGGGTTCCCCGAGCTTTTTATCAGGGAAACTGGGGGGCAGTTGGACAAGGTGTGATCAGTTTTTTAAAGGAATTATGGAGTAATCCGAGCAAAATAGGAGAAATCAATGAAACGCTACTGGTGCTGATTCCTAAGATTGATCAACCAGAAAATGTAAGTCAATTTCGTCCTATAGCCCTATGCAATGTACTATATAAGGGCTTGTCTAAGGTGCTGGTAAACAGACTAAAACCCTTAATGGATAAACTAGTTTCTCCTTTTCAAACTAGTTTTGTGCCAAAAAGGAGTATTCAAGATAATATAATAATTGCCAAGGAAGTAGTGCATAGTTTGAGTAGAGTGCAAGGAAAGAAGGGCTACATGGTTGTCAAGATAGATCTAGAAAAGGCTTATGATCGAATGTCTTGGAGTTTTTTGGAGAAGGTATTAGAAGATATTGGCTTTAATGAGCAATTTCGAAGAGTGGTCCAGGGATGTATTCGATCAGCAAACACGGCAATCCTATGGAATGGAAGCAAGCAAGAGGGGTTTGCACCTTCAAGGGGTTGTCACCTTACTTGTTCGTATTGGGGATGGAAAAGTTATCGCATATGATAACTGATGAGGTTGATAATGGGAGATGGAAGGCTTTGAGAATGGGAAGGCATGGAGCTGAAATATCACACTTGCTTTTTGCTGATGATCTTCTTCTCATCTGTGAAGCTGATCGGGCAAATATGAGCACTATTTTGGAAGTATTACACAGATTTGGGGAAGTGTCGGGGCAGAGAGTGAATGCGTAGAAAACAAGCATCTACTTCTCACCAAATGTGGATAGAGCAAGGCAGAATGAAATATGTAATTATGCTGGTTTCAGGAGGATGGAAGACTTAGGGAGGTATTTGGGAGCTTACTTGATGAAAGGAAGAGGCTCAAATAGAAAATTTCAGCACCTAATCGACAAGATGCAAGGGAAGCTAAGCAATTGGAAGAAACAAACACTCTCCCGGCCGGAAGGGTAACACTAGTACAAGTTTGTGACAAACCGCCTAGCTGTATTTTATATGCATACCTGCATTCCGGCTGGGGTGAGGCAAAAAATTGAGAAAATGCAAAGGGACTTCATATGGCAAAGTGAGGAGGGGAGTAGGAAAATTCATGCAATGAGCTGGAGTGTTATAT
The DNA here is from genome assembly GCA_019022655.1 of Acacia acuminata. NCBI lineage: Eukaryota > Viridiplantae > Streptophyta > Magnoliopsida > Fabales > Fabaceae > Acacia > Acacia acuminata. The sequence continues at coordinate 60,216 of JAFJYI010000045.1, forward strand.
GCATAAACAAGAGGAATGGGGGTTTAGGGATAAGGAAGGCGAGGCGATGAATGATGCACTTTTGAGCAAGGTTATTTGGAATATTCTCTCTAAACTGGATAAACTATGCTCTAGGGTGCTTGCTGGAAAGTATGGGAGACAACAAGACCTTTTTAAAGATTGCAAAGCCATGAAGGCTGACTCTGAATTATGGAAAAACTTGGCTAGATTATGGCCAAAGGTTGTAAATAACATTAGCTGGGAGGTAGGGAATAGAGAGACTTTAAGTTTTTGGCACGATAAATGGATAGGTGGAAATAGAAGGCTGAGCGAGATGAGTATTGGGGCTTTATATGAGGCTGAGACCAATTTGAAGGTGGCTGAAATGACAGATACATATGGTAACTGGTGTTTTGATAGGATTGCGCCGAGAATGAACACTGAAGGGAAGAATATGTTGCTGGCTGTGGTGCCTCCATCAAGCCAGGCAAGTAGGGATACTGTTAAGTGGGGATCCTCTTTTCAAAATGAGTACATGGTTTCTGATATGTATCACATTTTGACTGAGGAGCAAGATAAAGGAGAAAAGAAGTGGAACATAGTGTGGAAGTGGAAAGGGCCGAAAAGAATTCAAATGTTTTTATGGTTAGCCATGCATAATCGGCTCCTAACAAGGGAGAGGAGAGCTGGACTAATGGAGGGAAACTCAAGCTGCTATAGGTGCTCTGATCAGTGCGAGTGCTTAATGCACGTTTTGAGAGAGTGCAGTGTGGCTCAAGAATTGTGGAAGGACTTGTGGCAAGGTCGAATGGAGGAAGCCTTTGAAATAAAGGAAGGTAGGGAGTGGCTGGGATGGAATCTTGACCACCAACGTAAGGGTTGGCAGCTAATGTTTGGGGTGGCTTGCTGGTTGTTATGGACATGGAGGAACAAAGCTATGTTTCAGGAAGGTTTTGTGTTACCTGTAAACAAGTATGCAGCAGTGTTGTGGCACGTTGAGGAAATCCAACGAGCTCAAGTGGATTTTGGAAACATAAGGGGTGTACGTGAAAGCACCTTGGTGGGATGGGCGGCACGATGAGGGGTGGATCAAGGTGAATATTGATGGAGCCTACAGAGGTAAGAATCAAAAACGGGTGTGGCGGTTTATTGAGGAATGAAGCCGGCCGGTGGGCGTGGGTGGCTTTTCAAGAAGGTGGGTTCTTGCTTTCTTTGTGTGAAGGCGGAGCTCTGGGAAGTGATCACGGGGCTGGAACTAGCAGTAAGAAGGAATTATACTGATATAGTGGTGGAAAGCGATTCGGTTGCTGTAGTGCAGATGCTCCAGACGTTGCAAGCTGAGGAGTGTGCTGGCTCGTGAATGTTGGAGGTGGTATTTGATTCATTAAAAAAGTTCTCAAATATAAGATTTACTCATGTATATAGAGAGGGTAATTCCTGTGCAGATACCCTAGCTGGTCTTAGTGTTAATCAGGAGGAACTATATGTGTATTTTGAGAATCCTCCTTTGGTTGTAACCAGGTTTTTAGTTAATGACTCTCTGGGTGTCAAGTACCCACGATGTATATTGAAAAAGCAATAGAAATGGGCTAAGGGCCCCGTTTATACCAAAAAAGAAAAAAATACTTTAGGAAATTTTTCAAGATCCTAACATTATTATTTTTAGATCATGAGGTTTTTTTTTTTTTTTTTAAAGTATGAGTTAGTATGCTCAAATATCTTTTTAGTACCAGTTAGTACTCGAAATATATTTTTAAGATTGTAAAATAATTTTCATAATATATTTTTTCTGTAAATCCTAAAGTATCTTTTTAGTATTATACGGTGTCCCGAGTTTTTTTTTTTTTTTTTTTTTTTTTTTTTTTTTTAAGGGAACTTGCTTATTGATTTTGGGCAAAACGACAACGCTTTGTGTATAGGATGGCAGGCATTGGAGGAAAGCCAAGTCCTGACTAATAGGAGCGGTGTGGTGAAATCGTCGATACAACTATCCTCCGAGTCCGTTTTAGTGTAAAAAGTTTTTGTAAAAAGTTGAACATGTGGCCTTTTTTTTAAAAAAAAAAAATTTAGAGTATTTGGTACTAAAAATATATTTTAGAACGGTCTTGAAAAAATATTTTATGATCTTGAAAATTATTTTAGGATTCTAAAAAATATTCCGAGATCTTGAATGGTACTAAAAAGATACTTTAGGATACTAACTGGTACTAAAAAAATACTTTAGAATCTTGAAAAATTATTTTAGGATCTTGAAAAAATATTTTAGGATATTAAATGACATTAAAAAGATACTTCAAGATATTGAAAAAATACTTTAGGATATTTTAGAATAGTGATTGGTATTTTAAGATCTTTTGGTGCTAAAAATATACTTCAGGATATTTTTTTAAGATCCTAAAAATAATTTTAAGATCATGAAGTATTTTTTAAAACCGTTCAGTATCCTAAATTATATTTTTAGTATACTTTGAACTTTTTTTTTAAAAAAAGGCCAAATGTTCAGTTTTTTGCGCTAAAATGACAGTGTTTCAGCGCAGCGAATAGCAACGGAGGATAGCTGTATCGTCCAAAAGCCGGTTCCGTGTAGCCTAGAAGCAAAGAAATAGTTCGCATATTGAAATATTTCATCTTTTCATTTGAAAAATGAATAAATGCTAGTGAAGTGAAAAATGAATCAAAGTAGTTCTCATCAATATCTAAGTTCTTTATCATTTTAAAGTTGTTAACCTATTGCATATTTAGCAAACCACAATCTCAGGAGCAGAGCCAAGATTTGAAAATAGGGGGCGAAAATTACAAAATAGAACCCAAAGGAGTTAGCATTTGAAATTGGGGGCAAAAATTACAGAATTTGACCCAAAATTTTAGGAAATTATGCTTTAACCCTATAAATATTTCAATATTTTCAGTTTAGTCCCTCTATAGATTTTTAATAGGGACTAAATTGAAAGTGTTAAAAATTTTATGAGACTAAATCATAATTTCTTATAATTTTGGGTCAACTTCTATAATTTTAGGGGGCCACCCCTAGCCCCCCTGATTCCGCCTCTGCTCAGGAGTCATTTTCTTTGGCTGAGATAATTTTTTTTTTCCACATATTTAACTCGTAAATCATACGTAAAAGCTATTCTTAAAAGTTAATCAAGACATGCACCTAAACTGTTATGACTTATGAGTGTAACGCACAGGTCTAATTTAATTAATTATCACATATTAATGAATGTAATTAAGTCACTAGATATATTTAAAACTGATAAATTTTTTAAATTTATCATTTTCATTTTTATTTTTATTTATAAATCATTCACTTTCTCTCTTTATTAAAATAATTAATAAGGTTAAAAATGAAAGACAATCATTAATAGCCTCTAAATCAATGTACAGTTAGGAAGAAAGTTTTCTTCTGTAAATGAATTCATAATGACCATGGTGATAATATTTTAGTAAGTCTTTTTAACATATAGAATTTTGGTAATTTGTTTTTTTATGCGTTGCAGAAGTAAATTTGTTGGGATATGTGAGAAATGATTTTTTCGTTGGAAAATCCTAAGAAAAAATAATTTGAACTTTCAGGTATCAATGGTTTCACAATAAAACAAGATATCAATTATTTTATTATTTTTGTTAATTTTATTATTATTGTTATCATCATAATTTTAAAGTTTAAGTGATATTTTCTTTAAAGGAAAATATGAGAAATGATTTATGAATAAACGACATGAGTATTATTTTGGGAAAATCCATCTCGGGCTCATATTGGCAAAAAAAGTCAAAAAAATCACAAAAAAGTTACATGTTAAAAAAGGCCTTAGGCCTTTTCTCAGTATTATTTCATAACCATTAACAACTAAATCAGTCTCATTAACAACTAAATCGCACTTAACAACTAAATACCTCATTAACAACTAAATAAAGCACGTTAACAAATAAAAGTCTCATTAACAACTAAATCAAGCATCTGCTAACAACTAAATCAATAGCGTTAACAATAATATCCTAACAACTAAATCAGTTCCATTAACAATTAAATCAGTACCCGTTAACAACTATATCAGTAAGATTTAACAACTAACGTTTTAGGAAATAATATCAGAAAAAGTTATCGGGTCTTTTTTAACATTTTTTTGTCAATATGAACCGTTTGATTGATGGATTTTCCCTATTATAATTGTGCTATGGACTAGGGTTGTCCCCACTCCTTCCATAATTGAACGGGACAGAAATAGGGCACATTTGTGGCGTGATTGCAATTTCAGCCACAACTTTTTCTCATCACCCGGGCTCATGAATCGATTGCAACGGACGTTGCATGATGCTTCTGGTCGGATAATAAATGAAGCGTTAGCTTTTTTCCCCTTCTTATTACACCCTATTTATAAATTTATTTTGACAAAAAAAAAATTGATTTTATTTATAAATTTAATTTCATATAATAAATGAGATTATAATAATTTTATCTATATTAATTATACTCATGAAGATATAAAGTTAAGAAGCAGTTAAAAAATACCTAATTATAAATAAGGACAAAATTAAAAATTTACTCATATAATCATTAAATTAATTACCTCTTCTTTTTTATTTATTTTTAATAATTTTACTCCCTCCATTGCCAATTACTATTTTTTTGTGGATAAACATGGGCCTATTATGACTCATAATTTATGAGCCATGTTTTTTTTAATGATTTTGGGTCTCATTTTATAAGTTACTCGTATTTTGCACGATGTTAGGAATGATTCATGTTTATGTTATATTCTGTACATATTTTTTATAAATAAAAAAAATTAACTAATCTCATTTACTTGCTTTATGTACTATTAAAACAGCTGGCTATATTATATAAAATCAATATTAAAAATAACAAATTGTATTAAGAACATTGACTAATTATTTTCATTATCTGTAAGTTAAATATGAATTATCACATGTAAATTAGTTTTTTGTTCAAAATGATTATTTCTTTAAGCTATTTATTATTCTCTATCAAAATTTCTTAAACGACTTGTTTTCTTTTTTTGTGTTTTTTTTGCCAACAAACGATTACTTTTAATTTATAAACTTATATTTTTTTATAAGCTTTATATAAATCTATATATTTCATTTGTCAATGTAATTAGGTAAACTGGATTTGAATTGAAGATAATATAATTATTTAATTTTTTTTTTTCAAATCATTTGCCTGTGTGTCTAACTGTCTTGTATATTAAGAAGATATACTATTTTATGTAATAAATAGATGATTGTCAATATCATCATCAATGACATATAATAGCAACTCATGGATTATGCAAATAACGTTACTCAAATTTTATATAAAATAACAGAAAAATACCATTTAAATTACAAAAACTTTAAAATATATACTAAATTAGCAAAAGAATAAATATGTGATTTGGTGGGAATTTGAGATTTTGAACTTTGAGTATTGACAATTTAAGTATAGGTAGTAAAAACTTAATTAAGAATAATAATTAACACACTAGTGCAAAAAAGGCTTTTAGGACCGGACAAAAGAGGGGTCGTAAGACCGGATATGCGACGGTCTTGTTCCAAATTAGGTATTAAAAGTCTACCATTTAAGACTGGACTCGAACCGGTCTTAAAGAAACTTTTTAAGACCGGACATTTAAAAACTTGGTTCTTAAAAAGTTGTACTAAATGAAGCCGAAATATTTTTTGTTCGGTCCTAAAGCTCAACTTTTAAGACCGGCCAAAAAATAGGCCGCTCTTAAAAGATCGTAATTATAAGACCGGACAAGACACATATGGTCGAAAAATAGCGGCTTCTAAGACCCGGACGACTAATTATACACGGTCTTAAAAGACCGACTTTCAAGAGTGGATGATAAATACATCCGGTCTTAAAGATTTTGATTTAAGACCGGACGTATATATATATACCGGTCTTAAAAGGCCAACTTTTAAGACCGGGTTTAATATCAAAACTCAAAAGTCGTCCCGACCTTTAAGACCAGGTCATATAATTACATCCGGTCTTAACAAGTGAACATTTAAGACCGGCTTATTATTTCCGGTCTAAATTTTCCCGAATTTTTCCCTGTTGTTCTTCCTGATTATATATATACACAAATCCACCACCCAATCCAGTGCATAAAATTCGATACTTTAAGCTACAAGCTATGAACAATTATTTGAATTAATTGAATTGGAAAAAGAATACAAATATTATTCACCATGAGCTATTTGGCCTCTTAATTAATGATTACTATGACTACAACACCTAAATTAATTCATACAATAAAATAACTTACTTACAAATACAATAAGTTACAAGTACAACATACATGCGCCCAAAATAATATTCACCATGCCTTCATCTGATTCCCCCACCCAACAACGTAACATCCTCTTATATAACATGCCCCTTTGGATCGGATCCAGCCACAAAAATAAAACAAGAACAAAATTCATAGTCAATGACATTAACTATGAACATAGATAGAAGGAATATAATATATATAGTTAAAGCCTTAAAGTCTTCAAAGAAATCTGTATATGAATATTACCTTATGAATTGACTCTTTTATAAAGTGATATCTTCCCATATCCCTTCTTGATGATCACTTCTTATGCCGGGTTCATTATCCGCTTCATCTTCTTCGTTCATGTCCAGGTAGACCCCTTGAAAAAGGAGTACTCTCGGGATTACCATAATTTGAATTCATTTCCTCATCAATATCAATGACCCTCTTTCCTTGGAGAGCTACTGAGACCACATTTTATTTTCTTGATCGGTGATATAGAACACTTGTTTTGCCTGGTCCGCCATAATAAAAGGTTCATCTCCAAAACTTCTACCATTGACATCGACTAATGTAAATCCTAGCCGATCGATCCGAACACCATTATTGACATTAACCCACTTGCATTTGAAAATGGGAAATCTAATTTTCACATAGTCCACCTCCCAAATCTCTTCAATAACCCCATAATATGGCATGACCGCCAATAAAGGGCTCTTGTCTTTCGAACTGGAGAAGTGCATAGATTCAGCCTCTAACATAACACCACCGTTCGGATCGTGCTCGTATCATCTAGGGACTTCATGTAAAATGTATAACCATTGATCACATACGAATTCCAACTTATGACATCTACCTCGGGACCACCGCTAACCATTTGATTGTATCAAAAACACATTCCTCTCCCTCGACCTTTTGTTTGAACCAGTTTGCAAAAGTTCGTTATGCTCCTTAATCAACCTTTGTTTGAGTCATTCGATGATTTTTTTCCTTTCCTTTTTGCTTTTGTGCAGCTATCCGGCTTGAACTTCATCGACGTTATTCAAGATGTATAAGTGGACTTGTGACAATTCATCGGGATCCACACTCTTTACGGAAGTCCCTCGTCTACCCCCATTGAGCATGCGACGTTTTGGAAGCCCAATATGTCTTACTTTGGCAAAATAATTTTGACAAAATTCCATGGCTTCTTCGAAACATATTTCGAACAATCGATGCTTCCGCCGGTATGCGTTCTTCACGTACCCTTTTAGGAATTTCATAGATCTTTCAATTGGGTACATCCACCGTAAATGGATAGGGCCGCACATCTTTATCTCCCTCATTAGATGAACAATTAGATGAACCATGATGTCAAAAAATGTAGGAACAAAAAGCTTCTCAAGGTGGCACAAGATAAGATATCCTTCATTCTCCAATTCATCCAACTTTTCAATCTCGAAAACTTTACTACAAAGCGCATTGAAGAAGACACAAAGTCTAGTCAAAACGACTCGAAGATCATATTCGGCGATGCCTCGAATAGCTATTGGGAGTAGTTGTTGCATCAAAACATGACAATCATGAGACTTTTGGCCTACTAATTTCAAGTCCTTCATCGATACAAGCCTCTTCAAATTTGAAGAATACCCCGTGGGAACTTTTGTGCCATGTAAACACTCACAAAAACTACGTTTCTCATCCTTAGACAAAGTATGAGAAGCCGGGGGACAATAAGTTCTCTTCCCATCCGGCCTTGGATGTAACTCTTCGCGTATTCCCATTGCTATCAGATCCAATCTTGCCTTCACACCATCCTTGGAACTACCTTGTATGTTGAGAAGCGTGCCGACAATACTATCACATACGTTTTTCTCCACATGCATGACATCAATACTGTGTCTCACATCAAGATTGCACCAATATGGAAGATCGAAGAATAAAGATCTCTTTTTCCATATATTTGTTTCTTTTCTACTCTTTGCAGTCTTACCGAAGATGACATTGATATTTTTCACCTTTTCATAAACTTGCTCCCGGTCAATGCCACCGGAGCATCTTTATACTCTTGGCCACCAAAAAGGCTTTCTTTAATCGATGATATGGGTGGCCCCGTCTAAGAAATCTCCTATGTCCAAGATAAACCGTCTTTCTTCCATGTTGAAGTTGATGGTAGCGTGTGCCTTCTTCACAAACCGGACATGCTTTATGGCCTTTTATACTATACCCGACAAGTTCCCATATCTTTGGGAAGTCGTTTATAGTACAAAATATCATGGCTCGCATTTTAAACACCTCCTTCTTGAAAGAGTCAAAAACATCAACACCTTTCGCGCCCACAACTCCTTCAAGTCTTCGATCAAGGGTGAAGGTAAACATCAATGTCATTTCCGGGTTGTTTCGGTCCCAAAATCAATATAGACAGCATGATGTACTTTCGTTTCATGCATAACATTGGAGATAAGTTGTAAATAATCACTAGAACAGGCCATGAACTATGTATGCTGCTAAGGCTTCCATATGGATTCATGTCATCCGTGCTAAGGGCAAGCCTAAGGTTCCTAGGTTCTTCGCCGAAGTTCGGAAATAATTGATCGATTTTCTTCCATTGAGAAGAATCGGCCCGATGTCGAAGCTTTCCATCGAAATCCTCTCATCTCGCATGCCACCTCAAATTTTTTGCATCATTTTCATTCGCAAACAACCGCTTGAACCTTGGTATGATTGGAAGATACCACAACACTTTTGCAGGCCCCTTATTTGATTTGTACCTTGGGGTTTCACATTTCGGACAATTTCTCGCTCCTCTTCAAACTCTTTTCTATACAATACGCAATCATTCGGGCATGCATGGATCTTTTTGTACTCCATCCCCAGTTGACAAAGTATTTTCTTAGCATCATAGTATTGATGCGGCAACACATTATCATCCGGAAGCATGTCCTTAAAAGCCTTAAGCATTTCGAAAAACTCTTGTCGCTCCATCCATGACGTGCCTTCAAGCTTACCAATTTCAATACAAAGCATTCCACAATTGGTATTTTTTACACCCACGGTATAGAGGGGTCTCTGCATCACTGCACATATTACCATATGCATGTGATTGATGAAAAGCCTCTTCTCCTATATCACGGATAATGTCCTCTATGTGATCATCCATATCCGTGTCATTATCATCAAAGGCCACTTCCCTATGTTGAGACCCACTTGGTATTTTTTCATCATGCCATACCCATACTATATAAGTCTTACAAATTCCTTCACAAATTAAATGTGTGTGTATAACTTTAGGACTTAGTCGCCTCTCATTCAAACATTTTACACAAGGGCAATAAAACTTCCCACCCTCAGCATGGGCATTTTGTTTAGCAAATTTTATAAAGTCCCTCACCCCATTCTGATATTCAACACTCGTCCGTTTAGCATTTATTCAATTGTGATCCATAGTAGAATTCCTATATATATAGACGGAAAGATTTAACATACATATATATGCTCAAATGTCGGTTTTGTCTTTTTTTTTTTCCTTTTTTTTTTTTCGGATAAACTTGCTCATTAAATGCAGAACGAAGAATCACTTTTGGTCATAAATGTATCGCAGTGAATCCAAGAACCAAAATAAATGCATGACAAGGAAATTAAATGCATCGCGTGAAGATCTTGTGGACTCACCTGTAGCATATAAATTCAAATGCGTTTGCTTAGTCTTTCTTCTCCCGCCATGAACGTTGATGTTGCAGACAGCAAGAGTAACCTAAAAACATTTATTGGTCAGTTGGGTAGGTCTAAAGTGCAATTATAATCTTAAAAATACAATATCCATTAACAAACACGAAACCCACAAGAACATTTGATCGATTTCGCTCAACCCAGGAAAAACCCAGAACGATGAGAAGGAAAATCATAAAGTTATATAACCAAAACACCTCTTACAGCTTGGTCTATAGACGTTTAGCTAAGGAACCGAGAAAGTGATTGTCGAGAGAGCAACGCGAAACCGACGAAGTGGCGACAGAACCTGAGTAACACTTTAGGCGCGACAAGAGAAGTTCAGAGAGGGAAATTTAATATTCCGCGTGACAGAGCGAGACATGTTTTATATTTTGGATTTTATTAAGACCGGAGTTTTATAATACTCCGGACCTAAATTGAGACAATTAAACCGGTTCATTAAAAAGTAGACGGTTCTATATATAAAATTTTTTAAGACCGCCGTTTTATAATACTCCGGTCCTAAAATTCCTCGTTTTTGTGATTTCTAAAAAAGGATTTGGCGAGCGCAAAGAATGAATGAATAAAAATTAAAGGAAAACTGCAGTTTCTTTAATTACATATATTACTTACATTGCACGTACACAAGAAAAAATACAAAAGAAAAAAAGCAAAAAATTATCAAAAACAAGAATCTGACTAAACATCTCCTAAAGCTTATTATCCTCCAAAGCCTTGGCGATTTCGGCATGAACAGCATTAATTTCCCGCCGGAGATCAGCAAGTTTCTGTCTTACTCGAATTAGCCACAATGCTTCATTAGAGGAAAGAGGAGAGGGGTTAGTAGTAGTCGCGGTGGGGCCAAGAGGTTGGAGAAGGGGAGCGGGAACCTCTTCATCATCCGAAGAAATAACAATGGGTCCAACGACCCGAGACTCTTCGGTCACAATAGGACGGACTCTCGATGGAGGAGGCGCACTGTATAACGATCGACGGAAGGCACGAGCATCACGACTAAGAGCACCCCTACGAGCGGTTCTCTTGTATCTAACCATGGTTTGAGCGGTTGGGGGCGAGAGAGGTATGAGGAGTTAATTAATAAAGGCAGAGATTTGTTCTCGAGATAGCCACGTACGTAGTTTGGAGTTACGAGGTAGTGAGGAATTAATAAGGAGTTATAGGTACGCGGTATAAAATTCCATTATTTAATATTTTTGCAATTCATTTTATTTTAAGACCGACATTTTTAAAAATATCTGGTCCTAAAAGTCTAAATTATTTTTAAGACCGACTTTTTATCATTAACCCGGTACTTATAAGTATGCGGTATAAAATTCTATTTTTTTTTTAAGACCGATCTTTTATAATAAGTCCGGTCCTAAAAGTCTTACTTTTAAGACCGACCTTTTATCATTTACTCGGTACTTACACACCGTTCAAATGAATGATGCGAGTCTCTTCGGCTTCCGGATAAACTTCCCAACTAGGCGTCTCCTCGTATTCGATGAACAATGCGTCTCCTCATTAAAGTTTCCGGCGTTTCACATTGTTCGGGATGGGTTCTCTATTTAAACCGTTGTTCTTGTACTTTCTTCACATTCTTCTCCCCAGGTCCTCCGTTTCCTCCTCCTCCTCTTCAACCTCGCCCCCACTGTAATGGCTGCTCCCCCAGGTCCTTCGTTTCCTCCTCCTCCTCTTCAACCTCAGCCCCCTCCGCCACCGCCTCCTCCAAATCCGACTGTGAAGCAGTTGGTGCAGTCAGTGGTGGCCCGCGTCGATCAAATCGATCGACACTTGGGCCAATTGGTTCAGCTTGCTCATACCATGAACAACAAGCTGAACATGGTACTCCACGCCAATGACGTGAAGTACGATCCCGCTAAAGACGACTCGACGACGACAACTCCGACGACTCGACGCCCCCTCCTCTCCGACTACGAGAGGGATTAGTTTTTTTGTTGCTTTTTTATTTTTATTTTTTTTGTGATCGCTCGCCCTATAGGGCGGCGTAAAAAAATTAGTAAATAAAATATTTTTAAATTTTGTTCTCGTGCGAGTTTAGTACTTTATCCATTATCGAACCTGGAAAACAATAAATAAGGCAACTATGAAGGATGGATAATGGCAGACTAAAAAACCTAAAATAAAAGAACGAATACTTTAGTTAGTAAATCGACGGTCCTAAAAACACTGCCATTTTTTGTTAGCTTTGGTTTCCATATCCGATTGCCTCTTGTCCTTTTCATTATCGTCTTTCTTTTTCCGACAAAAAGGAAACAAACAAAACATTGTCCTCGTGTAAATCAACAACAGAAATTCACAGAATATAGTTAAGAACATACAAAAAAAAAAAGGATCTTTTACCTTATTCGAATAAGAACAAATAAAGTGACTATTCTTCTCAAGGTTGGACCTTCGTTATCGTCGGTTTTACCTCCCCATGTTTGAAACAAAGTGTCCTTTTCATTATCTTCCTTCTTTTTCCGACAAAAAGACAAAAGACAAAATAAAAGGGACACCGATAATGCTACTCAACACATGGAAAGGTAAAAACAACGATAATGAAGGACCTAGCTTGAGCAAAACGCCAGAACCTCGGTTGTCTTCAACCCTATCCATTTAATTTGTCTGAAAAGAGGTATTTAAAGGTGATTGACTTTTAAGATCGCACAAATAAAAACATAAGGTCCTAAAAGTTAAGCGAGACTTGTAAGCAAAGGACTTTTAAGACCGATTATTTATAATAATACGGTCCTAAAAAGTTAAGGCTTTTAAGAGTGACTTTTAAGACCGACCTTTTATAATACGTCCGGACCTAAAAGTTCATGCGGACTTTTAAGCTTTTAGGAGCGGACACTAAAGCAATATACGGTCCTAAAAGTCTCATACTTTTTACACCGAAGACTTTTGCGGACCTTTAAGACCTAGGACATGCTTGTTAATGAACGGTCCTAAAAGTCTCAAATTTCAAACACTAAATTAAATAGTTATATCCACCATCCAATAATATATTCGAAACCCAAAATGGACACACGAAAATTGTTCGAAAAATTAACTAAATTTATTTATTGAATTTTACATTGCCTATGTATATTTACAAATGAATTGTTCAAAAAAATAAACAAATTTACGAGAAGATCGATTATTGTTGCTACGAATATACTTAAAAATGAATTTAGGACATTAATTATTGTCCTTTTTGTGACTCTAAGATGAGACCATACAGATATTCACAAAACACATTGCGTATGTGCTCCAGTTCATCATGAGAAAAGGGAGCAATGCATTGAAACATTTGTAACATCAAAGACAAGAATCGAATTAACTTGCGTGCATATTTCATTTGTAACGATTTTAAACTGAATTAACTTGCATAATATGTAACATCAAATACATTTACCTTTGCAGTTAATTTAGTATCCCCTCGCGTGGTAATATCATACATGTGTTTCATGATGTACTGGCCACATAAGTTGGACGCCGATGGTTGCCGACGGGTATAAAAAGAACAAGAAATATATATAAGAGCATATATATATAGCTTAATGACCAAGTTCACAAGGTAGTGTGCTACAAATATTGTACCAACCTCGGTGCATGTACCATATGGGTTGTCCCGAGTACCACACCTTTTCTTTTCTACTCTTTGGAAGGTCCTCATGGCACTATCATCAAAATCACAAATTTATCAATGATTCACCGAAAATTCACAAAGCGGAGATTTGAGACAAGAGAATCAAAATGACATGCTTACTCGTTGATGGTCCGCACCAACGTAGGCAATGGCTCACCGTGAGTGGAGCATAAGAAGATAACTTTATGCTCCTCCAACATAGGCAGTGGCGGCTGAAAATTCACAACAGTAAACTATACTCAGTGATATATGTAGCAGAATTAAGTGAATTGCGGACAAGATTTTTGATATGTACCTGTGGAAGAATGGAAAAAAGTAAAACTTTCTTCTCACTTCACAAAACCTCTTTGATATGTACTCTGTCTCTCCTCCATGGATGTTTGACTTGAATAGACGGGGCACAAGAATCCAAAATCGTTGATCCGCCCTTTTGAACCAATTCATGATGCAAGAACCTACAATAATGACATCGATCGGGGAATTAGTATATATGTATGTATGTCTAAATGATGCATTTAAATTATGTACTCATAGACGAAGATACTTACTTCATAAAAATTTGAACAAGCGCATCGTTAGCGTCGAGGAAGCAACGGGGACTCAACATCAACGGTGTCAACTTGAACGGGCCGAGGATGAGGACGCCTACTACTTCATTGGCGAGGCCATGATTTATCCTTAAAATATCCACTCTTCATCAAATCGGATATTTTTTCCCTGGCGCAGACCAACTTAGCGATGGGGATAGAGCTTGAGGAGGGGATGGAGCTTGACGGGGATGGAACTTGAGGAAGAGGGGTTGAAGCTTCGGGAGCGGTAGAGACATATACAAGCATCACCGGCCAAGGGATGAAGGTTCCCTTGACATCACTCACAAGCTTCGGCTCATCGGTTTGGAGAGGAGCGGTGCATCAATGATCACCTTTTCAAGCGACACTCGACTTCATCATCGGGCATTTGTTGGTGGTGTACGGTTGATCCCAAGTTGTGAACAGTCCCTTTTGCAACCAATAATCATCTATCATGATGATCGGGATCCTCCACATAAAGGTCACAAGGTTGCTCTGACTATCCAACAATGCACCTCCCTCTAGTGCTCGCCGCACGGTTGCGTGTGAGTGTGTGAAGGGAACACCGGTCTCTCGGACGATTGCTCAAAAGCAGCCTCATCTCGACTCGGTTCCTCCTCATCGGCTCATCCGGGATTGAAACATTGCGTCATTGAAGCTTCTTTAGCAGCCGGCGTCCGGTCCATCTCCTCCCGGTAACCATACTTTGTCTATGGCGTTTGGATGTACCAAAGACTTGCTTTATGCCTACCCGTCCTCCAATCCCCCTTACACGCCCGGTGATCCGGTTTTTCGGCCGCAACGGTCGAACATCATTCCTCCCGTCCGACACAAAAGATCCCTCTCGCTTCTTTCTTTTTAAGATCTTCGTAAGATACGAGATAACGAGAAGCTTAGTAATGAAACATGTTTAGTAACTAAAAAATAACAATAACGATACTTACAATTCTTTCGGCAACTAGACGAGTTTGTTCACTCGTGTAGCGCCGCTTGGCTTTTGCCGAATATGCAACCACAACTCCTCGCGATGTATTGGAGATGGAGGAGCATGTATCACGAAGGATTGGATTCTCGCTTCATCATCCAATCTCTTCTCGCTTGGCCGCCATCAAATCTTTTTCGGCCTTTTGATATCCGTCATGAGAAGCCCTATGAGGGCAATCATTCTTTCTACCTATCTCCGTGCTTGTTCCCTTCTTTTCGTGAATCGGGATTGAAAACATCTATTAATTATGAATTCCGGCCATGCATGTCACTAATGAAATTAGAGAACTTCGCTTCATATGAACGTCAATCAAACAAGTAGTCAAATTCTTCACTTCATCAAGTTTCAACATTTTATTTAAGGAAGATGTAGAATTGTAGAAGAAATTGGAGCTATGTTTTGTAGTGCTAGCTAGATAGATAGGTTAAGAAACAAAAGAGAATTATGCTTACGAATAATACAAACTTGATCCTTTTTAAGGCATCCGAAGTGGGATCAGCAGTCCCCATTAGATAGTAACAATTGGGTATATAAAGTTTCCCCCTTTTAAGACTATTCATTTCCTCCTTTGCAAGACAAACCATTACACAATTAATACCTTCTCATCAGTAATTTACCTTTTCAGGGTTGACATATCAGACTTACATAGACAAAGGCAGGAAATGTATACTTCTATTCACACACCGAACCATTATATAACTAACAGGATTAGATGAACACAATAACATTCACATATCCGCACAAAAGGTTAATAAGCAAACAAAAGGGAAAACAAAACTAAATATAAACTCACGAGCTTCGGAGTGGTCCGCAGAAGAACAAATTGTCGCTAAATTCGTTCATCAATAAATGTGTAAACTTCCCAAGGATATTTAGCAAGCGGAACCTCGGAGAAAATATACGTGTTAGTGAGAAAGGTCTTAAACTTCCTCCACCGATCAGCACAATAAGACAATGTCTTGTCTTTCAACTTCTGACAGTCAGGGACAGTGTATGCAACCCGGATAGTCTCCCAAATAGGATCCTTTACATTCTTAGAGTCCACACTTTTCCACTCATGTCAAGATGCTAATCTTGTTGCGTGCTAGACAGCCGACAAAACTATTATATTTGCTTTTATTAGGACCGACAGGTTCCAACCTTGCATCAAACTGAATCTCGAGCTTTGACCTAGAAGTCCGACTTAGGGTCACATCCATCATTCGTGTGCCTCTTCTACCACGGCATGCTGGGCGATTACAAGCCTCATTGTGAGATGAAGAGGGTTCGTTCTCACTCACACTAGTCACACCCGGGGGAACACGAATAGAATCGTTTTTGTAACATCCCAAATTTTCAGGATTTTGAATTAGAAATGTTGTTGAATTTGGCTTGAGAAATTATAATATTAATTGCTGAAAAACACGAATAGAATCGTTTTCACCGTCCATTTTCGATAAAACCCAAACCAGTAATTTGCATTTCTCTTATTCTTGCGGGAAGAGAGGAATGAAACACTATCGAGCAAATGAGAGAGTAACATTTATGTGCTCGCTAGATGAGAATTAAAACGGGGAGGAGGTCAGCCGAGCTATATATATATGTGTGTGTGTGTGTGAGAGTTGTGGGTTAGTGTGCATGTATATATCTACCTATAAAAGCTTATGTCTATGTGAATATATAGTAGAAAATAAAACTAGCTCGTGAATATATATATAAGACGTTGCTCATACAGGGAAGAAGAAATCTTGATATAGGTATGGGAACCAAACATGATAGGAAACATGATGGTACAGTAATATAAAGCCTATTTATTTTGGGCGAGCATTCTAATTTATTATTAAATTTTGTATATTTTAATTTTTATGAAAGAGAGGTAATAGATTGATTTTGGCATGTTTAAGCTCTTGAATTATGAGAAGTGGGGTAATAATTAGCTTTTGAGAGGTAACCACTTTCCACTATGCATATATTGATATGTTGTTTGTGAGTATTTTGTGAAATCACTATGAATATTTTTAATATAAATTGCCTTGCGGAACCTTATGATTTAAATTATCAATTTATACATATTCATTTATTTATGTATAAGAATTGAGAGTTATGATATAATGATATTTATTATGATAATTATGGGAAGGGTTGAATTGGGAGGAAATGTATATTCCACCACGTGGTGAGGCCTCCATTGATGCATGATGGTTGGGGAACGAGGATTTTGGCCGATCCTCATCGCATGACCAAGTGAGCTTTTAAGTAACCAAGAACATGGATGTAACTTAGCCCATGGGTCTAGTCGAGGAAATAAGGCGGTTCTGGTTTTTGGGAGGTATCTTGGGAACGTGAATGTAGTGCTTCCATCTTTTGGTATACGTTGGAGGTTCTCCACGAGAGTAACAAAAGCTTTTGCGCGAAGAAATGTATATCTTGCGTTGATTTTTAAGACCGGATTCAAAAGAGATGGTCTTAATATTTACATTAATCCCGGTCATATTAAAAGTCCGATCTTAAAAGTTTAACCTTTAAGACCGTTCCTTGTAAAACGCCTGTCTTAATATTAATGAAATTTTTTCGTACCGGAAGTATCATATGTCCGGTCTTAAAAGAAAACTTTTAAGACCGTCTTTTTGATAAGTTTGTTTTAAAAATTTAGACTTTTTATATTTAAATTTTTTCTTATTATGTTTTACCGAGAAAATATAAATACGGCTATATGAGATATATTTAGTAAGTAATTGAAATTTCAATTCAATTTTTAAGACCGGTTGTTTTTTAGTCGGTCTCAATAATGTTTTTAAGAGCGGTGAGAAATTGGTCCGGTGCAAGAAGTTCTTTATATTTACGGAACTGCCACACGGTCATTCTTTAAGACCGGGTGTCGATTCTCCGCTCTAAATGAGGCGGTCTTAAAGCTCTTTTTTGCACTAGTGACAACTTAAATGTACATAGTGATAACTTGGGGAACTCGGTTTGTCAAAATTGCTAACTCTGAAAATTACATAAAATGCTACATACAAAATTGTACAAAAAAATATTTTATAGTAATGGACATATGAAAAAATATTTAAAAGTGTTGGACACATCACAAAATACTTTAGGCACCAGATGCGGATAAAGAAATACTCCATAGAAATGGATGCACTATAATCCTGTTTAATATCATGAATTACATACATTAAAAAACGAACCCATATATAATTTTATGCTCCGACTCCTCTGGTCCCAACAATCACCGACTCCTCCGATCCCAATTCGGAGTGTCTGGAAAAGCTAACGGTAGTCGCAAACGCTCACCCAACACCTAGTGGAGGAACCGCTAACCTAAACACCTCAGTTTAGGCTTCTTTTCTTTTTTTTTTTAATCCTTTTTCCTCGATCCTTCCATTGAGATTTTTTTTTACTCTCTAATGCTCGCCTAACGCATTTCCAAACAGGCCAATTTATCATCATCGCTGACATATAATAGCAACTTATGAATTTTGCAAATAACACTACTCAAATTCTATACCGGGAAGGAAAAAAAATGCTATTTAAATTATAAAAATCTCAAAATATTTATTAAATTAGTAAAATAATAAATAAGTGATCTGATAGGAACTTAACATTTTAAAGTTTGAGTATTGATAAAATATACTCCTCCGGTCTTAATTATAAGACATAGTTGACTTTTTTTTGGAGAAATTAAAGAAGCTAAGTAAATTATTTTAGAGTATTTTATTTTTTTTTTTTTTCTCAAAATAATCAGTTTGACTAATAAACTAATATATAATCCTAAAAACATATAACAAATAAAATGATTAAGTAACTTATTTAGCTTTCTTAATCTCTCTAAACAAAGTCAACTATGTCTTACAATTAAGACCGAAGGTAGTAATTAACCATTTAGTATATTTAGTGGCAACTTAATTGGGGAGTCTGGTTTGTCAAAATTGCTAATTCCGTAAATTACATAAAATGCTAAGTGTAAAATTCCCCCCCCCCAAAAAAAAAAAAAAAAAAAAAGTCGACAATGCACTGTAACCCTGTTTAATATCACGAATTAGATTAAAAAACAAACCCTAATTTTAGTGCTTGTCATTGTTCTACAAGACGACAATAGTACTACCCAGAAAAAATCTAAGTGAATCAAAATTAACCATAGCTTTACGCAGATGGAGTCCACTTAAAGAGAGAAACCAAACTAATAATTTTAAGTCATTAAATATATCTAGAAATTTAAATAATTTTTAATATTACCCCTATTAATTACACTAAACTATAATATTATATTAAATTTTACTCTCAACCATTATCTTATTAATTATGATCATACATGAAAAAATATATATTTAATGCTCTTTAGAAAAAAATAATTGCCTTATAAAAATGATCAAATACATTTGTTAGTTGGTTAAAATTAGTTAAAAGGAATAAATGTGTAATAGATGTAATTATTTCCCAAATATACCCTTATTTACGAAAAACAATGAGTCGTGAGTCATGAGATGATAGGGACATGCAATTAATTGTGGGTAAAAAAAAAAAACATGCATTAAATTAAATTGTTGCTTATACTTAGTATCAAACTATCAATCCTATGAGAGAAGATTGCTTATAAATAGTATCGAAAGAGTGTATAATAAGTAAAAAATTCAGATAAACACCATTTGAACTTAGAAAACTTCAATAAGTCACAAGGAAGGAATCTAAGATTTTGAAATATTGTCTTTTTACAAAAATGCCTCTCACTTTTTTAAAAAGGGAAAGGTCCCTTCACTAGTCGAAGCTCCGCAGGCTGCCTTTGGTAACAATTTGAGTAATGTGATTAATTACTTTCATATAAAGATTGGCAACTTAAGCTCCTAAGCTCTATCAAGCATCATTCACAAGTTGAATAAAATTAATGACGACTTTTGTATAGCAGTTCACAACTATGGTATAAAGATTGACAACTTGGGGAGCTCAAGTTATCTCTTCCTTTATTCAACTTATTAACAATGCTTGACACAGAGCTTAAAGAGATTAAGTTGTCAATCTCTATACTAAAATTGTTAACTACATTACTTAAGTTGTCACTAGAGCTCCGGCCACCCATGGGCAGTGGAGCTTTAGTTCTAACAAGGGTTCTTTCCTTTTTTTTTTTTTTTTTTTTTTTTTTAAAAAAAAAAAAAAAAGATGGGCATTTTGATAAAAATACAATATTTCTAAATCCCACATTTTTTCCTTGTGACCTATTTATCATTTTCGTTTTTTAAGTTTAAAGATAGAATTTTGGAAAATTGCACCTAAGTCTCGAGTAAAGGAAAATACAACCAAATGATATTTAAAATCTTAAAATTATGGTGAAGTCCCATGAGATTTTTTTTGTGATATTTTTTTTATATATGAAAAGATACAAATACTCCATAAAGACCAATAGACTTATCAAAACATGCATATAGATTTGTAAAAAGAGGCATATAGACTTGTCTATACAAGTTCAAGAACTTATCAACAAAGACATATGGAGGCATTTGTATCCTTTTACATATAAAAAATATTAAAAAAATCTCACAAAACTTCACCACAATTTTAAATTTCAAACACCCATTCATTGTAAATTCCCTTATTCCGTAGAATTTTCGCATTTAAGAATCTAATAAAGTAACGAGGGATTTGTCATCGTGGCCCACGAGGTCATGGTCATTTTAAAACCTGAGAAAGAAAAACCAAGAAAAAAGTTTGTGGAGAAAAATCATGGTCCCACACTCCAGGAGATGTCAAGAATCAAGATCCCGTGATCAATTTAATAATAATTATGTCCGAAAAAAATACATACGAAAAACGATTGTATTAACTCAAAACAATTATAAATATGACAGGATTAACTGCGAACGAGTAAAAATAATCTATACAACTTAAATATTTTATTTATAATTAAGACTCTTATGTTTGCAGCTACATCTATTATAATTTCTATTTACCACTCATCTCTTAATAAAATATTTTAGGATTTAACTATCATTGAATTCATTTTTCTTATTCATACTTACACAGGGAGCCAACTCAGTAAACATTTTAGAAGTTTAAATGGTTTTATTCTAAATCCAAAAATAATTGTTAGTTTTGATGAAAGCCACTTCTGAAATAATTATTGAACTCCTTCTAATCCATAATGTAAGTTACTTTTAGAAGAATGTTTTGATTTACAATATAAGTCATTTGAAGAATAATTAATACTTATTTATCAATTTGGTCAATGTAGTTAATACTTAAATGTAAATTTTTCATATTCTCTCTTATTTGAAACCTGTTACGGCCTCGTATATTGGGCCCAGATATGATGCGGCCCAGCAAAATCACTTTATGGCAGAATCACTCCTTAAGCAGGTAAAACGCTAATCATCCTGTAATGTAGGTACTAATCACGGATAGTATAGGTAGTGAAGCAGGCATTTGCAGAACGTGGAGACGCATGTTGCTGGAGGAGCGGATGCGCAGCCAGCAGAACGAAACCCTAGGTAATCCATATAAATAGGAGATTACTTGCAAGCGCACAGATTCGATTCATATCCTTTTACTATTTAGTTACACTGTGCACACACCCCACCCCCTTTGGCTAATCGCCATTCTTGTGTAGCACAGTAATCATATGATATTCATTGGTGTCTTCCTCATAGGCACCACTGAACATTCATCTTCTCTTCGGTATTAACTCACACACATCCGGAGCGCCATCCAGATCCTATATCAACCATGCACTAACCCACCGTGGTTAGACATCTGTGTTCTTTGAACAGAACATTGGCGCCGACTGTGGAGAACCATAAACTTTGATTCCCAAACCACGAAAAACCACAAACAGCCACTGAAAATGGCCGCAAGCAGTAGAAGTCACAGTCAGGCAATTCGACAGGACTAGTTGCCAGAGGAACAGCCACAACAACAACGTCAGGAACAGACAGTTCAGTTTATTGATTCGGTTGCTGTTGGTCGATTTCCTTGATGACAAGTGAACCAGTCGAACGAGTAATAAAGAGTAAGTAGAGTATCATCCCACAGAAACTGGATAGCAAATGAGGACACCAAATTGCAGAACAGTTGTGTTTAAAAAGAGAATAAGTTTGATTCGATTGGGAGTTTTATGACTATACTAATAAACAAGAAAATAAACAGAGCGTCGTAGTCGTAAGAAGATATCGGTAGGAAAATAGGCTGAGTTCGAAATCATTCTTAAGCATGTCAATCCCCCAGTTGCTTTGCACATTGCTATAGCATCTATACTGCACAGCTTTCGCAATGCTACAGCATAGCTACTAATTACAACGTTATTCAGTTAACCACTACTATAATTTATCGAAGCTTCCGCGTCCGATACATATAATACTAACTTTACTCGTTCTATATGCCTATGGCAATTTTCCAGTTAGATCTGCATTACAAAGCAAGGTGTTATAGTTATGAGCGGTCGACCCATTCCTGAAGCCTACAATAATAGGTCAAGCCTTGCACCAGCCTGCTTAGAAATCATTGTTTCTTAGAGGTCTAACCTCGACTCCTTGCCAGTAAGCCGATGCCACAAATCTCGCCCTTAACTTCTGCTAATTGACAAGGTAATTAAATCACTGATAAGCAAACTGAATTTATTGAATTAAGAACTAGCAACTGGGTTCATTCCTAACTTAAGAAATCATGCTCGCTCAGCCATAGGAAATTTAGTTCATGACTGACGAGGGAAACACAAAATAGATAATAACATAATGACTCATGATCAAAAGATTAAAATGAAAGAAAAAACCGAATGCTTGACGAAGTTCTGACGGCGTGGAAGAAGCACTGTCACGTCACCACTCCACGTCTTCTTCTCTCCATCTTACTGCAAGGAAGGATGCTAGGTTCTCCTGGAGTTTCTCGTGCCTTGTGAATTCTCTCTCTCTTCTCGAGTATGGCCGTACGAATAGGATTAGACTCTCAGCGACTCGACTCCTTTTAGGGTTGGCTTACTTTTTTCTTTTATAATCAGGTTTTCTTCCAGCGTAAGTTCCAGGAGTTGGGCCTTTCCTAATCTGTTGAGATCCAGTCGTATCTCTCTTTCCAATTTTAGTAGATTGATTCTGCTGATCCTGCAGGATTGTTCAGATCTTTCAGTTTCGATCCTCCGCATCTTCTATTCCGTTACGTCAGCAATCTACCTATCATTCTCAACCTTCACTATAGTTCCTGAAATCATCTTGACAAAAGATTAGAAAATATGCCGCATAGCATTGCGTCTTTTACTTTGCTATAGCTTTAGAGATGCCTTGTATTGCACTTCGGTATGTTGTCAGGATGCTATAGCATAGTATCAGCTTTGCTATACGTTCTTCTCATAAAATCTTGTAACTTGTTCTTTTCTTAGCACATGTTTAGGATGTAAATGGTTTTTATCCTTCAGTTCCCTATATCATGAATTAATACCTTTTTGATTAGATTGATTGTAGTTAAGCTTGTATTTACCATACAATTCAGTCATAAAATATAGGGAAAGCATGACATAAATTGTGCTCATCAGTTGCTCCAAATCCTAATTGTGTTATCGTGGAGACTGAAGATGAAACGGAGGATATGGGAACTTCTCCAGCTCCTAACCGGGCTATCCAACCATTAGTCCTGCCACAAGGCCCTCCTCTCGAGTTTCAAATTGAGAACACCGACATCCGTATTTTGCATAACACGATGAACTTAGTGTTGCAGCGGATGGAGGAGATGGAGACCTGCCAGCGACTCCAAAGACAAGAGGATATCCGGTCTATGCAGGAGGATATGGACCGTCGTAATGCCCTTTGGAGGCAGGAAGAAAGACAGAATACAACAGCTGCTGGATGAGCATGTTGAAAACCCGGATTATAGTACAAGCCGAGATATTGTTGGTCCTAATCAAGCTTTTATTCTCGTTCGGAATCTCCTTAAGCAGGTAAAACCGTTGGGGCCAACTGTTACGGCCTCGTATATTGGGCCCAGATATGATGCGACCCAGCAAAATCACTTTACGGCAGAATCTCTCCTTAAGCAGGTAAAACGCTAATCACCCTGCAATGTCGGCACTAATCACGGACAGTACAGGTAGTGGAGCAGACATTTGTAGAACATAGAAACACATGTTGCTACAGGAGCGGACGCGCAGCCAGCAGAACGAAACCTTAGGTAATCCCTATAAATAGGATATTGCCTGCAGGTGCACATATTCGATTCATATCCTTTTACTATTCAATTAAACTATACACACACCCCACCTCCTTTGGCTAATTGTTATTCTTGTATAATATAGTGATCATCTGATATTCATTGGTGTCTTCCTCATAGGCACCACTAAACATTTACCTTCTCTTCGGTATTAACTCACACACATTCAGAGGGCCATACAGATTCGTTTTTTTTTTTTATACACATAGTAGGGGAGGGGGCAGGGTTCGAACCCTGGACATGGGAGAGGAGAGCCAAGCTCCCATGCCACTGCGCTACTAAGGCACTGGCGCCATACAGATTCTATATCAACCATGCACTAACCCATCATGGTTAGACATCTATGTTCTATGAACAGAACAAAACCTAATTTAATATGTGTGAACTTGAAAAAAATAAATTTAATATGATAACTATCATTTTTGATTATGATAGATTCTATCAGAGGGTATATTAATTTTGATTGCGTAAACTTTTTAATTGTAAATTGTGGAACTAAATTTGCTCCTTTTGTGCGGGGTAAATATAATCTGCCTAAACACTTTTTAATTTGTGGCTGATTGCAAATAAATGCTGCTTGCAAAAAGACATATTTTTTAATTGTCATGTATATTCTTTTATGTGTGCTTTTTACAGAGAATCATTTTACTTCACCTTTCACTTTTCCTTTCCTGTCTTGTCGCTTTTTTTTTCTTTGTCCGACACTCACTTTAATCATAGAGAAATAGTTGTCTACTTGTCTCTACTAATTTTTCTCTCAACTTCCTCTCTATTTAATATTTTATCCATTAGATTATGTTTAATGGGTAAGATTTAGTTTTATGTAAAAAATAGAGTAAATATCCTTTCTGGTTCCTGAAAAAATATGGACCCCATTTTCATCCTTAGGGACTAAAATATAACATTTTTATGGACTAAAAGGGGGTTTTTGGAAATTTTTGAGAGATCAAAATGTTCATCAATCAACCCTTATTCGTCCTTTTTATGGACTAAAAAGGGGTTTTCTTTGTGTGAGAGACCAAAATGGGGTCCGTATTTTTTTCGGGGACCAAAAAAAACATTTACTTTAAAAAATATTACGAGCATTATTATACCACGGTTAAATCTCAGTCATTAAAACATGGTTTAATGATTGTGACATCAAATAAAAAGGAAGTGGAGAGAAGGGTGTGTTTGGTTTGAAGGGAGGAGATGAGAGGAGAAGAACCCATAGAGAGTATATTGACTAAATTACTATTAATAAAAAGAATATTCTTTTTTGTTTAGAGTGTCTTTTTATAATATTGAAAATTCTCTATAAGCTATTTAGTAAAGATAAGGAAAAAATTTCCTCCTCCTCCTGTTCTACCCTCAAACCAAATAGACCTAGGGGGTGTGGTAGAAGGAAAGAAATAGTTCATATGTTAAAATATTTCACCTTTTCATTTAAAAGATAAATAAGTGCTAGTGAAGTGAAAAATAAATCAAAAGTGTTCTCATCCATATCTAAGTTCTTTACAGTGAAGTGAAAAATAAATCAAAAGTGTTCTCATCCAAATCTAAGTTCTTTAGCATTTTAAAGTTGTTAATGTGGTGTATGTTCAGCAAACCATAAAATCGCGTCTCAGAAATCCGTTTACCTTTTCTTATTTAAACGTAAATCATAAAAATCCATTCTCAAAAAACTATGAGTACAATATCCTCCCTAACAAAAAATACGATCTTTATTTTAGTCTCTTAAAAAAAAAGGTTTTTTAGTTTATAAAAAAGATAAATAAGGATCAATTGGTTGACATTTTGATCCTACAAATTTTCAAAAGCGTCTTCTTTAGTTCATAAAAATCGATTTTTTTTTATAAGGGACCAAAATAAGATACATATTTTTTATCAGAGATCAGAAAGGATATGCACTAAAAAACTAATAAAAGCATGCACCTAAACCGTGTAACACACATGAGGGGTATTATACTCTTATTATAGTGTACTATGGACAAGGGTGGTCCCCACTCTATCCATAATTGAAAAGGACAGAAATAGGCACGTTTGTAGCGTGACTGCAATTTCAGCCACAACTTTTTTTATCCCCACTCGGGATAAGGAACCTGTTAGGCACCAAAACTGTTCCCTCGGGACAATAATCACTGGCTACGGACGTTGCATGATGCTTCTGATTGTGTAATGAATAAAGGGTTACCTCTTTCTTCTTTTCTTACTTTTTCTTTGTTTTTTTTTCCCCCTTAACTGTATATTTTAAAGTTGGGAAAATCTATCTTAGGACCCAAACTAATAAAAAAAAGACTTAAAAAAAATCATATTTCATAAAACGTTAGTTGTTAACGGCTACTCATATAGTTATTAATGGTACTGATTTAGTTGTTAACAGGTATTGATTTAGTTGTTAACATTTATAATATAATACCAGAAAATGTCCTGGGGCCTTTTAAAATTTGAGTATTGAGAATTTAAATATAGGCAATAGAAACTTAATTAAGAATAACTATTAACAATTTAGATGTGCATACTAGATAGTGACACTACAAGAAAAAAGGTAAATACCGATGTTGATTATTAGAGGCGGTTTTACGTACACCGCCTCTAAAACACATTTAGGCGGTTTTTATCAAGCGGAATTACAAACCGCCTCAATATTATTAAAAAAAAAGAGGCGGTTATTTTAATCGCCTCTAAATGGAACATCTAGAGGCGGTTCTCGAGGCGTTTTTGCCCAAAAATCTGAATCATTCCGAATTTGTTATTATAAACCGCCTAATTTACATTTAGAGGCGGTTGGGGAGGCGTGATGGCGGACCCACACTCACAAAAAGTTTAGAATATATATATTTAGAACGAATCTTGTTACAACTTGTTTCGACAGTGTCGTTGGTTACATTATCACCCAACACACCTAGAGGTGCCAGGTTCGAACCTTCCCTTTTCCTTTGATCCCTTTTTCATTTTCGAGGCGGTTCAGAAAACCGCCTCTGAATTATATTTTGAGGCGGTTGTACCAACGATTTCTTCAAATCGCCTCGGTTTGGCTCCCGACAATGGTAACTTCGACGTTTTTTCAACCGCTTTGCTTGTGCAATTAGAGGCGGTTTGAACCGCCTCTAAATGCTCCTAAAACCGCCTCCATTTACCAGTTTTTTTGTAGTGTGACAACTTGAGAAACTCGGTTGTCAAAATTGCTAATTCCAGAAATTACATAAAATGGTGAGTGCAAAATTACATAGAAAAATATTTTATAATAGTGGATATAACTGAAAAAATATTTTAGAGTATTGGACACATTACAGAATACTTTAAGATGTTGGATGCGGATTAAAATTTTTAAAAAAATACTTTATAATATTGAATGCTGTAACTGTTTAGTTAGATTAAAAAACGAACCCATATATAATTTTAGTGCTTGTAATTGTACTACACCTCTATAATATTACTACCCAGAAAAAATCTAAAGTGAATCAAAATGAACCATAGCTTTCCACAGATGGAGTCTATTTAAAGAGAGGAAACCCAAGACTAGTTCAAGCATCCAAAACTTGCCTTCTCCATTGTGAGTTTTGTAAGCTAAACCATGATGACGAAAACCCTAGTGGCTCTTCTTCTTGTAGCCACCATTGCAGCAACAGCCCATGCCTCAGGAGAAGAGGAGTACGAAATCTTCCCCCTGCAGCTGAACTCCGGGGCGGCCTCTGAAGACGTCACCTTGCAGGGAATAACCTGCTCGAGCTGGCGGCTGGCGGTGGAGGTCCACAACATCATAGAGTGGAGCACCGTGCCGGCGGAGTGCGAAAACTACATCGGACACTACATGCAAATTCCAAAGTACAGACAAGACTCCAAAGCAGTTAACAGAGAAGCTTATCTCTGGGTTCGCACTGTCCCTCTCCCAAGAGATGGCCGAAACATCTGGATCTTCGACGTTGGGGAGACTACCCTCTCCAATATCCCCTACTACTCTCAAAATGGATTCGGGTATTTATATTCTTTCTCAGTTCTTCTTCCCATGTCCATAAACACTTGTTTCAGATTCATTAATATGCATATGTTTATATATATATGTATATATGTAGGGTGCACAAATTTAACTCGACCCTGTTCGACGCCTGGGTGGACAAAGGAGTAGCGCCGGTATTACCAGAGACGCTGAAGCTGTACAACAAGTTGCTGGGTCTGGGCATCAAGATTGTCTTCCTCACCGGAAGAACCGTCAGCCAAACTGAAGTTACTGTTCAAAACCTAAAGAGAGCTGGCTACCACACCTGGCACAAGTTGATCCTCAAGTAAATAATATAACCACTAACGTTCTCTCCCTCGCTATAATTACGGGGAGGGTCGATATTTTACTTTTTCTACTTTTATGATTTAAAAAATATTCTAATAAATATATATATATAAAATAATCTCTTAAATTTCTTTTTTTTAAGAAAATTATTAGTTGAGTATTTTGATTCTGGACTACTGAAATCATATATATGGAGAAAAAATTTGGATGCTTCCATATCTGAGACGTCCACATCAAACGTGGACAGTCCAGATTTTTTTCTACTATTATGTTTTTTAAGAAAATTAATATGTATAGAATTTAAAATAAAAATAATCTCTTAATATTCAATTTTCAAAAAAAAAAAAAAATCGTCATTTGACTATTTTAATTCTGGACTATTGAAATCTATTTGGATGGTTCATATCTCACTACAGGTATGGATGTATGGGTAACAAGTTTGGGTGCTTCAGGATCTGAGACCTCCACATTATAATCTATTATAATGGTCCAGATTTAATTTTTTTTTTTTCCATGTTTTTATGTTCTTAAAAAATTATTTTAATATGTATATAATCTAAAAATTATTTTTATGGTCCATATTAAAATGAACTGTTGTATATTTATGAATTTGTTTCCTTTACATATTATTCTATCTATAATTATTCTTCATTAATTATTATATAAAAAAAGATGAAAATTGAGATTCACTGACGATTTATTATCTACGAGGAATATGAATGGTTTGGGGTTGATAATTTCAGGAACCCAAAGGAGTACTCAGGAAAAACCGCGTTGGAGTTCAAATCGGCGGAGAGAGTGAAGTTGGAGAAGCAAGGTTATAGAATCATCGGAAACACCGGAGATCAGTGGAGTGACATTCTGGGCCCTGCCGCCGGCAGAAGGACCTTCAAGGTACCCAACCCGATGTATTACATCGCTTAAGATCCATGACCCAAAGTCCGGATCAGTTTGGAGTGTTGTGCATGAGAGAGAAAGGGCTTATAAGGAGTCACCCCTTAAATTTCCTTCTAGTAGACCCTACCATGTCTCCTTTTCCTTTGTCTCTTTCAAAATAAAATGTAATCCAAATTGATCTGTACGCGTACGCATGTTTCTATCAGTGAGAAATAATAAAATTTCCTATTTTCTGGGACGACATGGTCGATTTTTATTTTTTATTTAATTAAAAACAAGATGACATTAACAATAACTGTGGCTTTTACAAATGACAGTACAAACAAGAGCTAGTACGTAAATTTGCAAATTGATGTAAGGAGGACAATTTGACACTGCGTGATGATCCCTCTGAACAGCACCATTAACAATATGTATGTATGTGTCTACATACTCATATATTTCAAAAACCTTTCACATCAATACAACACCTCAAATACGATCACATTATATCCTTCATTAACGCATACATCACAATCTCTCTTTCTCACACACACACACAAAGATAGATAGATATGTGTGTGTGTACGTGTGTCTCACACACACACAAAACCAACTTTCACAAAGTCACGTTTAAAGTTCATAAAGAAGGTATAAAACACCTTATAGTCCAAATAAGCATATAAAATAAATTAATCTAATTACCTCAACTTAAGGAACAAAGCAAGAACGATCACCGGTTATAAGAAAGCTCTACATTATCAATATAGACGCCCAATCAATATACACAAGCAATAATAAAAGCAATAAGTTATACATCAACTTCCCCAAAACTTAAATTGCTCTACAACCTTACCCTCAACATCCCAATCTCCTTAAAAATCATTGACCTCAACAACTACTACTACAAATTTTGCTATATATAACGCATCATACTTATTGTTTTTTAAGAAACCGTTAAATATAAAGAGGCGAAATTATGGGAAAGAAATATATGAAGGTCATTGAAAACCACCGTTAAGTATATAAGACAATATATGATGATTTTTATATGAACACTGTGATATACATGTTTGTTTTTTTTTTCCCAAAAAAACACATCATTTATATGACCGTCGTAACTAAAAATCCGTTATATATATATATATATATATATATATAATTAGTATATGACGGTTGTTTATCAAAACACCTAAAACTTGTATATATGACGATGTTTCATAACAAACGACATTCGTGTGTGTGTGTAAAAAGTTTGGCTGCTCCCAGATCTTAGACCTCCCCATTATAATCTATTATCATAGTCCAGATTTAATTTTTTTTTTTTCTATTTTTATGTTTTTTAAAAAATATTTTAATATGTACATAATCTAAAATACAAATGAAAATTATTTTTGTGGTCCACATTATAATGGACTGCATTATATTTATGAATTTGTTTCCCATACCCATTATCCTACCTATAATTTTTATATAAAAAAAAATCAAAATTGAAATTCACCGACGACTTATTATCTTTGAGGAATATAAATGGTTTTGGGGTTGATAATTACAGGAACACGACAGAGTACTCAGGAAAAACCGCGGTAGCGTACAAATGGGGAAGGAAGATTACAAAATCATCGGAGACCAGTGGAGTGACATTCTGGGATCCGGCTAGCGTCCAATTCACTTACCCTCCGCTGCAGTCCGCTACTCAAAACACTGCCGTTTTTGGCGTAAAATAGTGGCAGCTGATACTTTTTATTTATTTATTTATTTTATATTTCATGATTTTAACAGTCTTAAAAAGATATCTTGAGAGATACTGATCAATACTAAAAAAATATTTTGTGATTTTGAAAAATCAAGTTACGATCTTGAAAAAATATTTTAGAGTATTAATTAGTACTAAAAATTATTTTAGGATCTTGAAAAAATATTTTAGAGTACTGACTGATACTAAAAAGATACTTGAGGACACTGAAAAAAAATATCATGTAGTATATTTTTATTACCAATTAGTACCTGAAATATTTTTTCAAGATCGTAACGTAATTTTTCAAGATCATAAAGTATTTTTTCCGGTCAATATCCTAAAGTAAACTTTTAGTACCAATCAGATACCCTAAAATATTTTTTTTAAGATCGTGACATGATTTTTCAAGAACATAAAGTATTTTTCAGTTTGATCAAGATCTTAAAGTAAACTTTTAGTGCAAGTGATAACCTTGAAATATTTTTTAAGAGCCTAAAATAATTTTTCAAAATCATAAAGTATTTTTTTAGACTTAGTCAAGATCCTAAAGTATCATTTTAGTACCATTTGAATATCTTGAAATATTTTTTCAATATTCTAAAATATTTTTTTTAGATGATGGGGTATTTTTCAGTACTAATCAGTATCTACTAGTATTTTTTTTAGTATGAATCAGTACCTCGAAATATTTTTTCAAGATCCTAATATAATTTTTCAAGAGCATAAAATATTTTTTTTGTATCAATCAGTATCCGAAGTATCTTTTTTAGTACCCGTTAAAATCATGAAATATTAAAAAAAAAAAAGCATCAGCTGTCACTATTTTACGCCAAAAACGGCAGTGTTTTGAGCAGCGGACTGTAGCGAAGGATAAGTGAATTGGACGCTAGCCCGATCCGACATTCTGGGTCCCTCCCCAAAAAGAATGACCTTCAAAGTACCGAACCTGACATCAGTTAAGATCCATGACCCAAAGTCCGGATCAGTTTGGAGTTTGGTGCATGAGAGAGAAATGGCTTATAAGGTAAGGGAAGGAGGGACCCCTTAATTTCCAATCTAGTAGACCCTACCATGTCTCCTTTTCCTTTGTCTCTTTCTAAATAAAATGTATTCCAAATTGATCTGTACGTGTATGCATGTTTCTATCAGTGAGAAATAATAAAATTTCCCATTTTCTGGGACCACATGATTGATACTCCCTCCGGTCTTAATTATAAGATAACATTTATAAGTTAATTTTAGTCCTAATTATAGGACAATATTTTAATTTTTTTTAATTTCTTCCTAAAATACCCTTATTTTATTCTTTTAAGTGTGTTTGATTTTTTGTGAGTGTATTTATGTGGATGTGTAAACTTTTCCAATCAATGAAATTTTTAAATTGTTGGATTTTAATTTATTTATCAGTCAATTGACGTTAATTTGCTAATATATATATAGAGTCACACACACACATATGGCGCACACACACAGATATATTTGCATGTGTGTGTGTATAGGTTAATATATATGTGTGTAGATATAACACACACATTTATGTGAGTGTGTGGGTGTGTGTTTATATGTGTGTGTATGTTAATATATATGTGTGTGTAACACAAAACACATATTTAATATAGTTACACACACACACATATATATTATACGTGTATGTGGGTGTGTGAGTGTGTGTGTATGTGTGTGTGTATATATGTATATAAATATCCATTTATTATATCTGTGAGTGTGTGGGTGTGTTTGTGTGTGTGCATATATATATGTGTAGATATAGACACACACAAACATATATATATATATATATATATATATAGTAAGACTCTTATTTCAATTAGAAAATATGTGGAAATGAAAATTTTAAGTGGGAAAGATATGTGGTAGGGATTATTAATTCATTTTTACTTATGTCATTTTAAATTTATGCAAGGACATTTTAGGAAAATGAGTAAAATTAACTAACTTAACTCCTCTCCTTAATCTCTCCAAAATCGATTAAATATGTCTTATAATTAGAATTTGGAGGAGTATTATTTTTAATTAAAAACAAGATGACATTAACAATAATTGTGGCTTTTACAAATGAAAGCACAAACGAGAGCTAGTACATAAATTTGCAAATTGATGTAAGAACGACAATTTGACACTGCGTGATGATCCCTCTGAACGGCACCACCACCACGTGGCGGATGAGTTGCTATAATTAATTACCATAACTTGGAAGGAATCTAACCGCACAATGATAGAAAAGTTTCTAACCACAGCTCCCAAACTAGTATCATGGTTAAAAGAATTAAAACCACCAAAAAAAAAAATATATATCAATGATAGAAAATAGTGAAACAAAATTTAAAAGGTTTATTATAGTTATAAAAGAATTTACCCGTCACTTCTAAATTTTCACTAATCAAACAAAATTAACACCTCGGGGTTGGGTTTAGGTATCCCAATTCTGAATTGGGGACATTGAAAATATCACTTTTAACGTCTCAATTCTTAAACGGATGCTAAAGTAGTGCAATTGGTACCAAAAACTCTACTTTTGACATCCTTTTTAAATTTGGGACATTAAAAGTTCGTTAAAAATTTATTTTTGGCGTCCCAATTTTAAAAGGGACGTTAAGATTCTTTACAAAATTACAAAAATGTTACCACTTTCAATTTTTACTTCCCTCTTTAAAAATAGAGGTTTTTTATTGAAGTAAAATTCATTTCTTATAGGTGTGTATATAAGGGCCGGAAAAAGTAAGCTAGTTTTGTTTGGATGATACTCCCATAAAGTGTTTATAACTAATAAAGTCTTTTTAACTAGTAAAAAAATTAATTTTCATGGTTAAAAAGTAACGTTAAACCATTAACTTTTTTAATGGTCAAAGGAGACATTATTCATTTTTTTTCACTTTCGAGCTTATATTGATAAACAAAACTTCTTGATAACTACAATTTCGACGTAAAAACTTTGAAAATAAAATTGAATCTTAACGCTTAAAATAATGCACGTTTGCAGATTTTCATTCTTTTAAAAATTAATTAAAATAAATATTTTCACTTTCCCTTTTTCATTGTTGGACTGATAAACTTTTATATCATACATAATTTTGGAGCATCTATGAATAGCTTCTTTAATATTCTAAACTCCATAATGAAATTACAAGTACGAAAAATAAATTTAATAACATTAATTAACGTTCACTTTTAGAAAATAGATGTTAAAGAAGAGACAATGTTGAAAGTCAAAGTTTCAACGACTATTTTTAAAATCAGTCGTTTAAAGTTACTTTCAATGAATGTTTTAAAAGAACAAGTCATTGAAAGCTTTTAGGAAATGTCAAAAAAAAAATGAATATTTTTTACTTTCAACAACTATTTTTTTTTTTTTCAAAAACAAAGCCTTCTAAAGTTAAAAATATTCAAATTTTTTGACCTTTTACTTTCACGCCCATGGTAGTTAAAAACGCGTGGTAAATCGTAAAAAACACGTTTTCATGTTTTAATCCAAGATAAACGTGTAACGTTTCAGGCAAAATCGGAAATAGAATGAAATCGCTGGAATCGCATACTTAAAACGCAAAGTCACAAAAACGACGCGTTTTTGAATAAAGCGAACCAGAGTCTTTCATTTGATTCATCATTCATTGATTCATTTCTTATGGCGAAAAAAGAAACTCTAGATCCAGAGGCGCATGCGAACGGCGAACAAGCTACTGCTCGTCTGCTCCTCTCTGGCTGTCGTCTAAGGACTCCGATCGTCTTCCTCGTCTACTAAAGTTGCAACAATCTTCGTCTCGTCGGTTGCGGCAAATGGTTGCCTAGCCCTAGCCCCGATCCAACTCCTCCTTAGTCAACACAGTGGCCTTTCCAAAACTTAGCCGCTCCAACAAGTGACAAATCCTTATCCATCAAATTGAAATTACCGTTTCTCAAATGCCAGAGATGTGAAAGGGAGTTATATTTCTCTAATTCATACTTTCAACAATCTCACTCAGTGTGTTTTTAATCTCTGAAAATTGTATGATAGCCCCTGGCATTTTAGCCAAGAATTTATTTTTTAGTAGAATATCTCATTTGAATGCCAGTGGTTATGTTCTTATTTCGAGTGTTCTATGTTTCAGTATTTGCTCCTGTGTCTTGAAGATTTTTGGGTGTAGCAGGGAAATAGGGTTTTGGGCTTTTGGCTAGAATCAATGGAGTTCATTGTAACACTGATTCAGTATTTTGAAGTATTAATATCAAAACCTAAGGATTTGCCTCATTTATTGTTTCTGCTGCCCTTTATTTTTGCATTTGGCTATTATTGTTAAGCATAGTTCTATTCTATCAATCTCACTCACCTTATTCCATTAGGAACCTGCCACATGACAAAGGAGAAAAAATGAGCAAGAATTTCAGAACTAGGTATTCACTTTATATAAAAGGTTAGGATAAATGCTAGTGTAGTCATCATACACATTAGTGGAAAATTTTGACAAGTCTGCAAATCTAAAGCATGATTTTAGTTATGTGCTGCAAAATTGGAGGCCAATAGGGTGCTTTCACTTACTTGACACCTGTTTCATGTTTTGGATTAGTTTTGAAACAACTGTGCATTTTTTTTCTTACACTATCATTTGGCTACTTTGCTTTTGAATGATATACAAGGTTTGAGTATTGGTATTTTAGAACTTGTGTAGGAAATGGTATTTTAGAACTTCTGTTTTGATTCTTTTTGTAGTTTTGAAAATGTCTTCTGGTGGAAGTGGAAGTAGTAGTGTCACAGTTTAGAGTAATTCTACGCCTTCTGTCCCAGTGAGTGGAGCAGGAACATCTTCAAGAACTTACAAGAATGCTCCCGGAAGTAGAATTGATGTGGCATGGAAGCATGGTAGTTCAGTTGATGGAAGTATCAATAAAATTAAATGCAATTACTGCCAAAAGATTATTACAGGAGGTGTTTATCGAATGAAACATCATTTGGCTTGCACTCAAAAAGATGTTGGAATGTGAAAATTTGTTCGAGGCGTCAAGAAAGAAATGTGGGACATTGTATGTGGTTTACAAAAAAGACTAAAAGAAAGCATTGATGATGAGGATGAGGTTGTACAAGGTGGAGTAAAAAGATCGCGTGATGAAGATAAAGAGAGCTCTAATAATATCTTCAAGAAAAGAGGAGCAAGCACCCAACCTACCATCAATAATATTTTTAAGCAGAGTTTAAGAGAGGGTGCATGTGAGAAAATTACTTCTTTTTTCTATAACAATGCCATACCATTCAATGTGGCACGAAGTGTTGAATTTCAAGAGATGTTTGAAATAGTTGCTCGACATGGTATTGGCTTTAAGCCACCATCCTACCATGAAATTAGAGAGAAATATTTGAAGAAACAATATATGGAGACAATGCAAAGTATTGAAAAATATAAAGTTTATTGGAAGGATATGGGCTGCTCCATAATGATGGATGGCTAGACAGATAAAAGGAGAAGAATGCTTATAAACTTCTTAGTAAATAGCCTAAAAGGAAGTGTGTTTTTGAAGTCAATTGATGCATCTCATATCACCAAAACAGTTGAGAAGATATTCCATGTGATTGATGAAGTAGTTGAGGAGGTAGGAGAAAAAAATGTTGTCCAAATTGTGACAGACAATGCGACGAACTATAAAGCTGTAGGAGCATTGTTGATGGCAAAAAGAACAAGGTTGTATTGGACACCTTGTGCGGCTCATTGTATTGACCTAATGTTGGAGGACTTTGAGAAGAAGTTGTCGGTTCATCATGAGACAATTGCAAAAGGAAGAAAAATTACTACATATATATATTCAAGGACTTCTTTAATTTCCATGTTGCAATTTCATACAAATGGAAGAGATTTGGTGAGACCAGGCAAGACTCGATTTGTCACATCTTATCTAACCTTGGGGTGCCTCAATGACAACAAAGGAGCATTGATAAAGGAGCATTGATAAGGATGTTTACTTCAGATCAATGTATGTCTAGCAAGTTTGCTAAAACAAATGATTGCAAGTATATTACGGATGTGGTTATGGATAGGGAGTTTTGGAAAAATGTTGTGGCATGTTTAAATGGTGCTTTTCCACTTATCAAAGCGCTTCCTTTGGTGGATTCATATGAGAAGCCAGCCATGGGGTTCATTTATGATGAGATGATTAAGGCCAAGGACAAAATTCAAAAGGCATTAAAAGGTGTAGAAAGAAGGTAGTATAATTTTACTCAATCTAATATAATTTTTTAACTTTTGTTTGCTATTTCAAATCTAATATATTTTTTATTTGTCATTCTTTACTCTCTAGTTATCAGCCTCTATGTGATATTATTGATGCTAAATGGGACAATCAGTTGATGAGGCCTTTGCATGGAGCAGGCTATTTCCTTAACCCTCAAATACAATATAGGTTGAGATTTCATGCTGACCCCGAAGTTAAAAATGGACTATATCAATGTTTAGAAAGGTTGGTGGAAAGTGTTAAAGGAAAAAAATGATGATCAAATGGATGATTTCAAGTTGCAATTAGGGAGATTTGGTTCTGAATTAGCCCAAGGCGGCATTTATACAAAATCTCCAACACAGTGGTGGGAATCTTATGGTTTTGATCATCCAGAGCTCCAAAGATTTGCAATGCACATTTTAAGCTTGACATGTAGTTCCTCTGATTGTGAGAGGAATTGGAGAACGTTTAAGATGGTAAGTTTTCTTTAATTTATAATTTTGGGTTTGTACTTGCTACTTGTTGTATATT
This sequence comes from Acacia acuminata, assembly GCA_019022655.1. NCBI lineage: Eukaryota > Viridiplantae > Streptophyta > Magnoliopsida > Fabales > Fabaceae > Acacia > Acacia acuminata. The sequence goes on from JAFJYI010000045.1 coordinate 98,108, forward strand.
AATTGGATTTGTTTTTGTTTAGGTCCACTCAAAGAGACGAAATCGCTTAAAACAAAAGAAAATGAATGATGTTGTGTTTGTAATGACAAATTCAAAATTGGCCAGGAAGAAACAGTTAGAAAAACTGGATGTAACACCCCCAATTTCGAACAGTTATGATAACGTAAAATTTAAATGATTTTCATAAATGAATATTTGAAATTCGAAATAAACAACTTTGGGGAGTGCTGCCGCCGCACTTGTACTGAGACAAGTGCAAGGCTACACTTATTACATTAATCATAAATCAGAACTTAAATAAATGTGTTTTATTCAAAACAAAGAAAATAAAATAAAAAGAAAAACTAGCTAGAATACTGAATGATCTTCCTCACTTCTCACTGCTAGCCCCAACACTTGACACCTGTTTCACTGAAAATCTGCTCCCCCAAAGGATCATCGCAGCCCATGAACACACACATCAGCAAAAACTGGTAATCCTAATAAACACACTTTATATGGCTCAATTATATTAATAAAATCAAATACGTAATCACATAGTGATTCAATCAATTAACAAATCCAATATTCGCCATATATATACATATATTCACACTGAATCAAATATCATTCTTTATCTTTATTAAATTCGTATAGACCCGGAAAACCGCGCCTATTTACTTTAGTGGGAAGAGAACCATGGTAGACCTTAAAACCTCGCGATCTACCCGTGACTTGAAACCTGCCGGTCCACAATCATCAATTGGCCATAAACATATCAACATTTCTTCCTAGTGTGCACACCTCTCCCAAAGTTGCTACTAGTGTCCCGGAAACCTGCCAGACACCACTTTGGGAAGAACGGATACTATCTTTTCACATCGGTGGCATAAAGCCCAAAAGTTGTGTTTATCATCTTGGGAGGTACCATCCCAAAGCTATCCTCCCACTGTTAAATTGTTTTAAAACACACACATAATCAAATTCCTAAATTATTTCTATTATTAATATAATTATTGTCAATTAATAAATTGTAAAATAATACAAACATTATTAAATTCTAAATATTTATTTAATATATTATTATTACTTTTATTATTATTTTAACCAATTATCATCATCATCATCATCATTATTAATCTATTATTATTATTATTATTATTATTATTATTATTATTATTATTATTATTATTATTTCTAAAAATCCGGGGTATTACACTGGAGAATATAACATTGATGATGTTTCATCTGAAAATGAATGGATTGTGGAAAATGAAGGAACGTCTTCTAATGTTGAAGGTTTAGATAAAGACAATTTTGATTTCAATTTGGATAATTTAATTGAAGAAAACTTGGCTCCAGTTGGAGGAGAGGATGACACTGGTGATGTTGGTGCCTTTGTAGATGATATGGTGATTCCTAATTTTGAGTTGGACAATGAGGTTGATGGAAGAGAAAGAGAAGTTGCCATGCATTATGATGTAGTTGAAGATCATGTGGAGCATAATGTCGTTGATGATAATGACTTGAATGATTTATTAACTTAGATTGTGTTGCGAAAATTATTTACAATTCAGTTGGATAATGAGTGGTACTGAATTTAAATTAGACTTGAATTTTGAACTGTATTGAGGTTGTTTGCCTTTGTTTGAATGTACTTGATGACGATGTTGGATATTTTGATTGATATTGTATTGATCAGTATATGTATGGATGATGACAGGTGCCTTACTTTTCTTGAATATATATATATATATATATATGCAGGTAAAATCTACGTTTTGTATTATGATTACGTTTTACGATTTTTCATTCTCCTTCCGTTTTCAGGTAAAATCTACGTTTTCACTACTATGTTCACACCTCCAACATTTTGTTCCAGTCTCTTCACATGTGGCTCCCTTACTCCCACCTTATAAAACAATTCCAACACTCCTGCTTCTTCTATTTCATTCCCAATTCCAGTTCTCTCATCATCTCTTTCTCTTCCACACACACTCTCTCTCTCATCCTACATCTATATTTTCATAAATTACTGAGGAAACATGTTGCGGAGGAAAGAATGCAACTCGCAATGTTTCTCTACTTTTTCCGTTATCTAGAGGGGGGTTTTTCCGCTTACACTCCTGTGGATTTAACCAGCCTAGCTTATTGGAAGTGACAAAGCATTCACTTGCTCAAACTTTTCTGGAAATCTGTGTTGTGGTAATTCAATATCAGACGTACTTTGGTGTTGACTGAGTTTCTGGTTAATCTCTATGCAAGTTGCTGTCGTTCACTGGTTCACTTGCACATCAAATTTCACATTTGAATACTGCCAACCTCGACACGTCCCTCGAACTTTTGAGAGCATTTGGTTGTGCATATTGATCTTCTTGTATCAGACTAGAGCTAATGAACTAAATTTTACAAAATCCGTCGCAAATTGCAATTGTAGAAGAGAATGAAAATATGTCAAGTTGCAATGATGGTGTATGTTGTCGAGGTGGCCAAGTTGACGGGGTTGAGGGTGACTACTATGGGAAGTTAATTGACAAAATTCAGCTGGATTACCAGTGGGACAAGTCAGTGATTCTGTTTAAATGTGAGTGGTTTGATAACATTTCGCGTGGAACAAAAGTGGACAAATATGGAAATGTTGATGTCCATTGGACAAGGAGATATACAGTTGGTTAGACCCATTTATACTTGCTCAACAGGCGGAACAAGTTTATTATACATCATACCCTACATCCTGCCAAGGGTGGAGAGGATTTATCAAAACTAAAGCCCGAAATATTATCCCTAAGTCCAAAGATTCAGAAACAAATGATGACATGAAAGAACCATTCCAAGCTGATGTGGAACATGCACCGCCAATAAATATTACAGAGGATGATGTACCAAACAATCTCTTTGATTCCGCTGCGGAGTTAGAGTTGATTCCTATCTTGATGGACAATGAGGAATCAGACGATGAAGCACAAGAGATTTATTCAGATAGTGAGCCTGAATTCGACGACTATCAGAGTCTAGAGGAAGGTGTGCAAGTAGAGGTCGAAGAAGAGGAACCTTCCGATTGATTCGTGTTAGTTTTTTGTTTATAGCGATTTGTTATACTAAATACATTTTATTTTGCTTTTGACATATTAAGTATATTGCTTATATATATATATATATATATCAACATAATGTTTATAAGTGTTCAGAGATGGAGCCTTCAGGCGGGCGTACAGGTAGTGGTGGTAGAGACCGAGGCCGCTCTATTAGAGGGAGTAGAACGACATCATCTACCCCCTCTATAGGTAGAGGCCATATCTCTTCCCCAAATCTGCCTCCACTTAATTTGTCCTCTTCACCGCCTACGATCGACTCCGTTATGGGCGCTACAAGTGTGTCTGTCACTCCCACTTATCCGCAGTAAGGGGCAGAGCAGGTTAAGTTTACGATTTCTGATTGATTTACATATATATTGTGTTCTTTAAGCATCTTTGTACTAACTTTTTCAATGCTTAATTTCTTCCTTCAACACACTACGTCGCCTGGGAGCCAGGTCGGGGAAGAGAGTTCGTCTGATACACCGGTGTGGGGATTGGTTGATCATGCGACAGGGTTGACATGGATCCGTCCTGTAGGCACCACCGAGTAAGTCAAGTAAAGTTACTAGTTTTGTCATAATGTTTTTTCCTTTGGTTTGTATTCTAATATTTTCAACATAACATTGTATTCAGGTTTGAGCCTTATAGATTGGTAGTGAACTTCATGGAAAAGCAATTGTTCCGTAATTACAATCACCCATGGGGCAATTGGTCAGAGATTCCTCAAGCTATTCGCGATGCTTGGTTTAATGACTTCTTGGTATGTTATGTCTATTTTATGGTTATTAATTGCTTCTTATCAAAATGCAAACTAATTAATTACTTGTATAATATTGAGGACTAATTGTTCATTTTTTATTTTTGGAACAACTTTAGGTGGTTGTCTACCCATCGGTGAGATTTGGCAAAAGCTTATAATTACAAATCAAGTAGGTGGTTGTTTGGTCGCTTTCATAAATTGAGAGAAAATAAAGGAAAGGTAAATTGGATTAATCTTGAGCTTGCTACACAACTCAAGTTAAAATGGGCTGATGATGAGAATTGGCAGCAGAAGTCTGCACAAAATAAGCTGAATAGGTCTCGATTGGATGGACCCTCATATATTGGAGGCTTCATTCCAATAAGTCAACATCGGAGAAACATTGTAAGTATACATTGTTTTCTCTTTCGGTATCCAATATTTTGTACTTTGAAGTAATTAATTAATGATCATCATTTGTATTTGCAGGAAGCTTCTGGGGACCTAACTCAAAAAAAGGTTGATTGGCTTACCTTTGAGTGAACCCATTCCGCAATTGGTGAGAGGCGCTGGATTAACACCAAGTCAAAATAAGTATCGGTGAGAAATTTATTGTATTTATTATTTATTTCAACAAGCAACATGTTTATTTCATTTTACATGTCACATTTGTGTTGTATTTTTGTGCTTGTAGGAAAATTGGGAGAAGCTTTCACAGGAGAGAGACATGCAGATTGCGACAGACCCTGCATCCTCCTCTCAATTTGATAACGAGAACCTTTTCATTCAGGCTGTAAGAGGATTTGACAAGAAAGGCAGAGTGTTCGAGTTGGGTGCCATTGCCAGTCGAGTAAAGGCTAGCAAGCGCTCATCCAGTGATGTTGGAGGTGTTCTTTGCAGGTAAATTTATCACTTTTGAAACTAATTGTTTTACATTATCACTCATTTGTCCATTTAAATCAAGTTCAAAAAATAAACTTACTTTCTAATGTTGTATTTGAGATGAGCTTAAAAGGGTGAAACAAGAGCTGGAGGCTACAAGACAACAAGTGAATCAACAAACGGAGATGATGAATCGGCAAGAAGAGAGGATGAAGCAAATGCGAGAATGCTCCGATCTCTTTTGAAGGACAAAGGAAAACAAGGATAAGGGCTCGGCTCCTGGTGATGATGATGAGCATGACCATATGACTACTATGTAGACATTATTTTTTTATTTTTGTGATGTTTAGTTTATTTTGTTGGCAACATTGTTTATATTTCATTTTCTTTATGTATAATTTTTTAGGATTGTTACCGTATATATTTCTTCCTATACACTTTTTTAATACATATTCGTATTGTCTAATTCGTAATATTTTTTCATTTATTTCATTGGTTGTTGAAGAACCCCAATAATTATAATGTTTTTTTAAATAATAACGGAATTATTTCATTTTTTAAATCACTACAATTTTCATTTATTTTCGACATATTATTTTTTTTCCTAATTTCAGAATTTGTAACGGAATTATAATTCCGTTGCAACTAATTGCAACAGAATATTACTCCATTGCAAATTGCAACAGATTATTACTTCATTGCAACTTGCAACGGAATTATAATTCCGTTGCAATTTGCAACGGGGTAATATTCTGTCTTAACTTGTGACGGATTATTTTTCCATTGCAAATTGCAACGGATTTTTGTTCCGCTGCAAATTGCAACTGATTGATTTTCAGTTGTAATTTGTAAAGGATTATTTTTCGTCACAATTTGCAACGGATAAATTTTCCGTCACACATTGCAATGGATTTTTGTTCCGTTGCAATGTTACAAAATCCGTTGCAAATATGTTTGCAATGCCTTTTTCTGCTACAAAATTTTTTCCGTTGCAAAACTAATTTGCAACGGATTTTGTCCGTGGCTAAAAACATTTTTTCTTGTAGTGATACAGAACTGATTTTCATGCATGCGAGTGCATTGAGAACTTATTAGTTGAGCTATAAAACAGAAGATATGTTCACAGTTGTTGCAATTCACCTTGCTTTGACAGGAACTATTGTTGATCGTGGAATCTGTCACCCTACGAACAATGATTTCTACATGTGTGGTCATGGTGGAACTGTGAGGATTTCCTTTTCAAATAACAAAATTAAAAAAACCATTGTTTAATAGTTAAAACATTTGTGTTTTTTAGGCATTATAAAGTTTTGTTATAACACAACAAATTACATAACAATATCCACTTTCCGTTGTGTTGTTAATTGTTTTGTTTGCATAGGGAACACTTGGGCGAATTCATTACCACGTAATACATGATGACATCGGTTTCTCGGCTGATGATTTGCAGGAGTTTGTGCATTCTCTGTGCTATGTGTAAGTTAATAATTAATTAATCATTGTTTTTAGTTTAAATTTAATGATTAGCTTTTTTATAACTGAAAACATCTTAGATATTGCAATAAACTCAACTATTAGAGTACACAATTACTTTAAGAATTCTTTCTGTATAGTGGTGGACAATATGTGACTGACAAATTCATTGGCTTTTTTTGACAGGAGCCAGAAGGGCACATCAGCTATTAGGTAAATCCCATTCACCCTCCAAATGCATCTTTCTTAATCACTATTATAAAATAGGGCTTTTAGATCACCACATTTAAACCAAATATAGGGGATTAGGTTTAAAAGTATGACCAGTGGCGATTTCGTAAATATAAAAAATTATTCGAGACCAATTCTTTTAATATGAGATCTGAAAGATATTATTTAGACCTATTTCCCAAATAATCAGTCTAAAAAGTTTGAAAAAAAAATGTTTATTACTTTAAGACCAGATATAACAAAAAAATGGTCTAAATTTTTTTTAAAATAAAATAAAATCTCTATTAATTTTAAGACCAGATATTATAAAGAACCAGTCTAAAAGTTAATAAAATGAAATGTCTATCCCTTTTAAGATGGTTGTTACAAAGAACCGGTTTAATAGATTAAATTTTAAGGCCTCATTTTTTGATAACAACCGTCTAAAGGATTTTCGTTAACCACTTTGTGTGGGGCGCCAAATGAAAATTAAATTTTACCTGCAAGAGCTGTTTTGTCAAGTCGATGGAAATGTGGCAATTCATCAGCCGCAAAGCTCCGTCGGAGGTACAAACAAGGGAGATGTGGCAGAGGGCGACGGCTGAGACCTCTTGTGGGTACTTGCTGATTTATGTTCTGAGTGGGAAAAGCACCAATATAAGAATATTTTACAAAAATTGTACCTGATTAAAGCAGATGAGAAACATTTTATTAAAGTAATGCAGTTAGTGACGTCGCCTGACACGACACCACTAGTGGCGTAAAAAGGGTTTACGCCACTGACATTTTTGTGTCAGTGGTGTAAAGGATGCTCACGCTACTCAATAATTGAGTGGCGTGAGGGATGCATAATGCTTCCTTTAAAAAAAATATATTAAATATAATAATAATATATAATAATAATAAATGATAAAAAGTGGATTAATTTAAAGCTCTATTTCATTTAATTTGGAGTCAAAAGAAAGAAAGTATGGAGCTAAAATAACTCACTAAGAACGTCCTTTAAAAGATTATGTTGTACAATTTGGTTATAACAATAAATCCCAAAATAGGGGGATCTATATATTTGTTATACACCAAATATTTGTATAACAACATTATTGATTTGGTATAAAAAAAAGTGTATAACAAATATATAGATCCCCCTGTTTTAGGATCTGTTGTTATAATCAAATTGTACCGTATAATCTTTTAAAATGCATTCTTAGTGAGTTATTTCAACTCCATGCTTTCTTTCTTTTGACTCTAAATTAAATGAAGTAGAATTTTAAATTATTCCATTTTTTTATTATTTATTATTATTATTATTATATTTAATATATTTTGTTTTAAGGAAGCATATGCCACTTAGAGATTGAGTGGCGTATGCATCCCTCACGCCACTCAATTATTGAGTGGCGTGAGCATCCCTGATGCCACCGACTGGTATAAACCCCTTTTACGCCACTAGTAGCGTTACGTTAGGACGACGTCACTAACTACATTACTTTGGTAAAATTTTTCCCATCTGCTTTAATAAGGTACAATTTTTATAATATATTCTTATATTGGTGCTTTTCCCATTCTGAGTTGTGTTGATTTTGATTTTATTGTCTTTATGTCTTCTTTAGGTTTTGATTTCGATCTTACTATTCCCTCCTTTTTTCCAAGACGTCTAGGATGGACGATAGTTATTCTCTTGAATATCGGAATCACACGCAATGTGAGATTGGAAGCATATGCTTAAATCTATTGAAATTGGACTGTGGTTGCTGTTTGCTCGCCCTTTTCTTCTCTCATCTTTCACTGACTATTGATTGATTTCTTTGTTTTTGAAGTCCGTGGTTGATCTAAAATTTTGAGGTCATAGGAATGAAGAAATCTACTGGCGTGTTGACCCGATTAGCTTGTTTTACTCGTATCATTTGATTTCAAATCTGACTTAGTTGTTTTCTTAACCAGTTGACACGGCACAAATCCTCTCAAAGTCGGGCTTGAAGCAGTTGAAATCGACAAGGTAGATGGCACGCGGGAAGTGTTGGAAATTAAGTGATCTAATCATGCTAAATACTTAAATTAGCAACTAGAACAATGCGGAATAAATAAAATAAGGAACAAAAATACCTCCAGCTGAATTTTTCAGAAATTAATATTAATACAAATATTAATTTAAAATTCTAACATTCGGTTCATGAAGTAGAGAGTGATGAGGAAGACGATGAGGCAAGAGTAGAGGATGATGGAGACAAGATTGTACTTGAGATTCTCCCAAAGGTGGAGGAGGTCATCGTGAAATGAGACGGTAAAGAGGTAGGTAGAGGCCGCTGCTAGGATGGGGATAAGGATGAGATATATGCTATTGGAGATGAGGATGTGGTATGCGGGGTTGACGATGGATGATCAGGCTGAGGATCCGCCATGCTATTGCAATGGGTGTGGTAGTTTTTTTTTTTTTTTTTTTTATTAAGAAAGGCAAGCCAAAGCTTGAGAAGGTTGCTAGACCATTCGGCCTAGCCTTTAATACAATCAAAATTAACTAACGATTACAAGCCAACTGGTCATTCAAGACCATATGGAGACAGCCTGTAGGGATCGTTGGGAGAAGAACTACATCAACAACGTTTTTCGCCTCGTGGCCTTGCTTGGCCATATAATCTACACAAGCTATGTTGTCCCTTGGCGTATGGCGGATCTCCACATTCCAGTCCTGTAAAAGAAGGTCACGAATGTCGCCCACAACGTCTCTAAACGGGTGATCATTGTGGTAATATCTCATAATACTATTAAGCGCGTCGAGAGAGTCGGAGTATAAGATGATGTCATGGAGACCCATCTCCCGGCCTATAATTAACCCGGTCATGATAGCATGCGGCTCCGCTTCAATAATGTAACGGGTTCCAAGGAACTTGTGGAATCCCATCAACCAATGTCCATGGGAGTCCCTAATTACTCCCCCGCATGCAGCTTGGTATTGATGACACACTGATCCGTCAACGTCCATGCGAACCACGTTGGCAGGAGGGGGGGTCCAAGACCTTTCTTCAAACCTGTCCAGCTGGAAATTTTGATGTGTTAAGGATTGGTTAACTGTGTTTTCCATCAAAAAATAATGACACAAATGAAGCATCTCCCTGGTATTTGTGTTCTCTCCCTGGAACAAGAATTTGCATCTAGTAGCCCAAAGTATCCAGCATCCCAAGCTGAAGACTCTTGGCCAAGAGAAGTCCCGGAATCTTCCTTTGCCAGGGTTGTGGTTTGCATTCCAATTAAGCCAAGCCCGCAAGTTACCGCGTAAAACTCGAGAAAGATGGTTAGATTGTAAAATTTGTTCCCACAATTTTCTAGCTCTATCACAGTCCCTGATTACATGAAGCACGGTTTCCTCCCTATTGCAGGGAAAAGGGCATTGATTATCATTCGTAAGTCTTCTTCTGACTCTGAGGGAGTTCGTGACAAGTCTTTCATGGCCGACCTGCCACATGAAAAACTTGACTTTCTCAGGGATTTGCCATTTCCATAACCGCGACCAAAAGTTGTCTGTACTCACTCCTCCTCGATCGGATAGATAATTATAAGCAGATTTAATAGAGAAGCAGCCATCTCTTGCAGCTCTCCAAGTAAAGCAATCAGGAAGACTATTAAGAGAGGGAGGGCGCATTCTGGAGAGAGTGTTTATAGTTGAGGGATACAGGATGCCCTGCCATCTCTCGAAGTCCCAACTTCCATTAGGCAACACATGCTCCTTAACTGTTTCTTCATTATTGATTAAGGAGGGGTCCGGAACAAAGGATATTAGAGGACGATCAATAGGAAGCCAAAGTTCGTGCCAGAACTTTGTTCCCACACCGTTGTTAATCTTCTTCCCAACTCCCGCAATAAACTTATCCCAAACGCCAACGATCGCCTTCCAAGCCGGTGAAGAATTCCTCTTCCTAGAGACAGAGGAACAGAATGGCTACCACGGTTATATTTTGACCGAGAGGCAATGAACCCACGAGCGTTCTTGTTTGTCGAGATTCCAACAGAGTTTCATGATAAAGGCCTTGTTCTGACGACGAAGGTTTTTGAACCCAAGACCGCCCTCCTTTTTGGCTTGAGTGATTTTGTCCCAAGCAATAAGGTGCATTTTCGTGACCTCTTCCTCCGGGACCGAGAAATCTCCTTGAAATCTTATCTAACTCATTGATAGTGCAAATGGGGAGGAGAGTTGATCGCATGTAGTAGCTGGGCAACGATGATAACACATGTTTAATCAGGACCGATCGGCCGGCGATAGTCAGAAACTTGCTTTTCCACATCGAGAGCTTCTTCCTAGCCTTTTGAACAATAGGTTGATAAGTAGCTTTCGTAACTCTCTTATGAATAACAGGCACCCCCAGGTATTTCCCAAGATCTGACGCAATCCCTATCCCAAGCAACTGGCTGAGCTCAAGCGCTCTATTGAAATTAACGTTTCTGGAGCAAAACATACGGGATTTAGCAAGATTTATTTTGTGGCCAGAAACCTCACAAAAGCTCTGCATCACTTTTCGAACCTCGGCCATTTGACTGGGGGAAGCCTCAGTGAAAAGGATAAGGTCATCAGCAAAGAATAAGTGAGAAATGTGAGGGCCACCTCTTTTAAAGGAAAACGGTTTCCATCGCCTAGCATCACATTCAGCCTTAATAAGATGACTCAACCGCTCCATGCAAAGGACAAATATGTACGGGCTCAACGGGTCACCTTGTCTGACTCCTCTTGAAGGGGTGAAACTAGGACTTTCATCCCCGTTCCAGAGAATAGACATAGAATTAGTGGAGATGCAAGTCATGATGAGATCAGTAAGATTATCCTCCAACTTTAGGCAGCGAAGAGTGTCTCTGATGAAGCCCCAATCCAGTCTATCGAAAGCTTTCTCCATGTCAATTTTGATAGCAGCAAATCCCTTCCTTCGTCCCCTCATTCTCATAGAGTGAGTGATCTCTTGGACAATTAAAATGTTGTCACAGGTGGATCTGTTTGCGATAAAACTGCACTGCGCAGGTCCTGTAATTTAGGGCATAACTTTTCTAAATCTGTTCGCCAGAACCTTCATGATAATTTTGAAGCTCACATTGCATAAAGAGATAGGGCGAAAGTCGCGTAAGGTAGCGGGGTTATCAACCTTTGGTATGAGGACAACCTTGGACTTGTTAATACTAGTCATGCTGGGTGGGTTGTTGAAGCATTGTTCAATAAAATCACATATTCTGTCTCCCACGATGTCCCACCCGGAGCTTTAAACGCACCCATGGCAAAAGCGGCATTTATAATTTCAAGATTAGCCACTTTAGCCGATAGCATTGCAAGGTCAGAGGCATTAATGATAGGGAAGTTGGAGCACCATCCATGAGGATCTTTTACCGAACCATCGCGAGAATAAAGATTGAAGAAATAATCGTACGCCATATTTTTTGCCGTATTATGGTCCTCAATCCACTCCCCCGCATCATTCTGAATGGCTTTAATTTCCTTCTTTCTCCTTTTAATCATTGTTGAGGCATGAAAAAACCGAGTATTCCTATCCCCTCCCCGAAGCCATTTACATCTGGATTTTTGGAACCAGGTGATTTCCTCCTGTGTGGCCACCTTGTGATATTCTTCCCAGAGTTTTTTCTCCAACTTGAAGAGACCAGTGTGCAGATTTGTTCTTCTGCATCTGTCAATTCCCTCCAGGCGTCTAATCAACTCCTTTTTCCTCTTGGAGAAGTTGCCCACCCGATTATCATTCCAAGCACAAGAAGAATTTTGGAAGTCTTGCAGCCCATGAATCCAGTTTTTATTATCCCAGGCTTCCTTGACGACATCTTTGAAATCATTTTCCAGAGTCCAAGCAACTTGGTAAGAAAAGGTTTTCTTGTAGTTTTTCCTCTGGGGTATAGGATTAGAGTTTACCACCACAATTCTATGATCCGATTTGTATTTAAGCTCGTGGCGGACGGAAAAGTTGGGGAAAGAATTAATCCAATTGAAGTTGGTAAACACCCAATCCAAGCGCACTTTCAAGTCCTTGCGCTCCCAAGTGAATCTGTCGCCTTGAATCCTGGCTTCAATAAGATCAGTGTCATTGATGCAATCAGAAAACTGTTTCATAGCGGTCCAAGGGGGTTCGACTCCCCCAAATTTGTCACTTGGAGAAAGATAGGCATTAAAGTCACCCAAGACAATCCAAGGGAATTGAGTATTAGCATTAGGGGCCAGCGTACGGAGGGAGGTCCATAAGGAGGTTCTACCAATTGGGCTAGTTTCCCCATAAACAATAGTAACCATACTCATCGTGTTATTATCATGATCTCTAACTTGACAATGGAGCATTTGGGTGTTGGAGGCAAGGTAGGTAACTTCAAAAGTTTCATTATTCCACAAAAGCCAAATACCACCAGAGAAACCAGTGGATTCCACCCGGGTCCAGTGAGAGAAACCAAGTCTACGACATACTTTATCCACTCTATTACCACTAATACGTGGCTCCAAAAGACAAAGAATATTAATGCAATATTTATTAACAATATCTTTAATGGTTAAAGGAAAGGACCGGCTACCGGCTCCCCTACAATTCCAAGAAGCTATAATCATTAAATATATATATATATATATATATATATAGAAATTGGGAAAGGGATACTTACCTGGGGCATTCAGCCTCATCTTCATGGCGGTGTTGAGATTGAGTTTCTGCCACGAAGGTTCCATTGGCTTCCATGAACTCTAGAGCAACATCTTCATTGGGGTCCCAATTGTCAGGTGGGGGATTGTTTAATTGAAGCACACGACTTTGCTTCGTAGACAGATCATGTATCTGGTCATTAGAAATGTGAGAATTTGCCTCTTCAGGAGCTTTGCTAACTACATTATCCACATTTCCATGGACCAAATTGTGTATACGTGGCCCTTTTGTTTTTTTTTTTTCCTTTTTTATTGTCTTTAGCTAAGCCCATTTGATTACTTGCTGCAGAATTTTGGCCCAATACGTTTTACGGCTTCGGTGGGTGAGTCCATGATTTCCATTATTACAAGTGGCCCATTTCTCGCCACTCCTCTTGTCCGGCCCATCCGATGGGGTAGTTCCATTGATGTCCAAATTTGGAGCCTCCAGTGAATTCTTTAGCCCAGTTGTAGGAGTCTGGCCATTCGGCCCACTAAGGAGGGAGCAATTCGGCCCATTGGGGAGGAGGGATGCCTTGTCATTATTTTTTGGCTTGTATTGACTTTTAATTTTCAGATTTGATCCACCGACTTGACCTCTGCCAGCTGTTTCTTTCCTTCTTTCCTGACTCAGCAGCTTCCCCGATGATGAGCTCTTATCCTTCCTTCTCTCATCACGTCTCACCATCACCAAACCCATGTCTGGCTCACGATTTCCAGCGCATAGCTTCGGATTGTTGGCGTCATCACCTGTCACGCGATCTTCGGTCTGATCTTCCAGATCCGCGATGGCCATGAAACGGGATTTCTGAACTACGGTTGTTGTCGTCATCGTCCTGGCAGTCCCCGAGGCTTGGCGTTGGTCTCTGAAATCCGACCGTTGAGGGGGTCGGGCTCTGCTTGTTCTCCGGCTAACTAACATCCACAGGCCAAAAGGCTCGTCGGAGCTTGTGACCATGACGGACGTGTTCACTGACGGACGGCTCGGCGGTTGTTGCGGCAACTGGTGCGGCGGAGCAGCTTCAGGGGCTGGAGTTGCAGAGCTATTGGAAACGCAATTCTCTCGTCTGTGGCCAAATCTTCCACAACTGAAGCAAATCATGGTGAGCCCTTCATACTCCACATTAAAAATGGACCCTGCAGCAATCACTTTTGGCACAAGTTTTTTTTGGAGATCTAACTCAACGCAAATTCTTGCATATTTCCCTCTCTGAACTTTTGGGTTTGAAGATTGAGATTCCTGAAGGGTGTTCATATCAACCCTGATTGTACGTCCAATACGATCTCCTATTCGGGATATACAATGCTTATTGTAGCAGTGCATAGGCACGTCTGGTATGTGAATCCAGGTTGCAACTCTCCCAAGTTGATTCTGGTAAGGGTTGAAGTATGGTGTCCATCGCTGGGTTATAACACAGTGCTGCCTTATCACCCATGGGCCCTCATAAAGAACCTTCCTGTAGTGTGCCCTCCATAGTTGTTGATCCTGAAATCTAACTACAAAGTAGTTATTAGGAATGTCAATTAGTTCGAAAGTAGAAAATCCCCAGAGCTTAATTAGTTGATCTTTTAGCACATAGAGATTGAATCTCTTACCAATCACTGTGAGAATGAGAGCATAATTCCATGGCTCACACCATTCATTATACTCTTCCTATGTTCAAGGTGCGACTGGGTACATGTCCATCAACTTTTCGATCTCCTCTATTGCTTCAGGAATTTTCCAATAGATTTCCTTGTCATTAGTGAATAAGTCCTCTTCCTCCATTATGTGGTTACTGTGAGCCACACCATTAAATCCCAGAAGAGAGGCACGGTAGGATGGGAATTTTGGAGGGGCTTCATCATTCTTGTTTTCCAATTCGGCGTTTCCAGGATTCTTTGTTTGCTCGTCATCTTTACTTGCTTCTTTTTCTGTCATTACATCGTCCATTATGGCCTGACGATCTTCTTCCCGGCTTCTTCTTCTTTTTCCGGTCATCTTGCCCCTCTAAGGGTGGCCGGTGCGGTGGAAGTTTACGGTGACCGGAGGAGTCTGCTAAAACGAGAGCTTTTTCTGAGTCACTCATTTTCTCTCTGTTGCTTTCATTTCTTATTGCCTGGTGTGGTAGATTTTTAAGACTGGATATTTTACACAACATGTCTTAAAAGTTTTATTTCTAAGACCAGTTATTTTATGTATTAACAAAACTTTGATAAAAAAATAACATTTCAAAATCGATATATTTTTTTTCTTGCCACCGATGTGTCATTTTTATGTACTAATAGAACTTTTAGAACCCCTCATCTTTGGATTCAACTCGTAAAAAGGTTGGACAGTCTCACTAAAAGTAGAGGGTTCGATCCTGAAGTTTGTTAAGGTGTTGGGGGAGGCATCTTATTTCCTATGTGCCTAAGTAAATGCCTGAAGGTAATAGACGGCTCGACCTGCCCAACATCGATATGACCTAGGAAGAAGGAAGATATGACATTGTCCTTGAATTGGAGAATCCAACCCCTTTCCTAAAATTTTCTTAAAAAACAAAAAAAACAACAACAACAACAACAACAATAAAACTTTTAGAATTTTCCAAGTTTAAAATAGCAATCTAATAAAATAACGCGGGACTTGTCATCGTGGTCCACGAGGTCATTTTTAAACCTAATGAAAAAATTAAGAAAATAGTTTATGAAGAAAAATCGTGGTATAAAACATCTTCATTTCTTTTATACACAGTTAATTAATCATCCTCTTTTTAATATAAGTATATTTATCATATTTTATTGTATTAAAAAAGCCTGTTAAGAATCGAATAGAGTAAAAAAACTAAGTTAAAAAAGATTAAATTATGATATAATTACAAGAGCCTGATGAAGAACGAAAAGAAAAATGAGAAGAATAAAACGTCTCAAATCATAAATTTAATAATAATTATGTCCTAAAAAATACATAAGAAAATAATTGTATTAACTTAAATAATTATGAATATGAGAGTATTAACTGCGACGAGTAAAAATCATCTATAAAACTTAAATCTTTTATTTGTAAATAAGACTATGTTTGAAACTATTATAATTTATATTTACTACTCATCTTTTAATAAAATATTTTAGGATTTAACTATCGTTGAATTCATTTTTTTAATTCATCCTTACGCAGGGAGCCAACTCTGTAAACTATCCTTACGCAGGGAGCCAACTCAGTAAACTTTTTAGAAGTATAAAGGGCTTTATTCTTAATCCTAAAATATTGTTAGTTTTGATGAAAGCCGCTTCTAAAATTAATTATTATATTCCTTCTAGTTCATAATATAAGTCACTTCTAAAATAATGTCTTGATCTACAATATAAATCGTTTGAACAATAATTAATATTTACTTGTCAATTTTGTTGATGTAGTTAATACTTAAATGTGACCTTTTTTATGTTCTTTCTTATTTAAAACCTAATTTAATATGGGTAAAGTTGAAAAAAAAAAAAAATCCAATTTAAAATATATTCAATGATTTTTTTTATACAGATATTTAATTAGTTAACTATCGTTCTTTTTTAGTTCTGATAGATTAATTTAAGTGCTTTATATTATATATATGAGGGAGTATATTAAATTGTAAATTGTGGAACTAAATTTGCTCGAACCCCTTGTGTTCGGGGTAAATATAATCTGCCTAAGCACTCTTTCATTTGTGGCTGATATAAATGCTGCTTATAAAAATAAATATTATTGTTATATTACATATAATAAAAATTCAGAAAGAAAGTGGAGAGAAGGGTTAATGGACTTTATCAGAAGATGTTGTGGTAGAAGCAAAGAAATAGTTCACATGTTAAAAATATTTCACCTTTTCATTTGAAAAATAAATAAATGCTAGTGACGTGAAAAATGAATCAAAATTGTTCTCTTCAATATCTAAGTTCTTTACCATTTTAAAGTTGTTAACCCATGTTTAGCAAATCACAAAAATATGGTTTTAAAAGCTCTTTTTTGTAATTAAGACAAAATATTTTACATACTTACATCATAAATCGTACATAAAACCCTTTCAAAAAAATTAATCCGAACATACACCTAAAATGTTATGAGTGTAACACAGAGGTCTAATTTTAATTAATTCTCACATATTAATAAATGATATTTGAGTCACTTGATATATTTTAAATTGATAAAAATTTTAAATTTATCCTTATTAATTTTTTTTTTTATATTTACAAATCATTCTCTCTTCTTTCTCTCTTTATTAAGATAATAAAATAAGGTTAAAAATGAAAGACAACTCTTAATAGCCTCTAAATGAACATAATGTAGGAAGAAAGTTTTCTTCTGTAAATGAATTTATAAAAACGACCACGGTGGTAATATTTTAGTAAATTTTTCTAGCATATTGAATTTTGATAAAAAAATTTTCCAATGCGGTGCAGAAGTAAATTTGCCGGGAAATATGAGAAATGACTTATGAATAAGCAACATAAGTATTATTATGGTACTTCCTCCAGTCCTAATTATAAAACATAATTAATTTTTTTAGAGAAATTAAAGAAACTAATTAAATTAGTTTAAAGTATTTTTTTTTAATTTTTTTTCTTCAAAATAATTAGTTTGAATAATAAACTAATATATAATCTAAAAATACATAATATATAAAATAATTAAATAACTTCTTTAACCTCTTTAAATAAGGTCAACTATATTTTATAAACACGACCGGTGCTAGTATTATGGACAAGTGTGGTTCCCCCCTTCCATAATTGAAGAGGACAGAAATAGATACATTTATAAAGTGATTGCAATTTCAGCCACAACTTTTTCTGATCACTCGGGATCATAAATAAAGGGATGGTGCATGATGCTTCTGATCGGATAATAAAGGGTTAGCTTTTTTTCTTGGAAAAATCCTATTAAAAAAATTATATTTTTTAAAAATCTTATTAATAAGAGTAGATAATCAACAGGAAAAATCCCATATAAAGCTGTTTCAAATAAAAAAATTTTAAATAAAATTGGTAAATTTAATAAATCTCTAATTAAGTTATCGACCCAATTTCGAATTTCAAAATCTAGATCAAAGAACTCTTATATTTTGTTGAAGAATGAACAAGAATAATTCCAAAAAAAAAAGTATCAGCCCCAATATTAATTAAATGATTTCTAATTGAACATTGATAATAAAAAAAATTATTTCTTACTTGATCTTTTGTTCAATTAGAAAAAAGTTCACTATGTTGACAAAAAAAAATAACTTATGTGATATAACAAATTGCATATCTAAGATTTTCATTAATGACTTAAAAAAGATATTTATTAACTAAAAAAAACAAACTATATATAAGTAAGAATTGTGTATTAAGAATGAAGATTGATTTTTTTTATTCATTGACAAAAAACTAATTTTTGTTCTTTTAAAGATAAATTTTTATTCAAATTATTTAATAAAAATATTTAATTGATATAACTGTTATGCATTTCTCTTTATTTAATTCTTTTGACTCAAAAACATTCTTAATCATTCTTTCTAAACATAAAAACTCATTTGATTTAAATGAATCATATTTTATCTTATTATATATTAATGATAATATATACGCACACTTATTTAAAAAACAAGTTAAAGAATAATTAAATTTTCTTAAGAGGAAAGAGGATATAAGAGAGTATAATAAAGTAAATTTACTTATATTTTGAAATTTCAAATTGAGTCTATAACTTAATTAGGGATTTATTAGGTTTAACAACCGATTTAGAATTTCTCTATTTTAAGTAGCTTTATATGAGATTTCCCTAATTAACAACTCTATCTGGGAGTTTTAACAACTATTTATTGCTTTTTTTATATTAGAATTTTATATGAGACTTTTTTAACATTATCATGATTATTTGAGACTTTAAAGAGATACTCTCCCTGATCTTTATTATAAGGCACCAACTAACAATTCTAACAAACAAAGAAAAACAGTTAAAGTCAATAAAGTTGTCTTAAAATTTAAATAATTTCTAATGTTACACTTACCAATTGAACTAAACTTTAATACTATATTAATTATTACTCTCATCTACTACTATCTTTAATTAGGGTCATATATAGAAACAAATAATTAATGCTCCTTAAGAATAAGTAAGTGTCTTATAAAAAAAAAATCAAATATACTTATTAATTAGTGTCTTATAATAAACACCCGAAAAATAATAAATAAAGGGTTAGCTTTTTTTTCCTTCTTCCTTCCTTTTCTTTACTTTTTTTTTTAATCTTTTTTTACTTAAAAAATAATCCTGTCACTTAGCGGGTGAGACCCTTTCGTGTCAGAGTGTCAGTGGGATGTCATTTCATGTATACGCAGCAGGTGGCTTCTCCAGTGTGGTTTGTTTATATCTAATTTTTTTAGGAAAATAATTTATTGTTCATAATAATTACCACTGGTTCTATTTTTGAGTTAATTTTGACAACAACAAAAAAATTGATCTTATTTATAAATTTAGTTTCATGTAATAAATACGATTGTGAAAATTTTACCCATATTAATTATATTTATGAAGATAAAGAAAAGAAACAACTGAAAAATACCAGATCATATATGAAGATAAAGTTTAAAATTTATCCCATAATCATTAAGTTAACTACATCTCTTTGATATATAAGATTTAGTCAAAATAGACCTCTAGTATATATAACCATAGTAGGAATTCTTTTATCTATTTGTTATTCTCAATCAAAATATCTTAAACGACTTGGTTTTTTTGTTTTCAAACAAGCGACAACCTTTATAAAATTATACTTTTTTTATATAAGCTTTATATAAATCTATATATTTCATTTGTCGACGTAATTAGGTAAACTGGATTTGAATTGAAGATGATGTAATTATTCAACTTTTTTTTTCCTTCAAATCCTTGTATATGAAGAGATACAATTTTATGTAACAAACGGAATACTATCAATGAGCTTGTTTGGGTTAGTAGTGAGAGAATTGACTTATTTTCTATATACTTTTACAGAACTAAGATAGGAAAAAAAATTCAGATTGTAAATTAAATTTGTATTTGGATTGACGGTAGTAGGAATGACTTTTTTAAAAAAATAGGGACGTATTGACGTACTTGGATTATTATTTAAAAAGTTAGTTGAGATGAAAAATAACATAAATCTTATTGAATACTACAAACACATATATATTAATTTTATATATTCTAATAATTGAAGATAAAAATTTTAAATTTTATAAAAAAAGGTTAAATTATTATTAAAAAAACGTAATTAATTTAACCTAATTTTACTGATATTTGTAATTTGGAACATCAACGTCATTTTTTGTGAGAATCGTTCTTTATAGTGGGGGCCATATATAAATTCCTTATAAACTATACAATGACACCACGTATACGAATAGAATGGTCTGGAATCTCTTACGTGCTAGTTAAGCTTCTACGTACCTTCGGTCTTAATTATAAAAACGTTTGTATAAATTACATTATAAAAATATTTCTATAATTAAAACATTATTTGAGGATATTTCTATTTCTAGAGACTATTCATCTTGTCCTCTGTCCCTGTCCGTCGCTTATCGGCTTTTGCCTTTCTAGAGACTTCATCTTGTGCAAAACTTCAGCCGTTGCTCCGACTCCTCTGGTCCCAACAATCGCCGACTTCTCCAGTCGTAATTTGGAGCATTTGAAAAAGCTAACGATACTCACAAATGCCCACCCAACGGACTGTGGAGGAACTGCTAACCTAAACATCTCAGTTAGGGCTTTTTTGTTCACTGATCCTTTCACTGAGAACCTAACGCTTTCCCAAACAGGCCGATTTATCATAATCAATGACATATAATAGCAACTCATGAATTATGCAAATAACACTACTCAAATTCTATACAAGGAAGTAACCAAAAAAAAAAAAAAAAAAAAAAAACTATTTAAATTATAAAAATCTTAAAATGTTTATTAAATTAGTAAAATAATAAATAGGTGATCTAATAGGATCTTAATATTTTAAAGTGTGAGTATTTATAACTTAAACATAGACAATAAAAAGTCAATTAAAAATAATAATTAACAATTTAGTATATTTAGTGGGAACTTAATTGGGGAGTCCGGTTTGTCAAAATTGTTAATTCCGTAAATTACATAAAATGTTAAGTGTAAAATTGCCAAAAGAAAAAGAAAAAGTATTTTATAGTAAGCGACAAAATACATTATTGGATGCACTGTAACCCCGTTTAATATCATGAATTAGATTAAAAAGCGAATCCATATATAATTTTAGTGCTTGTCATTGTACTACAAGGCGACAATATTACTACCCAGAAAAAATCTAAGGTGAATCAAAATGAACCATAGCTTTCCACAGATGGAGTCTATTTAAAGAGAGGAAACCCAAGGCTAGTTGAAGCATCCAAAACTTGCCCTCTTCATCGTGAGTTTAGTGAGCTTAGCCAACATGATGAAAACCCTAGTGGCTCTTCTTCTTGTAGCCACCATTGCAGCAACAGCCCATGCCTCAGGAGAAGAGGAGTACGAAATCTTCCCGCTGCAGCTGAACTCCGGGGCCGCCTCTGAAGACGCCACCTTGCAGGGCATAACCTGCTCGAGCTGGCGGCTGGCGGTGGAAGTCCACAACATCATAGAGTGGAGCACCGTGCCGGCGGAGTGCGAAAACTACATCGGACACTACATGCAAATTCCAAAGTACAGACAAGACTCCAAAGCAGTTAACAGAGAAGCTTATCTCTGGGTTCGCACTGTCCCTCTCCCAAAAGATGGCCGAAACATCTGGATCTTCGACGTTGGGGAGACTACCCTCTCCAATCTCCCCTACTACTCTCAAAATGGATTCGGGTATTTATATTCTTTCTCAGTTCTTCTTCCCATGTCCATAAACACTAGTTTCAGAGTCATTAATATGCATATGTTTATATATATATGTAGGGTGCACAGATTTAACTCGACCCTGTTCGACGCCTGGGTGGAGAAAGGAGTAGCGCCGGTATTACCAGAGACGCTGAAGCTGTACAACAAGTTGCTGGGTCTGGGCATCAAGATTGTCTTCCTCACCGGAAGAACCGTCAGCCAAACTGAAGTTACTGTTAAAAACCTTAAGAGAGCTGGCTACCACACCTGGCACAAGTTGATCCTCAAGTAAATAATATAACCACTAACGTTCTCTCCCTCGCTGGGGACCAAGTTATAATTACGGGGACGGTCGATATTTTACTTTTTTCTACTTTTATGATTTTAAAAAATATTCTAATAAATATAAAATAAAAATAATCTCTTAAATTTTTTTTTTTTTTTTTAAAGAAAATTATTAGTCGAGTATTTTGATTCTGGACTTCTGAAATCATATATATGGAGAACAAATTTGGATGCTTCCATATCTGAGACCGTCCACATCAAACGTGGACAGTCCAGATTTTTTTTCTACTTTTATGTTTTTTAAGAAAATTAATAGGTATAGAATTTAAAATAAAAATAATCTCTTAATATTCAATTTTCAAAATAAAAATTTTCAAAAAAATATCATTTGAATATTTTAAATCTGGACTATTGAAATCTATTTGGATGGGGCATATCTCACTATATGTCTGTATGTATGGGTCACAAGTTTAGGTGCTCCAGGATCTGAGGCCTCCACATATAATCTATTATAATGGTCCAGGTTTAATTTTTTTTTTTCTGTTTTTATGTTCTTAAAAAATTATTTTAATATCTATATAATCTAAAAATTATTTTTATGGTCCACATGAAAATGGACTGTTGTATATTTATGAATTTGTTTCCTATACATATTATTCTATCTATAATGATTCTATATTAATTATTATATAAAAAAAGATGAAAATTGAGATTCACGGACGATTTATTATCTACGAGGGATATGAATGGTTTGGGGTTGATAATTGCAGGAACCCAAAGGAGCACTCAGGAAAAACTGCGTTGGAGTACAAATCGGCGGAGAGAGTGAAGCTGGAGAAGCAAGGTTACAGAATCATCGGAAACATCGGAGACCAGTGGAGTGACATTCTCGGCCCCGCCGCCGGCAGAAGGACGTTCAAGGTACCCAACCCGATGTATTACATCGCTTAAGATCCATATGACCCAAAGTCCGGATCAGTTTGGAGTGTTGTGCATGAGAGAGGAAGGGCTTATAAAGGAGTCACCCCTTAAATTTCCATCACCCTACCATGTCTCCTTTTCCTTTGTCTCTTTCTAAATAAAATGTATTCCAAATTGATCTGTACGTGTATGTATGTTTCTATCGGTGAGAAATAATAAAATTTCCCATTTTCTGGGACCACATGAATGATTTTATTTATTTATTTTAATTAAAAACAAGATGACATTAACAATATATAACTGTGGTTTTTACAAATGACAGTACAAACAAGAGCTAGTACATAAATTTGCAAATTGATGTCAGAACTCAGAAGGACAATTTGACACTGCATGATGATCTTTCTGAAGAGGACCCCGTGATTGATAAGTTACTATAATTAAGTATGAGAACTCGTAAATTAGGAAATCATATGGAAATGTCCTTTTCTTATAAACAAGGCTAATAGCCAAATTATAATGTATTAAACAATCTATCTGGAATTTTATTACAGTAAATCATGATAGAAAAGTTTATAACCACATCTCCCAAAAATACTATGGTGGTTAAAAGGATTGAAAAGTAGTCATAATAGAAAAGAGTGAAACTACATTTAAAAAGGTCTATCATGGTTATAAAAGAATTCATCCATCACTTCTAAATTTTCACTAATCAAACAAGATTACCACCTCGGGGTTTAGAGTACATAACTAACCAATAAACCCACTAAAATAAACCAACTAAAATGGGGATTAGAAATCCAGCCCAATGGTCTATACGATAACATGTCACTTAAACGTACAACAAAAATGTCTTTAACATAGTAGAACATAAAGAATACAAGGATGATGGGAGCCCTGGATGGCAATATAATGGGCTTTTGTTCGCCGGTTTGTGGCGGACAGGGGTGTCCGTCGCAAACTGGCAGACTTTTGTCTACTAGTTGGTATTTGTCACAAACCGGTGTCATTTAGGCTGCCAGTTTGCGACGGACACCCTAGCAAACTTTTGTCCGCTAATTGGTGTGTGTCGCAAACCGGCGTCCTTTAGATGCGATTTGCGACGGACAAACCGCACCGTCCGTCGCAAACTGGCAGACTTTTGTCCGCAAGTTGGTGTCCATCGTAAATCGGCGTCCTTTAGGTTGTCAGTTTACGACAGATGTATTTTTCCGTCGCAAACGGGCGTTATTTGTGATGGAGTTCTAAATTCCGTAGCAAAATGGCTAATTTTGCGATAGAAAAAGTCTGTCACAAATGTCCCAAAATTTGCTAGGAAAAAATTCTATCGCAAATTCCGTCACTATTTTAGTATTTTCTAGTAGTGTATAAAGAGGCGAAATTATGGGAAAGAAATATATTAAGGTTATTTAAAACCACCGTTACGTATATGAGACAATATTTGACAATTTTATATGAACACCGTGATATATAAGTTTATTTTTTCCCCAAAAAAACACATCATTTATATGACGGTTGTAACTAAAAAACCGTTATATATATATATATATATGCTATCAATATATGACAGTTGTTTATCAAAATGCCGTGAAACTTGTATATATGACGATGTTTCATAACAAACGATATTCATGTGTGTGTGTCAAAATACAAATGAAAAGTATTTTAATTATATCAATAACAAATGACTAATCGAATTTTTGTTCAATCTTATAAAATTTATTTAATATTAATAGAATAGGAATAGAAGAATTTTTCATTTTTTGTTTTTTTCCCTAGATAGAACCTTAACGATAAGGCAAAGTTTATTATTCCTTGTTTACAAATATACAAATTTTGATGCCTAATACCCCATAAATAGTTCGAATTGTCCACATTTATAATGGACTGTTTTATATTTATGAATTTGTTTCCTATACCTATTATTCTATCTATAATTATTATATACAAAAATGAAAATTGAAGTTGGAGAAGGAAGGTTACAAAATTATCGGAAACATAAAAAACCAGTGGAGTGACATTCTAAGTCCCTCACCAGAAAGAACCAGAAAGAAGGACCTTCAAGGTACCCGACCTGATGTACTACATTAGTTAAGATCGATTGCCCAAAGTCCTGATCAGTTTGGAGTGTTGTGCATGAGAGAGAAAAGGCTTATGAGGAGTGAACCCTTAAATTTCCAATCTAGTAGACCCTACCATGTCTCCTTTTCCTTTGTCTCTTTCTAAATAATGGACCCAGCTTTCATCCAATGCGAGTTAACATCAGCTGCGTCCTTTTCAATTAAACTGCGCCCATTTTGTGCAAAAAGCAGTGATTTTGGTTCTTTTTTATTATAATAATAATAATAAACAACGGCTCTCTGTTTTTTGCACAAAACGACGTATTTAATCGAAAAGGACACGCAACGGACGTTAATTCGCATCGGATGAAAACCGGGTCCCAAAATAAAATGTATTCCTAATTGATCTGTACGCATGTTTCTATTTGCGAGACATGATAAAATTTCCGATTTTCTGGGACCACATGATTGATATTATTTTTAATTAAAAACAATAATTGTGGCTTTTACAAATGACAGTACAAAGGAGATCTAGTACATAAATTTGCAAATTGATGTAAAAACGACAATTTGACACTACGTGATGATCCCTCTCAACAGGACCACGTGATCCGAACAAACCAGCTGGAATTCTACAACAGTAGCAATGATAGAAACTAAATTTATAAGGTCTATTATGGTTATAAAAGAATTTGGGGAAAATTCTATTAAAATACCATTTAAATTTGTAAAATCCCTAGAAGTCTTCTGAATTTGTAAAAAGACTGAGAGATACCAAGAACTTATAGGGATATGCAAATTCGGTTGAAATTATCTTTTTGCCCTTACTTTTAAATAAATAAATAAAAAATAAAAATGCCCTCACTGGAGAATGATAATTCTCATTTGTGGAATGGTTATAGTGCAATTTTCTTTGGTTGTACAAAACATGCATCAAAGAGTAAAAAAAGGGAATCTGTAAAAAAAAGTGGTAATTCTCATTTGGTAATAGTGCAATTTTGTTTGGTTTTACAAAACATGCATCAAAGGGTAAAAAAGGGAACCCTAGAAAAACTGGTAATTCTCATATGTGGAATGGTAATTTTCATTTCAGGATTTGTAAATACCATTGAAAAAATGTTAAGAAGAATATATATATTTATTAATGTATATATAATGAATGAACCATGTAACCCAAGGTTGGGCTACTTGGTTCCTGT
Source organism: Acacia acuminata (assembly GCA_019022655.1). Lineage (NCBI taxonomy): Eukaryota > Viridiplantae > Streptophyta > Magnoliopsida > Fabales > Fabaceae > Acacia > Acacia acuminata. The sequence continues at coordinate 124,391 of JAFJYI010000045.1, forward strand.
GTGGGGGGTTGAGGGTTCCAACCTTACCCCCCACACTTTCAATGTATCCTTTAAAAAAAAAAAAAAAAAACACCCCACTCCCCTCCCTAAAAAAAAACCCCACAGATGGCCACCGGCCAGTGGTAGCCCTTTGGCGTCCGGCCGCCGGTGGCCCTCCGGCGAGCGCATTTTTTATTATTTAAAAGTAAGAGCAAAAATGTAATTTCACCCAAATTTGCATATCCTCATAGGTTCTTAGTATCTCTAAGTCTTTTTGTAAACTCGGAAGACTTCTGAGGGTTTTGCAAAGTCAAATGGTATTTTAATGAAATTTTCCCAAAAATTTATTTGTCACTTCTAAATTTTCACTAATCAAACAAGATTAATACTTCAATTAATACTTCGGGGTTTAGGCATGCTAATTCTAAAAAAGATGTCAAAGTGTTCTTGAGACTAAAATCACTATTTTTGACATCCTTTTAAATTTGGGATGTCAAAAGTAAACTTTTAACATCCCAACTTAAAAAAGAAACGCTAAAATCCTTCAATGAATTATAAAAATGTCATAACCTTCATTTTTTTAAAAAGGGACTTTTTTATTAAAGTAAAATTCATTTCTTGTAGTTGTATATATTAAGGAGCAGACTTTTGTTTGGATAATACTCCTCATAAAGTTTTATAACTAGTAAGAAATTAATTTTCATAGTTAAAAAATAACGTTAAACTGTTAACTTTTTTAATGGTTAAGTCGACATTATTCTTCCTTTCTTTGTTTTTTTTATTTTTTTTTATTTTTTTTTATTTTTTTTTATTTCGAGCTTATATTGATAAACAAAACTTCTTGATAACTACATAAAAACTTGAAAGTAAAATTGAATCTTAACCCTTAAAATAATGCACGTGTGCAGATTTTCATTCTTTTAAAAATTAATTAAAATAAATATTTTCACTTTTCCTTTTTCATTGTTGGACTGATAAACTCTTATATCATTCATAATTTTGGAGCATCTATGAATAACTTCTTTAATATTTTAAACTTGATAATGAAACTACTACTAAAATAAATAAATTTAATGACACTAATTAACGTTTGTTTTTAGAGAAAACATATATTAAAAAAGACACGGTGTTGAAAGTCAAAGTTTCAATGACCATTTTTAAAAGGGTAAAGATGCGCTCAAGACCACGAAGTTTGCCTCGGGTGAGCGCCCAAAGACCACGAAGTTTTTTTTGGAGCGTCCAGCACCACGAAGTTACGTTTTTGGAGCGTTCAGTGCTATGGCCGTTAGTTGACCGTTAACGCTGACGTGAACTGACACACTGACATGGTGCTGACGTGGCGCTGACATGTGGACTGACATGCTGACGTGGAATAAAAATTCAAAAAATTAGGGAAAAATTAAATAATTATAAAAAAATTAAAAAAATTGGAAAAAAATTCAAAAAGTTAGGAAAATTCAAAAAATTAGGAAAAAAATTCAAACATATTTTAAAATTTTGAAAAAAAAATCAAAAAATTAGGAAAATTCCCTTATATAAATTTTGTACCTCAACTACCTTATTGATTTCACATAATCCCTCATTTATATCAATAGGCATCTTTTAGCAAAAAAGCGACAAAAATTAGAATATTGTATTATAGTTAGGATCAAAACAAACTCTCAAATGTTGTCTTATAATTAGGAATGGGAGGGAGTATATAATAAATTGTCATTGTCATTTCCCCAAATGAGAGAGACAATCCATCCGCAAGAACATAATTTTTTGCCAGTTGTTTCCTAAAAGATGCATATTGATATAAATGATGGATTATGTGAAATCAATAAGGTAGTTGAGGTACAAAATTTATATAAGGGCATTTTCCTAATTTTTTGAATTTTTTTTCTAATTTTTAAATTTTTTCCCTATTTTTTTGAATTTTTTTCTAGTTATTTTAATTTTTTTCTAATTATTTTAATTTGTTCTAAGTTGTTGAATTTTTTCCTAATTTTTTTAACTTTTTTTTTCCTAATTATTTTAATTTTTTCGTCATTTTTTTTTGTAATTTTTAAATTTTTTCTAATTATTTTAATTTTCCCTAATTTTTTGAATTTTTATTCCACGTCAGCTGCCACGTTAGCATGTCAGTCCACGTATCAGTGCCACGTCAGCATCATGTCAGTATGTGAGTCCACGTCAGTGTTAACGGTCAACTAACGGCAATGGCACTGGACGCTCCAAAAACGTAACTTCGTGGTGCTGGACGCTCCAAAAAAAACTTCGTGGTGCTGGGCGCTCCTGGAGGCAAACTTCATGGTGCTGAGCGCACCTTTACCCTTTTTAAAATCAGTTGTTTAAAGTTACTTTCAAACTTTTCCGTGTGGTAACTCAATATCAGACGTACTTTAGTGTTGACGGAGTTTCCGGTTAATCTCTATGTAAGTTGTTGTGGTTCACTATTTTTTTTTTTTGCTCAATAACTACTTTGGTGTGAAAAATGACAATTTTGAGTTTCTTAATCCCTATCAGCGTCGTTAACAAGGTGAATAAAAGCAATGACAACTTGCATATAGCAATTACAATAATGATATAGACATTGACAATTTGGGGAGCTCAGGTTGCCATTGACTTTATTTAACTTATCAACAATACTTGACAGTGTTTAGCGAAATTAAGTTGTCAATGAGCTCTATATTGAAATAGTTAATCGCATGTACTCAAGTTGTTACTATAGACCTACAGCTGCCGGCATGCGGCAAAGCTCTGATTTCGGCAAGGGTTCTTTCCTTTTCTCAAAGAAGAAATGAGTAGTATTTTGATAAAAGTATAACATTTCAAAATACATATTTTTTTTTCTTATCACCTATATATCATTTTTATATGTTAACAGAACTTTTAAAATTTTAAAAGTTCAAAATAACAATCTAATAAAATAACGAGGGATTTGCCAGCGCACCTTAGTAAGCGAGTGATATGGGAGCTTGGCTCCCCCCATGTCAGGGGTTGAACCCTAATCCCTCCCCTATTATGTATATCAAAAAAATAATAATAATAATAATAACGAGGGTTTTGTCATCATGGTGCACGAGGTAATTTTAAAACCTGAAAAGAAAATTAAAAAGAAAAGTTTTTGTAGAAAAATCGTGGTCCCACACTCCCAGGGGATTTCAAGGTCTAGGGATAAACATCAGCAGATTCTTTTATACACAGTTAATTAATCATCCTCTTTTTAAGATAAGTATATTTATCTAATTTTATTATATTAAAAAAAGTTAAATAAGAATCGAATAGAGTAAAAAAAACTAAGTAAAAAAAGATAAATAAGCATCGGACCTTTTATCTGATAAATTATGATAAAATTACAAGAGCCTGATGAAGAACCAAAAGAAAAATGAGAAGAATAAAACGTCTCAAATGATAAATTTAATAATAATTATGTCCTAAAAAATACATTAAAAAATGATTGTATTAACTAAAATAATTATGAATATGAGAGTATTAACAGCGACGAGTAAAAATCATCTATAAAACTTAAATATTTTATTTATAAATAAGACTCTTATGTTTGAAACTATTATAATTTATATTTACTACTTATCTTTTAATAAAATATTTTAGGGTTTAACTATCATGGAATTCATTTTTTTATTCATCCTTACACAGGGAGCCAACTAAGTAAACTTTTTAGAAGTATAAAGGGTTTTACTCTTAATCCTAAAATAATTGTTAGTTTTAATGAAAGCAGCTTCAAAAATAATTATTGTACTTCCTCCTAGTGCAAAGCAATGAGTGGGTTAGGCAACCCAAAGCCAAACCCATAGCCTGCCCATTTAACTTTAAATGGGTATGACTTAGCCCATTCACGTATCTCAATCCATTTAAACCCATATAAATAGGCTAAGACATAAATGGACGGGCTAACTGGGTTTTGGGTAACCCATTTACATTTGACTTGTTTATTTTTTTATTTTTGGAAAAAAAATACATAAACATTAAGCATCTATCCAAAATCATCATTCCAATTTTTGAAATCTGAATCTTCAAAATTCAATAATCACAATTCACACAAAACAACATAAATGTAGACAAGTACCATCATTACAGAATCTTGATGTTCATACTCCAACTTTTAAATTAAAACATTACAATCACAACTCTACAAGTTCATAGATTAACAAAATGGCATGCTTCGATTGAATCTGGATGCTTCAGTCTTCATCATCTTCAGATTCACTTGAAAGAATCTAGTATTCGACCCAATACTAAAAGCTAATTTTGAAAATACAGTGGATACTAGTATACCCAACAAATTATGTGCCAACAGATTTAAAATTTGATACTTGGAAACATTCACTCTCCACCATGTTAAAACATCAAATTTTAAATCACGAAAGCCAACTAATTCATTTTGAGGATATTCATCCACTTCTAAAATATTTTCTAAATTACATGTAGAGTCAATAGCAACTCACAAGTTCGAATAAACAAAGCCATAGAAGAGAAAGTGAGCGAGATTGAGAGTTGATGGCCATTATGATTATGGATTAGAAGTGGCTGAATACTCGAATAGGAAGGGATTCAGGGAATGCTTTACATGGAATGTAGAATGGGATGGGTAGTTAATAAAAAAAATTACACTAAATGGGCGGGTATGGGTAGCTCGTAGATGTGCCCATCGCCTGCCCATTTGAATCTTCAATGGCCGGATTCTAACTCAACCCATTATAAAGTCTGTTTGGGCGGGCTCAATATGGCCCAATTATACTGGGTTAGATAGGCTCATAGGTTATGAGTTTCATGCTCAACTCTACTTCCTCCAATTCATAATACGAGTCACTTCTAAAATAATGTCTCAATCAACAATATAAATCACTTGAAGAATCTGCCTAAACACTCTTTCATTTGTGGGTGATTGCAAATAAATGCTGCTTATAAAAATAAATATTTTTTTAACTATCATGTATATTCTTCTATGTGTGCTTCTTGTAGAGAATTATTTTATTTCATTTTTCACTTTTCTCTCCTATCTCATCGCTTTTTTTTTTTTTGGTCCATTTCCTATTTGCTTAATAATTTAACCATTAGGTCATATTTTAATAGATTAGATTGAATGAAATGTTAAAAAAATTATTGTTATATTACATATAATTAAAATCCAGACAGGAAGTGGAGAGAATGGTCAACAGGCTTTAATAAGAGGGGGTGGTTGAAGCAAAGAAATAGTTCACATGTTGAAATATTTAACCTTTTCATTTAAAAAATAAATACATGCTAGTGAAGTGAAAAACGAATAAAATTGTTCTCTTCAATATCCAAGTTCTTTACCATTTTAAAGTGGATAAAGGAGCAAAAATACACATATGCTTTCAAAAAGAGTGCAAAACTACCAGCTTCGTCATATTCCATAAATTGCCCTCACTTTTTCATGTGGGGCCCACACAATTTCAAATAATAAAAATGCCTAAATCATTTAATTGACTTTAATACCCTTCACTTTCCCCCTTCTCTCTTTGATCCATCGCCTGCTTCTTTTCCTTCATTCATTTCAATCCATTTCTCTCTCCATTTCTTAATCCTCATTCTCTCTAATCTCGCACATTCTTCAACCGTCTGATTTCTCTGCTGCCCCGCCATCACCACTGACCCCTCCAAGCTGCCGACGGTATCTTCCTTGACGATTACATGGGCCCTGTTTTGCCAGTCTTCAATCGAGACCTGTCGACGCTGTATGAGAGTGACGGCGGAGATGGCCTTGGTCGGGAACGAGATTCAAGTACGGATGAAGATGATGTCATGGCTCTTCAATTCCCATTGAGGAATTTGATGATTCACGAAGATAGTGATCTGCCGTCTTCCTCCTCATCATCTTCGTCAGGTGGGGATGATTTGGAGGGAATTCTACCAGGAAGTTACTGCATTTGGACTCCCAATTTGCCTAAAGCTTCGCTGGGAAGACCTAAGAAGAGCAACTCCACAGGATCATCGTCAAAATGGTCAAAGCTTGTAGTCGTCCGTGAGAGCAGCGTGACGGCAGAGGAGAAGGGCGAGGGACCGGTGTTGGTGGAGCTCTTCTCATCTCAGGGATGCGCGACGTCGCTGGCGGCGAAACTGGTGGTGTTGAGGTTGGGCCTTCTTTTGATTTGTTTGTTACTCGAAAAACATGCTTTTTCGTTTTCTAGATGATGATTCACTTCCTCTGTAGCTTTTCTTGAATCTATTTTTGGGTTTTGAATCTGGTATTGTCGTTTTGAATCTGGTTTTGGGTTTTCTTATTTGTCTTCAACCCCCTCATCTTTCTTCTGTGCTTTGCTTTTTGTAATATACAAGCAAGTGCAAGGTGAAGGGATTAAGTCTCGTTTCTGTCATGGGTATTTGCTTGAGCGCTCAAATTAAAGCAAAGAGCCCATTCAACATAGGTATTCTTCACACACTGTTCACTTTTGATGCATGTCCATGTCTGCTGTTGGTTCTCCGTTTTTTGAAAATACACACCTTTCTCTCTGAGACCGAATTGCTTTCTACAAATTCTTCTCTTCTCTACGATGGCTTTTTTAAGCTTCCTCCCTAGAACCTGGTTTTGTGAAATCACTTTTGTTGTCCAGCACTTGATCCCGGCAGCGGCTTTGAGATCAGCAGCTCATTCTCAAGATACCAATGATACAGTCTTCGTTCTTGTCATTCTTCATTTTTTTAGTTAAGAGGCATTTTGGTATTTTCCCTTTGTCAACAACGTCAGTTAATGCAATGTAACAGTTGTGGTAGTTTTGCACTCTTTTTGAAAGCACATGTGTATTTTTGCTCTAAAAAAAAGCATATGGTGCTAGGCGCTCCCAAAAATAAAGTACATGTGTATTTTTACTCCTTTACCTTTTTAAAGCTGTTAACTCATATTTAGCAAACCATAAAATTATGGTTTCAAAAGCCTTTTTTCTTAACTTAGACAGTACTTTTTATACATACTTATCTCGTAAATTGTACGTAAAAGTTATTCTCAAAAGTTAATCCAAATATAACTATTATGATTGTAACACACGGGTCTAATTTTAATTAATTCTCACATATTGATAAATGATAATTAAGTCACTCGATATATTTTAAATTGATAAACATTTTAAATTTATCCTTATTAATTTTTTTGTATTTACAATCATTCTTTCTTTATTAAGATAATTAAATATGGTTAAAAATGAAAGGCAACTATTAATAGCCGCTAAATGAACATAATGTAGGAAGAAAGTTTTCTTCTGTAAATGAATTTATAAAAAGGACTAATATTTTAGTAAGCTTTTTTTTTTTTTTTTTTATAAATAAATTTTAGGAAGGGCAGGGTACTTGGAGCCCAGTCCACAGGGCATACTGACCCGGAGAGTACACATGCCTCCACCTCCACTCAGCGTTTCCACTGCTTCATAGACCCCTAAGATGCTTCTTCAGCGCCTTGACCAACTCCATGATCGAACCCTCTCCCTTCAGGTGAGGAAGTCCGACCCCTTCGTCAGTTGACCCTAAGGACGAGAAAAAAATATCACTCAGGTTTTAAGGAAGAGAAAAAAAATATCAAATAAATCTCAACCTTGAATCCTCTATCTAGGGCCTTTTTTTATATATTAATTACAAAATTCAAATACAAAAAAAGTCTCATTATCAAAATAGTTTTTTATATTCTTAAAATAGTTTTTTGTTGTTAAAATTTTCCTATGAAAAAATTATTGTCAAAATATATTTTAATGTTGTAAAAATAGATTTTCCTGTTGCAAGAAATTTTCTAGGTTTCTAAGGGACGGAGGAAAAACTCGAAAAAATTTTAACAACAGGAAAAGTTATCTTTATAATATTAAAAACCATTTTGATAACAATTTTTTTCATAGGAAAATTTTAGCAACATGAAAAGCTATTTTAATAACGCCATTTTTTTGATTTTTTTCTGTAATTAATATGAAAAAAGTCCCTAAAAATTTTTTTGATAGGGGATTTGGAATTAAAACTTTTTAAATATTTTTTCTTTTTTTTGAGACCTACGTGATATTTTTCCTTATTTTTTTATGCGGTGAAGAAGTAAATTTGCCGGGATATGGGGGAAATGCTTTTGTCTTTTATTTAAGAGAAATATGAGAAATTGCTTATGAATAAACGACATGAGTATTATTATAGTGCGATGGATACGTGTGGTCCCCACTCCTTCGTAATTGAAGAGGACAGACGTGGACACATTTATAACGTGATTGCAATTTCAGCCACAACTTTTTGTGATCGCTCGGACAATGAACCACTGGCATATATTACGGATGGTGCATGATGCTGCTGGTCGGATAATAAATAAACGGTTAGCTTTTTTTCTTGGAAAAATCCCATTAAAGGGATTAAAAAAATGTAAAGAAGATTCTGATTTAAGAAAAAAAAAATCTCACTAATAACTTTTTAATCAACAATTTTATCTGTGTATTGTAACAATTTTTTAAGACTTTTCTGATATAAGTATTTTTTTTATTAGATTTTTTTAACAATTTTTTTGATGAGATTAGACTTTAAAGAGATAATCCTTTTTGTCCTAATTATAACACTTGGTTGAGTTGTTTAGAGATTAAGGAAGGTAATTAAATTACTTTAGAGTATTTTTATTTTTATCTTCAAACTAATTAGTTTAACTAATAAACTAATATATAATCTAAGGATATACAATGTATGAAATAAATAAGTAACTTATTTAGCTTCCTTAATCTCTCCAAAGAAAGTCAACTAGGTCTTATAATTAGGACTGATTGTAGTACTACCTCCGGTCCGAATTATAAGACATAGTTGACTTTGTTTGGAGAGATTAATGAAGCTAAATAAGTTACTTAATCATTTTATATGTTGTATATCTTTAGATTATATATTGTTAATTTATTAGTCAAACTAATTACTTTGAAGAAAAATAAAAATAAAATACTCTAAAATAATTTAATTAGCTTCCTTAATTTTTTTTTTAAAAATCGATTATGTTTTATAATTAGGACTGGAGAAAGTAATAATAAAGGCCTAACTTTTTTTTTTGCGAAAATCTATATGGGGGCCCTTTTTGGAGAAAAATCCAAAAAGGGCCCCAAGAAACTGAAAATATCAAAAAAAGCCAAAGGAATAAATTCATTAAACTTTAACAACTAAATCAGCCAAATTAACAATAAAATCAATACTCGTTAACAACTAAATCAGTCGCATTAACAACAATATTTTAACAACTAAATCAGTCGCATTAACAACAATATTTTAACAACTAAATCAGTCACATTAACAACAATATTAGCCCCGATTAACAACTATATCAGCCACATTAATAACTCACGTAGATTAGAAAATCCCAAAAAATTGTCTTTTCTCGGATTTTCAGCCCCTTAAATGTATTTTTTTTTTTTTTTTTTTTTTTTTCAACTTTTCATCTTTAAAGAGACAAGTGTGAGACCCATGAGTGTCAGAGTGTAAGTGGGCTGTCATTTCATGTATACGCAGGTGGCCTCTCCCGTATGGTTTATTTATACATTTTTTTTTTTTAAGAAAATAATTTTTTTGTTCATAATAATTAGTTCTTTAAGCTATTTGTTATTCTCCATCAAAATATCTTAAACGACTTGGTTTTTTCGTTTTTTTCTTTTCAAACAAACGACTACCTTAATTTTATAATACTCTACTTTGTTATAAGCTTTATATAAATCTACATATTTCATTTGTAAACGTAATTAGGTAAACGGGATTTGTATTGAATATGATATAATTATTCAAATTTTTTTTTTTCAAATCATTGCCCGTTTAACTGGCTTTTATATTAAGAAGATATACTAGTTTATTTATTTAATAAACGATGAGTATCAATAACCTTGTTTGGGTTTGTGGTTAGAGAAGTGACTTATTTTCTATATACTTTTATAAAGGTAAGATTAAAAAAAAAATTAGATTATAAATGTGATTTTGTTTAAATTGATAGTGACATGGGTGACTTTTTTCAAATGAAGACGTATTTGAATTATTATTTAAAAATTTAGTTGAGATAAAAAATGATATGAATTTTATTGAATGCATATATATATATATATATATTAGTTTTATATATTGTGATAATTAAAAAATAAAATTTAAATTTTATAGAAAAAGGTTAAATTATTAAAAAATTAATCTTTAATTTTATATAACTTAACCCAATTTTACTCATATGTGTGGCACATATTTTGCAACATCATCATCTTATTTTGTGAGAATCGTTCTTTATAGGGGAGGCCCATATATAAATTCCTTATAGCGTGTACAATGACGCCACGTATACGAATAGAATGGTCTGGAATCTCTTACGTGCTAGCTATTGGGTTATTTGGGTCAGTGATCGTTTTTTTTTTATCTGAATTTGTTAAAAACCAGTGGGAAAAAATTCATGTTATAAGTATTATTTATGTTTGGATTGATGATAGTAAAAATAACGGAGGCCACGTCAAAAGTTGAGAGCCTAAAAAGCTAGCCTATAGAGCTTTTTGGAAAAAGCTACTCGAAGAGCTTTTTCCTTAACTAAAGTTTTTTTTTTTTAAAAAACTAAAGTATACTTTTGGTCCTTTAAATTTTACATAAGGTATCTTTTCCCTTAACTTCATAAAGTATACTTTTGATCCTTTAACTTCATAACGTATACTTTTGGTCCTAAAATTCTAACACCGTTAATGTTGCTAACGGAAAATGATGACTAATAGCATTTAATTATACAAATTTTATATATTTTTTAATTTACCTATAAGCTTAATAGCATTTAATTGCAAAATCATAACTTAAATATACACCGTTAACATTTTCCGTTAGCAAAATTAACGGTGTTAAAATTATAGACTAAAAATATACTTTATAAAGTTAAGGAACCAAAAATATACCTCATGTAAACTTAAAAGACTAAAAGTATACTTTAGTCTTTAAAAAAAAAAAAAAAACTAGTGAAATTAAAGCTTAACTTAAACACTCTATTTCTAACATTTTTTCTAATTTTTTTTTTTTTCCTGACTTTAAGCTACTGAAGGCACTTTCCAAACATGCCCATTATTTGAGAATATTACTATTTTTTTCATCTTGTCCTCTATCCCTGTTTATTTTGACTTTTAGAAAGGTATTGTGCAAACCTTCAGCCGTTGCTCCAAACATAGTCCCATTTATTTGGAAATGCTAAAGTAGTTGCAAACGCTCACCCAAACGCCCAGTGGAGGAGCTAACCTTTTTGGGCCTTTTTTTTTTACCCTTGATCCTTCCACTAAGATTTTTTCCTCTCTAACGCTCGCCTAACGCGTTCCCAAACAGGCCGATTTATCATCATCGATGACATATAATAGCAACTCATGAATTATGCAAATAACACTACTCAAATTCTATAGAGAGATGTAACCAATATATATATATATATATATATATATATATATTTAAATTATACAAATCTTAAAATGTTATTAAATTAGTAAAATAATAAATAGATGATCTAATAGGAGCTTAATATTTTAAAGTTTGAGTATTGTTAACTTAAACATAAACAATAAAATGTCAATTAAAAATAATAATTAATAATTTAGTATATTTAGTGGCATTAATTGGGGAGTCCGGTTTGTCAAAATTGCTAATTCCGTAAATTACATAAAATGCTGAGTGTAAATTGTCACACACAAAAAGTATTTTATAGTAAGCGACAAGATACATTATTGGATGCACTGTAACCCCGTTTAATATCATGACTAAATTAAAAAAGAAAAGGGTTAAGATGTAGATTTGTCAACGAACTATTATCTAAGGAGTATTTAGTAAAAAAAAAAAAATTGATGGTACCAAATTAACCAACGAATTATTAAAAAGTGAAAAAAAAAAACACAATTTTGTTTAGATTCACCAACGAACTATTACCCCGTCATTGTCTTGGTGTCTCCGTCTTCCATTGACTGTTACAGTGTCGGCAATGTCGGCGTCTCCAAAGCTTCCATTGTTCCTGGGTATTCCACTCACCCTCTTGAATTCATCCAGCAGTTCACAGATTTCGACCGGCACACGCCTTGAACCCTGGTTGCGTCCCTCCGATGCCACAAGTAGCAACCGCCGTTGCCACAGCGCCTACCCACATAGGTCCCATCTCTATTGATGTTTACCTTATCCAACAAGAAGACTTAACCGCTCTTTTTTCCAGTGTCTCCACCACAGTCCTATGCCAGTACATCATATTTTAACGTAATTGTGATAGTTATTTTTTAATAGTTATTTGGTACTTTTTTTTTTCACTTTTTAATAGTTTGTTGGCTAATTTGATATCCTCAATTGTTTTTTGTGTCAGATGTTCCTTAAGATGGAAAATTTACACATTAACCCAAAAAAATCCATATACAATTTGAGTGCTTGTCATTGTACTACAAGTCTACGATATTAATTACGAACCACAAAAAATCTAAAGTGAATCAAAATTAATCATAGCTTTCCACGGATGGAGTCTATTTAAAGAGAGGAAACCCAAGGCTAGTTCAAGCATCCAAAACTTGCCTTCTTCATAGTGAGTTTTGTAAGCTAAGCCATGATGATGAAAACCCTAGTGGCTCTTCTTCTTGTAGCCACCATTGCAGCCACAGCCCATGCCTCAGGAGAAGAGGAGTACGAAATCTTCCCCCTGCAGCTGAACTCCGGGGCGGCCTCTGAAGACGCCACCTTGCAGGGCATAACCTGCTCGAGCTGGCGGCTGGCGGTGGAGGCCCACAACATCATAGAGTGGAGCACCGTGCCGGCGGAGTGCGAAAACTACATCGGACACTACATGCAAATTCCAAAGTACAGACAAGACTTCAAAGCAGTTAACAGAGAAGCTTATCTCTGGGTTCGCACTGTCCCTCTCCCAAGAGATGGCAGAAACATCTGGATCTTCGACGTTGGAGAGACTGCCCTCTCCAATCTCCCGTACTACTCTCAAAATGGATTCGGGTATTTATATTCTTTCTCAGTTCTTCTTCCCATGTCCATAAACACTAGTTTCAGATTCATTAATATGCATATGTTTATATATATATATTAGGGTGCACAAATTTAACCCGACCCTGTTCGACGCCTGGGTGGAGAAAGGAGTAGCGCCGGTATTACCAGAGACGCTGAAGATGTACAACCAGTTGCTGGGTCTGGGCGTCAAGATTGTCTTCCTCACCGGAAGAACCGTCAGCCAAACTGAAGTTACTGCTGAAAACCTAAAGAGAGCTGGCTACCACACCTGGCACAAGTTGATCCTCAAGTAAATAATATAACCACTAACATTCTCTGCCCTACTGGAGACCAAGTTATTCTTACGGGGACGGTCGATATTTTACTTTTTCTACTTTTATGATTTTAAAAAATATTCTAATAAATATAAAATAAAAATAATCTCTCAATTTTTTTTTTAAAGAAAATTATTAGTTGAGTATTTTGATTCTGGACTACTCTAATCATATATATGGGGAACAAATTTGGATGTTTCCATATCTGGGACCGTCCACATCAAACGTGGACAGTCCAGATTTTTTTCTACTATTTTATATTTTTTTTAAGAAAATTAATATGTATAGAATTTAAAATAAAAATAATTTCTTAATATTCAATTTTCAAAATAAAAATTTCAAAAAAAATTATCATTTGAATATTTTAATTCTGGACTATTGAAATCTTTTTGGATGGTGCATATCTCACTATATGTATGTTTGTATGGGTAACAAGTTTGGGTGCTCCGGATTTGAGACCTCCACATTATAATCCAGATTTATTTATTTTTTTTTTCTGTTTTTATGTTGTTAAAAAAATTACTTTAATATGTATATAACCTAAAATAAAATAAAAATTATTTTTATGGTCCACATTAAAATGGACTGTTGTATATTTATGACTTTGTTTCCCATACATATTATTCTATCTATAATAATTATTATATAAAAAAAGATGAAAATTGAGATTCAGCGACAATTTATTATCGACGAGAAATATGAATGGTTTTGGGTTGATAATTGCAGGAACCCGAAGGAGTACTCAGGAAAAACCGCGTTGGAGTATAAATCGGCGGAGAGAGTGAAGTTGGTGAAGCAAGGTTACAGAATCATCGGAGTCTCCGGAGACCAGTGGAGTGACATTCTGGGCCCCGCCGCAGGCATAAGGACCTTCAAGGTACCCAACCCGATGTATTACATCGCTTAACATCAATTTGGAGTGGTGTGCATGAGAGAGGAAGGGCTTATAAGGAGTCATGTCGTAAATTTCCATCTAGTAGACCCTGTCACGTCTCCTTTTCCTTTGTCTCTTTCTAAATAAAATGTACTCCAAATTGATCTGTACGTATGCTTCTATCAGTGAGAAGTAATAAAATTTCCCATTTTCTGGGTAATAAAAGCAATAAGTTATACATCAACTCCCCAAAACTCAAGTTGCTCTACAACCTTACCTCAACATCCCAGTCTCCTTAATAATCATTAACCTCAACAACCACTACTACAAATTTATATATATATATAACACATCATACTTATTGGTTTTTAAGAAACCATTAAATATAAAGAGGCGAAACTATAGGAAAGAAATATATGGAGGTTATTGAAAACCACCGTTAAGTATATGACACAATATTTAACGATTCTATATAAAAGGTTGTAACTAAAAAACTGTTATATATATATTCTATCAATATATGACAGTTGTTTATTAAAACACTACGAAACTTGTATATATGCGATGTTTCATAAAAAACAATATTCGTGTGTGTGTGTAAAAAGTTTGGGTGCTCCCTGATCTGAGACCTCCACATTATAATCTATTATAATGGTCCATATTGAATGTTTTTTTTCCTATATATTATAATGGTGCAAATCGGCGAAGAGAGTGAAGTTTGAGAAGAAAGGTTACAGAATCATCGACAACATCAGAAACCAGTGGAGTGACATTCTAGGTCCCTCCCTGGAAAGAAGGACCTTCAAGGTACCCGACCCGATGTATTACGTCAGTTAAGGTCCATTACCCAAAGTCCGGATCAGTTTGGAGTGTGGTGCATGAGAGAGAAAGGGCTTATCATGTCTCCTTTTCCTTTGTCTCTTTCAAAATAAAATGTATTCCAAATTGATCCGTACGCATGTTTCTATCCGTGAGAAATGATAAAATTTCCCGATATTATTTTTAATTAAAAACAAGATGACATTAACAATAATTGTGGCTTTTACGAATGACAGTACAAACTAGAGCTTAGTACATAAATTTGCAAATTGATGTAAGAAGGACAATTTGACACTGCGTGATGATCCCTCTTAACCATGATAGTGAAAACGTAATTTTTTACGCAAAAACGGAAGGAGAATGAAAAATCGTAAAACGTAAAATCGTAAAATAAAACGGAGTTTTTACCTCGCATATGTATATAAAAAAATTCGAGAAAAGTAAGGTACTGTCATCATACACACATATACTGATCAATGCAATATCAATCAAAATGTCCAACATTGTCATTGATCAAACCATATTTTTTATATGATTTTACATGATTAAATTGGGATTTTTAATGCATTTTTTGGGACATTATTGTATGATTAAGTACTAAGTTGAGTTAGGAACATTTGTATTGAATTAAATGTAATTGGGGGTAAAATGATGTTTATTTATTAATTACAGAAAAAGAGCCAGATATTTTTGAAATTTCAGTTCTGCCCCAAAATAGTTTGAAAATTCTCACTTTAGTCCCTCTCAGAACTTTTAAAACTTTCACTTAAGTCCCTTAGTAAAAAAGCTGCGTTTTTTGGAAAAACTCGCCGTTTTTTTACGCTTTTTTACGTTTTTTTTCGCGGCGTTTTTACGCGTTTTTACTCTGAAACCGTTTTTTCCACAACGAGACGCGTTTAACCTAAAAATAAAACGTAAAAGCGGTGTTTTTTACGTCCATGCTCTCAACACCACGTGATTGATGAGTTGCTATAATTAAGTACTATAACTTGGAAGGAATTGGAATCAGTTTCCCTATCTATCTTGGGATAGGTAGGGAGAGCTCTTCCTAATCCGAATTTGTCAGATTTGATCTGGAAGGTCCAGATTTATTTATTTTTAACTGTCAATTTTTAAATGAAAAAATCATTTTTTGAAAACATGTTAGTTGAAAAATTATCTTTATTTTAGATTCTCTACCCATTAAAATAATTATTTTTCTAAAAAATAAAAATTAAAAAAATTAAATGCGGACCGTCGGATCCCATGACTGGCCGGTCCATGGGAGGAGCTCTCCTACTGTCTTAGGGGAGCGGATTTCCTCCTTTTCTCTCTCCCTCATTTTCTCTCAGAATCCCATCTCTGGACCGTCCAAATCGATCCAGCGGTCGTATTTATTATTATTTTTTTTACTTTTGTCTTTTGAAAAAAAGACAAAACTCTAATTTTTTTTTTTTTTTTAAAATCGGGTAGTTGGATCAAGATTTGGACGGGCGAGATGGGATTCGAGAGAGAAAATGAGGGAGAGAGAAAAGGAGGGAATCCGGACCCCTGTCTTAGGGAAACTGGATCCGGAAGGAATCTTACTGAACAATCCAGCCGGAATTTTACAACAGTGAACCATGATAGAAAAGTTTCTAACAACATCTCCCAAAATACTATCATGGTTAAAAGAATTAAAACCACAAATAAAACCATCCATGATAGAAAATAGTGAAACAAAGTTTAAAAGGTTTATCATAGTTATAAAAGAATTTATTCATCACCTCTAAATTTTCACTAATCAAACAAGATTACCATATTTAGAGCACATAACCAGCCTATAAATCCACTACAGTAAACTAAATACAAGACTAAAGGCACAATAAATTTGGGGCATAGAAATCCAGCCCACTAGTCTATACTATAACATGTCATTGAATCCCACAACAAAAAAATCTTTAACACAACAGAACATAATAATGATATAGCAGATCAACAAAATTGTCGAGGCAACAAATTAAGGCCTTAGGCCCAATAAAATCTTTACATTTGCCCAAAAAATAGTTCATAATGAATACAAGGATATGAGACTAAGATGACAGTATAATAATCAATACAACACAAAATAAATAAGATGACAGTATAATAATCAATAACAACACGGAAGGACAGTCTTTTTAAATTTTTTTTTTTTAAAAATTTGAAGAGGAAAACAAACAAGAGTTATTAAATTACATATTTTATAATAAATTTTAATTTCCTTAATTTTAATTAAAATTATTATTTGTAATTGTATAATTATTATTTATAATTTAAAATTATATTTAAAAAAAAAAGAAGAAAGACCCTCACCCTTTTATCAATTAGCAATAAAGGGCTTTCCTTTGCGTCAACAAGGTCAAAAATATTAACAATGGAAAATACAGGATGAGATATTTTTAAAGTTCCAATCTAGTACTTTTTTTTTTTTCTTCTTATTTTAGTCAAAGTCCCCCAAAATCTATTTACAACATATTCAGGATATGAATGCAAGTTAGAGAAGCAAGTTTGTATTTATATATATAAATATAAATCTAATAATCTTTAGCAAACAATGTACCATAATACATGTATAAATAAACACACACACACACACACATTTAAAAACCATTTCATCCATCCACCATACTTCACCTTATTGCCTTGTTGGACGTGGTACAACCTATCAGTATTAATATTTCCGGCCAAAAGTTAGTTAATCACTTCAAAAATATTGTCCCCATTCCAGCACCGATATCAGTCAGGACAACATTGTAAGTGATGTTATGGTGGCTCCATTCATGGGGTATGTCCCAGAAGCTAGCAATAATCTTCGCATAAATCACCTATAAGTTGTGCGTGTTGTCTACTTGAGTGAAGGATCGAAAGAGACATCCCAAGAAGGCATCATATCTCAAAGATCAACTTTCATCTTGCTTGTTCTGTACATGTGAAGCGTCGGCTATCCTAAACCCACGACAAAGCCTTTAAGTAGGCAACAAAGTTGATGGCTAGGGTTTGATTACTGATATGAAGTAACAATGGGGGCGAAGAAGAAGAATTTGCATGGGGAATGAACTTTTCAATTAATGGTAATGGGTGGAAATTAGTCAAGTGACTAGTAATTACAGCCTGAGAAATGGAATTTGTAGACTAATGAGAATTGATATATAGAAGACTTTTACGTCATTGGAATCCAACTATTGTGTAGAATCATTTATTGTTGGGATGTTTACTTGAAGCAATAGCTTTTGCTGAAATCGCCATGTGGCCTGGGATGTTTACGTGCTGAGAGAAGGCGCGGACCCATGTTGGTGACTATGGGGCCAAGTGAGACATAAAAAATTTTAAAATTATATATATAGTAAAGGACTTCTACTACAATTTGGTTGGTTGGAGTAGTTGGTAATTACATTCCCCACATATACACACGTTGCGGGTTCGAACCGATAGCCTCACCTCTCCTTGTTTTCTTTTTCCCCCAATTTCATATTCTCACTTCGCATTCCTCACTCCTCACATCCGGCATCCATCGTGAAATCGAGAAGCCGAGACCCCAAATCATTCCGTCTCCACACTTGATCGGCGAGGAGTGGTTGTTCTCCAGCGGGTATTGAAGAAGGTTCGAACTTGAACCCTAGGGCTTCGTCTTCACACATAGGCATCCATCGTGAAATCGAGCGTGAGACCCCAAATCGTTCCATCTCCACACTTGATCGGCGAGAGTGGTTGTTCTCAAGAAGCGGGTATTGAAGATTGACTTTTTTTTTTTTTCGAATCTAGAAGCTATCGTCGAAATAGCAAAGGATTCAGAGCTGATTTTGATGATAATTTTCTCTCTGTGTTCAACATATTTTTCGTCGGACATACTTGGATAATTGGATTGTCGCTGAAGTCTATTTCGCCATCCAAGATTATTGCTTCTTAAGGAACACCGTCGATTATCGGCCAAGCCTGTTTCATCATCGACTTGGAACATATTTCACTCTCGCATCAATCGGTTAGTTAGATTTTGCCTCCGCCTATTTTCTCTAAATCTGAGTTGGTTGTGCCCTGTCTTACCTGTAAAAAATGGTTACTCCTATCTGAGTTGATTTTGCCTCTGCCTATTTTCTCTGAATCTGAGTTGTTTTAGAATTTATAAATGATAATTGCTTGTTAGGAAGCTGATGCATTTTTTCTCCATAGTCTCTTCTTGTGGAGGCAAACATGATGTTTTAAACGAATGGTGACTTACTACCATTTTTTATTTGTCTATAATCATTTAGAGTGTGTGTGTGGGTGTGTTGTTTTTTGTTTTTGGGCAAGTAGGATAGTTTTTGAAAGTTGCTAGTTTTATAAACTTCGACGGCGGGAAGACTTCCATCTATTGGTGGTCTTTACTCTAAAATTTGAGGCACGGGCATGGCTTCCAAATTGGATTTCTGGCCCCATTTCCGGGGCTATATCTTTTGTTTTCTTGGTCTTTATGGCCCCATTTCCCGAGGATAGGCGAACCTATTGGCTTTTGTAGTCTTAATTGACGATTTTGAGAGATATAATGTTAGCATGTTAGTTTGTGGCCATGATTGATGGTTGGGTGGATTGCTATCTTTTTCTTCATAATGAAATGGGGATTTGCAAAAGAATTTCTACGATGATGATGTCGTTACACTTCTCAAAATTCAACATTGATCTATGATGTGTCTTAAGTGCACTTCCGCTTCTTTGATGTCTAGACGTGATACTTGATTATTTGAGGAAAAAATATATTTTTCATGATAAATTGAAATCTTGTGTGTTTGAAAATTCATGCATTCTCTTTCTTTTTGCAGATTGTTTACACATCCGTTTGTATCGATGATGATCCTAGTGAGCCATCCGATTTTTTTCCTCTTTTACGTAAATTATCAAGAGCATTTTTCAGAAGTTTGGTCGACAAGGTATTCTTTCCCAAAAGTCTTGATTTTTTTAAATGTCCTTTGTTCCATTTTACTAGTTATCGACTTTGGAATTAGGAGACTATTTTGTGTTAACAGATATTCTTGAGTGTAAATATCCATTGAATTACTTATTAATAGTTTGTTCCCCCTTTTGAGATTTGCGAGCTTATGTTGAAGTTTATGCTAGTTTTTCCTCACATCACAGCTTGCCATTTTACAATTTCGAGACATCTTTGATGTAATGGTTTTAAATTTTGTTGTGAGGTAGGTGGAATGTAGCATTTAAATGTTAGTTTTGTGGATTAACTATAAGAATTTATGTTTTGTGAAGTACTATAAGAATTAGCTTATAGGTTTTGATAGATGAAGCATTGAGATGAGTTAGCTTATAGGTTGCAACATGTTCCCTAATCTTGTCAAACTTTTTTCTTCCTTAAAATGTCAACGATACAATTTTATTTCAAACGCCTAAAACCCACAAATACGAACCCGAATCTCAAAATGAGCAACTTTCAAAAAGTATTTCAATACCAACTTGTCCAAGAATCCTCTCAACCACCACAAGCATCTCAATCTCAAAGTTTTCAATCACCACCTCAAGCAAAAGTTAATATAGAAAATCTTGAAGCGGATCCGGGAAAAAGACCTTCAATTTTTTCAACGACATCAAATCCTATAGAAAGAGAGAATATTCGGAGAGCTTATTTGCTCAAGGGGCCAACTCAACCAATTCTTAAACCATTCCTCAAACGGAACAAGATGGAAAACTGCGTAGATTCAATCCCAAGTGGTATGAAGAATTTGGTTCCTGGTTGGAGTATAGTGTATCAAAAGATGCATGTTTTTGCTTGTATTGTTATCTATTTGATATGGAGGTTGGAGGTAGTGGTTCAACGTAGAAGCATTTGTCGGTGTGGGGTTCAAAAATTGGCATAAGAAGGATAGAATCAAAGTTCATGTTGGAGATCATAGGAGTGCTCACAATAGATGTTATCAAGTGGTCAAGATTTGATGAAGCAAAAGCAACATATTGATGTTACCTTGTCAAATATTTTTGACCAACAAAAAATTGATTATCGTATCTCGGTTAAAACTTCTTTAGATTGTGTTAGACTCCTACTACGCAACGATCACTTTTTGGGGACATGATGAATCTACAAGTTCAAATCAACAAGGTTTATTCCTTGAGATTCTAAAGTTTTATTCTAAGCCAAATAAAGAGATGAGTGATGTGGTCTTGCAAAATGCCCCGATAATCACAAATTGACTTCACCAAAGATTGAAAGATCTTTCTCAAGCTTGTCTTGATTTGACCGCTAAAGCAATAATTAGTGATCTCGGTGATGATTACTTTTCCTTGCTAATGGATGAAGCTCGTGATGTTGCAATTAAAGAACAAATGGCGGTTGTACTGTTATGTAAACAAAAAAGGGTCCATTGTTGAGCGTTTTATTGGCATAATTCATGTTTCGTATATCTACTGCACAATCACTAAAAAAGCGATTGATGCCCTATTTTCTAAACTTGGTTTAAGTTTGTGTAAATGTCATGGGCAAGGCTATGATGGTGCTAGTAATATGCGGGGGTGAATTCAAAGGGCTTAAGAGTTTGATTTTGGAAGACAACAAATCTGCATTCTACATTCATTGTTTTGCTCATCATTACAATTGGCACTTGCGAAGGTTGCAAAACATCACAAGAAGATTCAAGAATTTTTTGACATGCTTCAAAAGATGGCTACTTGTTGTGGGGGTTCAAGCAAGCGGAAGGAAATTCTTCAAATTAATCAAGATATGAGGTAATAGTTGAAAGAATTGCTAGTGGTGAAATACCGACTGGAAGAGGTTTAAATCAAGAGACAAGCTTAAAGCGACCTGGAGACACTCGTTGGGGTTCCCATTTTGGTACGATTACAAGTGTTAACTCATTATTTTTTCCAATAATTTCCTTGATGAACTTTATTGAAGACAATAGAAAAAATGATACTTCGCAAGAACCGATGCAGTTGCGTTTTATATGCCATGGAGGATTTTGAATTTGCATTTTTTTTGCATCTTATGAAATTGATCTTAGGGATTTCTTATGAGTTGTCACAAGCACTACAAAAGAAAAGATCAAGACCTTTTAAATGCAATTGGTTTAGTGAAGGTAGTCAAGTCTCGTTTACAAGAGGTGAGAGATAATGATTTTGATGAATTGCTTCAAGAAACGAAGATTTTTGCAAATAAATATGATATTGACATTCCAGATATGAATGATGTTTATTGTTCTAAAGGGAGATCGAGACGGAGATTGGAATTGTTCACATTCTTCCACTACTTTAAGGTGGAGTTATTTAATACAGTGATAGATACTCAGGTTCAAGAGTGGAATGATCGATTTGATAATGTCAATACCAAGTTGCTTGAGTGTTTGAGTTGTCTTGATCCTCATGATTCATTTGCTAATTTTACCAAAGAAAAGTTGATTGAGTTTCCTGGATTCTATCATTTGGAGTTTGATGAGCTTGCGATATTCCTTTTCTGTCTTCAAGTCTCGAGTAATTTTATTGTCGATGTGAGGGCTGATTTGATTTTGTCAATTTGCAAACAATTTCGACCTTACTTTGAAGATGGTTGAGAAGAAAAAGGATATTGTTTATCCACTAGTCTATTTGTTGATAAAGTTGGCACTCGTTCTACCGATAGCAATTGCTAGTATTGAGCGGATTTTTTCTGCAATGACTTTTGTTAAAGACAAGTTGCGCTAATCGGATGAGTGATGATTGGTTTAACTCATGCATGCTAACTTATGTTGAACGTGATATATTTGATACGATTGATGATGAAGCTATAATGCAATATTTTCAAGGAATGAAGAATCGAAGAATGCTTTTGTAATCATTCTGATATAAAGGTTGGTTGACTCTTAATTATTATTTTTCTATGTTAAGTTGAAGTTTTCTTTTCTTTTAATTCATAATTGGCAGTGCCTGTACTTTACAAAATAAAATATTACTGATATTTAATTCCTTGGTTGCGTTTTGAGCAGTTTTGTATTGATTACACAAATGAAAAGCTGCAGCAACACTTTAACCAGGTATGAGGTTAGTCTTGATTATTTTAAAATTGATTTTACAACTTGGGTTATAACTTTTTGTTTGAACATGCAATCTGAGGTTGATGATGATATGCAGCATATGTTTAAGATGGAGCAAGACGAATATACAAGAGAAGGAATTGGTTGGAGGTACTTAGAATTTGTAGATAATCAAGATGTATTGGATGTCATTGAAAAGGTTTTTATGTTCTCTTTTTGCCACAAAAAGTATTTTTCCCCTTAAAAAAAATTTTTGGGGACGCGCCCCGGAATCCGCATTACTTAATTGTGCACCCACAAACTTCAAATCCGGGTAATTGGCTGAGAGGTTTAGTAGTATATATTTGATATGAGAAATGAATTATGAATAAACGACAAGAGTATTATTATAGTACTATGGACAAGTGTCGTCCCCACTCCTTCCATAATTGAAGAGGCTTTTTTTCCAAAATGCCCCTAATTAAATAACTATTTACCAAAATGCCCCTGTTTCCAAACTATTTCCACTTTGCTCGTTTGCGTTTGTTTAGTCGACTAAATCATGATTTAGTCGACTAAAACACAGTTCCCTTTTTTTTTTTACTTCCCGAGATTTAGTCGACTAAGACCGTAAGTTTAGTCGACTAAATCTTTGGACGAAGAGGGCATTTTTAACTTAAACCCGAGATTTAGTTCTCAAATTGAACTATTGGGATTGTAATCACAATTGCCGATTTCCTCCCATATTCATTTGAGAACTAACCATTTTGTTAGATGCCACCGTCAAGCTCGCCAACACAAAAGCAAATTTCATCCATGGAGGAGGTATGATTTCTTCTTTTGATTTGGGAGAAAGAAGGCATTGCGGCAACAGGAGTAGGGTTTCACGATAAGGAAGGGCGAGCGTTTGATTCAAAAGTGGGAGTTTATTATTATTAAAAATATGAATTTGTAAAAAAATAATCCAAACTTAAATAGAATACGAGTGATACTAGCCACAAATGACAAACTCCAATATTGTTTTTGAGGCATAATTGTGGAGGTTTCTTACGACTTGTGATATCACTAATATTGTTGGAATTAATATTTGGGAGCAAGCATATTCTGGAAATCAAAATACTCTGAATCATTACTTGTTGCCAGCATGGATTCCTAAAATCATTTTGAAAGATAAATCAGTTATTAGCATTTTGGTTATGTTTTGTTTCTTTCTTTCTTTCTCATCAGGATGATTTTGAAGATCACGCCTACATGTGCACACCAGGCTGCTCCTCTGCAAAGAAAATATTATATTCGCTGGGGGTTTTTGGAATGTTCGCTGCTTACCTAAATCTCGGGATTTTTCAAAAAACCATTGCGATTTAGTCGACTAAGAACAATACTTTAGTCGACTATTAGGGTTTCATTATGACACGAATGGGGTTTTAAAAAAGTTTATGTTAGATTTATCGACTAAGCATCGAAGAGTGCTTAGTCGACTAAATCTCGAGGAAATTTTAAAAAAAGGAGCCGCGTTTTAGTCGACTAAATCATGATTTAGTCAACTAAACAACGCAAATAGGGACAGAGTAGGAAATAGTTTGGAAAAGGGGATATTTTAATAAATAGTTATTCAATTATTGGTAGTATATATTTGATATGAGAAATGAATTATGAATAAACGATAAGAGTATTATTATAGTACTATGGACAAGTGTCGTCCCCACTCCTTCCATAATTGAAGAGGACAGAACTGGACACATTTATATCGTAATTGCAGTTTCAGCCACAACTTTTTCTGGTCACTCGGGATAGTGACCCATTGGCATATATTACGAATGGTGCATGATGCTTCTGATCGGATAATAAATACAGGTTAGCTTTTTTTCTTGGAAAAATCTCATTAAGGGTTAGAAAATGTTTAAAAAAATTTATAAAAATTCTGATATCAAAAAAGTTTCATTAACAACTTTTTTAATAGATGATCAACAATTCTATATAGTTTTAATAATTCTTCCATACCTTTTTGACATTCAAATATTTTCTGGGATTTTTTTAAACAAACTTTAAAGGATAATAAATAAATTAGGGTTAGCTTTTTTTTTCTTCTTCCTTTTTTCACTTTTCATCTTTTTTCCCCTTAAAAAATAATCCTTCCGGTTAGAGTTTGAGACCAATGCGTGTCACAGTGTCAGTGGGATGTCATTTCATGTATACTCAGGTGGCTTCTCCCGTGTGTGTGGTTTGTTATATATATATATATATTAAAAAATGTTCATAATAATTAGTTCTTTAAGCTATTTGTTATTCTTTATCAAAATAACTTAAACGCCTTGTTTTTTTTGTTTCTGTTTTTTCAAACGACTCCCTTTAATTTATAAAACTATACGCTTTTATAACCTTTATATAAATCTATATATTTGGTAAAGTGGATTTGAATTGAAGATGATATAATTATTCGATTTTAATCAAATCATTGCCTGTCTAACTGCCATGTATATTAAGAAGATATCCCATTTTATGTAAATAAACAAATTAGGGTTGGGCATTGAACACATAATCCATGGGCCCGCCCATAACCTATAGTAATTGGGTCATTTTGAGTCCATGCAAAAAGACCTATAACAGGACGAGTTGAAACCCACCCATTAAGACTTAAATAGGCGGGTTACAAGTATACCTAAGAGCTATCCATAGCCACCAATTTAGTGTAATTTTTTTTGTTAATTACCCATCTCATTTCCCATTCTGGCATAAGGTAAAGGCATTCTCCAACTCCTTATCCTGAATAAATTTATTTTATGATGATATTTTTTTAAACTTATGTTGTTTATGCGATTTGTGATTATTGAATTTTGAAGATTGATTTCACAATTTAGAATGATAAACTTGGATAGATGCTTTATGCTTATGTATTTTTTTAAAAAAAAAAACATGTCACATATAAACGGGTTACCCAAAACCCGGTTAACCCGTTCATTTATGTGATAGCCCACTTACACGGGTTTAAATAGGTTGAGGTACGGATGTGGGATAATTAAATAGGCGGGCTATGGGTTTCGCCTCGAGCTGCCGAACCCGTCCATTATTCTGCCCTAAAACAGATGGCTATCAATGAGCTCGTTTGGATTAGTGGTGAGAGAAGTGACTTATTTTCTATCTGACTTTTGCAGAAGTAAGATAGAAAAAAAAAAATTAGATAATAAATGTGATTTGTGTTTGGATTGATGGTGGCGAAGTGATTTTTTCAAATGGAAACGTGTTTGAATTATTATTTGAAAGTTAGTTAAGATAGAAAATGACATATATCTTATTGAATATTATATACATATAGATATACACATACATATATATATACACACACACACATATACATATATATATATATATATATATATCAGTTGTATATATTATAATGATTGAAAATAAAAATAAAAATAAAAATTTAATAAAAAATGTTTAAATTATTATTTTAAAAATTTGATCTCTAATTTTATTAGGAGCATAATTCACTTAACCAATTTTTTTTTTGTATCCCACCGGTTCACCGGAACCTTCGGGATTCCAACTAATCCGGATTTTGCTTCACATTGGGCCCACGGTCGTGAGGGAAGAGCTCCTAACATCCTTTTTTTCCATTCCCATACCTCGAACTGAGGACATGGTAGTGGGAGAGTAAGTCCCTTACCACTTACTCCCAAGATATGTCGGTCACTTAATCCAATTTTACTGATACGCGTGGTTGCAACATCATCGTCATTTTTGTGAGAATCGTTTTGTACCATGTAGGCCCATATATCAGTTCTTTCTATTCGTATCTGTGGCATCATTGTATATTTATACAAATGATGCCACGGATACGAATAGAACGATCTGGAATCTCTTCACGTGCGAGCTATTGTGTAAAGCTATTATTTGAGAATATTACTATTTCCAGGGACTTTTCATCTCTTCCTCTGTCCTGTCCGTCGCTTTTCAGCCTTTGCCTTTCCAGAGACTTCATCTTGTGCAAACCATCCGCCGTTGCTCCGACTCCTCTGATCCCAACAATCGCCGACTCCTCCGGTCTTAATTTGGAGCGTCTGGAAAACCTATCGGTTGTCGCCAACAGTTACCCAATGCCCAGTGGAGGAACCGCTAACCTAAACACCTCGGTTTGGACGTTTTTTCCACTGATCCTTCCACTGGGATTTTTTCCTCTCTAACGCTAACCTAACGCTATCCCAAACAGGCCGATCTATCATCATCGATGACATATAATAGCAACTCATGAATTATACAAATAATCAAGGTCCTGAAACCGGACCGGTGATTAAACCGGTCAGGTACTAGGTTAAGGGTTAGCGGGTCAGCCCGAAGTCAACTCAGGCTAGACCGGTGATGTATAAAAAATTGGAAAATAATTAATTTCTTATCACACCAACATAAATTTCACATATTATATATCATTTCAATACTCTAGATTAGTAGCAAAATAACCATATACTTCAATACTTGTTATATATTCGGATATTCCTAATTTTTTTTTTACAACCTACATTTGGGACAAAATATTCAGATTAGAGTAGAGGCATCGAACAATGTGAGGCAGTTGAGTTTGCAGTGGAAATCCCGCATATCAGCATATGTCGTTTCAAATGATCAAATCAGATTGATGATCGGGTTGATCTTGTAACCCGTCCGGGTTAGACTGGTCATTGACTTTTTATTTTATAAACCATGCAAATAACACTACTCAAATTCTATACCGGGAAGTAAAAAAAAACATTCAAATTATAAAAATCTCAAAATGTTTATTAAATTAGTAATTAAGGTATAGTGAGCACCCAACACAAAAAACAATTGAAAGTACCAAACATACCAAAGAACAATTTAAAAATTAAAAATAGCACAGCGCCGTTAGATGATTTGATTGTAACTTAAGATTTTTAAGTTGAGTATCATAAACAATAAAAAGTCAATTAAAAATAATAATTAACAACTTTAGTGTATATATAGTGGCAATTTAATTGGGGAGTTCGGTTTGTCAAAATTGCTAATTCCGTAAATTACATAAAATGCTAAAATGCTAAGTGTAAGATTGCAAAAAAAGAAAGAAAGTATTTTATAGTAAGCGACCAGAAAAAATATTTCAAACAAAATACATTATTGGATGCTCTGTAACCCGGTTTAATATAATGAATTAGATTAAAAAACGAATCCATATATAATTTTAGTGCTTGCCGTTATATTGTATTACAAGTCGATATTATTACTACCCAGAAAAAATCTAAAGTGATTCAAAATGAACCATAGCTTTCCACAGATGGAGTCTATTTAAAGATAGGAAAACCAAGGCAAGTTTTTTTTTTTTTTTTTTTTTTTTTTTTTTTGCGAGGAAAAAACCAAGGCTAGTTCAAGCATCCAAAACTTGCCTTCTTCATCGTGAGTTTTGTGGGCGTAGCCCTAACGATGCTCCACTCTGTGATGTTGTGGGTTTCAGCCGCAAGTTCGAGCAGGTTATGCCCTCCACGGTGGCGCCTTCCAAGCCTGGCCCGGATTTCAACCGTTGAGGGAAGATTTGGTACTCTTCTTCTCCTGAGCCATGGCTTGTTGCTACAACGGAGGCTACAAGAAGAAGAGCCACTAGGGCCTGTGTATATGTATATATATGTGTGTATTTCCTCCAATTCGTGTTACTGTTTTTTTTTTTTTTTTTTTTTTTTGGAATTACAATGAGAGACACTTATGTCCGGAATTAACATGGGAACGAACACGGCAACCTTGCACTCATAGGGAAGTATCATACTACTAAATTACAAGGCTATTGGTCTCCGATTTTTATTACTTTGGACATATGTAGCCACCTTGTAAAAAAATCAAGGTGAGATGATTAAATTATTTATTTGGTCTGCAAATATCATGAATCTATAAATAATTTTTTATTTCATATAAGGTATAACCCTTTTTTCCTTAGATAACAAAGGGATTTCTCTTTCGCACTTGTACTTCGATAGTACCCAGGAAAAAAACCTAAATTGAATAAAAAATAACCTTAGCTTCCGCCAGTTGAAGTCTATTTGAAGAGGGGAAACCCAAGGATAGTTCACACATCCAAAACTTTTCTTCTTCCTTGTGAGCTTTCTTTAGCTTAACCATAATGATGAAAAACCTAGTGGCTCTTCTTCTTCTTGTAGCCTCCATTGTAGCAACAAGCCATGGCCCATCAGAAGAAGTAGCCTACTAAATCCACTCTCTGCTGTTGAAATCCAGGGCAGGATCCGACGGCGCCACTCTGCAAGGCATAACCTACGCGAGCTGGCGGCTTGGTGTGGAAGCCGACAACATCATCGAGTGGACCATTGTGTCAGCCGAGTGCAAAAATTACGTCGGCAACTACATGCTAGGTCAACAGTACAGACAAGATTCTAAAGCAGTCAACAAATAAGCTTATCTCTACGTTCGCGCTCTCCTTCTCCCTAAAGACGGCGGAAACGTCTAGGTCTTCGACATTGACGAGATCTCCCTCTCCAATCTTCCCTACTATGCTCAAAATGGATTCGGGTATATATATACATACATATATATGTTCTTTCTCATTTTCTTCATGGATTATAGTTTCAGATTCATTATTGTGAGTTAATATGCATATGTTTATATATATATATATATGTAGAGCGGAACCATATAACTCTACCAAGTTCAACACGTGGTGTTCTGTTGTATAGGACACAAATGTTTAACCTCTATGGACTAGTGAATGGTTTATGTAGGATCAAATGGCTTCTCCAAGATATCTATAGGATGAACACCAAAGACAATATGATTACTCAATGATACCTATGAGGAAGATATCAAAGAATGTCTGATGATCACTGTGCAACACGATACGTAGGCTTTCACCAAAGGGGGTAGAGTGTGTGCACAGTGAGACTGAATGTAGAATAGATGAATAGAGAATGTGCACCTTACAGGTAATTTCCTATTTATAAATATTACCTCTAGGGTTCCAGTCCCTGGTTCTGTGCACCGCGCGTTCCTGCTCCACTAACGATCATGCTGCTCCATTACTTGTACTTTCCATGATTATAGGGCAATTAGCGTTTTACCTGATTATGGAGGATTCTGCCATAAAGTGCTCTTATTGGGCCGCATATCAGCCAGGCCCATTATAGAGTCCATAACAGTTGTCCCCAAGCTTGGTAGTAAAGGGTCTCTGGGGCGCGAGATTAACTGGTCACTTAACCCAAACTTTGTGTATCCAAATTTATTTTCATCCATCTGTTCTATCTGAGATTCCTTGAATTCGAATTTGCTTTCAACCTACCCCCGAGCATGCATGTCGGGTTGGTTTTCCACAATCATTCATTTGTTTTCATGATGATCGGGATTATATTTGCAATTTTAATTCGGCTTGTCGGCTTTACAAACTCTTGCCACGTGTTGCCCCCAATCCGAGGTATCATGTAAGTGTTCGGCATACGACCAGACTTGACCCTTCACTGAGTTTGATAGTTGTTCACTTACCCGCGTTTAGCATATAACCGCCACTTTCCACTTAATGGCCATACCAGTCGCCTTTGGTTTTGTGCGCATTTAATGCTGATGTCATTTCGTATCAGTCATCATTGCACTTTTTAGGGTTTTAAACCTAATTATTAGCGTATATTGACTTTGCTACCCCTGACATTTCAAATTCACAATGTCTATATATTCTCGCTTACTTCTTCGTCTTACCACTTTACGTTCAGAAATTCTTGTGCCTTCTCAGAAAACACGTCTCATTACCAAAGCGCTCTCTTCTTGCAAAAGCTTTCTTAGCCTTTATTAAACCTTTCTTCAATCAGGTACTTTCACTGCTCCTTTTGCCTCTTTTATTTCCATATTACTTTGTTTATCATCTCCCTTCTTCCTTCGACTGCATTCGTCAGAAATTATTTTTCTGGTTTTCTGAGTTTTTGGGGTTTTCCTAGGTTTAAAACCCTAAGAACTTGGGTGGAGAAAGGAGCAGCACCAGCATTACCGGAGACACAGAAGCTATACAACAAGTTTCTGAATCTAGGCATTAAGATTGTCTTCCTTACCGAAAGACCCATCAATCAAACTGAAGCTATTGCTTTAAATCTCAAGAAAGTTGGCTACCACACCTAGATCAAATATGAAGATAGAGGAAATGATGCAAATATTAGCATACAAACTAAAGATAGAAAATCGTAACATTACTAATAACTTTACATGACTTACTCTTGGTTGCTAATAGGACGGATCCACACCAGCCTTGTTGCAGGATCAACTGATCCCTACATTAGTGTAGCAAAGGAACTAGCTTCCCCGACCTGGTTTCGAGGTGACGCAGTGTGCTGAAGGAAGAAATGTAAAGTATTGAAAATGTTAGTACATAGATGCTTAAAGAAAACTAAACATATGTCAATCAATCAGAAATCGTAAAGTAAACCTACACTGCCCCTTGCTGTGGATAAGTAGGAGTGACAGGCACACTTGTATCACCCATAACAGAGTCGTTAGTGGACGGTGACAATGACATATAAAGTGGCGGCAGCTCTAGGGAAGAGCTAGGCCCTCTACCTACAAAGGGCCAGATGACGTCCCCTACCCCATCTGATAGGACAGGTACGGGCTCTACCACCACTACGACCACTACCTGGAGGCCTTGCTGAATGCTCAATCTTTGAACATTTATAAACATTATGTTAAAATATATAAAAATATAGTTAATATGTCACTATCGAAGTAACGGAGTATCTAGTATAATAGATCGTCATAAACAAAGAACTAACACAAATCAACCAGAAAATTCCTATTCCTTGACCTCTGCTTGCACGCCTTCCTCTGGAGTCTCATAGTCGTCGAATTCTGATTCACTATCAGAGTAAATCTCTTGTGCCTCATTGTCTGATTCCTCATCGTCAATATGGATAGGAATAATCTCTAATAACGCAGCGGAATCAAACAGATTGTTTGGCCCATCGTCCTCGTCAATATTTACGGCAATACTTGTTCCACATCAGCTTGGAACGGTCTAGTCATACAGTCATTTGTTTCTGACTCTTTTGACTTGGGTATAATATTCCGTGCTTTTGTTTTGATAACTCCCCTCCACCCTTGACGAGATGTGGGGTATAATGTATAATAAACTTGTTATGCCTGTTGAGCAAGGATGGGTCATAACCAACCGTATATCTCCTTCATCAGTGGATCTCAACATTTCCATATTTGTCCACTTTTGTCCCACGGAAGTGTTATCAAACCACTTACATTTAAACAGAGTCACTGACTTGTCCCACTGGTAATGCAACTGAATTATGTCAATTAACTTCCTATAGTAGTCGCCCTCGACTCCGTCAACTTGGCCACATCGACAATATACATTGTAATTGCAACATAGTGTATTTGCATTCGCTTTAAGAATTGCAAACCGGTACCCATTGATTACATATTTTTCGAATCGGGTAAAAACTATTGCAGCCCCGTAAGATAAACTCCACGCAACATCCTGAGCAGTTCATTGGTTTTCCATGAAGTAGGATCGAAACTAACGAGGACACTCAATGTTCATGAATTGATCAACTTCGGAATCCAACATCAAAAGATTTGTCGATCGTACCCAATTAGAGAAGTAAATGTAACAAAAATAAAATAAAATAAATACTTTAATACTTTCCATAACAGTAATAAAAGAGGAAATCTTACTTTAAGTATGGGGCAGCCTCTTCACAATTGTTTAGAATGTGCCACTCCGCTACTTGCTTATCTTTTCCTTCCAGAGTTAACCTACATTGTTTTACCACGACTTGGCCAGGAAAATTAAGTATTGATATCTGACCACTCGTATCACAGCCATCATTGTTGCGAGGTACCCCTTTCCATCTTGATATAACCTCAGGGGGATAATAGTATGATGTAAATTTAGTGGCCTCTTCGATTAGATACGCTTTATCGATAGATCCTTCAACGCACCTTGGATTTTTGATCTTATACTTAAGTGTGTGTAAAAACCTACAATGAACAATCAGAGGGTATTTATAAACTATAGCACCATGTCGGTCAATTAAAAACTGAGCGAAAGAAATATATATTACCTCTCAAACAGAGACATCCACCTATATTGTTGCGGACCTCCTACCTTTGCTTCTAAGACCAAGTGAACAGGCAAATGTTCCATTGAGTCAAATAAGCTAGGAGGAAAAACCATCTCTAACTTGCATAGCATTATTGGCATGCTCACAATGATGATGGCCGCTACTTTCTTTTATGGTAAATTTGACCCTCTAAAAATTATTCTGATAAAAATATTCAAACACTATCATTTTTTTTCAAAAGCTATTTTCTAAAAGTCATTTTTATCTCGTAAATTATAAAACCCATTCTCCAAAAGCATCTTTCAAACATTCTGTTAATAACCTTATTGTTAAGAAGATATATAGTTTTATGTTTTTTATATTGGATGGATGTATTGTTTTATGTAATACTCGCTCCAAAGTCTTAATTATAAGAGTAAGTTGAGTTTTTTTTTTTTTTTTTTTGGAGAAATTAAGGAATTTAATTAAATCACTTTAAAGACGCTTATTTTTATTTTTTCCTCTAAATTAATTAGTTTAAGTAATAAATTAATATATAATTTAAGAATACACAATATATATAAGATGATTAAGTAGCTTTCTTAATTTAAAAAAAAAAAAAAAAAAAAATCAACCTCACCTTATAATCAAAACTGAAGGTACTATAATAAAGAGATCATTGTCATCATCATCGAGGACCTATGAGTATGACCGCAACCCGTGAGCCACATGCAAATAATAAAGAGGTCATTGTCATCATCATCATCGAAGACATATATGAGTATGAACCCGCGAACAAATAACATCACTCAAATTTTATGACAATGATGACAGAGGACGGGCATTCAATTAAATGACAGGAGTCTATGAGATAAAGCCAACAAATAAATGACAAATTTTTTAAAATGAAAAGAAAAGAAAGGACAGGCATGCATTATTACTGAGCCCTTGGTACGACTTAGATGGGATTTAGTTTCACTGCTCATCCTCTAGCAGGGGGAGCTTGTCCGTACGGATGGTTACTGACCATCCAGATCCAGATCTGGATGGTTGGGATTTTTTTTTTTTATATGAAAAAATTATTTTTTCAAAAATTCTTAGTTGAGAGATTATCTTTATTTTAGATTCTCTGCTTTATTAAAATTATTTTCGATAAAAAATAAAAAAATAGATTTGGACCGTCCAGAGTAAATCTGGACGGTCCATTAAAACTGGCTCCGACTTAGAGGAAGTAAATACACTTGCCCACTATAGCTGGTCAGGAAGCACGTAGAAACAATTTGATAACTGCGAGTATTTTACTTTTTTTTTAGAGGTGACGGTCCACGGACGAGCTCTGAAACTGGCTCCGACTTAGAGGAAGTAAATACACTTGCCCACTATAGCTGGTCAGGAAGCACGTAGAAACAATTTGATAACTGCGAGTATTTTACTTTTTTTTAGAGGTGAGATGTACAGTTTGACAGTGTTTTCAGGGCGAGACTTTGACGGGGGAATTGTACAGCCCACACACATAACATAAGCTTTTAAAATTCAGTCAAGGAAAAAATTTTATAGAGTAACTTTTTTAACAAGTTCTCAGATATGGACTTTGCTACTTTTACAACTATCAATTTAAATACAAGTTATATGGACTTCCTTCCAAACTCCCAGATGATGCAAGGAGAATGGGGGGGGGATGGGAGGGAAATTGAGAATATTTCCTTTCTTTATTTGGGAGTTAAAAAAAATAGTCAGGGAGAAAGATAGAGGATTAATGAGTTACTTTTACCATTTTGTCATTTTCTTTAATAATGAATATAATTATTATACTTTACAAATAAATTTAAATCTAAATTTTCTAAAAAAATTATTTATATTATTTTTATATTCAAAAAATTATTTATGTGGTGGCGACGGCGGAGGAGGCGGTGGGGGCAACGGTGGGGATGATGGTGGTGGCGGTGGCGGCGGCCGTCGTGGTGGTGGGGTGGGGTGGTGGTGGTAGTGAATGAGAGTAAAATAGTAATTAATCTATTTTCCCTCTTAAAACCCCCCATAGTGGGGGGAACTTTATTTTTAGAAGAAGGAGGGTTTTGGGGGATTTGTAAAAATCTCTCGATTCCCTTTCCTCTTATTTTTAAAACTTGCAAACGAGAGGAGGACTACCAAAACCCTCAATTTCTTTTCTTTCCTCCAAAATGGAACTCCCAAACAAAATCTTAAGAAAAAAAATTTATAGAGTAACTTTTTTCAACAAGTTCTCAGCATTTAAACATGGACTTTGCCGCTTCTACAACCATCAATTTAAATACAAGTTATATTTACAACCTAAATTTTTTTCTATCAGGTTTCTGTATAAGTTAGATAGAAAATTAGTCACTGTTCTCATCATCAACCGAAGCAGTCCCAATAAAAAAAGCTTGATGAGGTGTCTTCTTATGAGACCTCAGATTATTCAGACTAGACTGAAGAGGCTTAACAAAATATTTTTTATTATTAAAATATATATATTTTTTAATTAACACCATTTTGACTTGATTTAACTTCAATTTGACCTATTGACTCTTGAACCCAATACCTCCACCGGTCCGGCTTCAAAACCTGAGTTAACTGCCTTTACCAATTTAATAAGATAATTGAAAGTGACCTGTATTTCAAAAGGGAGGGAGGGATTAAGTCTTGGTACTCTTCTTTTATTTATATATGTATGTGTGTCCTCCAATTCATATTGCTATGTTTTTATGATTTACAATAGCGACACTTGCGTCCTGAATTAACGTGGGATCCGCAACCACCCATTTATGCAAGGATTAGGTTTCCTAGCCTATCCTTTTCAAAAGGATAGGAAGAGGATGGGAAGGGAAGTTGATAGGAGCTAACTCCCCTTTGAATAGGTAAGGAGAGTTTGACTCTCTTGGACTGTCAGGATTTGATCTGATTTATTCAGATTTAATATTTTTTATCTAGTAATTCTTAAATATAAAAAATCATTTTTTTAAAAAAATATTTGTTGAAAGATTATCTTTATTTTATATGATTTACCTATTAAAATAATTTTTTTACAAAAACATAAACATTTTTTAAAAAAATCAAGATTTATCCAGATCTAATTTAACGGTCTAGATGAGCCAAGCTTTCTCCACCTATTGTAGGAAAACTAAATCCTTTATATAAGAGTATCCATATTTTTTTTTTTTTTTTTTTTTGCTCAAAGAGTATCCATATTACTAACTTACAAGGATATTGGTCAGTGATTTTTATTACTTCAAGACATATGTAGCCACTTTATAAAAAATAAAGGAGAGATGATTAAATTAGGGATAATCTCATATAAAGACGGTCGAATTATGTAAATTATAATTAGAGTTGCTAAACTGAACAAATTATTAATTAGGTTATGTGACACAATTTGGAATTTAGAATTTGAACCAAATTACCTGTTTATCCCTTAGTTAATTTAAAAAAGAAGAAGCAAAATTAGAGAAAGAATATTATTGTTTACTTACTACGGAAGAACCCTAACAACAAGAAAATCATTGGAGACCTCAACACCGTCAAAAAATCGACAAACAAGGCTACAGTAAGTTGATTCTAATGTTAAATCTTCATTTTTTTTAATTCGTTTTAGTTAATCCCTTTATTTTCCCGACCGCTATGAGCCAATTCATGTGATCCCTGATATATCATGTATTAAATCCTTGACAATTCTGCACCGGTTGTTTCATGCTTTGTCTGTTCTACCTTGACAGCAGAATGCAAACATGTTAACTAAATTAAATCCTTTCAAATCAGCATAAGGATGTGTACATTAACAGACACGTTAAAGAGAAAATATATTCATGCGATGAAATCAATCTCCTAATTAAGAGCATTGGAATCAGTTAATTAAGGCATATAAACAAATCACATCTAGACTCAAATTACAGCAGCACAAAATGAAGCATGTAAAATACAAGAGAATACCAACTCGCGTTTCCTTAGTAACGTTCTTTTCAATATTTTATTCTGGAATCTGAATAATTGAAAAGCCCTTGCTCCTGGTCTAGGATGCTAAGGATAAGAATTGCATAAATCCATCAGGACTATTTGTTAATCTCGAGATTTTGCTGACAGAAAACAAGGAATAATTGATCAAGCTTCACAGGAAAAGAAGCAGAACACCAAGAAACCTAAATTCAGAAACATCACCAATCCAAAAGCACCGAAAAACAAATTATAAGCATGAAATAGACAACAGAACCATCTGATATCATGATTCCAAAATAAGGAATAATTGATCAAGACCCATAGGAATCGACGATGGGGTTAACGATACGAGAATGAAAAGATCCAAGAAGCGAGATTTAGAATGGTAGGCACTTCTCAAGAAACCTTGTTCTTGTGATTTCAAGGTCGACGCGCGAAAGCTGCAACAAGGTCCTCAAAGGGAAGTCGAAGCACACCGGAGCAGGGGATCTGGATGGCCGGGCGAGTACGACGTCGACTTCTTGCTTTCCCTTCTCTCTCTTTGTTTTTTTTTTTTTTTTTTTTTTTTTTTTGTTTTGAGGATAAGTTAAGGGTATTATTGGAAAATAATTTAAATTTAAATATTCAATTAGGTCATTGACCCAATTTAAGAATTGTTAAGTTTACCAACTTAATATAGGATTTTTCTATTTATTTGTCTTTATATGGGATTTTCCCATTAAATTATTTATTTTGTCTGAAAATAAAAGAAAGTTACTTGTATTTAATATCATGAGTCTATAATAATTTTTTATTTAATATAAGGTATAACCCTTTTTTAAGCTTAGAGAACAAAGAGATTTCCTCTCTTTCCCACTTCTACTACGATAATATCACTACCCAGGAAAAAAATCTAAAATGAAAAAAAAGTAACCTTTGCTTCCGCCAGTTGAAGTCTATTTAAAGAGGGAAACCCAAGGATAGTTCACACATCCAAAACTTTTCTTCTTCCTTGTGAGCTTTCTTTAGCTTAACCATAATGATGAAAACCCTAGTGGCTCTTCTTCTTCTTGTAGCCTCCATTGTAGCAACAAGCCATGGCTCATCAGAAGAAGCAGCCTACCAAATCTACCCTCTGCGGCTGAAATCCGGGGCGGGCTCGGACGGCGCCACCGTGCAGGGAATAACCTGCGCGAGCTGGCGGCTTGGGGTGGAAGCCCACAACATCATCGAGTGGACCACCGTGCCGGCCGAGTGCGAAAATTACGTCGGCAACTACATGCTAGGTCAAAAGTACAGAGAAGATTCCAAAGCAGTTAACAGAGAAGCTTATCTCTACGTTCGCGCTCTCTCTCTCCCTAAAGATGGCAGAAACGCGTGGGTCTTCGACATTGACGAGACCACCCTCTCCAATCTTCCCTACTATGCTGAAAATGGATTCGGGTATATATATACATACATATATGTGTTCTTTCTCATTTTGTTCATGGATTAATGATGATGATGAAAGTCATATATAGTTTCAGATTCATTATTGTGAGTTAATATAAATATGTTTATATATATGTGTAGGGTGGAACCATATAACTCGACCAAGTTCAACGCGTGGGTGGAGAAAGGAGTAGCACCGGCATTACCGGAGACGCTGAAGCTGTACAACAAGTTGCTGAACCTGGGCATTAAGATTGTCTTCCTTACCGGAAGATCCCTCAGTCAAACTGAAGTTACTGCTTCAAACCTCAAGAAAGCTGGCTACCACACCTGGCTCAAGCTGATCCTCAAGTAAATAATAATCACTAACATCTGCTCTCTCTTAACGGGAAATTAATCCAATTATGTGTGCGTTGGAAACAACATTGGGTGATACCAGATCTTAGGCTCTCTGCTAGTAATTTAGTAATTTACACGCTTTAGATTTAGTTGTTTTTATTTATCTTTTTAAAATTATTTAAATGGTATCGATTCTAAGTTAAATATAAATTTTTAACTCCCGGTTGTTTGAAAAATAATTTTGTATTTAAAAGCAATCAATTAAATTTTTAAATCTTAACCGTTAAAACGGTGTATTTGAATTGTGAAAATCTCACCTGTCTCGAGCACCCAAATTGGGTCTAATATAATATATAGTTTGTGTCCTTTTAAGTGTCATTGTATGATTCAATGATTTGGCCGCCTTTTATAAAAAAAAATCATGAAAATTGATATTCAATGACTTTTCTTTTTGGTTATAATGAGCAATAATATTAATGGATGGTATGGGGTTTGACAATGGCAGGAATACGACGGAGTATTCAGGAGCAACGGCAATGGTGTTCAAATCGGCGGAGAGAGGGAAGCTGGAGAAGGAAGGGTACAGAATCGTCGGAAACAGTGGTGACCAGTGGAGTGACATTCTGGGTAACTTCACGGGCAGAAGGGATTTCAAGTTACCCGACCCGATGTATTACATCAGCTAAGATCCATCACCCAGGATCCGGATCAGTTTGGAGTTGTGCTGCTCATGAGAGAAAGGGATTATCACTTATAATAAGGATTAAGGAGTGACCCTTAAAATGTCTAATCTCCTTTTCCTCTTCCTCTCAGACTAAAATGTATTATTCCAAATTTATCCGTGAGAAATAATAATATTTCCCCTTTTCTGGACCCACGGATATAATTAATTGGGAAAGTTAACCAACATAAATTTTTGAACTAGTTGGCAAAGATACAACTCATTTCATAAACGTTCTTATTGATTCAAATCCTCCTAATGTTTAATAAATTCAACTATTCAAGTCAACTTTTCAAAAAAAAAATAAAAATTAAGTCAGCTTTTCAAAAAAATATAAATTAAGGAAGAACTGACAAAGTGTACCCATAGACTTTTTTGAATAAAAAATGTGTGTTTTAATATTTAAGATATTTTGATTAAAAAAAATTAGTGTGTTTTTTTCTTCTCATAATACCACTAACAAATAAAAAAGAAAAGTGTTAATATAATTTTTTGTCCATCAAATTTATCCTTATTTTGGTTTTTAATCCATTAAACTTCAAACCATATGTTTTGGTCATTTAAAGGATAAAATAGTCCATATAATTATTAAATTATAAGAATTAGTGTTTTAAATGCAGTGAAATTTAAAAGACCAAAATTAAAATGATAATAAATTTAAGAGACTAAATACCATGTTTACACTTTTTTTATATTTATTTTTCGGGGATAATATCAGAATAAACATAGTAAGTTTTTTTAGACCTTTTTATCAAAATGTCTCATAAGTTAAAAACAAATATTTAGAAACATTTAGGGAAAATGACAACAAGGTCCCAAAGATCATAAAAAATAATAAAAAATTCCTAACATAAATTTACATAATTTATATTATTTGTATTTAAACAAAACCAGGGTTTTTTAAATTTTGTTATGAATATAAGACTTCCTATTGTGAATATAGCTTTTGTTGTTGTAAATGGCCAAAGTTTTAAATTTTGTTATGAATATAAGACTCATATTATGAATATAACATTTTTTTTGTTGTGAATAACTAGACGCTTAGAGACTTGAGTTTGAAACAAAATTCAGGTGTTTAAATGTTGTTGTGAATATAACTTTTTTTGTTGTGAATATAACTTTTTCTATTATAAATGACCAGAGTTTTAAATTTTATTGTGAATATAATATTTTTTGTTGGTAATATAAATAATACCAAAAAAATCTCTCCAAACTTTAATATGTGAATTTCTATTATTATGACGTTTTTACTGTTTTTTATGTCATTTCCCCAAACGTTTATAGGTACACCGCCTATGATCTGCCTTTTCACTGACTCAAGCTGTCACGCACTCGCTTCCCATCTTGATGTAAAACGGTGTCGTTTTGTGGCAGCGGGCAGCTTTGGTAAAGCAGAGAATCGTGGTCCCAAAATCCCACGCCAGACTTGTAGTAGAGGAAGCTTTAAATGACCCATCGACCAATGAATAAAAAGGTTGATTGTACTAATACTCTCTGTACAAAAGAAGGGGAAGAGGAAGCTTTTGATTGTCCTAGTACTCCATGGATAACAGTAGGAAGCAGAAATGTAGCCACTGAAGTTTTCTTCCTTTCAGTCTGAGATGCGACTTTAATCGATCATCAATGTGCCACATCAGTTTTATCCAACTGTTTTGAGTGGAATAGTGATATCACATTCAAATTAGTTTTAATAATTTAAAAAGTTTCACATTTTTAGTCTAAGACGTAAATATTAATTGAAGTTTAAAATTATGTTGATAATAATAGTCCTATATTAACAAAATCAATAGAGTAATTAATAATCCGTTTTATTGGGATCACATATTTAAGTTCAAGACTTAGCTGCCCCATTTAACTCTGATATGACTTAATAACCCTTAACCTAATATGCTGATATGTTCAGTGACCGATCTGGATTTAAGGCTTGTTGTGGGTTCCGAAACCTAGGTTTTCTTAGAAGTCCACCAAAAACCTCTCTTTTTTCCAAAATCTATTCTCCACCCAAAATTTATGTATGACCCGACCTTTTCTCTCTCGCGCCGCATAAACCCTAAGATGCTCCCCTTCGTTTTCACTTTCAGCTGGATCTCTGTCTCGCCGACAGCACCTGTGTCGCCGGCGAGCCGCCTCCTCTCGAGCCACAACCACGGTAGAAGTGCAGATCGGATCTCGATCCAGGAGAAGACGAGTTTTAGTTCGGAAGAGAGACATAAAGTGGCGGCGGTCCTTCTTCTCCGGCGCAGGCTCTTCTCTGGTGTCCGTCCTCATCGGCTCTCCAGCTAGGGTGTCCTTCTGATTTTTGAGTTCGGTTGTGGCCCTCTCTCACTCCTGGCAGTGGGAGCTATTGTCACGATGTTTCCGATCCGGTCGCCTCCGGTGAAAGGGACGTCGGTGGTAATGGGAGCTATGTTCCTTTTCCTATGTTATTATTATTATTATTGTTTTATGTCTGGGGTTTGCTTTTGTTGATGAGGTCTCCGCCGAAGGGGACGACCATGGCGATGTTTC
This sequence comes from Acacia acuminata, assembly GCA_019022655.1. Classification (NCBI taxonomy): domain Eukaryota; kingdom Viridiplantae; phylum Streptophyta; class Magnoliopsida; order Fabales; family Fabaceae; genus Acacia; species Acacia acuminata. The sequence continues at coordinate 166,237 of JAFJYI010000045.1, forward strand.
CTGTTTTCTGGAGTTATTTGCCTCTGTTCATGTGGTTTTGGGTTTGCAATTTTGGGGGAAGGGATTTATGGATGGTTGATTCTGCTATTGGCTTTATTTATGAGAGGACCATTCTTAGGGCTGTTCGATGGTGGCAAATCCAAACCACTAGTATTAGCGTTAGTTTGTTTGGTTGATGTTCGCCAGATTTACTTAATTGGAGGAGAAGAAGTATTCTTATTGACTTCTATGGTTTTCTTTCTGAGGTTGGGTTTTCTCTGGTTCTTGCCCCTTTTTAGGGTATTTGTGTAGCTGATCTAATTGCAGCTTATCCTTATAAGAAGGTGTGCCCTGTTGGATGGGTTTTACAACCAACACCTTCTTTCTTGTCACTTCTAACCTTGGATGTTCAAGAAGCTGGTGCAATCTTTGAGGCTTTTATTCCTACCTCTTCAGTGATTTTGGTTTTTAGTTTTTCTCTCATTTGGTTTGTACTGTTTTATGTACTTGTGTTCCTGTTGTTGTTCTTATTCTTGTTCTGGCTTATTTATTTCAGTTGTATTTGTTCTAGTTCATTTTATTTCAGTTATAATTATTATGTTTTAATGTACCTTTTGATTTGAGTATTAATATATAAGTACTTTTGAGCAAAAAAAAAAAAAAAAAATTATTACAATGATGAGAGAGGACGGGCATTCAATTAAATGAGAGGAGTCTGTGACATAAAGCCAAGAAACAAATGAAAAATTTTTTAAAATGAAAAGAAAAGAAAGGACAGGCGTGCAATTATGCCCTGAGCCTGTGGTACAAATTTTTTAAAATGAAAACAAAAGAAAGGACAGGCATGCAATTATTCCTGAGCTTGTGGTACGAGTTAGATGAGGATGCCTGAAGCGGATTATGAAATGAAATTAATTAAATAAGTAAATATACTTACCCGGGATAAGCGGGATAACAGTGATAAAAATGATTTTTGTATCTGATGGACTTTTTTTGATAGGTTTTTTTTTTTTATTGGACTTTTCCTGATGTGATTTGTGTTTAGGAATAGAAGTGATTTTTTTCCTGATGGGCATTTATTTGACATAGCTTTTAAAATATTATTGAGATAAAAAATGATCGAAAATGGCATGAATGATATATATATATATATATATATATGTATATGTATATGTATGTATGATGTATGGATGTAGTGGTGGAGCCAGGATTTTGTGCTTGTGTCCGCACAATTAGTTAGGCTGCCCCCGAAATTTTTTTTAAGAAAAGTTTTAAATGCATTAAAAAAATATATAAAATAATGTAAACAAGAAAAGAAATGAAAACACCAACTTGACATAGAAAAATAATAATAGGGTTAATTAAGCTATTACAATAAAACGATTACAAAAACATTCTTGATTCTTCATTCTTTGAAAATATTGCATTATATCTTCATCATCAATCTTATCAAACATATTACATTCAACTTAAGTTAGTATGCATAAGTTAAACCAATCATGTTCAAAACTATCAAAATAAACTACACATGAAATAATTAAAAAAATTCCAGATGTATTCAATACAACATTTGAAGATTGCATAACATTTTAACTCTTCCATAAAAAACGAATAAGACAAATCCGTTGATCAATAAAAGCAAAGAGCAGAGAAATGGAGAGCAAAATAGGGGAAACAAAGAATAGCCGAGGTCAAACAGATTTTAATCTAAACTTTGAAAGAAGATTATTGTGGATGCCACAACAAATAAATTACAATGTTTGCCTCACATATAATCATAAGATTTTCTTCCCATTCTCTAGACCTTACAATTTGCAGATATAACCAAAATTCTAAACTTCCGATATATGGGAATTTCTTCCATACAAGATTGCAAACAACCAAAGTTTTATAATGATCATTGCAGTGAAGAAGAAAAAAATCCAAGCATCCTCAAGTGCATGCTTTTTTTTTTTTTTTTTTTAGTGCATCCAGTGTCCTAGGGTAGGCCATCTTTCAGGCACATCAACGGCCCCAGACTAATCCGGATCGAGACCGGGTTGGTCCCTTTCGTGGGGAAACCTCTACCACCCACGCATGTTGCAGTCCCACGTCTCGAACTCAAGACCCGTAGTTAAGTTAAAACAGCCCCTTACCAGCTGACCTAAACATTTGGTGGTTCAAGTGCATGCTATTGATATAGCATTTCAAAACGTAGTTTTATAATGATCACTGCAATGAAGAAAAAAAATCCAATCATCATGTAGTACAAAACTATTGAACAGAATCACCAATTTCTTTATAACATAGTTTTATAACGATCACTAAAGTGAAAAAAAAATCCAATCATCATGTAGTAGAAAAAATATTGAATAGAACCACCAATTTTTTTGTTCATACAAGGAAGTCCTGACATAACATGCAAGAATCGCAAATAATAAAGGGTTATGACCTCAAAAGACTGAAATATATAACGTTGCTCATCGGCATGTGATGTTATGGTCACAAGTAAGCAAACTGAACAAAAACTAAATGGCACTACAATGAAAAAAGCACGGACTGTAGCTTATCAAGGAAACTGTTTTTCACTTGTCTGCGAAAATTCAATTTAAAATTTTGAAATTTCTTTACACATCCTAATTGCAAATGGTTCCTAAAACATTATTATTATACTACAAGTTCACTAAAGACCATGAACATCAAATGTATCGTCTTTATCAATGTTTTACTAAGTAGACATTGGTCACTAGGTTAATAACTTACGAAACCGGATATGGGAGATCAAAGCATCCCCAAATTTTGCCCATATTGAGATAAAAATTAGAATTGCAAAATAAATAAACACAGTTCCGCGGCTGCACATACATCCCTTGCACCCACACAAAATAGCACAAAACAGAGAAGGAAAAAAAAGGCAGTAGAGGGACCTTGAGTGGAGGAGGAAGGCTGAGACGATCGGCGACTATAGTACGGATGGCGGTGGATTGAAGTTGAGATGGTGGAGAAGGAGAACGAAGGTCTTGCTCGATCTGGTTCGAAATCGTGGCACTCTTCTTTCAATCCACAACTCTGTCTCTCGCCGCTGTCACCCTCGACAATGGGAAAAGGAAGGTCGCCGGAGTTGGAGGAAGGAACAGATGGGGGACGAATCGAGATTTAGGTCACAATGTCTGCATAGAGGAAGGAAGGTTTCTTTGATTTTTCATTTACAAAAAAAGGGGGGGAATTAATGTCAACACTTGCGGTCATGTGACCTGCTATGGCTTTGCCACTGTATGTATGTATGTATGTATGTATGTATGTATGTATGTATGTATGTGTATGTTGTATAAAATGTGATAATTTGGACTAAAAACTTAAAAATAAATATAGATTTTCTAAATAAAATAGTAAAAGTACCATTAAAAATATTACAACACAATAAAATGATTAAATAAAGTGAGACTGCGTGTTGGGGGGAGGGGGCAATGGTCTTTTTTGCTGAGAAGTCATTGTGAAACCACTAGAAGCTCGATCAATGAGCTTCAACCAAAAAGCCACATCAACCCCAAAAGTCTATCAAATAGTGACGCTATCCCAAACACACAATAATCAGGTTTTCACTTCCTAGGCTTTTTTTCAGCATCAGAATTCCATCAGATGCCATTCCAAACAGGCCCTATGGCGGTCAGGAAGTAAGTAGAAACAATTTGACAGTTGTGAGTTTTTTTAGGTGTGAGTTGTACAGTTTGACAGTGTTTTCAGGGCTAGACTTTGACAGGGGGATGTACAGCTTGCACACATAACATAGGGAAAATTACATATAGGTCCCAAGGAAGAGATATTTACATTTAGGTCCCTTGAAATTACGAAATTACTCGAAGTCCTTGGGACTTCGAGTAATTATTTCAGAATGTAAAATTACTTTCTTGCCCATAGTGCATATTTCACACGAAGCGATTAACAACACAAAATGCATAAATTAACAACACAAAATGCATAAATTAACCACAATTTTGAAAACCTTCAATTTGTCATGTCTCACTTTCGAGGCGATTAACAACACAAAATGCATAAATTAACCACAACTTTTGAAAACATTCAATTTGTCATGTCTCACTTCGGAGGCGATTAACAACACAAAATGCATAAATTAACAACACAAAATGCATAAATTAACCACAACTTTCGAAAACCTTCAATCTGTCATGTCTCACTTCCAGGAGGCGATTAACAACACAAAATGCATAAATTAACAACACAAAATGCATAAATTAACCACAACTTCGGAAGTGAGACATGACAAATTGAAGGTTTTCGAAGTTGTGGTTAATTTATGCATTTTGTGTTGTTAATTTATGCATTTTGTGTTGTTAATCGCTTCGTGTGAAATATGCACTATGGAAAAGCAAAGTAATTTTACATTCTGAAATAATTACTCGAAGTCCCTTGGGACTTCGAGTAATTTCGTAATTTCAAGGGACCTAAATGTAAATATCTCTCTTCCTTGAGACCTATATGTAATTTTCCCCATAACATAACTCAAGATTGTATCTAATGGCCCCTTGTATGGAGAGAGCTTTAAGTAGCCTATATTTAGAAAATAGCTCCAAGAATCAAAAGCTTTAAGTGGAGTGTTTAGGTTGAATTTTAAATTCTATCTGAGAACCAAGCACAACGCAGAGTGCTCTTCTCCGCCTTCCGCTTTCGTTGTTTTTAAAGCCAGAGGGACACCGGATTAAGAAAACCATTCTCGCTTCTTATTTTTGTCTAAACGAAACAATGTAATTTAGGTTCACAGGAGAAACTCTTAGGTCTTGTCACTGGACAAATCATTTACCCTTTTTAAAATCAGTTGTTTAAAGTTACTTTCAACAAATGCTTTTAAAAAAAAAAAAAAAAGTTAAGCAAAAAATATAAATAAATAAAATGAATAATTTTTTATTTCAACAACTTTTTTTTTTTTTTTTTTTTCAAAAACAGCATTCGAACGTAAAAAATATTCAAATTTTTTGACCTTTTACTCTCACGCCTCCAACTTTTTGTTCCAGTCTCTTCACAGGCCGCTCTCTTACTTCCGCTTTATGAAATAATTCCACCACTCCTCCTCCTTCCATTTCATTCCCAATTCCAGTTCTCTCATCATCGATATCTCTTTCTCTTCCACTCTCTCTCTCATCCTACATCTCTATTTCAGAAATTATTGGGGAAACATGTTGGGGAGGATAGCATGCAACTCGCATGGTTTCTCTACTCCCGTTATCTGGAGGGGTTTTTTTTTTTTTTTTTGCTGATACTCCTGGATTTAACCAGCCTAGCTTATTGAAAGTGACCAAGCATTCACTTGCTCAAACTTTTCCGGAAATCTGTGTTGTGGTAACTCAATATCAGACGTACTTTAGTGTTGACTGAGTTTCTGGTTAATCTCTGTGCAAGTTGCTGTCGTTCACTGGTTCACTTGCTATCCTATTGCACATCAAATTTCATACTTGAATACTGCCAACCTCGACACGTCCCTCGGACTTCGGAGAGCATTTGGTTGTGCATATTCATCTTCCTGTATCAGACTAGTGCTACTGAACTAGATTTTACAAAATGAATTGTCGCTGTACAGAACTGATTTTTATGCATTGAGTTACTGAGTGCATCCCTGTGAACTTATTAGTTTAGTTATAAAACAGAAGATATATTCACAGTTGTTGCAATTCGCCTTTTTTTGTCTGGAACTATTGTTGATCGTGGGATGTGTCACCCTACGAACAATGATTTTTACATGTGTGGTCATGGTGGGACTGTGAGTATTTCCTTTTTAAATAACAAAATTAAAAAACCACTGTTTAGTAGTTAAAACGTGTTTTTTTAGGCATTATAAACTTTTGTTATAACGCAACAAATTACATAACAATATGCACTTTTCATCGTGTTGTTAATTGTTTTGTTTGCATAGGGAACACTTCGGCCAATTCATTACCACGTAATACGCGATGACATCGGTTTCTCGGCTGACGATTTGCAGGAGTTTGTACATTCTCTGTGCTATGTGTAAGTTGATAAGTAATTCATCGTTTTTAGTTTAAATTTAACAATTAGCTTTCTATAACTGGAAACATTTTAGATATTGTGATAAAATCAACTATTAGAGTGCACAATCACTTCAAGAATTCTATCTGTATAGTGGTGGGCAATATGTGACTGACAAATTCTTTGGCTTTTTTTGACAGGAGCCAGAAGGCCACATCAGCTACGATATATATATATATATATATATTTTATACTACAAGGTAGGGGGAGGGGGGGGTTCGAACCTTGCGGACATGAAGGAGAGAAGACTAACTCCAAAATCACTGTGCTACTAAGGGTTCGAACCCTGGCATCAGCTACGATATTAGGTAAATTCCGTTCAACTTCTAGATGCATCTTTCTCAATCACTACTTATAATAAAAAAAAATAGGGCTTTAGACTGTCACAGTTATATTATATAGGGGAATAGATCTAAAAAATTATAACCGGTGGCAATTCCGTAAATATAAAGAATTCTTTAGACCGATTTTTTTTAATAAGAGGTCTGAAATATATTATTTAGACTTATTTCCCAATCAACCGGTTTAAAAAGTTTTATAAAATTTCTATTACTTTTAAAACCTGATGTTATAAGGAATCGGTTTAAAAAGTTAAAAATAAATAAAATGTTTATTACTTTTAGGAACGGATGTTACTAAGAACTGGTCTAAATTTTTTTAAAAAAAATTAAATAAAATGTTTATTACTTTTAAGACCGTATATTATAAAAAACCGATCTAAAAAGTTGAAAATAAAATACAATGTCTATTCCTTTTAAGATAAATGTTATGAAGAAGAAAGCTTCTGAAAAGTTAACTTTTAAGACATTATTTTGACAACAACTGGTCAAAGATTTTCATTAGCCTCTTCAGTCCTGAATTAGACTAATTGAATTCTGTCTGTTATAATAATAAATACGCCGAACAAAAATTGAATTTTACCTGCAAGAGCTCTTCTGTCAGGTTGTGGGAGATGTGGCAATTCATCGGCCGCAAGCTAAGCTCCGTCGGAGCTACAGACATGGGAGATGTGGCAGAGGCGGCAGCGACGACTGTGACCTCCTGTGGGTACTTGCTGATTTATATTCTGAGATGTGTTGATTTTGATTTTATTGTCTTCCTTTGGTTTTGATTTCAATCTTACTGTTCCCTCCTTTTTTCTAAGATGTCTTGGATGGACGATGGTTATTCACTTGCATATCGGAATCACACGCGATGTGAGATTGGAAGCATATGCTTAAATCTATTGAAATTGGACTGTGGTTGCTATTTGCTCGCCCTTTTCTTCTCTCAATTTGCACTGGTTATTGATTGATTTCTTTGTTTTTGAAGTCCAAGGTTGTTTCGTGGTCGATATGATGTTTTGAAATCATAGGAATGAAGAAATATACTGGCGTGTTTACCCGATTAGCTTGTTTTACTCATATCATTTGATTTCAAATCTGATTTAGTTGTTTTCTTAACCAGTTGACACGGCACAAATCCTCTCGGAGTCGGGCTTAAAGAAGTTGAAATCGATGAGGTCGACAGCGCGGCTAGAGGGGCTCATAAAGTAGAGAGTGATGACGAGGAAGACGATGAGGCTAGAGTAGAGGATGACAAAGACGAGATTGTAATCGAGATTCTCCCAGAGGTAGAGGAGGTCATCATGGAATAAGACGGTAAAGAGGTAGGCGGAGGCCGCTGCTAGGATGGGGATGAGGATGAGGTACATGTCGTTGGAGATGAAGATTTGGTATCCGAGCTTGACGCCGTAGAAGAATTTGGAGAATTCGGTGACAGTCAGGCTGAGGATCCGCCATGCATGCTGTTGCATGGTAGACTTTTGACACCGAATATTTTACACAATATATCTTAAAAGTCTTATTTTTAAAACCAGTTATTTTACACAACTAATTTTAAAAATCTTTTAGGACCTTATTTCTAAAAAAAAAAAAAAAAAATTATCTTAAAAATAATAGACTTATAAGATCTATTTATCGAAACCAAATCCAAAACGGTTAAAAAGCTTTTTTCTTTTTCTTTTTTTCCTTTTTTGTAATAATAATGAATACGTAATATTCTCCTTAATATACTCTAACTAAATAGATTATGTTCAAAGCTCAAATATTTTGTTTTTATGCAGAAATTTTAGTCATGTTGCAGTTGTACCGTGTACGCATATATTACAACAAGCTAGCTTATTAGTTTTATGCAAAGTGCAGAAGAAGGGGAGAAAATCTTTTTTATATATAGACACACAATGATGGTTTTAAAAAAAAAACAGTCAATGTATTTTTTTATTTTTTATTTTTACTTTCAACGACTGTTTTTTAAACTTACAACGACTGTTTTTAAATAATAGTAAACAGTCATTATAAGTAGACTTACGACTACTGTTGAAAAACCAGGGACGGAACTACGAACGGGTTAGGGGTGGCCCCCCAAGTTATAAAATAGTACCCAGATGTTTAGGAAATTATATTTCAACCTTATACAAATTTTAATATTTTCAATTTAGTCCTCACTAAAAGTTTCGTAAAGGGACTAAAATGAACATATTAAAATATTTATAGGGTTGAAATATAATTTCATAAACACCTATGTTTTATTCTGTAATTTTCACCCCCCAAAAAAAGTTGAATTCCCTATTTCAAACTTTCGACAACACTCACATACATAAACTTTTATATTTATACAGATAAGGACATAATTGAAAAAATAATACATATTTGATACATTTAACTAATTTTAATAGTTTTTTAAATTAATTCAAATAAGACATTTTAAGCTTATAATAAATGATGGAGGGCATACTTTTTAAGAAATTGTAGCTGAATTACTCAATTCGGTTCTTTTTATAAGCAACAACTATTCAAATTACACAAAATGAATGGTTAGTTAAAATTAGTTAAAGGCAATAAATGTAAAAGATATGTAGTTTTTTTTTTCCCTAAATATACCCTTATTTATGAAGACGATGAGTCATGAGTGTGAGAAAGAATGAGTGGAAAAGGAGATGATAGAGACATGCAATTAACTGTGGGTAAAAATTAAAAAAGTGTATTAAATTTAATTGTTGCTTATATATAGTATCAATACTAGAGATAGAAGAATGCTTATGAATAGTATCAAAAAGAATATATAGCAAGGGAAAATTCCAAAGAAATACTATTTGACCTTACAAAACTCCAATAAGTCACAAGGGAGAAATATGTGATTATGAGATAATATTGTCCTTTTACTAAAATACCTCTCTTGTTTTTTTTTTTTTAAAACGGCAAGTTCTCTTAGCCACTTAGAGCTCCGTAGGCCACCGGCCTCCTGTGACCGTTTGACTAATGCGATTAACTACTTTGGTATGAAAAATGACAATTTTGAGTTCTCTATAATCCTTATCAGATATCGTTGACGAGGTGAATAAAAACAATGACAACTTGCATATAGCAATTCACCATGATGGTATGGAGATTGACAACTTGGGGAGCTCAGGTTGTCCCTCCTTTTTCAATTTATCAACAATGCTTGAAAATGTTTAGGGAGATTAAGTTATCAATCTCATCGCATTATTCAAGTTGTCACTATAGACATGCGGCTTAGGTAGGTGGAAAAGCTCCAATTTCGGCAAGGGTTCTGTCCCTTTTTATTATTTTTTAAAAAAAATGAAGAGTATTTTGGTAAAAACATAATATTTCAATTTTTTTTTTTTTTTGGGCTCAAGATGAGGAGTATGTTAATGGAACTTTTAGAGTTTTTCAGGTTCAAAATAACCATCTAATAAAATAACGAGGGATTTGTCATCGTGGTCCATGAGGTCGTGATCCACGAGGTCATTTTAAAACCTGAAAAGAAAATTAAAATGAAAAGTTTGTGTAAAAAAATCGTGGTCCCACACTCCCAGGGGATTTCCAGGTCACGAGATCCACATCAGCAGATTCTTTTATACACAGTTAATTAATCATCTTTTTTTAATATAAAGTATATTTATCTAATTTTATTATATTAAAAAATTTAATAAGAATCGAATAAAGTAAAAAACTAAGTAAAAATAAATAAACAAGCATTGGACCTTTTATCTGATAAATTATGATAAAATAACAAGAGCCTGATGAAGAACTGAAAGAAAAATGAGAAGAATAAAACATCTTAAATGAAAAATTGAAGGAAAAATCTCATTTAAATACCATTTAAAAATTTGTAAAACCTCTAGAAATTTCTGAATTTGTAAAAAGAGGCGAGAGGTATCGAAGACCTATGAGGGATATGCAAATTCGGGTGAAATTATTCTTTTACCCTTATTTTTAAATAAATAACATAAAAATACCCTCATCGGAGGGCCGCCGCGAAGGACCACGGCGGCCACTTAGGTGAGGGGGTGGAGTTTTTTTTGGGGGGATGGGGTTTTTTTTTAAAAAAAAAAAAAAATAGATTCATTGAAAGTGTGGGGGATGGGGTTCGAACCCCCAACCCCCACACACATCAATGGGGCCAATTGAGCCAGTGGGTTCCTTTAATATATATATTATTAACAAATATATATATTCTTCTTAACATTTTTCAATAGTATTTACAAATCCTGAAACGCCAATTATAAATCCTAAAACGTCATTTACAACTTTTTTACAAGGATCCTTTTTTTACTCTTTAATGCCACAAATCTGAAACGTCAATTACAAATTCTAAAACGCCAATTACAAATCGAAACTTCATTTACAACTTTTTTTAAAATTTGTAAATTTGTAAAGAGAAAAAAATGTAAATTTGAAAATGCATTTCAAGATTTGTAATTAGCATTTTAGGATTTATAATTGGCGTTTCGGGATTTGTAATAGTGCTTTTTTTTTTTTTCACTCACTTTGGCATTAAAGAGTAAAAAAAAGGATCCTTGTAAAAAATATTGTAAATGGCGTTTCAAGATTTTTAATTTGCGTTTTAGGATTTGTAATAGTGCTTTTTTTTTTTTTTTTTTTTTTTTTTTTTTTTTTTTTTTGCATTATAGAGGAAAAAATGTAAACTTGAAAAAAGTTGTAAATGGCGTTTCGGGATTTATAATTGGCATTTTAGGATTTGTGATAGTGCATTTTTTTTTTCATTCACAAGCATTAAAGAGGAAAAAATGTAAACTTGAAAAAAAGTTATAAATGATGTTTTAGGATTTGTAATTGGCGTTTTAGGATTTGTAATGGCGTTTCAAGATTTGTGATAGTGCAATTTTTTTTTCACTCACAAGCATTAAAGAGGAAAAAATGTAAACTTGAAAAAAAGTTGTAAATGACGTTTCAAAATTTTTAATTGGCGTTTCAGGATTTGTGATAGTGTATTTTTTTTTTTTTCACTCACAGGCATTAAAGAAGAAAAAAAATGTAAACTTGAAAAAAGTTATAAATGACGTTTTAGGATTTATAATTGGCATTTTAGGATTTGTAAATACCATTAAAAAAATGTTAAGAAGAATATATATATCTATTAATGTGTGTGTGTGTGTATATATATATATATATTAAATGAACTAACTTGGCTCCATGAATGTGTGGGGTTGGAGGTTCGAACCCCACCCCCCACACTTTCAATGAATGTAATTTTTTTTAAAAAAAAAAAAAACCTCCACCCCCTCATAGGTGGCCGCCGCCGGCAGCGGCCCTCCAGCAGTTGGCCACCGATGGTCCTCTGGCGGTGCCAGGGGCAGAGCCAAGAATGGAAATTAGGGGGCGAAAAGTACAAAATGAAACCCAGTGGAGTTAGCATTTGAAATTGGGGACGAAAATTATAGAATTGGACCCAAAATTTTATGAAATTATGATTTAGCCTCATAAATATTTAAATATATTCATTTGAGTCCCTCCATAATAGAGCCGGGAAATCGGGCCGAAAATATCCGGCCCGTTTAGACCCCTGGCCTGTAGGGCTCGGGCTTAAAAAAATCGATCGAGAATTTTGAATTTGGCCTGCCGGGGCCGGCCCGTAGGGCTCGAGGCCCTGTAAAGGGCGGCCTACCCCGAGGCTTCGGCCGGCCGTTAGGCCGTTTCACTGTAGCATTTTTTTTTTTTTTTTTTAATCACTTGGCCTTTATCTATATATTTTATATGTTATAGAGTTATTTATCAATCTAAGCACAACTACATAAATACATAATAACTATACTCCGAAGGTGACAATTGACAAAGATAGTTGTATGCTTCTTATATCTTATGTGAGTCATCTAATCTTGTTTAGTTTAATGCTTCTTATGTTTTATGTGAGTCAATTGTAGACAATGGTTTGTTTTTTGTTATGAATTAATGAATGTGTTGATTTGTATTGTTTAGATATTAATGTTGATAATATTTATTTGATAGATTAAAATTTTAATGGTTGCAATTTACTAATTATATTTCTTTGAAAAAAATCGAAAGAAAAATAGTTAAAATTTGGAATAGTAATTTTCGAGACCTTGTAGGGCCCCGGCACAGCCCTGGTACTATCGGGTCGGGCTTTGAAAAACAGACATTTTCGTTCTTGGGGCCCGGAGGGCCGGGCCCTGAGGGCCCGGCCGGCCCGATTCCCAGCTCTACTCCATAAGACACTGTAATAGGGACTAAAATGAAAAGATCTAAATTTTTTAGACAAAATCATAATTTTCAAAAATTTTAGGTCAATTTTATAATTTTAGGGGGGACGGGGGTCACCCCTAGCCCCCCTGATTCTGGTGCTCTGATGAGGGTACTTTTTTAATATGATATTTGAAGTGTAGACTTTTTGGACATTTTTTCTCTTTCTTGAAATCCAATTGATATTTTCCCTTATTTTTTTTTTTAGGTGCAGAAGTAAATTTGTCGGGATACGTAGGAAATGCTTTTGTCTATTATTTGAGGGGAATATGAGAAATGACTTATGCATAAGCGACATGATTATTAATATAGTACGATGATCAGTGTGGTCCCCACTCCTTCCATAATTGAAGAGGACAGACGTAGACACATTTATAACGTGATTGCAATTTCAGCCGCAACTTTTTCTGATCCCTCGGGATAATGAACCACTGGCATATATTACGGATGGTGATGATGCTGCTGATCGGATAATAAATAAAGGGTTTGCTTTTTTCTTTGGAAAAATCCCATTAAAGGGATTAAAAAAATGTAAAGAAGATTCTGATTTCAAAAACAATCATGAGGTCCACTTGATATGGCGCAGCAAAAACAAGTTGTATTAGAATTCCACCATAATCAAGTAATATACTAATTGGCTTATAATTAAGGTTATAATCATGGAATGTGCAAGTAATGCGGCTGAAACACGGGCTTGAAAGCGCACAAAGCTCAACGATTGAAACCCTAAAAGTAATCTCTATAAATAGGAAGTTAATATAAAAGATACACATTCTTTATTCAACCTATTTACTATTCAGCTTCATTGTATACACACCTCACCCTTTTTTGGCTAAACGTCATACTCGTGTTGCACAGTGATCCGTTGCTCTCTTTGATATCTTTTATATAGATATCTGAGAAAGTCATCTGATATTCCTTTCGGTGTCTTTCTAATAGATATCTTGGTGAATCTTTTGATCCTATATAAATCACCTACTAGTCCATTGAAGCTAAACATTTATGTCCTACACCAGAACACTCACTAATAACTTTTTTATTAACAATTTTATCTGTGGATTATAATAATTTTTTAAGACTTTTTTTATGTTAATATTTTTTATTAGATTTTTTTAACAATTTTTTTTGATGAGATTAGACTTTAAAGAGATAATAAATAAAGGCCTAGTTTTGTTTTTTCCTTCCTTTTCTTCTTTTACTTTTCATCTTTAAAGAGGCAGTGTGAGACCCATGAGTGTGAGAGTGTCAGTGGGCTGTCATTTCATGTATAAGCAGGTGGCCTCTCCCGTATGATTTGTTTATATATATGTATATATATATATATATATATATTAAGAAAATATTTTTTTGTTAATAATAATTAGTTCTTTAAGCTATTTGTTATTCTCTATCAAAATATCTTAAACGACTTGGTTTTTTTGTTTTTTTCTTTTCAAAGAAATGACTGCCTTTAATTTATAATACTATACTTTTTTATAAGCTTTATATAAATCTACATATTTCATTTGTAAACGTAATTAGGTGAACTGGATTTGAATTGAAGATGATATAATTATTCAATTTTTTTCAAATCATTGCCTGTCTAACTGCCTTGTATATTAAGAAGATATACTATTTTATGTAATAAACAGATGAGTATTAGTTTGTGATGAGAGAAGTGACTCATTTTCTATATACTTTTATAGAGATAAGATAGAAAAAAAGTCAGATTGTAAATATAATTTATGTTTGAATTGAGGGTGACAGGAATGACTTTTTCCAAATGGAGACGTATTTGAATTATTATTTAAAAAATTAGTTGAGATGGAAAATGGGGGGAAGCACCAAAAAAATGCTTTTTTTAAAAAAAAAAACCAAAATAAAGCATATTAGAAAGTTTTTTCCAAAGTAATACTCACGCCCCGACACAAAAGTGTCAGTGGCGTGACACAAGTTCACGCCACCTAGTGGCGTGAACATTGATACTATATCATCAGACCCACAATTGTGGGTTTGATGATATATATTTTTTTTTAAAAAAAATTAAATGTCAGTGGTGTGAACAAGGTTCACGCCACTGACATTTTGTGTCAGAATGTGTTAGTGGCGTGACCCTTTTTTGCGTCACACTAGTGGCGCACCTATCCTTACGCTACCAACCGCATTACTTTGGTAAAATGTTTCCAATCGCTTAATCGATAAATTTTTTTTTTTTTTTCTTATTTTGGTCAAAAAGCCATGAAAAATGACATGAATCTTATTGAATGCTATATATATATATATATATATATTAGTTTTATATACTGTGATAATTAAAAATAAAATTTTACAAAAAAGGTTAAATTATTATTTAAAAATAATAATCTTTAATTTTATCACGAGCATAATTTATTTGACCCAATTTTACTCATATGCGTGGCACATATTTTGCAACATCATCGTCTTATTTTGTGAGCATCGTTCTTTATAGGGGAGGCCCATATATAAATTCCTTATAACCTACACAATGATGCCACGTATACGAATAGAATGGTCAGGAATCTCTTACGTGCTAGCTATTGTCAAAAGCTATTGAGCCTCTTTGGGTTAACAATGGGATCGGTAGTTTATTTTTTATCTGACTTTTTAAAATTCTAGTAGGAAAAAATTCATGTTATAAATATAATTTATGTTTGGATTGATGGTGGTAAAAGTGACGGGTCTACGTCAAAAAGCTTAGAACTTCTTGGAAAAAGCTACCCCATAACGTTTTTTTCTTAACGATTTTTAGGAGTTTTTTCTAAATAAAAAAAAAAAAAAAAAACCAATGAACTTAAAGCTCAACTCAAACACTTTACTTCTGACATTTTTTCTACTACTACTTTTTACCAGCTTTAGGCTACTTAAAGCTCTCTCCAAGTAAACCCATTATTTGAGAATATTACTATTTCTAGAGACTTTTCATCTTGTCATTTATCCCTGTTTGTTGCTTATCGGCCTTTGCCTTTCTATAAACTTCATCTTATGGTAAGCGGTTTGTGTCGTTTAAGCAAAGGTCTCGGGTTTGAGCCTTGTGAATGCAAAAAAAAACCCTCATTTGGGAGACTCTCCCACCATAGCCAAGTGCACGACGCAGTCGATTCGGATTAATCGGGCGAAGCTCGGTGAACCGGGTGGCAACAACAACAAAAAGGCTAAAGTATACTTTTAGTCCCTTAAGTTTACATCAGGTATACTTTTGGTCCCTTAACTTTATAAAGCATACTTTTGATCCCATAATTCTAACATCGTTAGTGTTACTAACGGAAAATGCTGACACAGCAAGCTCAAATGATGACTGTGCAAAATCAAGTAATGACTATGAAATTAAATATTATTAATATTAAATTTAAAATATGTGTAAATTTAAAACTTCTGAAAACTTGAAACCCTAGATATCAAAACCTTGATTCTTATAAACTTATGAAAAAAGAATAAGAAAAATCTCTCTCAACTATGAATTGTTCTTCGGCTTCAACATATCACATCTGCCCATAGTTATTCGGCTTCAACCTATCACATCTGCAATCAGGTCCGGTGCATATCTCCTCTACAACCAAAAATCTCTGCAACCAAAAATCTGGTACGTATTTCACATGCGTTGGAGATTGGCTTCTTTGATTTTGCTTTCTCGTATCTTTTCTCCTGCAAATACTTTTTGTTTAAACCATCGAGCAAGTACGAAATTATAAACCAAAAGGTGAAACCCTTCCATAGTTATCAAGCAAGTATTTCACTATCATCGCACCTTCATTCATGTTTCCGATCTCTCAAGCAAAACCCATCCATAGTTGTAACATACTGATGCTCAAATCAAAAGTTATGTTTCCCATTAAAAACCAAAAGTCTTTTAGCATCAACAATATTGAAACATTCATAGACAAGGCACAATATACAAATATCAAATTGTTCAACCCCAGATACAATCTATGAACAATTTTTTTTTAATACAAACCTCAAAATCTCAATTGCATCAACAAATAGCAACAAAAAAAACATTATGAAAAAATCAAGAGATTACCCTTTAAATTGATATATAATCAAAGTTTCCATCTACATGATGTTTCCCACTATAAACCAAAAGGCTTCCAGCATCAACAATAATGAACCATTCATAGACAAGGCACAATATACAAATATCAAATTGTTCAACCCAAGATACAATCTATGAACAAATTTTTTTTAATACAAACCTCAAAATCTCAATTGAATCAACATATAGCCCAAAAAAAAATGACAAAATCAAGAGATTACCCTTCAAATTGATATATAATCAAAGTTGCCGTCTACATGATGTTTCCCATTATAAACCAAAAGGCTTCCAGTATCAACAATAATGAACCATTCATAGACAAGGCACAATATAAAAATATCAAATTGTTCAACCCCAGATCCCATGAACAATTTTTTTTTTTAATACAAACATCAAAATCTGAATTACATCAACAAATAGCCAAAGAAAAAAAAAAGTGAAAATCAAGAGATTACCCTTCAAATTGATATATCATCAAAGTTGTTGTCAAGTGTTCTGATTTCTTGCTTTCTTGTGCAATTTGAACTTATTTATAGATTCAAAAGTTTAAATCAAAGATCAGGAACAATAGTGATGAAGATAGTGCCTTGAATACTGACTTTAATGATAGTGAAGAAGAAGTGGATGAAAGTGATATTGAGGTGGTCAGCATACAATGTAGAGAAAATTCAAATGAAGAGGATGAGAGTGAAGATTCAAAAAGTCTTGATGATAAGGAAGAAGCTAGAGATGAAAATGAAGGAGAAGATAGATGCATTAGGAATATGTTTCCATTACATAGGATGTCAAAAAATATGAGTGAATACAGTGGGAGGCGGGAACCCTTTATAACACCAAAGATGATTTTAAAGAAGCCATAACCTCATATCTTTTGTGCATCTTGGAAAGGGCCTTAAGTTTATTAAAAATGATAAGGTAAGGATTAAAGTAAGGTGCAAGCCCGACTGTGATTGGAAAGCATATTGTGCAAAGTTAAAAGGAGAAGAAACATGGCAATTAAGGATGATCAATGACAAGCATACATGTAGCAGGGAGGTGAATAATAAATTGTTAAAATCTAAATGGTTGGGCAGGAATATTCAAAAAACTGTGAAAGAAAATCCCAAGTATAAATTAAAAGATATTGTTGATAAAGATCTAAGAGAAAGTGGAATGTAAATGTCTCAAAGGTAGTGGCTTCTAAAGCAAAGAAAGAAGCATTGAGTCACCTTCATGGGTCCTTCCAAGAACAATTTCGACAGTTGTATGACTATTGTCATGAGCTAAAAAGGTCTAATCCTCACTCTACAGTGTTGTTAAAAGTAAATAGGCCACCTGACTATGATGCAGAGCTTGATGCGTTATTGCCGTCTAGAAACATGCTCCCCAAATTTGAAAGGCTGTATATATGCTTTGAGGCTTGTAAGAAGAGTTTCTTTACTTGCAGACCAATTATTGGGTTGGATGGATGTTTTCTTAAGGGGCCATATAAATGCCAATTATTGGTCGGCGGGGAGAGATCCTAATGAGCAAATGCTCCCTATTGCTATTTCTTGTTGTAGAGGCGAGAGACCAAAGATTCTTGGACTTGGTTTCTATCTAATTTGATTGGAGACCTCGGTGGGACAAATAAATGCAAGTCCTATACCTTTATTACAGACCATCAAAAGGTAAAATTTCATTCTTTGTCCACTTTTTTAACTTTGTATTTAACATATAGTATTTAAATATAATATTGTAATGATTTTACGGGGTCTTTTACCTACCTTTAATGAGCTCTTACCTGAAAGCGATTCCCAGGAACAAATCTGAAAGAAAAGATGTGGAAGGCAGCCAAAGCTCCCTACCCGCAGGCATGGGAAAGAGCAATGAAGGATATTCAGAAAATTAATGATGATGCATATAATTATCTCATCAAAATTCCTCCCAGATTTTGGAGTAAGTCTCGATTTTCCTTTGAACCAAAGTGTGATGTATTAGTAAATAATATGAGTGAAGCTTTCAATAGTGTCATTCTTGATGCAAGAGAAAAACCAATTGTGTCAATGTTGGAGGATCTTAGGATTTATTTCATGAATAGGTGGGCTGCTAATAGAACTAAAATGAATAGCTTTCAAGGTTCAATTCTTCCAAATATTAAAAAGAAATTTGAAAGAGAGGCTAAGGATAGTGGTAGATGGTTACCTTCTTGGGTTGGAGATGAAAAGTTTGAGGTTCATGATGGACATGAGAGATTTGCACTTGATCTAAAAGTTAAAGAATGCAGTTGTAGAAAGTGGTCATTAACTGGCATCCCTTGTGCTCATAGCATAAGTTGCATATATTGGTGGTCAAAGAACCTAGAAGTTTATGTGTCCATTTATTATAGGAAAGAGGCTTATCAAGTATGTTATGAACCTATCATTTTTCCTACAAATGGCGCCAACTTATGGACAACAACAGAATATCCAGATGTGCTCCCGCCAACATATAGAAAGACTATTGGTAGACCATGAATATCGAGAAAAAAGGATCCAAATGAAGAAAAGAAAGGAAAATCTAAGATGAGTAGACTGGTTTTGCTGCAAAATGTTCAAATGGTGGCACTCTCGGCCACAACAAAAGAAGTTGTAACTTCAAGCAACATTGGAAATCATGATATTCAAACTAATGCAAGAAACACTCGGCCTAGTGTATTGAGTGCCACAATGAACACACAAACAAGTGTGCGAGCCAAGTGAGGTAAAATCTTCCACTTCAATTTTATAAGCTTTGATTGATAATGAACTTGCTTTAGTAGTAACATAAATTTTGTAATTTGTATTACACGCTTTAATAATGTACAAATCATAATATGACTTGGCCAAATGCTTTAATGTAGGAGACTTTAAGTCAACCTTCTATACAAACATCTTGGAAAAATGTGCCGCTATGGCGTACTCCTAGTTCCCATCTCATACAAAGACCAAATGTGAAAAGCAAAATGACAATGGTAATCAACAGCCAAGCAACAACACCAAGCCGGCCAACTGATGCAACATCAAGTCAACCAAATGCTACAAGATAAAGCATTTATTCTTCTTGCTTTTGTCTACAAGGAAGATCATGTTTAAATTTGGATTTCTTTTACATTTACACTTTAGTCATTTTCTTCATGACAATTGCTTTTAATGTTTAAATTTCCTCTCCAATCTTCTTCTATTTCAGACCATGAATCAAAACAAATGTTGTTGCAACATTAATCATATTAAGTATTAAAGTCCACCCTAATGATATAGTACTTGCATTTCTTTTAATTTTGAATGAAAATGATCATCTATTATATGAAAACTAACAGAATGTTTAAATCAAAGTCCTAAAAAAAAATTTTACCAAAAAAATCCTGAAGTGATGAGAACTCCTTACATCATCCACCTCCCCCCATTGCAAAGTGGTGGATGATTGAAGGTACAAAAATTAACAGAGAGTAGATAAGCCTGTTTAGCAAGCCTGTGGTAGGTAAATAAGAACATACAAAATTCTAATCAAGGAAATTTTCTAACGGCATACATGGGAGAGGAAAAAGTTCACGAGTTTAAGAAAAAAAACTCATACCGACAGATATTAATAAACCACTATTGAGCTTTCACCCAAAAACTGTTAAGGTTGGCCATTTCTAGATACAATATTTCATATGCCGGTGACCTTGAATTCAACTATAGTCATCTCATTCTCATATTTGTCTTTGCTAAGAATTCAAAGTAGGAACAAAGCCTTTTTTAATATAAATGTATATCAGCTCTTCTGCATACCGTGATATTGCTGATACTGTTAGAGAGCTCAGGGTCTTGAAACCATGGCAAATAGACGCTATGCCCAAGAATGAAATAGTGCCATCCTCAAACAGGTCCTCAATAGCTTCCCTTCTCTTAACAAAATCAATGTCGGCAATTGATGTAGCAACGGTACCTATAATGGGGATAGAATAAATGACCGATTTGAGCATTAACCACAAATAGACATCGGCCATCAAGCCACAAACCTCCACTAAAGTAAGATTTCTTCAAAGAACAACTTGGCCGCATCTCGTGATTAAAAAGGAATAATGAAGACAATCATTATGAGACAAACATTCCTAAAATTTGACTAGTATAGCAAGTAATCTCTATCAATAACAGAACTAATTTAGCATCTTGTTTAATTTCAACCAAAAATAAACGAACAAAATAAAAAGTGGAAGAAGAGGGGTTGAAATCTGCTTCTCACAAACTGAACAACCCGAGATTGATTTACTTCCCTAATTTTCTTCTTCAAGTCAATTTTTGGGTTTCTCTGTTCAGAACTTCTTCAAGTCAATTTTTGGGTTCCACCGCTCAATTGCATCCACACTTGGCTTGTGCCCTGCATATTTTTGAATTAAGAAGTTCCTTGCTCCTTGAATTTCATCTTCAGAAGCTTCCTTGATAATTCCAAGTTGTTTGTATGGGTCGCTCACATTTATTCATGGAAAGACAAAGTGAATGAGTAGCCAATGAGGTGAGAATAGAGGTTGTCGGCTCGATCTCGTGTCTCTCATGACGACGCCTCGCTCGCAACTTTGGAACCCTCCTCCTCATGTCGCCGACGACGATGGAGGTGAGAATGGAGGTGAAGGGAGTAAAAGATGAAGAGCTAAAAGTCGTAGCGCTGAAAGGTACCTTTTTTATAGTCTGTGTGTTGCGAAAGTTGAAGAAGGCTGAAGCTATTTGCAGGTAAATGAGGAATGGAAGTAGATGTGCGGTGGGGTGGGTTCGGATAAGCATCGGCGTTGTTGAAGAAGAGAAGACAATTGCTCGGTTGGTTTTTTTTTTTTTTCCGCCGATTTATTTTTATTTTAAAATATAAATATATTAAATTAAAAAATAACTTGTAAGCATTCTTTGTCAACATTTATTTGCACGGTCATCATTTGAGCTTCTTTGTGTCGGCATTTTCGTTAGTAACACTAACGGTGTTAGAATTATGGGACCAAAAGTATGCTTTATAAAGTTAAGGGACCAAAAGTATACCTGATGTAAACTTAAGGGACTAAAAGTATACTTTAGCCAAAAAAAAAAAAAAAACTTCATGTTGTGAAAACCTTCAGCCGTTGCTCTAACTCCTCTAGTCCCAACAATCGCTGACTCCTCGGGTCCCAATTTGGAGCGTCTAAAAATGCTAAAGGTAGTTTTTTTTTGAATGAATTGGAATTCCATTAAAGAGAATGGTCAAATACAGCGAGAAAGCCTTTAAAGAAGGCCTTGAATCGAGAAAAGCAAATTACAAAAGCAAATGTAACCTAGAAAAACTAAGTTGAGAATTAACAACTAAGGCCTTTACATGAGATAAAATTCCTTCCATAGTGAAGCTTGCATCAGTGAAGATACTCTTATTACGAGTATCCCAGAGCTTCCAACATGTGATACACACACCAATCTTCCAGTAAACATCAAGAGTGGAGGACTGGATAATTTGGGACAGCCAACACCTAAGGTCAAGTCTAGAGAATCATTGAACATATCAGTAGGCAAGATTTTCCTCCAAATGTTAGACGCCATCGTACATCTTTTGAAGATGTGATCCAAACTTTCATTACTATTTAAACATAGGGAGCATGATGAGTCGGAAGTCATGCCTCTTCGATACCTCTCCACATTGGACAACAACTTTCCCTTAAGAAGAAGCCAAGTAAATGTTCTGATTCTCTGAGCCATTGGTAATTTCCATATCTGAGGCCAAACAGGGTTGAAATCATTCCAATTCAGAGCCTCAAGCGCACTATAAGCAGTCTTGGTGGTGAAGTGTCCCTTTGGATTTAAAACCCAAGTGCACGGAGGACCCCGAGGATCATATTGAAGCTTAGTAGACGAGATGGCATCCAATATATCAGCGGGAATGAGGTTTTGAAGCAGCCCCCAGCTCCAGGAGCCATCCTCATTTACAAAGTCAGAGATCGTTTTGGAGAGATCTTGAGCCGGAATTGGAGAGAAAGATAGATTCTTTAGGGGGCCAAGCTCTCCCACCCAGAAGTCGTCCCAAAATTTAACTTGGTTACCAACACCCACATTCCATTTTATATGGACAGAAGTCTCCTCCCAAGACTTTAACAGATTTCTCCAAAAATATGACATGCGAGAGCGAGTAGGGGGTTCCTTCAGATTCTTAATGCCATACTTTTGTTTCAGCACCCTAACCCAAAGAGAATCAGGTTGAGAGTGAATTTTGAAAATCAGTTTCATCATAAAAGCCTTATTATGAGAATCAAGATTAATCAAGCCTAGCCCCCCATGAGTAGATGGTTGGCAGATGTCCTTCCATTTTACTAGAGGCACGCCCCTGTGATCATTTGAGTATCCCCAAATAAACTTACGGATTACTTTTTCTAGCTTTGCACGACAAGTGGCTGGGAGCGTTGTGCTTTGCATGATGTAGAGGGGCAAGGAAGCTAAGACAGATTTTGCCAAGGTGATTCTTCCGGCCAAGGAGAGGGATTGACTTTTCCACCCGGAAAGCTTCACTTGGAGTCTTGTATAGATATAATCATAGGTAGCCGTTGAGACTCTGCCGCTAAGAAGGGGAACACCCAAGTATTTGCCAAGAGAATCAATCCTTTGATAGCCAAGAACATTACATAGACTTCTACTCTCAATGGGGCTCACATTTCTAGAAAATTGGACCTTAGATTTAAGATGGTTAACCTGATGACCGGACGAGAGACAAAACTCATTCAAGGTCTCCTTGATCAGATTGGCTTGCTGGAAAGTTGCTTGGCTAAAAAGAATCAAGTCATCAGCGAAGAAGAGGTGAGAAAGGGAAACACCATTCCTTCCTAACTTGATTGACTGCCATTTACTAGATTTCACTTTAGCTTTGATTAACTGAGAGAGGCGCTCCATACAGAGAATAAAGATGTAAGGGGAGAGGGGATCCCCCTGCCTAACACCTCTTTCCGAAGAGAAGGCACTGGACGGCTTCCCATTCCATAGAATCTGCATAGTAGGAGAAGTTATACAGTCCATAATCAATCGTGCTAAGTTACATGGAAGACCAGCATCATTGAGAGTGTCCGTGATGAAATCCCATCTGAGTTTATCAAAGGCCTTTTCTAGATCGATTTTGACGATCATCCAACCATATTTCCCTTTTTTCCCCCTCATCGAGTGAATGGCTTCCTGTGCAATTATGATGTTATCAATAATGCTACGGCCTTGGATAAAACTGGATTGGTAGTGATTTATCAACCCAGGCATGACTGAACGCAAGCAATTAGCTATGGTTTTAGAGATGATCTTGTATAGAACAAAGCAAAGACTAATGGGTCTAAACTCACTAATAAGGCACGGGTTGGTAACCTTGGGAATTAGGGCTATCAAAGTGTGGTTCAAATCAGAATTGAAAGGCATACCAGACCAGTGGCGTTGAACAAAATCAAACACGCTGGATCTGATAGAATCCCATTGAGATTGGTAGAAAAGGGCATGGATTCCGTCACAACCAGGCGATTTAAGAGGCTTCATATCAAAAAGCGCTCTCTTAACTTCATCCATGGACACTTCCTTATCAAGAAGCAGACACATAGGCTCCAGGATGGGGGGGAAAACACCATTCAACGAGAGAGGAGAGAACAAAGGGTCTTCGATAGAGTAGAGGTCCACGAAAAATTGTCTTGCAAGGTTAGAGCGTTGCTGATCGTTGGAGACCCAGGAACCATCCGCTTGCTTGAGCTTAGAGATGAAGTTTTTCTTTCTTCTCAAAAGGGCTTTCATGTGGTAGTAATTAGTGTTTCTATCCCCCAAGCATAACCACTCAGATGATGATTTTTGGATCCACAGTAATTCCTCCTGAAGGCAAACTTCTTCAAATTCTTCTCTTAGGGAAGTTTCCAAGTCAATAAGGAAGTCCGAAGGTGCATGGATTTGCTCCTCCAATTTTGCTTGTAAACCATTGATTCTCCGTAAAAGAACCCTCTTATGTTTCCCTATGTGCCCAAAAGTGTCAGAATTCCATCTCTTCATCTCCAGTTTGAACTTGTCGATGTAGGAAGAGAGATCCCCTTCGGAGCTCCAGATACGTCGGATAATAGAAGGAAAATCCGCATGCGTAATCCAAGATGCTAGGAATCTGAAATGGGTAGGCGAATGGGCCTGAAAGCCAATGCCCAGATTAATCATAATAGGGCGGTGATCAGATAGGATTTTAGGAAGATGAATTAAATCGCTTCTGGGAAAATATTGCATCCAGGCCGGATTATGAATGGCTCGGTCAAGCCTCATGAATGAAGAGCCTCTTTTCCAGGTATATTTAGGGCCTTGAAAGCCCATATCTAAGAGCCCGTTGGAGTGGACAAAATTATTAAATAATTTACATCCATGAGCTCTATGAAATGAACCCCCTTTCCTATCTTCATGACTGAGAACTGCGTTAAAATCGCCGGATAACAGTCAAGAAGAGGAAATAGAAGAGGCAATGTAATCAAGTTCCTGCCAAAGGAACTTCCTGAACTGATGATCTAGACTCCCGTAGACAGCGGTAAAGAGGAACTTTGAATCAATGCCAGTCCAAGACACCACCATATGCACAAATTGGATGTGATTAACAAGGATTTGTACAGATACCCTTGAAGACCAAAGAATCCAAATGCCTCCTGAGTAACCAGAAGCCTCCACCCTGTGAGAATAAAGGACACCATAATTTTTAATGACATTGTCAGCCTTAATTCCAGAAATTCTTGGCTCAACAATGACAAAAATATCAGGCTTATAAATATCCACAAAGGATCTAAAGGTAGAATGGAACTTCCTTTTTGAAGCTCCTTGACAGTTCCATGTAATAATAGACATAAAAAAAATTAAGAGGAAAGATTGGGATACAAATCAACTCCCTCTGTCTGCATCGCTTCATCTAAAGCGTCATTAGCATTCTGCAGTTTCCTCGTGATTTGTTTCATTAAACTGGCCGAAGGTCCTGCTTTATCAGGTATGGGCTTACTTCCCAATTTGTGGATGGATACACTTGTGGAGAGCTTAAGGCCTCTAGATGTCGAAAGTGGATCATTTCCAAGTGTGGACTTGGGCTTAGAAGCGGCCCCACCAGCAGGCCTAGATTCCTTGGGCTAATGAGGAGATCTCGAGTCCACCACTTGAATAACGTTATTCAAGTTTTGGTCAAGGCTTGTGGGTACTTTGCTGACAACATAAGGTTTAGATTGGAAAATGCAATCTTGATCAGCTTTTTGTTGAGCCATCTCTTTCCCTTTATTCTTAGCACCAGCTGTCGGCTTCTTTGGTGCCTTTGACTCAGAAACCTTTTTCTTTCGGGTAACAGCATCCACCTTTGTGTAATGGCTTTCTCCAGCTGAGTCATGTGCTTGCGGCACCTCATCCTCCTGAACTTCACACAGGACCTCGTACCTCGAAGCGCTGACCGCTTTCTTGTTCCCCTTAGGCTCGTTTAATTTGTCAGTTCTGACAGGGTAACAACGTCGCTGTTGCACCTGCATCCACGAGCCGAATTGAGCAGACTCACGCGCTTGTAGGTCAGGTTTGGGGGCGTTTGGTTCAGTCGCCAACGGTGCATCCTGATGAGCACCTGAGGACGGCGCCAGGTTCGTCGGACATGCATTCTGAAGGTGACCATATTTGCCACAATTGAAACAGATAGTTGGGAGACCTTCGTACTCCACTTAAATAAGCTCACCATCAACCAAGATTTTGGAGGTGAGGGGTTTTGTGAGATCGATACATACTGCTATCCGTGCAAATTTCCCACGTTCACCAGAATCGGTGTTATAATCCACACGAATAACCTCGTCAAAGACGCTGCCAATAGATCGGATCACACTTTTGTGATAGTATCGAGCTGGGAGTTTTGGGAGCCTTATCCATCCCATCACCTTGGTTAATAGCGTGATTTTGCGGTTTAAATGAAGGAGTCCATGGCTGAACAGAGAGGTAGTGCCCATATACCATCCATGGACCAGTCAGTATGGCATTTTGGTAATCTAAATAATCCTGAAACCTTACAAGGAAACAATCTTCGTCCATGTCAGTCAGTTTGAATTGACCAGCAGGCTTCCAAATGTTTTGCAGTTGAGTGCGCAGCTGCCTGTATCCAATTTTCCTACCAAGAAGCTTGACCACCACCGCCAGGCCCATCCTCTTGTTAAGGGTCTCTTTAACGTGGTTAGCGAAATCCACCGTCGGAATATTTCCATTAAGCCCAATAGAGACATCGCCCGATTTAGGATAATGTCCTCGTCTTCTTCTTCAGCGGAATTAGCATCCAAGTTCAAAAGTTTGTCTTTGAAGGAAGGAACTTTAACGCTAGGCTCGGCATTAATCTCACCATCATCCATCGGGACGACTCCAGCAAGGGAAGAGTCTTTAGGCGGTTGAGTCTCGGAAACGAACTCAATAGGCTCAGTCGGAGATATGTGGGTATCAGTGGAGACCTGTTCAGAGGTCTGATCAGATGCCATAGCGGTGTCGAGTAATGGAGCTTCCTCCATCTTAGCACGCTTAGCTGATTGGTCATCACCGGGTTAAGGGGGAGGATCATTCTTTGGACTACTATCGAATGGAACAGGGTGCATCATGATCGGAGAGACAGAGAGAACTAGAGAGAAGGCGGAGTCTCTCTCTCTAACCCATAAAAATTGTAATGCTAAAGGTAGTTGCAAACGCTACCCAACGCCCAGTGGAGGAACCGCTAACCTAAACACCTCAATTTGGGCTTTTTTTTTTTCCTCCTTGTTCCTTCCACTAAGATTTTTTCCTTTCTAACGCTCACATAACGCGTTCCCAAACAGGCCGATTTATCATCATCGATGGCATATAATAGCAACTCATGAATTATGCAAATAACACAACTCAAATTCTATACAGAGATTTGGCCAAAAAAAAAAAAATCTATACAGAGATGTAACAAAAAAATAAATTAATTAAATTATAAAAATCCTAAAATGTTATTAAATTAGTAAAATAATAAATAGGTGATCAAATAGGAACTTAATATTTTAAAGTTTGAGTATTGTTAACTTAAACATAAACAATAAAATGTCAATTCAAAATAATAATTAACAATTTAGTATATTTAGTGGCAACTTAATTGAGGAGTCCGGTTTGTCAAAATTGCTAATTTCGTAAATTACTAAGTAATTTATTTAGTTTACTTAATTTTCCAAAAAATGTTAACTGGTCTTATAATTAGAACCGGAGATAGTATTTTATAGCAAGCGACAAGATACATTATTGGATGCACTGTAACCCCGTTTAATATCATGATTAGATTAAGAAATAAATCCATATATAATTTGAGTGCTTGTCATTGTACTACAAGTCTACAATATTAATTACTACCCACAAAAAATCTAAAGTGAATCAAAATTAATCATAGCTTTCCACAGATGGAGTCTATTTAAAGAGAGGAAACCCAAGGCTAGTTCAAGCATCCAAAACGTGCCTTCTTCATCGTCAGTTTAGTGAGCTTAGCCATGATGATGAAAACCCTAGTGGCTCTTCTTCTTGTAGCCACCATTGCAGCAACAGCCCATGCCTCAGGAGAAGAAGAGTACCAAAACTTCCCTCTGCGCCTGAAATCCGATGGGGCCTCTGAAGACGCCACCTTGCAGGGCATAACCTGCTCGAGCTGGCGGCTGGCGGTGGAAGTCCACAACATCATAGAGTGGAGCACCGTGCCGGCGGAGTGCGAAAACTACATCGGAAACTACATGCAAATTCCAAAGTACAGACAAGACTCCAAAGCAGTTAACAGAGAAGCTTATCTCTGGGTTCGCACTGTCCTTTCCAATCTCCCAACAGATGGCAGAAACATCTGGATCTTCGACGTTGGTGAGACTACCCTCTCCAATCTCCCCTACTACTCTCAAAATGGATTCGGGTATTTATATTCTTTCTCAGTTCTTCTTACCACGTCCATAAACACTTGTTTCAGATTCACTAATATGCATATGTTTATATATATATGTAGGGTACAGAAATTTAACTCGACCCTGTTCGACGCCTGGGTGGAGAAAGGAGTAGCGCCGGAATTACCAGAGACGCAGAAGCTGTACAACAAGTTGCTGGATCTGGGCATCAAGATTGTCTTCCTCACCGGAAGAACCATCAGCCAAACTGAAGTTACGGTTGAAAACCTTAAGAGAGCTGGCTACCACACCTGGGAAAAGTTGATCCTCAAGTAAATAATATAACCACTAACATTCTCTCCCCCACGGGGACCAAGTTATAATTACGGGGACGGTCTATATTTTATTTTATTTCCTATTTTTATGATTTTAAAAAATATTCTAATAAATATAAAATATAAAATAAAAATAATCTCTTAATATTTTAAAAAATTATTTTGAGATGATTATCTGGACTACTGAGATCATATATATGGAGAATAAATTTGAGACCATCCACATCAAACGTGGACAGTCCAGATTTTTTTATGCTTTTATGTTTTCTTAAGAAAGTTAATATGTATAGAATTTAAAATAAAAATAATATCTTAATATTCAATTTTCAAAATAAAAATTTCAAAAAATTATCATTTGAATATTTTAATTCTGGACTATTGAAATCTATTTGGATGGTGCATATCTCACTATTGGTATGTATGTATGTGTAACAAGTTTGGGTGCTCCTAGATCTGAGACCTCCAACATTATAATCTATTATAATGGTCCAGATTTAATTTTTTTGTATTTTATGTTCTTAAAAAATATTTTAATATGTATATAATATAAAATAAAATAAAAATTATTTTTACGGTCCACGTTATAATGCACTGTTGTATATTTATGAATTTGTTTCCTATACATATTATTCTATCTATAATTAATTTTTAATAATAATTATTATATATATATAAAAAGATGAAAATTGAGATTCACCGATAATTTATTATCTACGAGGAATATGAATGGTTTGGGGTTGATAATTCCAGGGACCCAGCAAAGTACTCAGAAAAAACTGCGTTGGAGTATAAATCGGCGGAGAGAGTGAAGTTGGTGAAGCAAGGTTACAGAATCATCGGAATCATCGGAGACCAGTGGAGTGACATTCTGGGCCCCGCCGCAGGCAGAAGGACGTTCAAGGTACCCAACCCGATGTATTACATCGTTTAAGATCCATGACCCAAAGTCCGGATCAGTTTGGAGTATTGTGGATGAGAGAAAGGACTTATAAGGAGTCACTCCTTAAATTTCTGTCTAGTAGACCCTACCAGGTCTCCTTTTCCTTTATCTCTTTCTAAATAAAATGTACTCCAAAGTGATCTGTAGTCTGTACGCATGTATCTATCCGTAAGAAATCATAAAATTTCCCATTTTCTGGGACGACATGGTTGATTTTATTTTCTTAATTAAAAACAAGACGACACTAACAATAATTGTGGTTTTTACAAATGAAAGTACAAACTAGAGCCAGTACATGAATTTGCAAAGTGATGTAAAAAGGACAATTTGACACTGCGTGATGATCCCTATGAACAGCACCTACCGATCATTTTAAAGGATGAATCCCACAAAAACAACTTGCAAAGTAGGAAATCATAGAGAAATGTCCTTTTCTTATAAACGAGGCTAATAGTCTAATTATAATGCATTAAACAATCTAGCTGGAATTTTATAACAGTAAAGCATGATAGAAAAGTTTCTAACCACATCTCCCAAAAATACTATCATGGTTAAAAGGATAGAAACCTTAAATAAAACTAGTCATGATAGAAAAGAGTGAAACTAAATTTAAAAGGTCAATTATGGTTATAAAAGAAGGGTTAAAGTACAAAAATACATGTGCGCTTTTACTTAAAAGGCACCCAACACCAAATGCTTTTCTGAGGTGAAAAAGTATTCATAAACTCTTAAAATTGATGCAAAAATAACGTGACCGTTAAATCTAACTTAAAAGTTACTTTTTATGGTGGGTCTCACACTATTTTCATGAAAATACCAAAAGGCCCCTAATTGTTAACAAAACACACACACACACACACACACAAAAACCCCTCCAATATAATTTCAATGATCAGACCTAGCCCTGTGAATTAAATTAAACACAATTGATCGATGATTAATCAGTTCAACAAATTGTTGAATTGAAAGGACGAATTGGTTAATGATTGGTGCTCGTGAATTAATTATTACCTGCGATGTTAGTATCAAAGCTTTCAGGATCGGATTTTAGGGATTTAACATAGAGATCATAGTTTGGGGTTTGCTTGCAGGTGGTTTAATCAGAGTTTCATCGTTGGAGTGGACCCCATTCTAATTCTGCTGCAATAGTTGGTTGCTATTGTGAAGATTGTGGAGACAATGAAGATGATTACCGTTTGTGGGTGCTATCAAAGTTTGTGATCTCGGCTGGTTCGCCATTTTCGTTTTAGCGGGAGCATTTTTGTATTTCCATAAAAATAGTGTGGGACCCACTACAAAAAGTGATGGGGTTAAGTTAGATTTAACATTCATGTTATTTTTGCACCCATTTTGAGAGTTTATGATACTTTAGCACCTCCGAAAAACATTTGGTATTAGGTGCCATTTAAATAAAAGCCCATGTGCATTTTTACACTTTAACCCTATAAAAGAATTTATCCATCACTTCTAAATTTTCATTAATCAAACAAGATTAACACTTCGGTGTTTAACCAACCTATAAACTAAACCAAATATAAGACCATGGGCACAATTAGAATGGAAGTTAGAAATCCAGCCCACTAA
The DNA here is from genome assembly GCA_019022655.1 of Acacia acuminata. Classification (NCBI taxonomy): domain Eukaryota; kingdom Viridiplantae; phylum Streptophyta; class Magnoliopsida; order Fabales; family Fabaceae; genus Acacia; species Acacia acuminata. The sequence continues at coordinate 197,510 of JAFJYI010000045.1, forward strand.
TCTATACCATAACATGTCACTGAACCCTACAACAAAAATGTCTTTATCACATTACATCCATCAACACAAGCATTGCAATCTCATATATGTATATAAGTTAAATTAAAGTAAAGTCATATATATTTACTGACTATACTTTGTTTTTGCGTGTAGTACTTTAAGGATAATTATTCTAAGCAATATTCACCCGGATAAATTGAAGAAGTCATAGAAGAGTTAGCTATGATAATTTATTAGCAATGGATAGCAGCATAAGTTAGTTGTGACTAATTTTGGTTTTGGTTTTTTTAGTTTTCCTTTTTGCTCTAATTGATTTTGGTTTTGGTTTCTGTAATGTACAATTTAATTTGTATATATACATTACAATGATTGGTTTATGTGATGTACATTTTGATGATTCTGTATTTGGTTTTTGTAATTGGTTATTTTTTTATTTAGTTTCTGTATGTAATATGCAAATGGGGGCTTATCGAAATAAACCCCTAATTTTTTTAAAAAAAAATTGTCACACGTACTTAACAGTAATTCACCAATAACCATCAAATATATATATAAAACGTTTCTTTAAATAATCGTCAAAATAAACTCCGGTCCATCCTCTGGACCAATACTTTTTCTTTTTTTTAAAATTGTTCATCATTTTAACCGTGAAGTAATATAAAAAATATATCACGATTTTTATTAAACATCCATTAAATATAGATTGCTATATTTAACAGTCATTGTCTTACAGCCATCAAATATAGCGCCATGTACATAACGGTCGTCTATAAACAACTGTGAAATATAATGTCAAATATTTAATGGTTGAAACTGTTATATATAAATATTTGATGCTCTTATAAAATCTTTAAATATCCACACAAAAATCGTTATATAGGCAAATCTGTAGTAGTGAACCCAAGGTCATAAATTACTTCTCATTAGTCCAAATCACTCATTAAAATCCTTAGATAACGTAACCTCTAAATCAGTGGAACAAATCCTCACATGATCCCACTTTCTCCTCATCCCACATAACCCAATCTACACCATTGAATCACTTAATCTTGGCTGTCCATTTTATATTCTTAAAACTCATTTCAAACCTCTCAAATGCTTCAACTCACTAACTCGATAATAAAAATATATTTTAGGATAGTGAATGATATTAAAAAATACTTCATGATCTCAAAAAATTATTTTATGATATTGAAAAAATATTTCATAGTACTGATTGATACTAAAAAGATACTTTAGGATATTGACTGGCATTGAAAAATATTTCATGATCTTGAAAAAATATTTTAAGGTATTGAATGGTACTAAAAGGATATTGATAGGGACTGAACATGATCTTAAAAAATTATTTTAGGATCTTAAAAAAATATTTCGAATACTTGATTGAGATAGTTTAGGATCTTAGACCGATACGAAAAAAATATTTAATGATCTTAAAAAATTATTTTGAAAAAATATTTTGAATGGTGCATTTAAGGATGTTTTAAATTCTTACACAAGTAAATTGTCAAATACACAAGTAAATCTTTGCATAAAAATTAAGAATCTTATAAATTTTAGCGAATAAAGCCGAGCTTTTGAAGCTTGTTATCTGGTTTACTTATAGGAGTCGGAGTTGTATTGGTAAGGAGAATCGAAGCTGCGAGTTTCGGTAAGGGAGTTGAAATGAGTAGGCGAAAGTGTTGGTTTAGCTGAAAGAGGCGCAAGAATCAGAGCCGCCCGTGTTGGTTTACTTGAAGGAGCGGTGAGAATCGAGCCTCGAGTGTTATTTTACCTGGAGGAGTCAAAGTCGTGCCAGACAAAGGAGGTGAAGGAGAAGGAGATGAGTCGGAAGACAAGGATGAGGGAGTTGAAACGACGAGGACTTTGCAGGAAGCTAGGGGAAACCATCGGAGACGAGTTGGAAGTCGTTGGAGTATTGGAGGCTGGAAAATTTTTTAGTGGGAAATAAAAGGAGGGAGCACGGACGAGGGAGGAGGATTATATGGGACACTTTAAGCATCCCAAGTATAATCTGGGACGCCTATCCCAATTATAAATTGGGATGCCTAAAGTGAACTTTCTGCCCACTTTATATGTTTCAATTTTGAATTGGGGGGATGCTGAAAGACTATCTTTGACGTCTCTTTTCTAATTTGGACGCAAAAAGTCTTTACTGTTGGCATCCTTTTTACAAATTGGGACATCATCCCAATTTAGAAAAGAGGCACCAAAAGCCTCCATATAATTACAAAAATGTCATCATTTTTATTTTTTACTTCTTTTTTTGAAAAATAGACTTTTATTAAGGAAGTAAAATCTATATTTTTAGTGGTGGCAATAATTCAAATAAATTATTTTAAAAAAAATTATCAGATAAATCATCAACATTTTAAATAGAAAATTAATTTTAAATTCTTACAATAACTAAATAACAAATATAAACCAATTAAAATTAATTATAACCTCCTTCTACGTTTTTATAATCATCTATTGATAAAACTCAAAATTTACCCAAAACCATATCCTCAAAATTCTCCTCAACTAGAATATTATTGTCTTTAAAAAAGTAAATTACATAGAATAATTTTCATAAAAAGAGTCAAATGAAAAAGATGTAGATTTGAGTATATAAATTATTTATATGAAAATATGCGGAGGAAGAAAGAATTTCCAAGACTTTCCCTACGTCGGGCATGAAAATGGCGCTGCTATGCCGGAGGAAGAAAGAATGTTAAGAATAATTAGTTTTTTTTCCAAAAATATTAATTAATATCCCCCACCCTCCTCACTCAGCCCCTGTTTTCCCTTTCAAACCAAGAACCCTAAGTCCCTAAATCAATTTTCACCAAGCTTGTTTTTGGCTCACGTTAGGCTTATCATTTTGTATATTGTAGGCCCGTTTCCATTTGTTTAGGCCCGTTGTTGTCTACTGGCTACCGTTTTTACATCCTATCAGAAAAATACAGCCTCTTTACCAGCCCATTGTGCCCAGTGCCTTTGCAGTGAGGGCCAAAATTTTTTACATTTGCCGTGCATGCTCTTAATATATTGTAGGCTGTTTAGAGCACAGGCATTTGTGCCTTTAACAGATTTTTTTTTATTTTATTCAGCTGCCAAAATTTTGGCTAGGCCAGGCTCAGGCCAAAATTTTGGCTCATAGCAGGTGGGCCTGCCACTTCCTCGCATAACAAGCCCATTCCCACCGCTACTCGCAAGGTTTGAAAATGGAAGAAGGGTTATATAAAATATACACCACGTGAATTGTTTAAGGGGCCCCGTGCCCCTTAACCATTCATTTGTTTTATTTTTATCATTTTCTCTTCAATTTTTTTATTAATTTTTTCTTTCTCTCATTTTTTTTTTCATTTTTTTCTTTTATATATATTTTTTCATTTAATAATATGTTTGTTTATATATATTTTTTCATTCAATAACCCTACAATTTTAGCAAATTTTTAATCAGGCCAAGAGGCCTCATTAGATATTTCTGAATGTTGTTAAATGACCATAATACCCCTCTATGATTAATTAAAAGAAAAAATTGAAGGTAGGTGTGGCTGATTTGAATTTTGATTAAATAAATCAAATTGTGTCACACCGGGAAAAAAATCCATGTTGCCTTCTGTTATTATATATAGGTCACATACATATGCAGTAGACTTGACACCCATGGCAGATCCTGTGAAGAAAACTTCATCAGCTTGCCACGTTTCTGCCACTCCGATATCGCGTTTCATGTTCTTTGTAAGTTTTACTAGCCACAAGCAATCATCCACAATAAATAAATAAATAAATATATATATATAAACATTGATGCATATTCGCAACTCGCGAATATTCGCGAGTTGACAAGCATATTCGTGAAGGTAATTTTTTAAACTCATAGGAAGACAATTGTGCTATTTCATTTCAAAAAGGATAGATGAGGTTGTCACACTTTTTTAGTATTATGAAATGTTGAGAGCATATTTTTGTCTTTTAATATTTGTCAAGTTGTTTATTAGGAATTTTCCCTATTTTAATGTAAAAAAATTATCATGATAATAAAATAATTCCATATCCCTCCGCTTCTAAATTAGAATATAGTTTGTAGTGTAATTTGCATTAGAAACTAGACCTACATTTCGGAGCAGAGGAGCACATATATGTGTATGTGTGTGTGTGTTTTTTTTTTTAAGTCTTAAGTGAATATTTTCATTTCAAGATTATAAGAAAATTTGGGCTGAATTTAAAATTATAAGTTTGAAACTTATGAGACACAGAATTAATTTTAAGAAGTTTTAGATAAATTTTTTGTTACCAGTAGAGACATTGTATAAATGGAAGGGGTTATAAAGTATATAAAAATGTTTTCCTCTAATTCTGATTGTAATACGAGTACCTAAACTACAAAGCTAATCACTAAAAACTTTTAATTTATGTAAATATAATTTTTTATGAGCTTCATTTAAATCTATATATTTAATTTGTCAATGTATAATTAGGTAAACGGGACTTATTTTGAATTGAAGATAATATAATTTATTTTTTAAAAAAAGGTAAATCATCTGTTATAAATTTTTTTAAAAAAAAAAATCATCACCCATATTGTATATCAAGCATGGTTATCAAACCACACCAAAAACCGGCGAATCAGTTATGAAGCAAGTCCGATCTGTCATAGAAATTGGAGCCATCCCTGACTCAGATCTAACCCAACCAACTCGGGGTGACTCGGATTGAACCGCTTGACCCGCCGAGCTGACCTGAAAAAAAGGAAAGCTTGAAGATGATAGAGATAGTAGAGCGAAGCAAGAGAACACAGAATGAATGATAATAGAAGAAGAAAACGAGAATGAAAAATGAAAGGAAAGGAGGTTCTGTCAAAATCCAACCCCAGACTTGTAGAAGAGGAAGCTTTTAATTACCGATTGACCAATGAATAAAAGAGTACATTGTACTAATACTGCCCGGATAAAAGAAGGGGTAGAGGAAGCTTTAAATTACCCATTGACCAATGAATAAAAGGTTGGATTGTACTAATACTCTCTGTATAAAAGAAGGGAAGGAGGAAGCTTTGGCAAAAGCACTATTATAGCAACTTTCACCAAATGTTGTGCCCAGTTAAAGCACATGTGAGAAGTTTTACCGGACTAAAGCCGTCAATGCCGTAGTATGACGCAACGGCACCAGTGGCGTCAACATTTGCTACGCCATTGAGTGCCATCTCAGCAAAAAACCAGTGGCACCACGTGGCGTGATGGTACTAGTGCCATCAAGGTATGTAACGACACTAGTGTCATCTACCCATGTGACGGCACTGGCCCCTCATTCCCCTCTAATTGCCTCGTATATACTGATACCATTACTGATATAAGAAAAAATGGACAGCATAACAGTTGAAAACTGGACAATCCAGGATTCCATGCAAAGATATCATAATACAATAATCCATGCAAATATAACATAATACAGTAATCCATAACATCGAAGTCTCTAACGCACAAGAAGCTCAGAGTGGAGTATGTATAAGCCACAATCTCAAATGCGCATCACACTCAAGGTTCCTACGGATGCCATCAGGTCCACGCTATGCATCAGGATCATGCCTAATATCGAAATCCTTAGCAGCTGCCCGGATAAAGTCATCGGTATGCTCACTTCCGTCATCGGATGTGTGGTGTCTTCGACTAGTATGGACTACGACTAGATCCTGACATATCACCTGAAATGTACCCTCTAGCTCAAATTGAAATCCCATGTCACTCGTGCTTGTGCTCCCTGTATCACTACTACCCAATCCATGCTGGTAGCAATGGAAGGCAGTAAAACCCTACGCAGTCTGATAAGGACTGAAGCCAGCAAACCCATGTGCAAGCTGATAGGCACTGAATCCAATAAAACCCTATCCAGGATGGTAAGAACTGAATGCAACAAAACCGGGCTGGGAACTTTATGATGGCCACTGATAAGAATAAGGAACTTGTGTCTATAGAGCAAACAACGTCTCTGGCTGTAGGTAAGAAGCCATCTTTGGAGGCACCTGCTCTGGCATCTCCCTTGGCGACTGCTCTGGCTACCACGTAATAGAAGTATAGGCCATCGTGAGTCATACAGGTGGTATATATACACCTCCTCCACATGGACCAGGCCAAGGTATCTCATATGCCTGAAGCACATTATGTGGTCGTCGTTGACCCAGTCCCGTCCCTCCTTCACGTGGTGTACCTCCTCATTAAGAACTCCCCATCCTTTGGGGCCGGGCTCAATATTGCGAGCGCGTTGATAAGCCATTTGACTAATAAAAATTTACAATAACACAACACATTATTAAGTCACTAATTACTATTCTCTAAAAAATTAATTAGTGAATTAATTATTTGACTAATTATTATTCTCTATTTAAGCTTATCTTATTTATCTTAGGGTACTATAAATAATAATATACAACATATTTCAAAAAAATTTTTTTATTAATTCACTAATTATTATTCTCACAAATTTCTTTAATTAAATTTAGCTAATAATATTTTACAATTTATATATTAAATTATTAATTTACAAAATACTAAATAATTAGTCATCTATCTTAAGGTTTATAATTAATACAAAATAAATAATTAATTCACTAATTAATTAATTTACTAATTAGTCTTGTATCCTAGGGTTATACTAAATTTTAAATATTTTAATTCCCTAAATTATTAATTAGAATTATTATTTACTCTTTTTATTATTTATAATCATTAATAATTTGTAAGTAATTAAGCATCTATCCTAAAGCTATACATTTATTAAGCATCTATAATAAATAAATAAATATAATTAAAATTTTAATCAAATTATTAAACAATAAACATAACAAAAAATTAAATGTTACCCGCACACACATGAAGTCCGGAGTGAGAGGGAGAATTTGAGCCGGTTAGAGAGAAGGCGAGTAATTATGAGTAGAGTGAGAGAGAAAATTTTAGAGAGAGGGACAATTTTAACAAAATGAGATGAGGCAATCGAGAGGGAAAGAGTGTGGGTTGGCAATATAGGGGCCAAAGTGTCTTTGTCACATAGGTAGACGACACTAGTGTCGTCACATACCTTGACGGCACTAGTGGCGCCACTGGTGACGCCACCTACCTCTACGCCACTCATCAATTTTGCTGAGATGGCACTTAGTGGCGTAGCAAATTTTTACGCCACTAGTGCCGTTTCATCATACCACGGCATTGACTGCCCTAGTCCGGCAAAACTTCTCACATGTGCTTTAATTGGGTATAATATTTGGTGAAAGTTGCTACAGTGGTACTTTTGCTTTAATCAGACTGAAATGTAGCCGCTGAAGTTTTCTTCTTTTCAGTCTGAGATGTGACTTTCCTTGATTGTTGTGACACATCAGGTTTACCAACTATTTTGAGTGGAATAGTTGTATTTCACATTCAAATTATTTTTGATAATTTAAAAAGTTTCACATTTTTAGTAGTAAAATGTTACTTAAATTTTAAAATCATGTTAATAACAATAATAATGGGATTGGCAAAATCAGTAAAATGATTGATAACTTGTCTTGTTGAGAAATCATATAATTGAGTTGAAGATCACTTAGTTGTCCTGGTTTAGTTCGATTTCGACTCGATCGATCCCCAACCAGTTTAATAACCTTGAAGTTAAGAAGATATGTAGTTTTATGTTTTTGTAATTGGGTGGATGTATAGTTTTATGTAATACTCCCTCCAAACTTAATTATAAGATTAAGTTGATTTTTTTAGAGAAACTAAGGAACCTAATTAAATCACTTTAGAATATTTTTCTTTTTTCTCCAAACTAATTTGTTTGACTAATAAACTAATACATAGTTTAAGGATATATAACATATGATATGATTAAATAATTTTTTTAATTTTCTTAATTTCTCTAAAAAGATCAATCTAATCTTATAATTAGAACCGAAGTAATATTATAAAGAGATCATTGTGATTATCATCCACGACATATGAGTATGAACGCAACCCGTGAACCACATGCAAATAACATTACTCAATTTTATATACAAAGTCCAGCTAACTCTATTGTATTTAATATTATACTGAAAAATACAGCCCAAAAAAAAAAATCTATACATTAAAAAAGTGAATCCATGCATTCCAACTGGTCAAAAATATAAATCACATTTCAGAAGAATTCTTGGTTCCATAATTCAAGTAACTTGAATTTTCTCTCCTCAAAACTTTTAAAATAATAATAATAAAAAATTTAAAAGAGATTTAATGAGTTAACTACTTTTGCCTAGTAAGATGATTGAAAGTGACTTATATTTTGAAATGGAGGAAGGGATTATGTTGTGGTACTCGTCTTTTATATATATAGATACACACACACAATTGCAGACACTTATATGTATATCCAATTTAGAGCTGAGAAATCAGGTTGGCCCATTTAAATCCTGACTCTTTAAGGACCTGGCTTAAAAATTAGAGAAACTAAATGAAATTGGCTTTGCAAGGCCTCGAGTTGGCCCGTTAGGCCCTTTTATTTTATTAAAAAATTACCTAGGCTGCCTAGACTTGAGAGTTAAGAAGTGAGAACCCTAAAAATTTCAATTTTGGTCACTCTTTCCTTTTTTTCTTTAGAAATCTCACTCAGTACTATTCAAAGTGAAGCACAATCAAATGTCTTTTAAATTGATGATAGTGGCGAAGAAGATGACAATGATAGTCACCATACTAATGTTGTTTAGTGGTATGCTTTTTATATTTTATATGAATTATTTGTGGATAATAGTTTGCTTTTGATTTTGAATTAGTGAACGTGTTTATTTGTTGGATGATATTTATTGGATGATAATTTAGAATTTTAATGGTGTAATTTACTAATCATATTTCTTTTGGAAAAAAATGAAGGAAAAATAGTTAAAATTTAGAATAGTAAATTCCGGGTTCTATAGGGCGGCCTTGGCCCTAGTACTCTTAGAGACTTTAAAAAGCATATGTTTTTCTTACCTCGGGCCTTTTAGGCCTTGACCCTTCAAGAGCCGGCCTTGATTCAATTCCCAACTCTAATTCAATTCGTATTACTCTTTTTTCATGAATTACAATTGCAGACACTCATGTCTTGAATTAACGTGGAATCCGCAACCTCCCACTTATATCTGAGTATCCATACCATTAAGTTATAAGGATAGTGGTCACCGATTTTTATTACTTCAAGACATATGTAGCCACTTTATAAAAAATTAAGGAGATGATTAAATTATTTATTTTGTCTGAAAATAAAAGAAAGTTATTTATATTTAATATCATGAATCTATAATAATTTTTTATTTAATATAAGGTATAAACCTTTTTTAAGCTTAGAAAACAAAGAGATTTCCTCTCTTCGCACGTGTACCACGATAATGTCACTACCCAGGAAAAAAATCTAAAACGAATAAAAAATAACCTTTGCTTCTGCCAGCTGAAGTCTAATCAAATAGAGGAAACCAAAGGATAGTTCACACATCTCCCCTTATGTGCTTTTTATATGCTTGTTCCTCTAATTAGAGGGACAATCAATTTTTTTTAATTTTTTTATATTCTATATATTTTGATTAAATTATATGATGCTTTTGGAAAAAAAAAAATACACTCAATATCTCAAATTAATTAGTTTTAGTTCTGCATTCAAAAATATGTCATACAACACCAAGTATCCGGAAATTAATTAATTTGAGATAAAGCACCAAATTTTTTTCAGAAAGTAGCATATAATTTAATCTAAATATATAGAATATATAAAAACTTAAAAAAATTAATTATCCCTCTAATTAGAGGACAAGCATATAAGAAACATATAAAGGATAAACATCTAATGTGAACCCCACATCCATGCCTTGCTACAAGGGTAGGTTTCGAGTTAATGGAGTCTTGAACTCCCCCCACCTGCCACGTCTTCCATAGTCAAAGAATGACTAAATTACACATGGAATCCAGCTGGCACAGTTAAGACAAACCAACTGACGTTTTATGATTCTACTAGAAACTGTGACTCTTATACTAATTTATTATAGTCACTGTTACACGATAACCACATGTATCATAACCCTAAAAAATAACCTTTGCTTCTGCCAGTTGAAGTCTATTTAAAGAAAGGAAACCCAAGGATAGTTCACACATCCAAAACTTACCTTCTTCCTTGTGAGCTTTCTTTAGCTTAACCATAATGATGAAAACCCTAGTGGCTCTTCTTCTTGTGGCCTCCATTGTAGCATCAGCCCATGGCTCATCAGAAGAAGCAGCCTACCAAATCTACCCTCTGAGGCTGAAATCCGGTGCCGCCTCAGACGGTGCCACCGTGCAGGGCATAACCTGCGCCAGCTGGCGGCTTGGGGTGGAAGCCCACAACATCATCGAGTGGACCACAGTGCCGACCGAGTGCGAAAATTACGTCGGCAACTACATGCTAGGTCAACATTATAGACAAGATTCCAAGGCAGTTAACAGAGAAGCTTATCTCTACGTTCGCGCTCTTCCTCTCCCTAAAGATGGCAGAAACGTCTGGGTCTTCGACATTGACGAGACCTCCCTCTCCAATCTTCCCTACTATGCTCAAAATGGATTCGGGTACGTATATACATATATGTATTCTTTCTAATTTTCTTCATGGATTGATGATAATGAAAGTCATATATATGAACTCTGTAGTTTCAGATTCATTATTTTGAGTTTATATATATATGTAGGGCGGAACCATATAACTCGACCAAGTTCAACGCGTGGGTGGAGAAAGGAGCAGCGCCGGCATTACCGGAGACACAGAAGCTGTACAACAAGTTGCTGAATCTGGGCATTAAGATTGTCTTCCTTACCGGAAGACCCATCAGTCAAACTGAAGTTACTGTTTCAAACCTCAAGAAAGCTGGCTACCACACCTGGCTCAAGTTGATCCTCAAGTAAATAATAATCACTAACCTCCGCTCTCTCTTACCGGGAAATTAATCAATTATATGCGTGCGTTTGAAACAAGTTTGGGTGATACTAGATCTTAGACACTGCAAGTAACTTACACGGTTTAGATTTTTTTTTTATTTATTTTTTAAATTATTTAAATAATATGAATTCTAAGTTAAATATAAATTTTTAACTGTCGGTTTCTTGAAAAATAATTTTGTCTTTGAAAATAATCAATCGAAAATTTTAAATCTGAACCGTTGAAACTCTGTATTTGAATTGTGCATATCTCAACCGTCACATGCTACGAGCACCCAAATTGGGTCTAATATAATATATAGTCTGTGTCCTTTTATGTGTGCGTCACTGTTTGATTCAATTCTGAGCAAAAAAAAAAATTGTTTGATTCAATGATTTGGCCGGCTTTTATAATCTTGAAAATTGATATTCAATGACTTTTCTTTTTGGTTATAATAAGCAATAATATTAATGGATGGTATGGGGTTTGACAATGGCAGGAATACGACGGAGTATTCAGGAGCAACGGCGATGGTGTACAAATCGGCGGAGAGAGGGAAGCTGGAGAAAGAAGGGTACAGAATTGTCGGAAACAGCGGTGACCAGTGGAGTGACATTCTGGGTAACTCCACCGGCAGAAGGACTTTCAAGTTACCCGACCCGATGTATTACATCAGCTAAGATCCATCACCCAGGATCCGGATCAGTTTGGAGTTGTTCTGCTCATGAGAGAAAGGGATAATCACTTATAAGGATTAAGGAGTGACCCTTAAAATGTTTAATCTCCTTTTCCTCTTCCTCTTTCTCTTTCAGACTAAAATGTATTATTCCAAATTTATCCGTGAGAAATAATAGTATTTCCCCTTTCTGGAAACTTTTTTATTATTATTATTTTTTCTTTCAATTAAAAATATTAGGATTTTTTTTTTTTTTTAAGGTGCAACTAATAATGGATCTGATAAATTAATATTTTTTTCCGGCAAAGCCTGACTGCTACATTTATTATAAAAAAAAAAAATTTAAAGTATGATATATGCAATTTGTGGACAAAATCCGGAGGGGACAAGGTATAGAATTGAGATCTTATCCATGCATCTTCCCACAACGAATCTGCTCATATGCTGGAAGCTTTCACCAGGAAGCTAATTAAATATTATTTAAAAGGAAATTAATTAAATTACTTTAAAATATTTATTATATTCAGTTAACTTTTTTTTTTTTCAAACAAATTTAAATATTATATAAAAATATATAATATGATATGATTAAATAATTTATTAAATCATTTTTTTTTTAATTTCTAATTAAAAAAAAAAGGTTAACTAGAGTTTATATTTAGGATTTGAGGTAATATACAAAATCAGAAAGATGTAATTTTACATTGGATTTTTTCAAGATGTTTTGTCAAAAGACAGATGTGTTTAGTTAGGTGTTTGAGGATGGAAAAGACTTATTAAAGATAAAACAATTCTCACAGTTTTTAAGAAGTTTAACAAATTACCATAGCAAATAATAACATCGTTGTTTATGTCTCTCAATTTAACTAGAATTTTTTTCAAGATGTTCATATAATCTTAATAATTCATAATTTTTATTATTATTTTTATTTTCTTTTTGGGCATGGACACCGTGAACATTATTTTTTTTCTTAGTCAAAAAACCTTCGTGAACAAGTATGGCCTCCTCTAGGGAATTGTGAGATCACGTATCATTACTTGTCCATGACATGCTAGGGACTGTTCATTACCACAACCCCAATCATCGATAAAGGATAATATTTTCTTTATGAAGTAGACGACAATGTCTGGGATATAATATTTAATATTTTTAAAAGTCAGTTTTAAATGTAGTTAGTTGCATTGTTGCAATCAATGTTATTTTAACAAAGGGGCTACCATCATCTAACGTAGTTCTGATGGAACTTTCGAGTATTATATTGTACGTGTTCACTCTATTATTATGGTTTTTTATATTATGGATCTTCAACTACGTGTTCATGCCTCAATGTTGGGCTTAGGGGCAGAATCAGGGGGGCCTAGGGGTGGCCCCCGCCCCCCTAAAATTACAGAACTTGACCCAAAAGTATAGGAAATTGTGATTTAGCCATAAATTTTTTTTAACATTTTCAATTTAGTCCCTATTGAAAAGTGTTATAAAGGGACTAAAATGAAAAAATTGAAATATTTATAAGGCTGAAGCATAATTTCCTAAAATTTTGTCCAATTCTATAATTTTCACCCATAATTTCAAATACTAACTCCCTTAGGGCTTCATAATTTTTAGCACATGCATGGATTAGACATTGAAGGGATATTGCAAGCATATCTTTCAGCTTTGCATGCACTTAGCTAATACTAATATAAGATAAAGTGTATGTTGTGCATATATATAGTTGCAGTATTGCTTCTCAATCATGTTGTTGTTTGGCAAATCAATGCCGGTTTTGCCCTCTTCAAAGTTGGCCTCTAAATTACTATTTATGAAATAAATATGTGAAATAAATTTTATCTATTTATTTTATAAAAAATGCACTTTTTTAAGTGTTTTTGGAGGTTTCCAAGTAAATAATTATTTATTTTATCTTTTCAAAAGTACTTTTTTTGGACTTGGGGTTTCCCAATAAAATTGAATCACGTGGGTATGATCCGAATCCCCGGCATTGATCACTAGCTTGAAGATTGTGTCTTGTCTTTGATTGAAATAAACGAGCGAAAGTGATGGCTCACCATTTTAATATTCAGTGCTGAATCAGCTCTAAGATAAAACTATGATTCTTAAATTTGGTTTATGTGAGGCAAATCAAAAGGGAAACATTATATCCTACCTAACCCATTCATTAATACACAGCATATAGTCGTAGGCTCTTGATGATTATTCTACTAGCGATATCCTTGGATATGGTATATGCAAATCACGTGTTAAATATAGTATTTATTTGAGAAATTGAGCATTTATTTGAGAAATTGATTTAATCCTAAATATAAGATATATTAATTTAATTTTTGTTACTTTTTTTAATTTACTCTTTGTGATGTTTCTTCAACAATAATTATGAAGAAGAGGGACTGAGAGAATTAAGAAGGATAATTAAGGTATTTTAAAATATACCTATTAGATCAACTAAGTTAACTAAATTTTTTAATGTAATCAGATTTATTAAATATATTTTATATTGAGCACCGGGAGAGAGTTTACTTATTCATTAAAATGTATTTTGTACGTCAGAAAATTATTCATAGATATTTTTCTTTTTGGCCGGCTGAGCTAGTTGCTTCTATAAAATATAACTTATATAAAAATATGAGAATTTTATTTTATAACATATAAATGCTGCAAATACATACTGGCCATAGTCTCCTCAAATGCTATGCTAATCACTAAATATTGTACACGTGTTGTATTCTTCAATAGTATAATATATGTTCTCAATAGAATATACTCCATGTGACTTAAAAAAAGAAAATAATAATAAAAAAACTGTAGATATATATTATATAAGAGGTTGCATTCAAGTAAAATAGAGACCGACACAAAAGAAAATTATTAAAAGAACAATGATTTTGATCCAAAACCAAAAACTATTATGTGATAAATATTTTGAATCAAATACTTAATTAATAGATCCATGTGTTAGGTGGTGTATCGATTAGAATTACAACTCATGATTTTTCTGACTTTAAAACCTGGTTCAAGACAAACCTTTATTGTCTAATGATGATAATGATTACATGGTATTATCAAAACATATGCTTGCTCAATCTTATTTAAATGAAACGCAACTTAGTTCTCTTCATTAAGGGAAAATGGTCTCTACAATGGCTATGATACAGGAAATGAGGCACACATGTACAACTTCTTTTGCATCATTAGCATTCTCATCTAATGATAGAAAAACACAACTTCCCCTACTTAAGTTAAGGATGTCTTTAATTATAATATAATTCTGAAGTTCAGGACTTGGTCTTTTATAAATATAGAAGGCACCGTGAACATTTTTGCCCTAGGATTCTTTGCTATTGAGGATCAATTCTAAAATAATTCATATGGAGAAAATAGTTCACCCCTGCTATCACCTTCTTATCTAAATGCTTCACAACTCAACTTTTTTGGAGTATAAATTCTAGTATGATTGCCAATGGGCGGAACTTACTTATGGTCAAGCCCTAGTTGGCCCTGACTAATCTTATAAAATTTGTTAATATATCTATATATTTATTATATGATATTTTATTTGGCCACTAATATGGCCCCAACTAATTTTTTATCTTATCTATAAGGATAATGTTTGGTTCATTACTTATTGGGATGTGAGAGGAAAGTAAAATTCTTGTTTGAGATACCTACAGAAAAAGTTTGTATCATCTTATATATTATTTTGATTTATAATTATCGGTTATTATTTATTTGTATTTTCAAGGTTATGTGATATTATTTAGTAAATACTCCCTCCGATCCTTATTTAAGGCACCAACTAACAATTCTTATAAGTCAATAAAAACGGGTAAAGTCATTAAATTTGTCCTAAAATTTAAGTAATTTTCAATATTATCTCTATTAATTACACTAAACCCAAATATCATTTTAATTGTTACTCTTTTTTCTTGAAAAAAGAGATTAATAATTAATTTTTTTATTAATTATTATTCTCACTCACTACCTTTCTAATTATGGGTATACACGAAAAAAAATATTTAATACTATTTGAAAATAAGCATGTGCCTTAAAAAAAAAAAAAAAAACTAAATATTGGTGCCTTATAATAAAAACTAAAGGGAGTAGTTAAATATGTTTATTTTTTGGCCGGGCTAAATTTTTTTCCTAGTTCCACCACTGATGATTGCATTCCGAACTAAGTTTTCACTCTCTATCTATTATGTTAATAGATGCTTTTTGCAACTTCCTATTAATTCCTCACATGATCTGGCCAACATCATATGGCAGAAAATACTCTCACTGTTATGTGATTTTAATTTTCTTAGTGTTCAGATTATCTCTTGCAAGTGTTTTTGTCTTTCTTTTAATTCTTCAATAGGATCTTTTAGCGTGTGTAATACGTAGACATTTCTTTACTTAATGTCATTTTCATAACTAAAAAAATGACTCATAGACAGTTACACAAAAGAAAAATGAAGCAAGTGCAAAAAGCACATGTCATTTTTTTTATTTTTTTTTGAATAAGTATACAATTTTACTTAAACTAAAGCAGTACATAAGTACATAACTAGTTTGGCCATCAAGCGCTTGAATTAACTAGTTGTGGATTATTTGTTTCAATTTAATCAGTTGTCTTGTATTTGAACGTTGAATATACATTCATGATATTTTTGTTGTTGTTGTTGTTACTCATTCGGTGTTTAGAGTTTCGCCTTAACTAATCCGGATCCAACCCGCGTCGTGCACCTGGCTTTGGTAGAAGAGTCTTTCAACGGGACTTTTCTGCATTCACAAGCTTTTCTACATTCACCCCCCGTTAATTACTTGTATATAGCAAAAAAAATTTCATTGTGGGCCTACATTCCTGTAAATTGGACTATTTAGTTGCTGGTAGCGTTGGATACAAGTAAATTAATTTTTAAGAAAAAACAGTGCATAGTTTGGGCCCATCAATTGCACTGGCAGGCAATCGTAGGAACCAGTAAATGGGCCCAGAAAGTTTATAATTACTACATGGTCTTGGGACTTGGGATTAAGCAAGATGCTTGTGTTTTTTTAATTTTGGACCTACATTCCTGTAAATTGGACTATTTAGTTGCTGGTAGTGTTGGATACAAGTAAATTAATTTTTAAGAAAAACAGTGCATAGTTTGGGCCCATCAATTGCACTGGTAGGCAATCGTAGGAACCAGTAAATGGGCCCAGAAAGTTTACATATTTCCCCGAAAAGCAAACCTACTACATGGTTAAAAGTGGATCCAACTTCAAGATTCAAATCTGGGCAGCCTAATAGAAACGGAGCCATAGCCTAGTGCTTTGCTGAACTTGCATATTTCAGCTTGATCTGATATATGATACTACCTCCGGTACTATAAAACTGTTCTTAATTAGGACTGGAGGGAGTTGCTTGAATCCAAGAGATCAGGCCTCACGAAGCTGCAACATATCTGGCAACTTCACGACGTCTACACTTAAGTCAGTGTTTAAGGAAGCCTTTACATTAGAGGACAAGGAGCAATTTGTGAGGCAAAAATATAAGGAACCAGCTCGTTTGAATCGAACTTCATACTTAGATATGAAAAAAAATAACAGCCCATGGGAAACGAGCAGCCTCAGGACAACATGACAACTCCTCTCCTAAAACTGATACTCTCTTCACTCCTAAATAGAAGGTAAAATTATCTTTTTTAGAGAAGGTAAAAAACTAACTAAATTATTTTAGAATATTTTATTTTTATTTTTTTCCCGAACTAATTGGTTTAAGTAATAAACTGATATATAATATAAGGATACACAACATATGATATAATTAAGTAACTTATTTAACTTTTTTAATCTCTCCCAAACAAGTTAACTATATCTTATATTTAGGATCGAAAGAAGTAATATGCAAATAGGGGCTTATAAAGAATGAGCCCCCCAATATTTTTTTTTTAAAAAAAATGTCACATATACTTAATGGTTATTTTCAAACAACCGTTAAATATTATACATATATAATGGTTTTTTTTTTAAATGATCATCAAAATAAACCCCTTCCTCTGGACCAATATACTTTACCGTGTATTATTTTAACCGTCAAGTATCGTACATATATATCACGATTCTTCTAAAACAACCATTAAATATAGATTGCTATATTTAACCATCATTGTCTTACAACCATCAAATATAGCGCCCTATACATAACGGTCGTCTTTAAACAACCGTGAAATACAATGCCAAATATTTAAAGGTTTAACCATTATATAAAAATATTTGATACTCTGAAATATCCACAAAAAATCGTTATGTATTGACAAATCTGTTGTAATGAACCCAAGGTTATAAATCACTTCTCATTAGTCCTAATCACTCATTAAAATCCTTAGATAACCTCTACATCGTCCTCTTACATCAATTACTCAAATTCATAAGCTAAAGTTTCACCTCCGACATACCCATAGTCATAAAATTCAATATCAATATTCTTAACCAATTAAACCTCTTTTTAAATTTATAAGAGTATAACTCAATCATTAAACAACTCTTCAAACTTCCATATAATCAAAATCATATCAAATCCTAACTCAAAGTTAAAATCATAACTCTTAATTTTATATTGTTCAATCTATCTAAACTAAATACATTAGAACTTCAATAGCCCAAATAAATTATTTAAATCAGATTTAATTGATAAAAACGTCCTATAAGAAATAAATCATCTACTTTTTAAATAGAAAGTTAATTTTAAATTCTTACAACAACTAAATAACAAATGTAAACTGATTTAAATTAACTATTATTCTCCCACTCTACATTTTAATAATTATCTATTTATAAAGCTCAAAATTTACCCAAAGTTCTATCTCAAAATTTTTCTCAATCAGCACAATATTATTGTCATTAGAAAAATAAAATTACGTAGAACAATTTTCATAAAAAGTTAAGTAAAAAAGAAGTAGATTTGAGTATATAAATTATCTACAAAACTTACCCTATTCAACTTGTTTGGGTAAGCGTTCGACGCCTTAAAAGCTTAGTGAAAGGCAAGAGAAGCTCAGTGGATATGGTGTTTGAGTTCCTGATTGATGAACTGGGATTATAAAAAAAAAAAAAAAAAAAAAAAAGTGGCTTTTGAGGAGAAGTCAGAAAAAGTAGCTTCTGAGCATTAAGTGATCACTAAGATGAGAGTAAAGCCACAACTGTTTTTTTTTTTTTTTTTTTTTTTTAAAAAACTAAAGCAGGTAGCTTTGGGTTCGGCAGAGGAGGTAGGTGATAGTTTGTTGGCTTCTTCCCAGTGCTATGGAGACACAATGGCGAACTTGAGAGACCATTGAAGGTTTGATCTGGAGAAAGGGAGGCGCGGGAAGCTGAGATAGAGACGCTCAAACCTAATCAGTGACCTTCACTCGTCACCACTGTCAACACTCCTTCCTTCAATTGTTCCCTCCCAACTAAACTTAGATTGGAGTAATGATTTAGAATGGCCTC
Organism: Acacia acuminata; assembly: GCA_019022655.1. Classification (NCBI taxonomy): domain Eukaryota; kingdom Viridiplantae; phylum Streptophyta; class Magnoliopsida; order Fabales; family Fabaceae; genus Acacia; species Acacia acuminata. Next base: position 216,535 of record JAFJYI010000045.1, read on the forward strand.
AATTCTTTCTGTGAGAATGGCATTGAAGGAAACGACGAGCGAGAAGAGGAGGGTGAAGAAGAAGAGGAAGATGAAGAGAATACCACCGGTTGCCGTTGCTGACCGGCATCGTCAGGAGCGGGACACGATGGTTGAAGGATGGTGCAGAGGGAAATACAGAAATAGAGAAAGAGATTGAGAATGAAAGTGATGAAGGTCGGGGTATTATTGAGGAAGAGGGAACTGCAGAAACAGAAGGGTCGTATAAGAAATTAAAAATATTAAGTTCACTTTTTTTCTTAAGTTTATGGTTACTTTTTCACCCAAAAAGTTTATAATGGTGGGTACACTTTTGGTTAAACTGTATCTAACACCCAAAATGAACCACTTACTAGAACTACTATTTAGATGTCAACCTGTAAAAATACATTTTTTCACATTTGTATGCATTCTAATTTATAAATAATTTTATTCTTTAAATATATTTAATTAAAGGCTTTATTTTTTAATAGTAATTTAACTTTTTTTATCAAATTTAAATTTATATCTTTATCTTCAATTATCACAATATATATAATTAACATATATATGTAGTATTTAATAAGATTTATGCATTTTTTAGTCATTTTCTATTTCAATAGTCTTTTGAAATAATAATCCAAACAAATTTTATTTTTTTTTAAAAAAAAAAAAAAAAAAACACTCACTCATACTACCGTCAATCCAAACACAAATTACATTTACAATTTAACTTTTATACAATCTTACTTGTTATAAAAGTTAGATTGAAAATAAGTCACTTCGCCACTACTAACTAGAGCTGAAGATTCATGGCCTGCTTAGCCCTTGAAAGGCCAAGTTGTTTATTAGGGATTTTCCCTAGTGTTAATAATAAAAAAATCATCATAATAATAAAATAATTTCATATTCCTTCACTTCTAAATGTAAAATATAGTTTGCAATATAATTTGCATTAGAAAGTAGACCTACATTTTGGAGTGGAGGAGCACATATATGTGTGTCTGTTTTTTAAGCTTTAAGTGAATATTTTCATTTCAAAATTTAAAATTATAAAATAATTTGGTCTGAATTAAAAATTATGAGTCAAAAATTAATTTTAAGAAGCTTTAGAGAAATTTTTTCTTACCGAGATATTGTTTCAATGGAAGGGATTATATAGTATATAACAATGTTTTCCTCTAACTTTTAATGCAATACCTGCTGATTGATTACAAAGCTAATCACTGAAAAACTTTTAATTTATGTAAATATAATTTTTTATTAGCTTTATTTAAATCTATATATTTCATTTGTCATTAATGTATAATTAGGTATAGTACTGGACTTGTATTTTTAATTGAAGATATAAATATAATTTATAAAAAATTGTAAACTGTTATAAAAAAATTTAAATCATCACCCATATTGTATGTTAAGAAGATATATTGTTTCACTAGTTTTTTTTTCTTCTCAAAATAGTTTACACCTTTTTTTTTAGTTTCACTAGTATGAAAAAGGGTTTTTAGACGGGATATAAAGAAGGTGTGGGCTTCTCGGCTCCGTTCTTGTATGAACCAAGAGAACTTGTGGCTGCTGCGAGATGGTGGTGAGTTGTTCTTTGACGATCCATAGCACCTACGGATTTTTGGTGATGACGGGAGTGGCTCTTGGTGCTGTCTGACGTTTTCTCTGTATGTTTCGGGCCAGTGACGGGGCTTCTTGTATTATGGCACCCCAAACAAAAAAAAGTTGTTCAAAAAACTTAATGAAAATTAGATTTTTTTTATATATTTAGATTAAAATTTATACATTTCTCCTAAAAATTATATATTTAACCCCCAAATATTTTTTTCTTTTTAATTAGTTAATAAATATATATTTGGCCCCCCAAATATTTACCTCAAGCTCCGTCCCTCCGTCCCTACTTCGAGTATAGGTGGATCAAGGGGCCCCGAATTTGTCAAAAAAATGTTAAATATGTGCCCTCCTTGAGTAGCAATAGCATTGATAATATAAAGCAATTATGACGGAATTCCAAAAAATAAGATCTAGAAAGATGAAATTGTAATTATTTTTATTGTAATATACTTTTATTATTAAAATATATATACTTGAACTTATTGAGTATTCACCCTTCATTATAATTTATGTAAGATCTAGAAAGATGAAATTGTAATTATTTTTATTGTAATATACTTTTATTATTAAAATAGCTTATTGAGTATTGCATTTCTAACTTAATTAGTTGAGATTATATATTGAGATGTATGTCTTAAGCTTGTTTTTCTAAATAACAGGTTTGTAAAATAATTATCTATTTTATTACATCATCGGTATTCACTTGATTTCATGAATATTGTTTTGTTTTTTAATACATTTAAAACTTTTAAAATAAAAAAAAAATTTATTTTAAGATCTTGAAAAATATTTTAAAGTTCTGTGTACTAAAAATATATTTCAGAATATTTTTTTAAGATCCTAAAATAATTTTTCAGGGCTCTAAACTTGTTTTAAGGTATTAATTTGGACGGTCAAGATTTGGTGATGGGAGATCAATGGTGTGGATGCGCTTCTGAGAGAGATTCTAAGGGAGGGCCGCTGAGACAATCCGCTCCCCGTATTACCCCTTCATTAATTTTCTGGGGACACTACTGGCTTTGGCGGTCGGTCAGCTCCGATTCGTGCACTGAAACATACGAGGTGATAGGAAAGAGAGAAATAAAGGAGGGGAGTAATATGAATGAATTACTTGGAGCTCCGAGATATTCGGCGTCTTCCTCGTCGTCGTCATCTTCTAGGGGAGCGTCCCAGGTGGGCTTAAAATTGCCGTCATCGCCTGCTTTTTCTTGCTGAGACTGTTGCATAATTTCTTGGCCTAGCCATCTCCATCACTATGGACATCACTGATTTCTTCTGAGAGGTGCCACCATCGTCTTCTGACAACGGGGAGTTTGGGTTGGTTTGTGGATTCACCTCCTGAAAATTAAACTTGAATGAAAACCACATTAATTAATCTTAAATGAGAGAGATGAATATGGATATATGCTCCTTGAAAACCATCTATACATGCCCAGCTTGCTTGCAGAATTAATTATGACCACAATTTTTGCATCTAGTACGTGATATGTGAAGATTTAATCTGGAGAATGAAGGGGTGTGATCAATTAATATAATATATTTTACCTTGAAGGGATTTTTCCTGTCTGGTGTGATCAATTCAAATCCGCAGGTGGGAAGGTGTTTCGGCGTACAAGTGAGGCACTGAAGAAGAAGAACTCTGATCCGAAGTGGAAGAGGTGCGAAAAGGTTAGAAATTTAAGAGAGAAATTAAATTTTTGGCATAGTAAAAGAGAAGATTCATTTCATTTTTTAGACCAAAAAAATAATATCTTAAAAGTTAACATTTTAAACCGGTTATATATGGCAATAGATCTTAAAAGTAATAGACATTTTATTTTATTTTTAACTTTTTAGACCTATTGTTTGTAATAACAAGTCTTAAAAAGTTTTTATATTACAAAACTGTCATCAGTCATACTTTTTAGATCTAATCCTCTATAAATCCAATTTTAAAAAGTTTTTTATATTTATGAAAGCGTCATACTTTTTAAACCTAATCCTCTATAATTGATCTAAATTTTTTTATTTATTTATAAAGCCACGGTTATACTTTTTAGACTTGATTCTTTATAATACGGTCTAAATGTGATGGTTTAAAAATATTCCATGTATTTTTTGGCTAGATGTATAGTTTTATGTAATATAATAAAGAGATCATTATTGTCAATATCATCATCGATGACATGAGATAGCAACCCGTGAACCACATGCAAATAACATTCCTCAAATTTTATATACACGGTCCACCAAACAATATTGTATTTAATATTATATTATACTGAAAAAAAAAATCTATGCATTTAAAAAGTGAATCCATACATTCCAATCGGTCAAAAGCATAAATCACATTTCAGAAGAATTCTTCGTTCCATAATTCAAGTAAATTGAACTCTCTCTCCATCAAAACTTATAAAATTAAAAAAATAAATAAGTTAAGATAGATTTAATGAGTTAAATGTTTTTACATGTTTAGTAAAATAGTTGAAAGTGACTTATATTTTAAGATGGAGAGAGCATAGCGGAGTCAGGAATTTTAATGACGGGGCGAAAATAAAAAAATATATTATATTATAAATAAAAGTACTTGAAATATAATACAACCCTAATATACAAAAAAATTGAAAGAAATCTATCAAATAATACCCACACTTGCATTGGGCTTGGGCGGCCCTAATCCACTAAGAATGAACTATGTATATTCTAATAAATTACTTCCTCCGATCCATAATATGAGACATATTTAGGGAGTTGATTTTATCCTAAATATAAACATAGTTTTCATATTCGTTAATAATAAGTAAGGAAGATAGTGAATAAAAAAATTAGGGAAGATGATGACTAGGGTGTTTTAGAAAATACATGTCAAATTAACTTACTCAACCAACTTCCTTTATCTATCTAAATTAGGTAACATATCTTATATTTAGAGAACTGCAAGAGTATTAACTAAATTGTTAAAATACAAATAATGAAATACAATAGAATCAAACAACCGTAGCTTATTTGTGTATACATGTAGATATCTCATTATATTTTATTAGCGTACGACAATTTCAAACTCAAAAGTTAAAGACCAAATGTAAGCCAAGATTATTCGAAACTACTATATATATTGTGATCAAAAGATAAACAAGTTATACATATTAATTTTCTCTTGCATGTGGGTTTATTTGTGTGTAGTTAAAATATTAAAATAAGCTGCAAATTAACAAAGAAAAATATCTCCTTATCTATATATTTTTTAAAATAATTAGAAAGACGGGGCCACCTGTAACCCCTCTAAATCCATCCTTCAGGGAGAGGGATTATGTTTTGATCGATACTCTTGTTTTATACATACGTACACATACACACACATATATCGCACAACTTCCTCCAATTCGTATTACTCTTATTTTTGGGGTTACAAGAGCTGGCAGACAATCGAATACGCAACCTCTCACTTATAGAAAAGTAACCACTAAATTACAAGGTCATTGGTCTCCATCTTTATTACTTTAAGACATATGTAGCCACCTTATAAAAAACCAAGGAGAGATGATTAAATTATTTATTTTCTCCGAAAAAAAATACTTATATTTATTATCATAAATCTATAAATAATTTTTTATTTAATATGAGGTATAACCCTTCTTTAAGGTCAGAGAGCAAAGAGATTTCCTCTCTTCGCACTTGTCCTACGATAGTATCAATACCCAGGAAAAAAAAAATTCTAAAATGAATAAAAAATAACCTTACCTTCTGCCAGTTGAAATCTATTTAAAGAGAGGAAACCCAAGGCTAGTTCATTCAGCCAAAGCTTGCCTTCTTCCTTGTGAGCTTTCTTTAGCGTAACCATAATGATGAAAACCCTAGTGGCTCTTCTTCTTCTTCTTGTAGCCTCCATTGTAGCAACAAGCCATGGCTCATCAGAAGAAGCAGCCTACCAAATCTACCCTCTGCGGCTGAAATCTGGGGCGGGCTCGGACGGCGCCACCGTGCAGGGCATAACCTGCGCGAGCTGGCGGCTTGGGGTGGAAGCCCACAACATCATCGAGTGGACCACCGTACCGGCCGTGTGCGAAAATTACGTCGGCAACTACATGCTAGGTCAACAGTACAGACAAGATTCCAAAGCAGTTAACAGAGAAGCTTATCTCTACGTTCGCGCTCTCCCTCTCCCTAAAGATGGCAGAAACGTCTGGGTCTTCGACATTGACGAGACCTCCCTCTCCAATCTTCCCTACTATGCTGAAAATGGATTCGGGTATATATATATACATTAATACATACATATATGTGTTCTTTCCCATTTTCTTCATGAATTAATGATGATGATGAAAGTCATATATAGTTTCAGATTCATTATTGTGAGTTAATATGCATATGTTTATATATATATATGTAGGGCGGAACCATTTAACTCGACCAAGTTCAACACGTGGGTGGAGAAAGAAGCAGCACCAGCACTACCGGAGACGCAGAAGCTGTACAATAAGTTGCTGAATCTGGGCATTAAGATTGTCTTCCTTACCGGAAGACCCATCAGTCAAACTGAAGCTACCGCTTCAAACCTCAAGAAAGCTGGCTACCACACCTGGCACAAGTTGATCCTCAAGTAAATAATAATCACTAACATCCGCTCTCTCTTACGGGAAATTAATCAATTATATGTGTCTGTTGGAAACAAGTTTGGGTGATCCATTGACTTTTTTTTGGTTATATATGAGCAATAATATTAATGCATGGTTTGGGGTTTGACAATGGCAGGAATACGACGGAGTACTCAGGAGCGACGGCGGTGGTGTACAAATCGGCGGAGAGAGGGAAGCTGGAGAAGGAAGGGTACAGAATCGTCGGAAACAGCGGTGATCAATGGAGTGACATTCTGGGTACCTCCACAGGCAGACGGACCTTCAAGTTACCCGACCCGATGTATTACATCAGTTAATTAAGATCCATCACCCAGGATCCGGATCAGTTTGGAGCAGTGTTGTGCATGAGAGAAAGGGATCATCACTTATAAGGATTAAGGAGTGACCCTTAAAATTTCTAAATTCCTTTTCCTATTTCTCTTTCAGACTAAAATGTATTATTCCGAATTGATCTGACGACTGGACGTGTGAAATGTTTCTATCCGTGAGAAATAATACTATTTCCCTTTTTCTGGACCCACATATATAATTCATGAGTTGCTATAATTAAGTACTATGACTTGAAAGGAGTCCATCTGACAGATAATTTTAATAATAAAAAAATTAATATAATTATCATAATAATAAAACAAATATACGTATTCCTTGAAGTTTAATTTACTGAAGTTAATTTAATATATATGTTTGTAAAAAAGTTTTTAGTGAATATTCTCATTTCAAAATTTTAAAAGTATAAGTTTAAAACTTATGAGTCACAAAATTAATTCTACTATAAGATGTAAGTAATGTAACTGTAATGGAATAATTAATAGAAACAACTCACTTCATAAACGGTGTAGGTAATTTTAAGCAACCTTGTTAGTGCTCCTTGAGTCTTTTAAGGGCAGTTTAATTTTAATGAAATACACACATATAGGGCATCAATTTGTTGAAAGCTATGTTTGTGTGTTTTATGGTTCATATGCTTCCTCTTAATTAATTAATTACTGGAGGGTTAGGCATTAAATATGAGCACTCCAGTTAGGAATAATTAATAGAAAAGTTAACCTTTGGTTCACAATATTACTGAGAGATTAACCTCTTCAACATGATGAAATCCTTGTTAGTGAGAAAATATATATTGTGATGATATTATATAACTAGTATTGAGATATAAATGGTCTCCTCATCATGTTTTATTTATTTTTTATAGAATATCAATATCTTCTTTTTTTAACTGAGAATATGAAACCTTTTTTTTTCATTTTTTCTTTCATTTAAAAATATAAGGTATTTAGGATTTTTTTTAAGGTACAACTAATAATGAATCTGATAAGTTAATGGAGGTTATGTATATATTAATATATTTTCGGCAAAGCCTGATTGCTACATCTATTTAAAAAAATTAATATGCAATTTGTGGACAAAATCCGGACGGACAAGTATAGAATTGAGATTTTATCCATGCAATTTGTGGAAGCCTGGAACTATACTTTCACATAAAGAAATATATATGTGCATGTGCCAAAACAAAAGGAAATTTATCTCACAAAATAAAATAACACTACTTTGGTCTTAAATATAAGACCCAGGTTGACTTCTTTTTTAGAGTGATTAAATAAGCTAATTAAATTACTTTAAAATATTGTTATTATATTTATCGTTTTTCTCCAAACAAATTTTTCTGATTTATAAACTAATATATAATCAAATGATATGCAATATATAATATGATTAAGTAATGTAGAATTTATGGATAATAATATTTAAAACAAGTATGGCATCCTCTAGGGAATTTTGAGATCACGTGTCATTACTTGTCCTTGACATGCTAGGGACAGTCCATCAGCACACCCTAATCATCGATAAAGGATAGTATTTTCTTTATGAAATAGACGACAACGTGTGGGATATAATAAGTAATATTTTTTATAAATCAGTATTAAATGTAGTTAGTTGCATTATTGCAATCAATGTTATTTTAACAAAAGGAGCTACCATCATCTAACGTAGTTTTGATGGAACTTTAGAGTATTGTCTGTGTTCACTCTATAATTATGGATTTTTTATATTATAATTCAGTATTCAGTTCAGAGTTCGTAATTGTTATTCGGTTGAATCTTCAACTACGTGTTCATGCTTCAACGTTAGGCTAACAAAGGGGCTTCACTAAGCACATAAATGGATTACAGATTAAAGGTATGTTGCAAGCATCTTTCAGCTTTGCATGGGTAATCTCAATGTCCCGTTTGTGATAGTAATGATAGAAATGACTTTTTTTTCAGATGAATTTTTCTAAATGAGCTTTTTTCAGAACAGTCAGATTGTAGATGTTATATGTTTGGGATAACGGTAACAGAGGTAACCTTTTTCCATATGGGCTCTTGTTTGGATAACTATTTGAAATATAAAATGACTAAAATTGGAATGAATCTTATTGAATACTACATATATATTAGTTATATATATTGTGATAATTAAATATAAAAAATTAAAATTAAATTTGACTAAAAAATTACAAAACTCTAAAGTAATTAATTATATATATTATAATGGATAAACTAGAATGCATACATTTGTATATTTAATAATATATTGCTTATTATATCACATATCCCTAACATTTTTCTTCAAAAACTAAAAAAATTTACACCAGAAGCTTTTTTTTTTTATACTGAAATTTTAGGAAAGGGGTTGAGTTCACCTACAATCCAAGGGCAGGGCAAAATCTCCCTTCCTCCTAGGTGATACCGATGTTGGGCAGGGCTAGTTGCCTATTACCCTCAGGCGTTAACCTAGGCACCTAAGAGTTAGATACCTCCCCCAGCGCCTTGACCAACTCCAGGATCAAAACCCCCTCCCTTTGATGAGAGTGTCCGACTCCTTTACCAATTGAGCCCAAAGACGAGGGGTGTCACAATAGAAGCTAAAAAGAGTGATTTCTAGAAAAATTGACTTTTTTGGAGAAGCCCATCACATCACCTACAGAAGCTATCACAAACGCCTCTTTTTTCTCCATTGGGTTTTTCTAATTGCCATTAGGCTTTCCCTCCCTCCTGCAACCATGTCAAACAGGCTAATAGTTGCAGTACTGCTTTTCAATCAAGTTGTTTGGCATATTGAAGTTGGTATTTGCCCTCCTCTGCTTCTGAATTATGATTTACAAAATAAGTATGTGAAAAATATTTTATCTCATCACTATACAGAAAAAGAACTTTTTAAGTGCTTTTAGGGGATCTCCCAAATAAATGTTTGTTTGATTTATTTTTTTAGAGATACTTTTACAACATTGGTGATAAGTATATGAAGCAAATTTTTTCTCAAGTTGTAGAAAATTGATTACAAAAACACTTTTTTGCAGCGAGTTCTTGGAAGCACTAGTTTGGATGGTTATAATAGTTGCATTGGAAGTTATATATTCTGCTTTGTAAAATTTCTCGCAAGTTCGGGTTTTGTATTTGCTTTTGCCTTATATGTGTGACTATATGTCTATTGTTATTCTCCTTTGTCATATAGTAATATAATTAGTTATTTTATACAAAGTAATCACAATAAAATTGAATATCTTGGGTATGACATTGATCACTAGTTTGAAGATTGTGTATTGTCTCTAATTGAAATAAACGAGCGAAAGTGATGGCTCACCATTTTAATATTCAGTGCTGAATCAGCACTAAGATAAAACTATGATTCTTAGATTTGGTTTATGTGGGGCAAATCAAAAGGGAAACGTCATATCCTACCAAACCAATTCATTAATACACATAGCAAATATTCTTAGTCTCTTCATGATTCTACTAATTAAAGCCAATTGAAATTCCAAATTAATAATAAGTTATCACGCACGATATCTTGTTGGAGCTATCCTTGGATATGGTATATGAGAATCACGTGAATTAATTTTTGGGAGAATTAGATAGAAGGACCTATAGAAAATAATATTTATTGAGAAAGACCAATAAAAGTCGTAATTATCTGTAGAAGGACCAATTATCAAAATATAAATTTAAAAATACTAATTTACCATTAAAAGTGATTTAATTTTTTTCCCACCAAAATTACTACCGCCAAAATCATCATTTTTTAACCTTAACCAATATCTACATAATTATGTTATTATATCATTTAATTATTACTCATAAGGTAGATATTGGCCCTTTAACCCTTTAATATCATTAAGTTTTTTTTTTCTTGATTTACATATTTTATATAAATCAGGAAAAAGAAAAAGCTTCATGAAAGGAACTTTATCAACCAAAATAAAAAATTAAATGCATTTCATTTCTTATCATTATATAATTTAATTATTATTGGTAACATAGATATTGGCCCTTTAACCCTTTCATATCATTAAGTTTTTTTTCTTGGTTTATATGTAAATCAAAGGAAAAAAAAAAAATCCTCTATCAAAGAAACTTTATCAACCAAAATAAAAAATTCAATGCATTTTTTATCTTAATAGAACTAGTTGTGTAAGCTCAAATAACAAAAATAAAATAATACTATATTGTATCAAAAATTGAAATATTATAAGGTGTTAATGTATGTTGACACTAAAAGGCACGCTCATGCTGAACATGACCCTATTAATATATATATATATATATATATATATATATATATATATATAAAACATTTATTTAATGTTTATAATTAATTATATAAAAAATTGAGTTTTTCCTAAAATTATATATTTTTTCACTTAAAGTTTGCGTCAAATTTAAAAATAAAATTATAATTTTGACAAAATTGAAATATGTTTGTGTTATTTTTTTCTATAAATAATTAAATATCTATAAGGAGAGAGATTGTGTTTAATTTAATTAAATTTAGAAATTCATATTATTTTCAAACATTGAATGTGAGAGAAAATGTAGGAGGTTTGATTAGGGACAATTTCATATTTTTTTAAAAAATTTAATTAATTGGTCCTTCTAATTAAATAATTACAACTTTTACGGTCCTTCTCAATAAATATTATCTACTATATGTCCTTGATTTTAATTTTCCTTAATTCTTTTACTCCCTAAAGTCTTTAATATATGATGTTTTTGAGAAATTGATTTTAATCGTAAGTATAATACATATTTTTAATTTTTGTTAATATTTTTCTAATTTATTTTTATTGATGCTCTTTCAACAAAAATTATGGAGGAGAGGAGGTAGACTCAGAGAATTAAGAAAGATGATTCAAATATTTTAGAAAATACATGTTAGATTAATTAAATTAATTAAATTTCTCAATATAATCAAATTAGTTAAATATATTTTATATTGAGAAGCAGGGGAGAGTTTACTTATTCATTGAAATATATTTAGTACGTCGGAAAAATTATTCATACAGATTTTTCTTTTTGGCCGGCTAAAGCTAGTTGTTTCTATAAAAAATTAACATATAAAATGTGAAAATTTTATTTTATAACATAAAAGTGCAAATACATCCTGACCAGTCTCCTCAAATGCTATGCTAATCACTAAATATTGTACACGTGTTGTATTCTTCAATGGTAAAATATACCACTCTGGTCCTATTTATAAGTCGGTTTGACCAAATCTCACATACCAAGAAAAGTTAGTTGACACAATGATTATAGGGTAAATTTTCAACTTTGCCCTCATTTATAATTGGGTAGTTTTTTACTGTTTCTTCTCTCTCTATCTTTATGGGTGCAATTAATATGGGTAAAATTGTCACAATCTCATTTATTTCTAAAACTGGACTTATAAATAGGACCAAATTTTTTTGGTCAAACTGGACTTATAAATAGGACCGAGTGGTATGTTCTCAATAGAATATACTCCATATGCGACTTTTAAAAAAAAAAAAAAAAAAAAAAAAAAAAAAAAAAAAAAAAAAAAAAAAAAAAAAAATTGAAAACTATAGATATATATTATGTAAGAGGTTACCTACAAATAAAATAGAGACCGACACAAAAGAATATTATTAAAAGAACAATGATTTTGATACAAAACCAAAACTATAATGTGATATATATTTGGAAATCAATGACTTCGATAAATCCACGTTAGGTGGTGTATCAATTAGAATTACAACTCATGATTTTTCTGAATTTAAAAGGTGGTTATAGACAACGTCGGCAGAATTGCACAATGATGATAATGTTTGCATGGTGTGTTAAAACATATGCTTGTTCAGTCTTACTTTTTTTTTTTTTTTTTTTTTTTTTTTTTGATACTAAAGAGAAGGCAGTAACATTAAATAGCAAATACACTAGGGGATTGAGATCCCATTGACTCATGTGAAACTACAGCCCGTAAATACATCGGGCAAACATCCAGGAAACTCGATGAATCAAGCCCCTTCTTAGCAAGACAGTCTGCTATCCGGTTCCTATTCCTTGGAATCCATTTTATCTTCAGATTCCATTCCCTTCGCATGAGATTCCTAGCCTGCCAAAAAATAAGGCAATCTGACTCGGCACCATTGCAGTCAAGTAGCTGCTGTACTACACCTTGCGCATCTGACTCTAACTCAACATTCCTAAACCCCAAATCCCAGGCCAATTCCAACCCTTTAATCATATGCAACTTAGTTCTCTTTATGTAGGGAAAATGGTCTCTTCAATGGCTATGTTTCAGGAAATGAGGCACACAACTTCTTTTGCATCATTAGCATTCTCATCTAATGATAGAAAAACACAACTTAATTCCCCCTACTTTAGTTAAGGATGTCTTTAATTACAATTCTGAAGATCGGGACTTGGTCTCTTATAATTATAAAATGCACCGTAAACATTTTTGTCATAGGATTCTTTGCTATTGAGGATCAATTCTAAAAGAATTCATATGGAGAAAATAGCCCACCCTTGGTATCAGCTTCTTATCTAAATGCTTCAGAACTCAACTTTTTTGGAGTTTAAATTATAATATGATTGCATTCGGAACCAAGTTTTTACTCTCTATCTATTATGTTAACAGATGCTTCTTGCAATTTCCTACTAATTCCTCACACCTGGCCAACATCATATGGCAGAAAATACCCTCACTGTTTTATAATTTTAATTTCCTTAGTGTCCAGACTATTTCTTGCAACCTTTTGTCTTTCTTTTAATTCTTCAGTAGGATCTCTTATCATATGTAATATGTTAGACATTTCTTACTAAATATTGTTGTCCTATCTAAGAAAATGACTTAAATAGAGTGACACAAAAGAAATAAGAAGCAAGTGCAAAAAGCATATATCATTTTTTTTGGATAAGTATACAGTTTTATTTAAACTAAAGCAGTACATAGCTAATTTGACCACTAAGCGCTTGGATAAACTAGTTGTGGATTATTTGTTTCAATTTAACTAGTTGTCTTATATTTGAGTATTAGATATGCAGTCGTGATAATTACTTGTAGATAGTAAGATTTTTCCTATTATAGGTCTACATTCCTGCAAATCGGATCATTCAGTTGCTGGTAGCGCGGCATACAAGTAGCTAGATTAATTTAACGAAAAAAAAAATGCATAGTTTGGACCCATCAATTGCACTGGTAGGCAATTATAGGAACCGGTAAATGGGCCCATGAAGTTTACATATTTCCCTGAAAGCAAACCTACTGCATAGTTAAAAGTGGATCGAACTTCAAGATTCAAATCTGGGCAGCCTAATAGAACTGAGCAATAGCCCAGTCCTTTGCTGAACTTCTATGTTTCAGCTTGATCTTGTATATGATAGCTTGAATCCAAGATATCAGGCCTCCACGAAGCTGCAACATATCTTGCAACTTCAGGACGTCTGCTCTTAAGTCAGTGTTTAAGGAAGCCTTTACATTAGAGGACATTACAAAGAGTAATTTGAGCAGCAAATGACAACTGGACAAAGGTGTGGGGCCCATCAAACGAAAAAGTGACGAACGCTGGCTTGCTATCCATTAACAGTTGTGTCATTTTTATCCCATCTAAAGAAGTTTATAAGCATTTTTGCACTTAAACAATGTTTACGGTTCCAGATACACATTTGGAAAAATTCATGGGTTTTTTTCCTCTTTAACCCTTTATTTATATATACATGTTGCAATTTTTTCCTCTATCTTTTTCTTACAAAAATATGTTCCGAGTTAATTTAATTCATCAATAAACAACTGCATAGCTAAATTAATAATGGGTCTAGCGGAAGGAGTAAGTGAGGTACTCACATTTACTGCCCAACATTGCTTCAAACTGGTTATTTTTCATATTAAAAATCTACAAAGCTGACTTTTTTTTTTATAAGAAAATTTTAGGAAAGGGGTTGGGTTTACCCACAATCCAAGGCGGGATACCTCCACTTCTCCGCCCAGCGTTACCACTGCTTCATAAACCCCAGAATGTCTCTCCAAAGACTCGACCAACTCTAGAATTGAACCCCCTCCTTTAAGTGAGAAAATCTGACCCTTTAATCAGTTGAACCCAAACCCAAGACGAGGGCTACAAAGCTGAATTCATGCTAGACTAAAAATACATCAGATAGACAATCAGGAAAATATAAGCCGAGTCGACCCATACTTAAAAAGTGACAGAATGGGCTATGTAATGGATCCAATCGAAATTAAATTGAGCCCATTGAATGTTTGGATGAAATTCTTGTTCAGGCCCATTATACTCATTTCAGGCCCACTTCACCTCAAAATTTTTAGGGTTTTGTTGACTCCGCCGTTCATCATTCCTATATATGAGACCGCACGGCTGATCGCTTTCTCTCATCTGTCATTCCTTCTTGGTTTCTCTATTTCGTTGATCGCTCTTTCTTTCTTCTCAATGTTACTACCTCTCGTCTTAAGATTAGCCCCAGTTTAACGAAGAAATTGAACAACATGGGTCTAATATTATCGGTTTTGAGATGTCTCTCGATTTGAGATTGAGATGCAGAGATTGTGTGTATCGGTATTGTGCTTCGATTCAATGCACTCTTCCGAAAGTGTTCTCTGCCACACAAATTTTGGGGAAGGTGGGCAGTTGTATTCCATCTTTTTCATTGGATTTTACAACAATCATCTTCCCCACACTTCCTTTCCTTTTTATCATTCTTTGAATTGTTGATAAATTACTTGGTTTTACGCCATACCTTGCAATTTTTGGTAAAGTTTTGTTCTTTGCAACAGAGGGTTGATAACATGGCGCAGATTACTGTTGATAATTGAGTTGTATTTCTTTAAACCTAACCCTAAACCAAATAAGGAATATTTGAAACTCGCATTCATCAATCCATATGTGGATCAATATCAATCATTGACAGATATCAATAAATCAATCTCTTTAAGCTATTAAAATGTAATGTGTAGTTCAAGAGATATTAGTTGGTTGGGTCAAATTGTCAACAAAGCATAAGAGCAGTTTATTGTCGTGGTGCAAGTTTGAATGCCTGTAGAACAAGAGATGTTGTGTTCATGTTGGGGTTTATTTTAGCTTCTTCTTTTTTTTTTTTTTTTTTTTTTTGACATATGAAGTTATTGATTTAAATCTCTATCCACATGTGAGAGTGTTGAAGAATGTGGCAGGTAGAAGGGGCTGATAAACCCAGTCTTGTAGGTAGACCATTTTTCATAGTAATTTATTCAGACCCTCTTTTGGATGTGTTTGAGAAGCATGACCTAATTTTCTTATGGGATTCTTCTGCAAAAACTAGAAAATTGCACTTAATGTTTTCGGGAAAGATCTTAAAACCAGAGTCTTTGTGAATCATGGGTAGCTTTTTTGTTGCCCGAAAAATGTCAATTTTATTAAAATCAAATCAAGAATTACACATAAAACTCACAAAATGCCTATCATTACAACCTAACCCACACCTTACCAAAACAAAACAAACCTATATTAAGAACAAAACAATATTAAGCCAGCAGAATCTATCAACTAGCATCAGACGCAGAGGACAAATACATCAGCCAATACCTTCCCTATCATACATCCTCTGCACACAACCTATCTTATTCCTGTCGTCTCTGGGGAGCTTCGAATCATGGACTAAAAAATTGCATAAAGAGGATGGGGTACAAGCCAGCCAATCTTGCTGGAACATCCTCTTTGTAGCACCTACTGCTAAACAATCAACAGTTTTATTTCCTTGTCTTGCAACAAGAGAAAAGGACACACCATCCATTGGTTCTAGCAACCCAAAAATTTCATATAACAAATCTGTACTCTGCCATTCACAGCCTTCTGGAGATCTACCTTTAGTCAATCTGTATAAGTATTCACAATCAGTTTCAAAAATTACCTGGGAGTCAGGGAACTTACCACGTAGCTGCAATGCTTCCTTCAAGGCCATGCACTCCACCATGAAGGGAGATTCAACCAACACAGATTTTGCCACACCGCCAACAAACTCACCCCTATCATTTCGACAGACCACACCAATCCCAGCTTCACCCACAGACCCACAAAATGCTCCATCTGTGTTAATCTTAATTGATCCCGAAGGAGGTTTTTCCCATGTCAAGTTTCGCACCACTCTATCAGCAAAAACTCTCTTAGTATTAGCCTCACCTTTCATCTTAAACTTCCAAAACTCCTCAACCTGAGAGGTAACTAATTGTACCACAACGTTTGCATCAGATTTCACCCCCATTAAACACCCAATCACAATGCTTCTTCCAAATCCACCAACATGTAGATGCAAATAGTGACTTGCTATAGTTATCTAGTACACCCCCATCTCCTAACATATCAACCAGGCAATCCTCACAGTGTTTTACAGACCACTTACTAAACCTAAGTCCCAAAGTACTCCCAAACCAGCAAAGCTTAGTCCAGGGACATAAGAATAGTAGGTGTTCAATGGATTCATTTTCAACTAGGCAAATGGGGCATAAGAGATTTGCAGCACATTTCCTTTTAAACAGGGCTTCCTTTGTAGCAATCGCCCCTGATCCTATTCTCCATAAAAACTGGTGAATTTTTGGGGGCACTATAACCTTCCAAATACATTTCCACAGGGACTTAGGGATTATAGATGTTGTACCTGGATCTTTTGGCTTGAAAACATCTGCATCAGCCCTTGCCACCAAGTAACCTGATTTGACCGAGTACCTCCCATCTTTGCTTGCCCACCAAACAACCACATCAATGTGTTCATTAACAGCAATAGGAATTTTCTGTATCAACTCTTTCTCTGTCTGGTTAATTCTAGATTCAATGGGACTTAACTCCCAGCATCCATTCTTTATGAGGTCCGCAACCCTTAGCTTACTATCTTCCTCCATCTCAATCTTCATCTGTAGCATTAGACCTGAACCACCCTGAATCCAAGGTTCATTCCACACACCGATGGACCTCCCGTTGCCTACCTTCCAGCTTATTTTCTCCAGCAATAAATCCCTCCCCTCTAGGAGGCTTGACCAGCCCCACGAAGCATGATTCCCTTTTTTTGCCTTGAGAAAAGTACTTTTAGAAATCCCTTTCAGGATCCTACACCACAAATCATTGGGTTGTTGAAGTAAGCTCTAGGCTGTTTTGGCTAATAAAGCCTTGTTAAAGCAGAGTAAGTCGCGAAAGCCCATTCCCCCTTCTTTCTTTCGATGAGTCAGGGATTTCCAATTTTTCCAATGTATAGAACCTGAGTCACCTTTCTGACCCCACTAGAATCTTGAGATTAAACAGTCAATTTCCGCACAAGTTTTCTTCAAAAAGAGGAAACATGTCATGGGGTAAGTAGTACTGCATTAGCTACCGCCTTTATTAAGACTTCTCGACCAGCAAATATAAGTAACTTCAGCCTTCAGCCTTGAAGTTTTAGGTCAATTCTGTCCCTCACAAAAGCCAGAGCCGCCGCTTTAGATCGCCCCTAAATTACCGGTAAACCAAGGTATTTCCCCATGTCATCCGAATATGGAACCCCAAGGCAAGTCGATACTTCTTCCTTCACATGCATCGGTGTGTTAGCCGAGAAGAAAATGCTCGACTTCTCTAGGTTAACCAATTGACCTGAGGCATCACACTAAACTTCTATTATTTTTTTAAGGACTTTACAGTTCACCTCCTCTGCACTAGCAAACAGAATTGCATCATCTGCAAAGAAGCAATGTGACAAGGTAGGAGATGAACGTGCCAATTTCACCCCTTTCAAATCCCGGTGATCAACATGATATTGCAGCATGAGTGACAGAACCTTAGATGCTAAGATAAACATGTAAGGGGACAAGGGGTCCCCTTGTCGCACACCCCTCCCTGGTCTGAATTCATCCACTTGAAGGTTGAAGGCAGCAGATGTAATGCACCTCATAATATGACTGACCCATCCCTTGCAAAATCCCATCTTTACCATTACGACCCCAAAAAATCTCATTCCACCTGGTCATAAGCTTTATTCATATCAATTTTCAATGCTAGCTCCCACTTCCTACTTGCTTTCTTATGCCTCAAATAATGAAAAGCTTCATGAGTGAGTACGATATTGTCTTGTATCATTTAGCCAGCAATGAACGCACGTTGGTTCGATGAAATAATCTTGTTCATCAATTCCTTCATTCGGTTGGTTAGGATCTTTGCAATGATTTTGTAAGAAACATTGCAAAGCCCGATCGATCTGAAGTGGTGCACCCCTTCCGGTTTATCCAGCTTAGGAATGAGAACAATGTTAATGGAGTTGATCGGGTTCAGGTCTGACTTCAAAAAACTCCTTTACCATGCTGCACACTTCCTTGTTGACTTCCATCCACGAAGCTTGATAGAACAAGCCTGAATACCCATCTGGACCAGGAGCCTTATTGGCACCAATTTGAAAAATAGCCTCCTCAATTTCCTGGTTGCTGATTGGCCTCATTAAAGAATCGTTATCCGCATCTGACACTTTTCACATACGACAGCGCCTGATCCATAGGTCGAGACCCAACAAAGCAGAAAAGCTTCTGATAAAAGGTGTTGAAAGCCTTGTTTATCTCATCTTTATCTTCTAACCAAACATCATTATCACTCTTCAACCTTAGAATCTTATTTCTTTGTCTCCTCTGGATCACATTATTATGAAAGAACTTTGTATTTTTATCTCCACAGTTGAGCCAAGATATCCTCGATCTTTGCCACCAATAAGATTCCTCCATGGCCCACGCATCTTCAATATGTCTTGTCAGATCTTCAATTGCATTCAAATTATTGGAGGTGAGCTTGCCCATCATACATTGATTTAGCTTCTGTCTTAATAGGTCAATGGACTTCCTGAAGTTGGGAAATACATTCCTACTCCAAATCATCAGTTTTCTTCTACATACTGTCAATCTATTAACCACAATTGTCATCCTGTCAGCATTAATCAGTGCCCCTTCCTACCAACCCTCCCCTACTATGTTCTGGAAGTCTTCATGCTGAACCCAAAACACTTCAAATTTGAAAGATCTCAGAGTTTTCTCTTCATAGAAACAACCATCAACTATGATGGCATGATGATCCGAGCCAATGGGATCTATATGGAATACCAAGGCATGCTCAAAGTTTTCACAGAATTCTACATTTCCCAATGCCCGGTCTAGTCTCTCTCGCACAATAGCATTGTCTCTTTTGTTGCACCACGTGAATCAAGGGTAGCTTACTTGATGAAGCTTTGCTGGGAATTCTTGATAGGCAACTGAAGTGGGTTAGAGTTTTAATGTGTAAATATTAATTTGGGGAAATAAATGCTTCCCCTCTAGATCTTCTCTTAAAGAATTCGCATTAAAATGTAAATTAGTCAAGTAAAACAATAAATTGATCAAAAAAAAAAGTAAAACAGTCAATTAAATTAGGGGTTTTCAATGCAAGTCGAATTAAAGCAAAACTTAAATCAGAATAAAAGAAAATGAAATTAATAGATTAGAAAAAATCAATCCAAAATTGGAATCTCAGAAACTTCCATCATTAGACGAAAAAATGACTAAACTCGTTCATGATTATTTTGGATAAATCAAAATCTCTACATTTGTCAAAAAAACTAGAAGATTGACGATTGCCTAGCATTTGTTTGAACACGTGGTGTGTTCATTGTGCGATCACACAATGCTTATCAGTAACCCAATACAAACTATGTCTCTGGATATCAACTGGATATTAAGAGCCTATTTGGTTTTAACTTTTGGAGAATAGCTTTTAGAATTTATGAGGTAAAATTTGAATTTAACTTTTGGAGAATAGCTTTTGGAATTTATAAAGGTAGAATGACTTTTTCAAAATAGTTTTTTGTAGAATAAATTATTGAAAAAAATGATTTTGATAAAATGATGGTGTTTGAATATTATTATTATAATATCTTTTTTCGGGTCAAATTTATCAAAAAGGATATTAGCTTTTGGTATAATTGCATATAAAGGATAAGGTTGTATTTAAAATATTTTTAACATTAAATTTCATAATAATTACAAAAAATTACATAAATTTGTATACAAAATTAAAACACTTTGGGTATAGAATGGTATTTAAGAAATACTTCATGATCTCAAAAATTTATTTTAAGATCTTGAAAAAATATTTCAGTGGCACTCGATTAATCTTGAAAAAATATTTTAAGATACTTGACAAGAACTAAAAAGATACTTAAGAGTACTTGACTAGTGATTAGTACTGAAAAAATACTTAATAATATTGAAAATTTAATTTAGGATATTGAAATAAGATTTCAAAGTAATGACGATTTTGAAAAAATATTTAAGGGTCCTAACAGATAGTAAAAAAAAATACTTAAAAATATTGAATGGTATTACAAAATACTTCTCATCATCTTAAAAATTTAATTTAGGATCTTGAAAAAAATTTTAGGGTATTAACGAGATACTAAAAAGATACTTAAGGATACGTACTGGTACTAAAAATGTATTTATTATGGTAAAGGAAAGGGAAAAATATGAAAAAAAAAATCCAAAAATTAAGGTTTTGGCCCCAAAACCATGGTTTGGTTGCAAAATAGCTTATGGACATAGGTGTTTGGCAAACTTTTGTCAAAACCAAGGTTTTGAAATTTGCTAAACAAGCTAATCTAATATCCAATCTCTTCCCTAAAATCAAATCCAATTAAACGAAAAGAAACAAGTTCGGTTACCGATTAAAGTGCGAGTCCTCTAGATGAAAACGTGAAATCCTCAATTCATGGGTTGATCAGAGAAGCTTAGCCAAGCCTGGCTGGATAGAACAAAAATGAAGAAGAACGGATGAAGAAGATGGTATTGATGAACACGTTCAAGAAAATGAAAGCTTCGTTTTCAATTTGAAAATCTATCCAAGACGTAATTACTCGGTGTTTCTCTATTCTAGTGTCTTAACCTAATTGAAACCGAACTGAGGCTCCACAAAACCGGCCCAAAATGGAAAAATATCATAAATGGTCTTCAATTACAAAAATCTGGCCCAATTAAATAAAATTCCAGAAATTTGTGTTTGACTTTGACTCCAATTTTGATTGTCTTCTTGTATGAATTTGGATTTTAAGTCTTCATATCATTTGTGGCTCTTTGAATCTTCTAAAAAATGAGACAAAAATGAGCCTAATCAGATACCTAAATCAAGAGTTATGATGAAAATACTCAAACACTATAAATCTGAAATTTTATAATAAAAATGAATTAAATCCAATTAAAAGCCCAAAATCCTAATAAACACAAAAGCCCATTATTTATAAACTAAATAACCCTAAAATTATTAACCAAGATATACAAATAAGTCTAATAATATTCAATTATCACCCATAAATTTTCAACTAATCAAATATGCTGTACCTTCAATTTTTGAGTTTGAATTCAGAAGACTTCTTCTCATGTGACACTTGTTGAAATCTTTTCCATGTCCATTTGAATCCAACCCTCTATCCATTGCATGTTGCAGAGATTTTGTGCAAAGTGTAACAGAGACTCAGTCTTCGCTAGACCACTCAAGGAAAATCTAGATCAACTGGTTTGCTGTTGGTGTTGGGTATATTTTTTAACAGATGCCAGCACAGTTTACCTACCAATTTTGTGGCCTTTTACCATGGACATCTTAAACGGACTTTATTAGATCTAATTAACAAAACGAGATAAAAAGTTCCAAATAAATTGTCCCTAAATATGCATAGCACCTTGCCTAGAATTACCTTAACAAAGACCAGATGCTCTGTTTGATGCACAAGAAAATTTGTTGAAAGGGAGAGAAAGTTGATTAACGATGGTTTGGATTAATGGTAGCACCCTTTTGGAAACTTAAGTTAGCGTTGAAGTTAGATAGAAGTAACTTTTTTTTTCATTATACCTTTTGGAAACATAAGTTAGGGTAGAAAGTAGATAGATTAGTGCAATGTGATTTATGTTTGGATTAGAGATAGGAAATGATTTTTCTTCTAATTAAAACTTCGTTTGGGTGCCAATTTGAAAAACAAGTTTAAATAATAAAAAATGACTGAAAATAGTATGAATATTATTAAATACTGTAATACATGTATAAAATAAAAATAGTTAATAGTTAATTTATTATTGAAAAAACATGAAAACACTAAAATACTTAATTGAATATATTAGTTAATAGATAAAAATGTATATTGCATACATATACATTTAAAATTTAAATATTTATTATATTATTAATAGGTTCGTTAATTATGTTTTTTCCTGCTAAAATGTCCACATTTCTTTTTCATTGAATTAAAACATCACTTTTACTATTTTACTTCTCTCTCCAAATGCCTTTTTTTTCATTTTATTTCCTAACAATATGTATAAAAAAAGGTTAAGTAGTAAATCAACCCTAGAAGGATACACCAAGAACAACAATGTGCTGCTTGAAAATTTTCGGTCTCATTGTTGCCCCAAAGGTCTAAAAACATAACAATGTTACCCTTAAATTAAGGCTTTTTTCCCTATTTGCCACTTTTTAAATATCTAATTATCATTTTGCTCATGTTTCTAAACTATTTCTCAACGTGCCCCTCTTTAGTCGACTAAACCTAGGGTTAGTCGACTAAAATGCGGGCGTGGATTTTTTTTGAATGTCCCGCGATTTAGTCGAATAACCCAAGTGGCTTAGTCGACTAAATTGTGAAGGGGCTTTTTTTTTTAAAAAAAAAAAAAAAAACCTCCAATATTTAGTCGACTAAACCACTTGGGTTAGTCGACTAAATTGCGACAGATGGGTTTTTAAAAAACCCCCAACCGCGGCCATAGGAACTCTAATCGACTAAATTCCTCCCCAAACCTCTCCCCTTCTGTTTTTTTTTTCACCAAATCGTTGCTGAATCCGTTGGTGGGTTGCGGAGGAAACTTCAATCTAGTGGCATTTGTGTCGATATCGGTATGTTTTCATCTCCATTTCGGATTTCCACGGTAGTTTTTGCGTTTATGCCAACCCCATTTGCTTTTTTGCGTTTTGTGCTTTCATTGGGTGGTTTTGTTGTGTACGAGATTTGAGTATTGCTATATGATAAGAGTTCCAGTTCCATTATGACGCAAATGGGGTTTTAAAAAACTCCCCTGTCGCTATTTAGTCGACTAAGCCATATGGTTTAGTCGACTAAATCGTATGGGCGATCAAAAAAATCAACTCCCGCGTTTTAGTGGCTTAGTCGACTAAACATGGCACAATAGGATTAAACTTTTGTGGTTTTTTGTTAAAATGACGATTGTTTGTTGTTTATACTGATTAATGTTTGTTTATGTTGCTTAGATGGTAATTTTTTCGAATAACTCATCTTCTTTGATTTTTTGTTGTTTATGTTGATTGTGTTTGTTAGTGAAAATGATGAATATATATATGAAATCGAGAATGATGAATGTTTCTTGTTTGTTGATGGTTTGTAATGTCCCTTTGTAGGTCTTTATTTCATCATGCGTCATAGAGAAGCTCCTTCAAACACTGACAATGAGAGTGGGAGACGGATTAAGCACCGAACGACCCGCGAGGCATCCTCCTCTAGGACACGGCAGCCACCGGAGGCTGAGCCCGTTGTTGACCTCTTGTTTGGTTATTTGTTTGACAATAATAAAGCAGAGCATGCACAATTCATGGTGAATCTTGCTACCAGACCCATTATCAAGCCAAAGTCATTAGACATGACATTCTTTGCAAATGAAGGATTTGAGATACTGACGATGTTGGGGACTTCCCATTTGACAGGGCTGGCAGAGATGACTTGTCCCTATTCAAAGGTTATGGTGAGAGCTTTCTACCATAACCTGAGCTACATAAATGGCGATCTAAAGTCTCGCGTCTGCGGGGTTGACATAGTGATGACGGCTCCCATCCCGGACGGTTCTCGGGATTTGATTTTGATGCGAGAGGATAGATACCAGTATGATGGGGATAGCAACGCAGCCATTGAGGGATTTAATCGAGATGAGGCTGTGCATGAGGTCAGGAGGCCAGGAGGTCATACACCTATAGTTACTGTGGGGCAGCTGACTGTTAGTTCTCGTATCCTCTTCTACGTCATGACCCACATATTGTTCCCTTGGGCTTACAATCATTCGAGGGTGTTGGAGGGTGACATCCCTGTTATGTGGGCTGTTCGTCATGGCATTCTGGTGTATTGGAGGCACTACATTTGCTAGATGATGTATAAGGCCAAACAAAAGAATACAGTTGCACTCCCATACGCCTATCTGGTTCAGAAGATATTGGAGCATTTTCGTGTTCCTATGCACAATGAGCAAATGGTGAGCCAGAAAACATGGCATGCTAGGTTTGGACAACGGCTATTGAAGCAATGCAAGATCGCCAAGGTGGCAAATGGTGTGTGGCAATACACTGGTGTCGATGAGGATCTACCTGATGCTGGCCCGGTTCCACCCATTGTTCCTCCTGAGGTCCATGATGATGATGATGCCGATGTTCATATGGAGGACTTTGTTGAGCCGGACGGTGGATTCTCCCTTCGTGATGTCATGCAAGCCATCAATGCTAGCATGAAACAGATGTCCTGGATGGAAGCCAAGCAGAATAAGAGGTGGAAGACAGAGGATGAAAGGTGGATGTGGATGCAGGGTCGGATTAAGGGGTTAGAGGATACGCTTGGTCAGTTGCGGCTTAGACGCCCACCGGAGGAAGTCGATGACGATGGCGAGGGAGCTGGTGTTGCTGATGAGGACGAGGAGGATCCCGAGACATCTGAAGATGAAGATTAGATCTAGGGATTTTATGTTTGATATTTGCTCTTTGACTTTATGTTTTATGTTTGGTCTTTCACTTGATGTTTTATTGTTTGTTGGCTTAAATACTGTGAATTTGATCCAAAATTGGTGCTTGTTTTGTAATGAATGTTGATGCTTTTAGTTTAGATGGTTTAACTTTGTCCATTTGGGTTTAGACGGTTTATTGTCCTATGAAACTCATTTCCAGACATTAGCGGACCAAACCTATGTATGGCCCTTAATTGTTGCCAAAAATACCTTCCCCAAGTCACATTGACAGGTAAAAATGAGTTGGTAATAGTTTAGTGCAAGCAGCAAACTTAAATCAGCAAGTGAGGGTGCCTCTGGACCTGGTTTAGTCGACTAAACGCCTCTGGACCTGGTTTAGTCGACTAAACCATATTGGTTTAGTCGACTAAACCAGGTCCAGAGGCACCATCACTTGCTGATTTAAGTTTGCTGCTTGCACTAAACCATTACCAACTCATTTTTACCTGTCAATGTGACTTGGGGAAGGTATTTTTGGCAACAATTAAGGGCCATACATAGGTTTGATCTGCTAATGTCCCGAAACTAGTCAATGATTTGATACAACATAACAATTAGTGAATGGTTCAAATTTCCAAGTCATGACCAAAATAAGTCATCATAAACTCAATACAAAACACGTTACATAGAATTCAAGCTGGTCTAATCCTCGTTGGACATGTGCGGCTATTATGGAGAAGCTTGGTTGCAATTCCTACACCTTTTTGTCGCTTGAGGGTTGAGACTCCACCCAATCCATCTCATTCTGTATCCTTGTAGACTTTGGTCTTCCTCGTGTGCGTGACAAAGTTGCGTTTGGGATAACGGTTGGTCCCTCTCCTTGTTGAATCAACAATTCATTGCCTATCGGATACCGGTGTCTTTGCATATACGACTAATGTAGGGGATAGTGAATACCGGGTCAACATAATCATAATGGTTCAAATTTTCCATCTTGCATACGCTAATACGTGACTTGCGGGATACCTTCTTCCGTAAACCTCCCACATTGATATTTGCGATTGATCAAGTCAACCCTCATTATGTCACCGACGACATGTGTTGGACTGGTTGTAAGCGTCCTCAACCTCATATAACTGTAAATCTCTGTCATAAAGTCACACACGGTATGTGACTGTCAACTGGTCCATCCTTTGTAACTCTTCTTCGACCTTTTTTGAGACTATCCTACTTGCAGCGATATGGTTGTTAATCTCAACACGCCTGGTGACAAAATATTCGACAAGTCTACTACAAGTCATCTTCACCAACGCCGCTATCGGCAGATTATGTGCACCCCTTAGGACCTTGTTGACACACTCGGCTAGGTTAGTGGTCATGTGACCAAACCTCCGTCTGTCTTCATCGTAGGACCTGCACCATTTCTCCTTTGGAAGCCAATCAAACCAAGTGACACATTGTGGGTTTGTATCAATAAACTCTTGAAACCTCATGTCAAACTGGATCTTTGAACTCATGTACCCTGCATAACAGTGAATGTAAACTCATAACAATGGGAAAAAAATTAATCATTACAAATATGTCCAAGAATAATTAGAATGCGAACTTTCATACCTAACTTCATAACTGTTTTCTTCAATTGCATATCCCTAAATCTAGTATTAAAGTTGCTCCCGACATGACGTAGGCAATACACATGATAGGCATATGGAGGCGCCAATTAGGTGATCTTTAACCGCCTTTATGATAATGGCATGATGGTGAGATATTAAACAAATGCCCGGCCTTTGCGTCACATGATCACGTAGGAGACACAAAAACCACCACCAATCATCATACTTCTTACTGGGAGGAACAACAACAAAGGCAATGGGCAGGATCTTCCCATCCTCATCCTGTGAAGTCGCAATCAATAGAGTACCTTTGTATTTTCTGTACAGGTAGGTGCCATCAATTTGAACTATGGGCTTACAGTATTTGAAGGCTTCTATGGTCTGGTGAAATGTCCAAAAAACCCTACGAAAGACGCGTTTGTCGCTATAAAAACGATGTTCGTGGAAACATTCATTAGGATCAAGCCTGAAAACAGAACCCACATTACACTGCATCATGTATGTCAGCCAATTGGGCAAGAATGCATATGATTCCTCCCAATCATCAAATAACTTCACAATGGCTTTCATTTTCGCCTTCCAAGCCTTCTTGTATCAGCACTGGTTTTAAAGCTGGATCTTCTCTTAACATACATGGTGAAAACAAAGCAAGTTCTAAATGTTCTGTCAATAAACAAACCGAATGTAACTGCAAAAAAAAAACCTACTAATAATGGCTGCACATATAACATCTGAATCTAGTTGCCTATGATCCCGGACAAGACTTTGGTTCAGACAGGTGTGATCGTTACCCCACTTACGGATCACCCAACTATTTCCATTATTGGGGCCATTGCCCTCATATGCTAGGGACAACCGTCAGCATGATTTCAACACCTCATCATCAACCTACGCTCCTCGCTTTTTTGAACTTTGGCTGTACGATGAGACTTCATGCAATACAATTTCACGGCATGTTGCAATTCAGACTTAGAAGGAAACTGCTAATACAAATATAATGGATCACCTAACTGCCAACCACATTGCTTGTCATCATCACCATACAAATATAATGGATCACCTAACTGCCAACCGTCAGCATGATTTCAACCACATTGCTTGACCTGCCAGAGAAAGTCCATGTTTTAGCATTTTTCAAAACCTACAGTTTTACCTTAAACCTCCAGGTTTCTGTTTTAGCCCAAAACTCAGAATTTCAACGTTTAAGTAAAACCTCGAGTTTTGGTGAAAACCTTGAGGTTTACGGCATCCGAGGAGAGCAAACGAATTTTCACGATTTTGAAAACCTCGGGTTTCCGAAGAAAACCTCCAAGTTTGTTCTTGGCGCGATTTTCCAAGGCTTCACATTCAAAGTGAAACCTCAAACAGAAAGGCTGATGCTTTTGCTATTTTGAAAACCTCCGGTTTTGGAAAAGAAACCTTTAGGTTTGATGTTTTGGACTTAAATCTCTCTTACTTGCTACGAGTCCAAAACTCGAGGTTTGAAGAACAAACCTCGAGGTTTCATCGCGTCCTCGAATTTCAAATCGACGATTTTGCTATACCTTCTTGTTTGATCTTAATACTTTCTATGATTAATCTCTAATGTTCCTAGACATGTTTAACCACTTTCTTAGTGAGTTTCAGATAGATTAGAGAATGCTCTTTGAAGGTTTAAAGCAAAAGTAAAAGTGATGTCAGCACATTAAATGCAAACACAGAAAGTTGCATACTTTTGGGTAATCCATCGTACACGCTTACAAAGAATTAAAGAATGATTTCCACATCCAGTAATTTTGCTACTCCAACGGACTAATTTGCGAAGAGTCAACTCGAACCTGCAATTTGGATTAAGTGAAGATTAGAAGAAGATGACTAAAGCTTAACCAAAACCTTGTCTAATGAAGGCAACGGTTATATTGAAGATTACAATGGTCATATATTGATCTCTACCTATAAAAGAGGACAGATTCAAGAAGAAAAATGTAGAGACACAAGCTTACATTTTCAACATGCTAATACTCTATTTTTCACATCATTTACTTTCTGTTTTTCATGTTTAGACAGCTTAGAGAGTGAAGTGATTTGTATTGCTCTTCAGTGTTTATTCATTCACTTTTAAGAGAGAAGATTTATTGTAATCATTCTATCCTTTTGAGAGTTACTCAAGATTGGGTGATCTTGAGTGGGAAACACATTGTGTTTATTACAGCTTGTAAGGGGAGTGGATCCTAGTGAGAGGATTACTTCGAGCACAGAGTGTGTGATCAAAGCGGTGCACGATTACGAGTTTGTAAGGGGAGTGAATCCTAGTGATAGGATTACTCAAGTACGAAACGTGTAATCAAGTTGAAAGAAGATAGTGGATTGAAAATCTCAAGTGAAGCTTGAGGATTTGGACGTAGGTCAAGAATTGGACCGAACCAGGGATAAATCTCGGTTGCATATTCTCTTCCCTTATCTCTTATGTTTCTAGCATATATGTTTGAATGACTATCTATTGCTTTATAACTCTTTCTTGTCATACAAACTAGTTTTTTTGAGATGCAAAAAGATTTTTTCAAAGTTCCTAAATTTTTATACTTCACCCAATTCACCCCTCTCTTGGGATCCACCGGTTCTTACAGTTTTTGTCTTGGATGTATTTTGTTGTACTGGATCTAGCTTGACTTGTATCTAGATATTGTACCTTTTTAATATTAATATAAATATCTTTCAGAGCAAAAAATAAAAAATAAAGTTGTCTTACAATTTAATAACTTCTAATATTACCTCTACTAATTGCACTAAAATCTAATATTATATTAATTATTACTATCACCCACTAACCTTATTAATTATGGGTATACATAGGAAAAAAAATTAATGTCCTTTAAAAATAAACAAATGTTTTGTTAAAAATGACGAAATACAATTGTAAATTGGTATATTATAATAAGAATCATAGTATATGTTTTATACTAATAAAATGGATTATGGTTAAAACGGTCAATTATTCCCTGTAGATATTTTTCTTGCTCGTCAGGAAAACTCACCCGACCAGATCGCCAGAAATATCTCTTCTATAGGATTTCGAAGCATGGCTTTACGATCACTGACCATCCTAAATCGCCACATATATCGACCTAAGGGTAGCAATATTCGAAATATTACTATCATCATTATATATCAAATTAAAATCTCTTGCAACAAAATAAATAAATACTCTCTTTTACGGTAAATATGAGTTGGTTTTTTTTAGAGATTAAAAAGGTTAAATAAGTTAGTTAATATATCATATGTTGTGTATCTTTAAATTATATATTAGTTTATTAGCTAAATTAATTAATTTTGAGAAAAATAAAAATTTTAAATAATTTAATTAGATTCTTTAATCTCTTCAAAAAAATCAATTTTACCTTATATTTACTACCAAATATCAAATTAAAATCATAATCAATCTTGCTTGACAAAAGAAAAATCATATCAACTCTACTTTTTTATTAAAAAACTTTAGGTGAGTTGGGTATCGAGACTATCCAGAGCTAGGGGTGAGCAAATCAAAATTAAAACCGAAAACCGAACCGAATAATTTGGTGTTCGGTTTTTTCAGTTCAGTTCGGTCGGTTTTTGAAACTAGCTTAATTCGGTTTTCGGTTCGGTTTTTGCAAGTTTATTTCGGTTAAAACCGAAATTTTTCGTTGCATTGGAGGCAATTGTTGACATATAGTAGATGCCATGTTTATTGTTTTGTATAATTTTGTACACTTTGTTCTGCCATTGAATTTCTAGGACAAAATCGGAGGCGGGAATTTTGTCGTTGTTGCTTTTGTCATTGCCTAGTTGCTGGCTCTGTGATGGATTTCTTCCATGTTTTGATTTTAAAATCTGCAACCTATTGTCATACAAGTGAAAATCGATATATACCAGGTGCTCCATGTAAAGTATATTATAGTCAGGTTGCACTCAATAGTCAATATTGTAAATTGATTCAGTAAAGTAGATTGGTCATTTACATAATTAACCCAAATAAGAAGGCCCACAATAAAGCCCAACTTAAGCCCAAAAACCGAATTAATTGTAAAACTGAACGGAAATATTTCGGTTTTTCGGTTTCGGTTTTGAAAATGTATGCAATTCGGTTTTAACCGAAAACCGAATGCTCACCCCTATCCAGAGCCAGGGCATGTCTCTAGTCTCAAAAAATGCTTACATATTACTCATCAATAAGGGCTTTGGGGATTTGAACTCACAACCTTAAAGTTATGAACCAACCTCCTTACCAACTTGGCCAATCTTTATTGGTCAACTTTACTATTATTATTGACTTGGCGATGGTCCCAAATAAAGAAAAGGAAAATCGGTGAAAACAAATTTTCTATGAGATTTTTATTCTCAAGAAGGATATTAATTCTATCGAGAAAAATTTCAAATAGGCATTTTCACTCTCTTCTTAAAATGAAGAAAGCTATTGGCTTAGTACAATATGAGCTATAAAAAAAGAGTTAAGTAGTAAATTCATCTTGGAGCTATACGTTTGGAAGCAATGTTGTTCTAGAAGTGTTTATGGTTCCAATGTTACCCAGAAGTATCAAAATGTAACAATGTTACCCTTGTATTAACAGATGTTAAGTTTAATTGTTTTGTTTGACCAAAACTCCCATATGGCACTTAATGGTCTAACTTATCGCCACCTCAATTGATCTCTTCACCTCTCTTATTGTCTGCTTTTCATCACATCAATGCCGAAGTTCAACAAATTCATAATTGAGAAACAAAATCCAGACTAAAAAGCCAAAAAAAAACCATCAACTTCATGGGATTTGGAAACTACGCCTCCCGTCCACTTCCTGTTCGCTGCGCAAAACACACTGATCTCTCCTTCTTCTTCTTCTTTTTTTTTTTTTAAAACAAATATTTTAGGTACTAAAAAGATATTTGGACTTACCAATTGAATAAATACTAACCGAGTACTTCATGATTATAAAAAATTATTTTGGGATGTTGAAAAAATATTTCGGGGGTAGTGAATGGTACACGGGATGCCGAGAGGATACTCCACCAGAAAAAATATTTCATAATCTTGAAAAATTATTTTAGATCATGAAATATTTTTTCTAGATTTCCTAGGATCCTCCTGTCAAATCCGAAGTATTTTTTTAGAACCAGTAAATACCTAAAATAATTTTTATGATCATGATGTATTTTTTAGTACCGATCAGTATGCTAAAGTATCTGTTTTTAGTACCTACATATCCTAAAATATTTGTTAAAAGAAAAAAAAACAGGAGAGATCAGTGTTATTTTGCGCAGTGGACGTGAAGTGGAAACGCAATGGACGAATCCAAATCCAACTTCATGCCTAATCTAGAAAATGATCAATGATCAGACTCCACGCCAAACCAACATCTAATCCAAGAAATGATTGAACTTAACACTTCAAAAAGATAACAAAAAATAATATTTAAAAAAAAAAAACAAATAAGAAAGCATCTTTAGAACTAATGAACAATGAAAAACCCAAAAAAATGAACAAGAAGAAGGGTTTAGACATTTGGGTGAAGGAGAAGATAAGAATTTCATAAGCCTAAACGTTACTGCGTTCTTGTGCATATCACTGGCATGGCTTCATTGTTGACTAGTAAGCATGAAGAAGTTTGAAGGAAAATGAGCCAAGACCGAGAGTCCAGTGGGGAGAGGCAGAGGTAGCAAGATCTGACGATTGTCGGCTGCAGAGTGCGAGATGTGATGAAGACAAGCCATGAGTCAAGAGGGGAGGAGAGGCTAAGAACCTGTTTGGCAACCTTCAAAACCAGGTTTTGGAAACAAAATCTAGATTTTGTTAAAATTTTGACAAACACCTCAATTTTTCTCTAAAATTATTTTCCACTCAAAATCTAGGTTTTGGGCTCAAAATCTAGGTTTTGGGCTCAAAATCTAGGTTTTGGGCTCAGCGCAGGTTTTTTGCCAAATCCAACTTTTTTTTTTTCACTTTTAGCTTTTCAAAACTCATTTTGCAGATTGTGGGTCCACCAAACCCCAAAATACCCTCAATTTTAATCCTTTAAACCTACCTCATATCTCCTCTCTCCTGTAACAATTCACGTTCTCACCATTTTACTTGTTTCACTCTTGTATGTTGATTTTTTTTTCAAATATTTTTTATATACAATTTATTAATACATATATGTTTGATCTAATTTTTATCATGTTACATAATTCACTAATGATAGAAATTTATTTTTCTAACAATTTTATGTAATTTTTAGTATTTATTATTGAATATAATGTTTATGATATTTAAAATACCACTTTATCCTTTAAATGCAATTACACAAAAAAGCTAATGTCATTTTTAGTAAATTTGATCTCTCAAAAGTTTATTTCGATAAAAATATCCAAACATTTATCAGCTTTTTTCCAAAATCATTCTCCAAAACCAGGTTTTGCGCCGTAAATGGTGAAAATCATTTTCCAAAAGAACTCCCAAACGGGCCCTAAGATGGCGAGATCTAAGGAATATGAGAGCCTTGCTACCTGAGATGGTGAGACCGAAGGCCCGCGTCATAGATCAAAGCTAGTGATGGGCTTTGAAGTTCGAGATTTTCATGCGGAGGTGGGGTTAGCAATAGTCGACTGTGTTAGGGACTAGGGTTCATGGTGAGGGATAGGATGATGAGTTCGAAGGCCAACAACATCGATTGGAGCTAGCAATGGGTTTTGAAGTTTGAGATTCATGTGGAGGAGGGTTTAGCAACGACCAACGGTGCTGACTTTCATGGTGAGGGAAGAGGTGTCGAGTGTGAGAGGGAAGGGAGTGGTTGAAGGAGTGCAGGCAAGGTTCCAAGCGGAGGAGGTGTTTATGGAGGTGAGATTTCAACGAAAATGAAGGGAAGAAGGAGATGTGTTTAGAGGTGAGATTCTTCAAGTGTTTCTGAAAGGAAGAATGAAGATGTTGATGTGGGGTAACATGTGGACCGGTGCGTGGCATCACATCCTACATGAAAAAATTATCCTAGCATTTTTTTTTTTTTTATATTTAGATCAACCAACGGTTGATTGTTTGGACTGTTAAATTTTGAGCGACATTATTATTTTTTGAAACTTTTGAGATAACATTGAAACTTAAAAAATTTTAAGGGCAATATTGTTCATGAGTATATATTTTTGGGGAAAGTTTGCTACTTAACTTATAAAAAATTACTAGTATTAACTTTTTTATGTTAGGCAATGCATTTGTAAATTTTTTTATGTATATATATAATCAACCTTTTTTTTTTTTTTTTTTTGGCCAGCAAAAAGGAGAAAATAAGATAGACGGTAAAGCAATGTAACTTTTATGGGGTTTGGTTTGTGTGAGCTAAATAACACTAAACGACTCTCTTGACCAAGATAGACAAAGAATTTGAGTTTAAACTTTCGAGGAGTAATCCAGTGGGCGTCGGCAAAAAAAAAAAAAAAAAAATGGTAACATAGTGGGTGTCGAATTATTTAATGAAGAAAAAGCCAAGGATGACGAAGGTAAGAGCAAGGAAAGAGGGACAGATTTTTTTGTTTGTTTTTTTTTTGTTTTGTTTCACAAGAGTGACAGATATTCTAACAACTAATTATTGAAAAATGACACCTGTTATTTTCCTCAAAGTAATTAAAAAAAGCATTAATTGATTGATGGATTATGATAATTTTAGAAATAAAAACATAAAGCCAAAAAGAAAAGGAAGTACGAAGTATAGTATATACGAGGTGAAGAATCCTTTTGATATCTCAGAAAATATCAGTTACCCGCGAGCCCCACCCCCCCCACACCACAATTCTCCGGCGCTCACCCTATTCCGCTCCTCCGAGATCTCTCTCTCTCTAGCTGAGCTTCTTTCTCAACCTCACCGCCGACACTTTGTTCCTTTTCGGATTCGTCACTGTTTTCCCTTATTGTCCATCTTTTGATCCGATTTTGTTCTATCATTAACGTTACCATATTTTCTCGCGGAAATTTCCCCCTTTTTCTTTTCTACTGTCCTATTCAGGATCTAGGGCTTTGATTTCCTCCACTCCTGCTCGCATTAGATCGTTCATTCTATTCCTATTCGCATAGATATCTTCGTGTCGGTGTTTCTTGAGTTTTAGGGTTCCGATTTTCTGTTTAATCTGATTTTCGTTTCTTGTTTTGTTTTGAATTTCTGGTCGGAACCAGCGGATTTCTATTTCATTTTCTTTTCGTTAGGTTTTTTTAGGATCACCGATCCTCGAAATAGAATATAAAAAGGAAAATCTTTTTAAGAGGTTGAGATGAGCAACTCTGGGGGTGTGTCGCAACCGTCTCAGTCGGCGGCTAAGCAATATGGTGTGACGAAGCCGATATCAAAGGCTGGGCCGACTGCGGCTGATTTACAAAGGACTTTGGAGTTAGAGAAGGTTTGATTTTGTGTTGAATACCTTAGATGTCGCAAGTTTGAATTCTCGAGTTTGAATTATTGATGAATTCTGGAATTTTTTTTTGGGTACGGAAGTTTCTGGTTCATTCAGGGCTATACGAGAGCGAAGAGGAGGCTGCTAAGAGAGAGGAGGTCCTTCTTCGACTTGGACAGGTGATTCTGCATCTCTTATTATCCTCGGGTTCTCCTGTTTATGTGTTTTAAGAGCAAAAATATTCTCTTTTTCTTATGGGGATAGAACTTTTAACGGGCAGCCTTGGTATGTCGCCACATAAATGTACGGAAGTGTTATGAAGCATGATCTGTTAGTTTTAATTTATCTGGTGGGATCTTTCGATTTAATATGAAGGAATATAGTTTAGTTGTTATTTCCATGTATGTTGAAGGGATACTAGGCTTTGCTCCTTTATTTATTGAAGTTTTGGCGTTACTAATTTTGTCATGTTATGACAACTTGTTTCCTCATCCCCCAACACACTCATTCCTCCCAATTTAATACATACTTTGTATTAAATTTTTTGTCTGTTTCAGATAGTAAAGGATTGGGTGAAGCAACTGACTAGGCTAAGAGGATACACTGATCAAATGGTGG
This sequence comes from Acacia acuminata, assembly GCA_019022655.1. Taxonomy (NCBI): domain Eukaryota; kingdom Viridiplantae; phylum Streptophyta; class Magnoliopsida; order Fabales; family Fabaceae; genus Acacia; species Acacia acuminata. Next base: position 252,368 of record JAFJYI010000045.1, read on the forward strand.
AAGATGCTAATGCTGTCATATTCACATTTGGTTCTTATCGACTTGGGGTGAGTTTGTTTGACGTTTTTCTTATTTACGATGGTTTATGACTTAGCCTTGGGGAGCATTTTTTGAAACATGTTTTCAGGCTTGCTCTCCGGTGACTCTGGACAATGCTGATGCCCTCTCATCCATAGTTATTTATAGTGTTTAGTGCCTAGTGTCGTGCATACATTGAAATGTGCAGCGTGTTATGTCAAACATATTAATCTAAATAAGAAATGAAAGTCATCTGTTTTCCTCCATTTATATTGAAAATTCATTCCTAATCCAAAACTTTAGTTCTATTTAAAACCTTCATCATTGTCCATAAATGCAATGAACTATTTGTGGACAATTTATTGTTACAACCCTATCAATGATTTATGCACGTGGTATTTATTCCTATGTTACTCAATGGGGAACCTAATCTCTATCTTTTGCAGTATGTGACTTGGGGTTTTAATTATGTTTGCACTAGACCTTATCTGGAGTAATTACATTAAGGCTCTAACTGATAATTTAATTAAAGAACTCATTTCTGCCACTCTTTTGAAACTAATCCTCTAGCTTCTATATCATTTATTACCAGGGATTCGGAATTTGTCATGACATTCTGATCTACATACTCTCCTTACAAATCACTTTTAAGGAATTTAATGATTCCTTTTTGTTTCCCTTCTTTCCTTCTTTGGTTTTTTGGGAATTTTAATATCCATAAATATTTGTAGGTTCATGGTCCTGGGGCGGACATAGACACATTATGTATTGGGCCATCTTATGTGAACCGAGAGGTATGTTAGGAAGCAAATGATATTCATATATGTGCTTTGTAGAAGTCATTATCTTTTTTCTTTTGGGGTATGACTTTAATATTTCTTCATCAGGAGGACTTTTTCTTTGTGTTGCATGACATTTTGGCTAACATGGATGAGGTCTCCGAACTGCAACCGGTTCCAGATGCTCATGTACCGGTTATGAAATTCAAGTTTGATGGAATATCAATTGACCTACTTTATGCCAGTATATCTTGCTTGGTTGTGCCGGAAGTAAGTGCTGATTCTCAGTTTCTTGTTTCCACTCACTGCTTGATCAAAGTTAACTACCTTGTATCTGAATTGCAATGAACATCTCTTTGTTTTAGTCTGTCATGTGTTTCCACTCATTGCTGCTAAGGTGTCTAGAGATTTGTAGTATTTCCTTTATCTTTGAAGTTAAAATGGATGACATGTATTTTGGGTGTGGCTTTGTGATTTTGACAAGGATGTAATTAGAATGATGACTCTTGTTCATGTTGGTTACTTCTATTATGTTGGAATTTCCAATGCCTAGCTATATTTCCCCTTTTGTTTTCTGAACCATAACTTATTTCCTATTTAATGTGCAGAACTTGGACATATCGGATGTTTCTGTCTTGTACAATGTGGATGAGCCTACTGTTCGAAGTCTGAATGGATGTCGAGTTGCAGATCAAATTTTAAAGCTTGTTCCAAATGTTGAGGTAATTTATCTGTTGTCATTTATTCCTCTAGTGTAGTTCTCTGGTTCCTTTGGAAATATCTCTATGGTATTTGGTGGATCTTGCTCTGCCCATGACTTTATGCAGTTATTTTCTCCTCTCTATTTTTTTTTTTTTTTTTTTTTTTGTAGCACTTTCGAACAACGCTTCGGTGCTTAAAATTTTGGGCCAAAAGGCGAGGTGTTTATTCCAATGTGAGTAACTTCTTCCTCTTTTTCCATTCAAAATGTTTACTTGCAATACCCATCCATATGGTTATTGATTATGCTACTTGTTCTGAATTTTCCCACTGTTCTTTTTACAATATTGAATTCAGGTGACTGGATTTCTCGGGGGTGTGAACTGGGCCATTCTTGTTGCTCGAGTGTGCCAGCTCTATCCAAATGCAGTTCCAAGTATGCTTGTCTCTCGATTCTTTCGGGTGTATACTCAGTGGCGTTGGCCAAATCCTGTCATGTTGTGCCCAATTGAGGAGGATGAGCTTGGATTTTCTGTTTGGGATCCTCGTAAAAATCCTCGTGACCGAACACATCATATGCCCATCATTACTCCTGCTTATCCCTGTATGAATTCTAGTTACAATGTTTCAACGAGTACACTTCGTGTTATGATGGAACAGTTTCATTATGGCAATAAGATATGTGAGGTAAGGGGTGGCTTTAATGTTTTATGTATGATTTAGGTGCTAAGCCTTTTTGCCTTGTCTAATTGATGTTGATACTTTGTTCTTGTTGAACAAATTCAGGAAATAGATCTGAGTAAAGCTTGTTGGAGTCGTATGTTTGAGCCATACCTTTTCTTTGAGAGTTATAAAAACTATCTGCAAGTTGACATAGTAGCGGCTGATGCTGATGACTTGCGGACATGGAAGGGTTGGGTGGAATCTCGACTCCGGCAGCTGACTTTGATGGTATTGTATCTTATATTTTTGTGGCAAGCAATGAGGATAGTTCTAAATGTTTTGTTGTACTGGAGAATTTTGCCAGGATTACCGTAAATACCATCTTTCCCTACTCATCGGTTGCCATTAAATATTCTTTGCAGATTGAGCGTGACACCCTTGGAAAGTTGCAGTGTCATCCTTATCCTCATGATTATGTGGATGCTTCTAAACAATGTGCACATTGTGCTTTCTTCATGGGCCTGCAGAGGAAGCAAGGGGAGACTGTTCAAGAAGGTCAACAGTTTGATATACGTGATACAGTTGATGAATTTTGGCATTCTGTTAATATGTACATGTTCTGGAAACCTGGGATGAAAATACATGTTTCTCATGTTCGTAGAAGGCAAATTCCATCTTATGTTTTACCTAATGGTTATAATAAGAGACCTCGACCATCAAAGCCAATTGCACAAGTAGAGGAACCTGTTAAATCATTTCATGTAACTGAGGTTTATGGGAGTCAACATAATGATGGAATCCGTAAGAGGAAAAATGAGGACATGGCGGGTGAGAAGCATGACATTATTGCAAAAAGGCTTTCTAGTAGTTCTGAGAATCATGATCCAGTTTCTTCAAACATATTGGATAAATCAGTGGATATCTTAAGTAGCAGTACAAGAAACGGAATGTGCCTGTTTGAAGTGAATAGATTTGAAGGTCTGGCTTCCAATGGTTTTTCTGCTGTTGCCATGTCTGGTGCTCAAGAGGTGAGACCAGTGGAGAGCATCGAACTGTCCTACAGAGGGAAAAATGATTTGGATAAAGGAATAGCATCATCTGAACAAGAACCTGAATGTGCATCAAATTCTAGTGTAATTACATCTGCTACAAGTGATGGTGGTTCTTCAGATGATGCTGGGATTGAATCAGTGGCAGACTGTGCTGAGGATAACATGGTAGGAGTTGAGGGGATTGTGAGAGAGGGTGACGAGATGGCCTCTTTACAGGATGCTGCACGTGAGGGAGACCCTGTTGCACGTTTGGAGAATGCAATTACTAGTGAAATGGGATTAATGCAAGATGAGCTTTGGCACAGCACGAGGTTTTATTTTCCAATTTCTTTTGCACTTTTCATTGTTGAATTGTTTCTGCTTACATTTTTTTCCTATGCAGTACGAGTATATTCTCTTATTAAACACCCACCCCCCCCCCCCCCAAAAAAAAAGAAAAAGAAAAGAAAAAACCACACACAAATTACCAGCACTCTATCAAATGACCTGGTTACATCCATAGGTGATAAACGACATTGTTAGTGATGTTCATCAAATTGCTGAGTGCTGTGGTTAGGTCTTGATAGCTGTTTTTAGAAGTGTTGTTATTTCTGCATGCAAGACATAAGTCTTATTTTTCTCTGCTGATTCTTGTCTGTTCATTGTATCTGATGATGTGCACTGACCATATACCTTTTTCCTTTTATAAATATCTGTGGCTAATTGCTGCAGTAGGTAAGGTTCTTGATTCCAGGGGCATAGATGACTCAATTTGTACAGAAGCTAGAGATAAGGCATGCTTTTTGCATAATCATAACCTTTTTTTTTTCCCTTTGGTAGCAAACCTGTTCGTAATTTGTCTTTATGCTATTGATTCTGTTTTGGACAATGACAGGAGATTCAGTTTTAACATAAACAACACAGGAGATTTGAATGTAGCATCAACCATGATAAAATGAATTCAACATCATTTCTGGAGAGATTGAATTATGGATTACAGCACAATCTCAAAGCGGGATGACACAGCACTAGCAGTGGGAAAAAAAAGAAGCAAAAGCCATCAAGTTCGGGTAAGTACTGAATTTATATGGTGGGGTTCATTGCTCTAACTCTTTTCAGGCATGCTTGGCTTTTCCTTCAATCTCAGCAAATTTGATGCTTTGTTGTTATTGGCTGAAGAGCTTCTAGCTGTGACAACTCGCTACGTTTGTACAGTTTCATAATCTTTTGGGGTGCTATATGGAACTTACGTAGAAATCCTCTTTTAGAGTTGGCTAGGTAGGATTCTCCCTGAACATGGATGCTTGGCATGCAAGTCGGGTGTTCTGTTTTGTGGCAGATTTGTGATCATTTTCCTTTTCTACTGCGATTAGCTTTTTGTTGCGGGAAAGAGTGAAAGTAGATGTTATGTTGGGTTGGGTTGGGACGGGACTAAGCTAGGGTAGGTTTGGGTATGAAGTAGGATGATACTTACGTGGCAAACACGTCCTTTGTACATTTATGCTTTGACATATAATAGTAGTATACTTACTATATACCCTGTTATATTTTACCAGTGTGTGTTGTGTTTGGCTGTGGCACTTGAGAAACGTAGAAGAGAGCCAATCATCACTGCTTCCTATTGGTAATATCAGATCTAGTGGTGAAAGAAATTGATTAAATTATTTATTTTTACCATGTTTATTCTAAACTAATTTGCTCAACTTGCAAACTTTAAAAAGTTAGTTATGCATATGCTATGTCTTCAAAAATAGTCAATTTTTAAAAAAAAGTTAATTCGGTCTTAATGAGATATTATTACACACACAGATGTATTTAGTGGTTGAATTGATCTACCTAATTCTTAGGTTTGCACCTAACACCAATTTGCCCCTAAACATTTGTCCCTCAAATTGAACCGGTTCGCAGAGGGTGAAAAGGAGACAATTACTAATCACGATCTGCAAACATCTCACTGAATTAATTATAGGGTTTGAAAATAAAAACTTATAAATTTACTAAAATTTAAAATTACGAATTACATCTTTGAATTGGAAAAAGAAAAAAAGAAAATTGTACGAAACTGCAAAATGTAATTAATTTTTCACTTGATAACTTATAAGAAAGATCATACATTCTTTTTGAAAAATTCTTTATAATTTTTTGGTAAAAAAGAGGTTTTTATAATGCCATGAATGTACTTCAATATTTCTTAAGCAAAAAGCACTCCCATTTATCTCTTATAAAAAGGAATGAACATGAAATTTTATCGTCCAATATATAATTGTAAGACTTGGTTCATATCAATAACATGCACATCCTAAATTTCAGAATCTCTCGACATCATAATTCTAATCAAGTTTTAATCTTCTACCACATGAGATATTACAAACATTTATTACACCCCTCGATTTTAAGTTATCCAACAAAGAAGCACGTTATACCACTACACTACACTGCTCCTGTGCTTATTATAAATCACTTGTAAGTCATTCTCACATATCAATGAATGCAATAAATATGTTTTAAATTGATAAGATTTTTTGAATTTTCTGTTATTAAAAAGAAAAATTCTCTCTCTCTTCACACGTAAATCATTCTCACCTCTCTTTCTAATAGGAATAAAATTGGAAAACAAATCATTAATAATCCTCAGTGACTTATTTAGGGTTAAACTCATTCAAATTATTTATAATAAAAACAAGAGTGGTAAATAGCCTCCTAATAGATAAAGGCATCATAATGACAAGTACTGAAACTCGTTTCGAAAGGGGAGCACATTTTGTGCTCATCACCCATCTAAATTATTAGATTGATTTTCGATGATTTAGATTTAATTTTTATATTTTAATATAAGGTTAAAGTGTAGATTTGCCAACAAACTATTATCCGAAGAGTATCTAACACAAAAAACAATTGAAGGTACTAAAATTATCAATAAACAATTAAAAAAGTGAAAAAAAAAGTACCAAATAACTATTAAAAAAACTATCACAATTACGTTAAAATATGAGGCATCGGCGTAGGATGGTGGTGGAGACGGAGAAAAGAGCGGTTAAGCCTTGTTGTTGCCTAAGGCAAACACCAACAAAAATGGGACCTTTGCAAGCAGGCATAGTGGCAGCTGCTGCTTGTTGGACTGCTGGATTTGGTTTCAGTGCGTGATTCTCGCTTGAAGCTGCATACGGACCTTGATGAGCTCAAGAGGGTGAGTGGAACACCCAACAACAATGGAAGCTTTGGAGACACCGACGTTTCGACACTTTGTGACAATCAATGGAAGACGGAGACGCCAAAACGGTGATGAAGTAATAGTTTGAGTTAATTTGCACCTTAATTGTGTGTTTTCTTTTCACTTTTTAATTGTTGATTGGTAATTTTGGTACCTTCAATTGTTTTTTGTGCCAGATGCTCCTTGGGTAATAGTTCGTTGGCAAATCTGGACCTTAACCCTTTAATATATGTAAAATTAAAAATAAATATAATTTTATAACTATCACTTCTCATAAAAATAAATAAATCATTTAAAAAACCACAATTTAAAAATCTTAAATTTGAAAGGTTCGGATTAAATTTAAATAGTTGAGATCTCATCACAATGAGATAAGAAATTAGGCTTGAATGGGGGCCCATATCCTTAGATATCTACTCCCTCTATTCCTTATTATAAGGCATCAACAAACTTTTCTCATAAATCAATAAAAACAGTTAAAGTCAATAAAGTTATCCTATTTAAGTAATTTTCAATATTACCCCTATTAATTGCACTAAACTCTAATATTATATTAATTATTACTTTCATCCACTACCTTTATTAATTATGTACATACATGGAAAAAATAATTAATGTTCCTTGGGAACAAACAAGTGCCTTATAAAAATGATCAAATAAACTTGTTAGTTGGTGCCTTATAATAAGAACAAGAGGGAGTAACTAGTAAGCCAATGTTGTTGTAGGCTTGTAGCCTAGTAGCATAAGAACTTCCCTATTGAAGGGTGGTCATAGCTTTAAGCTCACTTATAAAGACCATTAATGCATATCCCTTTGAATTGTCAAAGAAAGGGATATCTAACTAACCAGTGTCCCAAACCTGAACTCTAAAACCTTTAGTAAAAGGTTAAATGCGGTATTCAAATATGCACTTAGAATATTGAGTCATAGTTCACACCCTCCAAGATATGCCCCATTCTTATTATCATTAGCCTTCAACATACAGAAACTGTGGAACCAATTCAAGATCCATTTTGCTGAATACACCTAACCTGTACTAAATTTCGAAATACGTTCCTCTTTAAGGGGCCAAACTATGTTATTGATTTCTATAAGTAGGGAACATCATATAATTTAATTTGATAAAGAAAAATTTTATACCTATGAGGGACTTAAATTAATGTAATATATAAATCATTAATACCAATATTATGTTGGCAAAAGAATTAAGACTAATATTAAATAATAAAAAATAATAATACTCCATTTGGTCCTAAATATAAGAAAGAATTGACTATTTTTTGGAGTTACGGAAACTAGATAAGTTACGTAATCATATGCATATGTTGTGTATCTTATATTATATATTAATTTATTGGTGAAACAATTAATTTGAGGGAAAATATAAAATATAAAATATAAAATACTTTAAAGTAATTTAATTAGTTTCTTTAATTCTCAAAAAAAAAAAAAGTCAAACTTTATCTTGTATTTAGGACAGATGGGAATAATAAATTACACTCTTTACTAATAATTGAATAATGTGCCACTCATTTCACAAAATGAAATTGAAAAAAAAAAAAAAAAGTTGGCGGGGCAATCTCAATTTATACATTGAACCTCTTTCCACTTTCTTCATCAGTTGTATAGTTTTCCCTCTCAATTACAATCTCTCAATCCCTCAAATGTCATTCTCAATGTGACTCAAACCAGTTTTGCTTTTTGTCACTCCACATCCTCTTGAATGTCATTCTCAATGTGACTCAAACCAGTTTTGCTCTGTCACTCCACGTCCTCTTGCCTATTGTGTCTATATGTCTTTGCTTCTACTTTTCCCTCAGACGGCATCGGCCCACCCTAACCTAGGTCTACACCATTAATAACAAAAAAAAAAAACATTAATATTATAGGAAATTTTTTAATCACCTTAAAATTTAAAAATCTCAAATCAGTAATTTTCTATTAAAATTTTAATAAGTCGTGAATAATAATCAAGTATAATCACTTTCTAAATTATTATAAGAAACAAACTGAATTGAGATTTTTCTTTTTGAAGGTATTATTCTAAAATTTTCCTTAATATTAATTAGATTTCATTTCATTGTCTATATGTTTTTTTCATATGAAAAAAAAAAAACTAACTGTTTGGAAATTAAACTATATACAAATGCTTTACAATTTTCATATAGTTGAAGATAAGTTATACACAATTAAAGATAGATTGAACATGGTTCATTAAACAAATCTCATATACTTTTGAGCAATAAATTTTGCAATGGGGAAATTTTCATCAAATTTTTCCAAAAAAATAACGACTTTTAATGGCTGCTATATCATTAAATTGAAACTATTACTTAAATTAGTTAAGTATGTAAACCACGTGAGCTTTTTTAAGTTTTTCTTATATCAACTACCTCGCCAACTAAGGACATGTTTTTTTAAAGCTAGAAATTATTTTTTAAGCAATTAGTCAAGAATCCCTATAGTTCTAATTGTTTGTCTCATGGGATTTTGATTTTAAATCATTGGTTGTTTATCTCTATAGTTCTGTAAGGATTTGGGCCAGTCAAATAGCCGGTTTCAGTATTTTTAACAAATTTTGATTATAGTTCATATATTTAAAGTCATATTAAATCCTTATAATTATTTTGGATAATTTGAGAGAAAACTATTATTCTAAATCCATTAATCTCTCTCTCTTAATAAGTAACTAATTAAGATATGATATAATATATCTATATCTAATATAATATTTTAAGATATAATAAATATCAAATTTAATAATAAGATAATGATTAATCTAAATAATCCATAATATTCTCACCATAATATTACACGAGAATTGGACCAAGATGCTGACAGGACAAAAGGCCTTTTGTAGAGGGAAGGAACGTGACAACACATGAATTATATAGTACAACACAACACAAAAATTTTAAAAATTTATCATGGTTTTAACTTGGGAAAATGATAAATAAATACCATCTGAATTTGTAAAACCTCTATAAGCCCATCGAATTTGTAAAAAGATTGAGAAGTGACAAGGACTTTTGAGGGATATGCAAATTCAGTTAAAAAGACCACAATGCCTCTTAATTAACTTTATGAAGACATTCCATTCTCATTTGAAACTCATTCTTTCATTCGACTACCCTAGCATTCTTCACAGTCTTCATCACAACGCTCATTCTTCATCGTCTTCCTCACGACGCTGTGAATCCTTGAAGAAAAATCTGGTTTGATTTTTTGAAATTTTAATTGTTTGGGATATGGTGGTTGTTGGGGTTGGACTCCATTGTTAGAAGGTGAAAGAAGGAGAGATAAAGAAAAAGGTGAATAGTAAAACGAGCTCGGAGAAATTTGAAAAATCTAGTAATTAATAGTAAATGCGTTTGAGGAAAATGTGGATTTTTAACAAAATTCGTAATGAGATTAACAAGTTCAGTAAAAAAAGTACTTTTAACGATTGTTTTTTAAAAACAGTACTTTTGACGATTGTTTTCTAAAAACAGTAATAAAAAAAAGTACTTTTGATTATTGTTTTAAAAAAACAGTCATAAAAAATTGTACTTTTGACGACTGTTTTTTCAAAAACGTTTTCTAAAAAACAATCGTTTAAGTCGTTTTTTTTTTTTGGTTAACTTTCAAAGACAATTTATACAAAAATAGCAGTTGAAAGTTAAGCCATTACTGAACTTGTTAATCTCATTATGAATTTTGTTAAAAGTCCACATTTACTATTCACCTTCTTCCTCAAACGCATTTACTATTCATTACTGGATTTTTCAGCCTCTTGATCTCATTTTACTATTCACCTTTTTCTTTATCTCTCCTTCCTTCACCTTCCAACAATGAGTCTAGCCCCAACAACCATCACATCCCAAACGATTAAAATTTCAAAAAACCAAACCAGATTTTTCTTAAGGAATTCATGGCGTCGAGAGGAAGACGATGAAGAACGAGCGTGCGATGAAGACGGTGAAGAACGCTAGGGTAGTCGAATGAAAGAATGAGTTTCAAATGAGAATGGAATATCTTCATAAAGTTAATTAAGGGGCATTGTGGTCTTTTTAACTGAATTTGTATATCCCTTAAAAGTCATTTCACTTGTCAGTAGATTAAAACCATGATAAAATTTTAAAATTTTTATGTTGTGTTGTACTATATAATTCATGTGCTGTCACGTTCCTTCCTTCTACAAAAGGCCTTTTGTCCTGTCAGCATCTTGGTCCAATTCCCGTGTATGTCCATCTCTCACCAAATTTATGAGCATTTCCAATCCAATCTCACTCTGACAATGCGACATTACTCCCAAAACCTTCCAAACCAATCTTTCAAGTCAAGAAACTCTCTCTCTCTCTCATATTTATGATATAGTTGCACATTCTTTTTAACTTTATTCTTGGGATCCATTTTTTGCGCCAAAGGTTGAAGCTTTTTGGATTTGATTTTTTTTTTCTGGGTTAATCCAAAATGGGGAGGGTGGTCGTCGGAGGTATAGTGATAGGCGCGGCGTGCGCAGCGGCGGTTCTTCTGGTGCGCTGCCACATGAAGAAATCGCAACGGTGGGCCAGAACGATGGCCATTTTGCAAGAGCTGGAGGAAAAATGCGCCACCCCCATCGGAAAGCTGAAACAGGTCGCCGATGCAATGACGGTGGAAATGCACGCCGGACTTGCCTCAGAAGGTGGAAGCAAGCTCAAGATGCTCATCACATATGTTGATAATCTTCCAACTGGGTAAATCATGATTCGCACTCTGCAAATTTCTCATTTGATCTCTCAATCACTCATATGACACCAAAATTTAAATATTACATACACGTACAAGAATTTTTTTTTTTTCCGTGTCTTGGTGTCCATATCATATTTTTTTTCCACTTTTTGTTTGTGTCAGTTTTAGTAGTTTGTAGCATTTGATCCAATCCCCTTCAATGTTATCTGAGTTGTGTGTATATTATGAGTGCTCCACTATTTCATTGGTTTTTTTTTTTTTTTTTTTCTTTTTTTTTAATATATATATTATCATCTGGTATTTGGTTTGGAAGCTCTTCCCAACGTAAGTATCTCATCTACAACTCAAACTCGAGACCCACAGCGATCAACAACTCTATGTTGGTCGTTGGTTTCGGTTTAATGGGATGTTTTTATCCTGTATTCCCCACCTCCAAATCTCAGAGTTTATACAATCATCTGGTAAATAATTTCCGATTGCTCTCAATGATCATGTGATCGATTATTCAAATTCTATGCCAATAAAGTGCTTTTGCCCAGATGCAAAATTATTGCTTGCTTGCGTTCTTGTTAGTGGTGTGAGTTTATCGTATAAACTCTTTCTTACTAAAATTAGTTACTGCAAGCTGCAAAGCAAGAACTTAGTCCTCTTTTGTGTTATATTGATATTATGTGCTTTACATGTTTCTATCTTTGTTCGGAAACTGTTTGAGGGTTGTGACTTCGAAGAATGGCATATGTGACTGGGGAGTCTTTCACGTAGATGGCTGATATTATTTGAATATTTTTAATCATCTGATTTTTCAAATTTGGTATTGAAAATCTGAATGCCAAACTATGTATTCTGATTCTCATTTGGGCATGCATGGCACAGAACATAAACTGACATTTTTTTTAAAGAACTCTGTTTTTAGCAACACTTGGATGCGTCATCGTTTAATCCAGCACCTGCTATTTTTTCAACTGTTGCAATTATGGAATTACCCTTGTAATTTTATATCAAAGTTGCAGTTCTTTCATTTTCTGAGAAAAATTTACCAAGGAGGACACTTGAGGAAGTCAATAACTGAGGGTTTCAGACAAAGCAAAATGGCATCAAGTGATCTATGTAGCCAACCCAACTTAGAGGGATAAGGTCTTTTGTGTCATTGTTGTTATCGTTGTTTCTTGACAAAATTGTAATATCCCATTATTCATGCATTCAACCTCCCGAATCATCCTTCAATCAAATTTTATCACTTAAAAGGGATTGTCATACGCATGTTTATGCTTTAACATGTACAAGATTATTGAGCTTGCCCTACTGTCTACATAAGGCTTAGTTTTCTCTTGTCTTATTGCATCTGAAATTACTTCATTGCTTAATTTGGTTGTGTTGGCATCTGATGTATTTATCATTTCTAAGCCATATTTCAAATAAAATATCTAATGAATTTATGATTATTGGATTTATTCACTACAATTTATTGTCTAATATCATATCATGCTTCAAGGTCGAAATCTCTCATAGTTGAACTTAAAATTTGCTCATATTTTTTCTTGTCTTGGTTCAATTCTTTAAATTTAACAGAGATGATGAGCTGATAATCAAATATTAACTGTTTGGCTGTTCTTGTGGATACCTCTCTTTTCAGGAATGAGGAAGGATTGTTTTATGCATTGGACCTTGGAGGAACTAACTTTCGTGTGCTCCGAGTGCAATTGGGAGGGAAGGATGGCCGTGTTCTTAATCAAGAATTTACTGAGGTTTCAATTCCTACTAACTTAATGGTTGGGACAGCAGAGGTAAGCTCTTATTACCTAAGAACTTTTGTTCCCTTCTGCTTTATTCAAGCCGTGTGAGAGGTATGATTGATTGATTTTTTTTTTCCCTTAAAAAAAAAAAAACATTTTTGAATCAGGAACTCTTTGACTATATTGCAGCAGAAGTTGGAAAATTTGTTGCCAATGAAGGTCAAGATTTTCAAGTTCCTCTTGGCAGACAAAGGGAATTAGGTTTTACCTTTTCATTCCCCGTAATGCAAACATCAATTGCTTCTGGAAACCTTATCAAGTGGACAAAAGGCTTCTCCATAGATGATGCGGTTCATCCTTTTTCCCCCTTTTTTTCATGTTTTTTAGTATTGATTATATTCTTGATTGTGATGGATTAGAAAGCTTTTTAAGTAAATTGTGCTTGCAAGACCTGAATATTTCAATCGGATAAAGAATGTATGCATTTGCAAAGAACAATATGCATGGTTTCTTTCATACAGTTATCTTTGTCTATTATTGTAATATTGATGGTATAAATTGGTAACGTAATTAAATTTGTGATTTGAATTCATAATTTTATTACATATGTAGTCAGAATTTTTCTTCTCTGTGAAAGAATTCACAAGGTAATTGGTGAAAAATGTTGAGTTGCTCTCTTCATTATCCTGGAAGATTATATTGTTTCCTCTGTGCTTCAGCTAACTTGACCTGCATCATAACTTGAAACAAAGTAATAATTTCATCTGCTTTCTGTATTTCTAATGAATACAGTCTTTCTTTTGGCTCTTGCTATTAGCATCACTGGCCAAAGACAGAATTCATGAGGATCCAGACATTTTCTTTTTTTAACCTTACAATTTATGAAACAAGTCAGTTAGAATTTTCTTAGCTCAATCATTTCTCCATGTCTTGGATAATTCTCTCCAATCTGCCTTTTTAGTATGACATTGTTTGGGCTGCAGTTGCATTTTGGTGCACAGTCATAAATAGCTATGAAGACCTTATTTATTTCATCATTTCTCATGTTTCAACTGTTTCTATTATTGGATTATGGGTTTACATTTAGGGAACAACCTTTCTTTCACATCTCCTTGCATGCTAATTTTATTTTGTTTATTCTATTAATAGGTTGGCAACGATGTTGTGGAAGAATTGACAAAAGCCATTGAGAGAAAAGGTCTGGATATGCGTGTAACAGCACTGGTAATTGAAGTTGTTAGGCTCTTTTGCATAAACATCAACTTGTATAACTTCTGAATTACGACCTAAAGACAATGCCTGTTCTATGTACTATGCTTTCCATCTAAACTGACTTTCATTATCTATCTTAGGTCAATGATACAGTTGGGACATTAGCAGGAGGTCGATACACACAAAAAGATGTTGTGGCTGCTGTTATTTTAGGTACTGGAACCAATGCAGCTTATGTGGAGCATGCTCAAGCGATACCAAAATGGCATGGTCTTATGCCAAAATCTGGAGAAATGGTGAGGTTCTGATATTAGTTTGCTTCACATAAATCTTTAATCTTAATGAGGGCTGCAAAATATCTATTAAGAATAGTAAAGTGAAAATTGAAGCCTATTTGAATTTATGGCTTCAGGTTATTAACATGGAGTGGGGAAACTTTCGTTCATCGCACCTTCCATTAACTGAATATGATCTTGCATTAGACGCCGCTAGTTTAAACCCTGGTGATCAGGTGAGCTTATGGTACTTCCATTTTAGGTTCCATTGTTCCGTTTCATCTGTGTTTATAAAATTTTATCACTTCTTTTCCTGAAGTACTTTGTGATGTTTGCAGATTTTTGAGAAGTTAATTTCTGGTATGTATCTGGGAGAAATTGTTCGTCGAGTACTGCTTAAAATGGCTGATGAAGCTTGCTTATTTGGTGATACTGTTCCTCCAAAATTGAAACATCAATTTATCCTGAGGTATTAAGTTATCCAGTCAGCCACTATTATGTTAATTTTTATAACATCAATGAAGCATGATTAAAATCTAGTCTTACTATAATTGTTCTCTACTTTTAATTGAACTTGAATGCTTCAAAAACAGTTACAAGGAAACTACTAATATGCCTAAGCTCTCTCTACTGACAATCATTCTTAGCACTAACTTAAAATTTATTGCACCACTAGGAAACTATCAAACCTGCAGTATATATCATGTTTCTTAACTACCTATAAACTATATTATGCGCTGTTAAGTGGTTTTTTTTGGTTTTGATAATCTAAGAGTTACCAAAGACTGCAAAACATTTGTATCTTTTACACAATGCAACTACATGAATCCGGCAAGCAATACTACAATTCTGTCTGCTTAATGTATCTTTGTGGGTACTTATCTTTTAAGTGCTTTTTGAGTTAGTGTTTCCAAAGCACGCTCACGTAAGCCAAGATAAAACACTTATCACATATTTCCCCCTTAAACCGTAAATCACATTGGAAAATCAGCTTCTACCGCTAATCCAAATAGTTACTAAATAAAAAATAATCTGCAAGGATAGGTTGATGGAGAACTTAGTCTTCTAGGTTAGCCTTCCTTTTAGTTATAAGAATCTATTAAAAGGCCGGTGTCTTAGTGCTTTTGGATTTGATGCTGAAGGACCATGGGCATTCTATTGAGGTTGGATCAAATTTTTACAAAATCATGTTTACATGGAAGGACTTGACTTTCAGATTCATCTAGACCTCTCAAGTTATTAAAGTTCACTGTTAATTCTGTGTTATTCTAGATGTTTCCCTGAAGGCTCTCATTTTTCTTTTCCATGAGCCATGTAAGCAATCGTCAGTTGAAGTGTCTGAGCAATTTAATGTCATAATATTGCTCTCACTTGATCATGATATAACAAGATTTTAAAAAAATTTAAATTCCTAGATTGCTGTGCTGTCATAAAACTGTTACGTAGTATATCATATTTTAAGTTCATGACCATAGCTTTGGATGTACAGGACCCCAGATATGTCTGCAATGCACCATGATACATCTGCTAATCTCCAGGTGGTTGGAAAGACACTGAAGAATATCTTGGAGGTTAGGATCATACTTCGCTGTTGTTGGGAAACAAATTACATAGAATGGATTTTATAACACCTATAAAATATTTTGAACTTTTGGTTCTGGAATATAGTGTTCTTAATTTCCAGGTAACTATTAGAATATTTTAGAGTCCCACATTGACTAATTAGACAATGAATTGAAGGTTATATGACGTTGAAGTAGGTCCTATCGAATTGATTTAAGCTATTGTGATAGAAAGACAAACGTAATATATACAATATGGGGAAAAAAAAAAAAAAAGTACAAGAGAAACGTTTCATGAACAATTTAGTTTTATTATGTCACTTAAGACACAAACAACAATTCTGAGAAGAAGAAAAAAGACACAAGCAACATGTGAACTTTGTCATATTGACTTGTGTTTATGTTTTCAATTTTAGATACGAGATACCTCCCTGGAAGTGAGGAAGGTAGTTGTTCAGCTCTGCAATGTTGTTGCCACACGTGGTGCTCGTCTTGCAGCTGCAGGAATCTTGGGAATCTTGAAGAAACTCGGGAGAGACACCCTTGTGGATGGTGAGAATCAGAAGAGTGTGATCGCCATGGATGGCGGATTATACGAGCATTATGCAGAGTACAGAAAGTGCGTGGAGAACACCCTAAGCGAATTGCTTGGAGATGAAGTCTCAGAAACTATTTGCATTGAACAGACGAACGACGGTTCAGGCATTGGTGCAGCCCTTCTAGCTGCCTCTAATTCACAGTACCTTAATTGATAGTAATCAATGGTTTCAATTTTTTGAATTGGTACGAGTTACTTAATTTTTTTTCTGGAAAATCTTAAAAAAATACCATTTGAACATCAAAATCCCAAATAGGTGATTTCTCATTAAAACGAGTTTTCAGTTGCATTACTGTTGTTATTAATATTATTACTCTTGTGAACAACAGGATTTTAAAGTTCAAGTAGTATTTTTCTGTTATTTTCCCTTTTTTTTTTTTTTCTGAGGTTATTACCCATTTATGACCATCTCTTTATACAAGGAGGGAAGATGACTTGTATAATTTTTGGGGCAGTTTTGCTATAGTTGCCCCTGGGACTGTGATAATCTTATTATTATTATTATTATTCGTTTATATTATTTGTTCATGAGTATCTTCACCTATTGCTGCTTGGATGTCTCTATTTGTACGTAGGAGACTTTTTTTTTTTTTTGGGTATGTAAACGCTTTGCTGAAAGGACATGGAAGTAATTGAAGCTGGATTTTCATGTTCAAAAGGCCTTTTCTAGCTGATTGATTGAAGGAGTTTTTTTTTTTTTTTAGATAGACTTGGTTTTTTATAGGATATTATAAAAACAAGAGCTGAGAAAAAAGATTAAAATTTCTCATGTTAAAAAAGTTGAAAAAATGATATTAATGGTATTAGAGGACAAAAGTGATCATTGTCATTTGGTCTTCAGAACAAAAATGTAGGTCTCGTCCATGCAGCAATGAGTTGGTTGGAAAATACCTGAGAGTGAAATTAATTGGTGCATTATCTGACAAGGTAATTAAACCTTCAAACAAGCTGTAGTCAACATTTATAAGAAATACTGGTAAGTCAGAGTTAAAAATCAGTTGTTTTTTTTTTTTTTTTTTTTTTTTTTTTTTTAATGAATTTTAACTACAATTGGTTTCTTATAGATAGGTCCAAGAAATAATTATAGTTGTCGGTTCAATAATTGACTTAGAAGCCACATAAAATATGCACCTTGCATTGGAGTCCATGACTTTCTTTATTCTATCATAATTATTGGGATTTTTTTTATCATTTATCTATACTTGTTTACTTTTTTGAATTTATTCCCTTTTTTCCCTAAATAATGTATCTTTGAGTAAAAAATATTTTATATTAGGTTATTTTTTTATAGGATTAAATATCATTTTTATCATGAAAGTATTAGCTATGGAACATTCAAGCACTTGGAAGTTTTTTTGGTATCATTTTTGCTCTAGAAATTTACAAAAAAGAGCAAATATGTCCTAGAAGTTTTTTTTAGGAGTAAATTTGCCTTGGAAGTTTACAAAGAAGAGCAACAATCCAACGGTCAAGATCAATCGAGGGGCAAGACTGCTATGTTTGTAAACGTCCAGGGCAAAAATGATACCAAAAAAACTTTTAGCTGCTGAATGCTCCTTAGCCAATACTTCCGTGACAAAAATGGTATTTAACCCTTTTTTATAATATGCACATGGGGAAAAGTTGTAGGAGATTCCTATGTACAAAAGAATAGATACAAAAAAGAAAACATTATATGGTTGACATAGTGATTATATTTTGACCAAAGGAGCTACCCCATTTAAGAATATAAAATGGTGAAATAAGTGCCCCATATTGTTGCCGTCTTCCTCCAAATGAAACCCTAGTTGACATTTTTCACACCCACTTGCTCAATTGTTTGACATTAAAGGAAATTGCATTACATATATAATTGCATATTTAGGAGAAACTTGTGTTAGTGTCTAATCTCAATAATCTAGTTTTATGTCACATATACTCACATCCTAATCCCAATAATATATTTTTGAGTCAATATAATACTCTCTCTAGTCTTAATTATAAGATCAAATTGACTTTTCTAGAGAAATTAAAGAAGCCAATTAAATTACTTTAGAGTTTTTTTTTCCTAAACTAATTAGTTTAACTAATAAGTTAATATATAATCTAAGGATACACAACATATGATATGATTAAGTAACTTATTTAGCTTCCTTAATTTTTTCAAAAAAAGTTAACCTGGTCTTATAATTATGACCGAAGGTAATAATAGATCTTTCTTAAACAATCTCATGTTTGTGGTATTTCTAAATCCCAATTTGCCCAATTTGCTCATACCAAACATTACAAAATGAGCAATATTAATATCAAGCCCGATACCAAGTCTCCAAATACTATGTACCAAATAGGGTAATAGAGTTTTGAGTCAACATATTCATATAGGAGATGGGTTTTAATGGAAGTGGTTTTTGACCGTATAGATTAGGAAATCTAGATCTAAATTAGACAGTTGAGATACATAATCGAAAATAAAAATGAATTCTTAACTGTCAATTTTTTGAAAAATATTTTTATTTGAAAATGATCAATTAAAATTTTTATACCGTTGAAATTGTATTTAGACAAAGATCCCACCATTCTAATGAGCACCAAACTTGTTGAGTTCAATATCATATATTTTTTAGGATTTTCATAATCTTTAGGCCTTTTTTAGAATTTTTTTCTATTAAAAGGGCCTGATATGCATTTTCCCACTTTTATATTTGCTTTCACATCAACAAGCCACTCAAATGGTGATGAGTGTGAGTAGCTTAACAAATGATATTAGATTCAAACTCGTACTTACTAAACTACTCAAATAAAGTAATTACTGTTTGGCTAGCAATTAATTAATCACGTTGCACTCTATAGGGGCTGTTTGGTATGAGCTATGATCCTTATTATAAGACATCAACTAACAAGTTTATTTTATCATTTTTATAAGACATTTGCTTGTTTGCAAGGAGTATTAATTATTCTTTTCCATGTATGCCCCTAATAAATAAGAATAGTGAGTGAAAGTAATAATTAATATAATATTGGGGTTTAGTGTAATTAGTAAGGGTAGTATTGGAAGTTACTTAAGTTGTAGGCTAACTTTATTAAATTTAACTTTTTTATTGGTTTATGAGAATTGTTAGTTGATACCTTATAATAAAGACCAAAGGGAGTATGAACTATTGTGGGGAGGGGGGGGGGGATAAAAAAGTGGGAAGGAATTTTTTTTGAGTTGGATTTTTTTAAAAAAAAAATTAAGAAGTAGGATGAAAAGTTTTTAATTAATTTTTCTTAATATTTTACCTTACATCTTCTCTTTATTAAAACTTTATAACCCAATTTCTTCAATTTTTTCAAATTCAATTCATAAAATTTTTTGCTCCCCCCAAATCTCTCATACCACTTCTGGTCCTATTTATAAGTCTAGTTTGACCAAATCTTACATATCAAAAAGAGGTATTTAACTTAATTATTATGGGTAAATTTTCAACTTTGCTCTTATTTATGATTTGGTATTTTACTATTTTTCAATTGTTTCTTTCTCTCTATTTTCATAAGTACAATTAATATAGGTAAAATTGTCATAATCTCATCTATTACATGAAACTGACTTGTAAATATGATCAAATTTTTTTGTCAAAATGGACTTATAAATAGAATCGGTGATACCAAATAGCACCTATGGTTAGAATTTTATCACTTTGTCTTCAAAATAAAATTTAAATTTAAATATAGGCTAATTATAATTAAATTATTTCCATTGTATTTTCATACTGAATCAAAACTTTGATTCTCTTTATCAATCATTATAAACTCTTTCAAACTGATAGTTTTGCAAATCCAACGATTTCTTGCATTTCACGAAATAAAGCTTTGAGACGTGTGCAACGTCTCAACAGAGAGTGAAATCTTCTGAAATTAGAAGTTAATATCTATTTTTATTTCTTATTTTGATGACACTTAAGTTTTTTTTTTTAAAAAAAAAATGCAAATTGATATAATTATAATACAAACAAAAGAGAGAAAACGAAAGTATTGCCACTTGAGCAAAATATATATGATTACTTGTTTGGCTAGCAGGGAAGCAAATGGTCAAAAAAAACAAATAGTTATAAATGTGGTGAGATCCAATCATCCCTCCATTATTAATAATATAAGTCCTATATAGAAGTTGCACTCACTAATTTCCAAAAGCCATTAATTAGCTTGACCTTTCTTCTTCTTCATTCTGCAAAAGTTTCTTCTTATTCCTCCTCCTCCCATGGCTGGAGATTTGGAGGTAACAGCAGATCATCATCGAAATATGCAGACAAGTATGGTGAATCCGATTGACTGACGAGGGACACACTTATAAGGTGAACAATGCTCCATGATTGTTTCATCTCTTCACCTTTTCATCATATTACTTTAATTTGATCCATTTGTACTTCTCAAGCTATGGCACACAGGCTAAAGCCAGGCAAAATGTATTATTGACGAAGAAAAGGCCTATCATATCTATATTAATAACACTTGGGCAAACAACGTATGATGAGCTTCATTTCATTTTATTGTAGGTATGTTTTGTAATTGCTGATATATCTTGATCATTTTATGTATGAATCTCTCTCCACTTGTTTTGATCTAATCAACCCCTCTTTTTGTGGATATTTTGATTATTATTGGCGAATAAATTAACAATATTTGAAGCTAGATATGTATATACATATGTATATGTAATGAGGTTGATGGAGTATTTTAGGATTGTTGTAAGCCTTATGTATACGAGCTTTAAGAAAAAGTTGTCATCGTGTAAGTCTATGTAAAAATACTAAATAGGGTGGAGTTGTTTGTAGTAACATTATTTATATATAGAGAGAGCAGTCAATAATCACTATTGAAGAGTTTATTTCTTGTTTGACTATGATCATTATTCAAGCATTAATTAGACTTTGAGCTTATACTTAACTATTTTTAACCATTAAATTGGGATTCATTAATTAGTAGTGTTGGTCTCAAACGTTATTTCACGATTTTATTACAAATACATATCATAGTGTGTAGAATGTTCTACATACTACTTCTAATTCAAAATATTCGATCAAGTTGACCCTTTTTAAAGAGATTAAGGAAGTTAAATAAATTAGTTAATCATATCATGTTGTTTATAATTAAATTATATATCAGTTTATAAATCAAACAAATTATTTTAAATAAAAAAATAATAAATATAAATACTTTAAAGTAATTTAATTAGTTTCTTTAATCTCCTTAAAAAAATCAACTGAGTATTATATTTAGAACCGGAGGTAATTTTTTTACCAAATTAGTCAAGTATAATTAAATTGACACAAACTTGACATCTATTTCACAACGATAAAATGACGAAGGAATTTGAGAATTTCATCGTAAAATAGACTATTACTAATTGATCAGCATCACAGTTTTTTTAGCTTAAATAATCATCAAGTAAGTCCAATATACTTGACAATTAAACCAAATACTCCTTCCGGTCCTAATTATAAGACATATTTAACCGATTTTGTGGAGATTAAGGAAAGAAGTTAAATTAGTTATTTTTACTTATTTTTAAAATGTCCCTATATAAATTTAAAAATTAGTCAAGTATAATTAAATTGATAAACTTGACATCTATTTCACAACGTACATACACAAACAAAATGACGAATTTGTGTGTAGAATTTGAGAATTTCATCGTAAAATAGACTATTACTAATTGATCAGCATCACAATTTTTTTAGCTTAAATAATCATAAGGAGTAAGAAATTGACAATATACTTGACAATTAAACCAAATAATATTTAATTATTTATACCAATTGTGCTTGCGCATGTGGGCAAATTTTCAATCAGCCATCCTGCATGATAGAAAATTAGAACCATTCTTATAATGCATCCAAAGTATATAGACACTGAACCAAATTCAAAATCTAACAACATACGATATTATTTTTATTCTGTTGTAGAACATAGATGTCTAATCTTAATGGGTTAGTAGGTGATTTATATAGGATTATAGGATTCCTCAAGGTATCTATGTGGAAGACACCGAAGGAAATATCAGATGACTCTTTTAGATATCTATGTGGAAGATATCAAAGAGAGCGAAAAATCACTATGCAACACGAATATGACGTTTAGCCAAAAAGGGGTGAGGTGTGTGCACAGTGGGCTAAATAGTAAATAGGAGAATAGAGAATGTATACCTTTTAGGTTAACCTCCTATTTATAGAGATTATCTTTAAGGGTTTCGGTCTATGGGCTTCGTGCGCCTCCAGGCCCATGTTTCAATTGCACTACTTGCACATTCCGTGATTATAGACCAATTAGTTTCTACTTGATTATGGAGAGATTCTGGTACAACTCGTCCTTGTTGGGCCGCATAGCTAATGGGCCTCATATATGAGTCCATATCAATTTCTAAATTAGTTCTCCAATCCAAAACCTATTTACAAGCTACAAGTCCAAGTATCCAAACCAAGTGGCCAAAATAAATAAACTTGCCAAATACTAAAATGATCAAAGTACCTACAAAATGTCAAAGTTACAATCCTAAACAATTTAATTTCTTATTTGCAACTCACTTATTAATTGGTTGATGCAATTTGTGTGAAGTCCCACATCAACTAAAGAGGGAAACGAAAGACACGTAATAAAGGCCTATATACCTCCATTCTAGACGCGTTTTAAACCGTGAAAAGTGATTAGCCCCAAATCCGAAGTCGGTGAATACAATATCTTAAGTGAAGGGTTGTGATGTTACAATTGATATCAAAGCTAGGCTCGAGTCGATGAAGGCCAATGTGCCAATTTGAACATTGGGCTCAAAGGTGGGTAAAGTGTGAAGTCCAATATCAACTATGAAGGGGCCCTTTTAGACGCATCTTTTGCATCACCCTAGTTGGAAATCACTAATAACCAACACTTGCCTAGAAAAATGAAATATATTCCCTCATAATTTCATAAAAGAGGATAAAATCATAATATAACATCAGTCTAACTTCCCTAGTCAACTTCCACCTCTTGTCTTTAAGGTGGAGGCCTGGAAAATAAACAAATTTTTTTCAAAGATTCATAGCATTCCTCAAACTCACGATGGTCAACCAAACATGATTATATATAAAAAAAATAAAACACTCTTGATGATTTACTAATTTGCAGAAACACACACATGCATAATCACATATAAATTTACAGTAAATCATGATGATCATAGAGGACTCATGAAATGCAAATCATTTCAAACTCGGAATAAGTTAAATTAATTTTTTTTTTAAAACAAATAAAGTGTCAATTAATAGGCGGTATTTGATAATGGGGTGGTCCCTATTATAGGATATGGAAGTTAGGCAGGCATATATGAATGAGAAGGACCATTCACTCAATCACTTGTCTCCGACTTTACCCTTTTCTCTCTTTTTCATAGCCATGATGCCTCCCTTGACCTTCCCCTTTTCTTTCTTTTTCTATATAGCTCTTCACCTCTCTCACATAACGATGTTGGCACTAACAGTTTGAGATTACAAGTGAGATTAAGCGGTAACCTCTCAATTATCGAAGAACTTTTAAGCCACATAAATTATAAGATCATTGACAGAGCCTACTATCTCTAAACTAAACACAATTACAAGCCTCGCTTCTTAATGCGTTTGAGATAGTTGAAAGTGTCATAATCAACCGCGCAAGGGAATGCTATAGTAGAGAGAGAGTTGCCTACATACACAAATGGAGGAGAGACTTCGTCTGTTTTCTCTCATCTCATTATGGTATATAGTAGGAGTGGCAAACTCAAAACATGAAAATTAATACTCCCTCCGATTCTAATTATAGAAACATTTTTGTAGTACAAATTGCACTGCAAAAATGTTCCTATAATTAGGATTGGGGGGAGTAGTTAATACTCACTCCAGCCCGTCCTATGTATAAGTCGTTGTTAACTAACTCAACAATTAGTTAAAGCAATAAAACTGACTTAAACTTGTGTCACGTTCCATTTTTGCCCCAAGCAATTAGAGTCGGCAAAACGGGTCAGGCCCATCGGGCCGGCCCGTTTAAGCTCTCGCCCTTTAAGGGGCTTGAAAAAAGACGAGATATTTGAAATTAGCTCGACGCCTCGGGCTTAAACAGCCGGCCCGCAAGCTCTTTTTCTTGTGACTTTTTCTTTTTTTCCCTTTTAAATTTATTAATTTTTATATATTTTGTATTTGTTATAAAGTTATTTATTCATTTAACTACAAATATATAATAATTATACTCTAATTTTATGATTTGATTTATTATTTGTTGCAAATAAAGATTATGGATGTATTCATTATGCGGGAGAAGAATTTCATGATATTCTTACTCATGAGCCAGAGGCTACTACTCAAAGTGAAGAACAATCAAATGTCGTTAAAATTGATGATAGTGACGAAGATGATGACGACAATAATAGTTATTATACTAATGTCATTTAGTGATATGCTTTTTATGTTTTATGTGAGTTATTTGTGAACATAGTTTTTGCTTTTATTATGAATTAGTGGTTGTGCTTATTTATTGGATGATTCGTATGGTAATTTATTAATTATATTTTTTAAAAAAAAAAATTGGAGAAAAAATAGTTAAAATTTGGAATAGTAATTTTTTCCCGCGTGGGCGGCCCCGCCTGGTGCTCTCAAACCGGGCTTTCAAAAATAAGTGTTTTTCTTACTCCGGGCCCTTGAGGCCGGGCCGTCCCTGATTGCCAGCTCTACAAGCAATCAAGCACCATCGTTAAATAATGTGGTTAGGAGGACATTTATGTAATAACTCACTCATTAAACGATGCATCGAAAAATGCCAAATAACTTAGATTAAGAACTGTCAGCTCCTTCTAAGAAGTGTCCAATGTATAGCATCATATCAGAGTGAGTGAGTATGATTTGCACACATTTCTTAACATTATTCATATCCCACATCATTGTAATATTTGTTTGCATGTGAACAATAGAGCAGGTCCCAGTACTTAGTTTCTCAATGTTGGTGCCAGTCAGTTTCTGAGTCCTAGTTAATACTTAATATAAGGTTATTAAACTCGGATTAGACATTTGAATCGTTAAAATCGAGTCAAGGGTTAATAGATCATATCAAAGTCAAATTGGAGCTAACCCACAACCAAAGTGAAAATTTCAATATTATTAATATAAAATTCTAAAAAAATAAAAATCGATTTTTTAATTTTTTGAAAAACAAAAGCAGTGAACAAGTTTAGTGATTTATTCAAACCGGTTATCTAGTTGGTTTGTTAGTTTTTAGGTCGAACCGGCAGATGTCGTCTGGGTTTAATAACATATGTACATAAAGGTAAGCTCCGGCTATAGTACTATAAGTTAAATTAATTTGAAAACTCTTAATAAAAAAAGGAAAATTAGTGATAAAAATATTGAAGAAAATGAGGTATTCATAATAATGTCGTAGGTGGAAAGGGAAAAACAAGGAAAGGAGGATTGTTTTTGGAAGCACATTTATTTTTGGAAGTGGAATCATTCAGCATTTTCAAAAAGTGAAAGTGTTGTTGGGTGTGTAGGTTTGTTCTTTGTTCTTTGTTCTTGGTCCACCTCCCACTTATAAAAGCATATAAATATTCCTCCAACATTATTGTTCATTACCGACTATACCATGTGCCTTTTCTTTATTTTTATTTTTTTAGGTTTATTTTTTACGAAAAAAATTAATATGTAAATGCCTATAGTTTCATATGATTTTTAATTATGTCGTTGTAGTTTTTTTATTCTTGTTTTTAATCAAATCCATCGCAAAAGTTGCTTATACAAGACATCCTTGAGATGGCACGGAGATAATATCAAATATCATATAATTCAACAAAAAAGATTGTCTACGCAGATAAATAATTTTGAAAATTTATGGTTAAGTTTAAAATAATCATATATTTATTATGTCAAATTGTCAATGATTATTAAATCAAATAACACAACCCCTTTAACTAAACTTTTGGGTTCATCTTAATTAGAGCTGGCTTTGAAAATAAAATGATTTAGAAGTTATTCTACCGTGTATAAAGTAAATATGTTACAGAAATTGTCTCCTAATAATGCCTTTGTGAAGCTAATCCAAATGATTTACCACATCAATTAAAGAGAAAATCCTTTTAAAGTTCTAAGTGACTAAAAAAATGTCAAAAAAGTTTCAGATAAAATTTTGATATCAAAAAAATTACATTAACTCTTTTAGTATAGGATTAACAACTCTATCTATAGATTTTAACAACTCTTTGGGACCTTTTCTAAATCAGAATTTTCTTTGAGAAGTTTTTGATATTTTCTTGGTCCTTTGAAACCTTAAAGGGATTTTCCCTTAGTTAAAGTTGAGTCAATGAAGTCTGTTAATCAGCAAAAATCCTAATAAACTAATCCCTTTGTCCCTCTAAAGTCATATTGACCAAATTGCCTTATTAAAAAAAGTTAAAATTAGTCAAAAGTAATAAATACATAAAAAAAATATACTTGTTTTTCCCAATGTCCTTATAAGTGGGTAAATGAGTGAGTAATAATGAGAAAAATGATAAAATGGGGAATTTTGATTAAAGGTACCATTGCTAAAAATGCACTTAATGCTCAGACATAACCTCAAAGAGGACCCTATAAAAAAGAACAGATCAATAGGAAAATAGGACCTTAAAAATTAATTATCCCATTATGGATTTTTTATTTTCAATAGCAGGTACAAGTAAAATCCTTAAATAATGAGAAAAACTCAGCAACACTGTATGCACAATTGCCACACAAGGGTCTGAGCATACAAACAAAAAACAAGATAGATGGATTACTCAATAATACATAAGTACACACAT
This sequence comes from Acacia acuminata, assembly GCA_019022655.1. Classification (NCBI taxonomy): domain Eukaryota; kingdom Viridiplantae; phylum Streptophyta; class Magnoliopsida; order Fabales; family Fabaceae; genus Acacia; species Acacia acuminata. The sequence goes on from JAFJYI010000045.1 coordinate 279,648, forward strand.
TCCGTTCAGGTTCTTCCCCCTATTTCTACTTTGCTTCAGCATCAAATTTTCATTGACAAAAAAGCAAAACCGTAATACATTCATACACATCACTTAGCACTAGTAATATGTATCTCTATATATATATATATATATATATAAGCAGCTCATAGCATCATCTTTCTCTGATCTTCATCAGTGAAAGAACTAAAATGTTAATTCTTCAGTTTAGATCATTGCCTCATCAAGTGGCTTTCTTGTGTTGCTTGTTACCAACTGAAAACAATCAAGTTTTTATTAGTCATATTAATTAAGGGATAGGATATTATTACTACCATTTTTTGTTACTACCAATGTTACTACCACTTTTCCACCATTAGATCAGAATCTTCCAAGTAGTAATAGTAATAAAGGTAGATGAGATTCTGATCTAATGGTGGAAAAGTGGTAGTAACATTGGTAGTAACAAAAAATGGTAGTAACAATATCATATCCCTTTAATTAAATAGCAAACTTAAGGGCATGTTTGGATTGAGAAGCAAAGTAGATTTGAGTTAGTGACACTCACGGGTAAAAGCAGAAAGCTCAGAACTCTTCAGCACACGCAGCCTCTTCACAGTTGATACAAACATGCTGCAAATCAGGGAAAGGGAAAAACAAATTAAATCTTAGCTACCCAACACAGTTTAGCTAGTAATGACAAAAACATATGTACGACAACAATAACAAAGAGCTTAATGTTTGGAAGGAAAAGGTAGGAAAAATGGCTTCAAAGAAGAATATATGATTGTTTCAGGATAAGAATATGAAGGAATCTAAATCAAATGATGCTATATAGTACTCAGAAAAAGACATGTTGGTTTATGATTACTGGATGCTTATTAAAAAAGAACACCAAGTGGAGGAATAATTAATAATAATATATGTTTCAATTGGAATAGAATAAGAAAAAGGGTTTGTGAATCAGATCCACAGTGGTGAAAGAAAAAGATGCTTACTGCCATGGCACGTCCCCGACGAGCATCCTGTCTCCTTCATTATCCTCATAAACAAGAGTATATTCCCCACTTCCATCCAATAAACCTGTAATAGCTTTTTCTTCATCTTCTTCCTTGTTCTTGATTCCTCCAGCAGAGGAATCTCTTTGAGCTGAACAGTCAACAACAACAACAACAACAACAAAAAACCCACAGTGAACCAACTTTTCACTATCATGTACTGCAAGTAAAGTTGATAAGCAATAACCCAAGAAAATATAAGCATAAAAGAAAGAGACTTTTGGAAGAAAATTTATCCCATAGACCAAGTCAAGTATGAAGACAACTAACTTTAAATTTTTTAACCAAGTTGTGAGCATGATAACCTAAATCTCACCATTTATTCTTTTTTGTTTTTGTTTCCGAAGGACCTCTTCAAAATCTTGCATTAAGAAACTTCTTGGGTGAAAACACATTGACCATATGTTTAATCTCCTATTTCACATGTCAATCTAGTGATTTTTTTAGTTGTTACATAAAATAGAGCAATTCTGTCAAGAGCTCAATTATTAGATCTATCTAAAGATTCCCAAATATATTTTTTATTTTAATTAGTCAAGTGATAATCTCAAAGTAATCCACCGGTCAAAGTACTCATTAACTTTCTGAAAGATCTCACAGAGCTTTCCATAGTAACACTCTGATCTAAATACATACCAGCAAGGAGACATCTGAAGAGTTCATCGACGGCAGAGGAGAGTTTTCCATAGCTGTCATAAGCATTAAGGTCAACTTTTCTTCCTATGGGAACTCCATCCATATTGATCTTCACAAACCAACCTTTACCAACGTTGTCAACAACAGGTTTCTTCCCAGCAACCTTGTCTGCAACATCATTCTGCTGCTGTTGTGTCTCATGAGCTGTCTTAGAAATGCCGTTGCTTCCAAGGTTCTTCCTAAACGAACGAATTGGAGGCCAACCGACTACTGGGCCAGGAGCAGTTCTGTTCATTATGAATCCAAAGAGAATGTTTCAAATTAAAAACTGAACAATTAGCTCTAATATTAGACTTAAAATAATTAAATATTTAGAAGAATTAACCTGTATCTAGTTATTTACTCACCCAGATGTTCATATGGAGATTTTTTTTTTTTTTTTTTTTTGTTGGGTAAATCATATGTAGAATTTAATATATTTTGTAATAATTCTTATGTAATTTTAAAGAGGGGTAATAGATAATTAAAACAGAGAGAGTCAGAACCTGACATGCATGCCAATGTCAATTTTGTGCTAAGACAAAATATATAATGAAGGAGGATAATAAATGAAGATAGAAGGCATCAGAAAAACAAGATGGAGACATATCTGAAGCATTCAATGTAACAGAAACAAAATAGGTAGCACTGGTTCACAGTACATAGGATTGAAGGGTTTATTATGGTTCCCTTTTGTTGATGAGGATTTCCCACAATTATGACATCTTTAAAGGTTTTTTTTTTCTAATCACTGAGAAGAGCAACGGATGAAACAGAGCTGTGACTCCAGATCTATCGCATTTGACCACTCATTGTGAATGAATATCCTCTGCCTTAAAGTTCAGAAATAAATGAAACAAGATTGAGGGGAAGAATTAAAAAAACAAAAAAGGAAATACACAATTTCATTTTATGAATTAGACCTTCAAACTTGATGAATTTTGCAAGTCCCTTGAAATAGAACAACATACAAATTTTGAATGATTACTGTAGATGGTAAATCTTAGAATGAAGATTTAAGGGCTAGAGTAAAAATACCTTTTCTGAGAGATATTAGAGGAAACAGCAGGATTAGCAGAAGAGGATGATGAGAAAGCTTTCTTCTCAGGCATGCTCTGAGGGCTACATGAAGGGAACTGAAGAAATGAAGAAGCCTTAGAAGAAGAAGAAGAAGCCCATGGAGAGGTAGAGATTTTCTCGGTTTGCTGAGAAGAGAAGTAACCAAGAGAAAGTACAGACTCATCACTGTTTCTGGTGTTGTGATTATGAGGGAGAGACCAGTCTTCACCACCAGGTGGACCAAGTCTAAGCTCAAGTTTTTTCTCCTCACAAGAAGACTTGTCCTTCTTGTTGTTTCTGTTGTTTTGGGTTCTTCCTTCTTCGTTCATATGCCATTCTTTTTTATCCTTTGGGATCAAATCTAGCAGCTGAGGAGAAACCTCCTCATTTCTTGACCTCACATCCATCTGATAGCAACTCCACTGCTGTGCAACAAAACCACGTGTGAGAAAAAACAAGAAACGAATGGCGTTCTAATTAGCAATTTACAGTCTAGATAATATGGAGGCATAATTTTTTTAAAAGAAAAAAAGATCTTGTCTTTCTTCATTACAAGGAAGAACATGCTTCTGGGTACCTTTGATATGTGAGCCCAGGGAAAGAACAAGAGAAACCCACAAAGCTTGAAAGGTGTGAAAAATCTTGACACTCGCAGAATATGAGAAGAGAGGATAGAAATTAGAAAACCAGACCAAGACAACAAGAATGACAAGAGCACAGAGAGAGAGAGGAGGGGAAGGGGGTACAATAGAATAGCAAGAGGATTGATGGTAGCTTTGCTTTTTATAAAACTTTTGGTTTTGATTTTGATTATGATAAGCACGCTTTGTGGGTTGGTCTGGTTCTTTTCAATCTCTCAAGCTTGCCTTTGGAGGAGGGAGGGGGGGAGAGAGAGAGAGAGAGATTCGGAGTGTGCCCAATAGGAAGCAGCAGAAGAGTGGAATCCTGAAATTAGAGCACAAGGCACGCTATCTCCTCGAGAGTCCTGAGGTCCTTAGTCCTTACTATCCCCTCCCTATAATAATACTAGCAACGTTAGCTTGTCTAGCTCTCCAAGTAAAGCGCCCTACAATCCTACATGTTCCGTTTTTTTATTTTCTTTTTTTCACTATTTACTAGTACTGTGGTTCTGGTTCTCGTTATAAAATCGAGTTAATTTTTGTGTAGATATTAAAAAAATTAAATAAGTTATTTAATTATATCATGTTATGTATCCTTAAATTATATAATACTCCCTCCGATCCTAATTATAGGACATATTTAACCGATTTTGGGAAGATTAAGGAGAGAAGTTAAATTAGTTAATTTTACTCATTTTCCTAAAATGTCCTTATATAAATTTAAAATGACATAAGTAAAAGTGAATTAACAACCCATACCCTGGGCTTCTCCGATTTAGAATTTTTCTTTCCACACGCTTTTTAATTGAAATAATCTTTTTGTTATATCATATATGGGTGCGCACACCCATAGTATATATGTATACATATAGATATGTATACACACACATATAATCCATATATCTACACACATATATATGAACACACACACACACACGCAAATATATATATAGACACACATTGTGTGTTTATATATGTACACACATATATATTGATAGGCGCAAACACACAAATATACATATATGTATACACACACACATGTGTGTGTGTGTGTGTTTATATATGTGAGTGTCTATATATATGTATTTGTGTACATATGTATATGTATTTGTATATAGACACACACACATGTAATCATAAAACCAAACACATTTGAGAGAATTTAGAGTATTTTAAAAAATTGACAAAAATTAGAATGTTGTCTTATAATTAGGACCAAAACTAACTTTAATATCTCTTATAATTATATAATAGTTTATTAATCAAACTAATTAGTTTAAAAAAAAATATAAATATAAAATTCTAAAATAATTTAATTAACATTAATCCATTAATCTTTGTAAAAATTCAACTTAACCAAAGAGAGTACCTCATAATTATTAAGCTGAAGACGAGAATCCTCCCATTTATCATTTGTTAAATCCATGTGAGAAAAACACTGAAGAAATTAGATACAAGTTAGCGGTGTATAAAATTTTATATTCATTAAGAAGCTTATTTATCTTAAATTAAAAATGATTTTATTTTTATGAAAATAAAATAAATATAGCTTTTGGCCTCTCAATTTTTATTTCATTTAAAATATTGATTCCTATAATTTAATAAAAATATAGAGTATTTTGCTTTTGATAAACGGAAACTCATTATTTAAAATTTTGCGAATCAAAACTAAAATGATAATAAATATGATGGATAAAAAATTATACTCCCTCCGGTCTAATTGTAGGAGTAAATTTTGGAGTTGGTTTTGGTCTAATTATAAGAGCAAGTTTTAAATTTTGTCAATGTTTTCCTACGATGCCGCTTATTTATACTTTCTCAATAATAATTAAAGACAATAGTAATTTAATAATACATCTATATATTTTATAAGGTAAATAATATTTGCAATTCATTAATGTCATATACACCTAAATTATACTTTTTTATAAATTTTGAGCAATTTTTCTCATATCACCCCTACTAATACTTCTTCCATAATAATTAATTTAACAACACGCTTATATCCTATCAAGTGAGATATTCTATTTTATTTTTTTATTTTTAAATAAAATAATTTTAATATTCCTTTAAAAATATTTTTAAAAAACTAACTTTATTCTATTAATTAATGTTGTTTCTTCTTTTATTACAATTAATTTTATGTCATAGACACATCAAGTATAATCCATTATTATAGACGATAAAATGACCTTATTTTTGGGTGGTTAGAAACGTCCTACTCCATCAAGCTACGTAAATATTTAAATAATACTCCATCAGGCTACGTTAATAATCGTGTACCCTCCTCTCACTTAGGTAAGGGTATTTTAGGAAAATATACATAATTAACTAATTTAACTTCTTTCCTTAATCTCTTCAAATTCTAAGAATTTATATATTAATTAATTAATTAATAGTAAAATAAAAATACGAAAGAGGGAGGGATAAACGAAAGCATGCATATCAAAAGATCTAGGGCTCCCGCTTGTGGCCGCTTAGTACAGTTCTGTTTTTCTCTCTCCATCCTCTATCCACATTCCACATATGATGATAATGCTGAATGAGAGCCCCCCGGGTTATGATCTAGTGCAGTTTGCTTCCACATGCAAACCTACACCTACGATTTTATAGCCGTTGATCCTTTAATGTCGAGATGTGTGTTTGTGGTCTCCCTCTGCAATCTGCAACAGTACAGATCCCCCTAAACCCTATTTATCTACATGCTACACGTAATCTGACAAAAGTTGAATGAATTCTTTCTTTTCTTTTTCTTTTTCTTTTTATTTTTATTTTCTGTTTTGTTTGTGTTTATATTCCTTTTTCACATAATAAAAAGTTTGAAAAAAGGAAACTCTGAACCTGATTTGCTGAACAGCTCAAAGGACACCCACTTTTGTTGCTTTTCTTTACGCATGTACATAATTTAATGATTTTTTATTCTCTTTAGCTGGATGCCCTTAAATATTTAAATTTTGATTTTAATTTTAAATATAAAATATCACTTTTATATTTTTTAATCTATTCTTCTTGATGTTCTCTCAACAATAATCAAAAAAGAGAGAATTCAAAGGAATTAAGAAATATGACATGATTAGAGTATTTTAAAAATATACATCTTATTAACAAACATAACTAATTTTCTTGATATAATTAAATTAAGTAAACATGTTTTATATTAATAACAATAAAAATACTATTTAAGTTTAAACTAATCGTTAATCATGATTACCAATATACTAATTTGATTTTTAGGTCGCCATATTTAGTTAGTTTATAGTGACAAAGATGAACGAATATGTGATAGTTGATTGTGTAATGGGCGGAGTCATAGGTGGCTTTTTGACTAATACTCGTAATAGGGACTAATTGGGGTATTTATTGATCATAAATACTAATCCTAATCTTATTGAATAAATAATGTTAAAATTCATCAATGAACCCGTTCAATTGGTCAAATATTGCAGAAATACTTGCATACTCTAGAACGTTACCTCATATGTGTTTAACTAATTAAAACGTAACAATTCATCTTATTTTAATTATACATGGCAAATAGGTTATCTAAAAAAATTCAAATTTTATAATTTTAGGAATGATGTAAGATAATTGCATTTTTTGTTTTTTTAAACAAAAAAAGTTTAGGTTTTTTTAAATCATAGAATTTGAATTTCTCCGATAACTCATCTACTATATGGAATTCAAATAAGATCAGTTGTTACATTTTAATTAGTAACAGCACAAATGAGAGAGCGCTATTGGAGTAAACATGTAAGCATATAATAGACTCAACATGACATCCTAATCTAAAATATTGAGCTTACCGGTCTTTTTCATATATATACATATTCATTGACCAAACTTTATTCAAAATTTGTTTGAAATTATAATTGGAGTCTTCAAAGGTAAATTTTTAATTATGATATTTGGTGCACAAAATGAATATATAAGAAATATTTTATCTTAATTTACATAAATATGTTGATAATAAAGAGTTTCAAACAAGCACTCAACATTACTTTTTTCCCCGCCCCATGTAATGAATCCACCACAGATCACACAAATATGCTCTACCATTAGTTCTTAGAGGCACAAGACCTTTTACAAAAATATTTATAGTTAAATTTCCAAAAATATTCTTCCCTCTTTATTATGGACCTTTTATCCTCTCTTCCATTGAGATAGAGTAATGTTGGTGCCCAAAAAAAAAAAAAAAAAAAAGAGAGAGAGTAATGTTGAAAAGTTATTATATATATATATATATATATATATATATAATTTGGACTGATTTCATCATATTGTGAAAGTATCTAATTAAGGAGTAAATCATTACTATCTGGCACTACCTTCGGTTCTAATTATAGGATCAGATTGAAGTTTTTGGAGAGATTAAAAAAGTTTGAATAAGTTATTTAATCGTATCATTTATTATATATCCTTAGATTATATATTAGTTTATTAGTCAAATCAATTAGTTTAGAGAAAAAATAAAAATACTCTAGAATAATTTAAAGTAAATATCCTTTCGGTCCTTCGACAAAAAACGCGATCCCCATTTTGATCCCTTAAAAAAAAAATGTCCTTTTTAGTCCATAAAAAGGACAAGCTGGTCGATTGGTTGATATTTTGATTCCTCACAAATTTCCAAAATGTCATTTTTAGTCCCTTAAAAAGGACGAATAAGAGTCAATTTTTTTGTAAGGGACTAAAATAGGATCCGTGTTTTTTGTCAGGGACCAGAAAGGGTATTTAGTCAATAATTTAATTAGTTTCCTTAGTCTTTTTGAAAAATCAATTTGATCTTATAATTAACCAAAGGTAGAACATAAAAGCACCTCAAACATTAAAACTTTTTTTCCTGAATAAACAAGGACGCCAAACTCTCACATTAGGGAAGAAATACATAAATGTATTTTTCGAACGCCAACTCAAATAGACCATAAGTGCTCGTTTGGGAACCAGGAGGGAACTTCTAAAAAGTACTTTTTTTAATAAGTTTTTCTGCAAATTAGGGCAAAATTTCTCTCATGTACCGTAAAATTATTTATAAAAAATTTAAAACATAAACAGAGACTAAACGTGCGCTAATTGCTTCAAACCTTAAACTCTGCATGAAGCAATCGGCCACAATCTAGTTCGTACATTAATTAATACTCGTAATTAATAATATTTATGACAACCACACGCAATTTTTAGCATTGGGAAAAAAAAGGGAATTGAAAAGGAGAAAAATATTTATGAACATTTTTACACTACAAAAATGTTCCTATAATTAGAACCGAAGGAAGTACCACTCTAATCCTATTTATAGACCAAATCTCACATGGTATCTCATTGATTATGGAATAAATTTCCAACTTTAATCATTTATGAATGGGCATCTTTTAAAATTTATTGTCAAATCTCTCTCATTTTTTTTCTCTTTCTAACATGGCTAGTCAATCTCTCTCCTCATCATTACTATGGGTAAAATCATCACAATCTTATTTATTTGATTAAAATAGATTTATAAAAAAGACCAATTTTTTTTTATATCAAAGTAGACTTGGACCAGAGTAATAATTATAGAGAGGGGAATGAGACGTTGATGGGTCAAAAATATGAAAAGCGGGTCAAATATACTATTTAAGGGATGGAGACCGAGTTTTTCTTTTTTGACCTGAGAGAATGAGTTCAATTGCTACATACAGTGACACATTTGCTATTTGATTCCCCAGCCACTGCTCTTATACACATGCCCCGACATTGTAACTTTGCGTGATCAAATTGTTTCATTTGAAACCATATTTGTATGTATGTGTGTTCATTCAACTCATGTGTCCAGATATTTGAACCAGTTTATACCAAGCATGCGTGTGCATTTATGTTTCTAATTAAAGAATATTATTAATTATTTCATTTACAAGTGTTAGATTTTTGCTTTTTTAAAAAAGGAAAAAAAAAAAATTAAAGACATACACTATCCGCCTAAAGTCAGTGGGATAAATTCTGTGACCTCCAACTTATAAGAAAAATTTATACTTCTTTTTGTCCTAATTATAGGACAACCTTCTAATTTTTATCAATTTCTTCTTAAAATACATCTATTTTATTATCTCAAGTGTGTTTGGTTTTTGGTGAGTATATATATATAGGTGCATAGACTCTTCCAGTCAGTAAAATTTTTAGAGATATATGTATGTACATATATGTATGTCTATATACATACATGTGTGTGTCTACACACAAATATATATAGAGTATACATATATGTATATCTGTGTGTGTACATATATAAAAACACACACACATATGTGTGTGTATCTTTGTGCGTGTGTATATGTGTGTTTGTATGTTCATATGTGTGTGCGTAGATATATTTATATATAATAAGACCATCATTTCAATTAAATAGCGTGTGAAAAAAAAAAAAAAAAACTCTAGGTCGTAAAGGTATGTGGTAGAAGACAGGAGCTGTTGATTTACTTTTACTTATATCATTTTAATTTTATACAATGACATTTTAAGAGAATGACTAAAATTAACTAATTTAACTTTTTTCTTTAATCTTCCCAAAATCAATTAAATATATCCTATAATTAAGACTAAAAAGACTACATCATTAAGCTATAACGTCGACTAGTTACTAGTGTTAAAATTAATAATGGAAAATGAAGCATGGATATGCAACATGGTACAAATAGAAATTAATCACATTTCCCTCAACATGACAGGTGTTATGTTAAAAAAGGGTAATCCATATCTATAGTTAACTAATAAGTAATTACTCCTTCTAATCTTTGTTATTAGACACTAATTAATAAGTATATTTAATTTTTTTATAAGACGTTTATTTGTTTTTAAAATCATTAAATATTTTTTCCTATATTTGCTCATAATTAATAAGGGTTGTAGGTGATAGTAATCATTAATGTGATATAGGATATTAGTGCAATTGTTAGGGGTTATATTGAAAATTAATTAAATTTTAGGATAAATCTAATGACTTTAATTATTTTTGAGAGAATTATTGTTAGTAATTTATAATAAAATCAAAAGTGAGGATATGAGTATTTTTAAGGGTGGGCCCCAAAAATCAAAAATTAGTAGTAATAGTAGGATAGTTAAGGGACTGGTTGGTCGAAATGGAGGATTGGCATATTAAGTTGGGAACGACGGTAAGACATGTGGTCGGCTGGTGGCCTTGTTGGATACTGTGCCAAACGCAGCCTATCTCTTCTCTCATTTCTTTCTAGGCCTACAGCGTTATCACGTCATCTCCAACCCTTTGAAAAATTTGGGTTGGCGGTAGAACTAGATTTTTAAAAGCCTATCTAACTTTAAAAAAGCTCTAAGAAAAAAGCTCGGTAGAGTTAATGATTTGTGTTTGGATTGATGGTGGTAGAGTGGCGCGACCCACGTCAAAAAGCCGAGAAAGATTTTAGAAAAAGTTCTGGATTCTGGAGCTTTTTTCCTAATAAGCTTTTTGAGCGTTAAGAACTTTAAGTCCAGTGAACTTAACGCCGAACCCAAACACATCATGTTGAGCTTTTTCTCCAAAGTTTCATTAACTCTACATCGCAAACGCTCCTAACGCTTCTCCTAAAGCTCAATCCAAACAGCCCAAAATATATAAATATTAAGTCAATAATTCTTCACATTAATAAGGGAGAGGTTGGCTCTAATTAAAAGAATTTTAGATAGTCTTTATTATAAAACATCAATTAGTAAATATATTTGGTTTTTTTTTATAAGGCATTTACTTATTTTAAAGAGCATTAATTATATTTTTTTGGCAATTAATAGGGGTAATATGTATACCCATAATTAATAAGGGTAGTGAGTAATAATTCATATGATAATTAGAGTTTAGTATAATTAATAGGGGTAATATTAAAAATTACTTAAATTCTAGGACAAATTTAATTACTTTGACTGATTTTTTATTGGTTTATGAAATGAGAATTATTAATTGGTGTTTTATAATAAGGATTAGAATGAATATTTAAGTATAAGATTCTGGGTTTGGGTATGTGGAATAGAGAGGACACCTTGGGATAGATATTGCAATTCGCTCAAACATGACTGTCTGATAAACATATTAAAAGAAAGAAAGAAAATTACTAACAAATTGGTGTTTCGATGTGAGAACGTGAAGTGGTGGCTGGGTCCTTGACCAAAAAAAAAAAAAAGTGGTGCCTGGGTCCTTGACCAAAAAAAAAAAAAAAGTGGTGCCTGGGGGTATAAACTATTTAAACTGGAGAGAGGATTAATGGATGAGAACGTGAACGGGAGAGAGAATTATGGATGAAGATGAGACCGTGAACATCTAATACGGGAGAAAGAGAATACAATTTAAAATCTCACTTATTAAGTGAGAAACAAAAACCCTTTTTGTGCTCAAAACTTTAAAAGAGAAAACTCTTGATTATTTTTTATTTTCTTAAAAAAAAAAAAAAAAAGGAGAGGCAGATGGGATTAAAAAATTGGTCTCATTTTTTTTTTTTATGATTGTTTAACTGAATTAGATTCAAATATTGTTGAATCCAATTGAGTGTATATCTCCCAAAGACGTTTTTATATTACAATGATTTAAACTCAAGACTCTGTATTTAAACGGTCAAAATTCCTTTTATTAAGACGAACACCTATTAGGTAAGAAGTTGTTAAATTGGTTTTTCATGTACTACTCTGGTCCTATTAATAAGTCCAGTTTGATCAAATCTCACATACCAATGAAAGTTAGTTGACACAATGATTATGGGGTAAATTTTCAACTTTGCTCTCATTTATGATTGGTTCTTTTTCAATTGTTTCTTCTCTCTCTATCCTCATGAGTGCAATTAATATGGGTAAAATTGTCACAATCTCATTTATTACTTGAAACTAGACTTATAAATAGGACCAAATTTTTTGGTCAAACTGAACTTATATGTGCTCCCTTCTTATTACACGACCAAATGAATAAAGAAGGGGAAAACAATATTTTGTAGACATCAACTTCTAAGTTTGTTCAATCATTTGTCACATAGGGTGCCTCACCATATATACTTTTTTTTGTTTACTATATTTGCAAAATTAGGGACCACCACTATCACTCTACAAAATTCGTATACTAGCTACATTTTTGTTCCCTACAAAATTTGAGACCTTCCATAATGCTACTCATCACCTCTAACTTGTAGCTTTTTCCATTAGACCTCTATAACCTATTTCCTCTCAGAATCTCATATGAGACCATTATTCCAAATTCATTATTGGCGCTATCAATGTCAAGACAAACTCAGCCTGTCTCCAACTTAAAGGAACCCATAGAGAGGCACATTGATATTCAAGTGAGCAACATATCATTTGCCAAATAGAGTAACATTTACCTCTTACAACATGTTAACCATAATTTCGTTTTAGCCTTTTAGAATGACTTTTTACGATGTTTGAGGTAACTAGGTTAGTATGGTTTTGTTCTAACTTCTAAAAAAGTGTTTAAAAAGAATTTTTTTGTTTTGTACTTCCCAAACAAGCTTCGAGGATTCATAAGTTAGTTAGTTATAAAAAAAAAAAAAAAAAGCCACTTAAATGAAAACCGGGTAGCTTTGAGAAAAATGATTTTGGAACCAAAACTAACGATAACCTTTTATTATTATTATTATTATTAATTTTAATTCTTCTTCATATTTGAACTTTATAAAATTGTCCTTTCAATAATATATCATGCTAACAAATTTATATTAAATTAACTTTTTTTATTTATAAAAAACTATCTAAATATAAATCACATTATACCGCTTAATTATTTTCATACAACTATCTAATTGGAGTATGTTCAAACAACGTCGAGCCCAAACGAGGTACATTTTTCAAAAGTATTTTGTCTACACTTTTGTATATTTAAACTCAAGTCATCGTACTTAAGTAGCAAAGCCCCTTTCATTATGACTGATTGATTGATGACTATTGCTGAGTCTATAAGAAGGGGTTTAAACTTCTCATGTTGCATGAGAAGAAGAAGATTCCTACACACATATGAAATAGTGGGACCCACACATATATATAATGTTAATTATATATATGAGTCACACCATTTTATATGTGCGTGATATGAGAAAACACTTCTCCTACAATATAAGAAGTGTTTTTCCCTTAAAAGAATTGGTTGGGATAAAATTCAAACTTTTGAAACATTAATTAATTCAAATGAGCACCTAGTTAAAGAATTATTAAGTCGTTTTTTCCACCAAATAAATTAAAGATGTCATTGGATTCCTATTTCCAAAATTGTGAAGAGAAATATGGAGAAACAAAATAAGATAGGGTGTGTGACATGTGGAACTAGAGGTGATGATGACTTGGTTTTACTACTAAAAAAAAAATATCCCTTATGGTGTGTTTGGTTTGAGAGAATGGGAGGGAAGAGAAATTTTTTACCTTATACTGACAAAATTGCCCATGAAAAATTTTCAATATTCCAAAAACACACTTTTTAAAAAAAAAAATCTTCTCATTAATAACAATTTTGGTCAATATTATTCCTTCCCTCCCATCCCCTTCCCTCTCTTCAAACCAAACATGCCGTAAGTAAAATGCTTAGAAGGGAGAGCTAATTAAATATGGACTATCTGATTTAATCTAATGGTCTAGATTTGATTTTTTAAAGTTTTATATTTTACTAAAAAATTATTTTAATTGGTATAATTTAAATCAAAAATAATCTCTTAACTATATTTTTTTGAAAAAAAATAATTTTTTATTTAAAATATCATTATTTTATTAAAACTTAAATCTGGACTGTCCCAAGATCGACGGTTCAAATTTGATTAATGTCCTTAGCACGGAAATGAAGTCCAGGTGATGATAGGGTCGTTGATTTTTGGAGAATGGACGGTGTTAAATTACTGGAGTCATGTCGATAGGCACATAAAGCTCATGGTCGTACCACTCATGATGCTTTGTCCCCTCTCCTCTATCTCTTTACCCTCACACGCATTCCTCTTTTCATTCTCATTTTCTTGTACACCATTATCATACGCGTACTATTTACAAGAAAAAAATAAAAAATAAAAAACCACAAATTTTCACTTAATCATAATTTACGAATGAATTACCTATGAAAATTCATGTAATATCCCTCATGTTTTTAATTATTATTATCAATTATAAAAATTTATAGTAAGTTACATTAATTGCAAGTTATTAGAAAAATCACAAGTTACATTAATTGAAAACCAATTTATTATTATCAATTATAAACATTACTTATAATTATTTTCAAGAAATAAACATAAATTTAAATATTCTTTATCTAAATTAATAATTCTTTATATAAATTACAAATATTTATATTATATATAGAGAACATTTTTAAATATACCCCATGTTATTTTATGACTAAAATTTAAAATTAGTAGAGATAAAAATGACTGCTAACTCTTCTCCGATGGCCAACATTACATGATACTTTTCTGATTCTAGATATAAAATAAAATTTATTTTTTTAGATATTAAGGAAGCTAAATAAGTTACTTAATCATATCATATGTTATGTATCTTTAGATTATATATTAATTTATTAATCAAATTAATTAGTTGAAAAATAATAAAAATATTCTAAAATAATTTAATTAGCTTCATTAATCTCTCTAAAAAAGTTAACTTTATCTTATATTTAAAACCGGATGAAGGAAGAAATACTTTCTAGATGATATATTAACGGTTTCAATTTCCTTATTATTCAAACTATTCCTTATATTTATTTTCGGGGTTCATCATTAGAAATTCTTACAGTATGAAATATGTAAAACTCTTTTTTTTTTTTTGATATTATCATGCAGTTCAAGGTTCGTGGTCGCCTTTCCCAACAAATATGTAAAACTATTCTTAATTAATGTCATCTTGTCTTGCACATTAAAAAAAAAAATGGAGATAAAAATGGCAATATAAATAGGGGAAATGAGAAAGAAAATTTTAATATAGAAATTAAAACCAAACTAGAACTCTTAAATAGACCAGATGAAATAAGAGGAGACTGTGGTTTCACTCATGTTGATCTAAATACCCCAGAAACAAGATAGAATCGATCCCCGACCAGGTTAATCCCCACAGGAAAAGTAATTAAATTAAAAGTAATTAACAAATTAATTAAAATTGTTTTAAATTCATGGGGAAGGCAAGGGAAAGCGAAACGTTAGGGAGAAGAGAACAGGTGTCTTATTGCTTAATTTGGAATTTTCTGTTGGGTGATTGTGACCATTTGAGTCCCAATAATTGAATTGTCATTTTCATTCAAAGAACCAGCTTCATAATCATCGCCAACACACTATTCATTCGTGTGAACGAATCACGCAGTAAACTTTTCCCAAAATGATTCTTCTTCAGAATAATCCTCATGTCTCGTACATTTTAGCAGCCATCAAACTAAATTAGCAGACATCAACAGTTTCACTATACTTAATTAACCTTCTAGACTTTACGCCATTTATAAATCGGATAAAATTTATTATCAAATAGTCTTATCTTTTTCACATTATAAACATAGTCATCTGATGTAATCATTAGTACTATCTTATTTATTATGCATAAAGCAGAATCAAATTTTTTGATTATGTTTTACTTAATTAACCTTCTAGAGACGCCTCTCTCATGGGATTAATGTAGTGTGCTCACATTATAAACATAGTCATCTGATGATTGGTACTATGTTGATTATGCATATCACTATGTTTTAGTTTTATCTAGTGGAGGCTAATCCCCGTAACCTTTCCATAATTAATCCATGCATATCATATCATTGTCTTCTGGTTAATTATTTACTGCATCATATCATGGTACTCTAGTTATCTTTTTGCCCGTAACTAATGGGTATGTAAACTTGAGTTTGTTGGGAAAAAAATTATGAATCTTGGCAAAAGTTTTAACTCTTGTGTCTAAGAGTAGATCCCAAGATGTGTATGTTTTAGTAAAAATCATCTTCTCTCACTAATACAAACAGACACATAATGTGATTTGTGATATATAATGGAATAAGCCCTATATGAGAATAGTTTTATTTGTGATTTTGATCAAAGGTCTTATTGTATAAAAACGCGATAGAAAATTCAAACAAATCAATCTAACTATATATCGGTCTATTTATATAATTCTATCAAAGAAGTGCTCGTAAGATTGGGTATTCCATTGCAACCCTTCTTTGGTGCAAATCCTAATTGATTATATAAGGATGGTTTGGGAATGAGTGTGTTTTTTTAACTATCCAAATAAGAATCATTTGGGAAAAATATGTTAACTTGTTTGGTTTGTTAGATGGAAGGATAGGGAAAAAATCTTTTGTTTCCTTCCCCTTTAAAATCTTAAACTAAAGAGAGGAGGGAATCATTTTCTTTTCCCTCATTCATCCCTATGGCGCAAATTTTCATAAACCAAACACACCCCAAATGCTGAATTTTGTTTCTTTGTTGGATTTTTAGGTGTTTGCTTTAAATTTGATGCTTCTGGTTTTGGGAAACAAAAATTAAAGAATATGATATAATCGTAATTTATGGGAAATAGAGCTTCTAGAAGGAAAGGGAACCGAGATGTGCTTATCCAAATGATTATTGATTTTAGACGTCGCATGTTCACCAGTTACCACATGCGAAGTGATTCATTCAGCAATTAGGATTAGTCACGAAATGGGATTGGCATTACAACTTTTTCGATATTGTGTCACGATTAATTAATGATTTAATTTAGAGGAAAGTGCTTTTGAGAGTGTCAAAAGCATTTAAGACTAAAATCTTTTCAACACTGTCACCAGGCATGGCAAGACAAATATATTCTACAAATAAAAAATGAGGACTATTTTTTTTTGTGCTAAAAAAATAGTAACTCAATGTTAATTAATTTAAATTCATTGAATGGGACACGAACACGAATGAGTCTTTTTAATTTTGTTTTTTTGTGTAAAAAAAATTATTTTGTTCATTGTTATTAACTTTTTTTTATGTGTTTTTTACAACTTCGAGTCTTTGACAGTGTTGATCTGAATATTAAATTTTGAAAAAGAAAAATGAAAGGTGTGGATTAATGGTGTCTTGTCATGAATTCAAAGTCATCACTGTACGATATGCCACCTTTATGTTTTTATGATAAGCGTCACTACAACGTGTGGTTTATATAGTTTGTCCTACTTAAATTTTAGTCTCAATAGTTTTAAATTAAGGAAATTATAGCAAAAAATCATTTAAATTCTAAATAGATGATTTTTTGACAAAACGATTTGTTAATTGATTTATTATGTTTATTAATATGATTTTGAAGTTCAACTAATATTTTGTTTGTTTGTTATTTTCCTTTCAAATTATAGGATTTAGCCCTTAAGTGTGTGTATAATGTTCGTCCTTATATTTCAATAAAAATTGGATTATATTACTTCTTAAATGATCAAAACCTATTATTTGAAATTATAGGGACCAGAATTAAAATGAAGAGAAACTATAAGTAAAAAGTATTGTATCAACCCTTGTGAAAACTATATATCTTCATTAAAAATTCATTAATTAGATAATATTACCAGGTTAATTAAAAAGATACTTGATTTGTTAAGAAAAACCATCAAAGTACAATGGGATATTTAAACTTCTCTTAATTAAGGTGTATTTAGTGTTAGTCTGTCTCTCAAGTGATGAAAAACAAGTACAAATTACTTAACTTTTAAGAGCTAAAACTTCAAATGTTGTTTTCATTCATCCATTCATTTTGGCAACAAAAAAAAAGGCCATAATAAATTAAAAATAGTTATTTTATTTTTTTATGGGACAAGGCTTATCTTCCATATTTATGTTGTAGAACGCGAAATTATTTAAAACAAAATTAATCTAAACACTGTGGTCTCTATATATGTGGTTGAAATGTGATTTTGATTTGTGGAAAAATGAATTCCATTAACTCACAAAAGGGATCAACAAAAACAATATGCCCGTAGCCTAGCTTATATATTTCATCACCGTCCATCTCAAAGGCATAAAGATGGTAAATTGATCAAAGGCATAATAATTTCTTACAAGTTTGTCCGCCAAGGACTTATTAGCACCATTACTTATAAATACGTAATCTAGCTTCATTTATACATCTCCAAAAAGTTGTGTAATGCCACAATCTTTGTGCAATAAGCCGTGTATATTTGAGTTGGCATTAGAAAAATAAGTTTACGTAAATTGAGATAGAACTCCTATTACATATTCATTTTGTGAACCATGAATCACGTAAAAAAAAAAAAAAAAAGTTTCTACCACCAACTGAAACAGACACTAGCATCAATATAATCAGATAAGAGATATATCTGCCTAATTAAAGCCCTTAGATCAACACAAGTATAGCCCATAAATTATCCCCATCGATTCTACAATAGTGAGAGGAATTCTATATTAGTTTGTAACTATGGTCACATTTAATGTTAACGATGAATGGTCTTGATTACATTTCATATGGAGAGACACAACCAGATATAAGTTGTACTCTACTGATCTTTAATGGATGTATGACCTAATTGAAGAGTTAATTTTGATCTATTTCTCATATTTATCAATGTTTTTCAACACTCCCCTATTAATATTCTCCGGCCAAACAATAATTAAGTAAGAGAGATGTAAAGAATCAAGGAAGATAATTTGTTTTTTTCTTTAAAAAAAAAATGTCTTACTCCCTCTAGTCTTAATTATAAGACTTTGTTGACTTTTTTAGAGAGATTAAAGTTAGAGTATTTTTATTTTTATTTTTTTCTTCGAACTAATTAATTTGATAATAAACTAATATATAATCTAAGGATACACAATAAATGAAATGATTAAGTAACTTATGTAACTTCCTTAATCTTTCAAAAAAAGTCAATTAAGTCTTATAATTAGGACCGAAAGTAATATTGACTAATTTAGATAAATTCTTTAATCTAATTAAATTAGATGAGCTTGTTAAGGAGCCAGGAGACGAGTATATTCTTTCTTTCAGCATGTGTGGTGGATCATAATGAAAGGAAAACATGTCATGATGTTACTTAATTGTAGAAGAGGACTATTTGATGTTTTTGATGATTTGCATTGAAATTATGGGAAACCAAAAACATATGTTGGGATTACAAGACAGCGTCCTAAGCGTGTGTGATATCGATGAATAATAATATGATTCTCTCTATTAAAGATGCTGCTAAAATTAATTCATGGACTGTGTGGTGCCATGCTCATCATGCTTTTTTTTTTTTTGTTTTTGGTGAAATTGTTTTGTTTTTGTGTGGCACGTGTTTAAATTAAACGTACATGAATATCTCTATCTATTCCCACTAAACATGACTCCTCTCACTCTCATCCTATCCTCTCTTCTTTGTCGTTATTTCCTTCAATTCCACTCACACTCCATATTATCATTGAAACAATGTCATTTTGAGTTTATTAAGAGTCCCTAATATATATGTGTAATTTACTAACTTTGTTTTATTAGATTATGTGTGCTTATACATTAATATTCCTTTTTTTCTGAATTAATGCCTTTTCTTATTTAATATGATTCTTTTTAGGGTTATATGTGAAAATTTTAATTACAATTATACTTTTTTAATTACAAAGGAAAAGGAAATACTCTTCCACGAGCCAACTGATTCATGTAATTATAATTAAACTATTAATCCCTAAATCACTATCTCGATCATTCAATAACCAATCCAATTTTCCCTTTATATATTGTGTAGTCTCACTTATCTTTACACTTTTATTTTGGGGCCTTTGGTGGCTTGACTCGTGCGTCGCTATCGTACCCACCCATGCCCAACATTGTATCAATCCATTCACGCTTGCTGCTTTCTTCATATATTTTTTCCCATAAAATTTCATTTAGCCTGAGAAAGAAATTTTATTCCAATCAACCCTAAAAAAATCTAAAACTTCATTATACTCTTTAGGTCAAAATAAAATTAAGTTTTGTAGGTGAAAAGACAATGATGCTCTTTCTTCATTTATCTTGTGAATGCTCATATTTATCTTGTGAATTCTGTCCTATGAATAAACTAAATATTTTGAACTCATTGGTTTCTTTTGAATCTCTTTATTTTTTTTGTAAATTCTTTTATCTATCTTGTAAATGACCATCATATTCTTGTTAATTCTCTGGTTTCTTTTGAATTCCTTTATTTGTCTTGTAAATGTTCTTATAAAAAAAAAATAAAGGAAGGCATTATTATCTTTTTACCCACAAAACTTAATTTTATTTAGAATTTTTTTGAGTTAACAAAAAAAAAAAAAAAAAAAAAAAAAAAAAAAAAAAAAAAATCTCTTCCATGCGGGCTAATTGAAACTTTCCCTTTTTAACCCTTTTTTTTAAAAAAAAAAAATTGCACCACACATATTATTTTTAGGAGTAAAAGAATAATAGATGAAGAAGGAAGTAGTGCATTTTATAGGGTGCTATTTGGATTGAAGAATGAATTTCCTACAAGATACACTAAAGGTTCTTAAGTATGGATTGTACTTCCAACACTTAGATCAAGACAACAATGGATTTTATAAAGTGATAATTTAACTCTATCTTTGATTGCACTTAAAGATAAAGGGATTGAGTTTGATTTCTTGTCATTGTAGGGTGTGATGTCTGATGTGTGAATGCACTGATGGTAATGAGTATTTATAGGCTATGAAGTAATTTTTTGAAGTGGTGCCTCCTTGAAATAATATATATTTAATTAAAAGTCATAAGAATTTGTTAGATTTATGAATCACATTTGTTGATCTACGAACATGCATATGAAGAGTTATATCTTTATATTATCTAGAGTTTTCTCAAAAGCATAACCCAACATTTCACCAAGTGATGGCTGTCACACCTCTGATTATAAATTTTCATACGTGTCTTTAAGAATTATAGAGACTTAACCTTGGTGACTCCCTGTGTTATATCTCCTTACACAAATCTTTATATAAATCCCTAAATTTATAAGAAAATAATGACTTTACAAAAACGCAATTTCCTTTTAAAATATACCAACAAAGCTTTTTTAATCACTCTTATATTTAGTGTAATCCTTCATTACTCTCATTTTTAATTCCTATATCAAACCAAATCTAAGTTTATAATCAACACGTCATGCATGTTGTACAATGTGATCTTAAAAGTTTTCCATTTCTTTTTCTTTGGATTTGTCTTTCTTCATGCTTATAGTGCTTTATTCTAGTGATGATCACTCTAATCTTCGAAAGAATCCAACTTTTCTCTCATCGATCATGTCCATATATAAATGGATGTGTGTGTGTGAAAATTTATTGAAAAAAATCTCTCATTATAAAATTTATTTTCTAGAGATATCTAGAATCTATGTAATGGTCCTTATTAAGATGTAACATACAAACTTTTAATTTTTTTTAATAAAATTGTATATGTAAGTAATTTCCAATGTTACCCCTACTAATTGCCCTAAACTCTAATATCATATTAATTATTACTCTCACCAACTACCTTTATTAATTATGGGCAAACATGGAAAAAATAATTAATGCTCATTGGGGAAAGTCTTTTATAAAAAAGACCAAATAAATTCTAGTTTGCCTTATAATAAGGATCAAAGGGAATAACTAAGATGTAACATATCTTTTGTGAGTGTAACTCTTCTTCAGTTAGGTTTTTACATAGGTCAAGATAAATTGCACACATATAAGAAAAAATGCAACCACTAAAAATTAATTGTTTCACCTACTCAAAGGCTTATGTTCTTATACATTATGAGCAATAAATTTTGTAATAGAGGATTATTTTTTTTCCAACTAATTTTTCCGATATTCTTTAGCTTTTTTGCTTAAATAATTAATGTGAACAAAAAATAAAGATGAAGAAGCTTTTTTGTTTAATGTAATAAGTGGGTAGATATGGGGTCGAGGATTATGATTGTGATCACTACAAACATGAAGTCACTAAAGGCGATCTATATATAAAAATTGAGGTTGATGACAACTATACTCTTTACCAAACCTTTTTTCTCAACTCATAAAGAATTAACCCACTAGTGTTTCCATTTTTTAAGAATAGGATCATCAAAAAGATCCTCGTTTATAAATACATTTAAATTTGAAAATAAAAAACATTAAAATAACAACATGTTAAAACATGGTAATTGTATGGACCATGGGTATAAGATTATTAATAAGTAATTTTTTTAATTAAGTATTCTGAAATTCTCTCTCTCTCTCTCTCTCTCTCTCTTCTTTTAATGTTCAAATGACATAACAATCCCTTAGATTTTAGATTTTGGATAATGTAATAAACGTGATTTTTCTTAACTTCAAAATTTAAACCATCCTAAATATTTAAATAAATATAATTAATAATTTATGTAAATTATCTCTTATTATTAATTACTTTCCTAGTACATTAATCAAACATAATATGTCAAAAATTTGTTTAACTTGATCTAAAAACATAATTTATTCATACATAACTAAAAAATTGAGAGGGTTATTTGTTCCAAAAAAAAAAAATGATCTGTGGAAAAATTATCGTTTAAAAAGTTATTAATTGTTGGTATATTGTATTCTGAGTCATGAAAGTGAAATAACAAACTATACAATGATGACAAAGGAATATAGGCATATAAATTTAATTAAAATTCGAAAGAGTTTATTAAAACGATAAATAATTTGCACATTCAAACCAATTAAATAATGAGTTAATTTCCACAATGGAATAAATACTTGGTCTTAATAGACATCAAGTACTTTCACAGGAAATTCCATAAATGATTGGTTATTTCAGATTTTGGGCTGCTTTGAACTTTGAAGTGGATAGTGTGTGATTAATTAATTAAATAATACTACTAATTATTCGTCATTAAGTCAATAAAAAAAAAAAAAAAAACATCTTTTCACCGCTCTCTTCTGGAAGATATCTTAATCAGAATCACTTATGTCTTATCATGGTCGTGCCACTCGGATTGTTCTTCTTATCCAAATCTTCAAAGACAGCAATATATTCTATTTATTATGGTTGTATTATTACTAATTATTAATGTAACATTCTTTCCCAAGATTTTAAAAAGAAAAAGAATATTACATTATTACCCTAGTTCACCGTTTCAGTGTTCCTTTCCTTTATAATTGGTGTGATTTTTTTTTTTTGCCCCAAAGGATCATATAGATAGGTTTATTCGACATTAAATAAATAAATTGACCCAACATGGGACAAACAAAAATTACGTGAATTCATAAGGAGTTTACTTGGGATTTATTTTTTTAGTTTGGGCAATAATATTAAACATATGTATGTGATATTGTGACCGCATTCCTTCAATGAAATTTATCTTATATATATTATTATTGACAAGATTATAAAAACCGGTGGTCATTGAACCGATCGAGGTATTGTGTAAGGATTAGTAGGTTAGACACTTAGACTAGAGCTAATCCAGACCAAACCAGTGAAAAAGTGAAGGTTTCAGGGTTATTAATAAGGAATTATAAAGAAAAAAAAAAATCTGATTGAAAAAAATTTAAACCAGGTTCATGCCTAGACTGGTTCACCGGTTTCCTAACCAAACCGGTCTGTTTGGGTTTAATTACACTGATTATTGAACAATTATATTGCTTCAAATATAAATAAGAGTTTAACGTAAAGCTAAAAATACAAATGAGGGAGGGTGTGTGTATGAGAACAAAATAATACTTCCTTCCATGCTCTTTAATATAAGACTTTAACCTACTTTATCTCTCGTATTTGTTATTTTTTCTGAACTAATTTATTTAACTTATAATCTAATACTCCCTCCGGTCCTAATTATAGGAACACTTTTATAGTGTAATTACACTATAAAAGTATTCCTATAATTAAGACCGGCGGTAGTATATATAATCGAATGTTCCATTGGTGTTTTAGAGAGATTAGGTGTTATAATTAACTAATTAATCTCATTTCCATATCTATTATATTAATGATTAGAGGGATTACAATTTTTTCAATTTTAATTATGATTTGTGAATATTAAATTGGTAAACGCATTAATTCCCTCTACTACTTTGGTACACATATACATTCTTTTGAGCCCGAACTTATGATGGATTCATGCATCCTTCCTTTAGATAAATGCTGAGAATCTAATGATTAGTGTGAAATATTATTTGAGTTGATTAGTGATTTGAGGAGGCTATAAAATAAATTAACTAAAAGGAGAATAATTATGATTAAAGTGACCTTCATTATGGATTACATTTTTATAGACTTTTTAATCTCTACAAAAAGATAGATCACATAGGAGTATACATTTCTTCACAAAAATATTTTAAGGAAAATAATATCTATTGCTTTCATACCCACTCAAGCAAAGTCTACCTGTTTCATATCTATTTTAACATTTTTAATATATTTATTTATGGCGAAATAAAAATTAATTTCCTCAATGTAAAATTATAAATCTTCTTCATATACTGTGGCACTAATGGGCCATAGGCCCAATAATGTTCATGTCTCTGATTGTGGGACTAGGCCCAAGCCCACATTAGTTTAGCGAAATCCCAGCCCAGTGGACCTCGAAAACCCAATAATTTGCTCAGAACATATTGCCAACGGGAAAGCGAGATTATCATTAACCAAACCAACAATACAATGATAACACCATCCAGCAAAGGAAGCAATAGGGTTGAGTCATTTGGCATGGTGCTAGAATCTTGTTCAGAGATGTTTTTGCCGGTATTGACTCAGATTTGGATTAGGGTTGAGTCTAAGTAATGGAGGCTAATCCTTTACAACATGACGAATGAAAGTTTGAATCATCGTTAGGAGAGGTAGTTGACCAATAGTGTCTCAAATAGGATTGTCTCCAATAGAAGAATATATATGTTTAGCAAAAAAAAAGCAACTAACGATAAGTCTAAAAAGCAATTACACCTAAAAGAAAATTAGCTAGAATCGAAAATAAAAACCCTCACAATCTAAAATAAAAATAGATTATATGTTTCAAATATGACATCATTTAGTTGGTTAAGGTGAGCATATTTGAAAATAATTCTTTATTCTGACTCTCTTGATGCTGTCAATATTTTTATGAGAGTGTCATATTGATCACCTTTTAAGAGACATTATTGGAGAGACTAGAGATCTCTTGTTTTGGGATTGGGATGTAGAGTTACATCATACTTAGGGTGGAAATAGGCAGGGGCGTGGCCTGGCTTTGTTAAAAGCTGGTCGGGCGGCTGTCAGGCTAAAGGCCAGGCCAAGGCTGTTTGCCTTAAAAGGCCGGTATAGGCCTCCAAATAGGCGATAAGTAGGCTTGTTAAGAATAATTAGTTTTTTTTTTTTAAAAAAAATATATTAATTAATATTCCCCCACCCTCCCTCACTCCAAGCCTCCTGTTTTCCTTTTCAAACCAAGAACCCTAAGTCCCTAAATCAATTTCCCTCACTCAAGCTTGTTTTTGGCCGGTTCACGTTAGGCTGTTGTCGGCTTTATATCTTGTAGGCTGTTTAGGCCTTTTATGTTAGGCTGTTGTCGACTTTGTTTACATCCACTGTAAAAAATACAAGCCTCTTAAGGCCCAGGCCCAGGCCTTTGCAACGGGCCAGCTCGGGCCAAAATTTTAGCCGAGAACGGACCACAGGCGCTAGGCTTAGGCCACTTCCTTGTATATGCACAGTGCGTTAAGGGTGATGTCCGGCCTGGACGACTGTTTCCACCCCTAATCATACTTCAAGGAAAAACATCTCATGTGCTAATATATGGCCAAAGAAGGTCTTAGCATTGTTGTCAATGTTGAAGTGGTTTTGATTCCAACAATTCTCAATGGATGTCTTGCTATTATTTTGAAGGATCAGTGGTCCTATCATGAGTAGTTTTTTCTTTCTAGTAATTGTATTAAGGACTAGATTTTCATAATCTAGTTTCTACTTTTCTTTTAAGCTACGGCTTGCCTATATTAACATTGAAAAAAAAAAAAAAAAAGAAGCTACAATCATGTGCCTCCCGATTATCTTGAGTTAAGAAACCAGACCGAGTAAAAGCAAAAAAAATGGGATTTGGTTTAATGCTCTGAAATGAAATTCTAATATCTGAATTCTGAAGTCAACATTGCATTAAGGATTCAAATTCTGAGGTCAATTAGTTTATTTTAAAAATGTAAAAAAAAAAAAAAAAAACTTATACCCAGTTTCTTTTATAGGAAATATACAACAAAGCTTCCCCAAATTATTACAACAAATGGCAAAATCTAGAACTCAGGCATGCCATTTATTTCATGATTAAAACTTAATTTCCCCAAACAAAGATTCTCTCTTATAAAACAGATGACTATCTGTTTGGATCAACTTATATATATATTCACGCTAGTGTACATCTCTCACAAGTCACAACCTAAACGAAAAAGAAGAAGTAGATAACTAACCAGTAGATATAAAAAAGTTAGTTGAGTTACTTATCTGCAAAAATATGTGTATTGATTTCCTTAAATTACCATATTTAATTCATTTATATTGGAATAACACTTAATGTTGAAAACCCATTTATGTATAATTAATAGGAATAGTTTGAGGAAAAATCTTAAATTTGCGGGATAAAGCAGATTAGGATCTTACATTTTTTATCAACCAAGTATCCTAATTAACTGGCTCTTATATTCAAGACAGTACGAAGTAAGGTTTTGATTTTAAGAAACAGGTAATATTACCTGCAACAAATCCAGTCTGGAAATGAAGAGAAGTTGGTGAGCTACTATGTTAATTACCACTAAAAAACAATTGTAAACAGCTAAACTTCAATGATTTCTACTCATTGTATTACACCTAATTGCTATTATTTTAGGTTACTTTTCCCCTTTACATATTTTTTTTAAAAATAAATTAAAATACATTGAACTACACCCGAGAGTCATGATCCTAATTAACAAATTATTAATCATGATAATACTACAAAATAAAAGGGAGAACACTATGAATGAGCATTACGCTTATTGACAAATCATTAATGATAAAGATTTTGTGTTGTGTGTGTGTGTGTGGCAACTAAAAATGTTTCCCTTTATATTGTCATCTGCACCAAACTTAAAGAATAATCACATTATTTATAACTTAATGAATAATTCTAACTTGTTATATAATTTATATTATATAAAATTTTTTCCACAGGGATGATGCTGTAAATTCATTACTTTTAATTAGAATGAGTTATTGTGAATTTTATTACTTATGCAGATATATGAACCCATTGATATTGATATTATTATGTTTTTTTGAATGTAATAAATTAATATATCTTTTTGGAAAAAAAATAAATATATTTATATATTGATTGATAATTTACGAAGGTGGTGCACAACTGCACATGGTGATGGCTTGCAGACAGTGATTTGTGTTTGGAAAGATTTCCAGCTAAATTCACATGCAACCGACGAAACTTTTGGGTCCCATTTTTCATTTTTTGTAATTTTTTATGCATAAATGTTTATTCTTATTAATTTATAATCCAAAGATTAGGTTGGTTAGGTATATCTAATTCATAAGACACTCCATAGATTTGTTTTTTGTGTAATCGTGGAATTGCCCTCTTCCTTCTATTAATCTCTCTCTGTTTTTTACGTTTTTTATTTTGGCAAACCATTAATCTCTTTCAATTGATAATGTAAGATCTATTTACCTAATTTGATTATATTAAGAAAGTTGTTTAAGTTATTTAATATAACATGTATTTTCTAAAACAACATAGTTGTCTTCATTATAATTCCCTCATTTCCTCCTTAATTATTATTGAGCGAGCATTAATAATAAGAATAAATTAAGACAAAATTGATAAATATACAGAATATGTCTTTATTTAAAACTAAAATTAATTTCTTAAATATGTCTTAATATCAGATGAAGTATAATTATATCATTAGGTTACTTTTGAAATTATATTACTGATGGATGAATTATTGTGTCTGTTATGGAACCCAGCTAAAAATCAATTATCAGA
Organism: Acacia acuminata; assembly: GCA_019022655.1. NCBI lineage: Eukaryota > Viridiplantae > Streptophyta > Magnoliopsida > Fabales > Fabaceae > Acacia > Acacia acuminata. Next base: position 307,934 of record JAFJYI010000045.1, read on the forward strand.
CCCTCCCTCACTAACTACCCATATCAATTCACAAGTTAGATATATTTTTTTACTTGAAAGACATACAAGCTGAAAAATGTTTGCCGGTAAAAAGCTATGTTTCGAAGCTGCATAATTATAGGAGAACATTTTTGTAGTATAAATTACACTACAAAGGTGTTTATAATTAGATCGGAGAGGTAGTATTACACTATATATGTGGCTATTGAAATCTATCAATAACAAAATGTTTACTATTTTGGAAGATTATTAACAAAAAAGATCACATTTTATAACTTTATTAAAGTTTACTTCGGTCTATTTCTACCTCTTTTAAAATGATTCCATACTGTTTGATCTTATCTTTTTTTGAACTATCACACATCTATCTTAGTCTCTTTGTCTCAGCTATCCCCACTTTGTATTCATGTTGTCTTTTTAAAACCCAACATTCACTAAGATTTTTACATTACTTTTTAATTAAACATGCATTGCACAAGGTAATCCGTTTAAATGGTGCATACATTGTCCTAATCCGTCGTTTTATATTGATTCAAACACATCTTTCTACATACCTCTTCATGGATAACCAAATATTGTAAATACAGAATACTTGAAAAATCTAACGAAATATTGTAAATACAGAATACTTGAAAAATCTATCTCATATAATTTCAATCCAACTATAATTAACGTATGCCATAGCTAAAAATTTAGGTCATATTTTTCTCATCATCCCTCATAATCTCTAAATCATCAGGGGCAGATTTAGGGGGCTAGAGGTGGCCTCGCCCCCTAAAATTATAAAAAGGACCCAAAATTTTAGAGAATCATATTTCAGCCTCATAAAAGTTTCAATCTTTTACATTTAGTCCCTACTAGAGGTGTCATACAGGGACTAAAATGAAAATATGTAAATTTTTATGAGCTCAAATATGATTCCTAAAACTTTGGGTCCTTGTCTGTAATTTTTGCCCCCTTAATGTCATTTTCTGGCTCCGCCTCTGTAAATCATGTACGTCCAATCAATATGAAGAATCACAATACTACTTTAACTTTTTTCTCATATTCTCAATCAACATATCGGATGAGTTTATAATAGATTATGAAAGAATCTGTTTGCCTAAAAACCCTTCATTTTGTTAGCTTGTCCCACATATCATCAACATTTACTGCCCAAAACACACATATCAAAATATACTATTATTGCACTTTGTAATTATAGTACCCGTGCATCTTAATCCGTCTAGTTGTTCTTAATAGGACCAAATGAGAGAGTCAAGCAAAATACAATATAAAGGTGAAATTATGGATTAAGTATATTTTGGCGTTTACCGCAGGCTTCTTTGTCTCCTAAAATATCTTTTTCTTGTCCCCTTTTGTCCCAATATTTTAATATTCCTTGGTTTTTTTAAAACTTCACAGTTGTCTTCTTCCCACGTGCGGCCCCACCCCACTAGGCCCAAGTCCCCGATTTTTTATCCCCTCCCATACATCGCCTCATTCACTACGTTATTCCCTGCTTCCCAGCCAATCATTTTCACCTTACACTCCGTATAATTCGCCACCTCTGAGCTCACTGCTCTTTTACGCTACGCCACATGCACAGAATCAAGTCTCAACCTCTCTCTCAGTTCACTGTCGGTTACCGTGATGAGTCAAACAGGTAAAGGTCAACGATTCTTTTACTCGGATACTCCCCGACGATTCCATAGTTGCGCGCCGAGTTTTCTTTTATTTGCTTATTTATTTATTTTTGGCATTCCCTCCTTTGTGTGGGGCCCTATCCAAACTGAGGTCCTCGTCTTTTTGCCAGCTCCATGCCTACCTGTGCTTTCCTTTTTCCCAGACAACTCGCAGTTTCCCATAATACCCCTGTCTGCTCAAATTCAAATATTGTTGAGGTAAATTGAGGATAACTTTCTTAAAAACATTTTCTGGATTCACATGCTCGAATGGATTTTTGACTATCATAAGTTAAATTCGGATTCACAACCTTACATTTGAAAAAATAATTTAAATAATTAGAAAATAAACTTTGTATCGTTAGCCTACAAAACCCCCAACATGGTACTGTCCCCTCTTGGAGATAAGATTCTACCATTTTTGTTGTTGATAAAATGCAATTATTAAGTAAAAATAAAAGATAATACATCATATATCTACAATCATAGTTGAACTGGATTATGAAGAACTAATAAGGTGATTTCCTACATTTAATACTATGGTAGAAAGAATGTAGAAGGATGCCTATATCTCAATACAAAACATTACGGGATCTATCTAATTCCAAAATAGGAGGCAGAACGAGTTTCTTGTAACAATAGATTATGAGGTTTCTATCCTCATGATCCAAAAATAATGTTGATTTTTCAATTCAAAGTAGAGCTCCCCTAAAGCATTATAAAGAGACAAAAGTTGTAGAGAGTCTTTCCTCCATATCCAGTTTCTTTCCGATTTGCATAGAGCTTCTTTAATAGCCGAGACAATTAGATGATGCCCTCCACATGAATTGTCTTGCGTTTGGACAACTTTCAACTCCCAAATCGGTATCCACAAATCATTTGGATCCTGTAAGATAATCTCCGGGTCTCAACCTCTTAACTCCATCCCTAGTTTCCCCGAGCATAGCATACCCCTTCTTAACTTCTTACTCCGTTTATACTCCACACCACGCCCGGCTTATCAAAAAGAATCTGCAATATTTTCATCCTTATCTCTTCACAAATTCCATAGGTAGTGTTTCGTGTTGCCTCACAAACTAAATCATTTACTTCAACCCTCAAATTAAAAACAACAACCCGATCACTTACTTAGTTCTATAACTCAATTCACAAATTTAATTTACGTGAAAAACCACTAGAAACTCCATAATAAATCGAATGTATGCAAATAATCTCTCCCAAAAAGACTGAATTGCAAGTGAATTTTCAGCAAGATATCACAAATACAAGTACTTTTAAACTCGAATTTCAAGGAATAGAAGAGAATTTTAGAACAAGTAGATATATGCAACAAGAATCCCTAATACATACTATTCAATGGGGAATAAGTCCAGTTATCTTTAGGTTTTAATTACCATGAGTTTTTTTTTGGGGGTCAAAATTACCATGGGTTATTAACTTAGTGCAATGAATGCATGAAGCAAATATCATCAAGAAAACATAACAGGTTCAAAGAGAAGTCCACATGAAAAGTGCAAAGGGAACTTCAACAAGATGGTATTCAAGTGCTATGAGATAATTCAGGACTTACTTGTCGAGCAAGCATGTAACAAAATTGCTTCTTTCGTTAAGATCATCACAAGAAGTAAAAGGAAAAATAAATGATCAAACAAATTGTTAGTTTTACAATCATGTCAATGATGTGACAAATTGTTAGTTTTAAATTGTAAAACATTTGAAAACAAAGGGATAAAAATCATTTGTCCTATACCGCAAGATTTAATTCATTTGAACTAGTCTATCGATGTAGCCGAGGAAGCAAATCGTAAAACATAAATTAGATATTCAGGCTTGTTTTTTATTTTTAGAAACTATACTTCAATGTTGCCTTCCCCGAAAAAACATAAATTAGATGTATATACAGATTGAAACAACAAAAATAACCGGAACCGTATTTGGAATACATAAAAAAATAATGAAAAAGCATGAAAAAAATACCAATTTGATGCTCCTCCCATGCTTCTTGTTCAAGCAAATGGGTTCATTTTCTCCTCAGCAGATTGGGATCCCTATAAACGATAAAATGAAAGATTAGGTCTCGTTAGAAACTTCAACCATGTTGGCTCACATCAAAAGAAATCGACAAAATACGGGACATTATAGTTTCCATTTATATCGGTGACATTATCAATGAGATATCCATTTATCCTTTCCGTATTTCCAAGAATTTGAAATCATGGTGATAAGTTAAATGCTTATCCTAATGAGAAGTAATTATTTTGACCATGAAAACATATCCATAATTGGCATATTGTGTGAGCTTTTCTTTTCTTTTTCCATAGTAAGACAGTCCAACCCTGAGAAGGGATGATCTCAAGCAATTGACATTCTAACGTTGTTGTCAACGATGACCTCTGTATGGGTAGATCCTGAGATTTGTATGCCAATTCTATGAGAGATGTTGCAAACTGAATTTCTCTAGTCACTTTAGAAGGTGATACGTGCCGGATTTTTTTTATGAAAAAGCTTATTCCTTTTCATTCAAATAATCGAAAATAATTTGACTAGCTTGACTATTTCATTAAGAGACCCTCATAATGTAATTTGGGAAGGATGGATTTGATCCGATCTTTCAGATGACTAAAGGATGAAAAGTTGAATCTTATCGATAGGCAATCACACCATATTGCCTTTGTGAATGGGCCATGTAAAAACTGATGATCAAGTGTTTTTATCATCCAATTGCACAATTTCCATTAATATTCAGATGATGATAATTAAGTATGTCAAAAAATGAAATAGTCTCATTGAAAACTTTCCAAATGAAGAAAATGTCTTTCATGGGTAGTGACAAAGACCATAATAATTTCCAAATTGAAGCATTGGAAGTGCCTAAATTTGTACCTGTGAGCAATTTGAAACCATCTTTTAAAGATTAAACCCTTGAGTTTCCATAATAGTCTATCATTTGTGTCATTTATAGGAAGAGGGATGTTGGTGATTATATTTGCGATTTGCCTAGGATATAAGGTTCTCACCCAAACTGCATAGACCACCACAAATGAAGGTTTAATGAGATGTTATGGCCAGATCACAGTCCATTGCAGATGATCACAGATAAGAGATACACACTTATAGATACCTATCCATATCCACCTTTTGCTAATATATCTCCTAATGTTGAATTGAGAATCCTCCAAACTTATTTTGCAAGCAAGGATTCATTTATTCAGGGACTGCTTCCTTTTTCATGATGATTCCCTCCATACTTCTTATTAATGCATACCGATGTATAAGAAAGAGAAAAAGAACTTTAAAATTACAAAATTCTAACAGGTATTTTTCAAAAAATAAGTTGTAAATTGCTTATTAAATTTTTCATTCCCTTATCAACTCTTGATAACAAACCGATTTAAGATTTTACAATTTTAAAGTTCTTTTTCTATACTTTTCCCTCTAAATAATGTTTTAAAAAAAACAAAATAAATAAATAAGAACTATAATTAACATTTGGGAATGACACACTATTTATATGGTATCATATATTAATTTATCAATTTCTTTAATATTATCATCTGGTATGATTCATGACTGCCATCTAACTTTTAGATGATTCATATGACGTTTTACGGTAAAGCATTGAAGCATTAAGAAATTAATCAAGCTTTCAATTTAATACAACATGATTAATTTCTTTATTCCCGAACAGCTTCCACTAAAGGATTTACTCGATTCTCGTCTTTTTTTTAAAAAATTATTATTGCATTTGTTCAAAAATTATTTTCCTGGATTTTCAAAGTTGAATTGAATATAAATCATATAGTTGATCTATTTTTAATTTTAACTTTAAACTTAAACTTACATAAAAGATCCTCCCACACACAATTAACTTGTCTTTCGATTATGTCCCAATCTAACATTTCCACACCATTCAAAACTTCAGTAAGTCCCCCCTCCCTAAAAAAAAAATGTACTAGCTAATTTAAATTTTGGGTTAAGGTGTAGATTTGCCTACGAACTATTACCCGAGGAGCGTTTGGCATAAACAACAATTGAAGAGGACTAAATTGCCAACGAACTATTAAAAAGTGAAAAAAAATACCAAATAACTATTAAAAAAAAACTATCATTATTACGTTAAAAAATATGATAGACCTGGTGTAGGACGGTGGCGGAGATCTTTGGAGAAAAGAGTGGTTAAGCCTTCTTGTTGGATAAAAAAACACCAACGAGAGATGGGACCCATGAAAGGCGTGGCAACGACGTTGTCGCTTGTTTCATCGGAGGGACGCAATCAGGGTGCAAGGCGCGTGCCGATCGAAAGCTGTGGACTGCTGGATGAGTTCAAGAGGGTGAGTGGAACACCCAACAACAATGGAAGCTTTGGAGACGCCGACGTCGCCGACACTGTGACAGTCAATGGAAGACGGAGACACCAAGACAGTGACGGGGTAATAGTTCGTTGGCGAATCTGCTCAAAATTTTGTGTGTGTGTGTGTGTTTTTTTTTTCACTTTTTAATAGTTTGTTGGTCAATTTGGTCTCTTCAATTGTTTTTTTGTGGGTGACGCTCTCGGATAATAGTTTGTTAGTAAATCTGACCTTAACCTTCAAATTTTTAGACCGAAATTATATTAATTCATTTAAAAATATTTCAAATATACAATTTTTTCTTGATTAAAGACTTATTTGCATGGTAGAAAATCGCCTAAGGTGCTTTGGACACGCACAGAGAAAACCTTTGGATGGGCCAGTAAGGAGAGATTATCAAGCACTAAATGTGAATACTTCTCCCAGCGGGGATCCGAGTCTTGGTTTATCACGTTATGAGGAACTAGCCGATTCCACTAGATTCAACCCCAGTTGGTCCTAAAATTTGGTTTTTAACCATGCTCAAATGCGTTGTTTGATTTATGTAGTCGACTCACCTAATGAGATAAGACTTTGGGTCGGTTTGAATTAGCGTTACAAAAACATGTTCATGTAAATTGAGATAAAACTACTTAATACATCGTAAATCACATTAAAAAACCAGTCTCTATCGCTAATCCAAACCGTGAATATTTAAAGACTTATTTGCATGTAATTTATTAATATTAATAATTAAAATGAAATTCCTCTATTAGCCGTTATATTCACCATGGATGTCACCTTAAGCTACATTTTAAATGCTTTTATTTTAAACCAACTAATAATAAATCATTGTTCTAGCGTAGCTAATGCATTGATCATTGTACGTTACCAAGGGTGAAGTAGTCAAAAAATATTCGACCTCGACCAAGGATCTTCACCTTCTCCAGGTGGGCTGGTCTCTCTTCTCCCATCGTGCCTGTCACTTTCTTCTCTTTTTCACTGTCTTCTGCAGCAATCGCTTCACCAAATTCTCACCCCGTGAAGAAACCACAATACTACCAAACAAACAAAACCAAATGCTCTGTCTCTGCTCTCCCCATACTTGTCATTACCTCACTCTTCTTTCCTACACTCTTCACCGATTCTCAATTCCTTCTCAAAACATTCACTTGTAATCATCTCTCTTCGCTCGAGCTTTCAGGTTTTTGATTCATCTCACTAGTTTTTTGTTCATTGTTTGGTCATTTTTTTCGGAGTTTTGAGGTACAGGACCACAACAAGTTCTCAGAATTGGAATTGCACTTGCAAGTCTGTCTCCGTTTAAATGGTTTCTTAAATTGAATCCGTGATACACTGCAACTTGTACAATTTATCTTTCCTTTTTTGGATCGAGTTTTTTTTTTCTTCTTCTTGATTCCTCTATTTTCTGCTATCCTCTCAGCTCAAATTTGCTTCCCCTTAGTCTGCTACGCTGAATATTCTTGCTTGAAGCTTCTTAATTCAAGCTCAAGGAAATGAACTTTGTACGAAACCCCCTTGTTAAGGTTCTTTACTTTCTTCTCTTTCTGCTTCACCTTTATTCAATATGTTCCTACCCGACCCCCATGGGCTGTACGGACACGACCCGGTTGTGCACTTCATTCTTGGCCTTCAAACCTCAACCAAACCAGACGCTAGCAGTTATACAGAGTATGTTCGATGTACTGCCCGGAGATATCACCGTGGAAGGCAATGGCTGGGATTATCTGTTCATCAGGAAGAACTGTTCATGCGCTTATGGCATAAAGAAATATGTGTCCAACACTACTTTCACAGTGAAATCCAATCAAGGCATTGTGCATGATTTGGTGATGGATGCCTATGATGGCCTTGCTATCTTGCCCAACACCACCAGGAGGGCCAAAAGCGGCGCCGTCATATCGCTGAGGTTGTTTTGTGGGTGTTCTAGTGGCTTGTGGAACTATTTGTTGAGTTATGTCATGAGAGATGGTGATAGTGTTGAATCTCTGGCGAGTCGGTTTGGGGTTAGTATGGATGCTATAGAGACGGCGAATGGTATTACTAATCCAGATAATGTCACTGTGGGATCTCTTTATTATATACCTCTGGATTCAGGTTAGTGCTTATAGTCTTTTCAACAATATTCTGGTAAAGTACCTTTGTGTTTATGGGTTTGTATGCACCTATGTGTTTGGGAGTGAACTTTTGTTACATTCAATTTTGGTTCTAATTTGTTTTGTGAAGTTGCATCTTGGTTCTTTCAGAACAACTGGATAAAACATGAGAATTGGAGTGTGTCTGATGGTGTAATCGTTGGGAACTAGTGACTGAGTGCTTGAAAGTAATCTCAAAGCTATTCTTTAGTTCAGCTAAACATATTTGTGTTATGCAACTGCATTAACCTTTTGGTCTTTGTCAGTTTCTTGGATTTTGTTAAAGACATACACCTCTGAGGAAGAGCATTCATATTATAAAGAGAAAGGAACATGTTTATTGTAAGTGGAAAAGTGAATGTGGATTTAAGGGGGAAAAAACAAATTATGGCACTTGCAGATACTTCACATCAACGGCTGGAATTAGTTGGAATCGAGATATAATTTGTGCAGTGTTTACATGAAAAGAAACTAGATCAGAGGGAGTAAAGGTGGACATATGAGGAGTTCGGTGATTGCTGTCTGTAAATTATTAAAAGCTGAGTTTTCCGTAGGGCGTATTATTATCTGTTGCCTACTTGCCTTTATCTGTGTGAGGGTGTAATGGACTATTATTTGGGACAGTATAAATTGAAAACTTTGCAGTTTTACTGGACTTACCACAGAAGCAGCTCAATCAATTTTCTTTGCTTGAACGTATCGGTTCAGTATTTGAGATGTACTGGATGTTTTTGCATTCCTTAGTTCTTATAGAGAGGAGAATGATCATTCTTATTGTATATTGTAAACATTACAATATTATGCACGCCATAATCCTGATTTTGTATTATTTTATTGCATTGCAGCTCCTGGCGATCCATACCCTTTGAAGAATGATACTCCTCCGGCACCTGTTCCTGCCCCATCTGCTGACAATTTTTTAGGTACAAGATAATATATCTAGAAAAGGAAAGAAGATTAGTTTTGTTTTATTTATTTTTCTTAATTTGGTTTAGCAAATCATTTTTCGCATCTCTATCTATGTACTAATTAATTGAAGTTAAAGTTTTGTTTTCTAAATTTTAGCCTGCAACCTGTAAGCTGATGCTTTTAATGAAAAAAGAAAATGAATATATGTGGTTACGCTAATGGCATTCTGGTGATTGCTTAGCGAGTGGGATTCAGTACCATTTACACACACATCAAATTAAATAATTAATTTAGCGATTTGGATTTTTGTAAATTCTACATTAAGTTACTGATCATTGTTTATGATAAATTGAATTGAAAGAAATGAGTTAAAAGTTTTTCAACTCTCCCAGATTTCCATTGGCGGTTCTTACTTTTCTTTTGGCTTTTAAATCCACTGATTTTATTTTTGTTTCTTAGTATTTACTTCCTATAATTATCAACCTAGGCTGCAAATAGTGCATTTACTTGCACAATAATTGAATACTTATGTGCTAAATTTTCTTTTGGCAGCTAATCAAGTCGATAATAAGGCTCATGTGCCATACAAATGGATCCTTGGTGGTTTAGGGGTTGTTCTTGCTCTCATCATACTAAGCATAATTCTCTGTGTTTCCCTGCGATCCTCACATTGTTTCAATCAAGCCAGAAGCCATGCAAAAGATACTGAGCCCAAGACCTTTCATAAGTTTCATATTCTTCGAAGTTCAAGTTTTTGTTGTGTTTCAGGAAGGTACATCAGTGAAAAGTCTGTAGACCAGAAGCAAACTGACGGTGAACCTAGCAACGTCCAGATTACCATTCCCAAAGTTCCAAGTAATCAACCTATCCATCAAACTCATATACAAATATAATTTTGGCCTAAAGTTCTTATGGTTTGCATTTGTTGTATTGCGGTAGAAGGTGCTATTCTGATGGCAAGCAAGCATGAAGTAGAATATATAATTAAAATGAAATATGGTGAATGCTAATGCCCTTTTTATTTAGAATTGAGGATTTTGGTTATGCAATTATGCATTGATGTCTAGGAGACATTTTGATCTATAACTTTTCAGTTAAGTGGGAAAAGAGGGGTGGGTTTCATCAGCTGCTGATGCTGGTTTCTAGTCAGAATGCATCAAATGATTGATGGATGTTAGTTTCTATTCTGATTGTCATGTTAATTGTACTTCAATTGCATCTTATTTTAGCTCTTCCATCATCAAAATTCAAAATGAATACTCATTGCTATTATGCTTGACCACCTGGTTTATGAATTAGGATATTTTTGCAGTGATATATGATTGGTCTGACTTGAGAAATTTATGCATCTATGGTTCTCTTTTACATCTCTGGACCTGTTGCTCTTTAAAATTATAATTCATTCATGATAAACCTTCCTGTGTTATTCCAGCTCTAGGGACTGATGTATTTGACATGGAAAAGCCTGTCGTTTTCACATATGAAGAGATTTTCTCATCAACTGATTGCTTCTCTGATTCAAATCTACTTGGGCATGGTACATATGGTTCTGTTTACTATGGCTTGCTCCGTGACCAGGTTTGCAGCTGTCTTGTTTTAGTATGTAATAGTACAAGGCAAGTATCATTTTTTTATACATTTATTAACATTTGGTAAATCATTGTAGGAAGTTGCTATAAAAAGAATGACAGCTACAAAAACCAAAGAATTTATGTCTGAGATGAAAGTCTTGTGCAGGGTTCATCATACAAATCTGGTAATTTCTTTGTCGAAAAAGTAAACCAAATGATTTGATTATGGAGAAATTGATTTAAAATTTCAAAATTTGAGTCTCTGTGTTTTTGTTTTGTCAAGGTAGAATTGATCGGCTATGCTACTACACATGATGAACTTTTCCTTATTTATGAATATGCACTGAAGGGATCACTCAAAAGCCATTTACATGATCCTCAGAATAAGGGTAAGATTACTTGTCATGCTTTGGCTTGTGAAATTCAGGGGCATATGATTGGACTCGCAGCTTGTGAATTCATATTCATATTAATGAAAAATTTGGATGGGCAAGATTCGCACTGTGGTTCCCCTTGACCACATTTTAAGCTTCAAGGAAAAATAAATCTATTATGGTTATCATATTATGCTGTTTATTGGAAATGGTATTTTGGGTTCACCCAACAAGAAAATAAAATTGGGTCTTGCATTATAGTCTTCTGATATGTTATATCTCAATGCATATTTGCTTGTTCTGGGGCTTATTCCAACTCCTGAAGATCAAGGAATATTCAAATATCAGATGACTTGACCTTCTACTGTATCTTGATCAATAAGATTTGTGATCTGCGAGTTAAAGTACATTAGCTGGATGGGTGGTTGACGGCGTGTCATGTGTTTGTTACCCTGCTCCAAGTAAATTTGTATTCATTGCATAGATTTTCAGCACCTTAAGTTTGGGATATCACAACATGTCATTATAGTTGCATCTTTATTTAATACTGCCTCTGGTCCTTAAAACAAGATCTGGCTTGTAATGTAATTTGTAATGGAAGTCAATAATGCAAAGGCTTGAGTGGTTAGAACTGCCTGTTTCTGGTTGGTGTATAGCATGAACAAACTCTGCACAGAGTTTATAACCCTTCCCCCCTGCTTTTATAGGTCATTCCTCTCTTTCTTGGATCATGAGGGTCCAGATAGCACTTGATGCTGCTAGGGGCCTTGAATATATACATGAGCACACCAAAACCCATTACATCCACCGAGATATCAAAACAAGCAACATTTTACTAGATGCTTCCTTTAGAGCAAAGGTAATAACAAATTTAAATGTTGTTAAATCATTTCTAAATATTTTGTGTTTTTTTTGTTTCAGCTAATGTCTCTCTCTCTCTCTCTATAGATCTCGGATTTTGGGTTAGCAAAACTTGTTGGGACAGCAAATGAGGGAGAAATTGCTACCACTAGAGTTATTGGTACATATGGTTATCTTGCTCCAGAGTAAGTAATGTTCATCAATTTCTTTGAGTTCATTCTTCCACCAAAAAAAAAAAAAAAAAATATAAAAATATATATATTCTTATTTCTTATATTTGGCAGGTACTTGAGTGATGGCCTTGCGACAACCAAAAGTGATGTCTATGCATTTGGTGTTGTTCTCTTTGAGATTATATCTGGGAAGGAGGCTATCATTCGAACAGAAGGCACAATGACAAAAAACCCAGAAAGACGTTCATTGGCATCTATTGTAAGTTAGGCTCATGAGACATGAATTTAAATACAATGGAATGTGTGATACAGTTCAATGTGCTTATAGTTCTACATTGCTTCATGGTAAAATGTTGCAAGAGCTTGTCTAGCTTTAGTAACTAATGTGATGATTTTACTGCACCAGCACTAGTATCACAAAATTCACATAGATGTGCTATTGACATTGTAAATTTAAAAGTTGAACAAAAATTGTATAATACCATTTCCAGTCCTTAATATAATATCTTGTTTGTAGTGTAATTTGTATTACAAACAAGATCTTATATTAAGGAGCGGAGGTAGTATGATTCATCATCATGTAATAATTTTAACAAATTGTTCCTGTCAACCTCTTCAGATAATTAACATACAAATCGTAGAGGGCTGTGTGTGTCATATTTATGCATTATATCTTATGTTTTAAACTTGGCTGCATTTTTGCGATGTTCTCAGTATTATGTTGTTGGTTATTTATATTTTTCTCCTTGTCTGATTTAATTTATGATTGCATATCCCTGTGCTCTATGGTTGCAACTGTTATCTGGGGCATCGCACTAACATTCATCACCAAATTGCAGATGCTGGCAGCTCTTAGGAACACACCTGATTCGTTGAGCATGTCAAACTTGAGAGATTATATTGATCCCAACATGATGGATCTTTATCCACATGATTGTGTATACAAGGTAAGTTTCTCCTCCCTTTTCTCCTGTTAAGCTTATGTTTGAGGAATAAGCTCAGCCTAATTGCTACTTGTTACATTCATTACTGAATTCTTATGCTATCAATATTGTCAGTGCTAAAAAACCAACTTCTCGCGTGTTAGGAAATCTGAAATCACATAATATAATAAAGAGGATGAAACTTTCATTAAATTTCCATAAATATTTGCTATCAGATCCATAGAACATAATAAGATTTTTTATTTTTATTTTTATTTTTTGAATTATCCAATTGCATGCTAGTCTGACAGTAAACACTTAAAAACTTGGGCTGTATCCTGAAAGAAATTGCATGATGTTTGACTATATTGACTGGATCTTCATTTGTTCTTTTGCATGTTCTGAATTTTGATGCATAGTTGGCGATACTGGCAAAGCAATGTGTGGACAAGGATCCCATCGTACGACCTGACATGAAACAAGTTGTGATTTCTCTCTCACAGATTCTCTTGTCTTCTATTGAGTGGGAAGCAACTCTTGCTGGGAACAGTCAGGTTTTCAGTGGGCTTGTCCAGGGAAGATAGTTAAAAGGGCAAGATCTGTTTCATTCACACACTACCTTCAACAGGATTATTTTTCCATTATCCTGATTTTTTTTTTTTTTTTTTTTTTTTTTACCTTCCTTTAAGTTTAATAGTTTTTTGTATTCATAGGAACAGATTTGTTAAAGAACTTGTGGGTTAATATCTCTTTTGCCATTCGTTTGAAATGCCTCAAAGTACTTGATCTTTATTTTTGTTAAAACTTCAATTTAGTGTGTAGGAAATTTTGAACCTGAGTTAGATTATGTGATATGGTGGAGCTGGGTAAGGATTTTGGAGTTCTGTAATTGGTATTTTGATTAGTCTGCAATTCATACCTTAAGCTTGTTTGAATTCTTTGGTTCTTTGCTTTCTTCTTGCACTAACATTCCCTTTTGTCTTTATGAAGAGGAAATTTTGGAAAGGCATTTCAGAAGCAAAATTTATTGTTGAATTCTGTCTTTAAATTAACACTTATTTAAAAGTTTCTTTTGATGTTAGAATTAATGAGCTCAGTTAAAACACTTTATAAAAGGAGCAAGATGCATAAAGATAGAAGTGCACTGTAATTTTATTGTGTGCTTGTATGAGAACATGAAGTGGCTTAATGTTTTGGCATGGAGTTTGAAGTAAGTAGTACTCACAAATTATCCAAAAATTAGAACTTTATCCTATAAGTAGGACCAAGATCAATTTTTAAATGTTGTCCTATAATTAGGACCGAAATGAGTATTATTGTTGATTTATGTTTAATTTAAATTTTATAGCTTTTATATCATATACTAGTTATAGTTGTATTGAATTGAAATATTCTAAAAAAGGAAACAAACTGAGGATGGCTGGAGAAGGTTTCCATACAATTCAAAGCCTAACATTTTTTTAAAAAAATATGGATACAAAGCCTAACATTATCTTCCCTGTAATCCCTCCATTTTTTCCATTGTAATAAAACAAAAACTATCATTCTACGTGAAGAAAGAGGTTTTTTTTTTTTTTTTGATTACATGGGGCAAGCTAGGGCTGTTTGGTATGAGGGATTTGGAAAGGAGGAGAAAAATTTGAGTTGAATTTTTTTTTTTATTTAAAAAAATTATGACTTCTTTAATGTGATTTTTTTAATTGGTTAAGGTTACCAAAATTTCCCCCCAAGGGTGTTTGACTGACACAAATAAGTTTAGGAAGGGACAAAACCAGTAAATTTCATTAAATGCCATTAGGGTTCTTTCTCTTATAATTTAACAATAGTTTGGTAGATTTAACGATTTTAGTAAATTTACACAATTTCAAATTGTTTATTGGTATTTGTGTCATTTTGAAAACTTATTTGCGTCACCTTGGAAAAATTTTGTTAGTAAAATTGTGCCTTAATCTTTTTTTCAATCTATAAAGTTTGTAACCATTATCTTGTTTGAATGATACTCCTACTTGTATTTTATTAGTGAACTCAATAATCGTTCCTTAACATTGCATGTATGGTTGGCAAAATAAAAGTAACAAAACATGTACCATGTTTTTTTGTTTGTTTTTGATAATTTCAATGTTGCTCGTTTCAATGTTTAGAGTGTAAAGAGTTTACTATTTATAATAAGTAAATTTTCTGGGATTTAAACTTGTGTTCTCCTCATAATTGGGGTGTGACAATTTACTACCTCAACCAACAACTTATATTCTATTCTAAATTGGGCCTATTGGGTTGTATCTGACCCAAACCTATGGCCCGTTTGATCCTGTTTGAAAAACGCCATGTCGTTTGCTTCCTGTGCCCCAAAATTAAATGGCTAGCATTGGAGGAACGGAAGTCACTTCTAGAAATTGCAGAGGAGAAGCCCGCCACTTCAAACCCGACGATAAATTCAAAAATCCTCGACGGAGCAAAGTCGCAGGGAGGGAGAGAGATGCCCGTGGATGAAGTGAACGCTAAGTCGGAGAGGAAGCCTCTCAGGAATGTAACAAACAACTATGATCGGAGATCCTTTAAATCTATGAACGTGAAGACGGTATCTCAGAAGCAAAAGGAAGAGACTGCTAAGGAGGAGAAAGAAGATGACGACGTACTCGATCGCATTCTTCTTGTTCACTCTGACATTTCCTCTGTTCTTCATCAGGTGTCCGTTTCATCGGATTGTAGTGTTTTATTTGGTTCTTTACATTTCCAAGCGATCAGAAATCAATTTCCGTCGTTTTTGAAGCAACGAAGTCATTAGGATTTATGGTGGTTTTGTTTACTGCAACTACTTAGTTGACCGAGTTTGGTTTTGGAGGATTGCTGACGGATATGAAGTTTTTCTATTGAGAAGTGAACTTAGGCATATTCCTAGTTGGAATTTTCGTTCATTCTAAGACATATTCTTCTTCTTCTTTTTTGATTTTCGGATTCTTTTTCTTCCAAGCTGACTACTTCTAAGTTTATTACACTAATATTATCACAGCCACTTGAATCTGAAATTGAGTAGCTGGCTTAGTTTCTTATTCAAAATCTTCTGTTTGTCCAACCAGATGGTGCTTCTTCCTAGATTTGTTCGTTGATTTTGTGGTTTCAAGGCTTTAAAATCTGCGCTAAGGATTTTGCCTCTTATTTTATTTCAATAATAATTTTCAGAAGTGCTGGAAAATATATTCATGAATTAATGAATTGAATGGCAGATTGATGAGCTTGTTGCACAAGCATTTAGACTCAAGACCACAAGCAAAGAGGGGAGAAAAGAGATTGAATCTTTCTCGCATGTGTTGTCTGACATGCTATCGTCATTAAAGGTCAATGCTGTCTTTGTTTTCATGCTTGAATTATCTGTTTTCACTCATTGTTGATAGGTGTTGTTTCTGATTGCAGCCATGGGAGGCCAGTTTCCAGAGGGCAATATCTACGACCTCAGAAGAGTCCGAATGTCAGCCTCAACAGGTTTTGGCCAAAAAACCAGTATCTAATGAGGTTACAGAAGAAAGTAAAGTCTTTGACTGTCCTGAGGAGCCAAAATTGGACTTGCTGGTTTCTCCTTCTCCTCTCGTGTCCTGGCGGGCTAACTGTACCATTGAGAGAGGTAGACAAATGTTTATGCTCACACCTCTTCCTATATCAAAAGCATTATCATGCAAACGCCAGGAGCCATCTAAGTCGGAGTTTAATAGATTATCTTCCTCTACTAATGCTTTTGGGACATCAACTGTTTTTACGTTATCTGGAGGTATGCCTGACTGCTCGTTTGATGCTGTTGTGGTGAGGCCAACTCCTCTTAAACCCTCTGCTTCTGTTGCTATTCAAGACGCAAATGCTCGGGAAAGTGGATCCATTTCTTCGCCGCTTTTTACTAAGAGAGAAAGCTCCATGCTTGTTATGACACCATGCTTAAAAATGTCACCCCCTAAATCTTGTGTTTTGCTTGAACCCATATCTGAAATCTGTGATCCAGGCAAAGACAATGACAGGGTACGAAAATCCACTCCGTTTCCTGTTGGGATTCATTACAGCGATTCAGAATCTTCTGAGTCTTCTGGTAGTGATGATTCAAAAGATATGGCATTGAAGTATCCAGAGCTATTAGGGATACAACATATTTCTAAATCTGGAGCTGGAAAGAAAAGGGCAGAAGCATCCCCAGATTGGTTTATGTCACCTCCTAAAACTTGTGTTTTGCTGGAGCCTCCTAATGAGAAGGCGTTTGATTTGGAAAAGGCTGATAAAGGTTTACAGATGACAGATGCTGTTATTATTAATAAAGAAACCAGCAAATTGGAAGATGTTTTCGAAGACCATAATCAAACCAAAAAATCTTGTAACAAAGGTAGTACGTGATATTCCACTGTTCATACCTTTTGGGTTGTCATGATTTTGGCTTATTTATGTAATTATTTGTGCAGAACATCTTGGTGGCAACTTATCCCCTATGTGGCTTGAGCCTGAAAGCTCGTTTCGAGCAGGGAAATGTCCTGGTGAGAATACACTAAAGAAAGAATTGTGGACGAGGTTTGAAGCAGTATCTACCAAGGGGCTTCTGAGTAAAACCCCCGCAGTTAGCAATAGTACTCAAAAAGGGTTTATGGATCTTCTGGAAGAAGCTTCTTATGATGATTAAGCACACTACAAAAATCAATATCTCAGCAAGCAAATAGGTATTTCCCTCATTTTGAAAATTGAAAATTTTGTCTGGACAAAGCTTATGTTGTAAGGTTTGGAGCAAAGAGGCCTACGAGCCACCTAGAAGATAATTTTGGCAGGGGATGCAGGACACTTTGATAAAGCTATGTTGTTTAGCTGGTCTTTGTTCCTTCCCTATGATGTCAAATGAAACTATGGGAATTGGGAAGTGTTCTCTGATTCTGCATCCCCCAATCTAATCTTGTATGTATCAATCATTATTTACTCTTATCACAAGAATATGAGACACATTCAACAACATGTGGTGCGTTTGTCTATTGGCAGAATATAAAGCAGGAAGAATTGCACTAATTCCTGTTTCTTGGATTCTGTTTAATTATAATGATACAATATACAATATACTATCCACTTAACAAACCCTAGGTCCCTGTATAAAAGCCTTTTTATTTGAATTGGTATGTCCCTAAATGTAAGATTCATTTTAAGTTTGTTTCAACAATGAATGCGTTTTTTTTTTTTTTCCCTCATTTTTCCCTCAGTTAATTATTGAGCTACATATATTCTTTTTCATTATTTTCTCATTATTATTCTCTTTCACCCATTCATAAATAGGGGTATTTTTTTTTTTTTGAAAAAAAAAAAAAAAAATTCCTGCATAATTATTACATTTAACTATTTTTTAGAATTTTGCAATTCTATTGAAAGATTTTTAGATATAGGGATGGAGAGAGTGATACTTTTGAATGATAACCTTGATATATTTAATGGCATTATAATTTGATATATATATTTGTTTGTTACATCTGATATATTATATTATATTCCTGGATAATACTACCTCCGGTCTTAATTATAAGAGCTAGTTGACTTTTTTTGGAGAAATTAATGAAGCTAAATAGGTTACTTAATCATTTCATATGTTGTGAATCTTTAGATTATATATTAGTTTATTAGTTAAACTAATTAGTTTGAAGAAAAAAATGAAAATATAAATACTCTAAAGTAATTTAATTAGCTTCCTTAATCGCTCCAAAAAAGTCAACTAGCTCTTATAATTAAGACCGAAGGGAGTAATAAAATTCCACATTCTAGATTATATTGAACTTCAATAAGGTTTTTACATCAACCCAACCTATTTATAACATTTTGTATCATATATAAATGTAAACACAGAGGGATTGAAGTTACAATTTCCTCTTTTTAGGATTTCACTTGTTTTATACAAACATTTATTCTGATAGTGGTGAGTGATGACTATAAGTGATGTCACAAGTTTTAAGTAGTTACTAGTTAGTGTGTGATTACCTCTCTCTTTTTTTTAAAAAAATAAGTTTTAATTTTTATTATGAGTGAGATTTAATTATAATGATAATATTTCTTATAATTACAATTATATTGATAATCAATTTAACTACTTACCCATATGGATAAAAAAATTGTAGTGTGTTAAAAAAATAACTTTTATCTCTAAAGGGTTAAGGTGCATTTTTGCCCTTAAAGTATACGCCCGGAGCAGTTTTGCTACTGAAGTTTTCGGCGTAGCAATGTTACCCCCCGAAGTTTAAAAACGGAGTAATGTTACCCCTCCGTTAAAAACCCTAACGGTCAACTAACGTTCAACGTGAGGGTTTTTAACGGAGGGGCAACATTGCTCTGTTTTTAAACTTCAGGGGCAACATTGCTCCCAAAAAAGTAGCAATTTTGCCCCTGAAGTTTAAAAACGGAGCAATGTTGCCCATCCGTTAAAAACTCTAACAGTCAACTCCCAAAAAAAGTAGCAATTTTGCCCCTCGTTTAGTTAAAAACCCTAACGGTCAACTCGTTGACCGTTAGGGTTTTTAACGGAGGGGCAACATTGCTCCTTTTAAACTTCGGGGGTAATATTGCTACGCCCAAAACTTCAGTGGTTGACCGTTAGGGTTTTTAACGGAGGGGCAACATTGCTCCGTTTTTAAACTTCAGGGCAACATTGCTACGCCGAAAACTTTAAGGACAAAATTGCTCCTGACGATACTTTAAGGGCAAAAATGCCTTAACCCATCTCTAAACAAATTACAAAAGGAAAGCAATATGAATTCATTAGCTGATCGTGTCGTATGCGTTTGGATTCTCATCGATCGGATCAATATAGAAAAGTGATTAATTTGACATGGCAATAATAAGTTAATAACCTTATAATCAGGCAAAAAATCTAAATGATCTATAATGGTCTCATTAGTACGGCTTGGATTAATTAACTCAATTTGATCATCTGACTACAAGAATATATGCATTGACTATAAAAATATAACAATTGACAATTTATTTCAGTAGAAAATCATTGATTTAGGATTTTAAAGTTTAAAGTGATATTTTTTTAAATCATTTTCTAATAATAAATTATAAAATGACTAAATAAATATAATTTTTAGTAAGATGATGTGATTATAATTTTAAAGACGTACAAAGAGGATGAATAGAAACAACTAGAACACTATGTTTATACCCAAAAAAAAAAAAAAAAAAAAAAAAAAAAAAAAAAGTACAAGGCTATGTGAAGTAGGCAAGGAGTTCAAACTTTTTTGACTGGTGAAGTAGGTTTTTTTGGCAGAACAAAAAAACTATTTTTTTGAGGCCAAACACTAATAACCCGTTTGGCTCGACCTACACTTACATGTAATTTTGATGTAATAGAGTAATTATAGTATTTGGTTGAGCTTATGTAATATAAAGATGATTACATTTTGTACTTCATATTATATTATTTGATGTAGTTGAGATCACACTGCTAGGACTGAAGAATGAGAATATTGATATCATGTACTTAGTTATTATAATTTTTTAAATTGACCAATATGTGCACCTATAAATGCGTTAAGTATTAGTTAAATATTAGATAATTTTAATTATCACAATTAAATATTAAAATGTTAATTAATAATAGAGAAATTTAAGAAATTATACATTCCATTGTTAAAAAATTAAATCTCATTAAATAATATTCTCATATTAAATATTAAAAAATTAACATGAATCAAGCTATACACTGTATAATATTTTTACTATTAAATATTTAAAAATTACTATGAACCTACACTATTATATAGAATAATAAAAGAAAAATCATAAACTCAATGCATACATTAGACAAGGGTAATTTTGTTCCTTACTTTATTATTCGCAAATTAACTAAACGGGCACTGAAGCTTATTCCGAAGACTTGTTACTGACTCGCCATAGGTCCCGGCTGTTTATTCTGCCTCCAGCACCTTACTGCCTTGTACCCTTTCCCGCCGTGCCCAACGAGTACAAAAAACTTCTCTTCTCTTCACTATCTCTGTAAAATCCCTCTAACCATTACAAAATCATTCTCTTCCTGTAAATTCTGAAACCCTAAGTTATTTGTGTTCGTTGTCAATGGCGAAGCTTGATCAGCTGACTCGACACATTGAGTCCTACGTCGACTCGTCTGCTACTCCCGCTCAGCAGGTCTACCCCCTTCTTTGAATTCTCTTTTTGCACATTGAATACTTGTATGAGCACTGTTCAGTTTTTCGTCGAAGCAGCTTGATTTCTTTCTTTCTTCCTTGACTTTTTTAGTTATATAATTTTCATTGTTTTCTGAAGAAAATAACATATTTTCCTCCTTCTGTGAGGAGGGTGTGCTTTCGCTAATTGCCCTCATGCATGCTTTTATCTTGGTTGTTTCCATTGACAGAGTATGCTTTGCACTGCAGGTTGCGAGTATGGATGCAATTGGGAATCTTGTAAAGGATAATGCTTTAACTCTGGAAGCACTGGTATGCTTTTCACTTAATCCTTTTTTTATATTTAATGTTTGGATTTAATTCCATGCATTCATGCTAGTTTTCTCCCCATTCTTGTATTGCTTCTGTTTCACTTTAAAGGTTAGAGAGTTGGGGATGTATTTGACCACAACAGACGATATCATTCGTGCAAGAGGTGCGTCGTATTTATTCTCAGCTTGTGTGACATTCTTAACTACATACGTGCTTACACACCTTATGCATGCATTCAATAATGTTTACACTTTTCATATGGATACCAATGCATGTGAATTTTAGTGGTGTTACACATGTGACTGTGAATAATGTATTGATTAGAGTGAATGCTTGAATATCGTTTGGAAACACATTTTCAGGAATCCATCTTCTAGCTGAGGTGCTTACACGCATTGAATCAAAACCTCTTGACATTGCTACTATTCATAGCTTGATAGCTTTCTTCAAGGACAGATTGGTCAGTATTAATATTCCTTCTGCAAAATCTCCATAAAATCAAGCCTTTCAATCTCTTTAATTTCCTCCTAACTTGAGACTTGCTGGAATTCTTGTTCTTTTGTTTGTTGATTTTGTGAGTTTCTGATTGGGCACGTTCATTTTTCATTTTAACACAATGTTCACTGATAATCTGTGATCTCGTGTAATAATTTTATCATGAGTTTCTTAAAATAGTGCTAACAACATAATATTGTATTTAATCAGGCAGATTGGAGAGCACTGCGAGGTGCACTTGTTGGTTGTCTGGCAATGATAAGGAGAAAAAGTAATGTTGGTGTGGTAACTGATAGTGATGCCAAAGCTGTTGCTCAATCTTTTTTAGAGAATCTGCAAGTTCAATCTTTAGGACAACATGACAGAAAGGTAAGTTATTGTTACGGCCTTAGCTAGAAGATGATTACTGAAAATGTGTTTTCAAACGATATTCAAGCATTCACTCTAATTAATACATTATTCACTCTAAGAGATGATGGTTTTGCCCTAGAAATTTATCCAAGGATGGAAAAGACATTAGAACTTTTTTCCTTTTGAAGTTTATTTTGATTTTCGTGATGTTATCTTAATACTTCATGTTGGCTTTTGTTTCTTCCATATTGCAGCTTTGCTTTGAACTTCTTAATGCCCTGCTGGAACTATACTCTGATGCAGTTTCTTCACTGGTAGTCTTACTTTCTCTGAACACTTATACTGTAACAAAAAAAAAAAAAAAAAAAAATCCTGAACGTTTGATGCTTGCTTTTTCATACTTGTATTTCTGTTGAGATCTATCTATCTGACACATGTGGAATTTTATTTTAACCATCTCAGAACACATTGCTGCTTGAATGTCTTGTAGGGAGAAGATCTTGTTTATGGCATTTGTGGAGCTGTGGATGCTGAGAAGGATCCAGAATGTTTGATGCTTGCTTTTCATTGTGTTGAGAGTTTGGCACGATTATATCCTGATCCTTCTGGTATACTTGCAAATTTTGCGGCAGATATTTTTGAGATTTTGGAATCCTACTTTCCCATTCATTTTACTCATGTAAGCTTAATTTTTGGTCTTATATTTCCATTGAACAGCTTTTATTTGCTCTTTTGTTAATTGTTATAAATCACTTGAGCTTACCTGGAAGTTAATCTAATCTTTTAATTGTACTTAATGTTGAAAGCATGTGACAAGATACTAATGTTCTTTCGAAAGATCACATTTTCATTAGGGGTTTATTTATTTGTGTTTCTATTTCTTGACCAGCCAGGGGGCGGGCATATTCATGTCCAAAGAGAGGAACTGTCAAGGGCTCTGATGGTATGTGCAACTTCCATTCAGATTGGGCAACAATTTTACTTTAGGTCATATAGCAACTTATAATATCAACTGTTTATTTCTCGCCTATCCACAGAAAGAAACATTTTTTATTGCTTACACTATCTCTGTTTGTTTATCTACCTCGAACCTCCAAAATTTTCTTTATTTCTGAACTTTTTGTTTAGACTCCAGAGTGATGGTCAGATGAGGTAATTTTGTCACACTAGATTAGCATGAGTATTTGTGATGGCTTTTTTATACAAGTATTGTTTTAATTTTCCCTTAAAAAAGTGGCTTGGCAGATTTAGAGTAGTTTGTTTGTGTCTTTTCAGGAGGATTAGGTGTCTCCAGCTGACTTGTAGATTTTTTAACCGTAAAAATCCACTGGTTTTGGCTAGGAAAAAGAGGGCCATAAGTTCTTAAAGGCGTTGTGCTATGTTGCTGGTCTGTAATTTCTTTGGGCAGGACAGAATGTGAGACTGTTAAATCTGTAGTGTTTTTGGCCTCTCTTAAAAGTTTGCGCTGATGATATTTAGGGGATTGCCTTGTGGACATATGAAGAGATTGGAACACTATTTTGAGCTAAAAGTTCTGTTATGTTTTCTTTTCTTGGGAGGATGACTACTATTTTGTACTGTTTTTTTCTGCATTATATTGTTTTTTCCATCTAAAAAAATGTTGTTTGATACTTTCATACTTGACATTGTGGTGCTTGTATTATATTTATATGTGAAACTGGTGAGCAAATACTATTTCTACTTTGCTACTATCTTGAACTAATTGTTTGACTTCTTTGCAGTCTGCATTCTCTTCCATGCCCTTTCTTGAACCATTTGTCGTTCCTTTGCTTATCGAGAAACTTTCTTCTTCCCTTCTTTCAGCAAAGGTTTGTATTAATGGAATATATATAGTTCTACCTGAAACAATAATTGGTCTTTGAATAAAGAGACATGAATTTTTTCTGCGTTTGATTTTCCATGTTTATAGGTTGATTCCTTGAAGTATCTTAAGGCTTGCTCCTCCAAGTATGGAGCAGAGAGGATGGCAAATCATGCTAGGGCTATCTGGTCTTCCTTAAAAGATGCAATATCCACTTATTTGGAAGAACCAGTTTTTTCTCTTACTGCAGAACCTGTAGTTGGTGTTAACTTTCAGAAAATGAAATTGTCACAGAGGCTCTATCCCTTCTTCAATTGCTTATCAGTCAAAATAGTGGTTTGTTAGTGAGCTTGATCATTGATGATGAAGATGTGAACAGGGTTTTCAACTCCATTGCATGTCATGAGAAATACAATGATATTCCTGTTCAAGGAAAGCAAAAGTTACATGTTATTGGTTGTATTCTCTATGTTACTGCCAAGACTTCCTTTTCCTCTTGCAATCTTGTGTTTCAGAGTCTTTTCTCTCGAATTATGGATGCTTTGGGATTTCCCATGAGAGAAATCAATAGTTTGCCAACTGATAATATGTTGCCCCCTACAGGAGTTAAGTTTGGATTCCTTTATCTCTGCATTGAACTACTTTCAGGCTGCAAGGATTTGATTGCAGTGTCTGAGGAACGAGGGCTGAGTTGTGATTTTGAGCATGAGACATTCTGCAACATGCTTAATCATATTTCAAGTTCGTTATTCAGTGCCTTTGGTTCTTCCTTATCATTTAGTGCTGATAATCACCTTGATCCAGATATTTACATTGGAGGTGAGATCTCTTTTTTTTATTTGAGCATGATTATATTTTCTGACTCCTCAACCTTGAGAACTTTGTTATGGACTCCATAGTTTATTTATAACGTGGTCTAATTACATGGTCTGTTTAGGTTTATTTTGTGTAGTTCTGATGTCCCTATGTCCCCTTCTCATAAAAAAACATACTAGAATATGATCTGTTTGTTGACCGAAGAGAACTATTTGTTTAGTCTCACTAGTTTTTATAAGTGTTGATTTTTCTGTAGTGTTTCCATTTAAAACAGTTGGCAGCCCTATCCTCTGATTTTTAATAATGTTTATATGTCCATTATAACTGTTCTGTATCCAAAAATTGATATAATGTAGACTGTGGATACAATCTGATCAAATTGAATTATCTCAATTTGACTGCTAATTCATGGTAGTCAACTTAAATACTTTAGTATATGATTTCTTTTACATTTATTCTTTTTATTTTTGTTATACTTAATGCTTAGACTAGTTGCACAATTCATATTGCTGATTGTTAAATGCACAAATAAAATATTGTGGCATTGCTGTTTGGTACTTTTGTTTCACTATATAGTAAATTTTTTAAAATGTTATAGGTTCAAGGTGCTGAATTCCATATTTTCTTTGGTGCTGATTTGCAGTGAAGGGTCTGCAGATATTGGCTATGTTTCCAGGAGATACTTTTCCAATTACGAAACTTCTCTTTGAAAATATTTTGAGGAAATTTATGTCAGTTATCACAGAGGATTTTAACAAAACCATATTATGGAAGGCGGCATTAAAAGCATTGGTTCATATTGGCTCATTTATTCATAAGTTTCATGAGTCTGAAAAGGCCAAGAGCTATAGGAGTTTTGTTGTAGAAAAAATTGTTGAACTGCTGTCTCTTGATGATACTACTATGCCTTTTCCACTCAAATTGGAAGCATTATCTGACATAGGCATGACTGGGGTGATGCATATGCTGAGAGTTCTTCAGGAGCTTGAAGGGGCTGTATTTGCTAATCTATCTATAATTTTTGTATGTACATAACTCCAATATGTCATCTACTATCCCTTTATGTCAATAAATTCAGTATTATTGTCGGTGTTTGACCTCTGTGGTATTTGTTTGTGTAGGTCCATGGGAATTTAAGGTCTTCCGAAACCGTTGTTCAGCTTCTAGAGTGCTTCTCAGACAAGTTGCTCCCATGGTATTTAATTGTACCAGATAGCTTTTATAATATTTTCACTCTCTTTTGGCTATTAGTGTAATTGTTAAATTTTCTGCACCCCTTTTGACCTGTAGATTACTAAAGTCATATGTATTCAATATAAAACTTCTTTACAATGTTAGTTTGTACCGTGTAGGTGTCTTTTGGCTATTTCTCCAGATTTGAAAGATGCAGAAAATTTGTGATAAATATTGTATTCATAATTGGGCTCTTGAGTCTTGACTTAGCCTTTTTATAATCAACTGATTAGTTCATTATTAACAACAGAGGTGATATATGTGGCTGTCAGTTATGAGCAATCAAATATTATATATAAATATCCCTCCTTTGGAAAAGGTCAACTAATTGAAACTCTATATGTTATTATGTTCAATATATTTTATACTGGAAATAAAAGTATGTTATGGACTGGTAGCTCTCTCCCCATCTCCCTCACTTCCTCCCTCTCACGTGTCAGGTTATATAAACTGGAGAGAGACTTATGTTTTTCAGTGTGCATAAGAGTCTTGGAAGATCTTTTTGTTAATGTGATTTCGTTTTAATCTGAAACATTTGAATCAAATTGCCAGGATCCATGAAAATGGATGTTCTGAGGAACCTGTGGTGCATTTTGCTGTGGAAATTTGGAGTCAAATAGGAATTTGCATGGGCTTTAGTGTCCCATTTGAGGCAAAGGTATATATAGTTATGACTATCATGTATTGGTTAAGCTTAATTTGTTTTGTGAGTTCTAAATTTTACGTAAATATTGTACTTGTTAATTGTTGAATAGCAATTAAATGACACAATCCAATATTGATGCTGATTTATCTGCTTTATCTTAGGGACTTCTAGGTGCAGTTATGAAAGTGATGAAACTTGCTGTTGGCTATTGCTCTGTGGAAAGCCAGAATATCATAATTAAAAAAGCATACGACATGCTTTCGTCTCACACTAGTTTTCAGTTTAAGGAACTGGAAGGATCACCTCTAGTTCCTGGACAATATGATGTTTCTGATCGAGATAAATGGGTGCTATCTATATTTGCATCAGCAGTTATTGCAGTTTCCCCCCAAACATGCATTCCAAATGAAAGAATAGTTTTGCATCTATTTATAATAACCCTCCTCAGGGGTGTTGTTCCAGTTGCTCAGGCCTTGGGTTCTATGATTAACAAAATGATTTCAAAATTTGAAGTTACTGAGACTTCCAGTGATCTTACCTTGGAAGAAGCTGTTGATATTGTATTCGACACTAAAATATATGGTCAGATATCTAGTCAAACGAATCAAGGAAATGATGCGGTTCTGACTGATTTGTGTCTTGGAGTTGGAACTGATACATCACTCCAAATCAATGCCATTTGTGGACTATCGTGGCTTGGAAAAGGTTTGCTTCTACGTGGTCATGAAAAGATTAAAGATGTCAC
This sequence comes from Acacia acuminata, assembly GCA_019022655.1. Lineage (NCBI taxonomy): Eukaryota > Viridiplantae > Streptophyta > Magnoliopsida > Fabales > Fabaceae > Acacia > Acacia acuminata. The sequence goes on from JAFJYI010000045.1 coordinate 335,454, forward strand.
TAGATTCTTTTGAAGTGTTTATCATTGGGCACAAAGAGTGTCTTGCCTCTGATCCAAGATTCACAAGAAACTTGCATGAAGAATTTGGATCCTTTAGTAATGAAATGTGCTGCTGATGCCTTTCATATTCTTATGAGTGATTCTGAAGATTGTTTAAACCGAAAGTTTCATGCCAGAATACGGCCACTCTATAAGCAGCGGTTTTTCTCTTCCATGATGCCTATATTTCTGCAGTTGATCCCAAAATCTCATTCTTCAACATCCAGGTAGATAACACCCCCCCCCCCCCCCCCCCCCAACAAACACTGTATAACAGCACTTGCTGCTTAATGCAAAAAAAGCATAGTATAAGCCAATGAACTATTTTACCTGGTGTTTTCTTCTGTATCTTTTCATTCCACAACAAAATGCTTATACCTACACCATTATTACACAATTTCAGGTCTGCGTTATATCGAGCTTTTGCACACATCATATCTGATACTCCACTAATTGTAGTATTGAGTGAAGCCAAAAAGGTTGATTTCAGAAATTTGATTTTACAAATACATATGTTGAATTTTATTGGCCACCCAGTTCATTATAGTAAATCCTGTGCTAATTTTGCAGTTGATACCAATTCTGCTGGATTGTTTGTCCATGTTGACAGAGGATATTCAAGATAAAGATATGTTGTATGGTCTGCTGCTTGTCTTTTCTGGGATCTTAACTGAGAGAAATGGTAATTACTATGTTGATATCTTTGTTGTTGCCTCTTTAAAATTTAAAGGGTATGTAAATGAAAGACACTTGATGTTTGTTGGTTCTGAACTTCTCATACTGATTGCTTGTCCTTTCCTTGTGTGAAAGAAAAGGGGAAGCATTTATTATTCATTCATGCCAAATTCATGAAAAATGTTACAGATCAAAAATCAGATGACTCGATTTTTAGTCATTTGAAAATGTTTCTTTCAGAAATCCTATCATTGTGATGTCACATCCATGGAGCAACAATGAAACCTGGAGAGATTTTCAAACATTCTTTAATCTAAATAGCAAAGATATTGCTTCCTTGCGTCATTGGAATTTTGGGCCTATATGATATTATTGAATCAATGACCTGCAAACATTGCTACTCATTAATTTCCTTAGCCCACTCAACTAGGGGTTAGACTTTGAGACTACCGAACTGATTTCCATGTATAAATTATGTGCATGCAGGGCATGAAGCTGTTGCTGAAAATATACGTATTATCGTCAATGGCATGATTAGGCTTGTAGAGTACCCTCATAAATCGGTAAGTATTTTAAGTTTATGTGCTGCTGAAATGTCCTGAGCTGTTATAGAGCAATTTTATTACTTGTGTTGTGCCCTGACTCGCCAGGTTGAGTAGTATACATTTTTCTTGCTCTGTATTATGTTGCAGTAGTAGTGTAGACCTGAAACTTCTAGTCTCAATTGTTAATTTATGAGAGATTACTTTCTAACTCTGCCAGTCTGCCTTAACTCATTGCTTTGCTGACGAATTTGTCCAAAGTCTTGTACATTCATATCTCTGTTTCTCATACTCAATCTCCTTCTGGTCTTTTACTTTGTTGTCTAAAACAGCTCAAAGTCAATAATGATATTAATGGACTTCTCTCTCCCTCCCTCTCTCTCTCACTATTGCAGCTTGTCAGAGAGACAGCTATTCAATGTCTCGTGGCCATGTCTGAGATGCCCCATGCTCGGATCTATCCTATGAGAAGTCAGGTTTGTTTGACGTTTAGCAAAATGTTGATTGTTAGGTCTTGTAAAGTGGCTTTATATATTTGATCATCACCTTCCTCTGTGTTCAACAGTTAAGAAAGATTATCCTTGTTTTGATTTTGTACTCATCACAACGATTATATCAGGTACTAAAAGCAATATCAAGGGCTCTTGATGATAAAAAGAGGGCTGTTCGTCTTGAAGCTGTCAAATGCCGACAAGCATGGTTGGTACTCTAGTGATATACTGAATTCAACCTTTCCCAGAAATGTCAATATCATGCTCTCTCTCTCTCTCTCTCTATAATTTTTTAAAAATGTTTTTTAAAAAACGTCATTTTAAAATGTTACAATGACGTTTCTTGAACAAAATATAAGCTTCGAAGTGATTCATATTTATGCCTTTTTAACACTATATATATATATATATATATATATATTGAATCAGTATAAAATAGTCGAACTTTAAATATAGAATAAATTAAAAGTAATATCTCAGGAGAGGAATATGTTATGCAGAACTTCTTTTTGGGTTCTTGGTTGATCATATTTTCTTGTAGTCATATCTCTTGGTTGACCGTTGACAGGGCGTAAATTGCCGCTACGAGTCTTCATTTTTGAACTGAAACCATTTTAACCGTTGGTTTCTAGCAAGGGGAATCTTGTTCATAGCAAAGGCTGACATCCACCGGCGAAGTTTGCTTCTTTCCAGTGGCTAACTTTTTCTTCTTTTTTAAAGATCTTAGTTCTTACATTTGAGAGGTTATGTCCTTATCCCTTGTATCATTCTTTCTCATATATTGCCTCAATTTTTTTCAGAATACAATGTAAGGTGCACGTACAGAAGTTTTCCAACACTTAGAAACCATCACTTGAATTATGAAATTAATTATCCAAGTCTCATTTATATATTCTACAGATAGTCACAAATTAGTTGCTTACTAAACCAGACAGCATTGATACAAAAAATACTATATGAAATAGCAACATGTAAATCATTCGACATCCAAAGGTTAAAGAATACATCAAATTGTTGAAACTTAATGATACCAAGTCAACAACTTGTACTGTTTATGAAAAATAGAAATGGCTTTTACAAGTTATACAACAATGGAAAATGGTCATGCAGATATTGTGGTTGAACTTCTGTTTTACAAATCGCCCATCGTCAATTATCGTTTCTCAACCCCGGAATGAAGAAAGAAACTGGGCACAAGGATTTTTAGTTTAGAAGATTTCCCCTGCAATTCATAATCTGGATCAGCATCCTCTATTATGCTTCCCAAAAACCCAATTGATGCATCCGGCAAAGAAGCCTGCATTTTAGTTTTTTGTACTCCAGTCCATAGAAAGAGAATCATTTCACCTGGTTTTTGTCATAATTCTCACGCCATTGTCAACATGTGAAAGACTTTTAGCGTCGGATGTTAAAATACTAATTTTCACGATAATATTATCATAGATACATGACACTCTCGGGATTGTGCTCGATGACTAACTTCAAACTGCCTACAATCAGGAAGGTTATGTGTATGGATGTAAATTTAATGCACAATTTATAGGATCGACCATCTTGTCCTCCTTTCACTGAAACGCTTCGGGGTCAGGACAAATTGACTACCCACCGCTAAATCCGCAGCCACTTCTTCATCGAGCAAATTCTGCTTCAAGGCAATCTTTCACATCTGCTTCAAAGGCTCTCATTCAGACAAGTCATCCTCCGCTCCACTAGACTGATAATTATCCTGGTGCATAGCAACTCTATGTTGCTGTTCCAGATCGTCATCCATGTCTAAAGCCCTTCTCTTTGAAGAACTGCCCTTTATGTTTGCATAACCCTTTGAAGCAATTACAATACAAGAGTCATTTATTTTTATCATCTCAATGACTAAGTCAAGTTTTAAGATTACTTCAGTGTCATAGTCATACCACAGAATCCTTCCGTTCAATTGCAGCCACGGTTGGCCTTCGCCTTACAGTCACTTTTGAAGGTGCTGCAAATTGCTCAACCTCATCAGTAGATCTTCCCTCATTAGCCCTCTTTTTTCTCAACATAAGTTTTGTTGGAAGAGGCTGCAGGTTAAAATTGGAATGAATTAACAGACACATCTGGAAAACTGAGCAGCAATATGCCAATCAAAATAAATGGTAAAAGGCATGGATATATTAGTTCCAGAAAATACCAAATATCGTGCTTCTGACTCATCAAAAGAAACCAAGTATGTTGCAGGGTCATCTGCATCGTCTCCCCGAACCTATTGAGGTATTATAATAAAATTGGCGGAATAGTGTTAAAATAAGGAAATTCATTTAGTATGATGAAAACAAATGATAACAGAATGAATTTTGACATCTTGCCACATACATCCCAGAGATATTCTCGAACCCAAGAATACGAGATATCTTCACTTTCATCATACATATCCTTTGGTAGCTGCCATAAAAATCAGATACAAAAGTCAGCAGCTTCAATATATATATATATATATACATATAATCTAGCATAAAGTATCAAAAAAACTGAAATGTGAATAAAGCTTAATAATGCAGAGGCTTGTCTACCTCTCCAGGTGTTGGGACCATGTATCCCAGAAATTTCTCAGAATTTTCCTGATCTGGACCATTTGTAATATAACTTTTCATAATTGCCTGTATACGACAAATGGATAGGAGTCAAAATCCAACACATTCAGTAGTCATTACCACAAATAATCAAAACACCTCTTAAAAAAGTACTGGATGTGACTTCACATGAAGGATTAGAAAATAATCAATGACCACCTCTGACAAGAACTTCAACAGTTATGGAACAGTAATACCATCAATCTAACTTCGATATCAATGAACAACGAAAGCACAGTAACTTAGTAGTAAAAGGTTTGAGATACAGGGACATATAAATTGAAAAGATTGCCATGAGACCAAAAATAAAAAAATCATTCCAAGAGTACAGGGGCAATAAGACCCTGAGGCCAAAACCATTTTTACCACAATTGAGTAATGAGTATGTATCCCTATCATACCAGTAATTCAAATGCAAATTGAATGTACCAGTAGATAATTCCACAAGACGTGAGATATGCAACTACTTGCAGTCAAACAAACAATGGTTTTCCTGATATTGTCACACGCATTATTTGAAATATTGTGTTTAGATGTTTTTTTACTGCCTTGCAAATTTCAAATTTTATTCTTATTTACTATCTTAAAACAAAGTTAAAAAAATCAAGAATCAAGATAATAGAAAGATAGGCAAATATCTAAATCTGACCAAAATTTGTGTAACTAGGAACTAGGAATAGGTTTATCATGTTGAGATGGCCTACCCTTGATTCATGGGCATCACGAACAGATTTATCCAACTTACTGTAGATTTCTGTATCAGCTGTTGGAGCACTATCAAATGCTGCAACAACAAACCGGTCCTCATATCTGCAAAACAAGATGACACACAGTTTATGCAATATGACCGCAAATAACATGTTATGAAGCACTGAAATTTGGTAAATAAATTTAGGATTAGGGTTTGCTTGGTTGGGGAGAAGGGAGGGAACTAAACTTACTGAGAAGTAATTTACTGAAGAGTTTAAATATGATTAATTGAACTACGTGACTCTTTAATATGTAATACAAACAATCAACTGCCCCATGGACTACCATGCCAAGGTACTAATTTTGTTCACTAACAAAAATCATTCTGGAGGCTATACCTTTCAAAATCAGGCAGCAGAGGCAGAACCTCAACAGGATACAAATTTTTGTTAGTTGCATGAACAGGGGGTAATTTAGCTGCTTCAAATGACGCTTCAATTTCCTTGATTTGTCTTTCCCTGTAACATTAGTTTATTACGAGTAACACCAAAATAATATCACTGAGCTCATATAGTACTGTTCATATTTAAATTGGACACTTGATGGACAAGCTCAGGAACAGCATACCTATCATTGAGATTTTCCAAAATATTGCGGCCTCCCCTCATCTCTCGAAGTTCTTTTGCTTGTTTTTCAGTTAAAGACTGCAGTATCATGTTATCAAGTTATTACTGCTCGTGAGAATAGTGTGCCATTATTCCAACAAACACATCCATTACCTGTTTTGTTGATTCCATGCTCAGAGGAGATATGTATTGTGTTTTAACAAGCCAAGCAACACCTTTATCAGTAGGCCTGTCCTTTCTTTTTATGCCTGTTTTTTTAACAGGGGTTACTGCTTCATCATCTCGTAATAATTCTTCATCTTCTGGAGCAAGAGGTGGTCTGACGCTGGAGGACTATAGAACAAGTGAAACATAATTCCTCAGACCTTATAAGTCAGTGCATACAGTTGAATTTAGCAAAGAAGTTCAGGATACTACTTGTAAACGCTGAGATCAAGCAGATCTAGAGGTATCCCAAGATCAGGCTCCACAAAGAGTTTGGGTTTATATAATTTCTCCAGAGACGTGATAGTATACTTTGAATATCTGCACAATGATCATAAGATATCAAAATAACATACAATCCAAGAGAAATATGTATATTTTGTACGCATCAAGCCAACAAAATACCATAGTTTAACAATAAATAGCATAGCCCTAAACTACCCAAATACACACAAACCAATTGCATTTGTCCACATTATAATCTTGATATCTTGTAGGGATTTCATCTGCTCGATTTCAAGACTGATGCATAAATCTCTCTAGCTGTTTCTCTAGAATGTTCATTTTTTATTTCCATCATTCACTTTCTCTACAGGGAAATTCACACTTTTTCCAAGAACTTAAAGATAACCATGTCCTATTGACCAGCAATATCTTAATTTCTCTCCACAAGCTCCACCTGGTATCAACTCCACATGTTCTCTCCCCTCCAACCCCAAGGAAAAAAAGAAGAAAAAACACTGCTGGGAAGTACAGGTACAGTATCAACTGAGGAGTGTTTATAATATGAAAGGTGGGAAAAGTAAATCCTCATTATTGACTCTTTTCTGAACGATCCACGTAAAAAGCCTAAAGCAATATCACATATCCATGCCACCGCATGTTGATATATTCACTAAATCTTATGAGTTCGGTTACAAGACATATCATCACTGAACGTCAGATCTATTTTGTGTTCATACATGTGCTATTTACTCATCATACGTTAACCAACTCTGTAACCTGAAAGCCCCCACCATGAGCCCCCACCCCCAGAAAAGAAAAAGAAAAAACAAAGGCAGCCACCAACTGTAGATATAAGTAAGCTAAGGTGCTTAGAAACATGTTACATACAACAAGCATTAATGTGCAGAAGAAAATAAGAATACATACTGATCTTTTTCTTTCTTGAATGCCATAAGCTTGGGTTGTGCACACGGATCTGGAAGCTCATTTCGGAATCTTGAATGTTGAAGTGTTGAACACATATAAGAATATATCAGTAGAGGAAGGAAATACTACAAAAAATGGCACACAAAGTCCCTTTCATTACAATAATTTCAGTGTCCTGCCTTATGAATCAATACTGACACTCATATAATGTACATAAAATAAATTAAACATCATTTAAAATGGAAACACCCATAACAGAGAAAAATCACGTGCAATATATAAAGAAGAAACAGATCTTTTATGTTTACATTGATGACTTGGTAAAGCAAGAAAACTAAAAGAAATGTTGAACTCAGAAACCATTTCAACATACTTACTTCAGCTTGCACAAAAATGTCGTGGGCTTTTTCAACCTATTTTCAACCCTCTCACCGCTCAATAGCGGAGCAGTTCTCTTTTCACCAATCCGCGAGCCTACAATTGAACCATGGCCCTTCCCAGATGACAAAATCTGGGTCTTTTGCAGGACACTGTTCTGTGATTCCTTCAGCTGCTGCCTATGCTTTTCTTCCTGCCTTTGCTTCTCAAATTCTCTCTTTTTTCTCAACCTCCTTTCCTCCTCTGTCTCAATCCTCCCAGGAGGCCCATTTGATTTCTTCGGTGGTATTACAGGAACGGCAGGCTTCTGCTGTTTATGAGGCATTCCATGCTGTGAATGCTCATGATCACGCCTACCAGATGGCATAGGCCCTTTATTGCGGTCGTGGAATCGCCTCTCATCCTTAATTTGATTTTGTGGAGGAGCTGCAGCTGAAGGTGGTGAACTTGGGGGAGGTGGAGGTGGGATGGAAGAACTTGGTGGCGGAGACAAAGGAGGTGGAGGTGGCTGCTGGTCATACTGAGGGAACTGACCAGATGGATAGTACATAGGAGGATGTGGCGGAGGCTGCAAGTTAGTTGAATTTTGTTGCGGCATTGAAGGCGCTGGTGGCGGAGGAGGAGGTGGAGGCGGGTAAGAAGTTTCAGGCGGGGGTGGAGGTGGAGGCTGATATGGAAACTGCTGATGGGAAGGAGGAGGAGGGGGAGGAGGTTGTTGACTTCTTGGAGCACCATAGGGCTGTGAAGAAGATGATCCATATCCACCATGATGATAATTCGAATTTTGGGGCATTTGGTTGTAATTTTGGGGAAAAGAAGTAGAAGGAGCTGAAGGCATACTGCCATCACCTCCACCATAACCCCAGCTTTGGTTGTACTGATTTCCACGTTGTTGTTGAGGTGGATGTCCTGGTGGTGCTATAGGGTTTTGACTCGCAGGTGGACCATACGATGATTGCGGAGGAAAAGGCCTGTAAGAGGCCATGGCTAATTCAGAGTTCTAACTCCGTCAATGAGATTAACAACTACGGATCAAAAGAACTCCAATTACCTTATCAAGTTCTACCAAGGAAAAAAAACTTTCGAACCGAAAAGCTAATAAGCTCTAGGGCAACCTCCTACAGTTTTATTCCTTTCCCTCCTCCAATCCCCAAATCTCAAAATTCAGGTTGAACAAGGGTAAGCCTCGAAAATAGAATTATCAACAATAATAATTCCGAATCACAACCTCGCGAAAACCTTTGAGAAATCAATAGACTAGCAGGGGAAAAAAAACGAAGTTTCAAAACAAAACTGTCGGGGGAGTAGATATTCCTCGAAGAAATTAAAGCGGGGAATTCAAACTCTAATTCCTTTTGAAGTTGACTAAATCAAAACACAGATCCTGGAAGCGAAAAATAATCAAAATGCCGTGTATGCCCTAGAGAGCCTGCTTCTAAACTTGTCGACGATTATGGCTATATCGAAACCCAAGTTAGAAGGAAGCGAACGAGGCGGACGCATATCAGTCGTCCTAAATATTAGGAAAGAAAGGGAGTGAAGTGCAGTGGGGGAAGACAGAGAAACAAAAAGAAGACTGAAAGGAGGAATCGGAGGGTCGACGGAGAGTGACAGAGAACAAAGAACGCAGCGGGAAATCTCGAGTTTTTGTTCTCGGAACTCGGCGGTCTTCGTTTCCATTTTTTTCCTGATTAATTAATGTTTAATTATGATAAACACATAATTAGCAACTAAAACACTACCAAAATTTTAATGGGAAATGAATAATTTGACGTATTAGAATGTCTATCCAAAAATCGAAGTTGCTCTCTCGTCTCTCCCTTATAAATTTAGTAACTACCCCTCCAGTTCTAATTATAGGAGTAAATTATCGAATTTGGAAGGATTAAGGATGGAAGTTAAATTAATTAATTATATGTATTTTTTTAAAATACCCTTACCTAAAATGACATTAAGGCAACGCTTGATATTTTAACTCTTCCTGCAAACTAGTTTTTTAGAACATTCTTTAAACATTTTCGTCTTCTAATAATAATAATAAAAACAAATTTGATACATCAATTATACAAAGTTTAGTAAATTGAGTTAACTGGATAAATAAATCACCATACATCGTCTTCTTTGATCGATAACAGCATGGTATGAAGGATGTGTTTGTAAACATAAATTTATTTTGCAAGCGGATCCTCTTATTAATTAGTGGGAAAAATATGATAAAAATTGCTCAATATTAGTTTGTATAAAAAAGTATAATTTAGGTATATATGACATTAATGATTTGTAAATATTATTTACTTTATAAAATATATAGGTGTATTATTAAATTATTATTGAGAAAGTATAAATATGGGTATTATAGGAAAAAATTGACAAATTTAAAACTTGCTCTTATAATTAGGACCAAAACTAACTCCAAAAATTACTCCTATAATTAGGACCAGAGGGAGTATTATATCAACGAATCAAATTACATTATATGGGTAAAAACTTACACATTATAAAGGGAAAATCCTAGAAAAATAATTTTAAAAATAGTGAAAGATAAAAGGGAAAATGACAAATAAGAATTTACAAAATCCCCAGAAGTCCGTTGAATTTGTAAAAAGACTGAGAAGTATCAAGGACCTATGAGGGATATGCAAATTCGGGTGAAATTACCCTTTTTACCCTTAATTTTAAATAAATTTAAAAAATAAAAAAATACCCTACGCGCCCGTGGGGGTGGGTTTTTTTTTGAAAAAAATTATATTAATTGAAGTGTTTGGGGTGGGGTTCGAACCCCCCACCCCCAACACCATGGGATTAAGTGGTCCATCAGTTTGGCCATTTGGTTCCTTTAATATATATATACGTTAATAAATATATATATTCTTTTTAACATTTTTTCAACGATATTTACCATTCCACAAACGAAAATTACCATTCCACAAATGAAAATTATCACTTTTTCTACAAGGTTCCCTTTTTCACTCTTTGATGCATATTTTGTAAAACAAAAAAAATTGCGCTTATTACCATTCCACAAACGAAAATTACCATTCTACAAACAAAAATTACCATTCGACAAATGAGAATTACGATTCCACAAATGAGAATTACTATTTTTTCTACAAAACATGCATCAAAGAGTAAAAGAGGGAATCCGTAGAAAAAGTGGTAATTCTTATTTGTGGAATGGTAATTCTCGTTTGTGGAATGGTAATAATACAAATTTTTTTTTTTGGGTTTTACAAAATATACATCAAAGAGTAAAAAAGGGAACTATGTAGAAAAAGTGGTAATTCTCATTTGTGGAATGGTAATAGTGCAATTTTTTTTTAGTTTTACAAAATATGCATCAAAGAGTAAAAAAGGGAACCCGTAGAAAAAGTGGTACTTCTCATTTGTGGAATGGTAATTCTCATTTTTGGAATGGTAATTTTCATTTGTGGAATGGTAATAGCGCAATTTTTTTGGTTTTACAAAATATGCATCAAAGAGTAAAAAAGGGAACCTTGTAGAAAAAGTGGTAATTCTCATTTGTGGAATGGTAATTCTCATTTGTGGAATGGTAAATACCATTGAAAAAATGTTAAGAAGAATATATATATTAAAGGAACCAAGTGGCCCATCTGGTGGACCACTTGGTCTCATGCTCAACAATTCAATTAATATAATTTTTTTCAAAAAAAAAAAAAAAAACCCAACCCACTCGAAAAAAAGAAAACCCCCACCCCCGCCGCCGGTGGTCGGCGGCCTTGTGGTGGACGGCCGGCCCCGTGGCCCTCCGGCCGGCCGGCGAGGGTATTTTTATTTTTAAAATTTATTTAAAACTAAGGGCAAAAGGGTAATTTCACCCGAATTTGCATATCCCTCATAGGTTCTTGGTACTTCTCAGTCTTTCTACAAATTCAACGGACTTACGGGGTTTTGCAAATTCAAAAGGTATTTATTTGGAATTTTCCCAAGATAAAATGATGTTTCGAATATTCATAATTCTAAAATAAGTTAGAGTAAATACCCTTTACGGTCCCCCGACAAAAACGCGATCCCCATTTTGGTCCCTTAAAAAAAAGGTCATTTATAGTCTACAAAAAGGACGAATAAGGGTCGATTGGTTAACATTTGATCCTTTACAAATTTCCAAAAGGTCTTTTTTAGTCCCTTAAAAAAAGACAAATAAGGGTCAAATTTTTTTATAAGGGATTAAAATGGGGTCCGTGTTTTTGTCGAACCGAAAATGGTATTTACTCAATAAGTTATTCTGCCTACCTTTGCTTATCCCTCTCAATACCTTTAGATTATAATCTCATCCAACAACAGAGATTTGAAAGATAAAATAAGCATTTTTACCACTTCCTCTTTCTCACTGCCTCCCTCCTTTTCTCTCTCCTTCGCTCGCATGGATGAACACATCTTGCGAAAATATCTTTCCAAAGAATGGTTTGAAAATTTCTTTCTTCTTCTTGAACGTTAGCTTCAGAATTTGGGGAATGTATATTTATTATGGATAAAGATAACGATTAATAATAATTTTTTAAACAATTTAAGGTAGCTATACAAGTGTTGAGGGAAAAAAGGAAGATATGGAAAACCCAAGAAGAATTGTAAGATTGGGGGCAGCGCCAACAAAGGTAAACAACCTCAAATCGAAGGAATCACTTTCCCTGCCTATCCAAAGGATAGGTAGGAGAGCTCTTTCTCTCGATCGTCCGGATCGATCCGGATGGTCCAGATCGATTTTTTTACTTTCTATTTTTTCAAAAAAAAAAATATTTTAATAGGTAGAGAATCTAAAATAAAGATAATCTCTCAACTAACATTTTTTCAAAAAAATGATTTTTTTATTTAAAAATAAATAATTTAAAAATCAAATCGGGCCGTCAGATCCGATCCGGACGCCCCATCAGATAGGCAAATGGTGCCTATCCTTGGGATAGGCACCGAAAGTGGTTCCCAAATCGAAAGCATGAATCAACCTTATTCATTACTTCATTTGCGTTTATGTTAGAATCGAGAACCTTAAACCCTTCTTTTCCACTTGTCATTCTTTCCCACCATTCCCATAAAGTTCAAATGGCATCCACTCTTGCTCTTCGATTCCGATCTCATCTACTCCAAACCGCCTCATTGTTTCGCTTATCCCTTACCCCCAACTACGTCTCATCTCCGCCCGTGTTTGTTGTGTTGCTCTCTGATGTCCCTGCGATCCTTCTTCCTGATTTCACATCTTCTTCCTCCGGCCACTGTTTCTTCTCTACAGCTCACCGTTAGAGATAACAAAAAATCATTGTATTAATCAAGAAAGTTCAGTTTTGTACTTTTCTACTTTTTGCAAGGGACGAGTTCGTACATGCTAGCGAGAGGAGGTAGAGAGAGAGAGTGGGAGGCGATGGGAGAGAGAGGGGGATAAAAAGGTTTATTTTATCCCTCAAATCTTCACCATTGGATGAGATTATAATCTAGAGTATTAAGAAATGTAGACAAAATAAGAGTAGACAGAATAACCTATCTCATTCTAAAAAGGTATGAGTACCTTATTTATTCTTTTTAAAATTAAAATAAATGTGAGTGTGCGGGCGCGCATACATGGAAAAATTCTATTTAAATACCAATTAAATTTGCTAAACTCCCAGAAGCCTATAGAATTTGTTAAAGGATTGAGAAATGACATGGGTTAATGAGGGATATGTAAATTAGAGTGAAAAGTCGACACTGCGATTTAAAAAAAAAAGATTATATCTCCTTTCCTTGTTTAGTCATATGCAAACAAAAAGAGAGGAGGTGGCTTCAAGCAAAAAAAAGAAAAGAAAAAGAAAACAAGTGGGTGGAGGAGGAAGTGACATGTGAGCTTTCAGAGGATCATACTCAAAGAAAGGGAAGCCAAGGAAAGATTAAAGGGTAAGTATCTGTTCTCTCTCCTCACCTTTTCTGATTCTCTCTCTCTCTCCCCCCCACCATGGATACTTCTCTGCAACTCATAAGGAGTATAGGAAGGATTGGAAAGAGGGTGAGGAGAAAGAAAAAGGAATTCCATTATTGGAAGGGTTTGGGATGTTGTGGTTGTTGGGGCTAGACTACATTATTAAAAGGGGAAGGAAGGAGAGATGAAGACGAAGAATAGTGTCATAAGTGAAAAATCGACGAAATGACTTGTTATTCCAATGACTAAACTTGTAAATATCATTAACAAATTTGTAATTTCTATTACAAGATTTGTTAAAATTTACCTTTATTTGTTGTTTCATCGGAGACACAAGTAAAAAATCTAGCGAAAGCATTGGTTATTCTATTATGAACTTATAAATACCATTAACGAATTTGTAATTCCCATTACAAAATTTGTTAAACTTTTTCACTTGTGTTTCTAATGAAACCACAAATAAGGGTCAATTTTAACAAATCTTGTAATGAGGATTACAAATTCATTAATGGTATTTAAAAGTTGATAATGGGAATAACCATTCCTTTCGTTAGGTTTTTCCTTTGGGATCTCTGATGAAACAACAAATAAGGGTCAATTTTAACAAATCTTGTAATGAGAATTACAAATTCGTTAATAGTATTTACAAGTTTAGTAATGAGATTAACCAGTCCTTTCGTCAGTTTTTCAATTGTGACACCGTTCATCGTCTTCTTCATATTTCCTTCCTTCCCTTTCTAACAATGGAGTCCAGCCCAAATAACCACCACATCCCAAACCCTTCCAACAATAGAATTTCTCTTTCTCTCTCCTCTCCATCTTTCTCGGTCCTTCATATATTCCTCGTGAGTTGCAGAGAAGTATCCATGGGGCAGAGAGAGAGAGAGAGAGAGAGAGAGAAGGTAAGGAGAAAGAAAATATACTTATCCTTTAATCTTTCCTTGGCTTCCTTTTCTTTGCGTATGATCCTCCGAAAGCTCACCTTTCACTCCCTCCTCCACCTACTGTGTTTTTTTTTGCTCGAGGCCACATCCTTTGTTTTATGTATGCGTATGACTGAGTAAGGAAGGGGGATATAATCTGTTTTTTCCAAAGGGCAATGTCGATTTTTCACCCCAATTTGCATATCCCTCATTGACCTATGTCCATTCTCAGTCTTCTAACAAACTTAGTGGGCTTCTGGGGGTTTATCATATTTAACTAGTATTTAAATGGAATTTTCCCTATATATAATCACCCCACCCTACTGGCCGCTGTGACTCCCCTTACCGGCGCTCACCATTGTTCTTCTTTCTCCACAACCACCATCTTCTTCACCTCCATTGTTGATCTCGCACTCGCCATTGTTCTTCTTCTCAAATGCCTGCAGGAGATAAACGCTCCCCATCCCATCGACATGATCGTCGAAACCCACAGACCTCCACAGACCTATATGCCCTCTCCGACCTCCATTCCTCCCCTTTATAGTCGCTAATGCTCCTCCCTTACAAGCGACCAACTAAACCCAATCGGAGCAAACTTGACCTTGATGCTCCTTTTGATCATTCCTCTACTGTCGTCTTGAGCTTCTCAATTTTCAATCTAAGCCTCATGCATGTCATAATATATCTTTCCTTGCTTTGGCACTAGAATCGGAACCTCCTCAAACTCATATCTCGGCTCCCCCCAGACAAACCGAAATGACCAATCGAGCAACTATTCTCATTCAAAGCTATTTGATGAAGATGTTATTCCCGGAATCCGAAGCGATTTCGCGGAGATTAGTGGGAAATTCAAAACCAAATTTCCACTGTTGATGCATCTTCATTGGTGACTATGAGAGAGTTGAAGCGAGGAGAGAGGAGCAGGAGGCGAAAATTGTTCAAGCTTCCTCCTCCTCTTCTTCTTCTTTGAGCTAGAGAGCAAAGGAGAGTGGGATTTAGTGTTGTTCTTGGACTGATTTCATCTTCTTAGAGGAAGGAGTGTTTTGTTGAGGACTAGATCAGATGGCTAACTTCTAGAAGAGAAGGAGAGGACTAGATCGAGGTAATCGACGGTGGTGGTGGGGTGGGGTTACTCTTTTTTTAAAAAAAAAAAAAAAAAAAAAAAAAATCTTTGAGGGCATTTATGTCATTTCATTGTAACTTTAAAAGAGACAAATTATATACTAATATCTTTTTGGTATTATGAATATTGGAAACACATTTTTGTCTTTTCCTATTTTTGAAGTTCTTTATTTGTCTTTTTCCTATTATAAATAAATTTTATTCATGGTAAAAAAATCCTAATAAATTTGATAATGCTTAAATCTTATCAGATAATTATATAACTTTGTTGTTGTTTTGGAAGTTCAAGATTTTCACCAAACCTTTTTGTTTTCAATAATATTCATGTTTCATAAATTTATCACTTTCATTATCTTTCTATATTCACTTATCATAATTTTTTGGCCATTAATTATACAAATATCAAGGTGTTTTAGTTAAGGGCATGAGGCTCATTAGAGCCGCGCTAGAACGCCCGTTTAAGCCATGGCTCAGGGCCTCGGGCTTAATCGAGACCGGCCTACTGTTTTTTATTCTTTCGTAGCATTTTCATTATTTTTTAAAAAAATTAGTCAAAGAGTGAAGCATAGCCTTCTGCTCAAAGTGAAGCACAATCAAATATCTATGAAATTGATGATAGTGATGAAGAAGGTGACAATTGACAATGATAGTGGTATGCTTTTATATTTTATGTGAGTTATTTAATGTTGCTTAGTTTAATGCTTCTTAGTTTTATGTGAGGCAATTGTGGACAATGATTTGTTTTTTATTACGAATTAATGAATGTGTTTATTTGTTGGATGATTTGTATTGTTTAAATATTAATGTTGATAATATTTATTTGATAGATTAGAACTTTAATGGTTGCAATTTACTCATTATATTTCTTTGGAAAAAACCCAGAAAAAAATAGTTAAAATTTGGAATAGTAATTTTCAGGCCCTGGCCCTAGTACTATCGGGCCGGGCTTTGAAAAACAGATGTTTTCCTTATCTCAGGCCCTGTAGGGTCGGGCCAGCCCTGATTCCCAGCTCTAAGGTTCATATGCCCGTAATGGCCACCTGAGTCCGGTTAAAAAAGCCCAACTCGGCCTAAAAAAATTAGTCCATACATTATTTGGTCATCTTCAGGCTAGACCAAGTAGTGGGTAGGGCATCTTTTATATATATATAAAAAAAAGGTAGTGGGTAGGGGATATCAAAGAAAAAAAAAAGTAGTGGGTAGGGCTGGGCATGACATGCTGCATTGCCCATTCGGCCGGCTTGAAATGTATATATAATTGCATTTAAGTGTGTATATACCGATGTTAAATATATATTTGTTATAAAACTAAGTAAAATACAAGAGAGATTAAGATGAAGGAGATGAAGAAATGCAAAAGAGAAATGGAGAGAGTGATTCTTCTTTCTATTGTTCTCTTCCAACCTTTGATACATGCCTACTATATATAGGCAATGAATCCATTACAAGAGTTACAAAAGAATAAATCTACATAATGGTATATTATGAGGTTTTGTAAGTTATTTAAATTAGTCATAGAAAACTCCTATGCCATTCATGTCATAGGTTACATGGCTTTAGAAACTTCAAAAGACTCTTCTTGAAAAGGTTGTGGACATTCACATCAATATTGGAATATTCATAACACTCCCCTTGAATGTCCATTATGAATGTGCCTCATTAAAAACTTTAACTAGGAAAAACCCAGTGGGATGAAAACCTAGCCAAAGAAAAGAGTACAACATCCATTGATACATTGTCCAACGCCGCCTCATTAAAAACCTTTCTAGGAAAACCCGTGGGACAAAACTTAGATAAGGGAAAAAGAGTACAGCGTGTATCGACTCCCTTTTTTGACAACATCAGTATTACTCCCCCTAATGACTACATTACTTTCAATGTCTTTTGAGCATATCGTCCTTTTTGTCATCAAACATTCCACTGTGTACCTGCAAGAACTAAATATTTCCAGCAAAGTCATAATAATACTAACATGATTTCTAGGCATTCTTATAAGATATATCTAGATGCATATCAACAGATATTCATTAAAATGACTATATCATACATGCTCTAATAGTTTTAAGTCTTACAAAACTTCTTAAGTATTGTTCTCGAGAACTTTGAATTAGATGCTTCTGGCATCTTGAGTCTTTCAGGGACATGTGCTACTAGCACTCTTGGATCCTTTGAAGATTCTTATGCAATCTTCATAATTTAATAAGCCATATGCATATGCGATATAACAATATCTAATAGACGCATAATTTATCATTCATAAACTGCCAGATTTATCGTATCCACCACAAAATCATATTTTCCAATTTGGACTTTAGGTCTTTAACTATCATAATATGATTATATTTGCATCACTCTCAATTTTACTTATCCTCTTGGCCAATAATCTTTATATAATATCCTCATTTGATCATGTGATATCATCATCAAAATTGTTGTCGACAACTTTATATTTTCGGTTCTATTTTTCCAATTCGACATAACAATATCAATATTACTCAAAAATTACTGAACCCTCTTGAGGTTTTGCAATAAGTTATGTCTTGATACTCTTCCTGGAGTATTTGCCTCCTTAATATGATCATCTTAATTATTGCTCCAATTTATCCATAACGTTTATATTTGGAAGAATACTTACTCATGCTTCGAGGCATGTTACTTATTAGAGCATTTTTAGCTGGAATATGAGATTTAATAAATCTCATTTGGGTCAAGATAATTCTATCGGCAAATATATCATGAATGCATAAACGATGAACTTGGTTCATACTTCTTTATTCGAGGATATATACTTTGCTATAATACATTTCATATATTCTCTTGTCCAGCTATTCAATTTCTCCCCCTCATGTTGAGAAAATAATGTCAAATATCAATTGACTAATCATACAGTATAAGTTTCCTTAATCCATTTGTTTCCTTTAGAAACATCATTTTGTTTCATATAGAGACAAACAAGAAGAAGAAGGTCCTTATACAACATTTATCTCAACTTTCTTTCTATATCCATCTGTGTACATTGTGGTGGATTTATAAGTATTGCACATTCAAACATTTTCGATGGAATTTGTCTGGCTACTGACCAAAAGCCAATTTTACCGGGAGAATTTTGTTGGCTTATATAAGTGCTGCAATATGTAAGATCAAATATACCAACATAAAAATTTTGTTCTCATAAGAATTGATCTAGCTATTTATGGAGGCTTTAATTCATGATTTTTGGATCGTATAATCTGGAAATTGCACGCTTAATTTATTCAAACATTATTGCAAACTTGGGTTGCAAACATTCTTACACACTTCAGGTTGCAAGATAATAATCTCGCATGTAACCATCTTATCGATGCATCTTTCAAATTTATACGGTGTACATGCTATTTCAGGTGGGCCCATATAATTTGTTTGATATATTTCCGTAAATCTTGAAATCCAATACTGATCATGATCAATGATAATCTTGCAAATAATTTGTTTTTGAGAACAGACAGCACATAATTCATAAATAATATGTTAGTTATTCTTGAAGAATCTTCTAGTTCTTCGATGGATGTCAAAATGTAATCTTATTTGTATTATATGACTTGGATGATCAAACAAGTCATGCCAACAATAAATTTCTTTGGATTAGTAAACTTCCGGTTTATTATGACATATGTCTCAATCAATCATAAACTTTTGATCATAATCTGACATCCATTTTGGGAGATATATTAGGCTTTATGTGAGAAGTATATAACTTTTCAAAAATTAGCTCATACTTGTATTTGAACTCACTTGTTTTCTAACAATCTCCCCCTCAAGTGTGAGTCATATAAACATACTTTCTATATATATGCATTTCAAAATCACTTTAAAACCCTTTAAAGCTCGAAATAAAAATCTATGTTGATTTGTAACACCCCAATTTCTAATGTTATAATAATCTAAAATTTTATTGAAATTCGAAATAAATAACCTTAGGGAGTGTTACCGCCGCACTTGTACTGGGACAAGTGCAAGGCTACCTTATTACATTAACAAAAATTTGAACTTAAATAGATGTGTTTTATTCAAAAAGAAAGAAAATAAAAATAGAAATAAAATAAAATAAAACTAGCTAGGTTCATTGAAGGTTCTTCCTCACTTCCCACCGCTAGCCCCAACTCTTTTTTTTGTTTCATTTCGAAATTTCCGCTCCCAGAAGGATCATCGACCCATGAACACACACATCATCAAAGAATTCTTGGTAATCCTAATAAACAAAAATAATATAGAAGAACAATAATAATAACAATAAATAAAATATTTACATGATGATAAAGGAAAATACCATATACATATTTATAATCTAAAATATCAATATTCATCATATCTATATATTCTCATCGAATCAAATATTATTCATTATCTTTTTATTTAATTTTATTTAGACCTGGGAAACCCTGCCAGTCTATTTAGTTTAGTGGGAAGAGAACCATGGTAGACTCGGGAAACCCTGCCAGTCTACCCTGTGACCCAGGAAACCCTGCCAGTCACAATCAATCAAATGGCCATAAAACATTTCGTCCTAGTGTGCACACCTCTTCCCAAAGTTGCTACTAGTGTCCCGGTGAAACCCCCGCGACACCACTGGGGAAGAACGGATATCGTCGGTTCACATCAAATAATATTTTGAGGGCATAAAGCCCGATTGTGTTCATCACCTTGGGAGGTACCATCCCAAAGCTATCTTCCCATTTTGTTAAGTTATTTTAAAACACACTCATAATAAAATTCCTAAATTATTTCTATTATTTAATTAAATATGGAACACAAGGATACTTTGATATAAAATCTAATCATGTCCTATTTCATTATACAACGAATATTATATAAAGAAGGAAAGAATATCAAACAATATAGCATCAGACACAGCTAACATAAACATTAAAATTAACGTGCTTACTTTATTGATAAATAATAAATAATATATAAACATTGCATTGTGATAGCATGATTCTTTTAACATAGTTAGCATAGAAAGGGGAAATATATAAAATAAACAGATATATATTCTATATAATAAATAGAATATATAATAAGATTTTCTAATATAAATAAATAAAAAATAAAAAATATGAAATATTAATATAATTAATACAAATAGAAATATATTATATTATACAATATAATTAATAATAATATATTCCTATTACAATTTATTATGATACAATATATATAATATTTCAATTACATTTTATATTTCTATTTATTCTAGCTAAAGTCTAAGATCATAGCTAATATCTAGGGTCATTAATATCACTACCCAACAGACTCGGGTAAATTAAAATGACTCAATTATATATTTAATATAAATAGAAATGGATTATATTATATAATCTAATTAATATATTCCTATTACAATTTATTATGATACAATATATTTAACATTTCAATTACATTTTATATTTCAATTTATTCTAGCTAAAATCTAGGATCATGGTTAATATCTAGGATCACTAATATCACGCCCAACATGACTCGGTAAGGTAAATTAAAATGACTCCACTACTCCCAAAAAGATAGTTAACCACACGCTTATGATATTATAAAAAAAATCAGCACACAATAAATATTAAAAAAAAAAACTAAATAACTTAATCCCTCTTATTGTGGATATTAGCTACGTGCGGAAATATGCAACATTAACCACATTTAAAGAGTAAATGTATTTAATGTGTGTATATATATATATATATGTTTATATTTATATTCAGAGGCGAGCAATAGTTTTCAATTACAAACACAGGGGAAAAAAACGCATAGGCATATCATGGAATTGAAGCACGCAGGCCGAGACAAGAATTGTGTTCAATCCATCAAGAAAAACGCACAGCCATATTACATAGGTTCAAGCACACAAGCCGAGAAGAAGAAACCTATATATATTCAATTCATTCACCTAAATCGAAAAACCAGGCGGTCTGCAACGCAAGGCATCTTATATTCAATATTAAACCACTTTGCGAAGGCTATTCAATGTTAATTCTTATTGTTCTAGGAATTAAGATTGCCTATCAAAATTTACATAACTGATCTAAGACTCATGGGGATTAGAATTACACATGGGGATTAGAATTACTCATGGGGATTAGAATTACCTGGTCTCCGTTCTTGCTAGCGACCTAATTTTAATATGATGTGATGAAAGTATAGAAGGAGGATTTGAGAAGAAAAACAATGGAGAAGAAAAGTATCGAGCGTTTTAAGGTTTCGACGGCTAGACCTAAGTTTATAATTAAAACTTAGGGTTTAAGTATGGGTAATTTGGGCTTTTAGCTATTTCAGTTATAAAATAATACAATTAAATTTTTAAATTTCTATTATTAATATAATTATTGTCAATTAATAAATTGTAAAATAATACAAACATTATTAAATTCTAAATATTTATTTAATATATTATTGTTATTATTATTACTATTATTACTATTATTATTATTTTAACCAATTATCATCATCATCATCATCATCATCATTATTAATCTATTATTATTATTATTATTTCTAAAAATCCGGGGTATTACATTTGATTCGTCAGAACAAACATATAAGATTACATCACTAGATAATTTTATTACTCTTTAATAATATACTTCAATTTACTTATATATGTAAAACATATGAGTCCACCACATATGAAGATATTCATGATCAAAATAACTCAGAACCTTATGATTTAGAATCACACATATGAAAATTCTCCAAAGAGAAAATTGTCATGGCAATGCATTTATAAGATGAGATCACAATAAATGTAAATAATAATAATAATTTTTTTTTAAAAAATAAGAATAGAAACTAAACACCGTATTACCTTCTGGGCTTATTTGTTATTTGTCTTGGCTTCAAAATAAATCTAGAGATATTTCTCTGCAGCTCTTTGCCTCTCTTATAACATTGGGCAAAATATGCTAATTAGTCTCCAGGACTATTAGTCTTTAAACTTATTACGACATAAATCTCTGCAAGTTATTGTCTTCTAGACAATATTTTTCCAAGGCTATCAAAATCTTTTTATACAATATTTGAAACATAAGTCTTCAGGGCTTTGATATTAATAACAAACAAATATCACTTTCTTGTCCACCATTCATCTCTAGATGTGCACAAGCTCCCATACCTCTTTCGTAGGTATAGAAGACTAAAAACCAAATATCTCATAAAGTTCAAATGAAAATTCTTAAAAATTTGGTGTGCGTAGTAAAATAGTATGTAAATAGCAATAATAATATAATATATTATCACATTGCTTCAGGCCAAATTATCGGCTTTAGTTCAATTTGTCTTATGGCTTGGCCAAATTATCACATTGCTTCAATTGAATTTGTGTTTCCTCATGGGCTAAACCAATTTGTGTCTTCTCATGGCTTCGGGCCAATTTGTTTCATAAGAAATTAAATCAATATGGCCTCCGACCATTTATCTTCAGGATAAATAAAAATTATATATATATATATATAGCATCGGGTCATATAATAATGAATCAAAGAATATGAAAATAAAAAAAATAAAAATTAAAGATATTAAAATTAAAACTTTAAAACTACGGCCATTTAGTTCTCAAAATGAGAATTTAAATTTATATGGCTTCGGCCACAAAATAAGAAATTAAAGTGATATGACTTCCGGTCATATAATTTGAGAATAAGAAAATAGAAGTGTATGGCTTCTCGCCATAAAAATATCAAAATAAGAGTAAAAGAAATATGACTTTGGTCATATAATTTGAGAATAAGAAAATAGAAGTGTATGGCTTCGGCCATAAAAATATCAAAATAAGAGTAAAAGAAATATGACTTGATCATATAATATCAAAATAATAAATCAAAATGTAAGATATACAAACAATAATAATAAATCAAAGTAGGAATAAAAAGACTATGGCTTACGGCCATGAATAGGAAATCAGAACAATATGACTTTGGTCATATAATTTGAGAATATGAAATCGAGGTGTATGGCTTCTCGGCCATAATATTAATAAAATAAAAGAGATTGCATTAAATATAAAATAACATAACATTAAAAGTTAGCAACAATAACATAACAATAAAAGTAAAATGTTATGTTAGCAACAATAAAAATAAAATGTTATGTTAGCAACAATAACATAACAATAAAGGTAAAATGTTATGTTAGCAACAATAAAAGTAAAATACTTAATTTAAATGTTATGTTAGTAACAATAATATGAATGTTATGTTAGTAACATAAAAGTAAATGCTTAATTTAAATGTTATGTTAGTAACAATAATATAAATGTTATGTTAGTAACATAAAAGTAAAATGGTTAATTTAAATGTTATGTTAGTAACAATAATATAAATAGTAAAACAATCGTAAATTACTATGCAATTACTTGTGCATGAATAAAATTGATGGATGAATAATGATAAATAGTAAAATTACTATATAAAATAGTAAATAATCTCCAATCTTAACCATGGAACCCGATGTATAAAAACAATCGGTAAAAGAGTATTTTTAATTCCATATAGTGGTTTAGATTATCCCGGATATACAAATAAACATATAATAAAAGCATTAGAGAAAGTAGATGAAATCGTTAAAGAAATTATACATTCGTTATAGCAATCATCATGCCGATAACGTGTTATAAAACTAAGTAAAATACAAGAGAGATTAAGATGAAGGAGATGAAGAAATGCAAGAGAGAAATGGAGAGAGTGATTCTTCTTTCTATTGTTCTCTTCCAACCTTTGATACATGCCTACTATATATAGGCAATGAATCCATTACAAGAGTTACAAAAGAATAAATATACATAATGGTATATTATGAGGTTTTGTAAGTTATTTACATTAGTCATAGAAAACTCTCATGCCATTCATGTTATAAGTTACATGGCTTTAGAAACTCCAAAAGACTCTTCTTGAAAAGGTTGTGGACATTCACATCAATATTGGAATATTCATAACAATATTCATTATTTGACAAAACTGAACAAGTATATATACTTACTATTAAATTAGAACATAATGAATAAAAATATTTTCTATTTACTCAGCAAATATGCATATTTTTTTATACACATATCTAATTAATAAATTGGTAAAATGAATTTTTGAGAAATAAATTATTATTAAAAAGTAAGAAAATAATCTATAGTGAATTAATTTGTTTTATAGGAAAATGAAATGAATCTAAACAATAAAATCTAAAAAGGACTATTTTAAAGAATATGTTTCTTTTTATGACAAAAAATGTTTTTGAAATATCAAAATATAATTGTTTATATATATATATATATTTTGGATGTTTCGTTATTTTTTTCAATTTTTGAAAGATTCTTGGGTATAGAATCTTTGTCAGTACAAAAATTGCTTGGGCTTTCTCAGTGCAAAAATGCTGTTTTTTTTTTCTTAAGTTGTTCCAAGCAGTTTCTAAATTGCTAATACTCATCAAAACTAGTTGCATTCCTAACACATTTTGGAAGACCACACCTAACCTCAGCTTTGTCTACATGAGAAAATGGTGTTTGAGGTGGCTTTAATATTTTATTCGATTCTATATACAAGTCACCTTCAACCATCTCACCAAAATTAATAAATAATGATTAATTTATTAAATATATCTTAAATTAAAAACAATTCAAAATTATTGTTATTCAAATTCTTCTCACATCTCTCATATTTTTTGTAGCATGAATAAATAAGGGTAAGATTGAAAAATAATATTGTTAATACCTCTTTTAATGATTTATATTATGGACTAAGGATCTTTTTCAGAAAGCGTCATATATTTTAGACAAGATGCTAATATCTTTTTGTTTTTTTTTTTGTTTTTGATAGAAAAAAGTTTTGGAGGGGTTCGACTATTTTTTTGTAGCACGAATAAATAAGGGTAAGATTGAAAAATAATATTGTTAATACCTCTTTTAATGATTTATATTATGGACTAAGGATCTTTTTCGAAAGCGTCATATATTTTAGACAAGATGCTAATATCTTTTTTTTTTTTTTTTTTATAGAAAAAAGTTTTGGAGGGTTCGACATCGTCCCCACTGAGTCGGGGCACGGCCTCGGGCTCTATGAGCACTTACTGGGGACTTACGAGATCGCTACCAAAGGAGTCCTGACGCGAGGGATCGAACCCACGACCATTTAGGCCTAGTCCCGGATCCCTTACCATCTTTGCCAACTCTCATTGGTAATAATATCTTTTTGTTGATACCTTGTAAGTGTAACAAAAGGAAAAACAATTTGGGAGAATTACACACAGGTCCCAAGGAACAGAGATAATTACAATTAGGTCCCTTGAAATCATGAAATTACTCACGAAGTCCCAAGGGACTTCGAGTAATTATTTCATAATGTAAAATTACTTTCTTTGCCCATAGTGCATATTTCACATGAGCGATTAACAACACAAAAAGCATAAATTAACAACACAAAATGCATGTATTAACAACAACTTTTGAAAACCCTGAATTTGTGTTCTTTCACTACTAGAAGCGATTAACAACAACAAAAAACATAAATTAACAACACAAAATGCATGTATTAACAACAACTTTATTTATTAACAAAATTCGGGGTTTTCAAAAGTTGTTGTTAATACATGCATTTTGTGTTGTTAATTTATACTTTTTTGTGTTGTTAATCACTTCGGAAGTGAAAGAAGACAAATTTGGGTTTTCAAAAGTTGTTGTTAATACATGCATTTTGTGTTGTTAATTTACGCTTTTTGTGTTGTTAATCGCACGTGTGAAATATGCACTATGGGCAAGAAAGTAATTTTACATTCTGAAATAATTACTCGAAGTCCCTTGGGACTTCGAGTAATTTCATGATTTCAAGGACCTAATTGTAATTATCTGTTCGCTCCTGGGACCTGTGTAATTTTCCCAAACAATTTTAAAGAGCTTCACTCATTAGACCTAGCCCAAATCATGCATGTACATGACCAGGCCTGTGTAAATTGTTAGACCGGGCTTTGGGCTTGAGACAACTCAATCTCAGCCCATTCTGACCAATGCATAATCCTTACTCAAAAGTCAAACCAGACAACAAATTAGAGAAAAGTAGAAAACAACACCATGTGACTAGAAACCAGATCAGGACAACCAAAAAACCAGGTTCAAAGGGTAAACACATGTTCTGATATCAATCGTAATAAAATGTGCTGAGAAAAGTTAGTTTAGACGAAAATATAGTTTAGCAAAAGCAACATCATTGGAAAGATTAAGGTTTGAACAGCAAAAGCTGCCTAAAACAAACATTCAATGAAAATTGCGTTTGCAAAACTGGGTTTGGGTGATATTTATACACAGCCGATCAGGCAACTTGTGTTTGTCTATTTTGGTGAAAGCAAGTGTGTTTGGGATTACATAGGACATTTAAACTTTTTAAAACTGACTTTTTTTAAATTTGATGAAAGGCATCCCACATTACTTTGAGTTTGAGACTAACATTTTTCAAAACTTTGGAGTGCAAATGATTTTATTTTCTCCCAACAAGCACGCTTTTTGAAATTTGAACTTGAAACTTATTTTTCTAATATATAATTCAAATGATTTTCTGTCAAACTAATTTTTTTAATAAAAACCTATTTAAATATAAATTAAATTACACTAATTAACTTTTATATCCCAACTTCAATTTGCAAAAGTTGAGTTGAAGTATCTCTTACTTTTGGTTTTTCTTTATATTTAAACCATTTTTCAATTCAAAGTTTCAAACTAATTTCTCTCAAACTTTTTTTTTAAAATAAAAACTTATCCAAATATAAATCACATCAATTACAGCCAATTGACTTTATCCTAATTTTAATTTGCAAAAGTCAGCTAGGATAAAACCTAATTACTTTTACAAACATTCATCCAAACAATCAAGTATTGAAACACTACACTACTTGATACTTCCTTTGATCCTTAATATAAAATCTATTTATCTAATTTGATTAGATTAAGGAAGTTAGTTAATATGACATGTATTTTCTAAAATACCTTAATCATTTTCTTTAATTCCCTCCTCCCCTCTCTCCTTTATTATTTTTGAGGAAGTATCAATAGGGGCAAATAAGGTAAACATTGATAAATATAAAAATTATGTTTTATATTTAGGATTAATATCAACTCCAAATATATCTAAATATATGGATGAGTATCTTCTTGAGGGGTTCTTTAGGAGCGTTGCTTGATCTGTTGATTTGGCCATCATATTACATATTTGCACAACCTCTTTATTTCTTTGGTGGTCCATTTATCTCAACATCATACTACATATGGGTGTCAGCTTTTCCAGGTTTGCGCAAAGAGATCAATGGTTCACGTCTTGTTCATCATCTGATTTGGTTCACATAAAATTTTGGAGGACACTACAAAAGCTGACTTTCTTACTGCATAATAATGAGTGATGAGTTGCAAGCTACAGATTCTGAAGAAGGAGCAGGCGAAGGAGAAGATGGGCAGTAGAATTTATGCTTGCTATAAAGAAATCAACTAACCTGATGGATATTGTTGAGCATAGAATATGGATTCTTGCTTATGCTTCGACTACGTGGCCACGTTTCTGACACACTGGAATCTCCCAATCTCTGTGTTTTCTGATATAATATCATATGAAAAGAAGTTCGACAATTTTTAAGATTCCGATTACTACTTATGCTTTTTGTAACATTCCTGCCAATTTGAACCCACATGATGTTGAAATTTATATATAGTTAGATTAATCTGTATACTGATACTCTTCTCATCTTGTTAAGAGAATATGTCTTAATATCTGCACACGTAATGATGTTCACTCATACGTGGCTCCAATCCAATCTTGATGCAACTCGCTAGTGGATGGGTTGATTCAGTGCAAAGCTATATGATTGATTTGTTGGATATGATAATAACTACACTAATAAATCATGCTTCATCTGATATTAAAGGTAGGAGTTAAAACCAATTTACCAAATTTATTTAAATTAAGGAAGCTAATTAATTAAGTTTGTTGATAGGACATGTTTTTTTCCCCTCAAAACATCTTAATCATCTTTTTTAATTCCATCAATCTCTCTTTTACTTGATTATTGTTATAAGGGAACATTATAGGAGTAAATTAAGAAACATTGACAATTATGTCTTACATTTAGGGTTAAAATCAATTTTTTTCCTTGTTAAATTTTACATTAAGAGGACTAGATGAGTAATTTACAGATAATGAAGAATTAGTTATGTTAGTTATTTATAAGAAAATGTGTGTTGATTTTTTTTAAAGTACCAATTTTACTTATTTGTATTGGAAACTACTCTATCAAGAGAAAACCCCTTTTATATATTAATCAATAGAAACACTGAAGAAGTGGATTAGGATTTTAGTTTTAGGATAAAACACAAACCCCTTTTATTACTAGCTTTTACATTTAGTCATATTGGGATAAGAGTTTTATTTGCCACGGAAGTTTTCACTCAGGAGCACTAGGTGGACGGAAGTTTTTTTGGCTCAAAATTGCCACGGAAGTTCATAAAACGTAGTAATTTTGTCCCTCCGTTAATTTTGACAATTAAGTTTAACTGAATGCACACGTGACATGCCACCTCATCAATCAAATAAGAGTTAAGTATCATTTTTGTCCCGAAAGTTTTCGCTGAGGAGCAAGTTTGCCCCAGAAGTTTACAAGACATAGCAATTTTGCCCTTTTGTCCCCCAATATTAAATTTGACTATTAAATCGGTTAAAGAACACACATGTCATGCCTTGAAAATGTCGAACTTGGAGTCAGAGAGAGAGATTATTGAGATGTTGAGCTCAAGGGGCCAGAATTTGTAAAGCCAAACTGGTCAAAGGGACCGAAAGGTTGTCGTAAAACCCAGAGGAAGCATCACTTATGATCTAAGCAAATGAAATGCAAAACGAGAAATAAATTGTTCCAAAAATTGGTTCAGTAAGACAAATCAATAGTGATAGTATTTACCTTTGTATAGACTGATCTAGGCCACCCACCTTGTTCCATAAGGTAAATCTATACTGCTCCTAAAAATTACAGCGATTTTAAGTGATACTTAATGAACTGATTTTTAGGATAATTCATTATTGATTTGTTCCAAAAATTGGTTTGATCTAGACAAATCAATAATAAATTGTCCCAAAAATTGGTTCAATAAGCATCACTTAAAATCGGAGATTTATCTTGTGGGGGATGGGTGGCCTATGGGTGGCTTACAAAGTAAATACTATCACGATTGATTTACAAAGGTAAATTTCTGGGACACTATTGATTTGTTTTTTGCGTTTCATTTGCTTAGATCATAAGTGATGCTTCCTCTGGGTTTTGCAACAGACCTTGCAGTCTCTTTGACTAGTTCGGCTTCACAAATTCTGGCCGTCTTGAGCTCAACGTCTCAAGGATCTCCCTCTTTGACTCCAAGTTCGACCTTTTCAAGGCATAACATGTTGTAACATATGTGGATATTTCTTTGGCACACAAGGCCTCACGGTTTTGATTTAAATAGTCAAATTTAATATCGATGTGGGACTTCACGTGAGGCCTTGTGTGCCAAAGCGGACAAAATGATACTTAATCTTATTTGTTCTTTAAGTGATTTAATAGTCAAATTTAATATTGTGATGAGGACAAAATTGCTACTTTTTGTAAATGTCACGTGTACACTCAATTAAACTTAAGCATGCCGAAATGTATTTCGGTCAAAATTAATGGAGTCAAAATTAATAGAGGGGCAAAATTGCTACTTTTGTAAACTTCTGTGGCAATTTTGAGCAAAAAAAACTTCTGTCCATCCAGTGCTCCTGAACGAAAAATTTCGTGGCAAATAAGATCTTTATCCCTAGCCACACTAGACTCTAATTAATCTGAATTTAAGTTGAGTCAGGCTCTAAAGGTAAGTCAGCTAGTAAATACTTTTGTTTTTTTAACATTCAAATAAGCTCAAACTCAAAATTTCATGTTTAAACAACTATATATTCTTTCAATTTACAAAGTCATGTTTACCTAATTCAAATTAACAAATAAAAAAGTTAAAAATTAGTTTATAGTTCTAAAAATTACTCTATCTTTTAAAAAATACCCTCAATGAGTTCTCATTCAATCTTACCCATCCATATTCTGAATACCAAGATAATTACTCAACAATACCCAACAACATCACCATTGGAAAAAAAAAAAAAAAATACTACTACCTTCTTCCTTAATACAAGATTACTAAAAATTAGATCTTATATTAAGGACTAAATATAGTAATTGTTATATAGATTTTTTTAAGCCGCATTCACTTTCATGCTTAATTTGCTGTGCAGCCAGTAACATAATCCTGAATAAATTCTCATATTTTTGTTAACATGCAATAGATCACTCCCTTACATTTGTAAAAAAAAAAAAAAAGAGATATAACAATCATGAGAGGTAGGATTGATGAGTGTGCAAGGTGTGGAATTCTTATCAACATTAGTGATGGATGTGGGAAGAAGCAGAATGTGGCAGAAAATGGAAAGAGACAGAGAAACCAGGTTCTGTCTTTTGATGGGCAAAGGAAAACCAGATTCTGTCTTTTGATGGGCAAAGGAGCACATTACTACTCAAATAAAGAAACTATTCCATTGGAGAGACCTTCAAAGCCGTATTTAATTTTGTCGTTTCATTCCAAGTGCGTTACAGAGGAATTGATAAAGAGACAACTCTTGTGGGAAAGAATATCTTTTTTTAACGTTTTTATGGCAATTAATGCTTTAGATTCTTGTCCACCTAATGTTTCCCTGTTTAGTTCAATTAATGATTGGTGATTCCCCTTTAATCCTTGTTCCATTACCACCTGCTTCCTATCTTTAACACCATTATGCTTCTCTCTTACCATTCTAGTCCTATTTATAAATTCAGTTTCAGGTAATAAATGAGATTGTGACAATTTTGTCCATATTAATTGTATAATTGGAGAGAAGAAAAAGTTGAAAGATACTTATTCATAAATGAGGGCAAAGTTAAAAATTTATCCCGTAATCATTGAGCTAGCTACACCTTCCTTGGCATGTGTGATTTAGTCAAAATAGACTTATAAATAGGACCGAGTGCTACTCTCCTATTTATAAAAACTTAATAACTGAATTACATAGTTTAAGAAAACGGTTAAAATTAGTTAAAAATAATAATAATGTCGACATGAAATTAGTTTTTCAAGTATATCCTTATTTTTAAGGGTAAGTAAGAGAAAGAAATAAAATAAAATAAATATAAATATCACTATCCTTTTAGTTAATGCAATGCATGTAATTAATAAGGAGTAAAAATAAAAATACTCATTAAATGTTCGACCAAGGTAGTTAAGATCGTGATTTTACTTAAAAAAGGAGAAATACTAACATATTTCAAAGTGCCATGTTATAGGTTTTAGCCTATTAAAAAAACACATAACCTAAATTTAATACTAAAAATAAAAGTTTGAACTCAAATTGCAAAAACATTTCAGTTTAGTTTACGAAAACTTTCATTTGTTTACACATAGGTTGGTCAAAACTTGTGTTTTGAATGCACGTTTGGTCCTTTAATTGTTAAACGTTACACATATTAACGAAAATAGCGCCACTCGAACGGGGACGTTCAACCACATTCGGATAATTAATCCTTCCTTCCTTCCTCCAAATTCCTTATATATTAGTATTTTAATAAATTAATATTTTAAATCCTATTAATTAAAAAAAATTAATCTTTACGAGACGAGACGCGATTTGAATGGGTTTTTCACAATTTGTGAAGATTAAATATATTTTTTTGTCAAAGAAAATTAAATATTTTTCAATTAATAGGATTTAAAATATTAATTTATTAAAATACTAACATATAAATGCGCTCGGCTCTTTTTCTCCAAAAAAATCGCGATCTTAAAATACGAGTTTACACGCGATCTTAACTACCTTGGTTCAGACAACTATAGTCGGGCTCTTATAAAAAAGGAGAAATACTTACATACTCTCAGAGTGCCATGTCATAGGTGCTCTGGCCTATTAAAACGCAACACATAACCTAAATTTAATACTAGCACTTTTTTTATTTTTGCTTAAACGAGAAAAAAAACCCTCCCACGTGCCTCTCCATCTCGAGGTCTCGTCGCCCCATCGTCTTTTTTGAAGCAAAGCTTTCTTCTTCCTTAGAATCAACGGGCTATTATTTTTCAGATGAAATCGGTTTTTGGGTTTTCCTTGGAATTCATACAGATAGCGAACCAAACATTCGGAATGCCAACCGAGATGTAAGATCTTCATATAGAATCTGAAAATCAAAATCATCCCAAAAACATTGAAACCCTAGAGGAGGAGCTGAGAAGCAAAAACCCACATCCAATCTCACTCACCTGAGTAAAGAACTTCAAAGTGGAAGAAAAATCCACAACAAACAAGCCAAGAACAATCCGGAAAATAGAAGTAGGGCTTCAAAATACAAGGAAGGTGGGGCTCTTAAACCAAATTAGTGTTTTTTTGTATACTCCTCCTACTTAATATTATAAGTTACCACTCAAGTTTTATTTATAAGTCCAAATTAACTAACTCTCACATGTCAATGGAGAGTGAGTTAACTAATTAATTATGGGCTAAATTTCCAATTTTGCTTTTATCTATGATTGGTTCCAAAAGTTGATATAAATAAATTCTTTTTGTTTATTAAAATTAATAGGGGCAAAAAAGTAAAAAAATACATTTATTACTTTAAAATTGAACTTATAATAAGGACCAAATTTTTTTGTTAAAATAGATTTATAAATGGGACCATAGTGATATTTCTAATTACTACACCCGAATCAAGGAGATGTATAGTTGACTCATTAGTTTTGTTTGAAAATAAAACGTTTTTACAACTTGACCTATATTTATAATCTCAGAAAAACATTACATTAAACTTTTAAGTCTTCCCTGTAGTAAATTGTAATAGGGGTAATATTTTTTTAAAAAATTATTAATGACTTACTAAGTAACCTGTATTATAAGCTAAGGTTTTTTCTTTAAAACATCCTATATTTAGGACAAAGGAAGTATATAACAATCTAATATGATATTATTATCGTATTAATTATATTTGAGTTTTGTTATGTTCAAATAAGAATAAACTTCTTCAACTTTTATGATCTTACTGTTAAAAAATATCAAATTTCTTCTACTCATTTCAACCATCATTAGTTGTTTTGGTTAATTTACTTTATAATTTGATCAACGTGAAGACAACATGACTTTTATGATCTCTGCCTGTTTAGATGGCTTTGAAATCAATTGATAGCATCGCTATGCTTAAATTACATGTCATATGTTAAATGTTATTTTTTAAATGACACAACATATAATAAAAAATATAAAAATTTGATATGACAATGTAAGAGATTGATAGTTAAAATATGAAAAATTAGAGCCCTTAATTAAAAATTTTCAAAGTTAGAGAAGTTACATCAGTGGCGTAACTATGTTATGGCAAATTTACTACCCGACTGATCTTATAAAATTTGTTAAAATAGATATGTATTTATTATATGATATTTTATTTGGCCACAAATTTGGCCCCAACTAATTTTTTATCTTCTCTGTAAAGATAATGTTTGTTTCATTACTCATTAGGCTGTGGAGGAAAGTAGAATTTTTCTTTGAGATACCGAAAAGATTAGTATCATCCTATATATTGTTTTGATTTATAATTATGTTATTATTTGTTTGTATTTTCCAGGTTATTTGATACTATTTAGTAAATACTCCCTCTGATCCTTATTTAAGGAACCAACTAATAATTCTCACAAGTCAATAAAAACAGTTAAAGTCATTAAATTTGTCCTAAAATTTAAGTAATTTTCAATATTATCCCTATTAATTACACTAAACTCTAATATCATATTAATTATTACTCTCACTCACTACCTTTTTAATTATGGGTATATATGAAAAAAAAATATTTAATGCTATTTAGAAACAAGCAAGTGTTTTGTAAAAAAATAAATATACTTGTTAGTTGGTACTTATAATAAGAATTAAAGAAGTAGTTCAATATATTTATTTTTTGGCCTCGCTAAAAAAAAATTTCTGGTTCCGCCCACCGATACATGCAACTCACCGATAATTCACAACGGCTTTGTGTATTTTAGCCTTTATATATATATATATATATATATATATATATATTAAATAAACTTGAGGGATTATATATAGTTTAGCCAAAGAAGAATAATGACAACATTCGCCACATGCATGGATTTCCATGCTTTATACTGTTTGAGCGAATAGAAATCTGGAAAAATAGAGGTCCCAAAACATAGTGGAATGATGACCACGACTAAACAACAAAATAAAAGTAAAAGCTAGTGTATGTCAGATAGTGATACCCCTTAATTAAAAAAAAACTACATGATTTTTTTATTTTTATTTTTTATATATAAAAGCTGACATCTTGTTAGGAAGGGTGCAACAAATATTAAATCTTAATGAAAAATCATCATATATAGTTAATTAAAGTAGAAAATAAAATGAGTAATAAAATAATAGATGGAGATACAAAAATTTAATGTGAAAAAATTTCTCCTTCAATTTGAGTGAGGGCAAACAACACGGCACAAAACGAAAAGATTTTACTATCTTTAAAAGGAATACAATGTTCAATGCTCTAATACAAAGCTTAACTATAGAATGACAACAAGTTCACCTCATCCATAAAAATCACCAAAGGATTATATTGATAAAATAGAGGAGAAAATAGAGCAATAAAATACATATCTCTTGAGCAAAGATACAATCTGAATGTGCTAGAAATCACCAAATGCAAAAGCTGCAATCACAAAATCGTATACCAACGTTCTTGTGAAATCTAGAGAAGGTATAAATTAAAGCTCCAATCCATGATCCCATCATTCAGATTCAAGGTCCATATGTATCGAACACCTCCAAAAAATTTCAGGCCAATCAGAATAGAAATAATAGCCTAATCATTGACTTGATCAAACTCACTCTGCAGCAGACATGAACGAACATTTATGAAAATTCCGGGGGAAATAGAAGACTCATGGATAATCTGGCAGTCCAAAATGAAGTTCCGTGTCTAGAGCCTTCACAAACAAATTCATATCACTCCGACAAGAAATCAACTTCCAATCTTCAGCAAGATCAAATATAAACTTGCTTTTTTTCCACACACAAACTTGCAGCCTTTTCTTCCCTTAATAGGGTTCTCTCTTTTATTTCTTTCCTTTTCTTTTTATTTCCTTTTTATTTCTCTTTTCATAAATAGGAAACACACAAAATAAGAAATAAATAAAACTGAACAATTAAAACTTTGGCTCCACATACGAGGGACATCCTATGGCCCAACAATGCACATGTATATAAGCTCAACATATATTTCATTATATTGCAATAATATTGTTAATTTACAGTATGGTAGCTTTTACTTTTTTTGGGCATCAAGAGTATTGACTTTATTTAATTATATGCCATGTATATGCAAAGGTCTATTAAGAGACAAAATACTGTGACCACTGTGTTATGTGTTTCAAGTCGTTCCTCTCCCAATAAACTTTCTTTCTATATATTTTTCTTACATCCACATCATTGTAATTCTCAGTCCTTTACAACTAGCCAGGTTCCCTTGCTTTATAAACATTTTCTCTCACTAATCAATTGTGGAATAGATAAGTAGATCATGGGTCTGGTTGGTATGATATGTGTTATGAGTTCCACACATAGTCATAGAGCTTTATAATTTATAAGTTCAAGGGACTCTCATGCTAACCAATATGTTAGTCTTTTGGAATTAGTTTCTTCGATCCTTTGGACTTTCGTGTTCATAATAAGAATACTTTTATTTGAAGGACGGTGTTCAGTGAATAAGGCTATCAACAAAGGATTCTGACATCTTTTGGGATGTTTTCTCTCTGTATACTTGTATGTTCATAACAATATGATGAACATTTTAGCCAAAGCAACAAATCATAAACAACAAAACACATATATAAGCGCCCATTTGACAAAGTGCTGTTTATGATTTGATTGTATACGTTAATTTATTTGATATTACTTATAACTCACTTTAGCATGTTTTACAAAGACTGGAAAAACCTTAAATTTCATTAACTCTATCTTTCTAGGTCCACAAAAAAAAAAAAAAAAAAAAAAAAAAAAAAAAAAAAAAAAAAGCTCTCTCTTAACATTCAACATCTTTCCAATTTTATCTTTATTTAATATATATTATATCTCATGAAAACATACAATAAATTACGGGTAAAATTGTATATTCATATGAAAATTTCATAATTATAAATAGGACCAAAAAATTTATTCCTCTCTACTCTATAAACAGGATTAAAATATTATAATGCATGCATCATACAACTATACAAGCTTGCATGCACACACATTACTCCCTCCCCTTCTAAATAATAAAGAACTAGACAATAGATTCATTTTGATCTTAAATATAGAATCTTATCAATCCACTTTAATTTATCTCCCAAATTTATAATTTTTCCCCAAAGCATTCATATTGATTGCATGTATTAAGAGAATTTTCATTACGGGGTAATTGTAGCACATGATTGAACATGGTATATTTGGAAAAATAAAACTCATTTACTGCAAATAACTAATTTAACTAATTTTTTTAATATTCACAATTAGTTATCTTTTTTTTCGCAACGCAAATTAATTATTTAGCTCTTATATTAAGCCCACGAGGTAGTAATTATATATGCATGTACATTATGAATTTTCGATAAACAAAATCAATACTAATAACTTCCTTTTGTAATCAGCACTGAATATACCACATAAATACATGCATGGCAAACCCCACCTTTTAAAATTGTGTGTGTGTGTGTAGCGAACCTGACTTTTGTGCTTTTTTTTTTTTGGCTAGATATGCTAAAGATATAAAAGAAACTTTTATAACTTTCATTAATCTCTACTTTGTTGTCTGAAGGTGGTAGATGATGAAAAAGGTTTATTGTATCCGTTTTGGATTAATAACATTGCATGATACAACTTTCATTCAGGAAA
The DNA here is from genome assembly GCA_019022655.1 of Acacia acuminata. NCBI lineage: Eukaryota > Viridiplantae > Streptophyta > Magnoliopsida > Fabales > Fabaceae > Acacia > Acacia acuminata. The sequence goes on from JAFJYI010000045.1 coordinate 372,793, forward strand.
ACAAATTTGATCTGCTTAACCAATAGGCGTGATCTCAAAAACCATTCCTCACAATTATTGGGTATTTCAAAAACTTCCTCTTATTTTGATGCTTTGATTGATTGAAAAATATGTTAACATAAACTCAACCATATATAACTTACTCTATTTGGTCGTTAATATAAGACATATTTACCTTATTTGATTAAATTAAGGAAGTTGATAATTTAGTTAATATAACATGTATTTTCTAAAACACTCTAGTTAATTATCATTTTCCTTAATTTACTCTTTCATTTCCTTCTTAATTATTGTTGACAAAATTAACATCAATATGAGTAAATTTTGGCAAAAAAAAAATTGATAAATATGAAAATTATGTCTTATATTTAAGACTAATATCAACTCCCAAATATTATCTTATATTAAGGACCTTATTTGATTAAATTAAGGAAGTTGGGGTAATTTTATAAAACACTCTAGTTAATTATCATTTTCCTTAATAATCAATATGACAAAATTCATCTGTAACCTAAAGAGTTCTGCATAGTATCATGATCCTCTCATGTGAATACTTCTTCATTTGAAGTATCATTCCTTGTTCGAGCAAAAAAAAAAAAAAAAAAAGGTATTATTCCTTGTTCATATAATTAAAAAACTATAAGGATAGGTAGTAATGTCAATAATTGAGAAAACTATAAGGATTGACAAATTATTTTTCCCAAAAGATTATGTTGAGAGAACTACAACGAACTTCATTTATTCATAAAAGTTAATAAATAATTAAATTGAGAAGATAATTTTTTTTTAGAGATATCTGATTAACATATCTGGGAGTAAACTGGAAAATAATTTTATGAGAGCCAAATTAATAATAGTATATCTTACTAAAAATGATCGAGTTTTATAATAATAAGCAATAAGGGTCATTTTCGCAGAATAAGCAACTTTTCTTTCGACAAAAAGAATGCTTGCATAATTGCATAATAATAATAATATTTAATAGCATACTATAAAGTGATAGCAACAAAAGTAAAGAGGAGTTGTTTTATTATTATAATATTATATCATAATGATAAAATGGTATAACTTCATTATCATGCTTCGTAAGCTAGATTTTCCACTCTCTTTTAAGTTAAGAATAAATTCTCTATTTTTTTCCCTTTATGAATTTCTCAAAAAATTAATGTAACTTTCCTTCGTTGATATTTGCTTGAAGGCAACGAAGTTGAGAGCATGCATGCATCTGGACAACATTTTGGTTGAAGAGTGTGTCAGAAGTTCTTTAATATGTAATGAAAATATTGGGAAAAAAATTATATATGTAATCAATAATGTTATTTAAATTCGGATTATTTAAAAACAAAGTATATAATATTTTTTAAAAATAAAAGAGAGAATGATATAATAAATGAGTTGTATATGAGGTTAATCCACTTTGCATTTTTACGTACTATAGCTTTATTACTTATTAATTATTAATATGATTATAACTTGAATTTTATTTTTAAAATTTCCTGATAAATAACTAAAAATAAAATTAGATATAATATAGAAAATGATTTTTTTTAAAAAAAATAAAGACTTGTAAGAGATACATGTATATGCAAAACAAGATAAATACAATTTTCAGGACAATTTCATGAATATGATGAGATCAGGGAAAGTGAGTAAAAAAGTATCTCTCTGTTCAAAAGATTCTTCAATGGTACAATAAAGTAATATGAATGATTCAAATTTTAAGATCTTTTTTATGGAGACCAATTTCAAGATGTTTTATTCTAACATTTTAATTTTGGAAAAGAATTCTTGTTATTTTTTAAATAAAATAAAAATAATCATAAAAAGGTCTATTCAAATTTTAAGAACTTAAAATTTGGAGTTATGAGATTAAATCATCACAAATTTGAAATTACTAAAATGAGATATTTTTTAATTGAACCAATTTAAGTTAGCATGCGCTTTGTTGAAATTCTTGTGATTGAGTGCTGGTTTGCCTCTACTGAAATATTACACATTATAATTTCACTCAATAAAAACTCTCTTAGAGTTTGATTTTCAACCTTCATGAATGGAAAAAACCTAATTGGGAGGAATATCAATGAAATAATTAATTTTTACCACCAATAAAGTATACTCCATGTGCTAAAACACAGAAAGACATTTGAGTGAAAAGCAAATATTACATAAAAAGGAATATTTTTCTTGGGCCATAATATTAAAGAGTGTTTGAGTATACATAATAATTGAAATCTATTAATATTAATTTGAACTGTACTTTTTTTTTTTTTTTTTTGGATATGGTCACCTAAATGGCTAGACTGGAGCATTGCTAGAGCCAATTGAAAGTAAACTTTTTCAAAGATTTTTTCTTCTTTTAATACAGGGAATCATTTTCTAAAATTATGTTTAAACTTATTTTTATTTTTGTAAAATATGAATGAAAAATTAAAGCCACCAATGAAATTCAAACAGAGAGGACCCTGAAGTGTGATGAGTTATGTTCAGTTCTCCATTAAAGCGTAAACTATCTCATTTCATGCATCTCATTCTTTCAACTTTTCATCTTCTATATAAGCCCTACCTACCTTCTCTTCTTCCATTCATATGTTTGTTCTTCCACTCTCACTCTCACTTCTTCTTCTTCTTCCATGGACAGAAACCAATCTCGCAGGCAGCTTGCTGCCATGAAACAATCCCTCTTTGATCAGGTTCTTCTCTTCTCTCCTCTTTTTATCCATACTTGCTTTTAGTTGAAGTCATTTTCACATATAGTAAGTAGATATGCATGGCTAATACTGTACACTTGTCTTACTTGCACAATGTTGTATGCCACAGACAATAACATATAAAGCAACTAGTTGTTGGTTGATTTCAGGGATATCTGGATGAACAATTCATCCAATTGGAGGAACTTCAAGATGATGCCAACCCTAACTTTGCAGAAGAGATCGTGACTCTTTACTTCCGTGATTCTTCCCGATTCATTTCCAACCTAGACCAAGCAATGTCAGTTCATTTAAATTCACATTTTTTTCATTCTCGGGAGAATCACTATGAGACCAATGAAAGAACGTATAAATCACTAAAAAGTCCCCCAACAAGTGAGCAGCATGGACTTATTGTCATTTTCTGCACTAGGAGCTTTGCATGATGCTCACATGTTGAGGGACTTTTTGGTGATTTCACTCCTTCACTAGACCTCATGATTGATTTTCCTACTTTCTTTGCATGTGATTGTGTGACTCTTGTGGTTCTTTTGCAGGGAAAGGAACCCGCTGGATTTTGGCAAGCTTGATAGCATTATGCATCAGTTCAAAGGAAGCAGCTCCAGGTATATATATTATTATTATCAGTTTAAGTGAGTATTTGATAACTCTAAAATCGTGGTTTCAGAAGTCTTTTTCCGTAAGCTTAGATAAAACTCCTTTTACATGCATACCTCGTAAATCGTAAAAACTATTCTTCAAAAACTAATCCAAACACACTTAGATTGTATGTCTCCATGATCATCATAACCATGAAAACTAAATGATTTGAACTCACTTTTTTTTTTTTTTTTTTTTTTTTTTTTTAATATATATATATATATATATATATATATGGGGTTGCAGTATTGGAGCTCAAAAGGTGAAAGCAGAGTGTACTCTGTTTAGGGAATATTGCGCAGCAGAAAATGCTGAAGGGTAATATAATCCAATCTCTAAACTTGATCCAATTTTTTGTAGCATACTTCAGTGCTTATGATTAACTTGTGAGAAATGCGACTTGACATGTTTATACATAATGCAGATGCATGAGGAGTTTCCAACAACTGAAGAAAGAGTATGCTGTACTGAGAAAGAAACTTGAAAATTATTTTCAGGTTGGTTCTCTACATTTTATTTGCATTAGAAGTGTTTCTGTGTTTGAGTAATATGGTAACAAGTTTGAGTTCTAATATTGCTTCATTTATTTATTTGTTTGTTTGTTTTTTGTTTTACCACTGTGCAGCTAGCAAAGTAATCTGGGACCTAGGAGACAGCAAGACAGAATCAATAAATATGCTTCTTATTAAAGTATTATTATGAGGTTGATGTAATTCTCCACAATAATATCTAGGAAAATATGTAATAGAGTAGAGATTTTGCTTCCATATACAAATATAGAGTTTGTCTTTGATTTCTTGGTTTAGAAACCCTCCTCTCTCTCCATCCTCTTCCTTCCTCTTTTCTTTTTAACTATAAACATTTACGAATAATTTAGATTTAATATTTTATAAATTTTTAATTAAATATAAATTTCTAAATTTTGATATGAATAATTCAAAACTACAATAAAGAAAATAAAAATAATTTTGTATAAAACTAAATTTGAACCATTCAAATGTTAATATAATGGTTAGAAAAAGAAAGGAAGGAAAGTGGATGAGAAGGGAATAGGAGGGGTTCCAAACAAAGAGCAGAACCACTTGATTTCAAAAAAAGAAAAAGGAAAAAGAAAAGATATGAATTGATTTTTTTGGTATGAACAACAAATAATCAATTGTGACATCATGCACAGTTGAAGATGTTTAAAGAAAAGAGTTTGTTTGAATAAAAGAGGCCATGAGTTTCATAAATAGGGTTGGGTTTCTCTCTCTCTCTCTCATAATCTTGTCTACACTATTAAATTAAAATAATATCTCTTTTATAATCTTGTATACACTATTAAATTAAAATAATATATGGTTCAGATTCAATCTTTTCTAAAATTATTTTTATAAGCATAAATAATTAAATTTAAACTCTTAAAATCTGATTTATATCATTTATAATTGCAATCTATAAAAAATAAATAAATTTTAATTTATAAAATATTATAATAATAATTTTATAAAATATTAAATCTAAACTTTTCGCTTCATAATTTAAGGGCCAAGATTAGATGATAATAAGAAAAATGACAATGAAAATATCCGCCTCCCAACAAATAAGGCCTCCTTTGCTGTCCCGACCAAGTAATCAACCCAGCCACGTCACCCCGTTTTGTCTTACTCTTCATTTTTATTGAAGCTATATTACAGGTCTCAGACAAGATATAACATCGAGCTTTTGGTTCGTCAAAAATAATTTTAATTTTAGTTATATTATATTTATTTAATTTAAAATTTTAACATTGATTTAAAATTTACATACATTTTTATCAATTAAATATATACTCCATAATTACGTTTTTTTTTTTAGTATTTACAAATTTTTCCCAACAAATTGTTTTCTTTCATTTTTATACCCATCTCGATGTTTAATATAAAACATATTTAAAGATAATCAACATTAAATCTAAATATAAAACATAATTTTCATATTTTGTTAATATCTTTTAATGCCCATTTTGTCAACTTCCTTTCCATCTTTATCATCTTTTTCATTTCAACCGTTAGATTGAAAGATTAGCGGTTCAGATTTAATCTTTTATAAAAATATTAATAAAATATTTAAAATAATAGTTTTATAAAAGCCGGTTAATGTTGATACTCCCATAACAAGAATCAAAGAGGAGTAGGAAGACCATTGATCAGGGTGTTTTAGAAACAACAACAATAATAACAAAGTCTTATCCCACTAGGTGAAGTCGGCTACATAGATCGCATGGGACCATTGTGCTTTGTCGAAAAGCAAATTTTTATATGTATTACGTATCAAAAGATCTCCTTCTATAACCTTATTGAGTGTTTGTTTGCCTTTATCGACCTCTTTTTAAAGGACTCCATACTACTTGACCAACCCCCTCACTGGTACACTCAATAGTCTTTTTTGAACATATTCAAACCACTTCAAACAATTCTTTATTATCTTCTTTATTATCTTCTCTTTAATAGAGGTCACTTCAACTCATTCGCGTATATAATCATTACAAATCTTATCTTTTTTTGTATAACCATACATCCATCTCAACATCCTTATCTCGACTACTCCCATTTTATATTTGTATTGCCTCTTTAAAGCCCAACATTCACTATCATGTAGTATTGAGTCCTTTCCGATTACAAATAACTCTAATAACTTTTCTCCATTTATACCATTCCACTTGAATTCTATAATTAACATATTCAAAGGCATTTTAGAAAGTCACATTATTAATTAACTCAACAAACTTCTTTAATTTAATTAAATTAGGTAAATATATTTTATAATAATAATTGTAGTGATAACCATAGTAAGTAGTTATATAATCCGAACAAGTTTTAGTTTGCTAAATTGATTTTTTCTTAAAAAAATTATCCTAATATACATCAAATTACATTAATTGATTTTTTTACCCCAACTTCAGTATACAAGAAACCAATTATAATAAAAGTCACTTTTAGACATTTAGTCATTTTGCACATTTAGTCTGGATGATAGCCCCAATCATAGCTACTACAATAAAATAAGACTAGGATGCAAGGTGTATAATTATAAAAAAATATGTGTAAACTTTTTTAATAATCATGCCTACCCCATAAAAGGATTCATTATATAAAATTAAAACTACTACATAGAAGTTTTCAAGTTATTTTCTCCTCCAACTAACACTACCAGCTAGGCTTTCTTACTCACTCAACAAGTTACAAGAGCAGATGAATATTCAAAAGAAACAAAATTGGCTATAAAAAACAAAAATTCACATCATGCTCAAGAAAATAAATAATAATAAAAAGACTGTTGTTTCTTCACCGATATCTTCTGTAGGCTGGAGTATACATGCAGCTCTCAGCATGTTCAACCAAATCTTTTGGTTGAGGAAGACGAGTGGCCAACCCTGAGCGAAAAACAAAACTCAATTCTAGCATCATTCTTTTTTGTTTTTTTGGGAATTTAAAGGCAAGAGCAAAGCTAGTAGAGTTAAAGACAAGGTCAAATTAACCTACAGACAACAAAATGAAAGGAACAAATTAACCTTTTAGTATCATGGATCCATCATGTTCCCGTGATCATTATTCAATCATTATTCTTCTTTTTTATCACTTTTTTAAATAGAGACAAAAACAATTTTTCATCTTTGAAGTTTTTTTGGGGGGAAATTGGTGAAAAGTCCTTATTTGAAAAATTTCTTGGCAAGAAAGACATCAAATGCACATAGAAAGTATTGGCTTCATGCAGAGAAAATACTCATACTTGAATTTATGTCTCATGTCTTTCTCACCAATAAAATTTTCAAACAGGTACTTTTCACCGATTTTCTATATATATATTTTGCCCCCATTTCAATACATTTTATTCTGAGCTAAACGGGTCCAAAAACATCCACGTGCAAGTAGTTCATTAGAGGATCTGAGAACAAAAGACTATATAATGTATTCAAAGCTTTGCCAAAATGGCAGATTAACAAGGCCTTACCAAGCTCATATGATTTGGCAGCTACTTTGGCAGCAATATGAGCTGAAATCTTTCTGATGTCTTTGAATGGTGGGTATATGAGTCCCTTGTCAAAGTGCTCCTGTGTCACTTGTGAAGCCAAAGCCTCTGCTGTTACGAGAAATATGAGCAAAATTAATTCCATAGCATGCAAAACTGGATTAAATTCATTCACTAAGAATATAACAACAACAACAAGCCTTCTTCCTCTTTCACTTGACACATAAGGTTCAAAATGATATGCAGATTATGCTTCCATGACATATATGTATTTCAACTCGAGTTTAAGTTCATTCAATTCGTCCAAGTTAAAACTGACTTTCTTTGATAGCTTGAGTTTTTCAACTGAAATGGTCTTTGACATGAGTTTAATACATATTTGGGTGTGATTGAAATGGGAAAAATAATGATGATAATGAACAAGGGCAATACATAAAACCAAGTCTCATGCACTTACAAGCAGCCAAAAGCAAGTCATCGTGTACTCGAATGGTCCCAGACATTATTAAGCCTAGACCGAATCCAGGAAAGATGTATGCATTATTGGCCTGAAGTGAAAAAGAAAGAAAACATATAAATAATCAGTCCTAATTCCAAATGACAACATTTAACATGCAAAATTTCTTTGAAGCTGGGACCTGGCCGGGCACAAAGACATTCCCCTCATATTCAACCGGGGCAAACGGGCTCCCACTAGCAAAAATGGCGCATCCCTAATAGCAATGCATAAGGATGAGGGCCAGATGAAAATTGATAGAGTCAGCGATGACATATTTCAGACACACACATATGTTGAGGGAAAAAAAAACTACAAGGAATTACTTATATAAAACATATATACAGTCTTGGAAAAAAAGACCAAAGAAGCTCAAATTATAACAAACAGATGCTGGTTACATGTTCTTGTTACCTTGCTCCATGTATAAGCTTCTTCAGCAGTACATTCTGCCTGTGATGTTGGGTTGGAAAGGGCGAGAATGATAGGCCTCTGCAAGCATTGTTACATGATACGTCTCTTTGTTTTTGCAAGTGAGAATAAAAGTCCATGTTAAGAAGATGGATCGATTGATTGAATGTAGTACCTCATTAATTTCAGCCATAGCCTCAACCACCTCTTGAGTAAAAGTTTTGCCTTGACCCGATGTTCCAATCAACACGGTTGGCTTAATTTTCTGGGAAAACAAGATAAAAATGTAAGAAAATAAATAAATTAAATGTCTGTTCTCTTGCACATGGGTGCAACCGTGTAAGAATGTATGTCTCGATATGAAGGGAACAGTTCATACTTTAACAGCATCTAAGAGATTTGTGATGGGTTCATGTTCATGAGCCCAGGGCCTCTTAAAATGTTGAAGTGATTCTCTACGGGAGCAAACGATCAATCCCTGCAAAAGTAGCAGTAAAAGATCTAAAGATTAATCTGGTGTGAAACAAAAAATCTATTTTATAAAGGTGAGAAATAAACTAGGTTGTTATGTACAACCTTTGAGTCCACCAACCAAATGTTCTTGCGCACTTCTTCCACTGGCGCTCCTGTCTGCTTCAACAGTTTCAGTTTCTCATTAAATATAAATTTACTCCCCACAAACAAACATTAAAAAAGAATCAAGAAGAGGCAAAAAAGAAAAATTCAAAGTTCATGACTCTTAAAAGTAGATGGCAACCTGTTTTGAAGTTTCAAGTGCTATGAGCTCTGCTATTCCAGTGCCAGCCTGCAACCACCAATATAATTTAGCCATAAGGATATAATCTTTTTCTACGTTCCAATCTTTTTCTATGAACCAGTTAAGAAAGAGACACAATTACAGGTTGTAGAGACTTGCCTCTCCAGCTCCAAGGAATAAGAATCTATGATCAGATAAATTTCCTCCAATAAATTTCAGACCTGCGACAAGTCCAGCGAGGACTACCGATGCTGTTCCCTATAATGAAGTAGGTAGAAATATCAAAGATAAATCAGTGGGCTTGGGTTCATTGTATTGGAGTTATCTATTGAATAATCTTGGTTCATAACTTGAGACAAAAATACTTACCTGAATATCGTCATTGAAAACAAGATGTGTTGATCTATATTTTTCAAGTAGATCAAAAGCATTGTGGTTTGCAAAGTCTTCAAACTACAAATATGGCACAACGGTGTCAGAAAAAAAAAAAAACTGAAAACAAAAAATTAGTGATTTCTATTGATTACAGGCCATCAAACCAAGAAATGATTATTCCTTTGCATGCAGCTTAATTACCTGAATAAGGATTTTTTCCCCATAGTTTTGCTTGACTGCTGTCATAAATTCATGGATAAGTTCGGAATATTCCTGGAATCAGAATAACTGAAAATATTACATAATAGTTCAACAATTTTTAATGATAGAGATTAATTAGAACAATTAATTCAACACTAGCCAAGAGAAGAAAACAGATCATGAACCTGCCCGGTTGCTCGTCTTTGCCTGAGCCCTATATATAGTTCATCATTCAACAGTGTCTCATTGTTCGTACCAACATCAATGGTTATCGGTAAGCACTGAAACAATTTAATTATAAGATAATATCATAACTCTAGGAAGAAATAGAAATTATAAGATAACATCTGTAAAGTAAAAAAAAAAAAAAAAAAAAGGAAAAAAAATAATTGATCCTTGCAATTTAGAATGGACATAATATACAATGTAGCAAAGTGTATTGCTAGCACTTACAGCAGAAGGGCGAACTCCTCCAAGTGCAGTATATAAAGAAAGTTTTCCCACTGGTATTCCCATCCCCTGAGAAACACAGCATAATTAACAAAGAAGGAGAGATTACAGTATTACATCTCATGTTTCAAACTAACTATCAGAAAATTTGTCTCCATGACAGTAACAGAAATACCTGACAGCCAAGATCACCAAGACCAAGAATCCGCTCTCCATCGGTTACAACAATAACCTGAATGTCCTTCTCAGGCCAATTTTTTAGCACTTCAAGAATCCTCCCCCTTTAAATCCCATCCAAAAGAAAAGATGGAAAAAATTATTTTGACAAAGGGAAAAAAGACAGAGAAAATACGGGATGAAATAAAAAAGCAATTGGAACCAAACTCACTTTTCTTTCAAACTTATATAAAGACCCTGGGGACGCATATAGATGCTCCCATATTTCTGGCAAGCTTCTCCAACAGTTGGAGTGTAGACAACTGGGAGTAACTCCTCAACATGATCAATAAGAAGCTTGTAAAACACCCTTTCATTTGTCTCCTGAAAACCATCATGTACTCTGAAAGCATTAGAATTCTAGTCCAAAATTTGCAAATCAATATGTACCCTCAAGGAATGATCTTGCTGTAGTAGACAAATCACAGATAAAATCACAAAAATCAATTGACTGTCTTTACGAGTGAACAAACGAAATGGAAACACAAAACCTCAGTAATTTAAAAATTCATTCCCTGCAAATCCAACAAATTTTTTTCTCATGGAGAGATTTGAAAGCCTGATAAATTTACTTCACCCCCAAATTGCCCCATCCAAAATCTAAGAGTGATCAGTGGTACATTATCAGCAATAGTATTGTTGTCCAGTCTACAATTTTATGAAAACCAGTTTGCTGCCATAAGTAAAATAAAGACTAAAAAGAAGGAGACCAAAAGCTTTATTTTTTTTTTCTATTGTTATTTTGTTAAAAATGTGTGTATGTATATGTATATGTAAACTTGTTTATAAGACAACCTGAAGATTCATCATTGCAGTGTATTTCTGTAATGGAAGTTGATACTGACGTATATGCTGGAGCACTTTCTTCACCTGAACGATAAAATGGCAACCACTTATACTCAATGTTGTATGAGCACATTCCCAATTTATTAAGTCAGCATATAAGAAAAATGTTCAGAATATCTTCAAGTCAGTGTTTATCTGACCTGAGTTTCTTGTGAAATACTTGTCGGGGGAAGAAGACCTCGCAAGAAGTGGGCATCCCTTTCTTTATCGGTGAAGGCAAGCCCTTTGTTGAAGTGTGGGTCTCGCAACAAGGTATACCCACTAAAAAACAAAGACGTCAAAACTTGATAATTCTATTCTCTTGCTATATAGAAAATAGAAGGCATCCCATTGAATATATTGTTGCCATCATTTGGGTGTTAACTAAGATCATAACATTCCATTAACATAGAAAAAAGGCTGTTCTTAGTACACAAAGCTCCCATCAGGTGGGGTTTGAGGAGGAGGGATTAATGTACCCAGCCTTATCCCCACAATCAGAGAGGCTATAATCTGTGACCTCCAGGTCACATGAAAACAATAACCATTGAAAAAAACATCAAATAATCAGAAGCATGCATATCAGACAAATCAACCAAATTCATGAATAAATTTTTGAAGATGCCGGCCCACTACAGAGTTGGCTACATGGATCTCCTTACCCCATTGTGCTTCATCACAGAATAAAGAAAACTAAAGCCCCTGTAATATCTGCCAATGAACATATTCATTCACACGAGGTTAATATGAATCCTATATTAGAATCCCAAAATCTCAATGTGGGACTAAAGTCCCATATTTTGCTTTGAAGTCAAAACAAGATAGCACAAAAATTGATTAGTCTTTAATTATAGAACATTATTAATCTCACCTAGCAACAGAAACACTCCATGGAGTAACAAAATGATCTTCTGTGGCCTTATCCTCGCCATAAACATCCTGAACACCGCCTGCTACAGTTTGATTATTGTCCACGTCAGCTATAGTTTCCATCACAGCTCTAAGTTTTCTGTCACCACCTGAACTACTGCTAGAAGCCAAGCATTCCACCCTGAAAGGAACTAAACACTTCCTCGGTAGACCAGAGGATCTGGAACACCCAACTAACCCTGTGTTGCTCTGTGTACAAATTCATAGTAATAAATCTCTATACCTATATAATCAAAATAAGCAATCTCCAGGGAAATTAAAAGAAACATTAGACTTTTTTTAAAATAAAAAATCTAAATAGACAACTCATAAGCATAATTTGCAATGAACGGGTCTACATTCTTGTCATATCAAATTGTGAGTAGTAACTAATAGCAACCAGAAAAAGCCATTGTTCTGATTTACCAGAAGAAAACTTCTAAATTAGTGCTTGAGTATGAATTTGAATTTTTATCTTTGTTGAGACAGAATAAGGAATATGGATAAAATTTTAGGGATTTGAATTTACCAGGAAGCTACACCTATTAGATGATATCATGATAGCAAAAGAAATGTGAGAATGAGAGTGTCTTGCGGTTGTTGTATACTCGTATTTCAGGGGGAGAGAGAAAGAGGGAGAGAAAGAGAGAGTCTTCAGGGAGAGTGCCCTTGATTTTCTCCTCAATTCTGTTGTCCCTGACTCTCCATCTCTCTCCTCTCCTTCTCTCTTTGCATGAATTTTCATAGAAGATGGGAAAGAGGGGGAGAGAGAGAGAGAGAGAGAGAGAGCAAAAATTGGGGCAATACATATGACTCGTCCTTGTGGCCAAGATCAAGTGTGCATGACTCGGTCCTAGACTCTCTTAGCTGGAGATGGGTGGGGGTGACAGTTGTGACTGGGGATGCCAGCAAGGGAATCACTTTCCCTGCCTATCCACAGGATATAGGTAGGGAGAGTTCTTCTCTCTCTTTCATTTAGATCGATTTTGGGCCGGTTCAAATTTTTTTTACTTTATATTTTTTCAAAAAATATTAGGCTAAAAATTCCGTTTGGTCGCTTTATGTTTTCTTCAGTATCCATTTAGTCCCTTAAGTTTGTAAAAGTCTCGTTTGGTCTTTAAAGTTCACAGTTAAGCATTTAAAAAAAAAAAGAATTTTAAAAGAGTTTTTGTCTTTTTTAAATGCGACAAAAAGCAAGTTTACATGTTACTTTTTTAATAAATTAATATTTTAAATCAGTAAATTGAAATTTTAAACGATAACTTTGCACTTAAATGCCGCCAGACGAAGAACATATACCTAAAGTTTGCTTAAATAAATTTCAATTTACATGATTTAAAATATTAATTTATTAAAAAAGTAACATGTAAGCTTGCTTTGTCGTGCATTTTAAGGTAGATCATCTTTTAAAATTGTTGAGTTAGTATTTTCCGTTAAATGCTTAACGGCGTTAACTTTAAAGACCAAATGAAAGACTTTACAAACTTTAAGGGACTTGGATACCAAGCAAACATAAATGACCAAATGGATACTTTAGCCAAAAAAATATTTTAATGGGTAGAAAATCTAAAATAAAGATAATCTCCCCACTAACATTTTTTTTAAAAAATGATTTTTTTATTTAAAAAGAAGCAGTTAAAAAAAAAATCAAATCTGGACCGTTCATATTTGATCTGAAACGCTGGAGATCAGATAGATAGATGGTGCACCAAAAGTGGATCCTGCCACCAAGAGCGTGATGTAGTTAGTGAAGGTGAATTTTTTCCCCAAAATGCGGTGAAGAAGTTAAAAAGCAAGCAAAACTACACTTGAGTAGAGGCAAAATGAATTCGGACTTTATTTGGATTAGCCTCAGTGAAAGTACTTTTTTTTTATTAAATAAGTAGAATGCATGTATCTTTTTATTGAAGATGATTGTTCAAATCCCACATTAAATGTCCACTCTTCTCCTAATGACGATTTGAATATTAGTTTAGCACATTATGAGGGATTAGTTTATTTTACTAAATTCAACCCTAGTTGGTTTTCTAGAAAAATAATTTTTTATTTTAAGTTGCTTTTACAGGTTGAAGTTAGGGTAAATGTTAGTTAATGTAATATGATTTATATTTAGATTATTAATTGGAAAACATGTTTAAATGTAAAATGATTGATAAAGATATATATATATATAGGGATAGGATATTGTTACTACCATTTTTTGTTACTACCAATGTTACTACCACTTTTCCACCGTTAGATCAAAATCTTAATAGGAGAGAGAAATTATAAATGTAAATGAGATTCTAATCTAACGGTGGAAAAGTAGTAGTAACATTGGTAGTAACAAAAAATGGTAGTAACAATATCCTATCCCATATATATATACATACATATATATTAAGTATGTGATTCACAAAATTCATCTCACATATATATCTTATATATCAAAAATTACCATTGAAAAGTTGATTTTCAATTGTAGATAATAGCGTTCCTTATCAATCATTATACTCCCTCCGGTCCTAATTATAAGAGCAAATTACCATAATTTGGAAGGATTAAGGAAGAAAGTTAAATTAGTTAATTATGTATATTTTTCTAAAATACCCTTACCCAAATTAAGCTAGCTGCCTCCCCACTAATTGGACCTGCCATTGCGGTACATGAACAGGAACACCCAGAATAGGTGAAAATGAAAGGACACAGTGAAGGGCGCGCGAGTAATTACCAAAGAGGTAGGTCATATTCTTCTTTTTAAAATAATCCATAATCACTTTTTTCCCTATATTACTTTTTGTAAATGGAGCTATATACCCAAAGAGGGGGTGAATTGGGTATTTTAAAAACTTTTCTTAAAGTGCTGTTTTGACTAAGTAAAAACAGATCACAATGAGGAGTAAGAGAAGGAAAGCTTGCACAAGAGAAATTATCCTGGTTCGGTCTTATCTTTGACCTACGTCCAGTCCCAAGCCGCACTTGGGATTTTCAATCCACTATACTCACAAACCGATTACAAACTACGTACTCAAGAGTAGTTCTCTCTCTAGAACTCACTCCCCCTTATAAGTTGTAATCAATACACCCAACCACTAAGTCCCCCGACTTATGGTTATCTTAATCAATAAATGATTTCTGAGATAGAACTCTCTCTCGGAAGCGAGATAAAATGAACACTTGAAGTGCAAGTATCGATTGATACAATATAGATGAAAGCTGAACACAATAAATAACAATCAATGAATTTTCGCTCTCGTAGTTGTGTCAACTTGAGAAGGAGTTAATGCACTCTATTTATAGGTAGAGAACATTAAATGACCGTTGTATGATGAATCCAACCGTTGTAGGTGATTAGCATTAAGTCGGTCATCTTCTCTCTCTAAACTCTAGCTAATCCGATCGATATGGTCTCGATGTGGAACTCGAGGATTTGCCGGTTGGAGAAGAGTTTGCTTGATGAAGAAAGTGTTTTTGAACGTTGAGAATTCGTGCTCAGATGGATTAACCAAAAGGATGTTAATTTACTGAAGTGCAATAAATGCTCTGACCACTTTTTGCTTTTTCCCTTGTTCTTCATTAAATTTCATCTGTGCTAACTGAAATCCACTAAATAAACTTGTTAAACATATCTGGGAACATAAGTGAATGATTCATGAAAGCAATTAGAACAAACAAGCGTGATATGCAAATTCGTATATTTCAAAAATTGGTTTCGGCGTTGGTTACTCGAGTAAGTTCATCGTTACTCGAGTAAGTCTTGTGAGAGAGTCTTTCTAAAGTATCTAAAAGGATACTCGAGTAAGCGACTTCCAGAAGCAAACCATCGAGACTTGAACTTTTGAAACCAAAGTCTTTACTCGAGTAAGTTAGTGGTTTACTCGAGTAAGCAACTATTTGCTTGAAAACTCAAAGTGTAAGATGCCTCTTTACTGGAGTAAATAAATTCATACTGGAGTAAGCACGAACATGAGTTAAGTTGAATATCATTTTAAAAGATCTTTACTCGAGTATGAAAACTCTTACTCGAGCATGCACGAGTTTAGAAAAACTTGGGAGCTTTTCGTAAGACCCTTTACTCGAGTAAGTCAAAGTTTACTCGAGTATACACTCAAGTTCAAAAGTTCATATGCTCTCGGTAAGTCCAATACTCGAGTATAGAAATCTATACTCCAGTATAGATTTAACTTGAAAAGATTGGTTGCTCTCTGGATGGCCTTTACTCGAGTATGTAAACCTTTACTCGAGTAAGTCACAATTTGAAAAATGCATTTGCTCTCTGGATGACCTTTACTCGAGTATGTCATCTCT
Organism: Acacia acuminata; assembly: GCA_019022655.1. NCBI lineage: Eukaryota > Viridiplantae > Streptophyta > Magnoliopsida > Fabales > Fabaceae > Acacia > Acacia acuminata. The sequence goes on from JAFJYI010000045.1 coordinate 389,057, forward strand.
TTACTCGAGTAACTGCCTTTTGTAAAACGCATTTGCTTTCTGGATGACCTTTACTCGAGTATATCATCTCTTGACTCGAGTAAGTGCGTATAAAATTCAATTGGGCAATCCTTTAATAGTCCTATACTCGAGTAAGCATTCCTTTACTCGAGTAAACGCCTGATAACTGGTTTTACACAGATTTTGCAAAAACTTCAACACATGTTTACAATTGTTGTTAATCATCAAAACACATTGAGAACTAACATTCTCCCCCTTTTTGATGATGACAACACTTGTAAATGATCTTTTTAAATAATTTGAGAAATGAAGTTCCTTTGAATTGAAATTTTTCAAATATTAGTGCAAAGTGGTCAAAAACCATTTGAATATGCATGTTAATCGTAATACTCGAGAGAATGGCAGCAAACATGCATTTGAACACATAAACAACTGATAATATAATCATTAAGCAAACTTCATACAATGTTTTACTGATATCAGAAATGACAAAAACTCTGATAACACTGATATCAGAGAATAAACAAAATGAAAATGCATGCTAGACACTACAACCTAGACCCTATACCCTATACATCTTTCTCTTCTTCTCCCCCTTTGTCATCATCAACATACTCGGGATCAAGGATAACAAAAGGAGGGGTCCGGAGGACCATGGCGGTGGATGGATCAAAGGTAGGGTCTGGTGAGCTGCATAAGGAGAAGGTGTGGGGAATTTCTCGGTAGATGGAGTAGATGGAGATGGAAATGTTTCAGGTAGGATCTCTGTGGTGGGAGTGATAGGAGAAGATGGAATTTCAGGTGTAGGGGTGGAAGTGGTGTGAGGTGGACTGGGAAATGAAAAGGTAGGTGAGGAAGGCGGGGAAAGGTGAGTCTCGGGTGGCTGAGTCTCTGGAACAGGAGAAGATGAGGATGGACCGGTTGTGAACCCAAATGTAGCCGAGGATGAAGAACCAAGATCAAAGTGCTGGATCAATTTGTTGACCTTGTCCCGGGCCTCTGAAGCAATATCCATGATAGAACCAATCCGAGAATCCAAGTCGATGCACCGATCAAAAATCTCATCCCGCTTCTTTTCGGTGTCGGCCTTGAGTTTGTCCAACTTTGTGATAACCTCATTCGACCAAAGCAATCACCTCATTTAGACCAATCTTGAGATCAACTCCTAGCTTGCCAAATTCAAATTGCATTCTGACAAAGTGAGAAGCAATGGAAGTGTCCACAATGGCTTTAACTCTAGCCTCAAAATCCTGTGGAGGAGGAGGAGCGGGGCGAGCCTCGTGCGCAAGCGATTGAGATGCATGGGCACGAGATCTCGAGGAGCCCTTGAGTGACCAGATCCTTCCGGTTCAAGGGTAATCTGCATAAACTTCAGTTGAGTCTTGCCAAATGACGGGATATACTTCATTGACTCAGGAGGGCCCACATACCATATCTTATGATAAAATAAGATCAAGGACACCAGAGAAGCGAAGGGCATATAAGATCCTTTTCGGGAGGTGAACTTGAAGTTGCTCATTTCCTTGAAGACCCACTGCCCAATATTGAAAGGATGTTGCTTGATAAAGGCAGTGAAAAAGCGGTAATCCTTCTTCGTGAAGTGTGAATAGCTACCTCCCTTCTGGACAAAATTCCTCGTATACACAAACCAAAGTACACGGTGCAAGTTAGGCATGTCAGACGGTTTGAAGGATAAATGAGTTTTCTGATCATTAGGAACGTCTTGAGTGAGCAAAAGTGTCCTATACACTTCTTCATTGTCATATCGGGGTGTAGAAGCCTCTGGGGGATCAACAACCTTCAGTATCCGGTTGAGGATTGCAGCGAGAGATGGTGAAAGTGACTCCCCACGACGGATGTGGTGAGCCTTTCTTCAATTGCTCGTCCTCGAGTCTAAAATATGATCAGCCTTCATGTTGAAATAGAACATTCTCACCAACTCCGGAAAGTAGGTTGCCTCGATGGAAATAAAGGAATCATAGGGTCGAGCCACGGCGATAGATCAACATTGCATTCTGGTGAACTTGTTCTAGATTGACTGAGACAACGGGACAAAATCCTCGGGTTGAGTATTGCTCTCTGAACATGGCATTGTGGCCAGGAGGAAGTGGAACCGAGGTGACTTTGAAACCAGGAGGCGGATCCTTGTGAAGTTTAATCTCTTCAACTGCATTTTCGATGAAGGGTGAAACACCTTCGTGTTCATTCTCTTCAGTCGCAGAGTCTGATGAGGAGCCTGTAACTTCTACCGTAGAAGGAGACCCAGAAACAGGGATGGCCCTTTTGGTCCGCGCCTTCCTGTGAACAACGGTTCTTTGTCTTTTGGCTGGGCTTGACTCGGCCGTCTGCTTTCTTTTAGTGGCTGAGGAAGGAACCGGGTCCTTTGACGTCGAATCCCCTCTCTTGGGGTTCGAGGATGGATTATCTTCAATCACAATACCCACTCCAGGGATTCTTGTATCAATGCCGCTCTGCAACTTCTTTGGAATCGTTTTGGACCTTGGAGCACGTGGAGGCATTGGTTGAGAAGATTGAGAAGCTTCCTTAGACATTTGGGCGTTTAGGGTTCGACGAAAATGAGGTTAGGAAGATTTAGACGAGGTTTGGTGAAGATTGGAGAGGAATGGTGAATGATTGTGACGATTACAGAAGAAGAAGAAGAGAGAAACTCGCGTCTCCTAGGGCTTTACTTGAGTAAAGGTGCGAGTAAGTAAGAACATGTCGTTTCAATATATATAAAGACAGACACCTATACTCGAGTAAGTTCTTGCTTACTCGAGTAAGCCATACTTTCATTTACATACTCGAGTAAAGAAGGAAGTATACTGACCTGAACTTCAAAAATGTCGCGTGAATTTTTGAAATATCTGATGGACATACTCGAGTAAGTTACTAACATACTCGAGTAAGTTTCTGTCATACCTTCATGTTTGGTCTCTGTCTGGTCTATACTCGAGTAAAGCTCTACCTACTCGAGTAAACTTTTCTTTGTTCTCAGCAATGTGCTCTCTGCCTCTTGAATACTCGAGTATCCACTTCCATACTCGAGTAAAGCATTTCGAACTTCGAATTTGCTTTCGCATCGTGTTTACTCGAGTACCATGTACTATACTCGAGTAAGCGATCTCTGAATCATCAGAAAACCCTGCAAAAACAATTTCTATACACTCCGATGCTTAAGTTAGTAGGGATTAATCATCAAACGCACAACTAACATTAAATTGGATGAGAAATGCTTACAATTCATTGGGATTTACCATTCCCAATTCTCTTCTTATGAAATTGAAAGGTTCTTTGGCTAGAGGCTTTGTGAAGATGTCAGCAAGTTGAAGATGAGTTGGGATGAACATTACTTTGACATCTCTTTTCTGGACATGATCCCGAATGAAGTGATGCCTCACATCAATATGCTTGGTCCGAGTGTGTTGAACTGGATTCTTCGCCAAGCTTATTGTGCTTGTGTTGTCACACAATATTGGGATCTCCTTCAAGTGAACTCCCAAGTCAGCAAGTTGTTGTTTCAACCATAGTACTTGAGCACAACAACTTGAGGCAGCCACATATTCAGCTTCGGTAGAGGACACGGCCACGAGATGTTTGTTTCTTCGAACCAAGAAACAAGTGAGTTGCCAAAGAATTCGCATTGGCCACTTGTGCTCTTTCTATCTACGTCTTGTAGCCGGCATGATCCGAATCTGAGTATGCCACCAAGTGTTCCGGTTGACCTTTGGGAAACCATAGTCCAAGAGTCTTCGTGTCGAGAGATATCTGAATATCCTCTTCACATGTTCAAGCATGGGACTCTTTTGGAGCAGATTGGAACCTTGCACACATCCCAACACCGAATTGGATGTCGGTTGGCTTCTTTGTGAGATAGAGTAGTGATCCAATCATTCCTCTATACTTTGTGATGTTGAAATCTTTGCCCTTCTCATCAGCATCCAATGAAGCGAGTTGAGCTCATGGGAGTGTCGGCACCATTGCATTGGTCCATTCCAAATTTCTTGACAAATCATTCAGATATTTGGTTTGGGAGATAAATATCCCATCTTTTCTTTGCTTGATTTGCAATCCAAGGAAATAGTTGAGCTCTCCCATCATGGACATCTCAAACTCTCTCTGCATAGTCTTTGAAAATTCTTCACACAAAGCATTATTAGAAGCACCAAATATAATATCATCCACATATATTTGAACCATTAAAATTTCATTAAGCTTGTTACTCTTTATGAAGAGTGTTGTATCTGCTTTTCCTCTAACAAAACCTTGATCAAGAAGGAATTTGCTTAATCGCTCATACCAAGCTCTAGGAGCTTGTTTCAGGCCATATAGAGCCTTCTTGAGACGATACACATGATCGGACAATGTTCATTTTCAAAACCTAGGGAGGTTGTTCCACATAAACTTCCTCTTGTATAAAACCATTCGAGAAAAGCACTTTTCACATCCATTTGATATAATTTAAATCCTTTTACACATGCAAAGGCTAGAAGTACTCTTATGGCTTCCAATCTTGCCTTTGGAGCATAAGTTTCTTCATAATCAATTCCTTCTTCTTGATTATAGCCTTTGGCAACCAATCTTGCCTTGTTGCGGACAATGATTGCAGACTCATCACGTTTGTTCTTGAATACCCATTTGGTGCCAATGACCGGATGGTCTTTGGGCCTAGGTACCAAATCCCAAACTTGATTTCTATCAAATTGATGTAACTCCTCTTGCATTGCTAACACCCAATCATTATCCGAAAGGGCTTCATCAATCTTAGAGGGTTCTATATGAGATATAAATGCGAGAGAAGGTTACTTCATTCAAAGTACTATTTCGGTTCTTACTCCCGATTAATATCACCTATAACTTGGTCTAAAGGATGATTTCGATAAATTTCCAAGCTCTAGGTTGAGTCTCGATCGGGATTTTCAATATTATTTTGGGGATCAGCCTCAAAAACATTTTCAGAATTTTCAGTAGAAGTAGGAGTAGTTTTCGAAAAGAATTGATTTTTGAAAACATTTTCTTCTTCATTGTCCAAGGCTTTATCAGATTTGGATTCACAGAAAACAACATGTATTGACTCTTCAACAATACGTGTGCGAGTATTAAAGACTCTATAGGCTCTACTCCTATTTGAATAACCAATGAAGATACCTATATCGCTTTGGAATCGAATTTACCAAGATTTTCTTTACCATTGTTGTGCACATAGCACTTGCATCCAAAGACATGTAGGTGGCTGAGATTTGGCTTCCTTCCCTTGTAGAGTTCATATGGGGTCTTGTTCAGCTTCTTCCTCAAATAGGCTCGGTTGGAGATGTAGCAAGCCGTGCTCATCGCGTCGACCCAAAACACTTGAGAAGTGTTGTTCTCATTTAACATTGCCCTTGCCATCTCGGTGAGGACTCTATTCTTCCTCTCAACAACACCGTTTTGTTGAGGAGTCCTTGGAGCTGAGAAGTTATGATCAATCCCCACATTGTCACGAACTTCCGAAGGCGATGTTTTCAAATTCGCCACCATGATCGGTTCTTATACCTGAAATTGCAAAGCCTTTCTCGTTCGGACCTTTTTGGCAAAGGTAACAAACTGATCAAATGTTTCATCTTTAGATGACAAAAATATTGTCCAAGCAAATCTAGAGTAATCATCAACTATGACCAAAGTGTAAAGATTTCCACCAAGACTTTTTACCCTAGCTGGTCCAACTAGATCCATATGAAGTAATTGAAGAGGTCTACTAGTTGAAATCTCATTTTTTGCTTTAAAAGAGGATTTGGTTTGTTTTCCTTTTTGACAAGCATCACAAACTATGTCATTTTTGAAATTCAATTTAGGAATACCAATGACCAAATCCTTTTTAAAGCAACTTGTCAAGTTGAAACATATTAACATGAGCTAATCGTTTATGCCATAGCCAACTCTCATTCAAGTTACTAACAAAACAATTTTCAGAAACTGAAGCATTGCTAGAGAGGTTGAGAGTATAACAATTTCCATCTCTAGGTGCTCTAAATAAGGCTTTAGTTTTCAAATCGTCAATGGGGACTAAATCCTTTCTAACAATCAAACATTCATTAGAATCAAAGATAACTAAGTTACCCTTGTCGGTGCTTTGGCTCACACTTAGGAGGTTGTGACACAATCCTTCTACTAGGTAGACATCTTTGATGAGAGGACCTTCATTGTTTCCTATCTCACCAATTCCAGCAATTTTTCCCGATTGGTCTCCTCCAAATGTGACTCTACCACCATCCTTTGATTTGATTGAGAGAAATTTTGATTCATCTCCGGTCATGTGTCTTGAGCACCCACTATCAATGTACCACTTGTTGGGTCTTGATGCTCTAAGACAAACCTGCAATTTTCAAGGGATCAAGCCTTAGGTACCCATCTTTTCTTGGGTCCTTTGGAGTTAGTTTTGACCTTAGGAACATAAGTTCCTTTCGGTACCCATTGATAATTTCCCTATCGGCTTAATTTTTCTTTCCTTTCTATGAAAGCAAGATGAAGTAGAATGACCCTTCTTATTACGTAATTGCAATGTGCAAAGGGATTTGAAGAGTGAACTGACTTTGTAAAATAGTTCATGTATGTTTTTCGACCACTCTTCTTCTTGCCTTTCTTTCTATCAAAATCTGTCCGTAACCAATGCCACGATCTATCATTTATAAAACGTTGTTGTTTCAAAATGACATTGAGCATTTCACTTCCTCTAGTGAATTTCTCAAGTGCCTTTGTAAGATATGAATTCTTTTTCTTGAGATCGGGACAATCTTTACAAATAGTATTTTTCGAAGAAGACAACTTTTCAACTTGAGATTCAAGAGTAAGATTTTTTTTTCGGTTTGAAATATTTTTCAGCAAGTTTTTCAAATTCAAATTGCACTTTTGATCATATATTCATCAAACAGATCATCATAAGGAGGTTTGCAATCATATACCTCTTCAAGTTTAGCACGTTGCTCTTCTTCTTCAGCAACTAGGCATATATTGGCTTTCTCTTCCTCATCCTCATCATCTTCATCGATGAGCTATCACCCAGAATCGGAGACATAAGCTTTCTTCTTGTATTTGCTTGAACTTCTTCTTTTCTTTATCTTTGTTGTTCAGTGAGGGCATTCGACTTGATGTGGCCAGGCTTCGACATTCGTAGCGCAGATGATTGGCTTCTTTGCCTCATAACCGGAGCTACCCTTGTGGAACTTCTTAAAGCCTTGGTCCTTCTTGTAGAACTTCTTGAATCTTCGGACCAGCATGCCAATTTCTTCATCTTCGTCTTCATTCTCATTTTCCCCATCTGAATCTCTAACTTCTCTTGCAGCCTTGAGGGCAATTCCTTTGTTCTTGCCATGAACTTCATCAAGTCCCTTCTTGAACTTGAGTTTAGCCTCATATTCGAGAGACTTCCGAATAGAGCAGCTCGACGTCATTGACTCTCCTCGAGCCTCTTCAATAGCTGTGACCTTTGCTTCCCATTCCTTGTTAAGGATATTCAAGATCTTCCTTACTTGACCTGGTTGGTCATATTCTTTTCCCAAAAAGCAAGTTGATTGATGAGATGGGTGAACCTTAGCTGGAACTCACCAATGGATTCACCATGCTTCATTCGTAGAAGGTCATATTCGGTCATAAGAGTATTGACTCGTTTTGCTTTACTCCCAGTTCCTTCATGAGCTATCTCCGAGCATCCCACATTTGTTTTGCGAAGATAGATTGCAAATACGAAAGTACTCTTGTTGGCTAAGAGCACTTTGAAGAAGTAGGATGACCTTCTTTGTCGTTGAGTGTGACACTTCTTCTCGTCATTCTCATCATATTCTTCTTCAAGCTTAGGAACTCTAACTCCATCTTCAACGGTTGATGGCTCATAATTTCCTCTTTCAAATACTCTCCATGAGCCCATACTCGTAGCATTCACAAAGACTTTGAATTTTGCTTTCCGAAGGAGTAATGCTCTCCATTGAAGCCGGGTGGCCTGTTGATAGAAGCTCCATTAGGTAAGATACCTTCCATATTGATCCTTCTCGAGATGTTAAGCTCTTTTGAGAAGACCTTGCTTTGATACCAAATGTAAATGGAGCTATATACCCAAGAGGGGGGGTGAATTGGGTATTTTAAAAACTTTTCTTAAAGTGCTCTGTTTTGACTAAGTAAAAACAGATCACAACAGAGGAGTAAGAGAAGGAAAGCTTGCACAAGAGAAATTATCCTGGTTCGGTCTTATCTTTGACCTACGTCCAGTCCCCAAGCCACACTTGGGATTTTCAATCCACTATACTCACAAACTGATTACAAACTCTGTACTCAAGAGTAGTTCTCTCTCTAGAACTCACTCCCCCTTATAAGTTGTAATCAATACACCCAACCACTAAGTCCCCCGACTTATGGTTATCTTAATCAATAAATGATTTACGATAGAACTCTCTCGAGCGAGATAAAATGAACACCGAAGTGCAAGTATCGATTGATACAATATAGATGAAAGCCGAACACAATAAATAACAATCAATGAATTTTCGCTCTCGTAGTTGTGTCAACTTGAGAAGGAGTTAATGCACTCTATTTATAGGTAGAGAACATTAAATGACCGTTGTATGATGAATCCAACCGTTGTAGGTGATTAGCATTAAGTCTGGTCATCTTCTCTCTCTAAACTCTAGCTAATCCAGATGCTGATATGGTCTGATGTGGAACTCTGAGGATTTGCCAGTTGGAGAAGAGTTTGCTTGATGAAGAAAGTGTTTTTGAACGTTGAGAATTCGTGCTCGAGATGGATTAACCAAAAGGATGTTAATTTATCGAAGTGCAATAAATGCTCCGACCACTTTTTGCTTTTTCCCTTGTTCTTCATTAAATTTCATCTCGTGCTAACCGAAATCCACTAAATAAACTTGTTAAACATATCTGGGAACATAAGTGAATGATTCATGAAAGCAATTAGAACAAACAAGCGTGATATGCAAATTCGTATATTTCAAAAATTGGTTTCAGCGTTGGTTACTCGAGTAAGTTCATCGTTACTCGAGTAAGTCACTGTGTGAGAGAGTCTTTACTGCAGTATCTAAAAGGATACTCGAGTAAGCGACTTTAAGCAAACCATCGAGACTTGAACTTTTGAAACCAAAGTCTTTACTCGAGTAAGTTAGTGGTTTACTCGAGTAAGCAACTATTTGCTTGAAAACTCAAAGTGTAAGATGCCTCTTTCTCGGAGTAAATAAATTCATACCGGAGTAAGCACGAACATGAGTTAAGTTGAATATCATTTTAAAAGATCTTTACTCGAGTATGAAAACTCTTACTCGAGCATGCACGAGTTTAGAAAAACTTGGGAGCTTTCTGTAAGACCCTTTACTCGAGTAAGTCAAAGTTTACTCGAGTATACACTCAAGTTCAAAAGTTCATATGCTCTCGGTAAGTCCAATACTCGAGTATAGAAATCTATACTCCAAGATAGATTTAACTTGAAAAGATTGGTTGCTCTCGGATGGCCTTTACTCGAGTATGTAAACCTTTACTCGAGTAAGTCACAATTTGAAAAATGCATTTGCTCTCGGATGACCTTTACTCGAGTATGTCATCTCTTTACTCGAGTAATGCGCTTTTGTAAAACGCATTTGCTTTCTACGGATGACCTTTACTCGAGTATATCATCTCTTGACTCGAGTAAGTGCGTATAAAATTCAATTGGGCAATCCTTTAACAGTCCTATACTCGAGTAAGCATTCCTTTACTCGAGTAAACGCCGATAACCGGTTTTACACAGATTTTGCAAAAACTTCAACACATGTTTACAATTGTTGTTAATCATCAAAACACATTGAAAACTAACACTTTTTATTCAATTTTTCCTATTCCCGCGCTTTATAAATGATTTGGTAAATTTAAAATAGAACTTATTTGTACATTTTATACGTTATATTAATAAATTTAAGATTAATTAATTATTGTAGAAGAAGTATTAGTAGGGGTGATATGGGAAAATATAACAAAAATTGCTCAATATTTTATATAAAAAAGTATAATTTAGGTGTATATGACATTAATGAGTTGTAAACATTATTTACTTTATAAAGTATATAGGTGTATTATTAAATTATTATTGAGAAAGTACAAATAGGAGTATTATAGGGAAAAATTGACAAAAGTTAAAACTTGCTCTTATAATTAGGACCAAAACCAACTCCAAAATTTGCTCCTATAATTAGGACCGGAGGGAGTATTAAAAAGTGCTAGAAAGTGCAATATACAGGACCAAAGATTTCTCTTTTATTCTTTGTCGATGATCTAATCTTATTTGGCGAAACTTCATAACAGCAGATGATGGAAATGAAGAATGTAATGCAATTCTTTTGCCAGGTCCCCGGACATAAAATAAACCTCAACAAATCAAAGGTTTTTGTTTCACATAATATACACTTTAACCGGGCATATGAACTTAGCCAGATCTTGGGAATTGGCCTTACACATAACCTGGGGAAATATCTTGGTGTTCCCATTCTACACAAGAGAGCAACTAAAGTGACCTTTGCGCCCTTAATTCAGAAAGTTGGTTTAAAACTTGCAAGCTGGAAAGAAAGTTTTCTAAGCATGGCAGGTAAAACTGTACTCATTAAATTTGTGTTATTTGCAATTTCATATTATTAGATGCAATCAATTCTCATACCTAAAGGGGTCATTCTTAATCTTGAAAATATGAGTAAAGACTTCTTTTGGAATCATAATATGGATTCGAAAAAAATGCATCTTATACCTTGACATGTAATGAAAAGGAATAAATCTGAAGGAGGGTTAGGAATTAAAGATATACGGTGTAATAGCCCAGAAAATATTTATAGACTATCTTGATAGTAAATCATTAGAAAAAATATATATTTACTTATGTTATTTTAGATATTTTCTATTATTTATGAAATCTTTTTGATTTGTTGTGGGATCCTCAAGTTTAGGATCAGTAACAGAGAATATTAAACTAAATTAATGATTTAATTAAGTAATTTATTTATTTTTGGCAGTTACTCCCATAATATTAGTTGCGGATTAATGGGGTAGTTTTAGGAATATCTTAATAATATTTTATTAGAGTATCTTAATTTATTTAGTATCATAGGATATCTTGATTAAAATATTTAAATAGTTGAATGAAGATATTAGTATTATCTTTTAGTTTTATTTGTTGCCTTTAACTCTTTCCATTATTTTGATTGCTATCAATAATAATAATGGTGATAAAAAAAATACCTTTATTTTGTTTCAGCCAATTTCAGATTACCAAAGTGCCATATAAATTTATTGATTCTTTGTGGCAACAGGGGCATTTTAGTCTTCTTCTATTAAAGCCCTCAGTAGATTCATAATTCTCCTCCTCCTTATTATCGATTCATTCGTTCAGCAACCGAGGGAAAATTTTTTGGAGACTTCGCCATTCTTCTTCCCTGTTCGACTGTATCACCGTCGTCTATGTTCACCAGCGGTGTTTCCTTATCCGGCGCTGCCATGACAGGAACAGCTTTCCCTTTCCTTTTTCGCTCTGCAAGTGTGGGTCTGTTCTCCTTCACCGTCGATGGGTATGATCTCGTTTCGTTAGGGCTGTGTCGTAACAATTGAAGTCATCTTCTTCCTTTGCTGTGATCGATGTTGCTTTAGGTGTGTGTATCAGAGTTTCGAATGTGTTCTTAGGTGCTAAGATTGTGTATGTATGCTCAAATCTTTTTCTCCATCCTATGTTCTGCATCTTATTGCTGTACGTGTTAGTCTTCATTCTTCTTTGCTATGTTGACTTTTATGTTGGTGTTCAAGAGCCTCAATCCTTGCTCTCTTTTTGGCTGCCGTGAAGTGTGGTGTAAAAAGGAATGGAATTTTTCCCCTGTTCGTGGCTAGACTCTCAAAATGAGAGTGGAAGTTAAAAGTGTGGTATCTATTGGAATTGTAATTGTGATGTTGTTCTTTAAGTTTTCTTTGAATGCTTACAAGATGTTTGAGAAAACGTGAATGATAAAGTATGGATGTTGTAGAAATTAAAGTTGAAAAAAAAGAAAGGAAGCCTGTTCTGTCAATATAAATTCTTAAGATTGATTGGTGATTGATAAAATATTTGAAAGGAGAATCTAAAGCATTAAATGGAATACTGAAACTTTTGTGAAACTAATTTGAGGCATGATCTTTGTGTGTAGCTTAGAAGTTGTTAAGATACTTAATTTAGCTGCTGTGATTTAATGGGGCTGTTTAGAGTTGCTTGGTTTGGTTAGTAAGATGGGATAATCGATCACCATTAATTGTTATTATTTGATTCTTTTAAGCACTCAAGGTATTGGTGAAATTATTAAGATGGTACAAGCTTATGAGTTGATTTGTGGAATGCATATAAGTATTTGAGTAAATGCTTGAGAAGGAAATTTTATGGAAATTGAGAAATAAATTAGGTGGTAATAACATTGAGCGAATTATTAGACAAGAACCAATAATTTTTCTAACTGGAATATTGTGGAATATTGTTGAAAACTGAATTTGGAAAGCTTGGAATTTTATATAATGATGTTGGAAAGAATGCTATTGGGGAACTCCAATGGTTAAGTTTCTTATTTTTGTATGTCAACTTTTGGGATATCTATCTGGTGATGATTGTGCTTGCTAAGGTGTTGAAGGATCTTAATAAATGAGTTAAATAATACACGTTTGACATATAAAATTAGAATAATAATGATTTTTGTTTTGGACGTCAGGGGATTAAGGAGTGAATGTAAATTGGAAGCTGATAGATAGAAGTAAGTCATATATTTGGGAGCGCAGTAGGTGCGTGGTCCCATTATAGTTTTTATAAATGATGCTTTACTTGCTATAATTTTATTAAATTATCAACTTTCTTAAGAACTAACTTCCTCAAGACAGTTTTGTCGAAATTATATCAATTGCTTATTGTTATTTATATGTTTAAATGATATGATGATTTTATGGTTTTTTTCCCTATTTGCCACCTTTTTAAATAATTAATTACCATTTTCACTATTTTCAAAATATTTCCCAATGTAATTTGTTTGATTTTTTAGTCGACCAAACCAAGATTTAGTCGACTGCTTTGGAAAAGCGTGAATTACGTTTGGTAACATTTTTTCCTTCTTATTTGGGAGTTAAAAAATAGTAAGGGAGGAATATGGATTTTTTTGGTTATTTTTACCATTTTTCCATTTTCTTTAATAATTAATATAATTATTATACTTTACAAATAAACTTAAATTTAAATGATGATTTAGTCGACTAATTTAGTCGACTAAATAACGATAGGGGAGTTTTTTTAAAACCCCAATCACGGCATTTGGAAACCTAATCCACCACAAAACCTCCCCAAACCTCTCCTCCTCTGTTTTTTTTTTTTTCACCAAATCCTTACTGAATCCGTTCGTGGGTAGCGAAGGAAACTTCATTCTAGCATCATTTGCGTTGATTTCGATATGTTCTCATCTCCATTTCGAATTTCCACCGTTGTTCTTTCGTTTATGCGGGGCTTTTACCTTTTCTTCATCCGATTATTTATTTATTAATATTATTAATATTTTAGTATAAATTATAGAGTTAAACGTGGAACTCTTTATCATGTTCATGCGTGTATAACACGCCCGATAATATTGTGGGACTCGTTAGATAATCAACTTCTTTGTCATGCAGTTTGGATCCTATTGGCGCGTGGAGCTATAAAACAACCATAAAATTAAATTTTTTTTATTAAGTTTTTATATTGATGATTTTTTAAATTACGATTTTTAGTTATGTCCACAATCCTCATTTGAACTTTGGAACCTTGTAAAACTCATTTTTATTTTTAATTATTTGTCTACCTTATATTTTGGGGTTATTTTTTTGTCTTCTTTTTTTCATTTTATTCTCATAATCTCATATAGACCGTTAGATTAAAACAATATATTATTGATTCAATCTTTTATAAAATTATTTATATAAACATAAATAAGTAAATTTAAAGTCTTAAAATTTGATCTTCACCCTTCATAATTGCAATCTGTAATAAATAAAGAAATTATAAATTATAAAATATTATAATAATTATTTTATAAAATATTAAATCTAAAATATACATTTCATTATCTAAGGATGAAGATGAGATGATGATATAAAAGAGGGTAATGAGGATATCATTTTCCTATATTTTGATATAGTAACTTTTTTTATCCTCTATAATCTCATATAGGATATCATTTTCCTATATTTTGATATATTATGAGTAACGTATGAATGCTTTGAGTACCTCAAGAAGTTGTTGTTGATGAGTTTGAAAATGAGGACATTATTAAAAATTTTCATATCTATTTTAAATCAGTATCTTAACTAATCAATTTGATATTTTGAATGTAATCAATATAAATTATAAATTTTGAAAATATTTCTGGTTTAAGAAATCATAAAATTAATTTTTTTATTAAGATTTTATATTGGGGATTTTTCGTTAGGATTCTTAGTCATGTCCTCGATTCTCACTTGATCTTGGGTGAACTTTGATTTTAAATATAATACTCATTTTTACTTTTAATTAATTTGTCTAATGGGGGTTCGCATAAACGAAAGAACAACGGCGGAAATTCAAAATGGAGATGAGAACATATCAAAATCGACGTAAATGATGCTAGAATGAAGTTTCCTTCGCTACCCACGAACGGATTCAGTAAGGATTTGGTGAAAAAAACAGGGGGAGAGGTTTGGGGAGGTTTTGTGGTAGATTAGGGTTCCAAATGTCGCGATTGGGGTTTTAAAAAAACTCCCTTGTCGCTATTTAGTCGACTAAGCCACTTGGTTTAGTCAACTAAATCGCGGGGGCAGTCAAAAAAATCAGCGCCCCGCGTTTTAGTCGACTAAATCTTGGTTTAGTCGACTAAATCTTGATTTAGTCGACTAAATAGTGGCACATTGGGAAATATTTTGAAAACAGTAGCAAAATGGTAATTAATTATTTAAAAAGTGGCAAATAGGGAAAAAAACCTGATTTTATTCAAGGTTAATAGTTCCATGACATTTTATCGTTTATGGATTTTTATGCAAAGAGTTGATAAGGATATTTCTGAGATCTTCTTTATTACTTTTATATTGAGATGGTATTATATTTAAAAGGCTCTTATTCGAGTTACTATTATATGAAAAGACTTTTGACTGATGGAATTGGAAGGAAATGTTTTGAGACTTTGTAAACTATCGTGTTGGGGTCTTTTGTTATGAAATATTGTTTTCAAGTATTAGAGGAAAATCTCTTTGCTTGCTATTGGTAAGTTGACCCCATGCATGCTTGAAATTATTTTGAGAGGATGAATACGTTAACGCATTTGGACTAACAACAAGATCTTGTTAGTCCTTGGTACACTATGGTTAACTCGAGCTCGCTTGACATTTGTGAGTACAGTTCTCACGCTTGATATTCGTGGGATTCGTTCTCACGCTTGTTATTCGTGGGTTTTGTACCTGCGCTTGTTTCGTGGCTTCAATCCACGCTTGGTTACTTACCCTCGTGGACTGTATGTCCACGCTTGTTCTCGTGGCTTCGTCTTTGCGCTTGGTTATTTACCCTCGTGGACTGTGTGTCCACACTTGTTATCCGTTCTGTTGAGGTCCCATGAGAAGTTAGAACTTGTGACTTATTTATAAACTGATTTTGAAAGGGGGAAAAATGTTTTATCACGTACTTGGTGTTATTCATTTAATGAGCTTTTATACATCTTTAATTATGCTTATTAATAAGCTTTTATATAGATTTAGGTTTATGATTTCATAGTTGAGAGTTGAAATTAACCTTTACCTCTATTATAAACTTTCATGGTTTCAATTTATGCATCCGTTTAGAAGTTGAAAATTTATTATCGTGATTTTTTAATTCAAGATTAAGCCTATCGAAATAATTTCTTTTAGTATTATATTTATTTCTATCGATGGGACCTTATTCACCAGAAAAATATTTTTGGTCTTAGATGGTGTAGCTGACTTAGTACCTCCTGCCTAATTGACGTTGAAGAATTGTGTTGATCAGTCTCTATGGTGATGTAAACTGAAGCTTTGGTATCATGTTTTGAACATCCTATTCTAGAAGCTCCACATAGTCCATAGGCAGGATCCTTATCTCTTTTTTGATGCTTTTGGAATGTATGTATATCTATATATTGTTGTGGAGCAAAGCTCCACACACTATATTGACCCTGTGATTGTAGAAATTTCGAAGAGATTTTACTAAGATATTTACAAATTTATTAATTAAGTAGATTATATAAGAACTAGAAGTGATGTACGCATACTCAATATTATTGTAATTATTATATGAGGCCCCTGTTTATATGTGTTTTAGAGCTTTAGGATTGTGAATCCACTCATATTCTGTGCGGTCACCCCTAATTTTTCAGGGTGTAACATACAATGTCAAAACAAAGCTTTTACGATGAAGTTCTGTTGGGGGATTATTACCAAGTTGGATGCACTATGGGTGAAATGTTAGCGTAGCAAGTATAGATGTGGTGAGAGTCAGAAACCACAAGTGAACAAGAAAAGATATCAATCTATAGTTTGCAAACCCATTGTCTCTTAGGTACTTGGAGAATTGGCTTTGCAAACCCATTGTCTCTTAGGTGTCGCAAAGTTCTCACAAAGGTACATGGCTTCAAGTATCTTCTATTTGATACTTGAGAGGATCTCCTTTTCGGTGCATAAGGGATTCTTTGATTCTTAACCCCTTTATGTCCATTTCTCTTAGAATCAACCTGTACAAACAAACCAACAGATGGACATTTTGGTACCCATTTATGCTTGGGTCCTTCTGGGTTAGTTTGAGTCTTAGGGAATACATAGGTTCCCTTAGGTACCCATTGATAATTGCCAGCAGGTTTATCTCTCCTATCTTTCCTATGAAAGCATGATGAAGTATTGTGACCTTTACGGTTACAATAGTTACAATGTGCAAAGGGATTTGAAGTATGAACAGATTTCAAAAATAATTCAAATAGGATTTTTGTCCACGTTTCTTTTTCCCTTTCTTCTTATCAAAATCGGGTTTATAACTAACCCCGATTTATCATTTGTGAACCTTTCTTTGTTTTAAAATGACTTTGAGCATTTCACTACCTCTAGTGAATTTCTCAAGAGTTTTTGTAAGATATAAATTTCTTTTCTCTAGAACACAGCAATTGTCACAAATCTTTTCGCAATCATTTTCAGGAATATTTTCAGAAATATTTTCAGAAATGTTTTCAGAAACAGAAACAGAAGAAGAAACATTCTGAACTTGTTTTTCCAACAATTTAATTTTCTTCTTGGATGCAATGAACTCTTTTGCAAGTTTTTCATATTCGAATATAGTTCATTGTATTGAGAAAATAATTCATCATAGGAAGGTTCAGAGACATTTACCTCATTGTTATGTTCAGGTTGTTCTTCAGCAACTAGGCAAACATTTGCTACTCCTTCCTCGTCACTTTCTTCATCTGAAGAATCTTCTCCCCATAAGGCAGATACATAAGCTTTCTTCTTGAGGTGGTTGAATCTTGCCTTTCTCTCCTTTTCTTCAGCTTTCAGCTGAGGGCATTCAGGCTTGATATGACCATGCTTTCCACACTCGTAGCAAATGATTTGATCTTGTTCGTTGCTTGAAGTTTCTTCTCGAAATCTGTCTCTAGAACCTTGATCTCTCTTATAGAATTTCTTGAATTTTCGTACAAGCACCTGACCATCTCTTCATCATCTTCATCTTCCTTATTGGGTTTCTCTTTCACAAAGCATTCAACACAATACCAAACTTTCTATCATCTTTGATTTTATCTAAGCCCTCCTTGAATTTGAGCTTGCCTTCATATTCGATAAGCTTCCAAATAGAGCATTGCGATTGCATTGATTCTCCACGGGCTTCCTCGATTTGTGACTTTGGCTTCCCATTCTTTAGTAAGAATATTCAGGATTTTCCTTACTTGAAATGATTGATCATACTCCTTTCCTAGGGCAGCAAGTTGATTAATCAGATGGGTAAACCTCAACTGAAATTCGTCAATAGATTCATCAGGCTTCATGCGCATAAGATCGTATTCGGTCATAAGAGTATTGACCCGATTTTGCTTGACTCCAGCTGTTCCCTCATGAGCTATCTCCAGAGCATCCCACATATGTTTTGCAAAAGGTAGAGTGCAAATACGAAAGTATTCTTGTTGACTTAGAGCACTTTGAAGCGTAGGGACGGCCTTTGCCGTTGAGTGTGACATTTCTTTTGTCATTCTCATCATATTCTTCTTCTAGCTTAGGAACTCTAACTCCATCTTCAATGGTTGATGGCTCATAATCTCCTCTTTCAAATACTCTCCATAGCCCATACTCGTAGCATTCACAAAGACTTTGAATTTTGCTTTCCGAAGGAGTAATGCTCTCCATTGAAACCGGGTGGTCTCGTTGATAGAAGCTCCATCGGGTAAGATACCTTCCATACCGATCCTTCTCGAGATGTTAAGCTCTTTTGAGAAGACCTTGCTCGATACCCTATGTAAGTGGAGCTATATACCCAAGAGGGGGTGAATTGGGTATTTTAAAACTTTTCGAGAAAATGCTCTGTTTTGAAGCTATAAAAAGAGGTAAACAGAGTGAGGGAAGAAGAAGCTGGACACAAGGATTTATACTTTGGTTCCGTCCAACTCTTTGACCTACATCCGTCCCCGAAACACTCGGGATTTTCCACTATCACTCAATTACAATTACACACTCGTACTTAGGATGATCCTCTCCCTAGGACTCACTCCCCTTACAAGCCGTAATTGTAAACAATCGATACACACTTTGTACTCAAGAGTTATCCTCTCCCTAGGACTAACTCCCCCTTACAAGTTGTACTCGATTACAATCGATACACACTCGTAAACAAAGGATGCTCCTCAACCTAGGACACACTCCCCTTTACAAGTTGTACTCGATTTTCCCAATCTCCAAGTCACCCGACTTGAGATTGTTACAATGAATGATATACACAGAAATAAACTCTCTCTAAGAGTAGATAATGATAATCACCGAAGCTCAATGTATCTCAAGATACTACGAGATAAAACGAAGAAATAAATATGAGACTTGGATGATTTTCGTCTTCAAGCAGTGTGTGTCGGTTGGAAAGGCTTGAATGCAACTCTATTTATACTCGAGATCATTAAATGACCGTTGCCTTTCGGATAGATCCGTTGGAGAAGTTCTCTCGGTGTTAGGAGGTGGCTTAGGCACTTTCTCTCTCTAATATTCTCTTAAACCGGTGGCCAAGTAACTGTGTTGACCTTCGCGAATTAATCCGTTGGAGATGCAGTTGCTTGTTGTAGAAAACATTCTTAAATGCTTTGCGAGACGTGTGCGAGTGGATTAGCCAAAGTTGTGCAACTTTTCGGGTTTTGCTTTTAAAGTGCCGACGTCACTTTTGTTTTTGCTTTAAACCTTCAATAAACATTCTCTAATTTATCGAAACTCACCAATAAAGTGGTTAAATATATCTAGTAACATTAGAGATTAATCATAGGAAGTATTAAGATCAAACAAGAAGGTTTCACAGATTCGTAGAATTTGAATTTCTGAATCAGCGATACAAACCTGAGGTTTGTTTTTCCAAACTCGAGTTTGCTCAAGTATTGAATATGAATCTTTGCCTCTGTATGGACCAAACCTGAGGTTTGTATATTTAGGCTCGAGTTTGCTAAACATTAAAAATGAAGTTTCGCCTCTCGTCGGACCAAACCCGAGGTTTGCGTAGAGAACCCGAGGTTTGTAAAATTTGTTCAGGACCAAACCCGAGGTTTGTATATTTAGGCTCGAGTTTATCGAACATTAAAATGAAGTTTTGCTTAATCCCGGACCAAACCCGAGGTTTGCGTAGAGAACCCGAGGTTTGTAAAATTTGTTCGGGGCCAAACCCGAGGTTTGCATATTTAGGCTCGAGTTTAGACTTCTATCGAGCAAACCATCGGGTTTTCAAATCAAAACACATTTTGAATAAAACATGAACTCGAGTCTATAAGTGATGAACTCGAGTTTGACACTATTCATGTCAAAAATCAGTTTTAGTTCTCAAAACACAAACCGGAGGTTTCAAAGTGCAAACCCGAGGTTTTCTCAAGTTAAAAATCATTTTGCTCTCGTAAGGCACGAACTCGAGTTCATAAACTTAAGCTCGAGTTTTCTCGGCTTAGAAAACTTTTGGAAAACTTTTGGCCCGACGCAAACCGGAGGTTCATGGAAGCAAACCCGAGGTTCATGGAAGCAAACCGAGGTTCATGGAAGCGATCTCAAGTTTATGAAAATCTCATTTGAAAAATTCTTCCCGCTGAGAGGCAAACTCGAGTTTGTCTCCACAAACTCGAGTTTACATATTTGTAAACTCTTTGAAACTTTTTCTCGGAGGTGCGAACACGAGGTTTAAGAACCGAACCCGAGGTTTATGAAACAAACCCGAGGTTTAAGAAACCGTAGTCTCAAGTTTAAAATGTAAACTTGTGAGTTTTGCCTCCGTCAAGAGCAAACTCGAGTTTGCCAAATCTAGGCTCGAGTTTGGCGACGAATGTTTTTGGGTTGAAATCAACAAGTTTAAATCTCCATTTAGTTTATCCAAAAACATCCATACATGTTTACAATTGTCGTTATCATCAAAACACATATAGAACTAACATTCTCCCCCTTTTTGATGATGACAACACTTGCAAACAATCAATTGCTTTCAAAAATTTAATTTGATCATTTGAACAATGAGAAAGCAAGTTTGGTTAAAACTTTTGCAAACTTTGATATTTTAATAAACACAATTCATTTCATCAAAGTTAAGCAAACAAAAAATCTCATGACAACTTCATTTTATCAATTAATATCAGTCATGATAGCCAGATAACAAAATAACTCAAAATAACTCATTGATACATTAAAAATTAATCGAGAATTCAGATGAGCTCATATCGAGTTATCGAGTTCAAAGCGAGATATCAAAATGCAATAAACCGCATAACTTAAACATTCATCGATATTAATCAAGTAGAAACAGAATGTTAAGTAAACCGCAGAATATCATTAGAGTTTCGAAAGAAAATATGCAATATAATTTCGAAAGCATTGATTGATCCTTCTCATTCTTCTCCCCCTTTGTCATGAAGCAAACAAGGGTGGATCAATTGGGATATTTGAAGGTGTAGGGATAGGATAAGATCCTTTTCACTCTTCTCCTCCAAATGAAAGTGTAGGAATAAGATCTTGTTGCTTTGAGATGGAGGGTTAATCGAGTGTTAGGAATGGATGGCTCGGGTTTAATGGAGGAAGCTTGATCGAGATGATGGGCGGTTCGAAGTTTGAGTTAAGCATATCAGAGCTTGGTCCAGCTGAAGTAGATGCACCAGAACCAGTACCAGAAGCAGCTATGGACTGATTTTACAGAAGTTTGTCCATTTTATCACTTAGGTTCATCATGGTGATCATAAGAGTTGAAATGCTAGCTGTGTGATCTTCAATCTGATTTTTGAGTGCTTCTTGCTCAACTCGAATCCTTCCGGATGTCCACCACATTGCTATGTCCTTTAGTAACCTCAGTCACTAATCTCCCAATTTCTTCTTCTACCTTATCAATTAACTCAAAAATTGCTTTGTCAACAATTTCCTTGATCCTTGCATCAAAATCATGAGGTATAGAAACATGAGAAAGAGGAAGAGCATTCCCGAGCTTCCCGGCCTTGAGAGTAGCCGGTCTTTGATCTTGCGGCCTTGAAGGAGGAGGAGCTCTTGACTCGATCGATCCTTCTTCCAGATTAATTCTCATTAAGTTGAGGATTGGATTGGATTTGTTCTTGGTCGAATTCTGGAGTTTTGGTGGATGCACAACGTTTGGAGGTCATTTACTCAGAATCTCGTCAAGGAGGATGAGAGAATTTAGGAGTAGACTCGACGGAAGAATGAAGTGAAGAGTATCAATCAGGTTTTTCAAAAAAATATTTCAATCATGATAACTTTGTACTAACCTGGACTTCAAGAGTGTAAGGTGAACTCTTGAATTTCACTTGTGAATTCGAAGTGCATACTTACAAGCTCAAATTCGTGAGTCCTCGAACTTGGTTGCTTCGACTTGGCCTGGTCTCGGGTTTGCAACTTCATCAACTTTAGAAGGCCATATCTCCCTGGTCTGGACTCCGTTTTGGTCCGTTCAAAGCTTGATGAAAAGCTCTGTGTGTCTAGTTTCATATGCCACCGGTTTTAGCTCAGTTGGATGTGTATTTTGTGATATACGCACAAAATACCGATGCTTGCTCTGCTGTGTGGCGTGAATTGAACTGTCAACTTCCACAATTCATATCTCCTTCATCTGACCTCCTTTGGACTTCAATTGTATATCAAAATGACGCATTGGGGGTCTAATTTTATCCAGAATTGGTTTCACCTCAATCCGACGTCTGGTTTGTGAGATATCATCGAAATACCAGACCTCGCTCGAGCTGAACGTGAAACAGTGGAGCTGAAGTGCTGATGACTGTTTGTGAACTCGAGTTTGTTCACTTATAGGCTCGAGTTTGGCTTTCTTCAGACTTTCATCTCCTCTCTGGTTGTCTCGAGCTCGAGTTTAACTTGGGTAGGCTCGAGTTTGCTCCTCTTGACAAGCAAACTTCACAGAATGTCGAGATTTTAACCATGATAAACATCCCGCATAAAACCACATCTAGATTCTCCAATGCTTAAGTTAGTAATTAGTTAATCATCAAACACATAACTAACATTAAGTGGAGGCAATTTACAACCCATTGGGATTGGACATTCCCAATTTTCTTCTTACAAAACTGAATTGCTTCTAAATGAGCATATTACATTCAAGCATGAGGTGTATCACAAATAATCTTATCCAATTAATTCATAACATTGAACATACAGATAAGCAAATAAGTGATACCAATAAAATCATTTTTCAATGACAATTTGTAAGTATATTCATGTAGGAAAGTATGTCATTGATATGAGTTTTTCATAAACTATGCAAATAGTTTTCAATATCTCAAATATTCTTTTAAATCATGATAATGTTCCATGAAATTGAGATGTTGATGATATGAAAGCTCATCTTTGAGAATCTGCTCAGAAAATCAATGCACTTGCTAACATAATGAAAGTCAATTTCCAACTTCTTGAAATATCATTTGAGTGCAATCAAAACATGCATATTTTCAAAACATTGGAATGCATTTTCCAAACATAGAATGAATTGTAATTCAAAACAAGTTTTTTGAATTGTGCATTTCGAAATCTTAAACTTAGAAAATTATGCACAAATTCACTTGTGATCCATTAACAATCTGAAAAACATTTTGAAAGTCATAAATGATTGATTGCTTAATGGAATGTATTATTGGACAAGTATTCAATACCCAAATATGAATTTCACATAAGCACAATATAGGGTAAGGTTAGATATCACCGTAATTTCTCTTGTCCTTGTTGAAGCTTCTTGGGATGAATTGATGCAAATATCTTCTCGCTTTAACATTCATCATCAAGCATTGCTTCTTCACTTCCTCAAGAGTCGAAATATTTTGCTATATAGTTGTTCTCTTGATAAGCTGTCCTTGATCCTACAATGCTGTATATAGACTTTTTCTCTCTTGGTATCCAATCTTACTTTGATCCAATAATTGTTAGCTTGTAGGAACAAAATTCATATGCTCCAAGAATATAATCAGATTATGATAATTGAGCATAATGAATTAACCATAGCTTTATGCATAAAAGATATATTTTTCTTTTCAAAATGTCATGTATGCATTAAACTTTTGAACAATGCAAAAACTTTTGAATGAGTTTTTAAAAAAAATGATTTGCAGTGTTCATTCCTAATATCCAATGTATAAAACCTCAATAAATATTGCGATAGTAGCACAAGAGATTTTACCATTGAATACCTCTTCCCTTAGGTACTTGGAGAATTGGCTTTGCAAACCCATTGTCTCTTAGGTGTCTCGCAAAGTTCTCACAAAGGTACAGGCTTCAAGTATCTTCTATTTGATACTTGAGAGGATCTCCTTTTCGGTGCATAAGGGATTCTTTGATTCTTAACCCCTTTATGTCCATTTCTCTTAGAATCAACCTGTACAAACAAACCAACGAGATGGACATTTTGGTACCCATTTATGCTTGGGTCCTTCGGGTTAGTTTGAGTCTTAGGGAATACATAGGTTCCCTTAGGTACCCATTGATAATTGCCGCGGGTTTATCTCTCCTATCTTTCCTATGAAAGCATGATGAAGTATTGTGACCTTTACGGTTACAATAGTTACAATGTGCAAAGGGATTTGAAGTATGAACAGATTTAAGAAAATAATTCAAATAGGATTTTTGTCCACGTTTCTTTTTCCCTTTCTTCTTATCAAAATCGGGTTTATAACTAACCCCGATTTATCATTTGTGAACCTTTGCTGTTTTAAAATGACTTTGAGCATTTCACTACCTCTAGTGAATTTCTCAAGAGTTTTTGTAAGATATAAATTTCTTTTCTCTAGAACACAGCAATTGTCACAAATCTTTTCGCAATCATTTTCAGGAATATTTTAAATATTTTTCAGAAATGTTTTTAGAAAACAAAATGAAGAAGAAACATTCGAACTTGTTTTTCCAACAATTTAATTTTCTTCTTGGATGCAATGAACTCTTTTGCAAGTTTTTCATATTCAGAATATAGTTCATTGTATTCGAGAAAATAATTCATCATAGGAAGGTTCGAGACATTTACCTCATTGTTATGTTCGGGTTGTTCTTCAAAGCAACTAGGCAAACATTTGCTACTCCTTCCTCGTCACTTTCTTCATCGAAGAATCTTCTCCCCATAAGGCAGATACATAAGCTTTCTTCTTGAGGTGGTTGAATCTTGCCTTTCTCTCCTTTTCTTCAGCTTTCAGCTGAGGGCATTCAGGCTTGATATGACCATGCTTTCCACACTCGTAGCAAATGATTTGATCTTGTTCGTTGCTTGAAGTTCTTCTCGAAATCTGTCTCTAGAACCTTGATCTCTCTTATAGAATTTCTTGAATTTTCGTACAAGCACAGCCATCTCTTCATCATCTTCATCTTCCTTATTGGGTTTCTCTTTCACAAAGCATTCAACACAATACCAAACTTTCTATCATCTTTGATTTTATCTAAGCCCTCCTTGAATTTGAGCTTGCCTTCATATTGAGATAAGCTTCCAAATAGAAGCTACTCGATTGCATTGATTCTCCACGGGCTTCCTCGATTTTGTGACTTTGGCTTCCCATTCTTTAGTAAGAATATTCAGGATTTTCCTTACTTGAAATGATTGATCATACTCCTTTCCTAGGGCAGCAAGTTGATTAATCGGATGGGTAAACCTCAAGCGAAATTCGTCAATAGATTCATCGAGCTTCATGCGCATAAGATCGTATTCGGTCATAAGAGTATTGACCCGATTTTGCTTGACTCAAGCTGTTCCCTCATGAGCTATCTCAGAGCATCCCACATATGTTTTGCAAAAGGTAGAGTGCAAATACGAAAGTATTCTTGTTGACTTAGAGCACTTTGAAGCAGTAGGACAGCCTTGCTGTTGAGTGTGACATTTCTTTTGTCATTCTCATCATATTCTTCTTCTAGCTTAGGAACTCTAACTCCATCTTCAATGGTTGATGGCTCATAATCTCCTCTTTCAAATACTCTCCATAGCCCATACTCAGTAGCATTCACAAAGACTTTGAATTTTGCTTTCCAGAAGGAGTAATGCTCTCCATTGAAACCGGGTGGTCTGTTGATAGAAGCTCCATCAGGTAAGATACCTTCCATACTGATCCTTCTCGAGATGTTAAGCTCTTTTGAGAAGACCTTGCTCTGATACCAAATGTAAGTGGAGCTATATACCCAAGAGGGGGTGAATTGGGTATTTTAAAACTTTTCAGAAAATGCTCTGTTTTGAAGCTATAAAAAAAGAGAGGTAAACAGAGTGAGGAAGAAGAAGCTGGACACAAGGATTTATACTTGGTTCCGTCCAACTCTTTGACCTACATCCAAAGTCCCCGAAACACTCGGGATTTTCCACTATCACTCAATTACAATTACACACTCGTACTTAGGATGATCCTCTCCCTAGGACTCACTCCCCCTTACAAGTCTGTAATTGTAAACAATCGATACACACTTTGTACTCAAGAGTTATCCTCTCCCTAGGACTAACTCCCCCTTACAAGTTGTACTCGATTACAATCGATACACACTCGTAAACAAAGGATGCTCCTCAACCTAGGACACACTCCCCTTTACAAGTTGTACTCGATTTTCCCAATCTCCAAGTCACCCGACTTGAGATTGTTACAATGAATGATATACACGAAATAAACTCTCTAAGAGTAGATAATGATAATCACCGAAGCTCAATGTATCTCAAGATACTACACGAGATAAAGCGAAGAAATAAATATGAGACTTGGATGATTTTCGTCTTGGCAGTGTGTCTCATTGGAAAGGCTTGAATGCAACTCTATTTATACTCGAGATCATTAAATGACCGTTGCCTTTCAGATAGATCCGTTGGAGAAGTTCTCTCAGTGTTAGGAGGTGGCTTAGGCACTTTCTCTCTCTAATATTCTCTTAAACCACGGGCCAAGTAATCCGTGTTGACCTTCGCGAATTAATCCGTTGGAGATGCAGTTGCTTGTTGTAGAAAACATTCTTAAATGCTTTGCGAGACGTGTGCGCAGTGGATTAGCCAAAGTTGTGCAACTTTCGGGTTTTGCTTTTAAAGTGCCGACGTCACTTTTGTTTTTGCTTTAAACCTTCAATAAACATTCTCTAATTTATCTGAAACTCACCAATAAAGTGGTTAAATATATCTAGTAACATTAGAGATTAATCATAGGAAGTATTAAGATCAAACAAGAAGGTTTCACAGATTCGTAGAATTTGAATTTCGAATCGCCGATACAAACCCGAGGTTTGTTTTTCCAAACTCGAGTTTGCTCAAGTATTGAATATGAATCTTTGCTCTGTATGGACCAAACCCGAGGTTTGTATATTTAGGCTCGAGTTTGCTAAACATTAAAAATGAAGTTTCGCCTCTGTCTGGACCAAACCTGAGGTTTGCGTAGAGAACCTGAGGTTTGTAAAATTTGTTCAGGACCAAACCTGAGGTTTGTATATTTAGGCTCGAGTTTACTGAACATTAAAATGAAGTTTTGCTTCTGTCTGGACCAAACCTGAGGTTTGCGTAGAGAACCTGAGGTTTGTAAAATTTGTTCAGGGCCAAACCTGAGGTTTGCATATTTAGGCTCGAGTTTAGACTTCTATCGAGCAAACCATCGGGTTTTCAAATCAAAACACATTTTGAATAAAACATGAACTCGAGTCTATAAGTGATGAACTCGAGTTTGACACTATTCATGTCAAAAATCAGTTTTAGTTCTCAAAACACAAACCGGAGGTTTCAGTGCAAACCCGAGGTTTTCTCAAGTTAAAAATCATTTTGCTCTCTCGTAAGGCACGAACTCGAGTTCATAAACTTAAGCTCGAGTTTTCTCAGCTTAGAAAACTTTTGGAAAACTTTTGGCCTGACGCAAACCGGAGGTTCATGGAAGCAAACCTGAGGTTCATGGAAGCAAACCTGAGGTTCATGGAAGCGAGTCTCAAGTTTATGAAAATCTCATTTGAAAAATTCTTCCCGCAGAGGCAAACTCGAGTTTGTCTCCACAAACTCGAGTTTACATATTTGTAAACTCTTTGAAACTTTTCTCTCGGAGGTGCGAACCACGAGGTTTAAGAACCGAACCCGAGGTTTATGAAACAAACCCGAGGTTTAAGAAAGCGTAGTCTCAAGTTTAAAATGTAAACTTGTGAGTTTTGCCTCTGTCATTAGCAAACTCGAGTTTGCCAAATCTAGGCTCGAGTTTGGCGCTGACAGAATGTTTTTGGGTTGAAATCAACAAGTTTAAATCTCCATTTAGTTTATCCAAAAACATCCATACATGTTTACAATTGTCAGTTATCATCAAAACACATATAGAACTAACACACTAGACAAGCCTTTGAAATATTATGTGGATAAAAATCTCCACTTGATAGATCTAGATGCAGTGGTAAAGGATCTTGTTAAGCCAAATGGACAATGGGATAAGGATAAATGGAGAACATTCCTTCCAAATAGGATTGTCCAAAAACTTTTGAAGGTTGTTCCACCTAATGGCTTGGGTAATGATATTTTCTATTAATGTAAGGCTTTAGATGGGAACTTCATTGTTAAATCAACATACACTATGATTTACCACCAACAGGAGCATACACCTGAACCCACCTGGCAGTGGATATGGCGTTGGGAGATTCTTGAAAGAACAAAATTCTTCATGTAGTAAGTGTTTCATGAGAGAGTTCCCACTAATACACTTAGAGCAAAATATAAATCCCCATGTTTAGAGTACTTGTCCTTTTGAGTGTGATAAGGAGGAAACCATAATCCATATGTTGAGAGACTGTGAGATTCCCAAAAGAGTGTGGTTTAACTTAACTAACCCATTATACTATTCTATATTTTTCTCTGGCTCTTTGTAGGATTGTCTGATCTAAAATGGAACTCAAAAAACAATCCATCTGGCAGGCTTACTACTAGATGGTCTTGGCATGGAACATTTGGTGTTGTGTGCTGGCTTCTCTAGAAGAATAGATGTGCAAAAGTATTTGAAGGCACAAGAGATCAAGAACGATTATACAACGATGCATATTCCACTTCATGGAAGGAGTAGTGTATGGCCGTTTCCAGCATCAAATTATGAAGATACCAGACAGAGCAAAAGCTAGATGGCGTCCCCCAGATCTAGGCTATGTACGGGTAGATATGGATGGATCATACAGGAATAGTGGACATGCAACTTGTGGAGGAGTGATTAGAGATCACTAGGGAAACTGGATGTGTGGGTTTCAATAGAAGTTATGATATACTACATCAACTACTGCTGAAATCCATGCTATCTACAGGGGCCTTATACTATGCAAACAACTGGGTTTTAAGAAGGTAGCACTCTATACAAATTCATTGAATGCTATTCATTTGTTGTTACTTGATTGTGGCAGGGTTATCCTATGAGAGAGGAGATACAGGGGGTAAGACCCTTTATCATTTTTCATGAGGATCTACAAATTATTCATACCTACATGGAAGCATAAAGATGTGATGATTATTTAGCCCGATCAGATTAAGGGATGAATCATGATTTTGTAATAATCTCATCACAACCTATTGAATATGTTGACTTAAATAATCTTGAGTGTGGCGGAATGTCACTGAGATCAGTGAATGTAGTTTAATATTAGACTTTTTGTATACCTCAAGCCTTTGTCTTGTCAATGTATTACCCAAAAAAAGAAAAAGAAAAAAGAATAGCGTTCACAATTTTTTTAATATATAAATATATAAATAAATATATATATATATATAGTGATTTACCTGTTTTTCCAATTTGGGATTAGCGGCAAAAATGATTTATTTTATTTTATTTTATTTTAAGTAGTTTCAATGCGCTTTTTCACTTTTTGACGCGGCCTTCTGCCTTGTGAACGCTATCCCAAATGTATACCCTTATAATTAAAAATAAATAAATTTGAGTATTAAATTAAAAAAAAGTTTCAGTTAGCCTCTATGTAGTAAATTAATTTCAATTAACCTCTAAAACTTTCTAAAATTTTATTGCACCCCTTTATTAAAATGAAATTAATTTTTGTGAGTGAAAAGACAATTATGTTCTTACTTCATTTATCTTGTAAATATCTTTATTTGTCTTGTAAATGGCCAAAATATTTTTAATTTCTTAGGTTCTTTTAAATCTCTTTATTTATCTTGTAAATGCTTTTCTGAAAAAAAATTAAAAAGAGGGCATTATTATCTTTTCATCTACAAAAATTAATTTCATTTTGATCATGATGCAGTAAAGTTTCAAAAAGTTTTAGGGATTGACTAAAAGTAATTTTCCCCTTAAATTATACTTGTTCAACCATTTAAATTTTTCGTTAAGAAATACAATTAATTTTTTTCGCCTAAAATTTTGCTTATAATAATTTTATAATTAAATTATTTAATAAAATATTTTTAATTAGTTAATATCCTCCATTATACTTCTCTCGTTTACAAACGAAATTCTAAATTAAAGTTCTCCAGTCAAACTCTTAAAAGCATAAATTAAAATTCTCTATTCAAAGAAGAACTAGCGCCTGACAAGTTAAACTCCTCTCTCACGCATTTCGTCTTACCCTAATTAAATTAGTTTTAGCTGCTGCTAATATATATATTCATGTTATATCATACATCTATTAACCAATTTATATACATAACTGTTATTGATAGCTCTGTCACGTCTCTTGTTAGCAATATTTGGGGAAAGAAACTGTTAGTGTGTAATATAAAATTAAAAATTAAAAAGTGGTTGTAGCACACAATTCAACTAATTTTTGTTAATAGGTAGAATTGAAAATGACTTTAAAATATTAAAATTTATTAGAGCCCTTCTTTTACAACTAAATTTTCGGCACCGCATGGATCTTCATAGGAGAGGGTGTCCAAAAAGAAAAGTCCCTTAACTCGTAATATAGAATTAGCATCATGCAACAAGAAACAATCACAAGTAAAAAATATTTACATTTACACATATAGTCATTGTTGCCAAACTCGTGAGTTGACACTCAGAAGTTTATGTTTTTACGCTTTTAGCTTACAAAAACGAGTCAAGTCAGTGGTAAATTCATGCTAGTTGTAAACTCGGTTAAACTCACGAGCTTATACACCGAGTTTACAGTTTTTACGTTTATAACTTACAAAACCATACGTGTTAATTTACTCTTAAATTTATGTTAACTTTTTTGATTTGATTATACTCAAAGCGGCTTTATATAGAAATTTCTTTAGTAAAGATGATAAATGATGAATGTTAATGGATTTAATTTTAATTATTTGGATTAAAAATATATTTAAATTAAATTGTTGTTATTTTTATATTTTAATTATTTAATTATACACTAGTAATACCTATTTAATAATAGGGGTAGGATATTGTCACTACCACTTTTTCACCGTTAGATCAGAATCTCAATAAGAGAGAGAAATGATAAAGGTAGATTGGATTCTGATCTAACGATGAAAATATGGTAGTGATTTGGTAGTGACAATATCCTATCTCTTAATAATAACAGTAAACTCTTATGAGTTTACTATTCGAGTTCACGTCATTGTCACGAGTTTGCTTAAACTCGTGAGTTTGACAACCTTGATATAGTAAGACTTGCATCTTTGACACTTATATTCTCATTAACAACTAAGCATATCATATCATGCACCAAATATGAGAATATCACTTTCGTTTTTCTATTTTGCTAATAGTAGATATCTGTAATGAGTAGTCCTTGTAAAAATTCGAAAATAAAGGAAAATAAATCATGATTGCATGAATCCAAAACACATCTTAATTATGACCTGATCAATAAATGTTAAATTTAGAACAATATTTGTATCTTATCATTATAGTAATAAATCCAACATCAGAAAACAAAGTATTAATGATATAATTAGGTATCAGGTAATATAATAATATAGGATCTCTAGTATGATTTCATTTTATACACTGGATTATAATATGATTATTACTCTTACAGAAAAAAATAAAATAAAAAAAAACTGTAGTTTTTGAGATAACAACGGTTGCAAGATAAATGTTTTTGAGAAAACAACGTACGGAACAACTTAAATAGGTAACCGTAGTGTCTTATCGGACTACTCATACTCACCGATCACTTCTGGCTCTAAACTTTCTCAAAAACTTCTCATTATCTTCCTTGGCGACCTTGAAGATCTTGTCAATGATTTGTTATCTCTCATTTATATTCAATTTTCGAACATCAACTACTTCCATGGATCCACCATGAGGTTGTCCTTCTTGTTCCACAAAATTCTGCAATATGCTCGTCTTTAACCTGTCATAGGTTGGTAACTTCTCTATCACCGCCCATCTCAGAGCCTCCTTGTCCTCGTCAGAGTTTGAAGTCCGGCGAGATCCATGGTCGTGACCTTCTTCTGTTATCTGACCTGACTTGCTTGTGCTCCTTCTCATCCCAATATTTCCTTCCATTTCTTTCCCTGTTCCTGCAAAAATGGAAAAAAATTTAAATATCAAAACATCACCAATACCATCATTATTATAGTCAATACTGAAATTAAAGCATCCAGAGTTTATATGTTAAGATAGATAAAATACTGAAATGAGACCTTAAGAAATTATAAAAGAAAGACTTTGGAATAATTTTAATACTAACAAAAGAAAAATTTAAAAACAAAGCCAAAATTTCCCTGCCAGGTAATTAATATTAATGTTTGACAAGGGATTTGAAGGAGGCCGAAGGAAACACTTATCCGTACAGTGAGTAGTTACTTGATGTATTAGGTTATATATATGAGGTTTAAACTTCTCATGTTGCATGAAAAGAAGAAGATTTCTACATACATATGAAATAGTGGGACTGTGGGTCCTACCATTTCATGTGTGTGTGACATGAGAATACACTTCTCCTACAACATGAGAAATGTTTTTCCTTATATATATATATATATATATATATATGAAAAAAGAACAAAACTATATGAATGTGAATGAATGTATGTATTGAGAACAAACCCCATTTGCTGTGTCTGTGTGGTTAAGAAAGCCCAGAGAAAAGGCAAAAAAAGAAAACTATTTCTGGATTAAAATTATAGAGAAATGGTGTGTTTAATCAACCTGCAAATAGAGAGAAGAAGCAAGAAGCTGGAAAATATATGCTTACTTGATGTCTTGGGTTTATATAATATTTGTTTGTGTATGTGTGTGTGTAAAAGAACACTAGAAGTGATTAAGAGAGTGTCACTACTAAAAAATCTAAAATTTGCGACGGAATTTGTGAGAAAACAAATCCAACAAATTTGGGAGGGAAAATAGGTTCCCTTACAAAATGAAGCCATTTTGCGAGGGAACCTATTTTCCATCTAAAATTTGCGACGGAATTTGTGAGAAAACAAATCCAACAAATTTGGGAGGGAAAATAGGTTCCCTTACAAAATGAAGCCATTTTGCGAGGGAACCTATTTTCCCTTGCAAAATGGCTTGAGTTTGAGAGGGAAGCTTATTTTCCCTCGTAAAATGAAGCCAGAGGAAAATTTTGTTCCGTCGCAATAGTTTGGGGATTCCTGAACTTTAAAATCACCTTAACCCAGTGCCAAATCCCTAATACACGACTTCACCTCTCCGTCTCTCGTCTCTTCGCCAGTCACCTCCGTCTCTCGTCTCCGCTCGTCTCTCCGGCGTTCGCTTCAGAGTCAGATCACAGGGTAAGTTCCGCCTTCCTTATCTGTTGCCCATTTCCAAACCCTTCCCATGACTGTCCGTTCTCTGTCCCTTTCTCGAACTCGCAGTGGGTCTTTCAAGCCGAGCTCCATCAATCAGATGAGAAGGTCATACTTGATTAGCCAACAAGGATTGTAGGTCATCGGAGTCCAAGATCCGAACAAAAGCTCTTTTCGATGAGGTGTTGAATTTTCGGAGCTCTTTTCATTTTCCTTTTCGACCTGTTATGCGTTTAGTATCTGCTCTACTTTAATTCACGTCAAACTATCTATACTTAAATTCGATAAGTCTAACCAGATCTTGCTTATATGCTGTTTGCTTGTTGGGAAATATAAAGGAAGAATGATTGTTTTAACTTATTCTGTATTTCTATTTCCTTCTTCGTCTTGTGGGCTACTTCGGTTTTGTTGATCTCATGAAGAAGCAAAAGCTTGGATATTAATGAATTAACTTCATAACAAGTTCGGTCAGATTTAGTCTTCTATCTTGGTCGGATTGATAGTCTATTTTATTCATATGCCAATGGTTCTTCTGGTTTGATTGAGCAAGTATGCTTCATATGAGAATATGCTGTTTTTTTGTTGATATCTATGAGTTATCATTATATATCTCAAATTATTCTACTCTTCCGGTCCGAAATATAAGACTAGTGCAAGGACCGGAGGTAGTATTCAATAATTATTTCATAGTTCAATTATAAGACATGGATATCTAGGTGAAAGTAATCCTTATGGAATTGTTTTGGAACATCTAATGTGGTTAGGGGAGTTTCAACGGTAACGCTTGCTTAGTTGATCATCTCGCTTAGGCTATGTATAAAAAACATGATAGGTGTACTGAAGTCCATTGATAAGTTATTTGGTATGAGGAAGTGCTAAATCACATTTTATAGTAGATCTACTGAAAAGGAAAAGGAAAAATATGTTAAAGGTTCTTACATACTTGTATTATTTCAGACTCAGAGTGATTACAAGGTCATCAACATGGATCAATGGATGGGATTTTTCCGGTTTTGCAATGAGGTACTCTCTTCCTTTGCTTTGCAAGATTTTAGGAGGAAACAAAATATCATTCTGTTTTTGCTTGCAAGGATAAGGCCTAATTTTCTACCTATTCTTATAGCAAAAAAATTGCTTCCAACGTGCTGCTTAAAGCAATCTTTTTTTCCTCAATTCTATTTGCATGAGCTTGTCTTAACCCTTCATTTCCGCAAATTAACCATTTTTTAATGAAAATAAGCGACATTTCCCCCTACAAAAGTTAGGCAAAACAAAGAGAAGATTAAGAGAACTAGTGGGTTGGATTTTAAAAGAAGGCCGTGGGGAGAAATAAATGTTAGTTAGTTGAAAGAGCAAAAACCCGGAATATAAACTCTAGGCCTTATTTTTCCCCCATGGTATTCTTTTTTGTTGTTGCTATTATTAATGAAACAATGTCCTGGATGTGTTGTTTCATGTTTGTTTTTATTTGAAAGTCTGTCTCTGATGCATTCCTTTTTCCCACGAGATAAGTTTTCCCGACCGAGCAACTATAATCTAGAACATGCTTGGCCTTTGGTTCGGACAATTTTGTTGAGTGGGTGAGAGAAAAGCAAAAGTAACATGATTCTCTCGTGGTCCGCTTCCGAGAACCGCTATAATTGATGATGATGATGATTGGGTTAATGAATTTGTCTTTTTTTAACCCTCCGAAGAAGACATCATCGCTTTTTTATTACAAATGTTGCTCCCATGAAAAAGCAACCTCCAAGATTGTTCCTTCTACATCGGACTGCCAACTTTATATTCTCATTGTCATTGTGTTGTGTTATGTGCAGATTTGACTCCCCCATTTTTCTCATGTTATGTGCAGATTTTCTTGAGTACAAGGTGGGCTATCTTGTTGAATTTGCACGTTGAGATGTTCCGTGTGAACAAGTATCCTACTTTTTTGTGATGGGAGACAATTGTAACAATAGCTATGATTCGCATGTGTGGTAGGTGTTTTAAATTCATAATTTCCTAGATTCATCATTTTAAATATGCTTTGTTTCGCCCCAATATCTTGATGTTGTCATGTCATGAATATAACATTATAACTTATTCGGGGCCCTTGCCCCAGAACATAATAGGCAGATCAGTTTTTCGTATTGGCCACCAAATAGAATTGGCAAGACACGCCTTCGAGAAGAGCTGTCCGTTGAAAGTATAATACCTTGAAATTTGTATTTCTCTTAAATATGATATTTTAGCAAATAGGACCTATTAATAATAGGAGAATATGTTGTCTATAATTTTGTAGTGTATTTATTTTATTTCTTGGGCAAATTTTCTTTAGGATTTAACCAGGCAAGTCCAACTCTCTAACTTCATTTAGGGATCATAAAATATCCTATAAACAACAAATTGATGCATAATTCATATTTAATCGTAAATATCCAAAAAATGGCAAATCGAAGTATGGCTCATATTTAATTAGTAAGTATCATAAAATTGTTATAATTGAGCATAGTTTTGAACAAATAAGGGACTATAAAATGACATGAAAATACCTAAATCAATTAGAGGAAATTTCTAACAACTAATGGGCAATTAAATCTACATTAAATAAGATATTAACATTTAATTCTTATATTGTAAAAAAAAAAAAAAAAAAAAAACCATAAAGGGGTGTGAAAATGCTTAAATTAATTATGGAACATTACAAACAATTAATGGATGATTAAGTTACAATAAATTAAGGCAATAATATTAGAGTTCTTAATTAACTAAATAGCATGTATAAAACCATCAATTAGGGTGTTTTACCTTAATTAATAATTAAAAGGCCAATAATATAGCTCCAAGACATTATCGATCCAACAATTAAAATAAAGCACAAAATGAACAAAAAGAAAGGAAGAAGGGAAGGGCACGGTTTTAGGGGGCTTGGGGAGCAAGGAAATAATTCAAACACATGTGAATACCAAAAGCAATAACTTGTTGAAGAAGTGGAAGCTTCCAAGACTTGGTGATCAAGTTGCAACACTTCATGCACAAGCTTTAATCCTTGGTGAGCAAGGAAAAAAAGATGAAGGAGGTAAAGGGGAGGGGGCACGGTTCTTATGGAGGAAGGGTGAGGATTTGAGTGTCAAATTTTACCTTGATCCAATGGCCAAAAATGAAGATGAAGGAGGTTACAAATATTTACCAATATTGCCATAGTAAAATCCTATAAATAGGCACCTTGGCCTTCATTACTTTTCACACCAAAGAAAGCAAAGCAATCTGAATATTAGAGAGGAGTGAAAGAGAGTGGAAGTAGCTTGAAGGAGTTCAAGCATAGGTAAGCAAGTTCTTGAGTTTTAAATTCATATATAGTTGTGTTTTAATCTTAAAAATGCTAGAGTAGTTTTATTTTCAAGTTTTTATGGTTAAAAATAGCTTTATTTCGAAAAAATTGATGAAGGAAGGGTTAGAGCAAAATTTCTGGAAGAAAAATACCGAAGTAACAAAGTTCTGGTGAAATTTGTTGGTTAGGCGATTTCTGGAGTCAGTAGTAGAAACACCATAATTTTATATTGAAGATGATGTTAATTAATTCTGGAATTTTTTATGGTTAAAATAGACATATAGAAATTTCCAAATATTCCTAGAGTGTGTCATTTAGAGTTTTGTACAAAGAGATAAAAATTCTTGAAGAAAGGCTATGTTTTTGGGATAAATTTCTGGGCAGCGTGTGAGAACCTGGAAACTGGGAGTTTTTCTTAGATTCTGGGTAAAATATAATATTTCTTCTAAAAAATAGACATCCTAAGGAGTCCTGGGAATTTTACGGATCCTCGTTTCGATTTTTCTAGAATTAGTTATGATTTTTCAAAGTTAGAGGAAAATCTGCCCAATGTGTAACAACGTTTTTCTACGAATTTTGAGGGAATAAAATATAAAATAAATGTACCAGGGGTAAAATAGTCATTAGTGGCCAAAATATCTCTTAGGATATTATTTATAAATTAATAAAGTGATATTACTATTATAGGCTATCGAGAACGCATACCGATCGACGCACGTACCGCTACCGCCGACTCACGGACGACGCGTCATCGTAACACTAACTCGATGCTTATTGTATACTTATATGTGATAGATGTATTCATAGACTAAGACCCTGTCTTAAAGTTTTTCATACACATTCAGCTATACTATACACGGGTTATAGTTCTGATAATATCGTTGAGTTTTCCTAGCGCTGAGGACACGATAGGCCATCGTGGCACTGGTGAATAGTGCAGACCATAATAACATGCATATGCAGTGGCTGTGTTCTGTTATTATCTTTCATATGTGATTTCTGCTGTAATGTCATGAATATCTGTCATACATAAACTGTTACATAAGCATGAGGTTAACCGTTAACTGAGGTTCAATGTACATTGAACCTCAGCTCTTACTATAGCTTCAGGGTCCGGTGTGAACAAGGCCGACGACAAGGGTAAGCAGCAGGCATAAGGATTGGCGGAAGAAAGTTCTTTTGATATGTACTTAACGTTGTAGTTCATTCGAAATTTTGTGTCGCTGTAAAAGCAAACCTATACATTATCATGGATGTTTATAAGTTACTCTTCAATTTAAATACTTCCGATGCTCTACTCTGGTCAAACTATTTTGAAAACGCTTTTCGAAAATTGGGATGTTACAGAAAGTGACCCTAGCACTAGTTTAGCTTCGCAATCAAATTGCTTCACCCATTTGAATTGTAAGATAATTTAGTCAATATTGTTGTCATTCCATTATTTGTTGATTGTGTAAAAGGAATAGGACTTGTAAAAGGAATAAGACTTGTACTGGGGCAATTGTAATATTTTGTTTTTCCTATGTAAACTCTTATGATTGTTACAATTTATTTTTATGATATACAAGCCTTTTTATTTTTTATATTTTTTGTGTATTTTTTTTCTGATTTTTTTATAAATCCTGGATTTTGTGAGGGAAAAGCGCCGTCGCAAATCCTAGATTTTGTGAGGGAAATGATTTTCCCTCGCAAATTTCAGGATTTGCGACGGAAAAAAGCATTTTTGAGACGGAAATTTGGTTTGCGAGGGCTTTTTTTGCGAAGGAACTTTCCGCCGCAAATTCCGTAAAAAAAGCAGTTTTGCGACGGAAAATGGCTTTTTTGTGAGGGAATTTTTCCGTCGCAAAAAAACATTTTTTCGTAGTGTGTGGAATGATGAAGAAGACGAAGGTGGGAATTTTGGAGGGTTTCAAAATTCTGATATCACACTTTTGCTATGTATTAAAGTATTTTCTCAGAAGCCAGCGCCTTATTAGCGCAGTGGCATAGGAGCTTGGCTCCCTTCCCCCATGTCTAGGGTTCAAACCCTGCCCCCTCCCCTACTATGTGTATAAAAAAAAAAAGTATTTTCTCAAAAGAAAGAATGTTATTATAGAAACCACTTTGTGTGTGCTAGCGGTTGATGGGAAAAAACCGAAGAAAGTAGAAACTAATCATACACATATTATGAGGAGGAAGAAATTCTTGTGTGAACCCGACACATTATTTGTGCTCTAACCAATTAAAATACAACAATTTTGAGTTGATTTGACATATCTTCTAAATATTAGTTGTCACTTTAATAAAATTAAAAGATTTCACTAGATTTACATTTTCATTACTTGTGAAATCTTAATTAAGAGATTTATTTATTTATTTTTAAAAAATAAACATGTGAATTGTCAACTAGGATTAATATTAGTTGAGTTGTCATATTTTAACGGGTTAGACCATAAATGATGTGGCAAACTAGGTTTCCACAAGATTTTCTCATGAGGAGGAGGATGAGTGGTAGGTGCTCATTACTTTGTGGTGATCTATGCCGTTCAAATACAATCTTAATTGTCCAAATTTAAAATTTTCAATTGATCCTTTTTAAATAAATAAATAAATATATATATTTAAAATTTAAAATTAATAGATTGTCTTTATTTTAGATTTTTACCCATAAAATAATATTTTTGAAAAGTAAAATTTAAAAAACTAATTAAATCTGAGTAATCGAGATCTAATATATATGGCCTGCTAGATTAGGGGTTTATCGCTTGGTGGTGATATAACGTTCCTCAATTTTACTTAGTCATAATCAATGATTAAGGGTTGATTAACAGCTAAGTAATGCTTCAACACTTGCCAAAATATACACAAATAAATCAGAGTATGCAGAATGAGCCCTAACGTGGCAATATACAACCATCCAACATCAACCAAAAAGACAGAAGCACTACTTTTGGCAGAAGTAGCCTAAGCTTCCGAGGTCTTCCTGACGGACCCAGACATGAACTATCACCTGAAAAATGTTGTAACCATCAATCCAACTTATTACGAATATTAATATGTGCTAGTGAGGTGCAAGTGGAACAATTTATATAACAAAATATTAAAAATATAAATCACTAATATCCACATCTCAAAATTTCATATCATAAATTAGGTATTACAATATGTTATCAAAACAATTCCCAAAATGCCTCCCATCAATCCAACCGAACCGCCTTATTTCCTCCGACTAGACCCATGGGCTAAGTTACATCCATGTTACTGGTTACTCAAAAGCTCACTGGTCATGTGATGAGGACCGGCCAAAATCCTCAAAGCACACGTCCCAAACCATGGGCCTTTTCCCCTCATTGAACATGTGGGGTGTCGTATGCCCTCATTGAACTAGTGGGCTAGTCCCTCTCGAACAGTGGGACAATAGAAAGCCAACCATCGTGCACGTGGAGGCCTCACCACGTGGTGGAATAAATTACTCCATCTTCCCAAGTCAACCCTTACCATAATTGTCACAATAAATAGTTCAACAGAAACTTTTCAAGATTTGCCGTTCATATCATGTAATTAAAATCATTCTCAAATATATGTCACATATCTCAATTCTCAATTCTTATACATATATAAATAAATATATGTATATATTCACAGTTCAAATCATAAGGTTCCGCAAGACAAATTTCTATTAAAATATTCATAATCATTTCACAAAATACTCACAAACAACATACTAATACACATAACAAGTGGAAAGTGGTTACCTCTCACTGAAGCTAACTATTATCACATTGCTCCTAATCCAAGAGCTCAAACACATGCCAAAAATCAATCTACCACAACCAATTTACTAACCATTAATAACTCTACATAAAATTATAACTTTTAAAAATATACAAATTTTAATAACAAATTTATAATGCTTGAAGTGGGTGAACTATGACGGTACTAAAAAATCACGGAGATAATTGTAAATATTAATTCTCCCTTTGATTTACTATCAATTAAAAACTCCCTTTTTTTAATTAGTAATTTCCTAAATGATCTATTCCATTTTTTTTACTAATAATAATAATAATTATTATTTATTCCTATTTTTAATAATAATAATATTATTTATTTACTTTATTATTATTATTCTACTATTTATTATTATTTAATAATTTATTTTATTATTTATCCCCTTTTTTTAATAATAATAACTATCTATTTATTTATCTATTTTATTTTGTAAATGATATTATATGTGAGATAATAAAAGAATTAGTTATGTTAGATCCTATTATATAGAAATAAGTTGGATCAGATTTTATTTTATTTTAATTTTTTATTTCATGATATTATGTTAATATAATAACTTCTATTATACATATACACACACTTTATACCTCAATTTATACCTCAATTCCCATATATCAGCAAAGATCCCATATTTTCTTCTAACTATAGTGTTAAATATATTTTCAAATTTATATGTTTAAGTACAATAATATAGATATAAATATATACATGTTTGCAGCGATTATATATATAAAAAGAAAAAAAAACGCTAAGTTTCTCTTTTTCATTCTTATGCAGCCACGTATATATATTATGTGTTTTCATTAAGTTTTTTTTTTTTTTTTTTTTAATTTGTTCTTTGCTTGTTTTTCCCATTCCTTTTTCTCTTTTATGTGCAGTAACAAGCACACATATGTATTGTTCAAAAAAAAAAAAAAACAAGCACACATATGTATATATATAATCCCAACGAATAAAAAAATCATGTTTCCTTTCTTTTCTTTATAAAGAGCGTTAGTGTGTGTGTGTTTTAAATATATTAAAAAACAAAAGAATATATATTCTTATACAAAAAAAAAAAAAAAAAAAAAGAAAATCAGGTTTCAATGCTTCTCTCTGTTATGTTTGCAACGCTTATTTATGACAGCAAAAACAAACGATATCAACAAGTTTCTTCTCCCTTTAGATATACAGCATATCGTTCAATGGCTTAATATTCAAGACTTGAGTTTGATCCATCATGAAACTAGAAGGAGCAAACCTAAAGACTTACCTAGATTAGCCTTCTAGATTGTATGATTTGGACTCACTGATTTT
Organism: Acacia acuminata; assembly: GCA_019022655.1. Taxonomy (NCBI): domain Eukaryota; kingdom Viridiplantae; phylum Streptophyta; class Magnoliopsida; order Fabales; family Fabaceae; genus Acacia; species Acacia acuminata. The sequence continues at coordinate 430,783 of JAFJYI010000045.1, forward strand.
CTCACATTCATAGTCACGGCTCCCTCTGTTTTCAGGTTGCAAAACAGAGCTAACACGGCTGAAGCTCTCACTCACACACACACTCTCTCTCTCTCCTTCCTCGGCTCTCTAGTGTTCTCAGCTTTTAGACTCAGTTTTGGTTTCTGTTAAGGCTATGGAATGAAGGGGAGTCATGGAGCAATGTTTAAATCAGAAGTTAAGGATCCGGTCCGAAAGAAGAGGAAGAATGGACCGAAGGATATACGGTGCTTGGCTCAAGAGAGGTATGGGAGTTGCTTCTGACGCAAGGAGGAGTATGGTTTTACTGTCACGGTCAATCCCGTGGAAAGCGCTGGTGTAATCTTCCTCCCCACGTTTTACGTGAAACACTGAGACCTCCTGCTGACTCCATCAACGTTCTTTGATTTCGTGATGGAATAGGATAATTGATTTATCCAAATTAAATGTAATGGGTTGGCTGATTCATTAGATATGGGCCGTGAGGTTTAGTTGGGCTGGGTTTGATTTATTATTCTCACATGTTGGAAATGAACAAATGGGTTGGCATTTGATCCCTTAACATATGTTACTTTAAATTTAAATTATAATATTGCCCCTTAATTTTATTTGGTCTCAATTAATCGCTTCATTATACTCCCTTTTAATTTTAATTTTATTTTGTTATAATTCTATCATGATTTTTTTTTTTAAAAAAAGAAAATACCTCCTTTTAATAAGATTAAAACAACTTATGGGAAAAATAAGATTTGCTTTGTGTTTATGTGTTGGGCCAATGGAGGAGGAAATAATAATTGCAAGAATGACTCGTATGTGTTGTGAAACAAACAATTATCCCTCTAAATTTTCTACAAGGTTTTTATTGCAATTAAGTCCTTTGCTTATTTAATTGCAAATATTTATTAAACATTATATAAATGCCCAAAATAAATCCTTAATTTATTGTAAGGAGTTTTTTTTTTTTTTTTTTTTTTTTTTCAAATTAATTTCTCCTAAGCCACAAAATATAGTTTCTTTTTTTTTTTTTTTTTAGGCTTAAATTGTTCCTTACTTTAAATTATTATTTTTCCCAAAATAAATTAAGGGGAAAATAATCCTACACTTCCAATAACTATTCTTATAATTATTTTAAGCCAAATTTCCTAATTTAATTTTCATAAAATATTCCAATTTCAAATCCCAAAATTCGGGATGTTACGGGTGACCTCCCAACTAATTTCAACAAGGAGATTATACAACTGGATTTTTTTTTTTATGACTTCCAATCTTCTTTTTTATTGTCTTAGATTTTCATTGTCTATAAAGATAAAAATATTAATTACAAAAACTCTATTTTAAAATCAAATATTTTTGTTCTAGAATTTTGCTATGTAGATTAATTAACTTGTTCATATTTAAGCTTAATGATGAGTAAAAATAGGAAAGCCAAATTACTTTATTGAAAAAAATATTATTAGTTGGATATATATGTTTTATTAAGTAATAATCAATAAAATTCTATTTTATATATAACAATTACTATGACACGGGAAAAATTTCGCCTTTATCACGTTTTCAAGTAGGCTAAAGTATACTTTTAGTCCTTTAAGTTTTATATAAGGTATACTTTTTGTCCCTTAACTTCGTAAAGTATACTTTTGGTCCCTTAACTTCATGAAGTATACTTTTGGTCCTAAAATTCTAACACCGTTAATATTACTAACGGAAAATGTTGATCTGACAAACTCAAGTAATGACTAATGACATTTAATTACACAAATTTATATATTTTTTAATTTACCCATATTTTAAATTTAAGCTTAATAGCATTTAATTACAAAATCATCACTTAAATTTACACCGTTATCACTTGAGTTTGCATTTTCCGTTAGCAAAATTAACGGTATTAGAATTTTAGGACCAAAAGTATACTTTATGAAGTTAATGGACTAAAAGCATACCTCATGTAAACTTAAAGGACTAAAAGTGTACTTTAGCCTTTTCAATATCATTATTCTTCTTTTCCAAAATTGCGTATTAAATTTATCAACTAGCTTACTGGTGTTTTTTGACTACAGCTTTAATTACCGAATAACTAAAAGAAGAATTAATTTACTTAATTAGCTTGTAGCTAAAAGAAAGAAATGTGGGTTATTTTTAGATACGCAGTCTATTTTTTTTCAAAAAATTATACTCCGTCCGGTTCTATTATAAGAGCTTGATAATTAAATTACGCAGTTTAAAAAAGTAGTTTAAGTTAGTTAAAAATAATAAATATGCCGCGATACAAACTTTTTTTTTTTTTTTTTTTTGAAGTATGTTCTTATTTATAATAGGCAAGTAAAAGAAAGAAATATAGTAAACATAAGTACTCCCTCCGGTCTTTTTTATAAGTGTCCAAAATTTAAATTGCATTGGTCATTTTTATAAGAGTCCGACAAGAGTTGTTTGAACATTTAGTGAGCTTTCTCATTTTGCCCCTCATTAATTATATGAATTGCTTTAATTATAATGTTGATGATACCTGGATTTACTCTCTCTCTCTCTCTCTCTCTCTCTCTCTCTCACTTGCCTATCATAAATAAAGACATACTTGGAAAAGAAGGTTTATTTTAGACATACTTATTGTTTTAAACTAATTTTAATCACTTTCTTAAACCACAAAATTCGATTATCGGGCTCTTATAGAAAGGATCAGAGGGAGTATCATTTGACTTTTAATTAATAATATATATAATTAATGAGGGGCACAAATGAAAAAAAAATCATTAAATGTTGAGACAACTTTTGTGGAGCTCTTATAAAAGGACAAAGCCAATTCAAATTTTAGGCTCTTATAAAAAAGACTAAAGGGAGTGATACTTTTATTTATAATTTAAAACTAGCAAATAATATTTCATGGGAAAAAGACAAGAAAAAACTTTGAAATTATAAAATCTCAAATCAGGTCTATTACCAAGAATTGATAAGGGAATGACGAAACTTGATAAGTAATTCACAACTCATTTTTTAGGAAATCATTGATTTAAAATTTTACAATTTCAAAGTTATTTTTTGTGTGTTTTTCCTCTATTTCATTGTTGTTTCTTTCTTTTCTTTTTTTGTCAATAATCGTTGTTGTTCACTTCTTCGAGATGTGTTTTCTTTTTAAAATTTTGAAATACTTTACTACGGTATCGTTTTGATCCTATTTATAAGTCATTTTTAATTAAATCACACATATCAAGGAGATGTACTTAACTCATGATTACAAGGTATATTTTCAACTTTGTCCTCATTTATGAATGTGTATCTTTCAACTATTTCTTCTCTCTCTGTTTTCATTGGTACAATTAATAATAGAGGCAAAATTATTATAATCTCATTTACTTTCATGAAATTGGACTTATAAATAAGACCAATTTTTTTGGTAAGAAGAACTTACAAATAGAAACCAGAGTAGTGAACTTTTCCCCAGATAAATGTGGGAATCGAACATTGATCATATGAAGCGGACTAAAATCAGGATCAATTAAACTAGTTGGCATATTAAAAAAATATTAAGCATATGCATGTATGTTGGCATTAATTAAATTATTTTTTTTTATCCTATTTGCTTTTTTTTTTTCAGTTCATTATCAATGAAGTTGAAAAATTGCAAGTGCTAAATTGATAAATTACTATTATGTTATTCAAACAAGAAAATTTAACGTTTGTATACTTATTTTAGTGAAAAACAAGCTATATTTCTCCATGCGAGTTGCCACAGGCAGTGTTGTACATGAAAGTGTAATTGTGATAGTAGTATATATAGAGACATGTAATGTTAGGTAGTATGATTATCAAAATATGTTCATAGGCTTATTAACCCCAAACGCTTAGGTCAGTTGGTAAGGGTTGTCTTAGCTTAAGCACGGGTCTTGAGTTCGAGACGTGGAAATGCAGCGTGCGTGAGTGGTAAAGGCTTCCCCCCAAAAAGAGCCAACCCGGTCTCCGTCCAAATTAGTCTAGGGCCATTGATGTGTCTAAAAGATGACCTATCCTGGGACACCGGATGCACTACGTAAAAAAAAAAAAAAAAAAAAAGAGAAAGTAGTATCGACACTAAAAGTTAAATGTGATTAATTTGATTATTGTTGTGAAAAAAAAATGTCTGAAATTGTGTTTTGGATGTGAAAGGAAAAAATTGACAGCCTTGTGATATTAACCTGAGAGGCGGTGGTTTACCCTGTGGCGGATGTCAGCGGTTTGAGTTTGCTTATGTCTAACTCATGAACTTAACTGATACAAAGCTATAGAAATCTAGTTTATAAATATATTAAATTCAATATAGAAATATGTTAAATATATAAATTAGAAATATAAATAAATTAAATTTAATATTTATATTCTATTTTCAATATTTAAAAAATGAAAAATAAAAAAAAATAAAGGAGAAACTCAAAAAGGAAATTAAGAAATCTAAGAAAAATCAAATTATTTTCAAATATGATTGCTTAATCAATCAAATGTGAACAAACATAACTTTAGCAAAATCTGGAAATATTATGAAAGAATTATTAACATCATGTATTTAATGATTGGTAGATCTAAACTGACTAACAAAAGAATATAGTAGATAGTTGATGAAAGTTGATGGTTTACTATTGAACTTAACATAGTAACACACAACACTCAAATGAGAATTATTATTGCGGCAAATATATTAGAAAAATTGCAAATAAGTGTAACAGTCTAACTAGTTTTATCTTGATATGTACTGTTAATGGCTAAATAATAGTACCTCCACTCCAATCAGGGATGGACCCAGGAATTTTACCGACAAGGGGCGGAAATAAAATTTTTTAGATCAATCGTAACACTCTCCCCTATAATAATTACCTACAAAGGGTATAAATTATTAAAAATATTATAAATAACAAAAGTGAACCGATTAAAATTAGTTATTAGTCATCATCTATATTCTCATAGCCACCTTTTAACAAAACTCAAAACTTATTCAAAATATTAACTCTAAAATATTCTCTAATCAGTACAAAAGTAGTATCATTGGAAAGATAAAATCATACATAATAAATTTCATGAAGAAAATTTAATAAAAAAAGTAATTTTAAGTAGCTTATTAATTCTTAAAATTTACCCTAAGCTGTTGGAAAAATTGGGGGTCGAGAGAGAAAGAAGGGACCTAGGCAAATTCCCAAAAGTGCAAAACAAGGTTGGGGATATATTCATGGTGTGGGCCCCAACTCTTTAGTTTTTGTTTAATACGTATGAAAACAAATGAACTGATGTTGGGCTATTGTATGTATATCTCATCAGTTAATATATATAACCAAACCACTTATGTTGATTTTTTTTTTTTTTTTTGAAACCAAAAAAAAATTAGGGGGGCGGGGGCCACCCCTAGCCCCTTGTGTCCGTCCTTGCCTTCAATAAGATAAGATCTAGTTGATTTTTTTTTTTTTTTTTTTGGAAAATTAAGAAAACTAAATAAACTACTTAATCATATAATATATTATGTGTGATTAAATTATATTTCAGTTTATTAGTCAGATAAATTAGTTTAAAGAAAAAACGATAAATATAAATACTTTAAAACAATTAAATTAGCTTTCATTAATCTCTTCAAAAGGTTAACTCGATCGGAGGTAGTAATTGGCTTCTTATCTTTTTTTTTTTTTTTTTTTTTGGATAATTTAGTGTATATTTAGCTAAGGCTTAACAAAATAAATTACTAGTTGACTCGAATGCCTGCCAGGTAGTAAACCTATAATTTATTACGTACTAGGTAATAGACTCTATCGAAAGAACATGTGCTTGCCTAGTTAAACTCCTGTCTCAAACTTCTCATCTTAATCTGATTAAATCAGTTCTAGCTGCTGCTAATATTCATGTTCTATCATGTATCAATTTACCAAATTATATCTATAGCCAAGTGGACTCCTACTGTGCAATTTTTTTCCGGGATTCAAACAGTGATAAAAGGAAAATTAAACTCCTGAAAGGGATATCTATTCCAATCCGTGGATAGAGGAGGTTTGGTATTGAGACCTATCAAGATTGTTAATCAAGCTTTACTAGCTAAGCAGGTATGGAGAGTAATTTCTTCAGATCCTTCCTCTCTGTTAGCTTATACCTTAAAGATAAACTACATTGACCTTAATTCCTCTTCCATCATTAAATTTCCATATAACCTTCTTAGATGTGAAAATGTTTTGCTAAGAATGAAAATAATATCATCAACTACCAGTTTTGGTGGCCCATGCAGCTTGATCACACCATGGTGAATGGTACTTCACTCGGTTTCGAAACTGTTCTGTTATAAAACATATGTGTCTAGCCTAATGAGGCTAGGCGATGTTGATATAGGATCAATTAGCTTTCCACAGATACTTATGAGTAAGCACTTGGGTAGAGAAGATTTCCCACTGATATCTATAGAGAAGATACCAGCGAGTAGTCTCGGATCACTTTGTGCTATACGGTGGTGGCTTTTCGCCAATGGGGTGGTGTGTGGTGTGTGAAATTGAGGTGAATAGTAAATAATTAATAGAGAATGTAGAGAGTGCACCTGGTGCGTAACCTCCTATTTATAGGGATTACCTAGGGTTCCTCTCTCTGTCGTAGTGCATCCGTTATTCAGGTAGAGTGCGCCTCCCACGTTCTGCAAATGCCTACTCCACTACCTGTACGGTTCTGAATCGCAGATATGATAAGAGAACAACACAACCCATACCTGGGTAGAATGGATCCTGTGGCAAATACCCTTACTGGGCCGCATATCCACTAACAGTTGCCCCCAAGCTCGGTACTTCAATTCTTCTGTTGTGCCGAGATTCATTAAGTAACCAAGCCCGGCCCAGCCGACCGACTTATGCAGTAGGACTCCTTTCACATCTTATTCTTCTTTTAACCCTTAGTCCGGCTTTCATGATTCCAAGATTCACGCGGAGAAATGGACTTCGTTCACGACCGTCCTTATGAGCTCCTGCCATGCATGCTTCAGTCATAACCGTCCTGATGAACTTCATCACAAGGCCGTCGTTATGCACTCCAGATGTATGCACTTCGGTCATAACCGTCTTTATGAACTCCCGCCACTACTTGCCCCCAATCGAGGTCATCATGGAAGCCTATGGACGTCTGGATATAAGTAACCCATCACCTACCATCCTTGGGGAATAGAACCGTCTCTATGCTTCGTTATCCGCGTGTACTTAATGTCCACGTTTCGGTTACTAAAGCACTTATTACTTCCGACGCTTACACTTCCCATCAAGGATATTAATTACCTCTGGCGTTTGTATATGTCGTGCACACAACAGAATGCCTATAAAATTTTCCTACTCCTTCCTCATTCCTTCATCTATCGCCCTCAGATTCCTTTGTCTTTGAATTTTTTGGAGTGCTGATAATGTACTACCCTTACTTTCAAATCGCCCCGAATATGTCAAGAAGATCGCATCCGGTACACTCGTTTATGCTTTTCAAAGCGAACCTAAAATGCAGAGAATCCTAGAAGAAGAAAGGATCCAAAAACGACGCGAAGGCTCCTGAAACTCAATACCATACTCTGATGTATTTGCCAGTCTTCATTCGCCTACCCCACAGGGCATATGAGAGTGCCGATGTATTTGCCTGTCTTCACGTGGATTTCTCCAAATACATCTGGACTCTCAACGGTGTTGAGCCAAACTCTGGCTCAACTTCGTTTTCGCGGGCTTTCAGAAGAACCTCTAGGACCCTTTACATGATAGAACCATGTAAAGGACACTTAACCATGGTCAAGACTCCTGCTGACCTGGTGGTGACTCTGGGTGCCCCTTCTCTGCACTGATCTGAGATGGGCGAGGCGCAGGTGAGTGGACCAGTTCTAATAAGCCAAACTCAGGTTCCGGGTCCCCATTATCTGTTGCGAATTGAGATGCCCGTGCCGACGAGTTGCAGACTTGAATTATTTGCCGGATCTTGCCATTGTACTTCCTTTGTGGAACCTATTTTTTTATGTATAAACGTCATGTAAACTATTTGATTGTTCATAGAAATGGAAAACCATTACCATGAATCCATCTGTCTTTATATATTCTTTTCTTTATAGACGAAATAGGCTCATAACCCTTATTTCGTAAACGACAAGGACTTATAGCGGCATGCCTATGGTGATGTTGAAATTAATGGCCCCACAAGCCGGATTTAAGAATTAAAATCAAATGCCCCTTAGTCCGGGTTGACGTTGAAATTAATGGCCCCACAAGCCGGACTTAGAATTATAATCAAATGCCCCTCAATCCGGGTTGACGCTTGAAAAAAGAAAAATTATTGCGTCAGATTTGCTTTTTACAAAATCGAGAAGTATCCATATAATCATGAGTTAGCCTTCAATCATCGTCTTGCGAGGGCCAATCACTCCCCTCGTCCTCGATATGCGCTCGCATTTAATGCTTGCGTCATTTCCTGTCAGCCCTAATGGGCCTCTTTAGGGTTTTACACGCAACGTTATATGCGTACGGGCGTCATGGCTCATGACCTTTCAAATTCGCAATGTCTATAGATCCCCGCTAAAACCCTTCGTTATAACACTTTTGCACTTCCGTCCTCCCATTCTGACTCGAGAATTTCTCCGCCAACGCGCTCTTGCACAAAAGCCATTCCATACCTTTGACAGGTACTTCCGCCTCATTGTTTCTTTTTTAATTCTTTTTGGTTGAGCACTACACTTACTGGGGCAGTCTCTATCCAAGTTAGAGAAATTTTTGTAAGCCTGCCTCTGGGTTTTTTGGGTATCCTAACTATGGCTCGCGCTATGCCACGCACCTTCGATTCCAGACACTCCTCCTCTTATCGCAAAACAATAGCTCAGAAGAACACCGTGCCTATAGACACTCTCTGTTATCCTACTCTCCCGGGGGGTAGGAATACGTCTAGGGCTTTTGACACACCCTTCGTATTTTCCTTCCAAGAGGAACCACTACCTGAAGATGAAGGACCTGCCGCGCTTCTTCGTTCTTCTCGAAAAAGCACCAAAAACAAACGACGGCCCACACCTTCAAACGCTTCTCTATTAACCATGCCAAACCGAATGCCGAACCCCTGCGACGAATGTTGCTATAAGGGTATTGATCTAGCTATGCTAGAACGGCACCGGAAGCCGATTTACTTTTGGCTAATTGTCGATGCAACGTCATTTCGCCAGGTAGCTATTACTTTCTGATTTATGCTTCTCTTTTTTTTCTTGATTTTAGGTATAAATGACCTATTCTTCGCACTCTCCCAACCTCTTCGAGATGGAAGAATCCAGTGCCTCCGCCACTATCAGGGACCCCATCAAACGAACATACATTGTTAACCCCTGTGTAACCAGCATTAGAAACATTATGGAAACAACGAGATATCCGCCCCCCTTGGGACCGCCCAACGGGGAAGGGTATTCGATCCCGCTACCCCTTGCATGTGAATCCATTGCGTCTGGGCGTCCACAAAGCCAAGACCCCCATTTCTTCTTTCTCTACCGAGATGTTATAACCGTTCTTGGTGTGAAATTTCCTTTTACGAAATTTCAAATAAATCTGTTAAACCACCTACATATGGCACCCTCACAACTTCACCCCAACGGATGGGCCTTTGCCATTGCGTTCAAAAATCTATGCCGAAAATGAAGATCGTTTGTACCATTCCCGTGTTTATGTCTTTCTTTTCTCCTATGGAAACCAATATCTTTGTCGAGAGGCACCACGACTGGTTCGGATGGACCTCTTTACGCAAAGCATTCGCGACTGCAAGCTCTTCAAACCTTTCATGGACTCATGGAAAAATTTTAAAAATGCTTTTATAAAAGTCGGTGCCGACTTCCAGCGAGTACCTTGGTTTGTTCAAAAACTTCGTTCAGGGGAAACCGAGGAGAAATTTCCTTTATACTGGCGTGCCCATCACCATACTCTTACACCAGACGATTTGATCCCAAAACCAAAAAGTTTTTCAGACGCTGAAGTAACCGCCCAGCTACAACTTTTGGAACTCGCCGGCAAACTGAAAAATCCTTTGGATCCAGCCGAGTATATTGCCACCCCTCTGATTAGGAGACGCTCTACAACGAGTACGGGCATATTATCATGCTAACCGTCCTCCTTCTTTTTTTTTTAACCTTGTTCGTTTCTTTGCAGGCCGACATATGGGAAAGCCCGAGTTCCTCAACGTCTTCGCCGAGTGAAAAGACCCTTTCTCACAAGATAACAAATAACCATAAAGTTTTCTCAAGTCTGGATTAATAGGTGATTATGGAAAACCTTCCTTTTCAACACAAACACCTCGGGTCTAGGGCACAAATTTCGCCCACAAACCCACAATCTAAAATCCATAACTCAGGGCACAATTATCGAACAGGAGATTTTATAGCCCACAAGTCATACAACACGAACCCCCAAGAATGGGTCTACACAAGATAGTGGTCACAAAGATATAATAGTGGATCCACGATGATATGAGAGTGTATAAAATAAGGCCTTCGGAAAATCAACAGTCATCTAAAAGTGGTTAATGTAGTATTTCAAAAATAGACGAGGGCCCTATGATGGCAATATATAAATCAATACAACACTAATACCAAAAAGAGGCCTACAAGTTACACGACGTCTATGCCTTTGGCTGCTTCCCTTGTCCTCTAGTGGGGTTAGAGGTCTCGTCTGAAAAATTTAATAATAACGAGGTGAGACATAAAGTCCCCAGAATCAAATTGATTTATCAAATATGCGAGGAAAGGATTGCAAGTCGAGAAGCAAGATTTGTTATAATTAAAATATCAATAATAATTAAATAATACATAATAATTAACAATATTTAAAACCATCCCCACTCATCCATCCCGCTCCTCCTTATATCTTCTCGGACGTGGTACAGCCCTATCGTGCTAGTATACCGGCCAAGGTTAGCTAGTCACTTCAAGAATCCGTCCCCTCCCATGCTACCAACTAGGGGTCCAGGGTACAAAATTTTTCCCACAAACCCACCACCAATATACCGTAACAGGGAGGTGTCCGCTCAAAACACTCAACTCAAATTCCGGGCCAGGAATGAGAGAGCCGATGAGCACAATTTCACCCTCAATCTCTTCCACACAACCCAACATATCCCAACAGAAGCAATAATAAAATACTAAAATTTTCCAACAACATTTTATGAAATTATTATTCATACACAACATCTCACAACAAAAGTTATAACCATCACAACAATAATAATCCCAACAATAATAAACACTTAAATACATAGATTAGAAAATACACTCGCTTCATTTGAATTAAATTCAAACTTACGAGATAATTTTTCAAAACACATACGAGTAATTTATATGAAAGTAAGACCTAGAAAAATACCTTACAGACCCAAAACAAGCATATGAAATAAATTAACCCCCGGTTACCTCAATTCCAAGCTTAACCTTAGCTTGAGGAGCACTACTCGCACAATCACCGATCACAAGGAGACTCTACGTTATCACAATTAAAACTTATAATTTCCTTAAAAAAACAAATTCTAATAATAATAATATTACTGTCACAAGAATTGAAAATGACATTTGAGGGTTTTTTTTTTTTTTTTTTTTTTTTTTTTTTTTTTTGGCCCAAAATATATATTTTTGAGCCATACTTTTCAATTTTATTCTTAGGCTCAATTTTTGCCAATTTACAATGAAATCTTGATTTTAGAAAATACTTGCACCAAGTAAACTATGACTTAAATATTAGGGCATAATTAATAGTAATGATTAATATATTTCTCAAAGTAAATTTTTGTTCAATTATTTGGGAATAATGTTGAAAAAGGTACATATGTTTTCAACCATTTATCATGACCAGGTACGTAGCTCTCTCACTGAGATTAAATTGGAATAGCTAATTCACATGTGGCACAAACCATTGACTTTTAATTTGCTTATATATTTTTAATCATATGTACACTTCATGTAATATATGTACATATATATATTCACTCAACAAGTGCTCCATCTCTCTTTTATATGCTACGTTAACATACATAGGTATATATAATATAAAACTCTTGATCCACAAAAACTGTTCCTTTGTCCTCCTGTGCAGCGACTTGCTTATCTATATTTAGGTGTGAAATGAGCAACTTTATATCAGCAAGGTTTTTGTAGCAACGTTCTTGTACCCATATATATATAGATCTTGTTTCCTTCTTCTTTTTTTATTTTTATTTTTTTATTTTATTTATACGGCAAGTTCTGTTTTTCTTTATAAATATATATTTTGATTCATAAATACACACACGCCCTTCTAAAATAGCAACTTTTTTGTGTTCAATGATTTCCATACATACTCATATATGACAGCAACTAATTCAATTTCCTTTCTTTCTTTCTCATGAAAAGTGATAATATATATACCAAAATAATATGTTCAAACCCCCATTTCCCAAGTACAAAAAAAATGATACATATATTGCCACCTTTTCCTATCATGTTTTCTTTTCTTTGTTTTATCATTTCATGAACAGTTAAAAAAAACAATATATCAGTACTTAAACACACACGTGCAACAGAAAAATCCTTCTCTTCCTTTATATATATATATATCCAGCGTCTCATACACACCCAAAGCTAAACCAAGTTTTCCTTTCGTTTCCTCTTATATCATAACTATGTATACACACACACACCAAAACCAACGCATATCAGCCCCTATTTATTACTCTTACTGCAGCAAACTTGATGTGGAATTATCACTACATCCTCAACGGTTTTATAATCAAAACTTACAGAAAACCAAGAGGAAACTAGGCCCGGTGATTACCTCTGGTTGCTGGTTTTTATGGTGAAGATTCAGCTGAAACCCCCACCCCTGTTTCATGGTTTGCGTTGCAGAGAGTGAGGAAAAAAAAAATTGGCTGAACTCTTTCTCTCAACTACTACCTTCTTCTTCTTCTTCTTCTTCTCTCTCTCTCTCTCTCTCTCTCTGTTTGAGACGGCGAGAATGAATTACACTATCAAGAGCGGTGACTATATTTGAAACAAGGGTCCGGTTCAAAGAATGGACCAACGGGTTTCAATGTTGAGAGTTATTAAGGTTAAGATGTACGGGCGGCGGGTTTGGAGCTCGAGGAGGATGGCTTTCTTGTTTGTGTATAGTTGCTTCTGGCCGCGAAGCATGGGAGGGTCCGTATTCAATGACGTAGGAGTTGTGAAAAATCTGATTTGCTGATGTAGTTTTCCCCTGCTACGTTTTGGGTTTGACGAAAAGAAGCAGAGAACAAGTACTGTGCAGTTTAAATGAATGAATGATATAATTGCTTTGGGTTTTTAAATCATGGGCCATGTGTGTACGTGTGTGAACCTGGAGGTGGAATGGATGTTGGGCCAACAACAAAAGTAGTGGGTCAGGCAGCAAATTTATTAGGCTTGTGGAAGTGTTTATGTATATACACTTGGTGTCCCAATTAAATAATAAGAGGGTGTGTGTTCCAAAATTATCTCTTATAGATTGGATAAATATTAAAATCAAATCCTCAATTCTATTTAAGAATTTTCTTTCTCAACTATTTTTTTTTAGGCCTTAAAATATTATCTTTAAAATATTTATGCTAAAAATTATTCCCTAATCATCTGTCCTTAATTTATAGGAAAAATATGCCTTAAATTCCAATGATTAATTTCATAATTATACTTAAATCCTAAAATTAAAAAATTAGGATGTTACACCGAGCTTCCTGAAGGGACCGTCAATTCCCCCAACACCGGCAACCCCGATGACCCAGCCCTGGCCAACCAAGTGGCTGCGACCGCCGGAGCCTCTCGCAAGCGGTCGGTGCCCAAAGGTGGATCCAAGCGTGGAGAAGGGACCTCAAAGAAACAGAAGGGGAAACATCCCCAAGACGGGCCCACTGATCCACAGGCCACACCTGGTCTTCTGGTAGAAACCATTCCGGCCCTGTCCTTCATGAAAACGGCCCCCTCTGTAGCCGAGTTACCCGAGGGAGACTTGTGGAAGAGTAGGGTGACACCAGACTTCTTAGACACCATCTAGCCTCCTGCCCGATTTCACAAATCCCTTGGTCTCTCGAAGCCGACAAGGCCGAGATTGCCGATCTGGAACTGAAAGGCCACAGAGCCGTCTCACTGATCCGACCCTATGCCATTCTCAAAGTCAAGTATGCCAAGACCATGGCGCACTTGCACGAGGTGATTAAGGAAAGAGATGGCCTGAAGCAGGAACTCGCTCCTCTGAAAGATAACGCAGACTTGGCCAAAGTTATCCAGGATCGGAACCAGGCTCAGGACAACTTTCGATCCTCTGAAGCTGAAAAGAGAAGGCTGGAGGAGGAGGTTAAAACGCTTAAAGTCAAGTTGTCTCAATCCGAGGAGAAACTGGCCCTTGCCAACATGGATGTACATCGTCTGGAGGACCTCTACACCAATGACATGCTGCTAATAGAGAAAGCACAATCCAATATGGACCATGTCAAAGACGTGCTAAAGACGAAGGACGAGGAACTTCTGGCGGCCAAAGGACAACTTTCGAGATATGCCAGCGCTGCTGTACAGTCCTTCAACAATGCTGTGGCGCAACTCCGAGTCCTCAACTCCAACATCCCTCTGAACACCTCCGGGTTACACTTTCAAGCATATGTTAGTGAAAAAGGGAAACTAATTCCCCCCGGAGCTGACGAAGATGAAGAAGAGGAGAACAAGGAAGGTGAGGAGGAATCCATCATCCCCCCTAAGCCTATGTACAATTTTCCTCTTTTGCTTGCTACATCTTTGTTGTCGTGGTTATAACCCGGTTTTTGATTTGTAAAGTGATTTGGCCTCCGGCCTCGACGATAGACCTTTCACTGCACTTATTTTCCTTAAGTTATTTGATTCCTTCATGCATTGATTGGTTTATTTAACACTTATCAATTTCACCAATTCGCTGAACTTGCCCGCTTGCAACAGTAATAAACCCGTCAAATGTTTTCAACTTTATTTTTTAAAGTTTTAACACCCCGACTTGATCAAGATCGGTACGTTAGCCTATTCGGTTATCCCGGATAGTTTGATTAACGTCTGCCATTTCTGGCTTTGCGCTATCACATGAGAATTTTCTGAAACCGATTTGAAAGTTCTCTTTGGTTTGGCTCTTATAGGCCTTACGAAGACTGGTTTGTTGACCATGACTTCATGCATGCTACGACAATTAGGTGTGTATGCCCAATAATTCACGCCTGCTTACACCATTTTCAAAAAATTGGTGTTCGCACCATAGATTTCTACATGCTTATTTTGTTCGTGGTTCTGAAAACTGGCGTGCGCACCCAGAGTCCAGACCTCTATATTTTGGGCATGTTTTACAAAAAGCGGCTTTACGGCCATGAATTTATACATGTCCCTTTATCAACGTGATTTCTAGAAACAGGCTTTCTATACCTCGGAATCCTACACGTTTAATTTGTATATGTCGAAACGGGTTTATGGACCTCAATTTCCTCTGTGTTTACTTTGAACAGGATTTCCAGAAACGGGTTTGTGCACCTCAATTTCCTTCCTGATTACCATGACTTGAACACAACAAAAATAATTGTTCTGAAAATGGGATCCTAGGCCCAATATTCATTAAAATAGAGAACATGATTCGGCCATGCCGTCATTACATGATGCCCTACGGGTTCACAGCTTCTTAGCTACTCTACTCATTAGTCTGGACTGACTTCTAGCTATAATATGCCTTTAACTTGTCAACATTCCAAGTCCACCTAACAGGCTTCTTCTCCAAAGTCTCAAGCTTGTAGGCGCCTCTGCCCAAGTTTTCTGTTACTCGATACGGACCTTCCCAATTTGCCGCGAGCTTGCCTTGACTGGCATTCTTGTTGCCTATGTCGGCTCAGCAAAGGATGAGGTCGCCTTTGTCAAAACTCCGGGGTCTAACCTTCTTGTTATACCGATTGGAAATAAGTCGTTTAGCTGCCAATTCCCTACATTGTGCTGTAACCCGAGCTTCATCTATTAGATCTAGCTCCACCGAGATAGCTTCATTATTTTGGCCTTCCTCATTGAGAGCATTGACCCTCTTCCATGAGGGTTCACTGATTTCGACCGGGATCATTGCCTCGCAGCCGTAAGTAAGTCTAAATGGGGTTTCTTTGGTTGCTGTATGCACAGTTGTCCGAAGTCCCCATAGCACACAGTATAACTGCTTTACCCAGTCCGACTCAGCCTCTTCCATCCGCTTTCGCAATCCGTCAAGGATAACCTTGTTTGCCGCCTCAGCTTGCCCATTGGACTGCGGATGCTCGACAGACGCAAAGTGTAACTCAATGTGATAGTCAACCATCATCTCCTGGAAACCCTTGTCAGTGAACTGGGTTCCGTTATCCGTGATAACCCCAGCCGGGATCCCAAAACGGGAAATGATATTTCTCTTTACAAACTTCTGAACTCGGGCCGAGGTTATGGTTGCCAATGGTTCTGCCTCTATCCATTTTGTGAAGTAATCCACGACCACTATAAGCCAATGTAACTGCCCTGACACCAGCTTAAAGGGTCCTAACAAATCCATGCCCCATTTGTAGAATGGCCACGGAGCCGAGATATGGCTTAACTCTGATGGTGGAATCCGAATCACTTTATCGTGCTTCTGACAGCTTTCACACAAGCGTACATGCTCTTTAGCGTCTGCTGCCATAGTCGGCCAAAAGAAGCCGGCCCGAACCGCTTTATGAGCCATTCTCATTATGAGCCATAACCTTGTTCTGCTGCCATAGTCGGCCAAAAGAAGCTACCAATTGGGAGTCAGTAGAAACATGAACTTTCCTGGCCCCATTCTCTTTGGCCTGAAGGAACCCAACAATTAAGGCCTCATACTCCGCCTGATTGTTAGACGTTTTGAAATCAAAACAAAGGGAATGCTCCACTGATAATCCTTCTAGACTTTCTATAATTATTCCAGCTCCGCTTCCCTTCTCATTTGAGGATCCATCTACGAACATCCTCCAAGTCTCTGTGTCCTCTTCCCCCTCCTTCCGAAGGGGTAAGTTCCATCACAAAATCAGCCAATGCTTGTGACTTAATTGCATGCCGAGCTTCATACATTATGTCGAACTCAGACAACTCGATAGCCTTGACTAACCATTCGTCCCGCCAAATTTGGCTTGTGAAGAATCTGCCTAATCGGTTGATTGGTGCGCACAAAAATATGATGGCTCTGAAAATATGGACGTAGACGTCGTGTTGTAATGAGTAATGCAAAAGCCATCTTTTCTAGCTTTTGGTACCTCAACTCCGAACCTTGCAGTGCCCGACTTACGAAGTACACCGGACTCTGGCCTTCCTCAGTCTCTCTGACCAAAACGACGCTCACTGCCTCTTCCCCGACAGACAAATACAAGATCAAACTCTCCCCGGGTTCTGGCCTTGATAACACCGGTGGAGCGGATAAGCACTGCTTGATTTTTACAAACGCCTCATCACACTCCTGGTTCCATCCACCCGAAGCCTTTTTGTTTAGTAACTTAAAGAAAGGGAGAGAATTTTCTGCCGACTTTGGTAGGAAGCGAGTTAACACTGCTAGTCTGCCATTTAGTTGTTGCACCTCCTTCTTAGTTCGTGGAACCTGCATATCCAACACGGCTTGGCATTTTTCCGGGTTCACCTCGATTCCTCTATGTGCTAACAGGAAACCTAAGAATTTCCCCGCCGGGACCCCAAAAGCACACTTCACCGGGTTTAAACGGATCTGGTATTTCTTGAGCTTGTCAAATGTCTGTTGTAAATCCTGCATGTGGTTTGTTGCGTGCACGGACTTAACAATCATATCATCTATATAAACTTTGACATTCTTCCCGAGTTGATCTTCAAACACCCGATTCATCATTCTCTGATAAGTAGCCCCGACATTCTTCAATCCAAACGGCATAACATTATAACAATAATTAGCCCTATCCGTGATGAAAGCGGTTTTTTCCTGATCCTCGGGGTGCATAGCTATTTGATTGTACCCGGAATAAGCATCCATAAAGGAAAGCAATTGGAACCTAGAGGAATTGTCCACCAGTTGGTCTATATTTGGCATAGGGAAGGAATATTTTGGGCACATCTTATTCAAATCCTTATAATCAGTGCATACCCTCCATTTACCGTTTGGCTTTTTAACCATAACGAAATTTGACAGCCATGTAGTATATTGCACCTCACGGATGAAACCGGCTGCCAACAATTCTTCCACATGAGCCTCTAAGGCTTTCCGCCGGTCATCACCGATTTTCCTTTTCTTCTGGGAGACCGGGGTTGACCCAAGACAAATAGCCAACCTATGACAGCAAAACTCGGGATCTACTCCGGTTATGTCCGAGGGTTGCCACGCAAAGACATCTTTGTTACTCTGCAAGAACTCCTCCAGCTCTGTCCGGACCTCGGGGTCCAAACTCTTACCGATTTTGGTTGCCTGGCCGGGCTCATATCCCAACACGAGGTCCACCAATTCACTACTTGGTTCTGACTTTTTCATCTTTTCTTCTTCACGCAAATTGTTGGTCGATTTCCTTGATGACAAGTGAGCCAGTCGAACAAGTAATAAAGTGAAAGTAGAGTATCGTCCCACAGAGACTGAGATACTGAGGAATGACACACCAATGCTATGACAGTTGTGAAAGCAAAGAGTAAATATAATTGGGTTGAGAGGTTTTGTAACTATACTACTAGCAAACATAAACAAGGATCTATAAACGAGAGAAGATATCAGTGAGAAGTTAGGCTGGACTCAGAATCATCCTTAAGTGCTTCACTCCCCCAGTTGCTCTACACGATGCTATAGCATCTACATTGTACAGCTTCCGCAATTGCTACAGCATAGACACCGACTGCAAAGCTATTTGGTTAACCCACCACTATAATCTACCGAAGCTTCCGCATCCGATACATTTGATACTAACTATACTCCTTCCATATTCCTATGGTAACTTTCTAGTCAGACCTGCGTTACGCTCAGGGTGTAATAGTTATGAGAGGTAGACCCATTCCTGAAGCCTACAATAATAGGTCTCACCGTGCACAGGCGGCCTAGCAAACACTGTTTCTCAGAGGTCTAACCTCAACTCCTTGCCAGTAAGATGAGGCCACGGATCTAGCCCTTAACTTCCGTTAATCGACTAGTAATAAGCACATTGATACGCAAACCAAATTTATTTAATTAAGAACTGCAATTGGGTTCATTCGACACTTAAAGAATCATCCTCGTCCAGCCATCTAGAGTTTCGTTCATGACTGACGAGGGACACACGGAACATACACTAATAGAATGACCTATGATCAATAAAGCAAAGATGAAAAATAGAAAACAGAAAGCTTGATGGAATTTCCGACGGCGTGGTTGAGGTCCGTCACGTCACCACTCCACGTCTTCTTCGTCCGTCTCGGCTGCGGGAAGGAATGCGGGCGGTCTGGAAGTCTCTTATTGCTAGCTCTTGTGAAATCTCTATTACTCTAAAGTAAGTTAACTTCGTCTTCTCTTGACTAGACAAATCCAGTCCGGGATGAAACCCACCGAGAAAGAAAGGAAAATCACTCTTGTGAAATCTCTTACTCTTCTCTTGAGTGCGTCGGAATCTCGTTCTAGGGCTCTCCACTCGTTAGGGTTGGCTCTGCTTTGTTTCCTTTTATAATCGAGTCCTTTCTTGCAGCGCAAGTTCCAGCGAAGTTGGGCCTTTCCTAATCTGTCGGAATCTATCATATCTTTAGATCGAGTAGATTCTTTGCTATTAATTCGTGGGATTCTTCAAATCTTTCGGTTTCGATCCTCCGCATCTTCTCTTGTTATGTCAAGAACCTATCGTAAATATCGCCCTTTATTTTATTCCCGAAATCATCCGGGTAAAAAGATCAGAAAACATATCGCATAGCATTGCTTCCCTCTACTCGCTATAGCATTCAGGATGCCTTGTATTGCACTTCGAATCGCTGTCAAAATGCTATAGCATCATATCAGCTCTGCTATTCGATTTCTCTTAAAAACAAAGCAATTTGTTCCATTCCTAGCACATGCAAATGATTTCTACTCTTTAGTCCCTACATCATGAATGTATGCCTTTTTGCTTAGATTATCTATAGTTGAGCTTGGATTTAACATTCAATTCAGCCAATTAGTATAGGGAAAACATGGTATTATTTGTGCTCATCACAAATCCAACTCTACCGAATTGACCGACTCTCCTTCTACATCGGCCTTGGCCGAAGCATCCTTGTATTTATTGGAAGTCGTCTTCCAACCGCCCTTAGAGGTTCTAACCGTATTGTAATAGCATTGTCGGGACTCCTTTTGGTTGCCCTTTACTGTGATGACCTGGTTCTTACTATTGACCAACTTCAACTTCTGGTGCTTTGAGGATACCAACATATCCCAGTCATGAATGGTCGGTCGTCCCAAAATGATGTTATGCGTTGAAGGAAAATCAGCCACTATAAACCTGACTCGATCCGTCTTAAAAGCTTCTCTTTTTCCTAAGGTCAACTTCAAATCTATGTAACCCTTAGGACGAGTGTCCTGCTCATTGAATCCGATCAAGGTCATCCGACATGGCCTTAGGTTTTCAGGGTCAAGCCTCATGCGCTTGAATGCGTACCATAAGATAATGTCAACCCACCGCCGTTGTCAATGAAGATTTTCTTAACACAACAATCCCCAACTGATTACGGTGATTACCGGCCCGTCATGATGACCTGGGGGCACGTCCTCCAAGTCCTGCCTAGTAAAACTAAGCACCGAGGATTCTAGTTTTGACACATCTTTCTTGAACTCCGGACGGTCTCTAATGGAAAGTACCTCCCTCAGGTACCTCTTTCGCTTATTTGTAGAGTCTCCACCTCCCCCGAATCCTCTGCTAATAACATTACAGTCAAACTTGGAGTCGGGGAATTCTTCGTCACTGACGCCGGTCTTCTTACTCCGGCCTCGCCTCTTCTTTTCTGAAGGCGGGCTTTTGCTTCGATCCTCACGCCGCTCTGGTTTCGCCGTCCCTGGGTTTGAATCACGTACTTGCGGAGTTTTCCGTCACGAACAAACTTTTCAACAGCATCCCTCAGATCCCAGCAACTATCCGTGGTGTGGCCATGCTGGTCATGAAATTCTCAATACCGGGTTTTATCCAAGGTAGCCCCTCTCCTCATGAGTTGAGGTCGTTCAACCTCCTTCATCTTGGTTGCCGAGATCTCCTTCCAGATTTGTGCCTGGGAGATCTTCAACGGGGTATACCGGTCAAAACTTCCTCCCGGCTTCCTCCCAAACATTCCGCTATCACTACCTCATCCACGAGAATCCCGCCGACGCCCATTATGTCGCTCTTTTTGCCTCTTGGGGGCTCTTGGCCTCTCTCCGGGCACTTGATTCAGCATTTCCATGTTCGAGCTCCGAGATAAGTTTTGGCCTTATCGAGTCCCGCGGGGTTCCGGACGATATTTCGGCACGGATCTTTTCAAATGAAACGAACCACTAAGACCAGCTATGACACAATGGAGGTGCACATCCTCTTTCAAACCGGGCACCTGAAGAGCCGTATCCTTAAAACGCGCCAGATACTTTTGCAAGGTCTCTCCGGGCAGCTGCTTCACCTGGTCCAGCTGGAACTCGGTCTTTGGCTGTTTCCAACTTGTGGCAAAGTTTAGCAAAAACTTGTGCTCCAAAGATTTCATACTATTAATAGATCGCAACGGAAGAGAGTGGAACCAGTCCTGCGCCGGCCCCCTTAGAGTTCATGCGAACAACCGTGGAACAACATGCCCCACGCGGAACAACATGCCCCACGATTCCTTTAACCCCGATTTCCAACTTGAAGTTGTTCACGTAATTGAGCGGGTCCTGGCTTCCATCATATTTCGGTAACTCCTTTGAGTCCAACCCCTTGGGATACACTGCGGCCATTATTTCATCTAAAAACTGGCTCAATAAGTTCTCACCACCAGGTCCTTCTCCGTCCGTCTTGGGCATGCCACTCGATGGGGTGTCGCACCATCCTTATTACAGTCCAGGTTCACGGCCGATTGCTTTCCCTCGTCGTGGGCTAAGTCGGTTTCGTTAACCCGGTGAACATTGTTATTGACCTCGGTGGCCGTAGTGTCACTAACTCGGCTTGGCCTACTTGCATCATGACCGATGTTTGGGGCGGGATGCTCCAACATCCTAACCCGCTCCTCGAGCAATGATATCTTCCTAGCTTCCCTTTCCAGGCTCTTACCTCGGTCACCAGCAATAGGAGCCCTCTGCTCGTTCTTTTCACTGGGCTCCTCTATCTCGATGTGAACCGATGTTGAGACGACTGCCCGGCTTGGGCCCGCTCCATCATGCCTCGGATTCCGGGCTGGCTTCTCCTTATGTACGAGACGTTCTTCCAACTCCTGTCTAATCCGTCTCTGTTCGTCTTGGCGCCATATGGCGTTCCGACGTTCCATATCCTCCCGGTTAAGCCGGGCGTCCTCTTCCCTCTGAAGTCGCATACCAGTCTCCATGTTATCTATCCGCTGAGCCAATGAACTGACCGCCTTATACAACAACTTCAAATCGGGATGTTCCAACTGAAACTCCGAAGACGGAGGATGTGAATCCTGCTGTAACTCCTGTTGCTCCGGTAAGATACCCCGACTAGGATGAGGGGAATTTGCTATATCCTCAATCTCATCCTCTACTCCCACAACCTTATGGTGAGGGTTGTGAGCAACAGAATCTGAATATT
The DNA here is from genome assembly GCA_019022655.1 of Acacia acuminata. NCBI lineage: Eukaryota > Viridiplantae > Streptophyta > Magnoliopsida > Fabales > Fabaceae > Acacia > Acacia acuminata. Next base: position 453,448 of record JAFJYI010000045.1, read on the forward strand.
GGACCGTTTGCTCCACATGCTGCTGTTGTGGCTGTTCCTCCAGTAACTGATCCGTCGCAATGTGTGACTGCGACTTTGAGTACTTGTCGCCATGTTCAGTGGTTGTTACTGGCCTTTTGTGGCTTGGGAATCAAAGTTTACAGTCCCCACGGTCGGCGCCAATGTTCTGTTATAGAACATATGTGTCTAGCCCAATGAGGCTAGGCGATGTTGATATAGGATCGATTAGCTCTCCACAGATACTTATGAGTAAGCACCTGGGTAGAGAAGATTTCCCACTGATATCTATAGAGAAGATACCAGCGAGCAGTCTCAGATCACTGTGCTACACGGTGGTGGCTTTTCTCCAATGGGGTGGTGTATGTGCACAATGAGACTGAATAGTAAATAATCAATAGAGAATGTAGAGAGTGCACCTGGTGGGTAACCTCCTATTTATAGGGATCACCTAGGGTTCTTCTCTCTGTCTAGTGCATCCGTTATTCAGGTAGAGTCCGCCTCCCATGTTCTGCAAATGTCTGCTCACTACTACAAAATACTTAAAAGACGACCTAAAAAAGACCCAATTAACGTCCTTATTCTTAGGGACGTTGGGGAGAGTGTAGTAGTATATTTCCATATGAGGAGACCTGAAATGGGTTCAGGTCGCCTCATATGAGGCGACCTGAAATGGGTTCAGGGCGCCTCATATTAGGCGACCTGAAAGGTGTTCAGGTCGCCTAATATGAGGCGACCTGAAAGGTGTTCAGGTCGCCTCATATAAGCCGACGATTTCATGTCGCGTCATATGAGGCGACCGAAATGGTTTCAGTCGCCTCATTGCTCATATGAGGCGACGAAACCGTTTCAGTCGCCTTATTTCCCATATGAGGCGACACTGAAACTATTTCAGTCGCCTCATTGCCCATATGAGGCGACACGAAACCATTTCAGTCGCCTATTATCATCCAAAGACGCCCGAACTCTTTTCAGGTCGCCTTAATGTATTTTTTTTAAAAAAAATGCGCTTGCTTTGTTTTGTTTGGCCAATTTACTACAAATGCTTCACAAAATAATTAAGCGCATATCGACTATATATTATGTATGTGCATTCCATCAAGAATACCACGGTTCAATAAGAAAATTGTAAAAGTGACTTCAACAAAAGAATTGGCTACACATACAAGAGAAGGACAATATATATGTTCTAATCATGTCAACAAAATCAATCAAATTCACAACTTAGCTTCCAACATAACCATGAGGATGCAAGAATGTAAGAAGGCAAGTTCAGGAAAGTCACTTAAGAAGGCAGTCAGAAACTTTCAGCAACTTCAACAACAGAAAAGAAAGAATGTATGACCTAGATTTTGGTTACTAAAACTAGACCAAAAACAACAAACAAAGCACCACCATGACAACAAATTTTTCTCACATTTGGAGGCAATTAATCTCCAAAATTTCACAATAGCTTTCACAATTTAATGCAGCAATTAGATAGCATCAACATTCCCTTCAATTGGCAAATAACAGCGATATGCGACAAGAGGCAAATATATATAGCGAAATGACTTTTGAACACGAAGCTTAGCGAATTTCAAGGTTTCAGCTAAAGTGAATGAGAGCCACCTAGTAATAATCACAGTACCACACAAGCAAATCAAACACCTCCCAAGCAAAAAGCACACATAAAACTTTCAGCAAATCAGTTATGATGGTATGATTCAACAAAATTCTCAAGTCTTGGTTATTGGAAAATCAAATGCGTAAGGTGTAATGGCAAAATCAAACCTCATATATGACAAAGTGATCTATTTCCAGAATTAAACAAGTGATCTAACCTCATATTCACAAAGCAATTATAGTGGCAAATTCAAGAGCGCACCAATAATTTACGTAAAACCGATGTCATCACAAACTTAATAAGTTTCACAATGACAATCACCCTAACAAGTAATGACTTGCCTATATATTCACATTGAGCCATGTTCAAGAAGATATCTAGCCATCATGTCTCGAATCGAATCGATGTCATCCCGTGAGTACGGATCCTCGATCGAAAAAAGCGTAAATTGGAAAACAAGGTATAATTAACAACCGAAGTACCACAACAAAAAATATCATCATTTGAGGATCACGGAGCATTACGTACGTTTTGCAAGCCGGTAGTACGTCCGCGGAAACGATAGATTGCATCCAATTGATAATGTAGTATCCGCTCGGTGTTCCCTGGTTGGTGATGGCACTATCAATAAAAAACAAATTGTTAAACGAAAAAGCTACCGTGTCTCGAAAAAACTTGAATTGAAACTACTTACCTTCGAGATAAAACCACTTCGGTCCACCCCGCTCCCGTGCTCCAAAGAATGTCTATATGTCCTAAGACCACTATCATTAAAATGGAAATTAACGAGACATGAAAACAATTCATTTAAAAAAAGAATCGATGATTTAGACAAAAATTTACTTACTCGGCAAACATGGTTTTGATATCCTCGTTGGCACGCCACCTATGGAATCGAACCAATAACATGCGTTTTTGGCGGGACAAACAACGCACGAGGGTCCAATGAGCACTACAACATATACATATTAATATTAAACTAAGATAAAAAAGCATTTTTTCCTTAAAAATCTTATATAGACAAAAAAAAAAATACGCACCCTTCATGTATTGGCTAGATAAGAAGACGATTTTATGTCGCCCATTGTTAAACCAACATAAATGGCCCTCCCGGCTAAGATATTGCGAGCCGAAAGCTGTGGATCCAGGACATAAGAATCCATACGAATCCAATAGGTCTCCTTTTTTGCAGATGTCGTAGCGTACACTACGATCGAAATAAAATGATAAGTGTTGTTGAATATATTAAACAAAAAAAGAGTATTGACATAATTAAAGGGTAAAAAAAACTTACAAGATTGCAAGTTGAAGCCACTTTTGTATATCTAAACAGTCCATATGCATAAACTCGTCAAATCTTTCCTGTCAATTGATATCGGATATGTCTTATGCCTTGCACCGACAATGCCGGGAGGCATCTGCAAGCCGATAGAGACGATGTCCTGGTAGAGCTCTCGCGCGGCGTTGATAAGTATGGAAATCTGCCCGCAGCTTGTTCATGCTATGAAAACATAATAAACAAATTATGAGTGGGTTAGCAATGAAAATCAATCTTAAACCCTACTCATCGTCAATCGTAATGTATTTCTTACCATTGGAGGTGTCGTCCCCACCTCAATAAGATGATGCGGCCAAAGGATGAACGATGTGGTGGCAGCGTCTAGCGTGCGAACCTCCTCATCAACAATCGGGATGGCGGTCTTTTCTTCCCCCTCTCGCACACTTGTCAGAGTCACCCTACGTTGGTCTTGTGGAATTTGCATATGGTGGTGTGTGGTTTGTTCGGGTAAACAAGACCATCCGCAACAATCCGCCGGTGTGGGTCATCCAAATATAGGCGGCGGGGTTGTCCCCCTTGTGGAGTGTGAGAAGGCTCGCCGGGCTCGTCAATAAGTACATCCGGAGAGTGATGAGAAGGTTCGCCAATAGGTACATCGGAGCGTGAAAACTTTCCTTGCTGCTTGGGAAGGCCGGGGATTCCTCGTTTGAAGGTTGCGTTACCTTCCCTTGTATCATCTCCCTCATTTCACCCCGTAGTTGTGCCATAACCTCATCTACGAGGGACGCTCGAATTTTGGCTACAAGCTGAGGACTAGGGTTGTCATCGTCATGCGAACAACTCGAAACGTCCAAAGTATTTCGCGACACTAACTCCCCTCGGCTCCCCACGAACAAAGCATCAAGGTAATCGGGCTTCCCAATCGCCGTGGACAAAATGTCCATCCGTGTACCCGGCGTGAATGAACCTTGGGCTTTTTTTGCTCAAGCACATCCCGTATCATAGGATTTTTCATAAATATTAACTAATTAAACTCTAAAAATATGAAACAACTGAAGCTATTTAATACTTCTAATTTAACTACTTACAATCTTTGAAGCAACCTCGGCCACATCTTCATTTATGTATTTTCGCCCTTCATCCTCGCAGACTATCCATTTTTTGTGGCGAGGAGGACGCTGAGGGCCTGGATAACGGTGGAAGGATCGGATTGAGCGGCTTCCTTCATTTTTCGCAACTCTTCTTCCATCGCCTCCGTTCAAGCTTCTTATAGCCACCCCTAGACATGCAATGCGGATACTTATTTCTCGCTTGCCTCTCTCTATTGGCCTGACTTTTTTCCTGTGACACGAAAACAAATAAAACTGAGCCTTCGATGTCAAATAGATTCAACTAAAAGATAAGATATGAAAGAAATTTTACAAGAAATTCAGGATTCTGGCGTGACGCCACAAACTCCCTCCAGTCCTCTGGACTAATGTAATCATAGTCGACATGGGTCCTTGTCCCTCTTTGCCCCTCGAATATACTTTCTAGTGAGCTTGTTCTTAAAGTCTTTCCAACGTATACGAACCTCGCCCATCCAATGCTTGTACATGGCCTTATTGTTAGGCACATCATACGTTTTTGCAAGGTAAAAGAGAAGATATGAAAGAAATCAAGTGATAAAACTAAAGATACAAATGCATAAGATATCGAAAGTGAGATACCAAAAGTTGTGCCCAGATCAACTCCTTCGTTTTAGTAGGAACCAACTTCCAATGAGAGAATACAATGCGAACTTTGCTTCGAGCCAGATAGCCTACGTAGCTAATGAAGTTGTCTTCCTTTGGACCAATTGGATTCATATTGGCATCGAACTCCACATGCAGCCTCTTTTTCTGACTGTCACGACGTGCAATTAACGCACCCATATGTGTGCTACCTCTACCCTTTCTCCCCATCGGTACATCATTCCCACCATCACTCGATGACTCGTCAGAGCTAGACATATTCCTGTTCATCAAAGACAAATCAATAATGTTAGATAGGGTTATTATTAAATAATAAACAAATGAATAAAATGAACTAACATGTTAAACCCGTACAAAAATAACATAGGACTTTTTCATAACTTAAGACCTTACTTTATATGGTTTCCCATATTCCTTCGAGAATGATCCTTCCTTGGAGCATATTCTTCATCATCTACCAATTCTACTTCACGTGTTGTAGGTGGATTTGTTGTGAAAGGGAGTGTATCGTCCAGGTTCAAGGATTCTTCACCATACGTCTGTTTTTTACTTTGAAGTACAATGGACATTTTGTTATTTGCGAGTGGTCTCGTAACATAAAACACTTGTTTCGCCTCGGCTTGCTAGAATGAATGGCTCGTCTCTATGACCAAGTCTTTGAAGATCAACCGAGACAAATCCAAATTTAGGATCTATTACAACAGCATTATTGTTAACCCACTTGCATTTAAATAAAGCAACTTTGAACTTGGTGTAGCTCATCTCCCATATTTCTTCAATAACTCCATAATAGGTCATAGATGCTAACACCGGGTTTTTGTCTTTCGAACTCGAAAAGTGCATGGATTCAGCTTCAACCATCACCCCTTGTTTTTTGCAGTAACTCTTTGTCATCTTGGTCTTTTGTGTAGAAAGAATATCCGTTGATATCATAACTTTGTCCAAGTGATGACCGATAAGAAGGCCCCCGTGCTAACCACTCGATTGTAAGCCGACACACCGGTCTCGTGCAATACCTTCTCCTCGAACCACTTTATAAATGTCTTCTTTTGCTCATTAGCTATCTGCATGTCATTCTTCCTTGGATTCATATTCTTCAAACTCTTTCGTGTTCATCAATGTATGGTTGAACTTCTTCCGTATTATTCAAGATGTACAGTGTGCTTGCAACACTCTCGCACGAAGCATATTCTTCGGTTTGATTCCTCGAGTTCCCTCACTTATCCCCTTATCATGCTTGAGATTGTAACGTCGCCCCGATAGATAATCTTTACGTAACTCCATAGCCTCTTCCACTACATATCTCTCAACGATTGAGGCTTCCGGCCGATAAGGATTTTTAGAATACCCTTTTAAGATCTTCATGTATCGCTCGAAAGGGTACATCCACCTTAGGTAAACTGGACCATACAGAGCCTTACCTCCCTTACCAAGTGCGCTATCGGGTGCACCATTACATCGAAAAATGCGGGAGGAAAATGCATCTCTAGTTGGGACAAAATAATATAACCCTCGTTTTCCAATTCATCCAACTTTTCAATGTCAATGACTTTGTTACATATAGCATTAAAGAAAATACACAATTTTGTTATAGTGGTCCGCACTTCATCTTTCATAATGCCCCTAATAGCTCCGGTAATAGTTGTTGCATCAACACATGATAATCATGAGACTTCATTCCCACTAACTTCAAATCATCCATTGAAACACACCTTCTCAAATTTGAAGAATATCCTTGTGGAACCTTAATGTCATATAGACACCCACACAAACTTTTTTCTCCGCTTTTGATAGTGTATGAGCCTTGGCTCCATGTATGCCCTCTTACCATCTTCCGTTACTCGTGGATGTAACCGTTCTCTTATTCCCATATCAACCAGGTCTAGTCTCGCACTAATTCCATCCTTAGTCTTCCCCGGTATGTGCAAAAGAGTACCGACAAGGCTATCGTAAACATTTTTTTCCACATGCATCACATCAAGACTCGTGTCTCACATCAAGATTATGCCAATATGGAAGATCAAAGAAAATTGATCTCTTCTTCCATATATTCTTCTCACCCGCAATCCTTTTTCGTTTACCCAATGTGACATTGATATGCATCACCCGACTATAGACTTCCTCTCCTAGGTTAATGCCTTTGGAGCCGTTCTATGCTCCGAAGCGTTAAAATGCTTTCTTAACTTACGATATGGGTGGAACCGATCAAGAAACCTCCGTGACCGAGGTAGACCGTTTTTTCCATGCTTTAATTCTTTGGAAGTTTGTGTCAGCTTCACATATTGGACATGCTTTATGCCCCTTCACACTGTACCCAGACAAATTTCCGTATGCAGGAAAGTCGTTGATCGTGGTAAAAATCATTGCACGCAACTTGAAGGACTCCTTCTTATATGCATCAAACACATCTATGCCTTCCTCCCACAATTTCTTCAAATCCTCAACCAAAGGCGCCAAGTACACATCGATATTGTTACCAGTTTGTTTTGGTCGAGAAATCATCATAGAAAGCATCACATACTTGCGTTTCATACATAGCCAAGGAGGTAAGTTGTATATTACAAGGAGAAGGCCATGCACTATGGGTATTGCTAAGAGTTCGATACGGATTGAAGCCATCTCGTACAAAGCCCTGACCGAATGTTTCTTGGCTCAATGCCAAATTCAAGGGAACATTTCGTCTATTTTCTTCCATTGGAGAGAGTCACCGGGTGCCGTAGATATTTTCCATCGGATATTCTCTCATCGAATGCCATCTCAACCTCTTTACTGTTGCTTCACTAGTAAACAGACGCTTAAACCGAGGAATTATGGGAAGATACCACAAGGCCTTCAAAGGTTGCCTTTTTTTGTGTGATCTCCAGAACCACCACCTTTCTTCACTTTGTATCATGAAGTTTTACACTTCGGACAATTACTAAGGCCTTCATACTCATTTCTGTACAATATGCAGTCATTAGGGCAATTGTGTATCTTTTTATACTCCATACCCATCGTAGATAAGATTTTCTTGGCCTCATACATACGATTTGGAAGTACATTATTATCTGGCAACATATCACACAACAATTCAAGCAACGATGTGAAACTGCTATCGGTCCACCCACATGTTGCCTTTAAGTTGACCAAATGTAAGGTCCCTACCAACCGTGTATACTTAGTACACCCGGGGAACAAAGGTGTCTCGCATCACTCCGCACGCTATCATATTCATGCGGTTGTGCAAAGGATTCGACCTCAACATCATGAATCATTCTCTCCATTCCATCATCATCTACCTCAACTTCATTTTCGTAGGATGCACCGGGAGTTACCTCTTCACCATGCCATATCCACGTTGTGTATCGAAGGTTTATTCCATCACAAATTAGGTGGTCCCTTATATCAGCAATATCCCTTCGAACCCCATTTAAACAATTAACACATGGACAATAGTACATCCCATTTTTTGTAGCCACATTCCTTCTAGCAAATTCAATAAACTCTTCCACCCCATTCTCATATTCTTCACTAGTTCTCAAAGCATTCATCCAACTATGACCCATTTTCTTATCACCTAAGACATTTCCAACAACAGTCAAGTTCATAACAATTTCAATAACGACATGGTTTTTTCTCAATCTTGTAAAAAAAAAAATTCAAAACATTTCCCCTCAACAGGTGAGACATCCCAAAATTTCAACAACAAACCATTTCAACTTAATTCAACAAAACTTACTAACTAAGGCAATTTAGAAAATATCGCCTATTAAATCCAATAATTTCATCAATACAAAAAACTAAAATATATCTAAGTTGTCTAAGTCATAAACTATAAATTATGGACATCTAAGCATCATTATCCATACTACAAAGATTACCTAGTTCAATGCACATCAACAACAAAACAATATTTAACTATAATTACCTCAACTTTAAATTCCTCTCCTTGAAATTTATTTGCTCTAGTCAACCTAAAGACAACAACAATAAAGACAACATTAGAATTATTCAAACTAACAAAACAATATTTAACTATAATTACCTCAACTTTAAATTCCTCTCCTTGAAATTTATTTGCTCTAGTCAACCTAAAGACAACAACAATAAAGACAACATTAGAATTATTCAAACTAACATTGAACTTAGGATATAACATATGAGAGGGAATAATTGTATGACAAAAGCAACATGATTAAAAATACCTACCCTAGGACCCTCAAGCTCTTGTGGGTTGTTGTCGTGGCCAAGTCACAAACAAGTAGTCGGTATAAGATCAATATTTATCAACTAAATCCCAACACTGATTTGTTCCATTTCCTAGCAATAAAACAACCATTACAAAAGCATGAGAAGAAAGCATGGATATGGCATGGTGAGGAAGTAACAAGTCTATTATTGAAGTAACAAGTCTACCAAATTAAAGTGGTGTGTTTTGAAACTAAAAGCAACATGAACACAAATAAAACTAAATACTATGTAGACTTACCCTAATTTTGCAAGACTCATAGACCCTTTTTATTTTTAAGAAAAATTGGTGTGTTTTGAAAAAGAGGGAAGATTTAATGTAATTGCAACAATACAAGAATGCACCATCAAAATCCTTTTTCGCTTTCGCTTTTATAGCTTCTCTGCCATGTGATATACGTAATCTCTACTGAGGGGGCTTTCTAGTAAATAATAGTAGGGAATTGCTCGAGTTAGTTAGAAGAAAGAGAAATTAGTAGTGACGTGGCATAGGCGGGGAATTATACATACCGTAATGTGACCATTGCATGTTTTTCGTGAATGAATTCAGTCCTTTTTCCTCTTCAAAGTACTATCACAATGTGAGATTTTTATTCTAAGAATTTGTGGAGAATGACACACTTGACACATGTCAAAAAACATAATCCTCTTGGTCCCGGAAATCCACGACATAGAGCCACAATTCAAATCTTCCGGCAAAGATTGGTTTGACTATCATGCATTAATCATACACACCACATATAGAAAGTGAATAAATGAAATAAGTTTAGTGTCAATTTACTTGAATAAGTACTTTTGGGGATCTTAACTTAATTCCAAATAAGCACAAACTTGAAAGACGAAAACATGGGAAGTCTACGCAAACACGCATTCCCTATCTACAACCAGATCTAGATTTTAGTTTCGATTCCGCAAGGTCCGAGTTCGAAAGTCGACAAAACACTTAACTAAGCATATCAAATAGTGAGGAATACGATTTTGTTTGTCCATCTACATTATTACCAAGAGCTATAGTCATAGTGATCCTCCTTATCCCATGTTTTAGATGTTCAACAGCAGCAAAATAAAAAAAAAAGAAAAGAAAAGCATTACGAGCGTACCGTAGAGATCGTCGTGAGAAGGTGAAATTTGGACGCGGCGGAGACGAGGTCGGACAGCCCGACGGAGCCGAGAAGAGAGAAGACGGAGGAAACGACGGACAGTCACGGCGAGTCGATAGGGTTCGCCGGCGATGAGGGAAGATGACGGAAATAGCCTAGATATCAAGCTGGGTTTTTTGGCGACGAGGGAACCGGAGGAGTCGAAACTTCGAAAATAAAAGAGAATACCTTCGCGGGTTGGAAAAATAGGGTTATGGGAGATTTTAGGCGACTGATTGGGCTTCAAGTCGCCTATATTTAAAAATAGGCGACTTGATCAATTTCGAGTGTCGCCTTTTTGATAATAGGCGACTGAAAATGGATCGTCGCTTTTTTTCCAAATATAGGCGACTCGAAACCCATTCAGGTCGCCTATTTTTGACAATTTAATAAATTTTTTTTAAAAAAACAACTTGGCCCTTTAATTCTCGGTTTTAGTTGTGCAATATAGGCGACCTGAATGGGTTTCCGGTCGCCTATATTTGAAAAAAGGTCTACATTATTACCAAGAGCTATAGTCATAGTGATCCTCCTTATCCCATGTTTTAGATGTTCAACACTGACAAAATAAAAAAAGAAAAGAAAAGCATTACGAGCGTACCGTAGAGATCGTCGTGAGAAGGTGGGGCGGACGCGGCGGAGACAGAGGTCGACGGCCGACGGAGCGAGAAGAGAGAAGACGGAGGAAACGACGGGACGATCACGACCGAGTCGATAGGGTTCGCCGGCGATGAGGAAGATGACGGAAATAGCCTAGATATCAACTGGGTTTTTGACGGCGACGAGGGAAACCGAGGAGTCGAAACTTCGAAAATAAAAGAGAATACCTTCGCGGGTTGGAAAAATAGGGTTATGGGAGATTTTAGGCGACTGATTGGGCTTCAAGTCGCCTATATTTAAAAATAGGCGACTTGATCCAATTCGAGGTCGCCTCTTTTTAATAATAGGCGACTTTGAAAATGGATCAGTCGCTTTTTTTTTCAAATATAGGCGACACGAAACCCATTCAGTCGCCTATTTTTGACAATTTAATAAATTTTTTTTTAAAAAAACAACTTGGCCCTTTAATTTCGGTTTTAGTTGTGCAATATAGGCGACTGAATGGGTTTCCGTCGCCTATATTTGAAAAAAAGGCGACGATTCAATTTGGTCGCTATTAGGAAAAATAGGCGACTGAAATTGGATCAAGTCGCCTATTTTCAAATATAGGCGACAGGAAACCCATTCAGTCGCCTATTTTTGACAATTTTTACAATTGTTTTTTTAAAAAACATGTCCCTTCAATGCTCGGTTTTGGTTTATGGCAAATTTTTTTTTTTTAATTGGCAAATAGATAGGCGACCTGAAAATGTATCAGGTCGTTTGTTTTTGGACAATGGCGAGCCGATTATTGTTCGGGTTGCCTATTTTTTCAATGCTTGGTAATTTTCAGCGCGCAAACAAAATATCCCTGCGGGCGCCAAATTTTTTGGCATATTTCGTCGTCTTGAAACATTATCGTCGCCTATTTTAGACAATTTTTTAACAATTTTTTTTTATAAAAAAACCCTATGTCCCTTCAATGCTCCGTCTCGGTTTAAGGCAATTTCCTTCTTTGTAATAGATATATAGGCGACTGAAACATGTTTGGTCGCCTATTATCCTACTTTTACACATATAGGCGCGCAAACAAAATATTCTTCCATATTTCCTACGGCGCCAAATTTTTTAACGAGATTTCGGGCGTCTTGAAAAATTATCGTCGCCAAAATTGATTTTTTTTCAAAAAAAAGTACATACCATGGCTCCAAAGGCAATTAAAGCGTCCTTAAAAAAATTTAGGATGTCAAAAATTAATTTTAGAAGTCTTTTGAACAATTATTCGGGATGTTGAAGGCTCATTTTCCTTGTATATAATTACAAGATTGCCATTGGCCTCATTTGTTACTACCTATTTCTTATTTAGGACGTCTCTGGGGGAAGTAATATCACATTTTTGTAGTAGTGGCTGCACTACCTGTACGGTTCTGAATCGCAGATATGATAAGAGAACAACTCAACCCATACCTGAGTAGAATGGATCCTATGGCAAATACCCTTACTGGGCCGCATATCCGCTAGACCCGATATATGGGTCCATAACAGAAACCATTATGGAATCCCACGAGATGAAATCAGCCATTTGTTTGTGCCTTGTGCCACCAAATTGCTGCTGATGAAATACTTATAACTCCTTTGTCCTTGATTGATTCTCCCGACAGTTTATTCTAGAATATGGTAATTCCTCTCCTTGTCACAACATACAAGGGACGTCAATGAAGAGTCTTTCTGGAGAACAATATAGAAAGCGCCTATTCCCTTAAAATTCCTTCTTGTGTGGAAACTAGTAAACAATGCTTCATTTTTTTCGGTCAAAGAGTCTTTCGTTATCTATTTTGAAGATCATAACATCTTTAATTTCCTCATATTAACATTATCGAATCACATTTAATTATTGTTAGACTAAATTAAAAAAAATAACTCTTTCATGTGAATTTATTTTTAAATTTATAAGGTTTGAATTTCAACCTTATTTAACATAATAAAATATCTTTCTCTCAATCCAACTATTACATCCTCATAATAAGATATCTAAATTTTTACCATTTGGATCATAACATATAGTCTATTCTCCAAAAAAAGAATCCAATGTTCCCATAGTGGATTGGTGCATGCGCGAGCTGCAAAGAAAAAAACGAGAACGAGATGTTTCATTCACTAGTAATCATCTCCGATTAATTTGAATTATGCTAACTGTAGAGTGTGTGTGTGTATACTACCTCCAGGTTTTAGAAGACCCTCTTTAATGAAGAAATATTTTTAAGTCACCACTGTCGCTTGTCACCTTAAAATACATAATGAAGCTGAAAGTAAAACTGTAAAATGGTAAAATTTAAAAGGCAAAGGAAACAATAATTTTGCTAACATAAGCTATGAAACTCGCTGATAGTCTCTTATAACAAGCACAAACTTACGTCAAGTGACAATTCTTGCTGTTTCATACATGAAACATGACAGATGAAATATGCATCAAACTTATTTATTTTCTATCAACCAAATTACATAAACATCAGACAAGCTGCGTACTTCATACACATACAGAATTTCTTTCCAAACTTTGTTCTCTGATGATGTTGTTGTTGATCTATCTGGTCTGGAAGTTTAGGAACTGAATGCCAAAAGCAAACACGAAAGCAAAGAAGACAGTGAAGCCAACCAAAACTGCAGCAATAGGTCCCATGAAGTTTGGATCATACCCAAAATAACTTGAAATAAACTCTTTGATCGGTTGACCATTCTCCACTCCAGGAACTTCAATCCTGTCCTCTAAATCTCCATACTGTGACACAATCAATCCGTAAATCGTCCATGACACTGGGCAAATCCAGCAGTACCAAGACCACCATTTAGGAATCCTCTGAAATAAATAAATAAATAAAAATAAATATATATATATATATATTAATGAGCATATACAAAACATGGTAAAAATTGTGATGTTATAAATATGACTTGGTTCCTATAGTTTTAATTCGATTGTGCTCAGTCCCTATATTTTGACTTAGTACAATTCAATCTCTATAATTTTCAGTTGTAACTCAATTCCTCAACTTTGGCTCACTATATATAACTCAATTCATGTGTTTAACCATTTTATAATTTAGTTTCTGGCCTTTATGATGAATACTTTTTATTTTCTAAAACATAAGGAGTAAATTATAAAATGGTTAAACTATGAAGTGAGTTATAGTGAGTCAAAGTTCAAAGATCGAGTTACAACCGACTCAAAACTTTAGGGGTTGAGTTACACTGAGTTAAAGTATAGGGATCGAATTGCACCGAGTAAGTATAAGAACTAAAACTATAAAATCAAATGGGAAGGGTACTAATATACTCACTCGTCTTGGGATCATAAAACCAGAAAAGAGATTGAAGAGTGCCAAGAATGATCCTGTGAAAGTTGTTGCAAGTTGGGTGGTGGGAGTGATTGCTACAAACATCATCCCAAAATATGTGAAGTACAAGAAGGAGAAGAAGCATATGAAGTAGAACCATAAGAACTTTGGTGCAGTCCATTCAAATCCAATCATAGAATACACTAGGATCGAGTAATATGTACATTGAAGAAGTACATAAGGTATTTCAATCACAACCTGCAAAAAACTCATGAAACATTACAATCATTCATTATAACAAGGCCTAACATATCTCTCTGTTTTTTTTTGGGGGTCTCTTTTAAATCTAAATGCTGTATATTAAGTTACTTTGTATGACTCTTATCAAACCTGTGCAATGGCATAAGGCAAGCTTGAGTACATTCCAGCTGCCTTTTCTCGATGAAATACTATCCTCTCAACGCCTACTACCGGTTGAATGGTTACACAGTTATTTGCTCCAACAAATTGCACAGCAACAAACATGGCTCCTATAACTATTCTGAGGTCATTCCAGCTTTTCCTATAAGAAAGCAAATAGATCGAAATGAATGAAATCTTCAAATGACCCTATTGAATTGGAGTTACTAGTAATATCTGTTGGAGATATTAGTGTGTCATTAGTTAGCTAAGGTAAGCTCTAAATAAAGGATCCTTAGTTAATGTCTTTAGGTGTGTTGGATCGATAAATTAAATCCTCGCCAAACAAGAGGTTAATATGACATCTCAGCGCCTCACTCTTTATATTGTCCGCTTTAAGGGCCTGACACCCCTCATGATTTTAAAACACGTTAAGAGGGGGTATGTATACCTTCTCCTTAGCTGATGTGAGAAATAACGCTCCACCCATCTTGACCAACGTTTTTGATGGCACATCAACCTAATCCTGACCATGATACTATTTGTAACATCCAGTGTCTCGCTTTTAATATTGTTTGCTTTGGGCGCGTCACCCGTTTTGATTTTAAAATATGTAAAGAGGATGAGGTATCTAGATCCTTCTCCCCAGTCGCTATAGGACATAACACAAAATTCAACATAGTAAAGTCTATAAGTTCGCAAGACCGCAAACACCTAGCCAGTAGCTATATTCCAAGAAGGAATCTATTTACCTTGAGTATCACCATTACCAAAAATTTACCACAAGTAGGTTGTCCACTTTGGGGCCTCCATCACCCCTCATAGTTTTGAAACGCATTGAGAGAGAAAGGTATCTAGATGCTTCTCTCCAACGATGTGGACATAAAATTTAACATAGGCTCTCTCCTTTTATCAGTTCAATGAAAGGATGGTTAGTTGTCAATGAAATTGAAAAAGAATATGGTTAATGAAGGGTTGATTAGTATGACCGTGTTGCTCTTCCATGGTTAATGAAAATGGTTTCTTCTTCATTATCTTCTTGTTATGTCTCCATATTCAATCTAGTTAAGATTTACCTTCTTTTTCCGAACCGCCAAAATATTGTCCCCATGAGGCAGGCAGTCATCAAAGTAAAGAAGAATCGGACAAGGTTATGAGCCGGACTCCTCCAGTAACTCCACCAATTCCTCCACAAACAATATTTGAATTGACCCCATGTTGATTCTGCATACTGACTCTCAAAATAAAGATCGTTCGCCCCTTCTGGTGGTATGCTTAACTCCTGCACAAGTTCCTTGTTTCTCCTACTCATAACCATACATATATTTATGTCAGCTCAGAAATTAATTACTGCTTATATATTTTCTAGTTGTTTGTGAACTTACTGGTACAAAGATGATGCCTTGTAGTGTTCAGCAAAATCGATTCCAAGTCGAACTTCTGCTGCAATGGAAGTTACTTCTAGTATCCACGCGGCTGGATTTTGCTTATCCCTGATTTTTGGGACTCCTTCGATTTCCTGTGACAACAGAAAGGAACATAGAATCAAATGTTTGATTTTTGTCTAAGTCAAAGAAATTGCATATGAATTTGTTGCAATACCTCAAAAAAATCTATGATTCTTTGTGAATGACGACCTAGTGGTCCTGAATATATCACTTGCCCTCCTCTCTTCATCAGCAAGAGCTGGTGCAAAAAAGAAACAATTCAATACAAGGTATATAAAATATATATAAGGAAACAAAAACAAATTGAGTTTCACAAATTATTACTCCCTACGCTGGTTAACATAGGATCCAATTAGAAAGTTGATCTTGATCTTTAATATAAAATATATTTCTTATATTTTTTAATCTTTTCCTAATTTATTCTTGTTGATGCAACTTCAACAATAATCAAGTAAGAGAGAAAGATATGGAGTAAATTAAGGACGATGATTAGGGTGTTTTGGAAAAAATCATATCAACTAATCTAACTAACTTTTTTAATCAAATCAAATTAGATAAATAGGTATTTCAAGCGAGGGAGTATGTAAGTACCTCATCAAAGGCTTCGAAGATATCAATACTAGGTTGGTGAATTGTGCAAACAACTGTTCTTCCAGTGTCAACCGTATTTCTCACGGTTCTCATTACGATGGCGGCTGCTCTTGCGTCTAGACCTGAAGTGGGCTCATCCATAAAAATGATTGAAGGATTAGCAACAAGCTCAACTGCAATTGTCAGCCTCTTTCTTTGCTCTGTTGACAATCCTGTAACGCCTGGAATCCCTACTATAGCATCCCTAAGATTGTTCAGCTCCACCAAATCCATTACTTCTTCGACAAATAGCTTACAAGATAACACATCACTAAAATTAGTTTCATGCTCTAAAAAGATACATTTATTAAGGAACCAATCAAAAGAAAATCACATACTTGACGCTTACCTGCTTTTCTCTATGACTAACGGCTTTAGGTAAGCGGAGGAAAGCCGAGAAAATCAAAGATTCATAAATAGTTACTTGGGTTGAGTGGATATCAGTTTGCTCACAATAACCAGAAATTCTTGCAAAGGTTTCTTGCTTCTTAGGAAACCCGGAGATTCTGATATCGCCCTCGATGTAGCCACCGGTCTTCCTTCCGGCTAAAACATCCATTAAGGTTGTCTTTCCTGCTCCACTGACTCCCATCAAAGCTGTTAGAATTCCAGGTCTAAAACCTCCAGTCACATCCTTTAGTAGTTGCAGCCTATCATCTGTCACTCCTTTCTCTTTCATTTCCTATCAAAGTTAACTTCCTTCATAGTTATAACTTAAAAGAAAAAGTCATAGTATTCATATCTGTCTTCTACCCATTTAAGGTACTCCTCACATCTTTAATATAAGAGCTAACTGAGGAGTTGGATTTGGTCCTAAATATAATATCTCAATTCATTTTGTCTCCCTATATTTATTATTTTTCTCAAATTAATTTACCTAATAACTTATAAACTAATACATAATCTAATATTCCTAATGATATTTTAAAGAGATCATATCACATTTGTTATAATAAACTAATGTGCCTTATTTCTTTAATATAAGCAAATTAGTTGGATTGTACAATAAATATCTAATAGTACAGCTAAGTTCGTAAATAATATAGGACTCTTACATTTGGCATGTCCACGGAGTAATTAACACTATCAAAGGACATTGCAAGTGGAGTGAAAGGTAAAACCATTCCTCTGTTGGGCCCAACTCCAGTGGTTGACTCTTTCCTGTTGTTTAGATCAGTCTCTACTTCACTTACTCCATCTTCAGTTATAGTAACTTGTTTTCCTCCAAGAGCTAGTGCATCAAACAAGATAAAAGATTTCAGACTCAATGAATAATTAAAATTAAAACAAAAAACTAAAAGTGTCGATCAAAATCTGAGAAGCTTACGGTTTAGGTACATAAGTGAAAGTGTGAAGAGAACATGGTACACAACAGCTAGTCCCACAACAGCTGCTGCAGATATCCAATACCATTCGGCTTCAGGGAATATACCATTCAATTTTAATATAGCCAGGCCTAATGAAGTAGAACCATCTGAAGACTGTACAAAACGAAGGAAAGCTTAACCCAAAACTTTGAAGCCCAAGTATCTAAATCTTCCTTTTCTAATAGAAACCAATGTTACTTTCTTACCCTTTTGTTCATCCACCTTGGTGCAGACACTTCATTAAAAACAAGGCCAGTATAGGAATATGACATTGGTGAAATCCACGAAGACCATGACCATATACTTGGAATCTCATCTATTACCAAAATAAGAATTAGTGTGAATCTACCAGAACATTCATTAAACAGCTCATTTTGATCATTAATATAAGACCCAGTTGTTTAATTTAGGGAGACTAAGGAAGCTAAATAAATTGTTTTAGTTTTTATAATTATCATTTTTCACCAAACCAATTTGTTTGATTTCTAAACTGAATTTAATGATACGCATAAGTATTTCAGATAGATCATGTAACATATACTATAATTAAATAATTTATTTAATTTCCTTAATCTCTCTAAATTAACCAATTGGGTCTTATATGAAGGATCTGAGGCATCTCTTTAAATCCGGGTTCTAACAATTTTGGTTATGTATTTCTCACTCACTTCTGGGAATGATGAAACCAGAAAGTAGGAAAATGAGAAGAATTATGACGGATCCCCCCGTATTAGAGATAATCGCCGACCTACACACTGCAGCAATTGTCTTGTACAACCCAGCTGCCATTATTTGAGTAAGAAATAGCAACAATATTTGCTTCAAGAACCTGAAATGGATTAAAGCTCAATAAGCTCTATAACTCTCACTAAGTATCATTATGTGTGTAATATTGTTCCTGAACTTTCTTTCAATTAACTATTTAGTCTCTAAATTTTGGCTCAAACAACTCAGTCCTTATTTAGGACTAAACTGAAGAAAAGTTCAAGGACCAAAAGTTTTATCTTTCCTTGTATAGGGACTTACCGGCACTTGCATGAACATGTGGCAAAACAAAAATATTTGAAAGACATGATAAGATAGAAGCAAGCTATGAAGCATAGAGAGATCGATACGAATTACTCCTTTAGTCCTTAATGTTAGACTTAATTGAAAATTTAACCTTGATGCTAACTCCAAAATGTGAAACATATTACTCATATTTATCATTCTTTTCCAAAACTACCCCCATTGATTCTTTCCCCTCAATAATCAACAAAAAGATAGAGGCAACTAAGGAAGATAATATTTGGGTGTTTTAGATAAAAACGTTATATTAACTAACTTAACTAATTTCTTTAATTCAATCAAATTAATAAAATATGTCTTGCATTAAGGACTAAAGGAGTACCTGCTAACTTCAGGAGCATAGCCTATGGTGTAGTAGGTAACAGACACCCAAATAATGGTCTCTAACGCCATGCGAGGGAATGCAATCAGAAAATTGGGGACAGTGTAAGTCCAAACAGGATGGAAAAGCATGTCTCGTTGCTTGTAAAACACAGGAAGCCTTTGCATGATAAGGCCCAGCTCTGAAAAACCACTGAACATCATGTTGATCAAAGAGAACAAAAGGGCACCGACGTAGACCGCTCCATCATTCTCATGATTCTGGTGCATCGTTGTCCTGAAGAACACCGTTGCGGTTATAACAGAAAGAAACACAATCTGACTTGATTTGAATATGTAGGTGAAGGAGTTTCTTCTTATGAGTAGCCATTCCTTGTCAAAACAAGCTTTTAAAAGTTGCATTTTCCTCACTGAATGATTTTGGAAAACCAAAGCTGCTTTGTGCCCCTTTGACTTGTCGAATGGCACAGAAAGTTCTTTCTTCAGCTCAACCCCGACATGAAATTCCTTGAATTTATTCACAAACTCTGCAACTGTCATGTACCTGTATGGCTTGCTTCTGTCCGCCCAATATTGTTCCTGGTCTTTTCTTGAATTAATCTGTCAAAATGTTTTTTTTGCCTTGAGTAGTAATCAATATAGAAAATAGGACATGTACTTATACTTCTAGGTGACTTATATTGAGAACGGAGAAAAGAGTAAATATGAATATCACTCTCACTAATACTAGGTTAAAGAGCTACTAGATTAGTTTACTTTAGCTTTAATTTAAGATATCAAATCATTTTATCTTTTAAATTTATAATTTTTCGTAAACTCTCTATTTATTACACATATTAAGAGGTTTTTCATTGAGTGAGAGTGATTTTCTCCCATATAAATAATTAGAAGAGAGCTTTAGAAACTAGCATACACTATTTACAAATAACTAATTTGATTAATTCTCTTAATATCTACAAATTAGTTATCTAATTCTTTATTACCTCTACTAAGAAATCAGCAGTTCCTCTTCGTTCGGGGCATCGAAAGCCACAATATTCGAAGAATGGGAGGATGAGATCACGAGGGCCTTGGTAGATGATGTGGCCCTCCGACAGCAGGATGACATCGTCAAAGAGGTCGAAGGTTTCAGGAGCAGGTTGGAGAAGGGACATGAAGATGGTGGCTTCTGTGAGGTGACAAATTTGCTGCAAGCACTTCACTATTTGGTATGCTGTGGAGCTGTCCAAGCCTGTCGATATCTCGTCCATAAAAAGTGTCTTGGCGGGCCCAACTATCATCTCCCCTGTCGTCAACCGCTTCCTTTGTCCACCAGATATTCCTCGTCGCATCGAATCTCCCACAACCGTGTCTTTGCATATGTCCATTCCCAATATCTAATTTCATATAAGTTCCATGCAAGCAAGCACTTATATCATTAACTGTGAAATGTTTTACGTTAATTACAGATGTTAAAATGATGAGAAGAAATCTCTTACTTTGAGAGTGTAGTCAGTCATGAGGCTGCTTTTTGCTTCTGGGACAGCAGAAGCCTAAGAATTCATTTAAAACCATGAGATGATTATTGAATTTAGTTTTTAGAATATTGGTGAAAAGTCCATGTTTGAAAGTTTATTGGCCAGGAGAATCTAGAATCTACTATGCTTTTATACACCGGATGCCAGAAGCAAACCAATACTCGAATTCACATCATTCTGACCAATAAAATTCTCCAACATGCACTTTTCACTGATTTTTTCCTTTAGTAATTTAAAATAGATAATTAATTGGAAAGGTAGCTAAACAAATTACTTTCATGAAGAGATCAACTTCTGCCTCTGGGTATATGTCTGCTTCCTTTTCTCTTCTAGCGAGCTCAGCTAATAGATCTTTATATATATATATATATAACAGGATTAGTGTGAGAAAAACTTGTTAATTCATTTATTTGATTTCATATAAGGATATAACTGTTTTGTTAAAGTTGATGAAATTACCATATCTGGATCCAACCCCTTGGCATCTTGATGAGAACTCCAGAGTTTCTCGGACAGTCATTTCTGCAATATGATCATCGTATTGACTTACATAGGCCGATGTCTTCCTAGGAATAAACTCATTGAACTTGTAGCCGTTGTAGGTGATCTCTCCTTTTCCCTTACATTCCAAATATCATCAAAATAATAATTCCGATCATTTTAATGATAACTTTCTCCAGAAAAAGATGAGGCAATTAAGAAAGAACAGAGACAAGGGAAAAAAAATCCACCTTTAAACCATGTCCTAATTTCTGAGCCAATGCCAACAAAAGGGTTGTCTTCCCTGAAGAAGGAGGACCTAACAACAGAGTCATCCTGTACAAGTGCCATCCCAAGTATCAAACCTCATGTTAATTGAATTTTGTCTCAACTATCCGTTAAATTCCTGAACTTTGACTTAGAATAACTCAATCCTAATAAGAAGATAACATATGCATAGGATATATAACGTGCCTGGATGGTTTGATGATGCCGGAGACATCACTAAGGATGGTGCTTTTTGGTCGCTGAGCCATGTTAATGCCGCATAAAGCAAAAGCAGATTCAATGGTGTTTAAGGCAACATTTGGGAGTGTTGGTAAAGCTCTTCTGCCAACGTAGGCATTTGCCTCAATTGTCAAATTCTCAAACCTCACTTCCACTGTTGGAAGTGTGATCCCAACTCTGCAATTTTGTCATTAAATTATCATTTCAAATATTAATTTGGAGGTAGCAAGTCAACCAATAAATAAATGGGGGGAGAATGAGAGAATCATCTCCCACATCTTCAAGTAGTGTCCAAACAAAGATTATCAAACATGAAAAAATTGGCCACGAATCCTTAAGTTAACCCTCTTAAGGACATGTTTGACAACGCATTGGTTTTCCAATTGCTTTGACAAGCATGCTCTTACCATGAACTGCTCTCATATGTCATAAGGAATTTTTCTCCCTCCAAAGATATGGTTTTACATAGTTATATGAAATTTAGGATTATCAAATTATACCTAGTGTCAAGCCAAAATGAATGTAACTTCATCAGTGTTTTTTTTAACATTCACAAGGTTTAAATATTACCTTTAAGTGAAGTGAAAAATAATTATTTAGTTCTATACTTTAAAAAATTATTTTTTGATAAGAAAGAAAAGGACTGAACCCAGTAAAAATTACATGTTACTCAAAGTCGAGGATAAATGTCTCAAAATATCATTCTATATATAATACCCCTAACATATTTAAGAGCCATCAAAGAAGTATTAGCTGTTGGTTTTCAGAGTTTTGATGATAGCAAGACTTAAAAATATTTAAGGTTTTGAATCAGTGAAAATTGGCTAAATCAAAGTATACTCGAGTGTGGTGACAAGTATACTCGAGTGTGTTCAGTTTTACTTCTCTGTTTAAGTGTTTTCAGGTACTTACTTGAGTATGGTTAAATTGCTACTCAAGTATGAAATGAAAAATAGCAAAGTTCAGAGACAATACTCGAGCAGACATCCTTATTGTCTACTTGAGTATGAAGCTAGGCTACTCGAGTATAACCTGGTCCTGTCAAAGAAAAGCTAGCATCAAAAAGCTTACTCAAGTACAAGGTAAGTGACTCGAGTATGGTACTCAAGTATAGGTAAAAGTTTACTCGAGTATGTATATTTCAGTCTCTCATTTACTCTCTATTTGAAGTGTACTTGAGCATTGTTTCTCTGGTACTCGAGTATGGTACTCGAGTATAAGGAAAACTGTACTCGAGTATAGTTGGCTAATGTTTCACTTAATGTATTCTTTCAACGAAGAACAGATGATACTTGAGCATAGAGGATTGTGTACTCGAGTATGGACATTTAGATACTTGATGAGTATGTTCATTATAGAGCCTCTGCTATGATCTTGCTGAGACGATACTCGAGTATGGATGAACGTTAGGCATCTGTAAAGATATTTTTGAATACATACTCGAGTACTCAGGAAGGTCTACTCAAGTATGATTCATTAGCTACTTGTCACTGTAACAGTAATCATGAATTTTAATATTCTGGGTTATCATTTGTTTTTGTTTAAATCTTACTCAAACTTATTTAAACTGTTACTAACCATCCTTTTGAGTGGATTTCAGATCATTAACGAATGTTTAAGCGATGATCGATCAGCTGAAAGCAACTTCATGTGTCAAAAGCATTTAATGTTTGCAGAAAACAGAGGACGCACATAGAATAAAAATCAGAGTAGACGAAATCATTCCTACAAGACATACCCATTCTGGCAAAAGTCTCTAATATATTTTTGAGTCAACTTCTAACCAAAAGCATGTCGACGGTGATCCGAAAGCAACCAAACCAAGCAAATGTTGAACTGTGTCTAACAGAAGTTCGAAGAGTCTCAACGGCTACATTAAAAGCTCTTTAATGGTCATTAATGGGGATGGTATAAAAGCTCTAAGCGTTCAATTCACCAATTACGAAACTCTGTGCATTCAATTTGAAGTTATTGTGAATTACTATTTCATCCATTTCATTTAATATCTTTGGATATCTTGTACTTCGGTGATTATTTCTATCTACTTTGTGAAATAGTTTAAACATTAATTCATTATCAGTTTAATTTCAAGGTAGAAGGATCTTGAGTGTGGGTGTACGATTACAACTTGTCAGGGGAAGTGAATCTAGTGGGAAAGGATTGCTTCAAGTGCAGAGTGTGTAATCGTTTGGGTTTGAGAGTTAGTGAAAATCTCAACGTGTCTGGGGATTGGACGTAGGTCAAAGAGTTTGACCGAATCAGTATAACTTTTCTGTGTTCATATTCTCTTCTCCTTACTCTGTCTCTATTTCTCTTGTTCATCGGCCAAATCGAAAAGAATTTGAGATCACCCTATTCACCCTCCTCTAGGTGATATTCCATCTTCATTAGTTTTGGTCATCATTAATATATATAAGACCTTGTTCCTTGTGTAAATCTTAATAAAAGATCACCTCATTCATAATATAACTTACACTATATATGAATGAGGTTTTATATTAAGGATATGATGTAGTATTATTTATTTCTACTACAAAGACTCTTGTTTTGCAACAACCATATTAATTTAGATTTTTTTAGGGGTGTATATGATATAATACTATATTGAGCATATGGTTCCACCTTCTTCTTTTGGCTTTGGTTTCTCTCTCAAGCAAAACTAGCAAGAGAATCTATCCCCATGTTTTTTTTTTTCCTTTTCTTTTTCATTTTAAGAATTCACTTCAAAAGATGTGCTTCTCAAGTCTCTCGTTGTCAATATTTGGGGAAAGACACTGTTAGTGGGTAATATAAAACTGACAGTATCAAGGATTTTAGACCAATTAGTCTTTGTAATGTGATTTATAAGATTATAACAAAGACTCTAACACAAGGTTGAAATGCATAATGCCTATGATTATTTTTCTGAATTAGTGTAGCTTTGAGCCAGGAAGGTAAGGTATGGACAATATCGTTTTGGCTCAAGAAATAATTCATATGCGGAACATGAAACGGAAGAAAGGATTCATGACCATAAAGGTCGTTCTTGAAAAATCTTATGATCAAGTGAATTGGCAATTCGTGTTGCGCTGTTTAAAAGTACAAAATTCTAAGAAAATTTGTGAGCTCCTTTATCACTTTATGGCATCCGCAAATTTCCAATTAATGTGGAATGGCCAGAAAGGGGAGTCTCTCCTACCATCTCGGGGCATTAGCAGTTTGGATCAATCAGAGATAATTAAGGCTTGTCTTACTGATTTTTGTGCTACGTCTGGGAAAATGTTAGCAATGCCAAGTTTTTAGTGTTCTTCTCTAAGAATGTTAATGTTAATCACAATTTCTTGACACTTAGTTATGGAAATATCATGCACCAAATAATATTCTTGACACTAATAGTAGATATCTGTAATGAGTAGTCCTTGTAAAAATTTGAAAATAAAAGAAAATAAATCATGATTGCATGAATGCAAAACACATCTTAATTATGATCTGATCGATAAATATTAAATGTAGAAGAATATTTGTATCTTGTCATTATAGTAATAAATCCAGCATCAGAAAACAAAGTATTAATGTTATAATTAGGTATTAGGTAATATAATAATATAGGATCTCTAGTATGATTTTTTTATTTTTTTAATACACTGGATTATAGTATAATTATTACTGTTACTGGCAAATTTAAAAACTGTAGTTTTTAAGATAACTGTTGGCAAGAAAAATGTTTTATTTTTTTTTAGAAAACAACGTACGTGACAGCTTAAATAGGTAAAACTATAGTGTCTTGTAGTACTACTCATACTCACCGATCAACTCTGGCTCTGAACTTTTTCAGAAACTTCTCATTATCTTCCTCGGCGACTTTGAAGATCCTGTCAATGATTTGTTGTCTCTCATTCATATTCAATTTTCGAACATCAACTACTTCCTTGGATCCACCATGAGGCTGTCCTTGTTGTTCCACAAAATTCTGCAATATGCTTGTTCTTAACCTGTCATAGGTTGGTAACTTCTCTATCGCCGCCCATCTCAGAGCCTCCTCATCCTCGTCAGAGTTTGAAGTACGGCGAGATCCATGGCCGCCACCTTCTTCTGTTATCCAACTTGACTTACTTGTGCTTCTCCTCATCCCAATATTCCCTTCCATTTCTTTTCCTGTTCCTGCAAAAATAAAAATATCACAATACCAATAATATTATAGTCAATATACTTACTTGATTTATTGGGTTATATATATTATATGTAAAATAACAAAACTATATGAATGTGAATGAATAATATATATTGAGAATAAACCTCATGTGCTGTGTCTGTTTGGTTAAGAAAGCCCAGAGAAAAGGAAAGAAAAGGAAAACTATTTCTACATCAAAATTACAGAGAAATAGTGTTTTTAGAATCAACCTGCAAAAAGAGAGAAGAAGCAAGAAGCTGGAAATATATACTTACTTGATGTCTTGGTTTGTGTGTGTGTAAAAGAACAAAACTAAAAGAAGTGATTGGGAGATTGGGGGTTGATGAAGATGAAGGTGGGAGGGAATATTGGAGAGTTTCAGAATTCTGAAATCACACTTTTGCTATGGTATTAAAGTGTTTTCTCAGAAGAAAGAGTGTTTTTATAGAAACCACTTTATGTGAGGATTTGATAGGAAAACCTGAAGAAAGTAGAAACTAATAATACACAGACTACGCGAAGGAGGACTAGTCGTAGGGGCTTAGTATAGTGATGAGATCTATACTGTTTAAATATAATTTTAATGGTCTAAATTTAAAGTTTTTAATTGATCTTTTTTAAATAAAAAAGCGCTTACCATTGAAAAATTTACAATTAATTTTGATTTAATTTGTACCCATAAATAATTGGAGAGTTTCAGGATTCTGATATCACACTTTTGCTATGGTATTAAAGTATTTTCTCAGAAGAAAGAGTGTTTTTATAGAAACCACTTTATGTGAGGGTTTGATAGGAAAACCTGAAGAAAGTATAAACTAATACTCCCTCCTGTCCTAATTATAAGATAGCATAGGGGTGAGCATGGTGCCCAGTTGCCCGGTACGCCCGCCCAAGCCCGATAAAAAATTGCCCAGCCCGGCCCTAAGAAAGTGGCCCAAAAAAAATTTGGGCAGTTTTGGGCAGGGCTAGTAACCGGGCAGGGCTGGGCATTGGGCAAGGGGTCCTGCCCTGCCCATTTGGCCCTGCCCGGATTTTTTTTCATTTACTTAAATATATAATTTCATATTAATTAAATATTGTCTATAATCCTAAATCCTAATTCCCGCTCTTCGGCAGTTCGTAACTTCGTGTATTCGGCAGTTCGTCCTTCGCCTGATCGCAATTTGCCCTAGGTCCTAGCCGATCAATTTCATTCTCACTTCTCTATCGTCTCAGTCTCAGCAGCGATACTCTCCTCTCTTTTGTCTCTGCCTCTCAAGTCTCAGCCACTCTCTTGTTGGTCTCATCTCTGGCTCTCAGCTACTCTGTTTCAGGTTTCTTCTTCTTCTTCTCCCTTATGCGTATTTCTTTTGCCATTTACCGTTGCTATACTGATTCTTGCATCTGTAAAAGTCTTACACTATCTGTTGCTATGCTGTTTATAATTCCGTTGAATCATGACCATTCCGTTGACATGAACCATTCTTTGTTCTAATACAATTTTAATACATTGTCACGACTCACGATGTGATAATATAACTTATTTCAAAAAACTAAATAGAATGAAAATCAATTAAATTCTACAAAGTTTAAGATTTATTTCAAACACAAAATAAGTCTTCAGTAAGTTGCTAATTATTATATTATAGATAGCAAAGGATGAAAAAAACCAGACACTTACGGAAAGAATTCGTCTCAATAATTATTAGCCTTCCTTCGTTTTAAATTGTGTTACTCTGCAGCTTCTAGCTTCTTATAGTGTTCTTGTTCTGTTTATAATTAGTGCAGAGGCTTTCTTAATGGTGTAGTGGGGAAACATGAATAAAAGGAATGGGTTATTGGTACGGAGGGGACTGGATTTGACTTTATAATAATGACCCAATATTTGCTCTTATATGTATATGAATTCTGCGGTGGATTCTGAGATTGGGAAATGGAAAGCATGAAGGGTAGGCAGACTTGTATGATATATTGTGTATGTGCAGTAGATAGCAAGAGTGAAATTCTTTATTGAATAATTTAGTGAGAGACAAGTTTTTCATTATTTGGTGTTATTAAGTTCAAAAAACTGATAATGAGCTTTGATTCAGACCACTTGGAATTTTTTTCTCTGTAATTCCTGATCCACTATTGTTAATGCATTAGCAAAAAAAGTTGTTCTGGATAACTTCTATATTTTCATCTTTTTTGGGTCAGATTTCTTTATATATGTATGATAGAAATTGTTTGTATTATGTGGTTGTTGATACTTCATTTATTGCTTCTTGTTTATTACTTTATACATATATGCTATTTGAAATATAATTATTTTTATTATTTTAACAATTTATCATTTAATTATAGGTTTAATGGATGACCAAGCTTCTAATTCATCACCTTCCCTTAAAGGAATGTCTAAAGGTGCTTTAACCCCTATGCAAACACCAACTCCTACCGGACCTATTCAAATATCAAGTCCTAACTGTAATGGCCCTAGTGAAAGTCCTACTGCTCCTACCCTTACCCCTAGCCCTATTGCTCCTCCACCTCCCACTCAATCTACCCTCCTCCCTCCCCTCCCCTGCTCCTACCCTTACCCCTAGCCCTACTGCTCCTCCACCTACCCCTCGATCTGCCCTCCTCCCTCCCCTCCCTCCTCCTTCTCATGGTCCTACACAACCGTGACGGGAACTGTCACACGGACAACAAAAGTTGAAGATAGGGGTACAAAGAGAAAAGACAAAGAACCTAGGCACACATCGAGGTGTGGGAATACTTCATCAAGTTGCCAATAGAACAAACTAATGGGGAGCACTTTGTAGCTTGTAAGCATTGCCATGCCAAATATAAAGCTGATCCAAATCGCCATGGAACAAACTCTATGTTAAGGCATATCCGAAAGTGTCCGAAGGATCCAAACAAGGCTACTAAAGATAAAAGGCAAGCTATGTTGAATCTTTTATCTGGTGGGACAAGTGGGCAAGGAAAATCTTTAGTCCCACATAAATATGATGAGAAGCAATGTAGAAGAGTTTTAGCAGAATTTATTGTATGTCGAGCGCCCTTTAGAATTGTGGAGAAACCTTGTCTTCAAGAAATTGTTAAATGTGTTCGAACCTCGCTTTCCAATCCCTTCAAGAAGAACAATTGGAAGGGATGTATGGCAGTTATATGTTGGAGAAGTTAAGCTATTGAAGAAATTCCTGAAGCAAAGTGCTAAACGTGTTTGTCTTACCACAGATTGCTGGACATCAAGCCAAAATTTCAACTACATGTGTTTAACAGCACATTTTATAGATGATGAATGGAATCTGCACAAGAGGATTCTGAATTTTGTTATGATTGAAAATCATAGAGGCGATACTATAGGGAAGGCCATTGAGCAATGCTTGTTGGATTGGGGGATTGAGAAGGTGTTCACCCTTACCGTGGACAATGCCTCGACCAATGACTCGGACTTTGGGATATCTTAAGAGGCGGTTGAGGAGTTGGAAGGGCTTAGTTTGTCAAGGTGATTATCTACAGTTAAGGTGTTGCGCACATGTCCTTAATTTGGTTGTCAATGAAGGTATTAGAGAAATGAAAGATAGTTTTGAAGCAATCCGGAGCGCTGTTAGATATGTTCGTTCTTCTCCTTCACGATTTTTGAAATTCAAAACGTGGGCAGAATCGAGAAAATAGACACAAAAAGCCTTGTTTGCCTTGATGTAAGCACTCGATGGAATTCAACATACCTAATGTTGGAAGCTGCCATGAAGTTTCAAAAAGTATTTGACCGTATGCGTGATGAAGATGCTGATTATATTTCATTCTTTAGCTCGAGCTCTAGGCGTGAGCGTGATGCCTTTAGTAGTTCTAGTCGTGATTCTTTCTACGGTCCAATTACCAATGATTGGGATAATGGTCGAGTCTTCATCAAATTCTTGAAGGTATTTTATGACATTACGTTGAAATTTTCAAGTTCCCTTTCTGTAACATCAAATGAATGTTTCCACCGGATTGCTCGTGTTCGAGAAAATGTTGCGGAAGAATATCTTGAATAATGCTAATAACTTCTTGGGAGAGATGAGCAATAGCATGCAAGTGAAATTTGACAAGTATTGGGGTCAAGCAACTAATATGAATCCGTTGCTATTTGTGGCTGTAATTTTAGATCCTCGATATAAACTAGCCTATGTGAATCATATGTTTGATGTTCTTTACATTGACCTTGAAGTTTGCTCACTTATGAAAGAAAGGGTCAAAGATTGCTTGTTTCGGTTGTTTGATGAGTACTCTGCTGGGGTTTCCATTGAATCAATGAGTGTCTCCATAAGTACATCAAGTGTAACTTCATTACCTTCTTTTGATGATGATGATGAAGAGGATCGGGTCATATGTGGTTAGAATCTATGAAAATCAAAACCTCGACCGATCCTCAAACCGAGTTAGATAGGTATATTGCAACTAATTCAAGAGATGAAATCCCTTCTCGATCGAGTTTGACATATTGTCTTGGTGGAAAGCTAATTCTGAAAAATATAAAATTCTCTCCCACATGGCACGAGATGTATTGGCTATCCGGTTTCTACGGTAGCTTCGAGTGCATTTAGCACAGGAGGACGTGTGGTTGATCATTATAGGAGCTCTTTATCTCCTAAAATGACGGAAGCACTCATTTGTAGCCAAAATTGGCTACAAGTGGGCAATCTATCTCGAAATTGTTGACAAGCTTCGCGAGTTTGATAATTTTGATGAGACGAGAAAATGTCATTCAACTTGCAAGTAAAGTCTTATTTTAATGCTCAAGAATTTGTACACACACATTTCTCCATAATTTTTTTTTTAAATGTAATTGTTCTTTCATTGTTTTTCCCGGATGCGACACTTGGAGGGGAGGATGTAATAGCAAGTGGTGATTGAAAGTGAATTTCGCAAGTATGAGTTAGGTAAGTTGCAACCTTTAAAATTTACAAGTAAATTTCTTCCTTTCTTCTTTACTTTGTGATATATTAAATCATAGTTGGTTTTTTTTTTCCGGATGCTTCATTTGGGCAATCAACTTTTGGGACATTGATGCAAACCACTCGGACTTCATTCTGTTTCCTTATTTATAATAAATTATAGATATTGTTAAATTATTAAAGTATGGATATTTTATTAAGACATATGATAGTGTTTTAAGTTTCAAGACTCAAGTTGAATCCAATTTTACTTATAGCATCATTTATGTTTTGATGATAGCTTAAGCCTGGTTTTACTTATTTGGTTGATGGATTAGGTACATTTCTGTCAATCTGTTTGGCTAATGGATTAGACTTCAAAGTACATTTCATAGATAAATTGGAATTGAAATTCTTGAATTAACTGCATTTTAAATTTTAATTCTTGACTTATTTTTCAAATTTTTGATCTTCTAAGCCTTTGTGCCGATCCCTAGAGCAGGGCGTTACTACTTGGGCAGGGGAGGCCCGCCACCTTGACCCATCCTCGCCCGGCTGAGAAAATGGTTAGGGCTTTTTTTGCAGGAAATTTGGGCATCGGCCGCAAATGCAGCCCATTCATTCTTCTGAAATTTGGGCATTGGGCGGGGGTCTCGCCACCCCCGCCCATGCCCACCCCCGATAGCATTTAGGAGTTAGTTTTGATCTTAATTATAAGACAACATTTTATTTTTTATCAATTTTTTTTCCTAAAATGCCCCTATTTTATTCTCTCAAGTGTGCTTGCTTTTTTGTGATTATATGTATTTGGGTGTGTAGACTCTTCCAGTCAGTGTGACTTTTAGGAAAACTGAAGAAAATAGGATTCGATAGGATTTGGGGGTGTAGACTCGCCGGTCGATTGTGACTTTTAGGATTCGATATCACACTTTTGCTATGGTATTAAAGTATTTTCTCGAGAAGAAAGAGTGTTTTTATAGAAACCACTTTATGTGAGGGTTTGATAGGAAAACTGAAGAAAGTATAAACTAATACTCCCTCTGTCTTAATTATAAGATAACATTTAGGAGTTAGTTTTGGTCCTAATTATAAGACAACATTCTATTTTTTGTCAATTTTTTCCTAAAATGCCCTATTTTATTATCTCAAGTGTGCTTGCTTTTTTGTGATTATGTAATACCCAAAATTTATAATTCTCATAAATACAATATTACCTATTTAAAATAGGTGAATATGTGGTCTCAAAGTTTGTAGTGTATTTATTTTATTTTCTAGGGCAATTTCTCTTAATATTAAAATGAATAAAAGACCCAAAATCCCTATAGACATCATAATTAAGTATAATCTTAATTTATTCATAAGAGGCAATTAAATGACATGGAAATACCTAAATCAATTAGAGAAAATTAGCAACAACTAATAGGCAATTAAATTTCCAATAATTAGAGAAATTGTATTAATTTTTCATAAGTAATTAAAAGACTAAATTTTTCTAATTAAAGATATTAATTAAGATTAGTTATGGAGGGCTATGATTAAACCTCATAAAGCTAAATCTAAAGGCTTTAATTTAACTCATAAAGCTAAATCCTTGTGAACAAAAAATAAACCAATGAGAGGCATTCCTCTTTGATTTTGTGAGACAAATAAAACACAAATTGAACATCAAAAAGATGAAGGGGAGGTGGTGTATGTGTGTGTGTGTGTGTAGGGAAAATGGGATGAATTGTTTAAACGTATAAATTAGCACACATGCAAATTCAAGCATTAATGGATGCACATGGGTTCATTAATTGAAAATTGATGAAGGAGAGAGGGAGAGTTTGAGTGTTGCGTGCCTAGTATAAAGTGTGTGTGTGTGTGTGTGTGCGCGCGCGTGTGTGTGTGTGTTGTGAGTGTTGTGTGTCTAGTATAGGAGAGAGAGAAATGTGTACTTTCATTGAGTTGTGAGTTAAAAACCATTGGGATTAATTCAAGACACAGGTAAATGAGAATCTATATAAAATAAATTGTATCTTGAGATACGTTAACCATAGATCAAATATAAGGATTTATTATGAACAAACATATTTTAAGCTTGGGATAGATTGTCTTCAAAATCTTTTCCCAAACTTTTGTGATTAATCTTAAAATAATTAAAGGGGTAGTAAAGACTTCTAATGAAGTCATGATTTTTGAGATTAGAGTATTAAAGAGGAAAACTTGATTAAACTACAAGAAATAAGTAAGTTTAAATCAATCTTAATTTGAAATCTACCAATAGGAAAAATCAAGAGAAATGCTTTTTAAATTAAATTGAAACTTCTTCATTAAGTATGGATCCAATGGTTAAGATTAAAACTTCTTAACTAAGTTTAAATCCCATGGCTCCAATTGAAGAAGAGGTAGGTTTGAAAGAATTACCAAAGTGTCATGACCTTTTACTATAAATAGGCACCTTGGGTCTTCATAAAATTCACACCAAACTCAACCAAAGTAGATGAGTTTAAGAGAAGCAAGAGTAGAGAGAAAATCATAGTGGGAAGCAAGAAGGAGGAGGAAGTTCTTCAAGAGGTAAGTAAGCTTTTAGTTTCTAGTCTTTAGCTTTTGTAGTTCTTGAAGTTCTAGTTTAAGTTCATAGTCTAAATGTTATTTTGATCTTTAATCTTCCAATATATTTTTGTTATCATGTCTTTATGAAATGGATGGAGAAAGTAATATAGCAAAATTATTGGAAGATTAGGATCAAAGTAGCGAATTCGCAAAATTTTCGGTAAAATATCTGGGCAAACAGCGAAATAAATGCTAATATTTTATATTGAAAAGGAAGCCCATAAATCATGAAAATTTCCAGAAATAAATTAGATATGTAGGGATTTCTGAATATATATAATATGTAGCGTTTTGATTCCTGTACAAAGAGATACAATCGGTTGAAGTTAGGCCATTTTTCCGGATGAAATTCTGGGCAACGTTGTGAAAAATGAAAACTGGGAATTTTTCATAAGTTCTGGGTAAAAAAAAGTATTTTTCATCAAAACTAGACATCCTAAGGATTCGAGAAATTTTACGGATCCTCGTTTCGATTTTTTGGAATTAATTATGATTTTTCAAAGTTATCGAAAAATCTGCCCAGAAAATACTGCACTGCGTTTTTAAATAAATGTAAGGGCAAAATTGTAAATAGTAAATCCACCAAGGGTAGAGAGGTAAATAGAGGTGGAAATATCTCTTAAGATATTATTCTAAGTGATATGATGATATGTTAGGATATCCGGGAAGTTCAGGGCCAGATTCAAAGGTCGGGCGTTTTGACAATGACGCGGTGAAAGGTACATTCGCGTACAGTAACTTTAACTCTCATCTGTTTTGTATGACTTTGATATGATTGGTTGATTCATGATTGATTTTTTTCCAAACTTTGAATATCTGTCATATATACTGTTTATACTTTTCATATGAGGTTAATTGTTACCTGAGATTCAATTCGATTGAATCTCAGCATTGATTAAAGGTTCAGGGAAAGGGATCGCGGACCTGGAACAAAGAAGGCCCCAGTAGATAGAGCCGTGAAGAGGCACCGGTCAGAGCAAATGCCGGAAGAAGTTTAACATAGGCTACCTTCTGGCATGAATCTAATAAGGTTACTTCAAACCATTTGGTGTCTAGAAAGGGTTCGTCTATGTGGTTCAATCAGTGAGTCACCGTGAATTCAGGGAGACTTCCACTAGACACCGCCCTGGCCAAATTGTTTGATTAACTAAGTTAGGTTCATTGCCCCAAGTCTAGCTACGGCTTGGTTGAAGATTGTATAAAGATTTGTAATTATACAAAGCTCTGTACTAATGTATCACATGAATATTCCTTCGGGAAATTTTTAATATATCAGTATACGTTAGGGCATCAGCATATGTCTGGGCATTTTGTATCAGTCACTCATCGTCCAAACGTTAGCGCATGCTCTCCGTTTCC
Organism: Acacia acuminata; assembly: GCA_019022655.1. NCBI lineage: Eukaryota > Viridiplantae > Streptophyta > Magnoliopsida > Fabales > Fabaceae > Acacia > Acacia acuminata. The sequence continues at coordinate 488,061 of JAFJYI010000045.1, forward strand.
GCATTACTCTGAGTGGTAGCACCTCAAACTTTGTCAAGTTTTCTAAAACTAAGTGTCAACCGACACATTTTGAAGTATGAAATTTGAGGTGTTACAGATTATATGTATTTGGGTGTGTAAACTCTTCCAGTCAGTGTGACTTTTAAATTATTAGATTTTAATTTATTTATTGATCAATTGTCGTTAATTTACCAATATATATATATATATATAAACACACACACACACACACACACACACGTATATAAATACATATATACACAGACATACATATATAGACACACACACATATATATCTATGTGTGTGTACATATATGTGTATTTGTGTGTGTATATGTGTGTGTGTCTGTCAATATATATGTGTAGATATGTGTGTGTGTGTGTTTATATGTGTGTCTTTATATATATGTGCGCGTGCGCGCATATACATGTGTGTAGATATATGTATGTATATATGTGTGTGTAGATATATATGTATATGTATATATTTCTATATGTATACATATATATACACACATCATAGTAAGACCATTATTTCAATTAGAAAGCGTGTGGAAATGAAAATTTTAGGTCAGAGAAATAAGTGGTAGGAGTTGTTAATTCACTTTTGCTTATGTCATTTTTAATTTATAAAAGGGCCTTTTAGGAAAATGAGTAAAATTAACTAATTTAACTTCTCTCCTTAATCTTCCCAAAATCGGTTAAATATGTCTTATAATTAGAACCGGAGGGAGTAATACACAAACTACGTGAAGCAGGACTAGTCGTAGGGGCTTAGTACAGTGATGAGATCTATACCGTTTAAATATAATTTTAATGGTCTAAATTTAAATTTTTTAATTGATCCCTTTTAAATAAAAAAGCACTTTTTTATAATAAAAAAATTGTTTAATTAAGAGGTTGTCTTTAATTTTAGATTTTGTACCCATAAATAATTTTTTTGAAAAGTAAAATAAAAGAAAAAAGGTAATTAAATCTGAGTCATCCAAGACTAATCTATATGGTCTAAATTAGGGGCTTTTGCTTGGTGATGACTATTATTGTTAAACTCGCGAGTTGACTTTCCGAGTTTACTGTTTTTACATTCTTACCTTACTAAATCGAGTCAAATAGCAGGTAAACTCGTTCCATTTGTAAACTCGGTTAAACTCACTAATTTACACACCAAGTTTACCGTTTTTACATTTTTAGCTTACAAAACCGTGTTAACTTACTCTTAAACTCATGTTAACTTTTTCAATTTGATCATGTTTAGTGGCTTTATAAATGAATTTTATAGAAATTTCTTTATTAAATATAAGAAATTATGAATGTTGATCGATTTAATTTCAATTTTTTGGATCTAAAATATATTTAAATTAAATTTTTGTATTTTTTATTATTTAATTATACACTATAAATACTTATTTAATGATAAAAGTAAACTCTTAAGAGTTTATAATTGAGTTTATGATACAAAAGTGTCATGAGTTTGCTTAAATTCGTGAATTTGACAACCTTAGTAATCTCCCAAACTGAATTCTACAAGGAGATTATAAACGGGATTCTTTTATGACTTCCAATCTTCTTTTTTAGATTTTCATTGTCTATAAAGATAAAAATATTAATTGCAAAAACTGTGTTAGAATCAAAGTATTTTGTTCTAGAATGTTTGTATGTAGATTAACTAACTTGTTCATATGCTTAAACTTAATGATCAGTAAAAATATAAAACCCATATTATTTTCTTGAATTTTTTTTTTGGTTCAGTTGGATATATTTTATATCTAACAATTACTATGACAACTGGAAAAAAATTCCTTCATTATTACGTTTGCTGTATCATTATTATTCTTTTCGAAAATTACGTATTAAATTTATCAACTAGCTTATTGGTATTTTTTTCCAAGTTAGATTCTGACCTAAACCTTCACCCAAAAAAATTCTGACGTGCTACAGCTTTAATTTTCCCAGAAAAAAGAAATAATTTACTTGTAGCAAAAAGAAAGAAATGTGGGTTATTTTTATACATGCAGTGTATCTTTTATAGTAGTTTTATTTATAAGTTAAAGCTAGAAAATAATATTTCATTGTTCTTCACTTATTCGAGATGTTTTTCCTTTAAAAAAGTTTGAAATAATTTACTACAGTACTTCTCAAGAGGTTAAATTATGTGACCCATTTTGGCAAAAAAATAACCCTATGTCCCTATCTAAGTAAGAAATAGTAATAATTGATTGATTAATTTAGTCTGTCTCCGGACCTCAATGGAATGCTATTGGAAATTGTTGTCCGTTAATGATTTTTGATCACGCATGTTGACTAGAACCCTTTCTTTTTCATAAAATACCTCCGTCAAGTTATTTCTTTCAATTTTATCAAGTTCTTCAATCATACACGTACGATCACACGTGTCCTATTTTTAAATTATCATTACTTAACTATAAACTCATATTAAGAAAAATAAGACACATAGTCATGTGTGATTGAAAAACTTTGATGTAATAGATATAAAAAAAACTTGAGCTATTTGATTGAACTTTTCTTTTTTGTCAGAAGTATTTGATCTATATAATGATATGGGAAATGATAAGATTCATTAACTTTATGATGGTTTTTAGTCAATATTCTTTTCCTAAGGACCAGATATTTTGTATATCAGAAATTCAGAATAAACTTATGGGTCTGTTAATGAAATTCTATCCGTGGTTTTTTCAAAGTGATTAAAAGAGTAATGAAGATCCTTCAATCTAAGATTGCAAGAGAAAACTTACAATGTCATTCATTTAATATATGTGTAATGATAATGTCTCTTTTGGAATTGGAGGTTACCTACGAACTAAAAAATGGGAAAAAGAAACCAACATAGATGAGTTTAATATATCTAGGTCTAGTGGTATAAAGCCTTGTTAGATTCTTCTGGATTGGAGTTTGAGTTTCAAAGAAAACATTTGTGTTGAGAGGGGCAGACATGAACCCTCTTAATTACGGATGATAATATAAAAAAGAGGGAAAATAAAAAATGATTAGTACATATAATATCTGATATCTCTTCTAGACTCTTCTACCAATAAGGAGACACTTTGAATTTTTTTTTTTCCCCAGATAAATGTGGGAGTCGACATTGATCAAATAAAATCAGGGTCAATTCAATAGTTCGCATATTAAAAAATATTAAGCATATGCATGTATGTTGGCATTAATTAAGTTATTTTTTAACCTATTTGCTTTTTTTTCCAGTTCATTTTCTATGAAGTTAAAAAATTGCAAGTGCTAAATTGATGAATTACTATTATGTTATTCGAACAAGAAAATCTAATTTTGTAAACTTATTTTAGTGACAAATTGAGCTTAACATAGTAACATGCAACAGTCAAATGAGAATTATTTCTGTGACAAATATATTAGAAAAATTGCTAGATAAGTACAAAAGTCTAACTCGTTTTACCTTGATATGTACTATTAACGGCTAAATAATAATTGGCTTCTTATATTTACAATAATTTAGTGGTATATTTGGCTAATTGTAATACCCTAAAATTTCTATTTAACTTAACCATTATATTTTGATAGGAAATGCCTATTAAAAATAGGTGAATATGTGGTCTCAAAATTTAGGCGCTTATTTAATTTAATTTAGAGAATTTTCTCTTAGAATTAAATAACCAAAGACCCAAATTTTCTAATCTTCATTTGGGGATCATAAAATACCCTAAAATTGTCATATTACAACATAGTTTATATTTAATCATAAAGAGCCATAAAATGTTATAAGAATACCTAAATCAATTAAAGGAAATTACCAACAATTAAAGGACAGTTAAATTTACAATAATTAATTGTATTAATTTGCAAAATTAATTAAAAGGCATATTAAAAGTCATCAATTATGTAATACCCTAAAATTCTCACTTATTATAAATGTCATATTTTGACAAATAAAACATATTAGAGATAGGTGAATATGTGGTCTCAAACCTTAGAAGTTTATTGACTATTATTTTAAGTGATTTCTTCTTGAAATTAAATAAGCTAAAGACCAAATATTCTAATTTCTTTTAGAGATCATAAAATACCATAAAATTATCATAAATAAACCTAGTTTTTATTTAATCATAAGTAGTAACTAAATGACATAGAAATACCTAAACCAATTAGAGAAAGTCACCAACAACTAACGGGCAATTAAATTTGCAATAATTAAAATAAAAACATTAAATTTTGAAATTAATTAATAACTAAATTAAATAAGCATAGTTAAGGATGTATCACCTTAATTAAAAAAACCAAGAGCTAATGAAGTACCAAGATTAGCATAAAATGAGTTTTCTAAGGACCATGATTAATCTAGGAACCAACCACACCTTGACAAATATACCTAAATGGCACCTAAACCACCATATTAGGAATGCTAATTAGGATTAAATCTGGAAGGCTACAATTAAACCTCATAAAGCCAAATCCAAAGGTTCTAATTAATTTCATAATTAGCCTTAATCCTTGTGAATTTGGTAGAACCACTGGGAGGCTAGAATCTTCGTTTATTAGACTCAATGGAAACACAATCTTTGAGCCAAAAGGGAATGAGAGACACGGTTAGCTTGGCTTGGTGAAGCAGGAAGAAGTTTTGATTTTTATTTAAGTCTAATTAAAGCAAGCACATGAGATTTTTATTGAAAAATTGATGGAGGAGAGAGGGGAGTAAGGGGACAAATTGGAGGAAATAATTAATAGATCACATGGGATCATTAATTGTCATCAATGCAAAAATGGATGAAGGAGGAGGTAGTACACGGTTTTGTGGTGTGTGTGTGTGTATGAGAGATTAATTGATTTAATGAAAATATTAATTAAATCCACCAATAGGAAAAAAAAATCAAGAGAAATGCTTTTAAATTAAATTGAAACTTCTTCATTAAGTATGGGTCCAATGGTTAAGATCAAAACTTCTTAACTAAGTTTAGATCCATTGGCTCAAAAGCAAGAAGAGGCAAGTTCCATTTAACTACCAAAATGCCACACCAATTTACTATAAATAGGAGCTTGTTATGAAATTGAAGAAAATGTAAAGAAAAGTAGAGAGAAGTCAGAGAGAAATTCTAGAGAGATGAAGAGAGATGAAGAAATTCTTATTTCAAGTGTATCCAGAATGTTTACACAAGACCTCTATTTATAGACCTTCAAGGGTTACTATGCAATGGACATTCACATTATAAATATATTCATAACACTCCCCCTTGGATGTCCATTATGAATGTGCCTCATTAAAAACTTTAACTAGGAAAAACCCAGTGGGATAAAAACCTAGCCAAAGAAAAGAGTACATCATTCATTGATACACGTGCAATAACGCCTCATTAAAAACCTTTCTAGGAAAACCCGGTGGGACAAAGCCTAGATAAGGGAAAAAGAGTACAAGGCGTGTATCGACTCCCCCTTTTGACAATATCAGATATTACTCCCCCGATGATAATAATACCATTTGAGAACTTTGAGTCTTTGAAGATCAATACCATGGACAAGCTTTTCAAAAATTGCTTCCGGAAGTGTCTTAGTGAGTATATCTCGCTAGATTTTCACTTGACTTGCTTCATGCATTGCTAGAATTTCTGCATGGTTAGCCGATGTAGCTAATATAGTCCGCTTCATAGATTGCCATGAAATAGTTGTACTTCCACATGTAAATAGATAACTTGTTTGTGATTTACTATCATGTGGGTTAGACAAAAATCCAAAGATATCTGATATCCAATGTGTAGTATAACCCCATGTCCATAGTGCCTTTGAGGTAACGAAGAATATGTTTTACTCCATTCCAATGCCTCCGTGTTGGTGCATTACTATATCTTGCTTCTTCGTCAATTATTCGAGGTTGGAATGGATCTTTATCAATTTTCAAAGATCTTACAATCATTGGAGTACACAATGGATGTGATTTATCCATATAAAATCGTTTAGGACCTTCTTTGATAAACTACAAGGATCCCATTCTTTAGGTACTCGATCTCGTAATCCAAGATTTAATTTTGTTCTCGCCCAAATCTTTCATTTCAAATTCTTTCTTTAAGCAATTAATTGCCTTTTGAAGCTCTTCAAAGAGTTCCAATGATGTTGATATCATCAACATATACAGCAATTATAGTAAATTCATTTCTTGATCTTTTCATAAAAGGCATGGGCATATTGGGTCATTTTTGTACCCTTCTTTTAACAAATATTTTTCGAGACAATTATACCACATGCGCCGATTGCTTTAAGCCATACTGAGAGACTTATTTAATTTAATCGAGTATTGTTCTCGAGAATTTGAATTATATGCTTCGGCATTTTGAGTCCTTCAGGGACTTTTATATAAATATCATTGTCAAGTGAGCCATACAAATAGCGGTCATGACATCCATTAAACGCAAATTAAGTCCTTCATTTACGCTAAGCTAATCAAATAACGAAAAGTAGTTGCATCCACTACCGGTGAGTACGTTTCTTCAAAATTAATGCCGTGTCTTTGTGTAAAGCCTTGGGCTACAAGACGTGCCTTATATCTTGTGATTTCACCCTTGTCATTTCTCTTTCGTACAAAAAAAAACCCATTTGTACCCAACTGGCTTTACATCTTCGGTGTATGGACTACGAGTCTAAATACTTTTCATTTTGCCGGTGAATTTAATTTCCGCATTAATAGCATCTTTCCATAAGGGCCAATCCTTTCACCGTTGGCACTCGCTAATGGATTTTGGCTCATTATCCTCATTATCATTCATTACATCATATGCTATATGATAAGCAAAGACGTCGTCAATGTTGACTTCATTTCTGGTCCCATCGGATACCATTCATAAAATAATTTATTGAGATCTCATTATTTTCACATATTTTAGGTACCTGGGTCTCTTCGGGACTATAACATTCTCTTCTCGGAGATATCTCTACCGGAGATAATGACTCTTCAGAGCTACCAACTTTTCTTGATTATCCTCAACTTGACCATCTATATTCTTAGCTCCTTTTCTCATTCGAGGATTTTTATCTTTGGAACCGATGGGCTGCCACGCCAGCGTGCTTTAGATTCATTTATAATAGGTTGCCCTTCAGGGACATCAATTCGAATAGGAGCATTAGCAGCTGGAACATGTGACTTTGTCTCTTTCTTTGGGTCAATAAATGCTATTGGCATTCGATTTGCTAAATTCCCGCAAATGAATTATCTTTTGAACTTCTAGTTCACATTGTTTTGTACGAGGATCAAAATGAGCCAATGATAATTCATTCCAGTTAATCTATTTACCCAACTGCTTATTTTCTCCCCCTCATCTTGGGAAAACAATGTCAAATCTCAGTTGACAAATTATGCAGATAAGTCTCCTAAATCCATTTGTTACCATTAGAAACATCATTCTATTTCATTTAGAGACAAACAAGAAGAAGAAGGTCCTTACATAACATTTATCCCAACTTTCTTTCTATATCCATCTATGTGCATTGTGGTGGATTTATAAACATTGCACATTCAAAAACTTTCCGATGGAATTGTCCGGATCCCGACCAAAAACCAATTTTACGAGGAGAATTTTGTTAGCTTATATAAATGCTGCAATAATCAAATATACCAACATAGAAATCTTTGTTCTTGTAAGCATTGAATACATGATTTCCGGATCGTATAATCTGGAAATAGCGCTTAATTTATTCAAACATTACATGCAAACTTCAAGTTGCATTCTTACAAACTTTAAAGTGTTGTAAGCTAATAATCTCACATGTAACCATCTTGTGATGCATCTTTCAAATTTGTATGGTTTACATGTCATTTCAATGGGCCCATATAATAATGTTTGATATATTTCCAGAGATCCATTACCAATCATGACCAATGATATTCTCATAGTCAAATCTATTTGAGAACAAACAAGACATAATACATAAACAATATGTTGGTTATTCATGAAGAATCTTCGGTTCTTCAATGGATGTTAATACATAATCTTATTTGCATTATATATATATGACTCAGATGATCAAACGAGTCATGCCAACAATAAATTTATTTAAATCAGTAAACTTCTAGTTTACTATAATATATCTCAACCAATCATAAACTTTGATTTAAATCATAATCGACCTTCATTTTGGGATATCTATTAGACTTTGTGTGAGAAATATATAACTTTTCAACTTTTCAAAAATTAGCTCACACTTGTATTGTATTATAACTCAACTCACAACTCACACTTGTTTTCTAATAATCTCCCCTCAAGTGTGAGTTATGTATGTCAAAATTACTTTCAAATCCTTTAAACCTCGAAAGGGAAAATCATGTTGATTCTTCGGAATAAACATATAATATTGCATCACTAGATGATCTAATAATATACTTCAATTTGTTTATATATGCAAAATATATAGTCCACCAATATTCATAATCAAAATAACTTAAACCACACATATGGTAATTCAGGGAAAATCTCATATCAATAAATTTATGGAATATGATAACAAAATAACAAATTAAACATCGTATTACCTTTTGGGCTTATTCTTTCTTTTGAGCCTTGGCTTCAAAATAAATAATTCTCTCAACTTATTGCCTTTTTAATATCTCAATAGCTGCATTAGCAAACATTTAATTTGCTAATATGATATCCATTTCTATATAATATCTTTAAAACTCAATAAGTTTCTTTTATAAAATATTTGTTACTTAGGGTAACAATATTAGCTTTTCGGAGCCTTCAAGCAAATTTATACTACCATATATATAGTTTGAACATTAGCCTCTCTTATAAAGGGGCAAAATATGCTAATTAGTCCCCAAGACTACTAGCTTTTTGACATAAATCTTTGTAAGTTATTGTCTTCTAGACGCACTTTTCCAAGGCTACCAAAAATCATTATATTAAAAAATATTTAAAACATATATCTTCAGGGTCGTAATATCTATAAAGTTTTCTTGTCATGTCATTTCTTTTAAATCAATATTGTTCTTTTTCAAAAGAACAATTATAAAATTGATAAATTTCTAAATATCGATAATAAATTTATGGCAATAATAAAAATGATAAAATTTCTTGCCATAAAATCATAATACTATAGCTACTTGCCATCCAATAAAATTAAAATATCAACAACAACAAAATTTATCGATTTTTTTTTTGAATAGTAATTACTATGCATAATAATAAAATAATATAAACACGTGGGACCCGTAGCCAAATTTTTCTTCCGGCTTCACGTCGAAGTTTTGAAAAATCTGCTTGGGGAAAATTACATAACTTGACCCCAGAATAAATAACATTTTAGTACCACATAAAATTACGAATAATACCCCGAAATGTTAAAACTCCAAAATGGTCAATATAAGATAGTTTATATCAATATGTGACCTTTATCATTATAACAATAACATGATTTTTTTTTTTTTAATCATGTGTATTATACCCACTAATTTCACTTTTGTGGTTCTTATAAATAATATTCTCCATTTCAGGTGGGAATTTAAACCAACATGATAACAATGACTACACCCAAATTTGTATTAGCCATGTTTTCTATCCATATCCATGGCCATAATTAAATTCACATACATTCACTTCTCGGGAATAGAGTCAGCCAATTTGGACAATATTCATAATTCTTACAACAAAAACTCATTGTTTTGTTTGGACCCATGAGGTCAAGAATTAATTCAAAATATTTCTTAAAACCTCTTTCACAATATTTCTTTCACAATATTGCTACTTCAGGAGCAAATTGGATACATCAATTTATAATAAATTTTTAGAAGAACAACCATCTTCTAGTGGCTATACAATCCCTTTAATTTGTTCCCGAAGAACAAGGGAGTCATTCAATGCCAAATATTAATTCGAGGCCTTAATACAAATATTGGTGGCATATAAAAATCATGAATCCGACTTCACTCAGGATCTACTCAAATTTATCTCATGGCTTCAGCCAATTTATGCCTCCAGTCGCCAATATGTAACATCATGGCTTCAGCAAATTTATGCCTCCAGGCCAATTTGTGTGCCTTCTCTTGACTTTGCCAACTTTATGCTTTCTCTTGGCATCCGGGCAATTTATGCCTTCTCTTGGCTTTTCTCGGGCCAACTTTTGTCATATATCTTCATGTCATTGCTCTCTTCGAGAGAAATTAAATCAAGATGGCTTCCTACTATTTATCTTCGGGATAAACAAAGGTTTCGCCATTATATATATGACGTCGATCATATAATGAGAAAGATATTAATATTAATAATAATAATAACAATAATAAAATGACAAATAATAAATAAAACATAAACAATAAATGTTATGTTAGGAACAATAACATAAATGTTATGTTAGTAACATAAAAGTAAATGTTATGTTAGTAACATAAAAATAAATGCATAATTAAATGTTATGTTAGTAACATAAAAGTAAATACATAATTTAAATGTTATGTTAGTAACATAAAAGTAAATGCATAATTAAATGTTATGTTAGTAACATAAAAGTAAAAGCATAATTTAAATGTTATGTTAGTAACATAAAAGTAAATGCATAATTTAAATGTTATGTTAATAACATAAAAGTAAAAGCATAATTTAAATGTTATGTTAGTAAAATAATAATAAAATTAAATCTAGACTTCCAGTTAGGAGGTAAAACCCTAGGTAGGAATCGGATACAAAATATTTCTTAAATCAACAATTAAAAATTAATAGAAAAATACCTGGGTGAAAAGAAATCATTTTCACCGATCCAAAATCAATTTCTCAACTAAAAATACCTCCTTTTGAACGATTTGGGTAAACTCCTTCCGCCATGAAAGATGAACCACGATGATGATGAACAACGCAAGAATGAGGCTCGGTTGATTAGAGCCTCGTCGATAACGTGTTATGAAATTGAAGAAAATGTAAAGAAAAGTAGAGAGAAGTCAGAGAGAAATTCTAGAGAGATGAAGAGAGATGAAGAAATTCTTATTTCAAGTGTATCCAGAATGTTTACACAAGACCTCTATTTATAGACCTTCAAGGGTTACTATGCAATGGACATTCACATTATAAATATATTCATAACAGAGCTTAGGTTCTTCATAATTTTCACACCAAAACTCAACCAAAGTAGATGAGTTTAGAGAAGCAAGAGTAGATAGAAAGTCATAGCAAGAAGGAGTAGCAAGGTTCTCCAAAGGTAAGTTCTCTAGTTCTTAAGTTATAGCTCTTTAGTTTATGGCTTAAATGTTGTTTTGATCTTTAAATCTTCCAATATATTCTTGTTATCATGTTTTTATGGTTAAAAGTGGTTTTAATTCGAAAAATTGATGAAGAAGGTGTTATAGCAAAATTTTTGGAAGATTAGGATCAAAGTAGCGAAACTCGCGAAATTTTATCGGTTAGCGATTCCTGAAGTCAGGGGTAAAAACGCCAGTATTTTAAGTTGAAGATGAGCTTCTAAAATTCTGAGAAAATTTATGGATAAATTAGGCATATAGGGATTTTCAAATATACCTAGAATATATTATTTTGAGCTCTTTACAGTGAAATAAAAATCCTCAAAGATTGGGCTAGGAATTTCTGGAAAATTCTGGGCAGAGTTAAGAAACCTTAAACCTGGGAATGACTCAAGGATTCTGGGTGAAAATGAGTATTTTTCATTGAAAATAGACATCCTAAGGATTCCGAGGAATTTTACGGATCCTCATTTCAATTTTTGTAGAATTAATTATGATTTTTCAAAGTTAGGAGAAAAATCTGCCCGAAATGCTGAAATCAGCGTTTTTCACGAAATTAGGGGTTATAATTAGAATAACAAATCCAAGGGTAAAAAGGTCAATAGTGGCCGTAATATCTCTTGAGATATTATTTATGAGATAATAATGCGATGATAATATTATAAGCTGTCCGAGAACACGTATTGACAGACAGACGTACCGCTATCTACACGGACTAATGTATGTTCGCGACGTACTGTAACACTAACTCTGATGCTTATAGTATGTTTATATATGATAGTTGTATTCATAAACTAAGATGCTGTCTTAGTTCATTACATACACATTCAGTTTTACGCGGGTTATAGTCTTGTTAATACCGTGAGTTTTCCTAGCGATGAGGACACGATGGGCTGTCGTGGCACAAGGTGGTGCAGACTAGAGATAACAGACATATGCAATGGCTGTGTACCGTTATCTAGACAAATCATACATCTGTTATGGGCTTTTGTATTGATTATTGCTATGATGTCATGAATATCTGTCATACATTGTTTACATAAGTATGAGGTTAACCGTTACCTGAGATCCAATGGGCATTAGACCTCAGCTCTTATAGCTTCAGGGTTTGGAAGACCGAGGGCTGGAGATAAGAGACAAAAGTAAACAACATACGTAAGGACTCGACTGAAGCCTCTTTTTAGAGACTTACTTTCATCGCTAGAGTTTTTGTATTCTTTGATAAATGTATTGATATTATTAAAATACGCCACAAACAATATTGTACCACAGATTTATCAGTTACTCAATATTTTAAATTGCTCCGACGCTCTACTCTGATGAAAAAATTTTATACTGCCTTTGAAAAATGGGATGTTACAAATTAGGGATATAATAATTTAATGAAAGATCAAGAACCAATAAGGGTTCAATATTAGCATAAAGTGAATTATTAATGATCATAATTAATTTAAGAACCTATCATACTTTGACAATTACACCTAATAACCGTAAAACCCTAAAAATCTCTATTTGTAGTGAATGCTATATTTTGATAAATTATGCATGTTAAATAAAGGAGAATATGTTGTCTCTAAATTTTGTAGATTATTAATTAGATTTTAGACAATTTTCCTTAGAATTTAATAAACCAAAGATTAAATTTAAGACCACATCTAAGGATCATAAAATACAAAATAATCATCATATTAAACCATGGTTCTTAAAAGAAGCAAGATAATGTTATGAAACACTTAAATAAATTAAGGGAAATTATTAAGGATTAACAGGAAAATTAAGTCTTCACTAAATAAATAATTGTAAATCTTCATAATTAATCAAAAGGCTAATTAATGAAGAATTAATCTTGTCTAATAAAGCACTTGATTAAGATGTTAATTAAACTTTAATCAAGCTTTGAAAAGTCAACAAATGCAATTAAGGGTTAATTAATCCTATAAATAAGCTAAATCATCTTGTAAATTGATTAGCCAATGATAAATCAAGAAAATGATCTTAATCCTCATGAAATTAAATGGAACAATAGGAGACTTGAACCATAGATTAATGGTAAGGATTAAACTTGAACAAACGCAAATGGAATCCAATGGTCCTAATTAATTCTATAATTAACCTTAATCCTTGTGTAATTGAATTAGCCAATGGAAAATCAAGGAAATAGGCTTAATCCTTGTGAAAAAGAAAATAGACCAATGGGAGAGGAAAGAAGTGTTAGATTGCACATGGGAGAGAGAAAGGGGGAGAGAGAGAGAGAGAGGAGGGAGAGAGAGAGATTAAAATATAATTTTTTCAAGAGCACATGTTGAATTAAAAAAAGAAAATAAAAATAATTAGCTAAATCCTATGTAATTAAGATTGACCAATGAGAGCATTTTCTTCCTAAATTGAGCCTTCATGAAAACACAAATCCACCTAAGCCATTGATAAGAAAAGATGATCCAAGGGATGTAATTCTTGGACTTTTACTATAAATAGGGTCTTCCCCTTCACAATTCTTCACACCAAATCTACCTCCAAGAGGTGATTTCTAATAGAGTAAGAGAGTGAAGCAAGGAGGAGGAAGGAGTAGCAAGAGACTTCAAGAGGTAAGCTTGCTTTTAGTTCTTTAGTCTTTAGTTCTTATAGTTCTTAGTAGCTTTTAGTAGAATCATTAGTTTTAATCTAGGAAATAGGTAAAGTAATTTCTCATAATTGTTTTCAGGCCTTATTGCATCAAAATATGCCTGACAAGGTGGGAACATATTGGGAAGTAACTTCTAGGATTAATAAAATGAGTTAGAGTAAGATAGAGAATTGTTGGGTTTCTTTGAATTTTGTTGGAATCGGTCGGATAGAGGGCATTATTTGATATGTAAATTTATATTAAAAAATAATTCATGGTCATAGTAGACGTGTATAGCTTTCCGTTGATATAAAATATGTATCAAATAGAGGTCTGTAGAGAGAGATAAAATTCTGGAAATAAGGCTACGTTTTCTGGAAAAATTATGGGCAGAGGATGAATATCATTAAACTGGGAATGATTCACTAATTCTAGGTGAAAACCATTATTTTTCCACAAAAATAGACATGCTAAGGTTTCCAAGGAATTTTACGGAACCTCATTTCTATTTTTGTGGATTTAGTTATGAATTTTCAAAGTTATCGAAAAATCTGCCCAGAAATGCTGGAACAGCGTTTTTTACTAAAATTAAGGTATATAATTGGAATAATAAATTTACTAGGGATAAGAAGGGCCAGTAGTGGCTAAAGTACCTCTTAGACTATGATTTATAAAGAAATAATGTGGTTATACATTTATAGGCAATCCGAGGAGACATACCGAACGACAAACGTACCACTAACCACACGGACTAAGGTACGGACGCATACTGTAACACTAACTCTGATGCTTATTGTATGCATATATGTGATGGATGATTTCATAAAGTCATGGACAAGACTTGGTCTTGGGTCATGCACCGTGGTTAAGTTTATGGGGCTTAGATCACTACATATACATTCAGCTTTATATATGGGTTATGGTTTTGATAATACCGTTACAGTTTTCCTAGCGCTGAGGATACGATAGGCCATCGTGGCACGATGAGGTGCAAATATAGATAACTTTACATGTGATGTGTACTGTTAATATATTAATCTTACATCTACTGTTTGCTTATGTGTTGATTAATGCTGTAATGTCATAAATATCTGTCATACATATATTGTTTTACATGAGCATAAGGTTAACCATTACCTGAGGTCCGATGGGCATTGGACCTCAGCTCTTACCATAGCTTCGTGGTTTGGAGGACCAAGGACCGAAGAAAGGGTAAAGCAACACGCTTGAGTACCGGCCGAAGACTTATTTTGGAGACACGTCTATATTTCTACATAGTTAGAATTTTATATACTCGGATAAATGTACCATTATAATACCTGTTAAATGTACCGTTTTTTATGAACAGACAGATATGCCACAGTTAATGATATATCAATTACTCACTCCTTTACTTGCTCCGAATGCTCTACTCTGATGAATAAAAAATAAAAAATTCCGCTTTTGAAAAATGGGGTGTTACACTAATTGGCTTGACAAAATAAATTAGTTGACTCGAATGCCAAGAAGTAAATCTATAAATTATTACTACCTCTGGTCTTAAATATAAAATCCAGTTTACCTTTTTAGAGAGATTAAGCAAGTTAAATAAATTATTTTCAAGTATTTATATTTATCATTTTTCTCTAAACTAATTAGTCTAAACTTATAAATTGATATATAATCTAATTATACATGACATATATTCATGTTAAACTCTCATCTTAACCTGATTAAATCAGTTCTAGCTGTTGCGCTAATATTCATGTTCTATCATGTATCAATTTACCAAATTATATCTAACCAAGTGGACTCCTACTGTGCTTTTTTTTTTTTTATGGGGTTCAAACAGTGATAAAAGGAAAATTCAACTCCTGAAAGGGGATATATTATTCCAATCCGTGGATAGATCGAGGAGGTTTAGGATTGAGACCAATAAAGATTATTGATCAAGCCTTACTAGCTAAGCAAGTATGGAGGGTGATTTCTTCAGATCCTTCCTCTCTGTTAGCAAAGAACTTAAAGGTCAAATACATTAACCTTAATTCTTCATCCATCATTAAATTTCCATATAACTCTTCTTAGATGTGAAAATGTTTTGCTAAGAATGAAAATATTATCATCAACTACAGATTCTGGTAGCCCATGAAGCTTGATCACACGATATATATAGTGAACGGTATGAAGAATCCAAGCCTCCTCTCCTTGCCACAGCATACAAGGAACGTCAATGAAGAGTCTTTCTGGATAACAATATGGAAAGCTCCTATTCCCTTGAAATTCCTTCTTGTGTGGAAGCTAGTAAACAATGCCTTTTTTGTTGTTGTTGTTGTTGTTGAAGATCATGACATATTTAATTGCCTCATATTTAATATTCTCGAATCACATTTAGGTATTGTTAGACTAAAAATAACTCTTTCATGTGAACTTCATTTTTTAATTTTTAAAGTTTGAATTTCAACTTTATTTAAAGTAATCAAATATTTTTCACTCAATCCAACCATTATATCCTTGTAATATAAGATGTCTAAATTTTTACCATTTGGATCATAACATATGGTCTATTCTCCAAAAAAGAATTCAGTGTTCCAGTAGTGGATTGGTGCATGCTCGAGCCGCGAAGAAAAAACAAGATCCAGATGTTTCGTTCCCAAGTAATTATCTCCAATTTGAATTATGTTAACTAATAATATATATATATATATAAAACAATAAAGTTATAGGTAATTAATTAAGGAGCACCTGATACCATGAAGTTTTTAAAGGGGCAAAATTGCACATAAAAGTTGCAATATTCCCACATTGTTAACTGGACTTGATGTTGACCAAGTTTAAGTTAGAGAGAGAGAGAGAGAACAGTTTAACCATAAAATGATGAAGTGGCCCGAAATTAAAGCTGATGTGGCTAAAATATAATCTTGTGGCGAGTCAAAATAAGAAAGGAAAAATATACCCAAAAAATATCATAGATCTTTTAGAGTCTTAAATCTCTAGAAAATTATAAAAAATTTTAAAAACAGCTCTATTTTTTTTTTCCATAAAATATCAAAAATAAAAAATGTCCTAAAATCTAATGATGAAAAGAACCCCACATACACACAAATTGAAAAGGCCCAAAATTGAGGACAACATTAGGGCCAGCACCAAAGGCCCACCGGGCATCCTTACATGATATTATTGGTAAAAACAAAAAAAACGAAGACCACGAATGAAAACTGGTCTGGTCGAACAAAGAGGATAACGAAATCAATTGGTAAAGGAGTCGGACTCTCTTATTAATGGGAGGAGATTCAATCCTGGAGTTGGAGGAGACATCTTAGCTCATAGGTGTCTATATTAACGCATGAGGGTAATAGACAGCTCGCCTTGTCTAATATCGGTATCACCTAGAAGGAAGAGATATTTTACCTTGTCCTTGGATCGTGGGTGAACCCAACCCCTTTTCTAAAATTTTTATATCAAAAAAGAAAGAACGAATGAAACACCATGAAAGACCAAGTTAGAACCCACAACCGAATCTCAAATAACAATTCTCAGGATATACCAAGATAACGTCATTGATCAATAAACAAATTTTGCGCGCACAAAAAAAAAAAAAAAAAATAAACAAACAAGAGAGAGAGACCATCAAGTGAAGTTATAAAATTTTAATAAATATAAGATGAAAAAAAAAGAGTAAGAAAAGATAATTAAAAACTTTCAACCCAACTTCTCCAATTTTTTTTAAGGAAAATTATAGTCAACCATCTCTGTAATAAATTAATTTCAATCAACATTAAAACATTATAAAACTTCACTGCACCAGGGTCAAAATGAAATTAATTTTTTTGGATGAAAATAGAATAATGCCTTTACATTATTTGTCTTTTAAATTGTATTGTTTTTCTTATAAATACTAATATTTATCTTGTGAATGACCAAAATATTTTTAATTATCTATGTTCTTTTGAATCCTGTTATGGATTTATAAATGAGGCCACACGTTGACAAGGGGCAATCAACATGACACAGACATGACGACACAACGTTTGGGCTTAGAGACACAAGAGGCCCACAAGTCTAAACCCTACCATAAAGGTACACTCTATAAATAAGAGGTTTTACCCACTCTCTCTATTAGCATTATGCCGTTACTGTGCACACACCCCACCCCCCTTTGGCTAATGCCTAGTTGTGCTTAGTGATATGCTATTCTCATAGGTATTTACCTCGTAGATATCTAGGAGAGAGTTAATTGATCCAATATCAATATACTAGTCCTATAGAGCTAGACATCTATGTTCTTATACAGAACATTGTCATGAGGAAGAATAGACTCCATTTGCTTATTTCTCTAGCAGCTTTGTAGCTATACACTTGTTCCAATATCTATATACTAGTCTTATAGGGTCTAGACATTCATGTTCTTATACAGAACAAATCCATTTTTTTTTTTGTCTCTTAAATATCTTTATTTATCTTATAAATGCCCATACTTATTTTCTAATTGCTTATATTTGTTTTGTAAATGACCAAAATATTTTTTAATTCTTTATTTTCTTTCGAATCTATTTATTTATCTTATAAATGCTCTTCTAGAAAAAAAAAAAAAAAAAATAAAAGTAACGCTTTACTATCTTTTTACCTACAAAAATTGATTTCATTTTGACCATCAGATGCAGTAAAGTTTCAAAATATTTTAAAGTTGACTGAAATTAGTTTATTTGAAATTTTCCCTTTCTTTAAATCCAAGTCATAAAAAAATTCCATCCTCTCCCTTCCCTTTCAAATCCCACATACCAAACAGCTCCTAAGATCAAGGTCGAAGGAGAAGGAGAGTGCTAAAGAGGAAGAAGAGGGGAATGAAGAAGGAGGAGAGAAAGAGATCGAAGGAGAGACAGAAGGTTGGTTTGTGGGTTTTAAATGTGAATGGGTTACAGAGGGCAAGCACAGAGAGAGAGAGAGAGAGAGAGGAAATGATAGATGTGACTTGGGGACACATTGAGGGGGCCAGGTCAATTAGCCGTATGAGAATATTGCTCTAAATTGTAACGTGTATGTTGGCCCTTTAAAAACATTACGGTGGTAGATTCCCTTACATATGAAGAAATATTTTCAAGTCACTACTGTCAATACATAATAAAGTTGAAAGTAAAACGGTATAATAGTAAAACTAAAAAGGCAAATAATAGGAAACAGTAATTTTGCTAACATATGCCATAAAACTCACTGACACTCTTATAACAAGCACAAACTTACGCAGGTGACAATTCTTGTTGTTACATGTAAAACAAAAATTTATGTTCCCTATCTTTGGGTTTTTACGCAAGAACACAATTCTTAATGATCTGAAGAAATCATATTTTCACATTTAATAGTGTTAATATTTTCATAATTACGGAAGATCTTTAATGATGGAAAACTTTCTCAAAGTCTTGACCCTCTCTTTAACTTGTATCTGTTTGTAATAGGAATGAGATTCAATTTTTATAGGCATACAATGAAGGCCTTTTCATTCTCTATATATTTCTCTTTTCTAAAAACAAATGTCTTTTTACTTTCTAATAAGTGCACCTATCAACAGTTATATATTTTATAACTTCCAATAACTCTCATACTAATATTAAATTTTTATCCTTTTCTCATTAAATCAAAATAATACTCTTTTTATACATGAGACGCATTCATGTTTTACATTACATACATGAAACATGACGAATTTATTGTAAACATTAGACAAGCCACGCACTTCATACACATACAGGATTTCTTTCCAAACTTTGTTCTTTGAATGACTTTGAAGATGTTGTTGATCTACCTGGTCTGGAAGTTTAGGAACTGAATGCCAAAAGCAAACATGAAAGCATAGAAGACAGTGAAGCCAACCAAAACTGCAGCAATTGGTCCCATGAAGTTTGGATCATACCCAAAATAACTTAAGATAAACTTCTTGATCGGTTGACCATTCTCCACCCCAGGAACTTCAATCCTGTCCTCTAAATCTCCATACTGTGACACAATCAATCCGTAAATTGTCCATGACACTGGGCAAATCCAGCAGTACCAAGACCACCATTTAGGAATCCTCTGAAATATATATATATATATATTAGTCAGTAAACATATACAGCTCATGGTAAAAATTGTGATGTTATAAATATATCTTGGTCCCTATAGTTTTAACTCAATTGCGCTTAATTTCTACACTTTGACTTAACGCAACTCAGTTTCTATAGTTTTGAGTCTTTGTTTCTATAGTTTTAATTCTATTATAATTCAATTCCTGAATTTAACCATTTTCTAATTCAGTTTATGGCCTTTATTATGACTACTTTTTATTTTCTAAAACATAAGGAGTAAATATTAAAATGGTTAAACCTATATGGAGTATAGTAAGTCAAAGTTCAAAGATTGAGTTACAACCAACTCAAAACTTTAGGGGCTGATTTACACTAAATCAAAGTATAGGGATCAAATTGCACTGAGTTGAGTTAAAGTATAAGGTCAAAAACTAAAAAATCACATGGGAAGGGTACTAATACTCACTCGTCTTGGGATCATAAAACCAGAAAAGAGATTGAAGAGTCCATAAAATGATCCCGTGAAAATTGTTGCCAGTTGGGTGGTGGGAGTGATTGCTACAGACATCATCCCAAAAAATGTGAAGTACAAGAAGGAGAAGAAGCATATGAAGTAGAACCAGAAGAACTTCGGTGCAGTCCATTCAAATCCAATCATAGAATACACTAGGATCGAGTAATATGTACATTGAAGAAGTACATAAGGTATTTCAATCACAACCTGCAAAAAAAACATGAAACAGTACCATCATTCATTATAACAAGGCCTATCTTTTTATCTCCTTTTTTTTTTGTCCTTTAAATATAAATTCTCTATGTAAAGTTACTTTTTATGACCCTTATCGAACCTGCGCAATGGCATAAGGTAAGCCTGAGTAGATTCCAGCAGCCTTTTCTCGATAGAATACTATCCTATCAACGCCTACTACCGGTTGGATGGTCGCACAGTTGTTTACTCCAACAAATTGGACAGCAGCAAACATGGCTCCTACAATGACTCTGAGGTCATTCCAGCTTTTCCTATAACAAATCAAATAGAGATGAATGAAATCCTCCAAATAATTCTATTGAATTGAAGTTAAAAGTACTTAGAATTGGAAATATTAGTGAGAAATCAGTTTGCTAAGATAGGCTCTATATAAAACATCATTTGTTGATGTGTTTAGGTATGTAGGATCTTTAAATCCTCACCAAAAGAAAGAGGTTAACATAGGCTCTTTTCTCATAAGTCCCCATAATTCTGGGTTTGTTCATTATCTTCTCACTTTTGATATTGTCCGCTTTGGAGCTTATCTTGCCTCATGATTTTAAAACACATCAAGAAAGGAGATATCCGGATCAATACAAGGCATCCTATGTTCCAATTTTATCGGATGTCCCCAAAGCATTGATTAGTTGATAGTTGTTGTATGAGCTTGTTGATCTATAAGACTAATACTTACTATTGAATTGAAGTTAGTAATGCTTACTATTGGAGATATTAATGAATTTGGTTCTTCTTCGTTATCTAGTCGTTATCTCTCTATATATTCAATCTAGTTAACATTTTCACCTTCTTTTTCCGAACTGCCAAAATATTGTCCCCATGAGGAAGGCGGTTATCAAAGTGAAGAAGAATCTGACAAGGTTGTGAGCCGGACTCCTCCAGTAACTCCACCAATTCCTCCACAAACAATATTTGAATTGACCCCATGTTGATTCTGCATACTGACTCTCAAAGTAAAGATCGTTTGCCCCTTCTGGTGGTTTACTTAACTCCTGCACAAGTTCCTTGTTTCTCCTACTCATAACCATACATATATTTATGTCAGCTCAGAAATTTATTACTACTTATATATTTTCTAGTTGTTTGTGAACTTACTGGTACAAAGATGATGCCTTGTAGTGTTCAGCAAAATCGATTCCAAGTCGAACTTCTGCTGCAATTGAAGTTACTTCTAGCATCCACGCGGCTGGATTTTGCTTATCCCTGATTTTTGGGACTCCTTTAATTTCCTGTGACAATTGAAAGGAACATAGAATCAAATGTTTGATTTTTGTCTGAGTTAAAGAAAATGCATATGAATATGTTGAAATACCTCAAAAAATTCTATGATTCTTTGAGAATGACGACCTAGTGGTCCTGAATATATCACTTGCCCTCCTCTCTTCATCAGCAAGAGCTGGTGCAAAAAAGAAACAATTCAATACAAGGTATACAAAATATATATAAGGAAACAAAAACAAATTGAGTTTCACAAATTATTACTCCCTACGCTCTTTAATGTAAGACGTAATTGGAGAGTTAATCTAGGTCTTTAACATAAGACTTATTTATTATATTTATCAATTTTTTTTTCTAATTTATTCCTACCGATGCTCCTTCAACAATAATTAAGTAAAAGAGAAAGATTGAGTAAATTAATGAAGATGATTAAGATGCTTTAGAAAAAATCATATTAACTAACCTAATTAACTTTCTTAATCAAATCAAATTAATTAGGTAGGTAGGTGTTACATTAAAGAGTATGAGTTTTTTAAGTACCTCATCAAAAGCTTCGAAGATATCAATACTAGGTTGGTGAATTGTGCAAACAACAGTTCTTCCAGTGTCAACCGTATTTCTCACAGTTCTCATTACGATGGCGGCTGCTCTTGCATCTAGACCTGAAGTGGGCTCATCCATAAAAATGATTGAAGGATTAGCAACAAGTTCAACCGCAATTGTCGGCCTCTTTCGTTGTTACGTTGACAATCCGTAACGCCCGGAATCCCTACTATAGCATCCCTAAGATTGTTTAGTTCCACCAAATCCATTACTTCTTCCACAAATAGCTTACAAAATAACACAGCACTAAAATTAGTTTCATGCTCTAAAATGGTACGTTTATTAAGTAACCAATCTAAAGAAAATCACGTGCTTGACACTTACCTGCTTTTCTCTATGACTGACTTCTTTAGGTAAGCGGAGGAAAGCGGAGAAAACCAAAGATTCATAAACAGTTACTTGAGGTGAGTGGATATCAGTTTGTTCACAATAACCAGAAATTCTTGCAAATGTTTCTTGCTTCTTAGGGTACCCGGAGATGCTGATATCGCCCTCGATGCAGCCACCGGTCTTCCTTCCTGCTAAAACATCCATTAAGGTTGTCTTTCCTGCTCCACTGACTCCCATCAAAGCAGTTAGAACACCAGGTCTAAAAGCTCCAGTCACATCCTTTAGTAGCTGCAGCCTATCGTCTGTCACTCCTTGCTCTTTCATTTCCTGTCAAAGTTAACTTCATTTAATTTCCTCCATAGTTATAAAGGCTCCCACCAAGTGGGGAGGGATAGATGTACATAGCATTATCCCACAAATAGAGAGGCTGTTTTTAATATTTGAACCCATAATCTCTAGGTCATACGATAGCAACCTTACTGTTGTGCCAAGATTCACCCTCTATTTATAGTTACAACTTTTTTTAAAAAAAAAAAAGTTGAAGTATTCATTTTTGTTTTCTTCTACCCTCTTCTGTTACTTCATCCTATTCTTAATATGAGAGCTAAGTGATGTTGCATTTGGCCCTAAATATATAAATCTCATTCTATTTTGTTTCCTATATTTGTAATTTTCCCCCAAACTAATTTACCTAATTTATAAATTGACACAAAATCTAATGTTTCACAAGGTTATTTTAAAGAGATCATGTCACATTTGTTAATTCACTAATCTATATCATTTCTTAAATAAACTCAAATTAGTTAAGCAGTTCTTTTATTAAGAAGCAGAGGAAGTATAATAAATATATAACAATATAGCTAAGTCCAAAAATAATATTGGACTCTTACATTTGGCATGTCCACGTAGTAGTTAACACTATCAAAAGACATTGCAAGTGGTGTGAAAGGTAAAACCATTCCTTTGTCGGGGCCAACTCCAGCGGTTGACTCTTTTCTTTTGTTTGTATCAGTCTCCACTTCACTTGCTTCCTCCTCAGTTATAGTTGCTTGTTTTCCTCCAAGAGCTAGTACATAAAACAAGATAAGAGAAATTAATTACTCTTTACATACTCAATGATGAGGAATTAAAATAACCAACTAAAAAGGATTTGATCAAAATCTGAGATGCTTACGGTTTAGGTACATAAGTGAAAGTGTGAAGAGAACATGGTACACAACAGCTAGTCCCACAATAGCTGCTGCAGATATCCAATACCATTTCGCTTCAGGGAATATACCATTGACTTTTAATATAGCCAGGCCTAATGAAGTAGAACCATCTGAAGCCTGCACAAAAGGAAAGGAAGCTCAACTCAAAAATTTGAAGCCCAAGTGTTCAAATCTTCCTTTTCTAATAGAAGACTATGTTACTTTCTTACCCTTTTGTCCATCCACCTTGGTGCAGACATTTCATTGAGAACAAGGCCAATATAGGAATATGACATTGGTGAAATCCACAAAGACCACGACCACATATTTGGAATCTCATCTATTACCAATAATAAGCATTGGTGTGAGTCTATCAGAATATTCATTAAATAGCTCAGAAGTATAAGTACGCCTATGTTTCTTAATATAAAACCCAGTTGTTTAATTTAGGAAAATTAAGGAAATTAAATAAAATATTTTAAAATTTTCATGTTTTTTTTTCAAAAATAATTTGTCTCACTTATAAACTAATATATATAATTTAAGGAATAAATATCATTTTTGCAATGGAAGTTTAGCCTAAGGAAAGACTCGGGTCACTTGGAAGTTTTTTTGTCTCATTTTTGCCTTGGAAGTTAACAAAACGGAGCAATTTTATCCCAAAAGTTTTTTTTTTAGGAGCAATTGTGCCCCTTAGAAGTTTACAAATTAGAGCAACAATTTAATGGTTAAGATTAATGGAAGTGTAATATTACTACGTTTTTAAACTTTAAGAGCAATTTTGATATTTATCCCATAATTTAATGATACATATTAGTATTTCAGAAAGATAATATAATATATACTATAATTAAATAACTTATTTAGTTTTCTTAATCTCCCCAAATTAGGCGATTAGGTCTTATATGAAGAATCCAAGTTCTAACAATTTTGATTATGTAACACTAGTATTTCTCACTCACTTCTGGGAATGAGGAAACCAGCAAGTAGGAAAATGAGAAGAATCATGAGGGCTCCCCCCGTATTAGCAATAATCACCGACCTACACACTGCAGCATTTGTCTTGTACAACCCAGCTGCCATTATTTGAGTAAGAAATAGCAAAAGTATTTGCTTAAGGAACCTGAAAATGGATTCAAGCTCAATATGCTCAGTTACCCCACTAAGTATTTTTATGTAGGTGTCACTTGCATGTGTTAGGAGGGATAACCACAAACCTCTAATGGGATACTGGATAATAATATATAAAAAATATTTATGCATATATGTAGTATTGTTCCCAACTTTATTTCAATTATCAACTTAATTAGTCTCTAAATTTTGGCTCAAATCAACTCGATCCTTATTTAGGACTAAGTTTGAGGACCAAAAGTTTTATCTTCCCTAGTATAGGACTTACTGGCACTTGCATGAACATGGGAATGGGACATAACACGAACATTTGGAAGACATGATAAGATAGAAGCAAGCTATGAAGAATAGAGATAAATAAGAATTACTTCACCGGTTCTTAATGTAAAACCTAATCGAGGAGTTAATCTTAGTCTTTACTCCAAAATGTAAAACATATTACCTATATTTATCAATCTTTTCCAAAATTACCTCATTGATGTTTTCTCAACAATAATCAAATAAGAGAAAGATGAAGGGAACTAAGATGATATTAGAATGTTTTAGAAAGAATATATCATATTAACTAAGTTAATTAACTTTCTTAATCTAATCAAATAAAGTAAATATATATTATATTAAAGACTAGAGGAGTACCTACTGACTTCAGGAGTATAGCCTATAGTGTAGTAGGTAACTGACACCCAAATAATGGTCTCTAACACCATGCGAGGGACTGCAAGCAGAAAATTGGGGAGCGTGTAAGTCCAAACAGGATGGAAAAGCATGTCTCGTTGCTTGTAAAACACAGGAAGCCTTTGCATGATAAGGCCCAGCTCTGAAAAACCACTGAACATCATGTTGAGCACAGAGAACAAAAGGGCACCGACGTAGACCGCCCCATCATTCTCATTATTCTGGTGCATTGTTGTCCTGAAGAATACCGTCGCGGTTGTAACAGAAAGAAGCACAATTTGACATGATCTGGATATGTAGACAAAGGAGTTTCTTCTTATGAGTAGCCATTCCTTGTCAAAACAAGCTCTTAGAAGTTGCATTTTCCTCACTGAATGATTCTGGAAAACCAAAGCTGCTTTGTGCCCCTTTGACTTGTCGAATGGCATAGAAAGATCTTTCTTCAACTCAACCCCGACATCAAATTCCTTGAATTTATTCACAAACTCTGTGACTGTCATGTATCTGTATGGCTTGCTTCTGTCCGCCCAATATTGTTCCTGGTCTTTTCTTGAATTAACCTGTAAAAATGTAAACATTATAATATATATATATATATATATTGAGTAGTATCAATATAGACAACAGGACATGTACCTA
Source organism: Acacia acuminata (assembly GCA_019022655.1). Lineage (NCBI taxonomy): Eukaryota > Viridiplantae > Streptophyta > Magnoliopsida > Fabales > Fabaceae > Acacia > Acacia acuminata. The sequence continues at coordinate 514,450 of JAFJYI010000045.1, forward strand.
TACTTCTAGGTGACTTGTAAAGAGAACCAAGAACAGACAATATATGTATATTACTCTCACTGGCACTAGATGCAAGAGCTATTAGATTAGTGTAATTTGGTCTTAAACATAAGATATCAAACTCTTTTATCTTCCAAATTCATAACTTTTTTGCAAACTCTCTATTGATTACATACATTGAGACGTTTTTCATCAAGTAACGGTTTCCCATGCGAATAATTAGAAGGGTACTTTAGAAACTAGCATATATTATTTGTAAATAACTAATTTTATTAATAACTGCAAATTTGTTATCTAGCTCTTTACCTCTAGTAAGAAATCAGCGATTCCCTTTCGTTCAGGGCAACGGAAGCCACAATATTCGAAGAATGGGAGGATGAGATCACGAGGGCCTTGGTAAACGATGTGGCCCTCCGACAGAAGGACGACATCGTCGAAGAGGTCGAAGGTTTCGGGAGCAGGTTGCAGGAGGGACATGAAGATGGTAGCTTCTGTGAGGTGACATATCTGCTGTAAGCATTTCACAATCTGGTACGTTGTGGAGCTGTCCAAGCCTGTCGATATCTCGTCCATGAAAAGTGTCTTTGTGGGCCCCACTATCATCTCCCCCGTCGTCAGCCTCTTCCTCTGTCCTCCAGATATTCCTCGTCGCATCGAATCTCCCACAATCGTGTCTTTGCATATGTCCAACCCCAATATCTAATTTTATATACGTACCACGCAAGCAGGCACTTATATCATTAACTATGAAATGGTTTACGTTAATTACAACTGTTAGAATTATGAGAAGAAATCTCTTACTTTGAGAGTGTAGTCAGTCATGAAGCTGCTTTTTGCTTCTGGGACGGCAGAAGCCTAAAGATTCATTTAAAACAATGAGATGATTACTACAGAGTTTAGTACTAAGAATATCAGTGAATAGTCCATGTTTGAAATTTTATTGGCTAGAAGAATCTACTTTGTTTTTGTACACCGGATGCTGGAAGCTAACCGGTACTCGAATTCGATCACATACTTCTGTTCAGTAAAATTCACGAACATGGAATTTTCACTGATTTTGCCCTTTAGTAATTTGAAATAGATAATTAATTGGCAAGGTAGTTAAATAAATTACTTTCATGAAGAGATCAATTTCTGCCTCTGGGTATATGCCTGCTTCCTTTTCTCTTCTAGCAAGCTCAGCTAATAGATCTATATATATATATATATATATATATATATATAACAGGATTAGTGTAGTAAAAAATTGTTTATTGATTTATTGATTTCTTAGAAGGATATAAATGTTTTGTTAATATTGATGAAATCACCATATCTAGATCCAACCCCTTGGCATCTTGATGAGAACTCCAGAGTTTCTCTGACAGTCATTTCTGCAATATGCTCATCGTATTGACTTACGTAGGCCGATGTCTTCCTAGGAATAAACTCACTGAACTTGTAGCCGTTGTAGGTGATCTCTCCTTTTACCTTTCATTTCAAATATCAAAATAGTTATGATCATTTTAATGATTACTTTCTACAGAAAAAAATAAGGCAATTAAGAAAGAACAGAGACAAAGGGGAAAAAAAATCCACCTGTAAACCATGTTCTAATTTCTGAGCCAATGCCAACAAAAGGGTTGTCTTCCCTGAAGAAGGAGGACCTAACAACAGAGTCATCCTGTACAAGTGTCATCCCAAGTATCAAACCTCATGTTAATTGAATTGTGTCTCAATTATTGATTCAATTCCTGAACTTTGACTCAAAATAACTCAATGCTGATAAGAACAAGATAAATTATGTATAGGGATAACGTGCCTGGATGGTTTAATGATGCCAGAGACATCATTAAGGATGGTGATTTTTCGTCGTTGAGCCGTGTTAATGCCGCATAAAGAAAAAGCAGATTCCATGGTGTTCAAGGCAACATTTGGGAGTGTTGGTAAAGCTCTTTTGCCAAAGTAGGCATTTGCCTCAATTGTCAAATTCTCAAACCTCACTTCCACTGTTGGAAGTGTGATCCCAACCCTGCAATTTATATCATCGTCTCAAATATTAATTTGTAGGTAACAAGCCAATCAAAACTCAAAATAAATAAAATGGGGAGAGAGAGAGAAAAAAAGGGGAGAATCAGCTCCCATGTTCAAGTATTGAAGTGTTCAAACAAAGATTATCAAACTTGAAAAAATTGGCCATCCTTAAGTTAGCACTCTTACAGACATGTTTGACAACACATTGGTTTTCCAATCGCTTTAAAAACATGCTCTTACCATGAACTGCTCTAATCTGTCATAAGGAATTTTTTTCCCTAAAGATATGTTTTTATCTTATTATACAAGGTTTTGAAACCAAAACTGGACTGAACTGGTGAACCAAATTGTAAAACAGTCCGGTGTGGGCATCATCTTGTTTTAGGTAACTTTTAAAAACAATTGATTTTTAAAAAAAAAATTAAATTTTCTTTAGACTTTTATATTAATAAATCTTAAATCTCCAATTTCATTCTCATCGGTTGGGCCCCGGTTATCAGTTCCGGTCTGACCCACTAACCCTTGACACACCATTCCGGCCGGCTTAGTAGCCTATCCGGATTTTAGAACCTTGATTATTGTATTATACGAAATTTAGGACTATCAAATTATACCTAGTTCAAGCCAAATTGAATGTAACTTTATGGCGTACTTAACATATTAAAAGGAGACATCAACAAAATACTACCTTCGGCCTTATTAATATAAGACCTAATTCATTTAGTGTAATTTTTTAATATAATTAAGACCTGTTTGTAACATAAATTACAGGAGAGAAGGTAACAGTATCATATTAGATTTTTCAGGAGTATAATACCATATTGGGCTCATCGTGCCACTTTCATCTTTTTCCGCTTTGGTTTCTCTCCTAGGCAAAAAACACGAGAGAATCTATCCCCATGTTTTCTCTTCTTTTTTTCCATTTTAAAAGTGCACTTTGAAAGATGTGCTTCTCAAGTCTCTCGTTGTCAATATTTGGGGAAAGAAACAATTAGTGGGTAACATAAAATTGAAAAAGTGATTGTAGGACACAATTCAACCAAAAAAACGACTTTAAAATATTAAAAAATTATTAGAGCCCTTCTTTTACAACTAAATTTTCAGCACCGCATGGATCTTTTCAAAGTAGAGGCCGGATTCGTGTCCACGAAGAAAACTCCCTTAATAACTGGTAGTGTGTGTGTATATATATAGCAACAGCATCGTGCAACAAGAAACAAGCAGAAGTGAAAAATATTGACACATATGGTAAAGGATTGAATCATTGACACTTAAATCCTCATTAACAAAAGCATATCATATCATTATCACCAAATACGCGTATATGGATCTCTTTCTTTTTCTATTTTGCCTACAAGAGATACATATCTGCAACGACTAGTCCTTGTAAATTTGTAAATAAAAAGAAAATAAATAATGATTGTATGAAGCCAAAACGCATATTAATTACGAACTGGTCCAGAGTATTAAACATAGAGCAATATTATTATCTTATAATTAATATAAATACTATACTTAGGTAATATAATGATATAGTATCTCAAGTATGATTTTTTTAAATGGTTGTTACTAGAAAAAAAAAAATCCATTTAAAAAAATCTCTGTAATCTTTGAGGAAACCACGCAACAGCTCAAATAGATAACTGTAGTGTCTTAAACCACTAATCATACTCACCGATCAATTCTGGCTCTGAACTTTCTCAGAAACTTCTCATTATCTTCCTCGGCGACCTTGAAAATCCTGTCGATGATTTGTTGTCTCTCGTTCATATTCAGATTTCGAACATCAACTACTTCCTTGGATCCACCATGAGGCTGTCCTTGCTGTTCCACACAATTCTGCAATATGCTTGTTCTTAACCTGTCATAGGTTGGTAACTTCTCTATCGCCGACCATCTCAGAGCCTCCTCGTCCTCATCGGAGTTTGAAGTCCGGCGAGATCCGTGGCCGCCACCTTCTGTTATCCGACCTGACTTGCTTGTGCTCCTCCACATCCCTATATTCCCTTCCATTTCTTTTCTTGTTCCTGAAAAAAAAAAAAAAAAAAAAAAAGAAGGAATCCAAAAATAAAAAAACACCATCAATATTCAGTATACTTACTTGATGTATTGGGTTGTCTGTGTGTGTGTATTATGTGTAAAAGAACAAAACTATGTGAATTTGAATGAATATATATTGAGAATAAACCCCATGTGCTGTGTCTATTTGGTTAAGAAAGCTCGGAGAAAATGAAAGAAAAGGAAAACTATATCTACATTAAAAGTACAGAGAAATAGTGTTTCTAGAATCGACCTGCAAAAAGAGAGAAGAAGCAAGAAGCTGGAAAGTATATATATACTTACTTGATATCTTGAGCTTATATAATGTGTTTGAGTGTGAGTAAAAGAACAAAACTAAAAGAAGTGATTGAGAGATTGTGGGTTGATGAAGAAGATGAAGGTGGGAATATTGTAGAGTTTCAATATTCTGACATGCATCACACTTTTGCTATGGTATTAAAATGGTTTCTTACACGAAAGAGCATTTTTATAGAAACCACTTTGAGTGAGCGTTTGATAGGAAAAACCGAATAAAGTATCAGCCGTCCGGGAGGAGATCAGCGCTTTTCGCTCGTTGTGTGTTGTTCAAATACAGTTTTAATGGTCTAAACTTAAAATTTTTAATTGATCCTTTTCAAATAATTTTTTTTTTTTTTTTAAAAAAAAAATTACAATTAAGAGGTGGTCTTTATTTTAGATTTTGTACCCCTAAGATATTTTTTTAAAAAAAAATTAAATTTTTTTTTTAAAAAAAAAAGCCTAAATCTGAGTCATTATTCTAGATTAGGGGTTCATTGTTTGGTGATGAACATTGAATACCCCAAACATGGATTCTTTTATGACTTCTGATCTTCTTTTATGGTCTTAGATTTTCAATATCTATAAAGATATAAATCTTAATTACAAAAACTCTATTTTGCGATCTTTTTTTATTCTTTGTTCTAGAATATTTCTCTGTAGAATAATTAACTTGGTATTGGAGTAATAATCACTAAAATGCTATTTTGTATCTAACAATTACTATGAAAACTGGAAAAAAAAAAAAAGGGCTCCTTTACGTTTTATGCATCATTATTATTCTTTTTGAAAATTACGTATTACATTTATCAACTAGCTTATTGGTAATTTTTTTTCCCAAGTTTGGTTCTGCCCTACAGCTTTAATTAGCCAATAACTAAAAAAGAATTAATGTACTTGTAGCTAAAAGAAAGAAATGTGGGTTATTTTTATACATCCAATATATCTTTTATTGTACTTTTATTTATAATTTAAAACTGGCAAATAGTAATATTTCATTGTTGTTTACTTCTTCGAGATGTTTTTTCTTTTTAAAATTCTGAAATAATTTACTACTCCTATTCATGTAACCCATCTTTCCTTGAAGCTAGTCACAGTCTATATGTAATTAAAAAATTAATTCATTAATTCATTAAACCTGTCTCTGGACCTCGTTGGACTAATTATGATATTGGAAACTGTTGTCCATTAATGCTTTTGATCACGCATGTGGACTCTATTACCATATTTGATTATTATGGGAAATTATACGATTCATTAACTTTAAGATGGTCTTTACTCTTTAGTCAATATTCTTTTCCCAAGAATTCATTAACTTAAGGGTCTGTTTAAGGAAATTGGTCTTTAATTTGTTCAAAGTGATTAAAAGAGTGAATGAAGACTCTTTAATCTAAGATTACAAGAGAAAATTTCCAATTACATTTATTTAATAATGATAATGTCTCTTTTAGATTAGAAGCTAGGTTGTCAAACTCACGAGTTTAAGTCAACTAATGACAATGACGTAAACTCAAACGGTAAACTCGTAAGAGTTTATTTTTATCATTTAATATGTATTAATAGTGTATAAATAAATAATTAAAATATAAAAAATGACAAAAATTTGATTTAAATATATTTTAAATCCAAATAATTGAAATTAAATCTATCGATGTTCATAACTTATCATATTTAACAAAGAAATTACTATAAAATTCATATATAAAGCGCTAAACATAGCCAAATTGAAAAAGTTAACAAGAATTTAATAGTGAGCCAGCACATTTTTTGAAAGTTAGAAATGTAAAAACAGTAAACTCGAGTGTGGATACTCTTGAGTTTAACCAAGTTTACAGCAGACACGAATTTACTAGCAACTCGACTCAATTTAATTAATCAGATAGAAATGTAAAACAATAAACTCGGAGAATCAACTCGCGAGTTTGACAACAATGATTGGAAGTTCCTTACAAACTAGAAAGGGGAAAAGAAAATAAAAAAAATAAAATGATTAGTAGTATATATAAAGGGAAATACACTTCTCATGTTGTAGGAAAATTGTATTCTTATATTATAGATACAACAATTTCTATGTTTGAGTTTTTTTTTTTTTAAAGGCTAAAGTATACATTTGGTCCTTTATGTTCGCCTCTGGTATCATTTTAGTCCCTTAAGTTTGTAAAGTGCACGTTTGGTCCCTTAATATTAATGCCGTTAGTCTTACTTAACGAAAAATACTGACTCAACAGTTTTAAGCGATAACTGTGCAATTAAATGCGACAAACATGCTTATATGTTAGTATTTTAATAAATTAATATTTTAAATCCTATTAATTGAAAAAAAATCTTTACAGCTGTTTTGTGGTTTTTCACAATTTGTGAAGATTAAATATTTTTTTTTTTTTTCAAAGAAAATTAAATATTTTTCAATTAATAGGATTTAAAATATTAATTTATTAAAATACTAACATATAAGCATGCTTAGTTAGCATTTAATTGCTTAAAATTGTTGAGTCAAGTATTTTCCATTAAGTCGACTAACAATTGTTAGCATCAAGGGACCAAACGTGCACTTTACAAACTTAAGGGACTAAAATGATACCAGAGGCAAACATAAAAGACCAAATGTATACTTTAGCCATCAACAAAAAAACAACAACAAAAATTTGTGGGTCCCACCATTTCATGTGTGTGTAGGAATCTTCTTATTCTCATGCAATATTAGAAGTGCAAACCTCATATATAAATATATAATATCTCTTCTAGACTCTTCTACCAACAATATGGAGTAACTTTGAAATTTTTTTCCCTCATAAATGTGGGAATCAACATTGATCATAAAGATAAATATGCAGAGGAATAAAATCAGGGTCAATTAAACCAGTTGGCATATTAAAAAATATTAAGCATATGCATGTATGTTGGCATTAATTAAATTATTTTTTATACTATTTTCTTTTTTTCCGGTTTATTATCCATAAATTTAAAAAAATTGCAAGTGCTAAATTGATGAACTAATATTATATTATTCGAACAAGAAAGTTTAACGTTTGTATCCTTATTTTATTGGAAATTGAGCTTAGCATACAACAGTCAAATGAGAATTATTGTTGTGGCAAGTAAATTAGAAAAATTGATATCAAATCTCTTATTGCAAAACTTATTGCTAAAAGATACCGAAGACACCAATCCTTATACGCAGTTGTTCCACATCTTTAACTATATGCAAATGTCTTCCATAAAAATTCTAGGTATTTTTGGGCAATAAATTTTACAATGGGAGATTTTTCAGCAAATTTTCCAAATATATTCTTATAATGAGTACCACATTTTTTAAATCTTTTAAAACAAAAATATAATTAAAATTTGAAAGCAAAAAAGAATATATTTTTACTTTATTCATTTAATAAAAACTAATTCTAGAATTAAAAAATAACTCAATCTTTTTAACGACAAAATTGATTTATAATCAACCCTTTTATAATTAAAAATAAAAAGATAATTTCAGTAGCTATTAAAAGTTAATAACTTATTTCCAAAGAAAACAAAACTTAAAAATTTAAAACTACGTATCAAAAATATTTCCTTTTTCATGAGTGCCTGCTGTTAAAAGTCAAATCAAATCCTTGTTCGTATGAAACTAAGAATTATTTTTTAGGCTAAAGTATACTTTTAGTCCCTTAAGTTTACATCAGGTATACTTTTGGTCCCTTAACTTTATAAAGTATACTTTTGGTCCCATAATTCTAACACTGTTAGTGTTACTAACGGAAAATGCTGACACAGCAAGCTCCAATGATGATTGTGCAAAATCAAGTAATGATTTGTGAAATTAAATATTATTAATATTAAATTTAAAATATGTGTAAATTTAAAACTTCGAAAACTTGAAACCTAGATATCAAAACCTTGATTCTTATAAACTTATGAAAAAAGAATAAGAAAAATCTCTCTCAACTATGAATTGTTCTTCGTCTTCAACATATCACATCTGCCCATAGTTATTCGGCTTCAACCTATCACATCTGCAGTCAGGTCCGGGCATATCTCCTCTACAACCAAAAATCTCTGCAACCAAAAATCTGGTACGTATTTCACGTGCGCTACAGATTGGCTTCTTTGATTTTGCTTGCTTGTATCTTTTCTCCTGCAAATACTTTTTGTTTAAACCATCGAGCAAGTACAGAAATTATAAACCAAAAGGTGAAACCCTTCCATAGTTATCAAGCAAGTATTTCACTATCATCGCACCTTCATTCATGTTTCCGATCTCTCAAGCAAAACCCATCCATAGTTATATATAACATACTGATGCTCAAATCAAAAGTTGCTTCAGCAACTTGGCCGCATCTGGGACAAGATAAATGGCTGATTTAATTTGGGCATTAACCACAAATAGACATCAGGGCATCAAGCCACAAACCTCCACTAAAGTAAGATTTCTTCAGCAACTTGGCCGCATCTGTGATTAAAAAGGAATAATGAAGACAATCATTATGAGACAAACATTCCTAAAATTTGACTAATATAGCAATTAATCTCTATCAATAACAGAACTAATTTAGCATCTTGTTTAATTTCAACCAAAAATAAACGAACAAAATAAAAAGTGGAAGAAGAGGGGTTTAAATCTGCTTCTCACAAACTGAACAACCCGAGATTGATTTACTTCCCTAATTTTCTTCTTCAAGTCAATTTTTGGGTTCCACCGCTCAATTGCATCCACACTTGGCGTGTGCCCTGCATATTTTTGAATTAAGAAGTTCCTTGCTCCTTGAATTTCATCTTCAAAAGCTTACTTGCTAATTCCAAGTTGTTTGTATGGGTCGCTCACATTTATTCATGGAAAGATTTGAATGAGCAGCCAATGAGGTGAGAACGGAGGTTGTCGGCTCGATCTCGTGTCTCTCACGACGCTCCTACTCGCAACTTTGGAACCCTCCTCCTCATGTCGCCAACGACGATGGAGGTGAGAACGGAGGTGAAGGGAGTAAAAGATGAAGAGCCGAAAGTCGCCATTTGAAAGGTACCTTTTTTATAGTCTCGTGTGTTGTGAAAGTTGAAGAAGGTCAAGTTGTTTGCGGGTAAATGAGGAATGGAAGTAGATGTGCGTGGTCAGGTTCGAGATAAGCATCGGCGTTGTTGAAGAAGAGAAGACAATTGCTCGGTTGTTTATTTTTTTTTCCGCAGATTTATTTTTATTTTAAAATGTACATATATTAAATTAAAAAATAACATGTAAGCATGCTTTGTAAACATTTATTTGCACAGTCATCATTTGAGCTTGCTGTGTCAGCATTTTCCGTTAGTAACACTAACGGTGTTAGAATTATGGGACCAAAAGTATGCTTTATAAAGTTAAGGGACCAAAAGTATACCTGATGTAAACTTAAGGGACTAAAAGTATACTTTAGCCTATTTTTTATGTTGTTTGATTTAACTAACTTTTTTTTTTTTTATATATAAAATCTATGGTGTTTTTTTAAAGATTAAAATGCAAAAATATCCATAAACTTATCTTAATTATGCATAGTACCATAAAACCTTTTAAGGAGGGGAAAAAAACACGAGAACTTTTTCAAACGTAACAAAAATGCAACCTCCATTATTAACTCATTTGGACATCCGTTACTTTTAAATTTGTGAGTGCTGTCAAGTGCCAGAGTACCATGTTCTCGTATCCCATCTACTCTCTCTATCCTCAAGTTGTTACGATATTTTTCATTAATCCTTCGATCTTAAGCTGTTTTTCGGTGGCTGAACGGCTCAATCTCATCGTGAGCCAAAAGCAAGGGTCAAGGACCTGAAAATAAAAGTAGATTAACGGAGAGAGAGAGAGACGGAGGGAGAGCTCACTTAGGGCCTGTTTGTTAAGCTGAAAATCTGGAAAAGGAAAACGAAAATCATGAAAGAGAGAGAGGATGGGTCAGAAAGAAAGGGAGGGAGGGAGTTGAAGGAGATTAGAGAATATGGGACTCCAGTATTTCTAAGAGTGACAAGTAGAACTTGATGTGACCACAAATTAAAAAATAATAGACGTCCATTTGGGTCAACCGGGGTAAGCATTTTTCTTGGTCTAAAAAGTTCATTTGTATTTTTTTCACGAAATAAAGGTTTATTGTGTCAAAAACACATTTGAAAAAAGTTCATTAATATTTTTGTACTTTAACCTTTGTTATGTACTTTAATTATCTTCTAAGAGTTTGATAAACCAATTATTATAATCTCACTAACTCCAGACCAAATATGGAAGCTAGATAATGGGTTTACTTTAGTATCAAAGATATAAATCTATTTTATCTTTCAAATTTATAATTTTTTCTTCAAAGTATTCTTATTGATGATACATATTAAGATGTTTATATCAAAGGTAGTTTCAATGTGCACAATTAAAAATGATATTTTAGGAAAATCAACACATATTTACCACAAATAATTAACATAACTAATTTTATTAACATCGATAAATTAGCTATCTAGCTCCTATAGTAAGATGTATAATTATTTTTATACTGGATTTTGTATTTAACAAAATACTAATTTGAATATTAATTAATACATTTTTGGAGTTTTTTTTTTCTAGGAATTCTTATTCAACTCGATCACGCTTTTCATAACATTACTAAAGAGATCGAGTAAAATACCCAAACAACCATGCATCTATTTTATCTAAATTACAAAAATTTCTCCTCTATTTTAAAAGCCTACGTAAAAAAAATTTTAAATTAAAATGTATGTTATACAAACTTTCCTTAACTCTCTTATATATTTGAGATTCAATTTTCATGCCCTCAAATCATTAGTTGACCCTTTATTACCATGTGTCCTAGTAAATAACTAATCTGAATAGAAGTTTTGTAACCAGGATGTCTTTCCACAGTCATTTTTAAGAAGGTAGGTATCAAACATTAATCTGCCCACTATGTGATCCAGTTGGTCGACCAGCACACCACCAAATAGCTTTGGCTAACAAAACTCACTGTTTAGTGGCCGGTAAGTATATTTTGAAAACTCTTGCGTGGTTTTTGTACTAGTCTATAGTATATATATTACATACAGTGTTTATAGTTAAATATTTGCAGAGAGGTACTGCGTAATATGTAAGAATTGAAGGATATAGGTTGAAGGAAAATAAAGGAGTACCCGAGGAAGACGCTGGCGTGGAGGGATATGTGGCAATGGTAGGAGGAGAAAGATGGTGCAGCAGTGGCAGAAGAGTCAGAAAAGCAGAGAATCACATCACAGGCCATCCCTTTCATGTTCTACCACCGCCGTTCTAGGCCATCTCGGATCACAGCATAATATTAAGGCACATAACTGATTCCCAATAATATAACTGTGGCCTCTTCTGACCCATGAAATAATGCTGCATAGTACAGACTGATGTATATTAATGAAGGAGGAGGAGGAAGATGGAGAAGCAGCTGCGCAGCTGAAGAAGATTAAACTGTGGGGTGGCTTTTTCATTCGGTGCTCATCAGTCAACACTGTGATGATCACTGAGTGCTCATCGCTGTGATGAGATCTAGAAACCGTTCAAATGATATGAAAGGTTCAAATATAAAATTTGTAATCTTTGATTTCTTAAATGATAAATTCAGTTTTTTAAAAAAAGATGGTTATAAGATTATCTTTATTTTAAATTTTATATATATTAAAATAAATAGTTATTTAAAATATAAAACTTAAATTAGACTACCCAAAATCAATCTAAGCCGTCTAAATTGGTATGGGGACAAAATGTGCTTCTGCAGTGATGTTGGTGTTTTGAAGTAGCATTATTTGTGTTAATTATAAAGTAAACTACTTAATTTATGATTCTTAGTTTCTTACAGGTGCTAATTGGTGTTGTTGAACTTGAATTTTTTTTTTTCCTTTTTTCTTAATGTTATCCTTCATTGAAACTAATTCTCGCCAGTAGCTTCATGCAATAATTTAAACACTAGCTACAACATCTTTTCCGTATAATTTGAACCATGTATGATGTTTAAACTTTGCCTTATTATTAAGGCAGGAGAGAGTGCAGGTAAATATTTGAGGAAAAAAATTTATTTTTTGACTTATTTTCTGTTTTGATCGAATAAATGTTTTGATCGAATAAATTTTTTAATAAGCCTAAGTGTTTAAGTTATAAATCATCAATATTTAAGTCTATTACTACAAGAGATGGATTTCACTTTCCTTAAAAACGTCTGTTTTTCAAAAAAGTGAAGTAAAAAATAAAGGCAATGACATTTTAGTAATTATGTGTGAGAATTTTAATATATTTGGCGTCTCTTTAAAAAAAGGGGCTGAAAGTTAATCTTTGGAATTGTTTTCTAACGGATTTTGTTTTCCCAGATTTTACTACGTCGCTCACATAGGCATTTTCCTAAAAAGAGACATAGAAATGACCTAAAAACTGATGTTAAAAATGTTTTATGTAGTAATATATAAATAGTAAATATGTTATAAATCCCACGTCAAAAACGCTAAAAAAATTAGATTTAAAAATTTAATGGGTTATTCCTCTTAATAGGATAATCTTTTGAGATAATGATTTTCCCTTTAAACTTTTGTTTATAACAAAAACACAACAATTAGACGGCTAGCTAAGCAATAACTTTTCCAATTTAAAAGAGAAAAGTATGAGCATGGAGTATGGAGCACATAAAGAACCACTACCACATGAAGTGCAATGCCACCAATAGATTACACAAGTGGTGATATATATATATATATATATATATGGCAACAAATTAATCCACTATCAAATATTGATGCACAAGCAATAGCATTACTAGTACTATACCAGAAATGGTAAAAAGTTACCAGTTTGCTATATCCTTCTAGTTGGCTTTGCAATCTCAATTCCTTGTGCTCATCAATCTTCTTTATATATCAAACATGGTTTCTTTTTTAACACGTTATTCATTTGCTTTTCGACAAGCATCCATATATGTTAATCACATTTTAGATATTAAGAGGTATTTATTCCTCTGATCCTACTTTTCAAGCCATTGTTTATAAGTACTCTCTTATGTCCTTTTTATAAGAAACTTTTTTTTTTTGGCCGATATTTTATATAAGCAACTTTTTTCTTATATCTCAAAATTAAGTTACTTTGTCAATTTATACCCTATTAAATACATATATTTATATTAATGGTCTCTCATTCATCATTAATTCTCTTTCATTTAATCATTTATTACTCATTCACTCTCATATTTTTTACTTATTCTCTCTCCTATGTTGATTTTTTCATAAATAGGGGCATATTTAGAGAGTTTAGGGTTTAGGAAAAACATGAAATCTTATACTTATTTATTATTTTTAACTAATTTTAATCGCTAGTTCATTTTACGCAATAAAAAAAAACCTATGGGCTAGTTTACTTATAAAAATAAGGAAACTTTCAGTCACGCCCTTAATTAATAGCAAATTAATTTTAGTCATCTCTCAAAACTTTTAGAAGCTTCACTACACCCCTATGATAAAAATGAAATTAATTTTTGTGGGTGAAATAACAATGATGCCCTTTTGAAGACAAATAAAGAGATTCAAAAAACCTAAGGACTTGAAAAATATTTTGACCATTTACAAGATAATTCTGAACATTCACAATACAAATACATATATTTATAAGATAAATCAAGGGATTTTAAAAAAAACCTTGGGAGTGAAAAATATTTTAGGCATTTACAAGATAAATATGAAAATCACAAGACAAATATGGGTATTTATAAGACAAATAAAGGAATTCAAAAGAACTTAGGGAATTAAAAATATTTTGGCCATTTATAAGATAAATATGGAAATTCACAAAACAAGTATATGTATTACATGACAAATAAGACAATTTACAAGACAAATAAAGTAAGAGTATAATTAACATTTCATTCACAAAAATTAATTTTATTTTAACCATTGGTATAGTGAAGTTTCAGAAAATCTTAGGGGTTAATTGAAATTAATTTCCTATTAAAGGACTGACTGAAATTTTCTTTAAAAATTATGTTGCTAATAAAAAAGAGTGGAGGGAGTACTTCTCTATGAGGCTTTTTTTCTCTATTTGCCACCTTTTTAATAATTAATTACCATTTTTTGCCACTCTTTTTCAAAATATTTCCCGATGTGTCACCATTTAGTCGACTAAACCAAGGTTTAGTCGGCTAAATCGGGTGGCTGATTTTTTAAAATTCCCCGAGATTTAGTTGACTAACTCACTTGGGTTAGTCGACTAAATCCGACATTTAGTCGACTAACCCAAGTGGGTTAGTCGACTAAATGTCGGATTTAGTCGACTAACTCAAGTGGGTTAGTCGACTAAATGTCGGGGTTTTTTTAAAAAAAAAGCTGCCGGATTTAGTCGACTAACTCAAGTGAGTTAGTTGACTAAATATCGGGGTCATTTTAAAAAAATCAGCCACGATGATGTAGTCGACTAAACCTTGGTTTAGTCGACTAAATGGTTTCGGAAATATTTTGAAAAGAGTGGCAAAATAGTAATTAATTATTAAAAAGATGGGCCTAGGGAAAAACATTCTCTATCAAGCAGGTCACTTTTTCTACTCTTACAAAGCCTAACATTCTCTCTCCTCTCCTTCCCTCCTTTCTTTCTTGTGATTCACATTCGTCTTCTTCTCAGAGCGTGATCCTATTGTTCTTGCTGTGATAATGATATTACTTGTTTTTTATGTGAAGTTTGTTCGGTCAGTGGGCCTTTGAATATATTATTATTTCTTATTACTATTTTTATTTGCTGGTGGAGAATTGCAGAAAAGTTGGGTTTTTGAGAAGGTTTCAGGAAGAGTTCATTACTTCATTTCATAACAATGCAAGTCAAAGTATAAGACGATCGGCGCCGAGGTCATGTCTATTTATACTGGCAAAAAGTTAAAAAAGCTGCTCAAGTTTTAAACTGTATCTGGTCCTAATAGAAGGTCTAGAAATACCGTGAGGAAGATGAATCTAAAGCACAAGAAAAGAGGAGGGAAGGAGAAAAGAGAATGCGTCAGGCTTTCTAGGAGTAATTGGGTGAACTCACGAGTTCACAGAGAGAACCAGTTTACTTCTCATTAAAAATATAATCCTTTAGTTTTACTTCCCCTTGTTAAGATGTTGATTATAAAATCTCTTTAATTTTTTAGAAATGTTAATTAAGTTAATTAAATTATTTATATTTATATTTTTTAAAAATTTTCACCAAACTAATTTATCTGGGTTATAAAGTGATTTTAAGCTAAAAATGCATAACATATTATATATAATTAAGTAACTTATTTAACTTCCTTAATCTCTTCAAAAAAATCAATTGGGTCTTATATTTAGGATCGGAAGTTATAAAAGATATAGTTAATTTTTTAAAAAGATTAAAGAAGTTGAATAAATTATTTTAATCTATTTATATATATCTTTTTCATACCAAACTAATTTGTCTAACTTATAAACTAATATATAATCAAATAATATATAACATATACTATAATTAATAACTTATTTAACTTCCTTAATTTTTTCAAAAAAAGTCAACTAGGTCTTATATTAAAAATTAATTTTTTACAAAAGAAAAAAGAGCAAGATTGAAATGCTATAAAATAACAAATCAAAAAGAATTATGTACCTTTAGTGCCACTCCCTTTAATACTTATCATAAAGCATCAACTAACAATTTTTGCAAACAGATATAAAGCATCTAAAGTCATTAAATTTATCCTAAAATTTAAATAATTTCCAATATTATCATTAATAATTGCACTAAACTCTAATATCATATTAATTATTACCCTCACCCACTACACTTATTAATTATAGGCATAATGGAAAAAAATACTTAGTACTCTTTAAAAACAAGCAAGTCTCTTATAAAAAGGATCAAATATATTTATTAGTTAATGTTTTATAATAAGGACTAAAGAGAATACATTCGGTAGGGATGGGCATTTTTGTTGATTACAAGGTACTACTCCCTCCGGTCCTATTTATAAGAGTTTAAAAAATGAATTACGCGGTTTAACCAAGCGGTTAAAATAAGACTAGAATAATACTCCTAAACATTAATTCTCTTTAGTATGTGAGAATTAAGTAATTTAGACTTATAAATATGATTAGAATAATGCTCATCCAATCCTTTTATAAGAAACCAATATTTAAATTTTCTTGGTTCTTAAGAGCCTCACAAGAGTTGTTTAACATGATTTTTTTTTCCATTTTCAACTCCATTAATTAAAAGGTTGGTGATACTTATATTGTCTCTATTTCTCTCTCTTATTTTCCCCTCATAAACAAGGGCATATTTGAAAAAAAAAAACAGTTTATTTCAGACACACTTTTTTAATTTTAACTCATTTCTTAAACCACATAATTTAGTTATCAAACTCTTATAAATAGGACTAAAGGGTATTAATTATTACTCTCCTTCAACAATCTTATTAAATATGGGCATGAATGGAAAATATAATATATTTAATGCTCCTCAAAAACTAACAAGTGTCTTATGAAAAGTATCAAGAATACTCATACTAGCTAGTTGATGCCTTACAATAAAGATTAGATGAAGTAGTTACATGGTAGAGAGAATAAATTTTTTGATCCTATTTATAAAGCACTTCATTAAATTTTATATGAATATATAATTTTATCTTTCATTTATTATTATATTGATATTTTTCTTATGGGTATAATGTATACTTCTTCCGGTCCTAATTATAGGATCATTTTTATAATGTAATTTGCATTATAAAAGTGATCTCATAATTAGGATCGGACAAATGTATATTAAATAAGGATAAAGTTAAATTTTATAGTAAAGTTAATGAAGTTTTTATGAATTTTTTTTGGTCTTTGTAAAAGATGTTCGAAGTCACTTGTAAAAATGAGTAGCAGGGTAATATCATCTATAATAACGTGATGTGACATGAGAAGTAAAATCGTTTTCAGTCTAAAAAAGTTTCTCGAAATTTCAAACTCGTTCATACCCTAAAAAATTGAGTGCAGCATTTTGGTAAATACTTCCCACGATATAACATTTTAGTAATTACTCCTTAATTTTTATACTCCCTCTACTCTTTCTTATAGAAGTTTATAACCAAATTATAAGATTTAAGAAATTAGTCAACAATAATATATGTTTAACTTGACCTACAAAACCCATAGCTTGGTGGTCACTGGTCAGTGTATTGCTTTCACTCCCGTGAGTTCGAACAAGGACCATCCACCAAGCTCAAGTATGTTAGAATAATTGAACTTTTTCTACGTATACATTTATTTATAGGAGGTAATTAAGTGACAGATATGGAGAAATTATGGGAGAAAATATAAAAAAGAATGTAGTAAGAAGAAAGATGATGAGAGAAATATAAATTAGGTGGGAAATGATAAAATCACATTAAATGTTTGGATAATCTCATATAAGATGTTATAAAAAGGACTAAAATAGTTCAAATTTCAGGTTCTTATAAAAAAGTCTAGGAGAATAGTATTTTAGTTTTAAAAAACGCCATAAAAGATATAATGCTGATTCTAACAATTCATGAGAGAAGAGTTAACAAAAGATCAAAAATCTGGCAGGTAGCAGCTGAACACTGAGAGAAAATCTCAGTAGAAGAATTGAATGATATGAAAAATGGAAGGGAGTAGTGCATGTGCAAAAACGAAAAGTTGCTGCAAATTTGCAGATTCTGACTGACGACGCAGGAGATCATACATCTCTCATCTTTCCCATAATTAATGTTGTGGATTTCAAGAGAACAAAATTCCAGAATTATTTCACCGCGAGTGCCATCCATATCTCCATTCATTCACACCAGTCCTTCCTTAGAATTTTACGACTTAAAATATCTAATTATTCACAAAAAAAGTATGTAAAGTATTGATTATTTTATTCTAAAAATGTCCTTCTAGTTAGTTAATGTTTCGGATTGTTATGAGTTATGACATTCCATCCCTTCCTTCGTCGCCTTCTTCCACCCTCACCGCCGTCCCCACCTGCCTCCACCGTTCGCCAACCCCTTCTCAGCCCACGTACGTCCCTCCGTCCCCACTTGTCTCCCCCACCCCACCGCCTTCCCCACCTGTCCCCACCTACTTCGTGCCCACTCTGATCCCACCGTCGTCCCCACCTGTCTCCTTCCCAACTTCGATCCTCTCCCCCACCCCCTTCTTGTCCCCACGCCCACTCTCTCATTCTCTTTTTTAATATTCTCTTTACCGTTGAGATCATAGTTAGTTTCAGCTCGTCCAAGCTTGGGATTCAGTTTTTCTATCCATAAAAATTTAGGTCAGTCAGGGGGTCAAAATATGCTTTCAAAACACTTCTAAAATTACAAACATATCGCCCATAAGTAAAATCGTCACATCCATAGGATTTGAAGTCATAATCTTATGATTATGAGCTAACCTTTTTACCAACTAGACAAACCTTTATTGGCTTGTAATGAGGTATTTTAATTTTTTATTACAACTAATATTTTAAAAGCTTACTATTTTTTTTAGTATTTAATATTTTAATTTCTTTAATTTCTTTTTTATTTTTGTTTGTTTTGGAGCATGAAAAATTATTGATTGATGATATATGCTATAAAATCAATGAAATATAGGATTAATTGCCTTTAGGTGGTGGCATGTGGAAATATGTGATGGTTATAATTTTTAGCTTGTTTATTTTCTATTTTAGTTATAATATGTAAACAAATATGATTTCTATAGTTATGGCCTTATGGGCTGGGTAAATTAATGAGATATGCTAGATTAATGGTTTTAATTATTAGGTATCATCATTTAAAAAGGAGCGTTTATGATCTAGGAAATTCCTATTTTTAAGCCATTATACTATCAATTTTATCTTTAGATATAGAATAAAAAATCATCGAGTTCTATTTTATTTCGTTAGAACATTGAGTGGCTATCAGGGATCTAAATCGCTGAGTTAGTAGTCTATGTAACATCCCATTTTTCATGTGCTTCAATGTGAATTTATTTGCATATTTGAAATTTTTATGAAGTCATTTATAACAAATATTTATTGGTATGAAATAATCAAATAGGATGAGGATGTGAAATTATTTGTTCATGTGTAATTAAATAATTATGGTTAGGGACAACCTTAAGTAAGAGATGACTATGGAAGTCAAAACATATTATATTTTTCCTTTTTACCCTTGGACAAAATGTTTAAGGGAAAAATACTTCTCTTGTTGTAGGAGAAGTGTATTCTCATGTAATACACACATGAAATAGTGGAACCCACATATATATACAATTAGCATATATATATATATATATATATATGTGGGTTCCATCATTCCATGTGTGTGTAGGAAACTTCTTCTTCTTATGTAATATGAGAAGTGTAAACCCCAATGTTTAATGGGAGGAATAGAGAAAAGAGCATAAAATTTCAGAAATGTCCAAGAAGTTGTTATGGATCTAATCAAGAACTATGGGCTATTGGGCTAAGTAGGAAAGACAATTTTTGAAGCCCAACTTTAAAGACCAAAATAAATGACTTTATGCTTATATAAGCTTAGTGACATCACCTAACTTACATCATCACCTTAATAAATGCAAAAGACATTTGTGTTGGACTTGAAAATCACCAAATCTCCCCAAATCTTTTCTACTCCACGGTTTTGAATGGAAGAAGAGGGGGAAAAAAGACAAAGTACACCTAGAACGCTTAAAGGGATTATGACTAAGGACATGGTTTTTAATCAAGAGAAAAAGCAAGATTTGACATAGCATTTAAGTAAAATAAAAAAATATACATATTTTCCCCTCCCCATCAGCTAGGTCTCGTACAAAGAGGGAAGGAAGAGAAGAACAAAAATAAATTAACAAGATATGATGTGATTTGGGGCTAGGGAAAAAAATTCAAGGAAGAGAAAGTGGCTTGGAGGTCAAGTAGGATTAGGTTAATTATCACTTTAAAAGCAACCCATTCCTCTTTCCTTTGGCTGATGGCACGGTTTGGAGAAAGAGAAGAGAGTGTTTAAAGAGTTTCCATTCAAGAGTACATAAGAGAATACAAGGAGCAAGAGGAAGATTAAAGCTAAGGTAAGTTTATGGCTCTAGATCCTTAGTCCACTCTCTTCTACCCTTTCTAATATGGCTAAGACATTAAAGAACAATTTTTTTCTTGGTGGTTTGAGGTGTAGGCTGAAGTGATCTTAGTGGAAAAAGGAGACAAACACTCAAGAAAGTTAAAGTCCAAAGACAAATAAGCCACCTTAAAGTCTTTTGTGTTTTCTTTTGGTTATTTGAGGTTAATGGTTATGGACTTGAGTATATATATTCTTGAGTTTGAATGGCTAGTGAAAAGTATGAGTAAAGATTTAAAACTAAGATTTATGGCCTAAAATAGTAGATCAAACGTAGTATGTGGAAGATATGAATCTAGAATGAAATTTGGTATTTTGTTGATTAAATAATAAATTTCGTGCACCTGAGATTTCTTGAGGATATGAGTTGATTTTGGTGTTTTTGAGGGTTCTAAAGTGTTTAAAATGAGATTTTATATAAGGTTGAATTTAGATCATAATTTTGGAAATATAAATAGAAGTGTGAAAAACATTGGAATACTGTTTCTGGAAATTTCTGTGGGATCAGTCACCTTCTTTATGATATTTGACCTAGTAAATGGATTTTAAAAATTATTAAATTTTACAGAGAGAAACTAGACATCTCAAGGATTAATTTGGTATATAATTCGTATTTTTATGAATTTTTTCTAAGAGAAATAAATGTTTCAAGATAGCCCCTGAAAACTGGGAATTATTTCAGACAGCAGGGGTATTTTGGGCTATGGATGAATTTTCGACTTGGTCTGGCCCAAATGGGTATTTTTGGTTGGAAATTGACATATTAAGGGTCATTTTGGATTCAGAATCAACCAAAAATGATTTTTCTAGATTTAATTATGAATTTTTGAAATTGGGCCTTTATTTCTGGAAATTTTAGAATAAGGACGAAAATTAAGAGAATATAGGCCCATATTAAATTCCTTAATAAGAAAAGGAATTTAGTAAAAATGGACCCATGAATTGGACTTATTTTAAATTATCAAATAAAATATTTACTGAGGTGGAATTAATTTGATTTATATTTTATTAGGGTATTTTAGGTTTAATTGTAATCTTTTTTTAGGAGAATTATTTTTAGTCGTAGTCGTTGCAGGGTAATAACCTTAATCTTCATATACTCTGTGTGACTTGTGTAAGTATGTTTTTCCATGTATATTACATACATTCGGTTATCATTCATTTTCCAAGCGCTATGGAACCGGAACATGCTGTGTGCATAAACGGGCCTTGCTGTATGCCGTGCCCGACAGTCTGTGCTATGTGCTATTAGGATTGCTGCAGTCTTGCTGTGTGCTATTAGGACTGCTAGTTCCGGATTGGCTGTGTGCCCTGTTGTGTGCATGATACTGAATGAGATGTGGTTTGAATTTTTATTTGTGGTTTGCTTACATGCTTTTTTATACATTTTATATGAAATTAACGGTTACTCTGGGATTCAATTTTGAATCCCAGCCCCTTTTAAGTCATCTGGAAGTTCTTTGAGATGGAAGCAGGGAGACTGAGGTAAGGTTTCGGAGCTGGAGTAGTGTAGAGGTGAACGTTGGTGACTGTTATTTTTGGATATTTATTTTGGTTACCAGATGACTGTATTATTTTATTTTGGCCTGTCAGGCACCATTATCCGGATGACTGTATATTAATCCATCTAGGGAAAATTTATCTTCCCGTATTTGTATTTTATTAGTATACCTTGTCCCAACCGGTGCGTGCTCTACTGCTTAAACTCTGATGTATGACGTAAATTAACTTGGGAAAAATAATTTAGAATTGAAATAAAGTAAAGGACCACACTACTCGCCACCCAAAAGGGCGAGGCCGGTAGGTGTGTTACAGTCTAAAGATGTTGACCCCGTGAATAGCTATGACCAGAAGAAAATTAAGGTATTTATATAAATTTAATCAAACATTGAAAATAAATAATTTACATTCTTAAGTCGATATAACTCTGATCGTATTTGCATTTCCCTTACCAATCTAACAACATTGACTGTGGATATCATATTATGAGATTCGTGAAGGATATTGTTACTGACGATCAAATTTTATGTATGTTGTATTTGTTTCACTTGATATTGTTTCTAAAATTTAATTGAGTTATGATAGTTAATATTTATTTTTTAAAAGAATTGTGTGGATTATTGTTCAGTATTATGCTGACGCATATTGTGCAAATAAAAGTACATTGATAACCGAGTGAACGAAGTCATTGAAGAATGGTATCCATATGTGTTCCAAACTATTAATTAAGTACGTTGATTCATTTAGTTTTTCTTCTTCTCTAATTTGGATATACTTGAAAGTGTTGTGATAATTGGTTGAATATGATTAGTGAAATCATAGTTGTTAGATGTGTTGTTTATTTTAGAAAGTATGGAATATGAATAGGTTGACTTCATCAAGAAGTTGTAGTGATATAAGTTTGTTAAGTTAGTATTCATTGAAAATTAATTGTATTGCAATTTTGCTGGTAATTGTATAATACAAATTTGTTAAATATATACTGTGGATGGAGAAATTTATATATGTTGTAGAATACAGATGTCTAGCTTCGATAGACTAGTAGGTGATTGATATAGGATCAAAGGATTCCCTAAGGTATCTATGTGGAAGACACTGAAAGGAATATCAAATGACTCTCCCAGATATCTATATAGAAGATACTAAAGAGAGCGACAGATTACTGTGCAACACGAGTATGACGTTTAGCCAAAAGGGAGTGAGATGTGTGCATAGTGAGGCTGAATAGTAAAATAGGTAAATAGAGAATCTGTACCTTTTAGATTAACCTCTTATTTATAGATATTACTTTTAGGGTTTCAATCCTTAGGCTTTGTGCGCCTCCATGCCCATGTTTCAGCCACACTACCTGCGCATTTTGTGATTATAGCTTTGATTATAGGTCAACTAGTATACTACCTGATTATGAAAGGATTCTGGTACAAATTGTCTTTACTGGGCCGCACAACCAATGGGCCTCATATATGAGTCCATAACAATATATAAACTTGATGTCTATTTAATTTTAAGAAAATGCAATGGATGAGAAGGGGGAAAAAACCTTTTCTAGCGCTTACTTAAAAAAAATACGCAAAGCAAATGAAAATTTTCTTAAAAATTCATATTCTGTTTTGCTTCCTTGGTGAAGCCCCACAGAAGATGAATAATTATTTAAAAAACAGATAAAGTAGCATTGAATTTTGTAGCCCTTCAGAAGCGCTACGAAAATAATAATAATCTCTACGAAACCAATTTTTTATGGTAGTGTTAAATTATTTTTTATTAAGAAACTGACCAAATTCATAAACTATTATTTTTAAAGATAAGTTTTTACAAATGTTGACTCCACATTTCACTATTTAACATTCGAGGTCCTTAGAAATATATAGTTTTTGAATTAAGTCCTGTGGATAAATTTTTTTTATAAAAATTGTTAACCTCTATTTCAAAATTAAATAGTACTTTTCTTCCTAAATTAGACTATAACTTAAAAATGTTAGACAACCCGTGTAAATAAAAGAGGCCCTTTTAACCTATGATGTTATGCCTTGCAGTTTCGTAAATGAAAGCATTCGATTCCCAAAAAAAAAAAAAAAAAAAAAAAAAAAAAAAAAAAAAAAAAAAAAAAAAGCTTCTTAGTCAATTTCTACTGTTCTGTATGCGTTTTTGAGACTATAGGGTTTTTCATCAAGACCTAAACTTCTTTCAAAGGTGTGCCAAGCCAAATTGGGGATGAAAGTGACAAAAATGATGATGTTCATGTTTTTCTGAGTGGAAGAGATGCCAAGCGCTTGATGCAAGATGAAAACAGTGTTTCTTACAAGATTGAGGAATTTACAGTATGTACATCTTAGGTTTTGATGGGTTACATTCTCCTATAAAAAAAACACTTATTTGAAGACTCGATAAAGCTCATGAGTGGCCACTAAAGTGGGATGATATTGTAGATTGGTCAATCATCCACAACTACTTTCTTAGTCATTGGTTCTATTTTTGGTAGGTCTTAGAATCTAGAATCCATGCCAGTATGATAATCAAATATCATAGCTTTTACGGAATTTATGAGCATTGAAAGTGTTTGCTCTTTCAATATGGAACTCCAGACCTGTCAACGTTGGATTCATGCACATTTCTTTCAGATATAGTTTGGGTAAATGCTTATGTATCCTGTTTCAAGAGGAAAGTTAGTGACATAAGCTTCTTCATCAACTATAAGTTGATGAATTTATGCCGAGTCACAGTATGAGGAATTTTCATAGAGTGTACTGCTAATTGTTTATGTTATGCTAATGGATAGTCAATGTTGTGTCTGTGGTTTGATGTTGCTATAGTTGTATCTAAGATTTACATGTTCTGTCTTATTAACTTTCTTATAAGCCGATGCTTGACGTATATTAATGTAGAATGCTGTCTATTATTACGGGACTGTTTTTATGTTATTATCTTTGCCAATAATATAATTGATCATTTTATTATTGGGAAAAAAAGATTATTTTATTTTAAAAAAATACTATTCATGATGAATATTACTAATTGCCATGAATTTTAAAAAAATTTATAAATGAGTCACATTATTTATCACTTATGATAAAAAGATATTTATTAAAAATTTCATGTTTAATATTGATTGATATATTAATTATTGTTATTGACAATATAAAACTATGAAATGGAAAAACTAGATAAAGTCTTTGTCCCTTGCTGTACGTTGCATGTGTTTCTGACTAGAAAGCCTTCCTCGTATTCAACAATGAATCTTCAAGTTAGTAAATTCAAACGCGTCTTCTTCTCTTTTCCTCTTCTGCAGGGTTTCTTAAAAATGTTCCAAAATGGAAGGACATGACGTTACTCTGGCCCAAAAAATTGTTCCCAAGACAATATTTTTCAAATATATTATGATTATGATATTCTTTAATATAAATGAAATTAATAATTCTGCATGCAAAAATACCATATTTTACAATTAAAAAATTATTTTTTAAGTTAAATTTTAAAAGATTAAATTTTCAAGAAAATGATTTCAACTACAAGTAAATATATTTCTATTACTCCGTGCTAATGCTTCAAGGTAGTAATACTATAGATTGTGTTTGGTTTGATGGATTTATTTTTAGTGTCTGGGTTTATTGACAATATTTTAAAACTCATTTTGTACAAAATTTATATATAAATTGTAGTTAGAAATTTTTTTAACTTATTCAGTGCCCATCGAGATGTCTCAAATATAATTATATATCTCCATTAGGATGATAGTAATGCCTATAAAAAAATAGGCAACTTGAAGTTAGACATTTTTAATTCCTGAATATTGAGTAACGAGACACAAACTTGCGTACGTTTTGATTCGCATTCATGGATTTCAAGCATAGATATGCTTTTTGAGAAAATCTCTTGTTACCCAGGACTGGGCTTGGAAACAGGGAAAGAAAGGACATGTTTTTTTTAAAAACAAAAATAAAATATTCGTTTATTATTTTTATATGAATATATAGGAGTCACTTTATATGATACTTTATATGTGAATAAGTTTATGCTATTTACGTCCACATGCAACTTCCACCGCTATAATATTTGTGTAAGCACAAATAGACACTTTGCAATTAACAATTTCATTTAGAAAGAAGTTCATTATTTTCTTTTCTTTTTTTGTGTGATTTTTGAATGGTTTGTGATTTATTAGTGTGATTGGATGCATTTGGAAATGATAGGATGGCACGAAATGAATAAAAACTAATCCAGGTTTTTTGTTCAAAAATAATCGTTCAATTTATTTTTTTAATTTTAAAATAACTATTTTCTTCATTACACTCTTTATTCTATTGTCTTAGAATCCAAGAATAACTTGGGCGAAATTTCATCCAAGGATAAATAATTTAACGATAACTATCTTAAAATGAAATTATATATTAGTTAAACTTTAAGTGAGATTTTAAAATCAGTTACTTGCAATTATCTCAAATTTTAACACCACAGGCATTCAAAAAAAAAAAAAACACAGGCATTGAAAAATTCGATAAAAAAAAAAACACAGATTAATTAAATCTGAACTCAGGCATTCAGTTATTATTCCTGCCAATATATTCTTCACTTTCTAGTTTATATAGTTTCTCATCAAGTGAAAGAAGCTCAGCCCTCTAATTAGTCTTTTTTCTCTAACCTTAATTTAAGTATTTCCTTGTTTTTATTTTCTATTTATAATTCATTTTTTATTTAAATTACCATATTATTCAATTTTTTTCTTTTGCCTCAAACAAATTAGCAATCTCGTTAAAATTAATACTTTCACATAAATAACAATGACAATTGGTCAAATAAAAGAAGCTCATGAGATTTGAATCACCTAAAATGAAAAATTACATTAACAGAAGTGTATCCAATTAAGTGTGATTTCAATGTAATTTAGACCCTGTTACTCGCTTTTAATACCTCAAACGTTAGATTGAAAATCCAAAAAAATCAGTTTGAGCTCAAACTCATGTTTATCTTGGCTTTAAATACATTAACCCTTTTTAATTTTATAATTTTAGTTTAAATTTCTCTCTCAAAATTATTAAATTATGTGCATAATATGTGTGTGTGTGTGTGTTTTTTTTTTTTTTTTTTTTTTTTTTTTTTTTAGCAATTTTACATCTAAACAAACAAGTTGAATTTGGCAAATTGACCTGATGATAGTGGATTTAAATTTTTTTAAATATAATTTTCTATCGGTATTCATGATTACTTTCACAGGCTTGTTGCAATCTTTGTGAGCCCTAAAGTGAACTTTCTTCTGTTCACACAAAAAAAAAAAAAAAAAAAAAAAAGGGGGGGGTGAACCTTCTTCTTGGGCCTTGAACCTTAAATTGAATTTGGACCTCAAATCAAGGATAATCAAATTTAATGTGTTTCCTTCTAGGGGTTTACCATGTTAGTCTTTTACAATATGACAAATCAATCTTTGAATCTTGGTTGGAATGGGAAAACTCGGATAGGATTGTCTTATATAAGAGAATATTTGTACTTAGCAAAAAAATAAATAAATATATATGTGTGTGTGTTTTGCCCCCTTTCAAAGTGTCATAATTACTTTATTTTAGCTTCCTCATTGTTGTAAAACTTAGACTATGAGACCATGAGTACTCATTTCTTATATATACACATGAAGGAAATGATAGGCTTAAGTAGAGAGAAATTCTTATATGAACCGGTTTATCACGTCATCTATAGTCTAATTAGTTAAAATGCAAAAACCCAATTAATATTAATCCTGGAATGCAATTCACATTGCTACTTCTGAGAAAGTATTAATTTTAATGAAATTGTTAATTTGTTTGAAGTAAAAAACAGATGAATAATATGGTAATTTACATAAAAATAATTACAAATAAGAAAAATAAAGCAAACAAATGCTCTCTCTTTTTTTTTTCAAGAGGAATTACTTAAGAGGAAGCACTTAATTTAAGGTTAGAGGAAAAAGACTGTTACGTTTTTGAATTAATAAAGGGTATGATAAGATCGCTTATCACTTCAACCATTAGCTTGTTAATTGCATATAAATAATATATAGTTAAGATATCATTGTTGCAAAATTTAAGCACGGCGAAATTCAAAATTTTTTTTCTGAGGTTAATACAAACATCAAATATATATCCATATATATATATACGTGGTATTTTTAAATTCTCAATCCCTTCATTATGTACTTTATTATTGTCCTGGTAAGTTTTCTTCCCATTCTTTTTACTCCCTCCTTTAGCATTTCCCTTATTGGTGTTAAGAAAGTACAAATTTTTCTTGTCCAACAAAAAAGTACAATTTTTTTACTTGTGCAGTAAAAACCTGACCTCATCCAAAAATGAAACCATGAATGATTTTTTTTTTTTTTTTTTTAAAACAAATTATAAAAGATTCAGTCAAGTCAACCATACTCAAAATTTGCAATAGCGTGACGCGTAACGAATCACAGTAAATCTCAAGGATACTGTAAATCTAGAAGGGCGAAAAAAAAAACACACTCTTTTGGGGAAAAAAAGAGTAAACTCGCTTTCTTTCATAAGTACTTTTCTGGGATTGTCGGATTTCCTCAAGAAGTACTTGGAAGGAACAAAATTCAGTTCGGTCATTCATTCATTTCATCATCATCATAAATCTAGGCCTCCATCCAGAAAAACCAGAATCAGGTGATCTCATCTGCCAACCAAACATAGACATTTTCTCTCTCCTCCTTCTTCCAAACATTTTTCGCTTCGACTAAAACTATATTGTGGTCTGTTTTGCAGCGACGATGGAGGACCTTGGCTTCAAAGATCAACAAATACATGTTAAGGATTCTTTCTTATTACAATTTGTCAAAGATTCTTCCCACACTGAATTTTTCTTGGCTGAGGTATTTTCTGTTCACTGTGAATGAATCAGCCAAAAAGGTTTATTAGAAAAGATCCCATTTTTACAATGAAAATACATGTTCTATATACAGTTATTCAACCTCTTTAATACTCACTATTAAGTTCTGGGTTTTGCCCTGCAATGAAATGGTTTGTTTATTCTGTTAATTAAATGCTTTTATCCCTCAAATTTCTGATGGATATGAAAATGGCTTGTACTTCATTGCATTTGTATATTTAGATCGTGCAATTGGAGAATATATACAAGGACATGGGAGAAAAATCTGTGTCTCTGGAGTTCTGTCAAGGGCTTGCAAAGAAGTTTAGGTGAATTAAGTCGTTTTTTTAAGTTCAACATTCCACAAAGATGATGATTTTGTTTAGTGTTTACATCCAGTTTTATGATTTGGTTTACATTTTTGTAGTTCCTCATGGATTCGTGCTGGGAAAGATCCTATAACTTGGGAACAGGTTATCATTGTTTCTTCCTTTTTAATGACCTTTTGGGTTTTGTTCATAACATGTTTTAAATTCTGTCTTGTTTTTTCCCTTGAGTTTCAGGTGCAAGATTGGTTCAAAAACAAACAGATGAAGTCAGAAGCTGAAGAAGTCCCTTCTTCACCAGCCAACTCATCGAAAGTTGTTGGTTCTTCTGATGCATCTACTGTTACTGATGAATTTGAAACTTGTCCAAATCCAAAAGGTTATTTTTTCTTCAAGCTTTCTAACATATTAAATGGCTCCAATGCAGAAAAGGAAAATAAATATGTGGATGGAAATTGTTTTTGTTATGTTCAGATAAGTTAATGGGGCCCAAGAAATTACACTGAAATAATTGATGGTAACCCTTACAATGTCCCTAAAAAGTATTTCTCTAATCCTTAATATAAGACATATTTACCTCATTTAATTATATTAAGAAAGTTAGTCAAGTTAGTTCATATGATGTGTATTTTCTAAAACACCCTAACTCGTCTTCTTTAATTCCCTCATTTCCTCTCCTCCTTAATTATTGTTGAGGGAGCATGAATAAGGGTAAATTAGGAAAAGCTTGACAAATATGAAAACTATGTCTTATATTTAGGACCGAGATCAACTCCTCAAACATGTCTTATATTAAGGACCAAAGGAGTAAATAACTTGAGCCTTGAAGAGGATTACCCAAGAAGCAAAGACACTAAACCATGAAGTTTCACCGGTTTCTCTTGTTCTTCTTTATTGTGGCTTTGAAATTACATAGGAACATTTTTCATTAGAGTATGTGGTCATCAATTGAAGTCACCGATCTCTTAGATTGTGTTTGGATTGATGAGGATGTGAGAAAGGAGAGGTTCGATTTAAATCGAAATTAAGGGGAATGCCTTAGCGAAGTCTTTTCTCTGCACTCTCTTCAATCCAAATATGGGGTGACCCTTAAAATGTAAGATTGAAGTCTTTTCATTTATGTCATAATTGATCTTCACTTTCTAATATGCTTCCTTTGGTCCTAAATGCAGGATCTGGTTGCGGGGCTTGCTTTGGTCCTAAATGTGAGATCCCAATCTCTTTTGTCTACCATCTTTATTATTCCCCCTAACTACCCTTATAGTTATATTCTTGTATTAATGAGGGATGAGGGATATTTTAGGAAAACCAGCAAACAATTTTTTGTAGATAAATAATTTAACGAATTTTTTTTCAATTTGTATGGATTTGTCAACTCGTTCTCGTACATTTAGAACTGGAGAGAGTACCACTTAACAGAAATATCAAATATATCACCTGAACTACGGTAGTTATTAGGTACCTCACTGTCTAATTGTGATTCTATGATTTCTGTAAATTTTAAATAAACTGAACTTGTAATAGTGAGGCAAGTGAAATGACAGGCAATTCAAATTTTGAGCTAATAATCACTTTCTGATCTTAATATCAGATGAAAAAGTTCCTGATATTTCAGAGTTGGCATTTGAAGCTAGATCTGCAAAGGATGAAGCATGGTGAGGGATTTTCTTCTGGTTGAGTATTTTAGACGTTGAAAAGCCTTCCTTTGCTGCATATCTAGATTTCCAACTGTAACAAGAATGAAGACGACCACTTTTTACTTCTAAAAAGAGAGCAGAATCTGTCTATGGGAAGAAAAGGGAAGTGAAAGGAAGGGATAGCTAAATTATAGCTTTCCTTTGCTTTGTTTCAAGAATTTTTCTTCTCATAGATTTCCTAAATTATGAGAACTTAAAGTAAAAATTTTAAAGGAGGAAAGACTTTGGATGATTTGAGAGGGCTAGTGGAAAATCCTTTATTATCATTTCTATAAACTCCCAAATGTGAGAACTGTTTCAATGAACCCTTCCATTGTTTTCGCTTCCCCTCATCCAAATGTTCCCGGAGTCAGCAAGCTATTGTATCTCATGTTTGTTTGAATTTCCATTTACAGGTATGATGTTGAGTCATTTATTTCCTACAGAGTTGTCAGCAGTACTGGTGAACTTGTAAGCTTTTCCCTTTTATAATCTACTTGCTTTTGGACCATCAATTGAACAAGTCTTTTGTCAATTTATAATTTGAATTTATTTACACGTTTCAAGTTGAGTCATAATTGAATTCCACTGGAGCCTGAACTCTATTATTGTCTATCTTTCTTACCTTGCTTTACCAACTGTAAATTGTCATGACAGGCATTTTTTGTTCTTAAAGTCATCCATCTTTCATTTCATTCCTTTCCATTCTAGTATCAACAAGGCCCATTAATGAGGCAAGAAGCTAAATACCCCATTCTAAAACTTCTAGGGGTTGTTACCCAGTATTTTGCTAAATACCAGATGCTGGAAATTGCTCCAAGATAGGTGTTGAAGAAAGGTGAAATAAATGTATTCGTCTTATAAAAAAAATTACACCAAAAGGGCATACCCCTATTACAAAATGATGAGCTGCAAGATATAACATATCAATCTAAAAGATGTTAACTTTTCTACCTAACATCCTTGTATATCTATTTCTCCCCGCTAACAAGTGTTTCTGATACAACCACTTTTGTTACAAAGACATATAAGTGGAAACTTAGTAAGATGCAAGAAAAGTGAAGCAACTTTATGATGATCAGAGCATTGTCCTTGAGACTCCTAACATTAAGTAGAAAGAAACAAAGAATTAGAGTTGCTATTGGGTTGCTATAGGCCTGGTCTAGGAGAGGATAGCATTGGGGACCGTGTTACTTTTTGGCTTATAGTAGTGGTTGGAGTCTCATAGCAGAAGCAGGCCATATCTTGTATTCAGTGTAGTGAGGAGAGACCGATCTCTCGAATGCCAATGGCTTCTGTTATGTTGTTGTGAGTTGTTCTGTGTTTTGAGCACTATTTTCTACTTTTAGAGATATCTGGGTGTAACAGGGGAATAGGGGTTTGGCCAGACTCAGTGCGAGTCCATTGGGATTTCCCTCATTTATTTCTTTTGTTGTCTGAGGTGGTTTGGGCATGTAAAGAGAATACCATTGGATGCACTAGTGAGCAGTGAGGAAGATAGATCAAGTTGTTTAAAGTCCAGTTAAAAGGGGTAAAGAAAGACGAAGAAAATGTTCAATGAGGTTATTGAGCGAGATTTCTTAATTAACAATTTATCCCGAGATTTGATTTTTGACGAGCTTAATGGCATCGTTTGATCCATGTAGCTGATCTCACCTAGTGGGATTAAGACTCTGTTGTTGTTGTTGTTGTTATTGTTTCTTTTGTTGTCCTTCTTGTATAGTTTTACTGTTTCTTATCAGCAGGGCTATAATAGTTTCCATTTAACTTTCATTTCTTCTACAATTCTATGACAAATTTGAGCACTATTTGGGGGTTTCCTGTGGAAAAACAAAAAGCATTCCTGTCTACCAAATAGGATAGAACAGAGCAAGAACCTATGCTTTTGCCTAGTTTACATATTGTTCCACAGTCCACACAGATATAGAAGTAAGAGCTGATATCAACCAACCCGACCCATCAAATTTTTAATCGCTTTAACCATCCTTCTTTGCCTATCTGCCATGAAAACTAGTCAACGATGAATAAATGTTTAGACAATGTGAAGTCGCTCCAAACTAGCCGCTTTAAGATAGTTGTTAAAAGTTGCCTGAAGTTGATTTTTTTTAAAAAAAAAAGAAAAAATCATTAAACTGACTTCAATATTGCAACTTACATTTTAACTTAAAAACCTCAGATCCCTTATGTAAGGGGCTATTCTCTTTCACTTTTTTCTCTGCAATTCTAGTTGTCGTCTATCTGCTTAATTCTACCATGTTTAATCCTTCAAAAATCTAATATGATGCTCCCACCAGTGTTATTAACGGAAGAAAGGAATCATAACCAAATACTAGCTCCAATCCTAAATATAAGACCTAGTTGACTTTTTAATGGAAAGATTGAGGAAGCTAAATAAATTATATAATCATATCATATATGTTGTGTTTGATTAAATTATATATCAGTTTATAAGTAAGACAAAATTAGTTTGGAGAGAAAATCCGATAAATGTAAATACTTAAAAGTAATTTAATTAGCTTCCTTAATCTCCTCAAAAAAGTCAACTGGGTCTTATATTTGTGCCGAGGTAGTATTGCAAAACATAAAAGTGTCAGTGGGGACGCTAATTGAAGACCTTGGATCTTTTGATGCAATTTAAGGAAGTACGTGTAAGATATGCTGGGTTCAGTAAATCTCAGGATGAGTGGGTGAATGTGAAAGAGGATGTGCGTGAAGATCTATTCCATTAATACCCACTGAGTGTGACAAGGTCAAGGAAGGAGATCTTATGCTATGCTTCCAGGTAACATTTTCCACTATCTTATCTTTAATAATTGTAGCAGCAATGGATACTAAATAATTTGTACAAATTAAAGAAATTAATTACGATGGTTATTTGTAAAAAGAAGTATTTCGGTTTCGACTTCCTTGATGAAAAATCCCCTTAGCAGGTGCAATCGACATGAATAGTTTAAGAATAAAAAATTACAAATTTGGAAGGCAAAATAAATTGAGGTCTTATATTTAAGATTAAAACAAATATCTTTATTAGCTTTTATAATTGGAATCGGATGGAGCATCTTTTAGTTTACTGATATTACAATTGATATAACTAAGATGAAGTTTTTTTTTTTTTTTTTTTTTTGAAAGTGTTGGGATTCTCTAAAGCTTTTATGGTTATCAACAGGAAAGAGAAGATTACGACTTATATTGTGATGCTCGAGTTGTTAAAATCCAAAGAAGGCTTCATGACGAGACAGAGTGTAGGTGCATCTTCCTTGTAAAATACAGACATGATGACACTCAGGTGATTTTTTATGAACATGTTTGCTGTCCTTAGATTCACAATACATTAATGTTTATTCTTGCTATCAAACATGTCAGACAAACTTCCCAACCAAAATTTGATTCAATCCTTGATATAAGAGTATCTATGTAATATCAGATTATATATCAGTTTATAAGCTTAGGGAAATTTGTTTGAGAAAACATGAGAAGTACAGAAGATAAAATGGATTGGGATCTTATATTTTGAACCAAATCTAAGTTCACAACTAACTCTTATATTAGGGACTAGAAGCAATAACTTATTTCCATGTATGTGGCAGGAGGTAGTTCCGTGGAACAGGCTATGCCGGAGGCCTACACAAGGAGGAGCCTGCAGTATCCATCAATCCCATAGCAGACTTGTGGGGGTGAGGATGAAGCCAATTGATCAGTCTTATGACCTTTAAGAGGGCCTATGCGAAAAACAGCTCTCTGAGCAGAGGGAAAATGATACTTCTTTTTTAGTCTTTAATATATGACATATTTACCTAATTTGATTAAGATTCAAGAAGTTAGTTAAACTAGTTAATATGACATGTATTTTTAAAACACCATAATTATTTTTTTTAATTTTCTTATTTCTTTTCTCCTTAATTATTGTTAAGGGAGTATTAATAGAGGTAAATTGGGAAAAAATTAACCAATATTAAAATTATGTTTTATATTTAGGATTAAGATTAATTCTTTGAATACATCTTATATTAAAGAACGGAGAGAGTAATTAAGAATATATTAAACCATCACCTGGGCCTCAAACATGCATCCCAACAGCTAAAAGTGGATTTTTACCTTTTGTTGATGTTTGGAATAATGTTTCTTTCATCTGGCTTATGGGATCTACCTGACTATTATAATTTTGTTATTTTTTCTTAAAATTAATGTGAATATAGAATATATATATATATATATATCCATCAATTAATAAAGTTCATATTCTCTTCTGTCATTTTATATCTAAAGTTGCCTTCTCACTAATCATTCAGATAATTTTCAGTTTGTGGAACTGACTTCTATAAAAATCAATTTAAACATGACTCATATGATAACATTTGACTTTTACCTCCTTGAGTTTGCAAAAGTTAAATTAGAAGGGGAAAAAAGAAAAGTTACATCTATTACCGCTAATCCATACACATCCTTATTCTAATTACAAACATCCAATTATTAATTGGATTCCATTGAAGTTCCACCAAGAGACAACCCCATTTTCATTTTCAAGAGTTATCTGGTTTTTCTAAGTGGTTTACTTAAAATTCCCTACTGATTATTTGCAATTTCGGTAGTTACATTCCCAATTTGTAGAATTAATTTGAACTTCTCTTTTTCACACACTGGAATATTGAAATCACTTAGAACCCGTTGTAAATTTCAGATGTAAATCATTTCTGAAAACCATATAGCCCACTTGGGAACGGGGTTAAGGAACCAGCGGGATACAATATCATTAGGTTACATGGTTTCCCCAAGTATTTTTCTTGGAATTCATGACTTATTATACTCCTTCGATCCTACATACAGGGTAGAGAGAGAGAAAAAATTTGTCGTCTTTATAAAATAGAGACAGAAAATTTTCATTGAATATACCATTTCACCCTTCATTTTTTATTGTTTTAACTTTGTTCTTGTGGGTATAATATATATTAAATAAGGTTAAATTTGAAAATTTGTTGAATTTTATGAAAAAGTTAATAAATTCAAGGTTTTTCTTGGTATATGTGAATCATGCTGTAAATGACTTATATATAGTAGAGTATATAATTTCAATAGTTTCATTAGAATCAGTTATAAATTATGGATAAATCGCTTGTGAAAAACAAGTAAACCACTTGGAAATGGGGTAGTCTCTTGGTGAAACTTCAAAGAAAATTCAGTAGAGGATTGAGGGCTTAGTAGAGTCCTTAATTGTCAATTTTCCTCTTGGAAAATGTGTTATTTATTCTTTTTAGTTTGGCTAAAGAAAGTGTAGTACCAACAATAAATAATAAATGATGAATCAAGTCCATAGTTCTTGTGAAAATTCAAGAATCATGCACTTTTGTCCATTAGACCAAGATGGGAAAAAACCCACCAACGGGAGAATCAAGTATAGCCAAAAAAAAAAAAAGTATAGCAGAAGAAGCCGGTTTATTGCCATATGAAAAACTAACATTTGAATTCCACTAAAAGATACACTTATATTTAGTATCTAATGGTGTCTTAAACATGATAACCTTTGATAAAGGATACATGTACCCAACAAGGGCTGCGGCTTGTACTTAAAATGGTAAGAAAAAGACTTGTGTCGTTTAACTCTCCCACCATAAGTGCGCTTGATCCGGATCAGTGAGGACAAAACTTTAGATACCAGGATAAAAGCAAAAAAAAAAAAAAAAAAGGATACATGTCCCTCTGAAAAAAGGGGAATAAGCCCAAAATTACAAGGTGAGGGTCGGAAACCCCTCAACAACTGGGATAACTGAGTATGACGCAAAAACTGGAACATATGCTGAACTGAAATCCTGCTAGCAACTCACAACTCCTATAGCATCTTGTAAGAATCGTACCATTTTCCTTACAAGTGCTATAGGTTGATGATCTAAGCTTTTGATTTTCTGGAATTAATGTCGTTCATTTCCCACCCCCATTGGATTCGTCTTCACCCATAACTACCTGCCGAGCTTTAAGAATTTTTTTAATTGTATTTTAAATATTATCATTATTCCCAAGTGTGGTTATACAAAAATAAGACACTAATTTCGACTCCCTTTAGTAAAAAACTCAATTTAGTACCTTGAAATTTTGCACTCGTTAATCTAAAGACGGTGTAGCCATCCTTCACCCCGTTTGTTTTTCCCTAAAAACCCACAATTTTAATACTCAAAAGATAAAATTCAAAATTAACCCAGTGGTGGACAAATTGATGATGATAACACATCTAAGATGGGGCTAGGATTTTTATCAAATAAAAATAAATCCTTGTCAGTCTGCCAAGCGTCAAAGTGATCAATGGCCTAGGGACCAGAATCTCCAAGCAATTGGCAACATAGGTTTTCCTGTCAGATTTCTACATACAAATGATAACAAGAGCTAGTCATCAAAACTTGTTGGGCTCTGGACCATGCCACTTCACATTCAATCAATGGGGCTCCTCATGAGGATATCCAGAGTTGACAAAATAATAAAATCTCAAGGACGCTGGTCAAGAAACCGTCCTTCCATAGCAAATAGATGCAATATAGAGGTTCTTTGCCCACTTCTCCTGCAAAAGCAGTCATAATATGTTAAAACCAGAGACTCTAAATACCTTTTTTAATAGGAAACAAGCAATAAAGACATCATTGAAATATTATCCTACCTTGACATGTACACTGGGAAAAGACGAGGTTCTCAGTGTTTCCTGTGTTTCATCCGGAGGTTTCCTCCTAGGCACACTGAGGACAAATGCTGCTTGATCCCAAGTTGCTGCGGTTGATGTGATACGATATCCGTAATCCCATCGTTTGTGAATCCCTTCACTGGGGTAAAGAAAATCTAGTTCAACCACCTGAAAGGACATGAATACTTGGAGTTGGCTATTTATGGTCCCAAGATAAATATTTTGGTAAAAGAAACAATAGGTCAAACTCTTGTCCAAAATATAACCTGATCAGAAAATCCTGCACCACGAGACATAACTACTGCCCATCTGCTACCAGCAGTGGCCATTGCAGTGACATAAAAGCCCTCCCTCCATTTTTTGTTTATCCACTTAAATGGAAATGAATCACTCACTTTGTAGGATTGCTGTACAAACTGTGTGCCTGGATTCCAAAAACCAAGTCAGGAACCAAGTCAAAATTGACAAGAGAACACAAAAAGGTATGCTTGAGAGACTAACCCTTAGACATCACTACTAACGAACTCCCATTTGTAGCTCCAGCTATTGCGCTAATATAGAAATTTTTTTCCCATTGATCCATTATCCATTCCTTCGAATACATGAAAACAAAATTACTTCCAAATAAAGACTGAGATGCCGAAAGTACTGTTTATATGGGGATGTAAACTTAGTGATAATCATAAGCAGATTGAGATTACCTTGTGGAGAAAATAAGGAGAGAGTTCATAAACCTGGCCAGTAAAACCAGTTCCTGCATCCATGATTAGGGCCCACAGGTTCTGACATGAAGCCACGCTGCTAATATATAACCCATCCTCATTTCCTTTCTCGATGTGCTGGGACAGCCTTGCATCAGCCACATTGTAATGATATCTACAAAGGAAATAGAAATGTCAAGGGCACAAAAGTTCCTCAATATCAGATACAGTATAAGAATTGAAAAATTCTAAGCAACCATTTCCAGTGTTAAAAGAGATCAAATCTGATGTGAGTTTAATGAACATCGAATGAACCAACACAGAATTAACAAAGATGTTAAGAAGAACCAAATTCACAAAGATGGTACAGCTGTAAGAATCTCCCTGTCCACAATTAACATAACAAGGGGGGAATGCCCAGTGTCTCATTGCATGTCATAAACTTTAGTTTTTGTTTGATGATCAGATCATTGCATAAACTCTAAGATATAAGTGCATGCTTAACCCACAGTAGTTAATGGCTTGACAGCTTAAATTACCTTTGTTTCATTGGTCTGCGAGCATTGTAAACGCTTATCCATTGTGTTGCTGGCATACCCATGCGGATCTTCTTTTTAGGTTGTTCATCATCCTCTTCTTCCATGGCCAACCGACCTCTCTTATGACCAATGAGCTACAACAGAATTAATTTAAAAAAAAAAAAAAAAAAGAATTGCATTCAGAAAGGACTGCAAACTTCAGATGCATATCACACAACAGGAAGGTCATGGGAAGATCAATACCTTTTGTGCACCTTCCGTATTAATTGGCCTAATATCTGGATTTGGCCCAACAATGCCATCAAACAGAGAAATATATTTTGCATAGTTAGGATCTTCATCGAACTTCAAGTTAACCACATGCTCAACGAAATGTCTAAAAGGCATGGGGCAGAAGCAACATAGGCTCTCCGGAGAAGTTCCCATCTTCTTTTGCAAACAAGAAACCCTTTGTTTTCTCCCTGAGAAAAGCATGTTAAGAACTGATATTCTGAATATACTTATAGAAGGGTATTTCTCAAACATGTCCAACCTGATATCCCTGCCAAGGGAGACGACCTCGAAGAAGGAAAATCAATGTGTAAGCAAGTGATTCCAGATCATCTCTCCTGCTGCCAGTTCTTCCCAAGTGTGCATGCACACTAGCATAGCGAACTGTACCCCTAAGAAAACAGATTATAATACAAGAAGCCATAAGTTTGCAGAGAATTGAGTAAACTACGTAAAAAAGATTGACTGAACCTAATTCAATACCTGAAAACATCTGGACGTTGGTCATATTCCACATGCATACCCGTTGCAACATCCTTCCATCTAGTAGCTGTTGGCTCAAAAACAGCAAAGTTATGAAAAAGATGTAACTGAATGCTGTCATAAAAATGAACAGAAAGGAAAGCTATTTAGATAATACTCAATCACACCTAATCCAAGATCAACAAGAAACAGCTTTTTTTCATCAGGGGTCCCAGGAGGACCAAGCAGAAAATTTTCAGGCTTCACATCTCCATGCACATACCTGCCACAAGATATAGCCATCAAGTTTCAGAATGATATTTGCCTCTACTAAGCAGAAAGTCAAAGAGAATGGCTCTATAAGAAGTTACTCACAGTCTGATACAATATAAGAAAAAACCAAATGATTTTAAACCAATAAGCAGCTATA
This sequence comes from Acacia acuminata, assembly GCA_019022655.1. NCBI lineage: Eukaryota > Viridiplantae > Streptophyta > Magnoliopsida > Fabales > Fabaceae > Acacia > Acacia acuminata. The sequence continues at coordinate 554,260 of JAFJYI010000045.1, forward strand.
AAGCTAAGAGTGAACTGCATTAACTTCCCATGTTTACTTTCAAAATTTCATATGCCTATTTAATCCTTGTTCTATGTTTTGACAGATATATGACGTTACTTCATCAAAAACTACAGAGATATCCCTCCAAAGTATAAACCACACTTTCCTTTCTATCATACCATAAAGGGAGGTCCATGTAACTAATTCAAACCTTGGAAGATCTCAATAATTTTACAGTCAAATAAATAAATAACACTCATTCTCACAATTACAGAGAAAATTCTAAATTGAATGAACTCAACCAGCTTACAAATAAACATGAAGACTGTTTGAAGACAAAAGTCAGGAATTACCCTCGAGAGTGCATCTTTTCCAATATGGATATTGCTTCAATGGCAATACAAGCAACCATTTCAGTGGACATTCTGGATTTGACAGAAGAATGTAAGCTGAGTAGGTAAAGATCAAAAGGCACACATTTTAGTAAATAGTTTATTGATGATCGAGTTTAGAAAACTCACGTATGAGAGTTATTATTCCAAACATCCCATAAACTGGGTCCCAGCATATCCATAACCTGAAAGCATTAAGGTCTAGAGTTAAAAATCCAGTCCTCAAATGACAAAATCAGATAGAAGGAACATTGGAATAGTTCAAAATTTTTACAATCAATCATAAAGAATATGTCTAAGTAGCATACCATGATATAATAGTCACCTTGCTTTCCCTTGTAGTGCACTCGTGGCACACCGTGACTTCCACCAAGATTACTGCGCAAATAGAAAATTAGGTAATGTGAGATAAAAAATACACACCCAAGGCTTTAAACAAAACCACACTCAGGCCACCATAAACATAATAAAGAAGTGAAAGATAAAGGGAAAAAGTCGAAAGGAGCAATAAGAACACCTACGTGTACACTTGCCACTCATATGGCGGTCCATAGTTACATCCTTTACTACTTCTATGCTCAAATTTTAGGGCAACCTGGTAGAAAAAATAATGAACAGTGAATTCCAAATTTGATGATGAAATTAAGAAATTTAAGAAACAGGAGATATCACTTATCACCCAATACTGTAAAGAAGCCTATACCTCTACAGCTCCAGGTCCAGTCCTTTCATTCATATTTACACCAGAAATTCGTCGACCAACATATACTTGTCCAAATCCACCCTTACCCAGTTTTCTATCAATTTTATACATAGGAGAACCGCCAACTTGAACCTGTACCCAGAGAAGAACAATAGTTTAGCAATCACGAAATTTACAAAACCTACATATGCTGCATTACCGACTCTCAGAATCATTTTTTTTTTCATTTAATCTTCTATTCCATTCTATATATCAAATGGCTTAAGCTCAACATTACAGCGTCCAGTGAAGGAATAGACAATGTTTGCCATCTCAAGAGACATACGTTACTCTCACCAACTAACACATGTAAGCAACAAAAATGCCAACAAGGTACAAAGAAAGTTAATATGCATAAGAATATATTAATAATCAGAACGGGAAAAAACCAGACCTTCTCAGGAAGCGGAGCGGTGCTCCCCTCATCTTCACCGGCATTGCCCTTATCGTTGCTCCGGCCTCCACCACTATCGTAGTCATCCATCTGCTTCTCTCCAACCTCTTCTCTCTCCGCTCCACCAGCGACAGCTTCACCAACACGAACACCTTCGTTCAAACCCTTGATCTCGTCCTCCTTAACCGGTACAGCTACCTTCTCATCGACCACCTCCTGCTTCTGTTGTTTGTTAGCCTTAGGCTCAGCTGCCGCCGCCGCCGCCCGCCTCCCCCTTGTTCTTGTTGCAATTGCTTCACCCTCCTCGATCAATGGACTAGGTTGCTCCTGCTGCTGCTGTTTCTTTGCTGCTGCCCGGCCCCTGCGCACTCCACTACGCAGCACCGGCATCGTTCATCCTCCAAATCTCATCCTCCTCTCAAGAATACCCGGAAGAATGTCAAAAATTGGAAATTGCTCGCCGTAGAGACACAGTTCACTTCCGATCACAACCCTCCAAACCCAAAACGCACAAAACCGACAGAAATTAGAGGAACGACTTCAGACAAAAGTTCATGTCAGACCTTTACGAATTTGGGCCAAAATCGCACCAGAAGAAGAAGGAAAACAAGATCAAAGCAAATAACAAGATCAACAATCCAAATTGCGATGCTATCTTCCCTAATATCTAGAAATCCGCGAATCTTTGAGCAGTTAATCGTAGAACCCGAGTTAGGGTTTGCGAAGAAATCGAACACTGTAGAAGAGAGCCGATCGACGGGAGAGAGAGACTGGCGGAACACTTGTGTACTTTGTGAGACATAGAACACAAAGTTCGATATTTTTTCCCGTAAAAAAAAATTATTGAAATTTACCGGAATGACGAAAAATTCCAAAGATATTGCTGTCACTTTTGGATCCGTCGATTGGAGAAAATTGAGCGGCCGTACCAGGGTTCGCAGACAAATTGATACTTATAGATTTTAGAGAGAAATACTCATAAAATACTATGAAAATAGGCAAGAGGAATCAAAATTACTAAAAAGGGCTCAGAGATGTGATCTCCTGGTGCGCCTACGAAGCTAACGGGGCTCCAGCGCACATGTGGAGATAAATGTGCGGTGCGATCGTGTGATCGTTTTCCCGGCTAAGGGGAGATACTTTCCTTTGGTACAAAGGAAACACCCCATAGGAGGTATATATTAAAAAATAGTGAAAATTAATCATTTAATGTTTAAAATTTCAAGTTAGTTATGACTCAATCTTTTAAATTTTGGTTTATTATAATTCAGTTCTTAGACTTTCACAAATTTAATAAATGCATTCCTAATATTATGAGGATTAAATATTGCATTTAGGGCATTATTGCCAGCACTACTTAGGATTATTTGCAAGCAAGATGAGACAAAATAAAACGGAAAGTTACATTTATGTCTAAACTAGAAAATAAAAACGGACATGACCTAAGAGCTAACATTGCCGATCTCAGACTTCGCTTGCCATAAGCGCATACTTTGCCTGGTCTTGGTGGACGATAAATTAGTGGTTTGATCCTTATCCAGCCATGGAGATACTTTCTTTGGTTAATTAACATGATGTAAATTAAAAAAACTAATAAAAAATAATCATTTGATCCTTGAAGTTTTAACTCAGTTACGCCCCAATATCTGAACTTTGATTTATTATAATTCAGTCATCAAACTTTCATCCATTTAATAAATGCATTCCTAATATTAAGAGGATTAAATATTGCACTTATGGCATCATTATCATCGCTACTTAGGATTATGTGCAAGAATGATGAGACAAAATAAAAAGGAAAGTTACATTTATTTTTGAACAAAAAAAGAAAATAAACATAACAATAGCACTAACATAGTCGATCTCGGACATTGCTTGCTATAAGCACACTTTGTCTGGTCATGTTGGACGATAAATTAGTGATGTGATCGTTTTCCGGGCAAGGATATTTGGTACAAAGAAAACAACCACAAGAGGTATATTAAAAAAATGAGTGAAAATTAATCATTTGATCTTTAAAATTTCAAGTCAGTTATGACTCAATCTTTTAAATTTTGGTTTATTATAATCCAGTTCTCAAACTTTAGTAAATTTAATAAATGCATTTCTAATATTATGAGGATTAAATATTGCATTCAAGGCATCGGCACTACTTAGGATTATGTGTAAGAAAGATAGGGCAAAATAAAAGGGAAATTCACATTTATGTCTATATTGAAAAGAAAAAAAAGAACATGACATAAGCGCTAACATTGTCAATCTTAGACTTCGCTTGCTATAAGCGCCTACTTTTCCTGGTCATGGTAGTAAAAACGCCGTTTTAAAACGTAAAAAATTGTTTTAAAACGTAAAAAACGCCGTTTTTACGTTTTATTTTGGGTTAAACGCGTTTCGTTGTGGAAAAACGGTTTTGAGTAAAAACGTTAAAAACGCCGCGAAAAAACGTAAAAGCGTAAAACGGCGAGTTTTTCCAAAAAACGCAGTTTTTAATAAGGGACTTAAGTGAAAGTTTTAAAAGTTCGGAGTGGGACTAAAGTAAGAATTTTCAAACTATTTTGGGGCAGAACTGAAATTTCAAAAATATCTGGCTCCTTTTATGTAATTAATAAATAAACATCATTTTACCCCTTATTACACTTAATTCAATACAAATGTTCTTAACTCAACTTAGTACTTAATCATACAATAATGTCCCGAGAAAATGCATTAAAAATCCCAATTTAATCATGTAAAATCATATAAAAAATATGGTTTGATCAATGACAATGTTGGACATTTTGATTGATATTACATTAATCAGTATATGTGTGTATGATGACATTGTACCTTACTTTTCTCGAATTTTTTTATATACATATGCGGTAAAAACTCCGTTTTATTTTACGATTTTACGTTTTACGATTTTTCATTCTCCTTCCGCTTTTACGTAAAAACTACGTTTTCACTACCATGTTCCTGGTCATGGTGGACGATAAATTAATGGTTTGATCCTTATCCAACCATGGAGATACTTTCCTTTATTTAACTAACATGACGTAAATTAAAAAACTAATAAAAAAATAATCATTTGGTCCTTGAAATTCCAACTCAATTACACCCCAATCTCTAAACTTTGATTTATTATAATTCAGTCCTCTAACTTTCATCCATTTAATAAATGCATTCCTAATATTAAGAGGATTAAATATTGCACTTATGGCATTATTGTCAGCGCTACTTAGGATTATGTGCAAGAATGATAGACAAAATAAAAAGGAAAGTTACATTTATTTACAGAAAAAGAAAATGAACATAACAATGGCACTAACATAGTCGATCTTGGATATTGTTTGCTATAAGCACACTTTGTCTAGTGGTATCGGGCGATAAATTAGTGGTGTGATCGTTATCCTCCCATGAATATACTTTCCTTTAGTTCAATAATCCACCCCACCATTAACAAGACATAAATTACAAAAAATAGTTAAAATTAATCATTTATTCCTTAATGTTTTAACTCAATTATGGCTCAATCTCTAAACTTCTATTTATTATAATTCAGGCCTCACAATTATATCCAGTTAATAAATGCATTCTTAATATTAAGAGGATTAAATATTGCACTTATAGCATCATTGTCAGTGCTGCTTAGGATTATGTGCAAGAATGATGGGACAAAATAAAAAGGAAAGTTACATTTATTTCTGAACAGAAAAAGAAAATGAACATAACAATGGCGTAAACATAGTCGATCTCGGACATTGATTGCTATAAGCACACTTTCTTTGATCGTGCTAGACGATAAATTATTGGTGTGATTGTGATCTTGCCATCATGGAGATGCTTTCCTTTAGTTCAAGACTCCACCCCACCATTAACATGATATAAATTAAAAAACAAATAGTCAAAATTAATCATTTAGTCCTTAATATTTTAACTCAATTATGGCTCAATCTCTAAACTTCTATTTATTACAATGCAGTCCTCACACTTTCATCTATTTAATAAATGCATTCCTAATATTAAGAGGATTAAATATTGCATTCATGGCATCCTTGTCGGCACCAAGGTTATCAAATCAGGATATGATTCATGAATTGTAAGATTCATGATTAATTTTTAGGATGATATTAATATAATTTTCAAGCCAAGATATTGTTTTTGAAGTCCTGAACAAAGAGATAGCAAGTACAAACTCTATCAACTTCTTTATAAGGTATCTGTTCAACTATGATTAAATAATAGACTGCTTAGAATTTTGATTACACTGTAGTATATTGGTTTTGGCATTTCTAGCACCTATACCATACTTACATCCTCCTTGTGGCCTCCAAGAAAAAATCAAGTTCATTTGCCCTAACAATCTTAATAACTAAAGTGAGTGCATGAAGGAAGATGTGAGACAAGCTTAAGCAAGGTTTCTAGGAGACGTATTCATTAGGAGGGCGCCAACCAGAAGGGACACTTACTTCTTGGTGCCTTACATTCAAGAGTGGGCACATCATTAACTCTGCTTAAATTAGTTTTTTTTTATATTTGTTTTGTAGTTGTCTTGATGATGTGATTTATTATTGTACTTAGGGGGACACTAGATGCTAATAGCAGTGAATCCATTGGGAAAAAAGATTTGGTATTATGACTATATGAGTGGGGTTCCAGAAACTAGACCATGCATGCAGGATAAATTCAACTAGTAAGTTATTCATTCATCATCTCTCATAATTTCGTTCATATTGCATGTTGCTATATATATAATATTGGGAAAATCACACCAAGATCCTATTTAAGGAAAATAATATAAGAAAGTCCCATAATTTGTCAATGGCAAGTAAAGCAGCAATCATTGACAAGTAAATGAGCTACCATTGACAAATTATGAGATTTTTCCGATATTATTTTTCTTAATTGGGACATTGGTGTGAGTTTTCCTATAATTTTTTTTTAATTGTATCTTCTCATAGCAGTGTATAATTACCACCCTCAAAATGGTTTCGACTGCACCAAAAACAACCTCACTAATGGCCATTGCAGATGCGCCTTCCAATGGCTGAGTCTGAAGGTATATATATCAAATTAAAGCACACATATATAGTTTATAAATATAACTAACTGACAAATTTATTTTCATTTCTTTATACTACCCAAACCAACCGTACAAGAGAAACAATTGTGAGTACTACGTGATACAATACATGAAGGACATAATCACGCAAGATCTTAAAAATATTGATCCAAATAAGGATATTATGCATTTAATTCGTTCATATATACATTTGGTCAGCTACATATTATGATATATAACTTTCATCTATTGTTTCCTTTTGCGTACAATATTTTAATGCCCCTTGCATGATGTTTAGTAAATCACAAATGAAAGAGGTGTTTGGATAGTTAGCGACATCTCTGCAACATCAATGGGAGAGTGAACCTTTGAATGATTGTAAATTTCTAGATACATATTTGTTTGTTTTCAAGTTTTAGTTTTAATAGTGTATACATATGCATCAATAATTGTAAATATATTATTATATGTTGTATTATTCTATATATGAATTAATGTAAATATGTATTTTAATTCGTTCTATACAAATGTATATGCGGGGGATGTTTAAAGTAGAAACCTCCCACTTTTTTGACAAAAAATTAGCTTTGATAAATTACTATTGTTACCTAACAACCGTTATTTATGTCAATTATATATAACGGTTGTTTAAATAAATTTTTCATTACTATCAATATATAACGGTTGTTAAAGCGGAACCATTATGTATTATGCAAGCGTTACTATATATTGTGATGGTTATTTACGTGTGCCCATTAATTGTTATCAGAATAATGATGCGCATAACGGTTATAATAGGTTTAAAATAATAAGGTTTGAAACAGTAATTTATCTACGTGGAGCACATATAGTACCTATATATATGATAGTTCGAAACCGTTATATATGACAGACAATAACAATTATAAAAGACATTTTCTATAGTATTGAATCTATACTCAAACTTTTTTCTCTTCCCTCCTCTATACTCGACTTCTTGGGTGGTAGAAGCTCTTTTCTCATTGTTAGGCGAGTTTTTTTCAAGAGGTCTCCCTCCTCAGTTTTGGCTAGGGCAGGGACATCCATATTTTGTGTTGGTTTCTATTTATTTTCATGTGTTTTTGGGTTTTCTTATGGTGGTGTTGCTTTCTTTGTGACAATAAATCAAGTTGGTGTTTTGATGGCACCAAATTGATGACTTCCTATTTTTAATTGATTTGTGATATAATTTGATATATTTAGGAAGTCATCAATGCTAAATTAAAGAGATTTTATTATGATTTTAAGGGATATCAATCTAGATGCATCATTTAGGGGATTTCAATTTAAAATACAAGTTTTTGAGTTTAGGAAATAAATAATAATAATAATAATAGGAAGTTTTCAAATCATAAATAAAAAAAGTTTAGATTTTAGTGTGTCATTGCTATTATTATATGGTTTCCTTTCTTTCTTTGACAATCAGAATGAGCAAAGCATCACGACAATTTTGAGAGGGCTGAAATCAATTGGATCAATTAGAGGCGGCAAATTGCGGATGAAGTTATGGCAATTGAATGAGATTTGATGTGGTCCCCACAATGGAATTAAAATGGAAGACCTAAAGCTATAAGAGAGGCACGTATAGAAAAGGAGGGGGGACGCAAGCAATATACCAAGACCAAGAACGGCACAGTGAAGAAAAAGGAGGAGAGATGCAGATCTGTTGAATTGGAGAAGAGTTGCAGCACACGTTGTATAAGAAGAAGGCTCCACAGTTTTGTGATCTTGTCTTTCTTCTTCTTCTCTTTATTCTGAAACCTGAATTTATTATGTTTGTTATGGATTTTCTTATAGCCATGTGTGGCTAATTTTTCTTTTCAACCTAGAGAACCTATGAACTTGTTTGGGTTTTAGATATTATTCCCACAGATTGGTTTTGCTTAATTTTATTGCAGTTTATTTAATCCTGTGTTTATTGCTATTGCTTAGTGAGTGGCCACCATTGAGCATGTTTTAGGGATTTAGGGTTGGACTTGGAAGAGAGAATCCTAAATTGGCCTTGGGAATAAATAATGTGGAATTAGGTTTAAATTTAACGTGAAGTTAGGTTTTAATCTAATTTGCGTCTAGGATAGGAATATACCTAGAAGCTCCGCATAATCAAATTAGAGTGAGCTTGATTTAAAAATCATCTTATTTAGTTGTGTGAGGCATCACATAATTGATTAAGATAGGTAGATAAATGGACCGGAAGACATTTATAGACATTAATACTCTAGATTAGCTGTTTAGGTTAAGTTAAAATTAATTTAGTGGGGATAAAATCTAAAAAAAAAAAAAACCAAACAAGGGATTAGTGACTCTAGGTTGTACTTTTTGATATTGGAATTTGCTCTTTTGTGAAAAGTCTTTTGCTACTATTAGTTCTTATTCCTTTTCTTTCTGAAAACAATTATGACTCGCTCAACTTAAACGAAACAAGGAAATTTAATATTTAATCGCTAGTTAGATTGAGTCCTCGTGGGAACGATACTTTTCTCATCACTCTATTACTTGATACAGCCCGTACACTTGCGGAGTTTAAGGTTTTCCCTATCAAGTTTTTGGCATTCTTGGGACTCAAGGCAATTAGTAATTGGTTTTAGAAATCCTTTAGTAGTTTTAGTTTGAGTTTTTTTTTTTTTTTTATTTAAAAAAATCCATTTTTTTTTTTTGTTTTTCTTAACTTTTGGTGTTAGTGTGATACTTTGAGATTTATTTGGCTTTGCAGGTACTTTGGTACATGACTAGTAGACCCAAAGCTACTAAAACACCACAGAAAATAAGGAAGATTCAAGAGCTTTTGGAAGCTACAACACCTCATATTCAAGAGGAGGAAGCAGAAGAGTCTAACACTGAAGAAATGGCTCAGGATGAAAATGATCGTTTGTGTATCAACGATTTTCTGGGAAGACAATCTCAAGGGTATCAATCGGAATCGAGTGTCGAATTTCAAGCCTACAATTTTGAAATCAAGCGGACTATGCTTAAGATGCTTGAACTCGTGGTCGGTATGCGAGGAAACGATTGGAAGATCCTAATCAACATCTCGCTACAATTTCTTGATGTTTGCAACTTATTCAAGCAAAATGGAGTTCCTAATGATGTGATTCGCCTTCGGCTTTTTCCTTACTCTACAAGGAAAAGCCAAAGAATGGCTCAACAACTTGGAGGGCAAAGATAACCTCGTGGGAGACACTGGAAGAAAAGTTTAGATCAAGATTTTTTCCTTATAACAAGATTGTGGACGCACGAGCCGCGCTTAGTAATTTCTGTCAACAATTTGGTGAACATATGTATGAGGCTTGGGAGAGGTTTAAATTGCTTGTTAGGCAGAGTCCTGGTCACAATATGGAGAGATGGGTCTTGCTTCAAATATTCGCACTGCACTGGGTTGACTCCCGAATCCAAATCGAATTGAATGTTGTCACTAATGGGGGAATTACAAAGCAACCGGTAAATCATGTCCGGAAATGCCTAGATGACTTATCCACCGACTTTCTATAGAACAACAATGACAAGGTGGTGAAGTCGGTTGATAAAGTTATTGAAGACCCTTCTTCACAGCTAATGGCAATGTTAAAAACAATCAACAAGAAGGTTGATCACTTAGCTCAAGTCAACCGATCTAGTAGTAGGCATGTGGGGGTAAATGTTGTTCATGCCCCTTGTGATTACTGTGGAAATGATCATGATAATGGACAATGCCTCATATCTCAACAGATGGAACCAGTGAACTATGCAGGTAACTACCGTGGCAACAAGCAGAACAATCCTTACTCGAACACCTACAATTCTCGGGTGGCGTAACAATCCCAACCTCTCTTGAAAATATGGAGCGACTCTTAATGAAGCATCAAGCTCTAACGCGAAACAAGTGTCACCTCCTGGCTTTCATCAATTGGAAAAGGAAGTCATCCCGACCCAAGAACCTAAATCTAATCTAGAAGCAATGATGTCTCAGTTCATAAGTTTTCAACTCAAGAATGCTCAGGATCAAGGCTCATCTATCAAGGATCTTTAGATACAAATGGGCCAACTTGCAAATGTAGTGAATGTTTTACAACAAAGAGAACTACCAAGTAATACTGTGCCTAATCCTCGTAGAGATGGGCAAGAGGAATGCAAAGCTCTTACATTGAGAAGTGGAAAGGAATTGCCTGAGGTTCCACAACCAATGAAGAAACCCTCAAAATCTGATGATCAAACAAATCTTACAGTCAATATAGAGGGTAATAAAGAGGTTGCACAGACGGTGAATGAAAGAGTCAGTGAAGAGGAAGTTGGGATTGAGTCTAACCAGGGTGAAGTGAAAAAGAAGGCTAACCAGGATAATCTTAAATGGGTACCACCTTTACCATTCCCTCAAAGATTTCAGAAGAAAGCTTTAGATGAGCGGTATAAGAAGTTTTTGGGGATTTTCAAGAAACTACACATTAACATCCCTATTCTTGAGGTGTTAGAGCAGATGCCTCAATATGTGAAGTTTCTAAAGGAGATGTTGAGTAAGAAGAAGAGGTTTGGTGACTATGAAACTGTAGCTTTAACCGAAGAGTGTAATGCTATTCTTCTCAACAAGCTACCTCTTAAACAGAAAGATCAGCAGTTTTTCCATACCTTGCATAATTGGAGAAAAGTTTCGGGGAAGAGCATTATGTGATCTAGGATCAAGTGTTAACTTGATGCCACTATCTCGTGTTCGAGAAAATTGCAACTGGGTGAAGCTCAACCAACTTTCGTGACACTTCGGCTAGCGGATTGAAGTTTAGCCTTTCCAAAGGGTATCATTGAAGATGTTCGGTTAAAGTTGACAAGTTTATTTTCCCTGCTGACTTTATTGTCTTAGACTGTGATGAAGATAGAGATCTACTGCTCATTGTGGGAAGACCTTTCCTTGTTACAGCTCGAACGCTGGTTGACATTGAAAAGGGAGAGATCAAGTTGAGGGTAAATGATGAAGAAGTTATATTCAACATGAATAAGGCATTAAAGTATCCGAGGGATGTTACAGATTGCTTCAGGGTTGACGTGTTTGATGAGGTTATTCAAGAGACTTTAGACTCCTTTTCTATAAAAGAACCGTTATTTCTTTGTTTTACTTGGGGAGATGAGACCGAAGAAGGGAATATAGTTGAATGTAAGAAGTTAATTGAAGCCTCCCCTTGTTACAAGTAAACCATTACGCCAGTTTGAGTTGTTAGAGATTGAATCAAGGCAACCTACTTCTTTGAAGCCTTCTATTGAACATGCACCAATCCTGGAGCTTAAACCCTTACCACCACATCTTCAATATGCATATTTGGGTGAATCTGAGACACTACCCATTATCATTTCCGCTTCCTTATCTGAAGATAAAAAAGAACGGTTGCTGAAAGTGATCAGGGGCCACAAAGGCGCTTTAGGTTGGACAATTGCAGTATAAAAGGTATAAGCCCGTAAATTGTAATGCACAAGATACTCTTGGAAGATGATCACAAGAAATCTGTCCAGAATCAGAGAAGGCTAAATCCTATGATGAAAGAAGTGGTCAAGAAGGAAATTATTAAATGGTTAGATGCTGGAATCATTTACCCTATTTCTGATAGCACGTGGGTCAGCCCAGTACAATGTGTTCCTAAAAAAGGGGGCATGATCGTGATCACTAATGAGCAAGATGAGCTTATCCCTACTCGCACAGTTACTGGTTGGCGTATTTGCATGGATTACAGAAAGTTGAATGATGCTACAAGGAAAGATCATTTCCCACTTCCTTTTATTGACCAGATGTTAGACCGCTTTGGTAAAGAATTCTTTTGTTTCTTGGATGGATATTCGGGTATAATCAAATTGTGGTAGGTCCCGAAGATCAAGAGAAGACAACATTTTTGTCCTTATGGCACTTTTGCCTTTAGAAGAATGCCATTTGGTTTATGCAATGCTCCTGCCACTTTCCAAAGATGTATGATGAGTATATTCTCTAATATGATAAAAGAGATAATGAAAGTGTTCATGGACGATTTCTCGGCATTTAGTGAATCATTTGAGGAGTGCTTGATCAATCTGGAAAAGGTGTTAAAGCGATGTGAAGAGACAAACTTGGTGCTTAATTGGGAGAAGTGTCATTTCATGGTGACTGAAGGCATAGTTTTGGGTCATAAAGTTTCTAAAAATGGTTTGGAGGTTGACAGAGCCATGATTTCTGTGATTGAGCAGCTTCCTCCCCCTTCTAATGTCAAAGCTATAAGAAGCTTCTTAGGCCATGCTGGTTTCTATCGTCGATTCATTAAAGATTTTTCCAAGATTTCGAAGCCCCTTTCACAGTTACTGGAGAAAGATACTCTGTTTCAGTTTAATGAAGAGTGCATGAAAGATTTTGAAGAACTAAAGAGAAGATTGACTTCAACTCCTATCATTGTAGCTCCTGATTGGTCACGCCTTTTGAAGTAATGTGTGATGCGAGTGACTATCCGTTGGAGCCGTGTTGGGACGCAGGCGTGTGAAGACTTTCCATCCTATCTACTACGCGAGCGGGACCTTAGTAGCGGCTCGGGTAAATTACTCTACCACCGAAAAAGAAATGCTTGCTATAGTGTTTGCTTTTGAAAAGTTTAGGGTATATTTGATGGGTGCTAAGGTTATAGTTCACACTGATCATGTTGCCATTAAATACTTGTTAGGGAAGAAAGAATCTAAACCTAGATTGATTAGATGGGTCTTGTTGCTACAAGAATTTGATGTGCATATAATTGATAGGAAAGGAATTAAAAATCAAATTGTTGATCATTTGTCTAGAATTGTGAACACTTCTGATCATGTGAGTGATTTGTTGGTGAATGAATGTTTTCCTGATGAGCAATTGTTTGTTGTGAGTAGTTATGGTTTGCCATGGTATGCTAATATTGTGAACTATCTTGTGTGTGAAGTATTACCTCTTGATTTGAGTTTCTATCAAAGAAAGAAATTTTTGCATGACGTGGCCTACTATATTTGGGAAGAACCATTTCTTTTTAAGAGATGTGCTGATTTGATTATTAGAAAATGTGTGCCTGAGGTAGAACAAGAGGAAATTTTGAATGCATGTCATGCATCTGCATATGGGGGACATTATGGGGGGCAAAGAACTGGATCAAAGGTTCTTGAATCTGGTTTTTATTGGCTTGCTTTGTTTAAAGATGCTCACCAATTTGTTACCAAGTGTGATAGATGTCAAAGAACATGTAATATTTCTAACAGACATGAGACCTCAATCTGGAATCCTTGAGGTGGAGTTGTTCGATGTTTGGGGGATGGATTTCATGGGTCCTTTCCCATCTTCAAGAGGCAACAAGTACATCATTGTCGCTGTGGAATATGTGAGTAAATGGGCAGAAGCTATGGCTTGCCAAGCTAACGATGCTAACACAGTGGTTCGATTCTTGAAGAAGTATATCTTGACAAGATTTGGCACCCCCAGAGCAATCATTACTGATGAGGGGATCCACTTCAACAACAAGAATTTCAAAGCTCTCTTAGAGAAATATAAAGTGCACCACTGAATGTCACTTGCATACCATCCCCAAACTAATGGTTTGTGTGAGTTGATTAACAGGAAAATTAAGAGGATTCTTGAGAAGACTGTGGGCCCAACTAGAAAAGATTGGTCTGACAAGCTTGATGATGCTTTATGGGCTTATAGGACATGCTTTTCATACTCCAATTGGCATGTCACCATACCGTTTGGTTTTCGGAAAAGCGTGTCATTTACCACTTGAATTGGAGTATAAAGCATGGTGGGCAATCAAGAGGCTAAATATGGATCACAATCAAGCAAGCTCAAAAAGGCTGCTGCAACTGAATGAGTTGGAAGAATTTAGACTTCAAGCATATGATAGTGCACGATTATATAAAGAAAGAACAAAGAAATCGCATGACAGTCATATCTTGAAGCGATATTTTGAGCCAGGGCAGTTGGTGCTTCTCTTCAATTCAAGACTGCATTTATTTCCTGGGAAGCTTAAATCAAGGTGGTTTGGTCCTTTCCGAGTGGTTTTGGTGTCATCCAAGGGTTGAATTGAGGTTAAAGATGAGAGAACAGGAAATTGCTTTAAAGTGAATGGACAAAGATTGAAGCATTACCATGGTGGTGAAGTGAACTAGCAAACAGTGGTTCACCACTTGTCCCCACCTACTTAGATTGCTGACATAGTTGGGCTGAAGACTATAAACCAAGCGCTTCTTGGGAGGCAACCCAAGGTGTGATTTGATGCTTTATTTGATTTTGTAGGATTGTTGATAGCCCTTAATGATGTGGTCCACTGTGGTAGCAAGGATTGAAAGCGCAATCAAGGACAAATAGGGGAGTTTCCTTATACTTTTCTTTGATTTGTTTATCTGATTGTTAATGATATATTGCTTGGGAATGAGTGCTCCTCTTAGTTGGATATGCATGTGATGACTATTTGTGATGACTATTGAGTGACTGTTAGCACTTGAGCTGTTCCATTGGTAGAAATCTGAAATCTCTGAAATTGGTGTTACCCTTACACTTCACATGTGGTTGCTCTTCACTTCCATTACTTGTTGTTACTTGTTCACATTGAGGACAATGTGGCATTTAAGTGTGGGGGTAAAAGTATCCTTGATTTTAACTTGCATGTCCTCATTTTTTTTAGATCATTGTCACAATTGGGTCAATGTGAACATGAAAAGAAGTGAATTTGATTTGGAATTGAGTCTATGTTCTTTGAATGTTACTAAAGAGGTAAAGATTTGGTTTGGGTATTTTACTTTAGGATGTCAAAGAACCTGTGAGGAATTTGAGCCCAAATATTCATCCTTTTAAGAGAGTACACTTATTGTAATTTGATCTCTAGAACTTGTTCTTAAAAAAAAAAAAAAATCCTTTACATACATAAAGATGTGTAGGCATTCTTTTTTATTGGTTACTCTAGTGAGTGCTAAGTGAAAAAAAAGAAGAAGAAGAAGAAGAAGATTGAAGGGGTTGGAAAAAAAAAAAAAAAACACACACACACACACACACACAACTCCAATGGCTTCTCTAGACCTTACTTAGTAACCGGGGGCACTTCATCACCAATGTTGGCACTCACGTCAAACGGTAAAGTCAAGGAGAGTTATGAGTTAGGCTAAAAGCCTCTTGAGGTGCCCGTTGGAATAACTGAGTAACCGGCGCTGCATTACCCATGTGCAGGGTCGTGTCAAAAGGGGACCTACAACGGCTCAAGAATTAAAAAGGAAAAAAAAAAAAGAAAAAAAAATCCCTTCATTCTTCATATTATGTATTGAGTGACTTGGCACTAACTAAAGCATTTATCTATTGTTAAAGTCATTCTGATTTGTGTATGTAAGGGAATAATTTAGTGGAGAATGAGATGAGGAACAAGCTTATGGTAGATAAGTTGTAGTATGTGGAAATGAGTGAAACACAAGCCCTTGAATATTTTGAGAGATGAGTGTATACACTTCACTTGCGAGAGACATTCTATTGTGATTTATCTTACCAAATTAACTACCTTGTTACTTGCATTTTGGAAGGTGGAAAAGATTTCTGAGAAAGTTTGATTCTTGAAAGTTTGAATTGACTTCAATTTTATGGTTTTTGCTTTAAAAATCTTGCTTCCATGGTTTTCTTGAAATTGGTTGTTTTAGAATTTAAAAATCTTGAGGACAAGATTTGATGCAAGTGTGGGGGTGTGATGACTTCCTATTTTTAATTGATTTGTGATATAATTTGATATATTTAGGAAGTCATCAATGCTAAATTAAGGAGATTTTATTATGATTTTAAGGGATATCAATCTAGATGCATCATTTAGGGGATTTCAATTTAAAATACAAGTTTTTGAGTTTAGGAAATAAATAATAATAATAGGAAGTTTTCAAATCATAAATAAATAAAAGTTCAGATTTTATTGTGTCACAAATCTCACATGATGGCTTGGTTTCACGATTTTGGGATTGAGATATGGTATGTATGATCTTATAACTTATTGGCTCAATATTTCAAAAGACTATTGTAGGTTGTTGCCAATGACGATTTTGAAGCGTATGTTAGGGTCAAGGCTATGCTGGTATTTGTGGGCGCTTATGCTTTTATGAGATCTACTCATGAAATTTTTTCAACAACCAATCTTATTGTTTTATTGCTGATAAAAGAAGCGGATCCTTGACGTTGGTGTTTTACATTATTATGTATTTGGGCCTTATTTCTGCAGACTTTTTATTTTGGGCCTTATATCTCTCGCTTTGTTAGTTTTATTTAATTAATACTTTCCGGCCAAGAAAAATATATTCACTTTTGACTAGAAGTATTTGTCTTATTTTAAGTGATTTTTACATTATACGAAGTAAATAGATGGGAGGAGTTTTGTCACAAAGAAAAACTTTCTTTAATTTATCCTAGAATCTCCTGAACAACCAAAATAAAAATATTCCGAGTCACAAATTTCCGATTCTCCATCAAGATACACCTTTAGCATGTTGGACCTATGATAATGGGCTTATTGATTATAAAGCCCAACCCAAATACAGTGCTAATAATTTGGATGGTCCAATAATAGACAATTGAACAGGCCCATTTTCGGTTTCAGCATCAACCCTTTCCATGAGCCGCGGGTTGATGACTTTCCGTTTTGTTCGATTTTATTCCAAACTTTCCGTGAAATTAACTTGAACTGAAATCAAGATAAACCTTTTTTTATCAAAAAAAAAAAAAAAAGAAAAGAAATTCTTTCACTAAGGTAAAAAAGAAAGTAAAAAGTAGGGGGACATTTTAAATCTGAGATATTATTAGATACCATTATTTATTTGTTTTTTACTGCTATAATATTGGAAGACGAATTGTTTATAAGTATTACAATATGATTGTTTCATATTGTTATATCTATCATTAAATAAATGACGGCTATTAACTACTACTGTTATTTTTTTGTTTTCGCAAATTCTGTCTCTCAATACATGACGGTGGACATATTTAACCATTATATTTTAGCATTATACCTCGACATACATGACGTTTATTCGATGTAACTGTTATTTATTAAATATCATATATGTCCGAATATGTAGTAATGACCCTAGTCATCTTCTTGAATATAATTCGCTTATTTTTTCCTCTCCTTTATTATTGCTCAAAAGTATCAATAGGATAAAATAGGAAAATATTGACAAATATAAAAGTTATGTCTTATATATTTATATATTGAGAGTAATACCAACTCCCTAAATATATTGTGTCATATATTGTGTCAAGAAGGAGTGATTTGATTTTTTTCCCCATCACGTTACTCATAAAGGTTAAGTATACGTTAAGTAACTAGACGACTTTCATGCAAAAAAGCCTCCGAACCTGGCCTTTCGCCACTATATATACATGCCCAAACCCTCTCCTTTTCCTTTCATAACTTCTTCTCTCAATTCCAAACCCTCTCCCCTCTCTCCCTCCCTCTCCCTCTCTCTCTCACACACACACAAAAGCCATTCACTAATAATACAGAAATGGAAATAAACAATTTGCCAGTAATATCAAAGAGAGTATGGAGCATAGTACGCGTCCTCTTCTTCATGCGCCCTAAAGGCTTCCCCAAACCAAAGCTCTTGATGCACCTCAACCTCATGCTCAAACTCCCCGGCAAGCTCGCAGGAAAAGCCATCGCCAATCTCATCTCCCACCACCACCACCACCACCACTCCCACCATGGCATCTCCGCCACCTCCCACGACGCTCCCCTGCAGTTCTGCACTGCCCGCGAGTACGAGTTCAGCTGTGGCAACGCTCCCAAATACAGCTTCTTCTCCAAACGCCATATTACTCCCCGTCACTTCCCTGCGTGTTCTCACGCGCCACTCACTCTGAACGATGACGCGGTGGCGGTTAATAATGCTCCCAACGTGGTGTCAGAGATGCTGGAATATGACAGAAAAGGTAAAGCTGTGGTGGAGGCGTCCCCGGAAGTTCCTGCGAATAGGCGGACCCGGATGGTGAGACAGGTGAGGGTAACGGACTCTCCGTTCCCGGTTCAGGACCGCGACGACGGGGACCAGCAGGTTGACAAGGAGGCGGAGGAGTTCATAAATAGCTTCTACATGGAGCTGATGAAGCAGGGTTGAGCAATTTTGGATATGTTGCTTTGTTAAATGTTAACTATGATCAATTAACCGTAAATTATCAAGCAGTTTTGGATATGTCCATGATAATTATCCCAGCGCATCAGTTTTTACCTTTTGTGGGTTGGGGATTTTGGTTTCAATTGTAAGGTCATTACTATATTTCATATATAATATATACATGTGTGTACTTTTAATTGTTTTGCACTCAATAAATAAAAAATTAAATGTTATATATAATTAACTGTAGGCATGTCCTTGATTCAACTTTATTTCTTTTCTTTTTTTCAACTTTTCTTTGTCCATTTATATAAGCGGCCTCTCCCTTTCTGGATGATCGATGGAGCACATGATGAACATAGGGATGGATATTGACATAAATATTTATGGGGGCCAAATATATATTCATTAAGTAATTAAAAAATTTTATGAACAAATTTTTTTGGAGGGAGGCCATGGCCTTGCAATAAATATTTATCTGCATAAAAAAACATTAAATTTTACATTATATTAAATTTAAAAGAAAAATTTCTAAACAAATTTTTTTTTTTTTGGGGGGGGGGGGGGGGGGGATGGCTCCCTTTGTAATAAAGAAGCTCTGTCATTGAGCATCCGTGAAAAATTGTTTGCTATTTAGAAAAGGATTACTACAAAAAAACTATCGGATTACCCACGGAAAAAATTCCGTGGGACCTTAAAAAAATTCCGTGGGAAATTTCCAAAAAAAAAAAACGTGGTAAAATTTTTGTCGAAATAAGTCACGACTTTTTTTGGGATGGAAATTTTTCCGTGGGTAATTTTTACCCACGGAAATTTCCCATAGAAATTTCGTGGGAAATTACCCACGGGAGTTTTCCGTGGGTAATATGATTTTTTTGTAGTAAGGGGCAAAAATGCTCTAAAAGTTCTCACGGATGGACATGGACATGGGTGTCGAAAGTTTTTGAGGGTGTAATAATGCCCCAAGAATTTAAAAAATGGTGTAATATTAGCCCACAGTTTGAAGTGTCAACTTTGATTGTTAGAACCTAACCTTTCCTCCCCTCCCCCCCCTCCCAACCCACCGCCATCGCCCCATCATTCTCCTCTCTTCCTCTCTTCGGCTTCTTACCACATTCGTTCCACTTATTTTCCAACTCCGACAATTATTTATTCTTCCATCATTGGCTGCATCTTTGTTTATATATATATATATATATATATATTTCTGTTCCTGGAAATTTTGGGTTTCTGGGGAATATTTTAGTATTCGTCTGTTTTACTTGGTTTTAAATTATGGGTTATTGGGTTTGATTTTGTATGGTGTTTTTGTTGAAAAGAAATTTGTTATTTTAATTAATATTTGAATATGGGAGAGAGACGGGAGCGAGAAAGCGACGGTGATGGGAGAGAGGGGGGATGGTGATGGCGCGGCGAGGGAGAAACACTGTGAGGATCAGTCGTTCACTTTTGGAACGTCAGGGGTAAGGGGAAGCTTGAAAATAGGAAGCTTGAAAACCCCTCGGCTAAGGATTCTTCAAGGGCTTGGCGTCCGGTCTCTTTGTCATACAAGGATAAACTTTTATCTCTAGGGGGCTGCGATTTCTGGTAAGTCATGCTGAAGCAGATGACATCGTTAGTGGGTGGAAGGCCTTTTTCGCTAAAAAACATGCAGAATTAGAGGCAGTGGTGGGGGAGGATGAAGAGGAGGTAGGTGTCGATGATGTAGGTGATGAGACGAGTAACAAGTACCCAGTATTGTCAGTGACATCTGAGCAATACTCGACATGGTGTAGACCTTGGATGAACTCACTAATCATTAAGCTACTGGGTTTGTCGGTTCCGAAGCATGTGCTTATTGATCAGGTGCGAAGAATGTGGAAGCCACAACAACCATTGAAAGTGGTACCCCTGAGCAATGGGTACTACATTGTTTCTTTCTCGAGCAAGGAAGACCGTGATTATGTGTTCTTTGAAGGTCCTTGGATAATAGATGATCACTATCTATTAGTCCAACGGTGGAGACCAAATTTCATACCATGGATGGCGGACTGCCAAAGGAAGGTTGCGGTGTGGGTGCGGATTCTAGACTTGCCAATGGAGTTTTGTATGGTGGAATCACTTGGTATGATTGGTAATATGATCGGGAGAATAATAAAAATCGATACATCAACATCAATTTATGACAAGGGCGAGTTTGCACGCATTTGTGAAGAAGTAGATCTCCAAAAGCTTCTCCTACCAGAATTCACAGTGTTTGGCAAGGATAAGCAACTGGTGTATGAAGGGCTGCATCTGGTTTGTTTTAGTTGTGGGTTGTACGGTCATGCTAAGGAGGCGTGTCCTCATCGGAAGAAGGGAGAAGGGGAGCAGGAGTGTGGGATGACGTGGGGAGCAATGAGGAATAGCGTGAACAATCTATGGGGGATCAGGATGGGACGTCAATAACAGAGGACATGTGTGACAAAAAGGAGCAGGGAAGTAGGGACCGCGGACAGGAGGATGGTCCACATCAAAATGAACGGGATGTGACTAATGGGATGACGGCGACGATGGAAACCAATGAGGTTGTGAAACAGAGGGTGGAGGCCATACGTGGCACACGGCCTTCGGTTGAATCCGAGGGAAGCAAGAGGACAGGTATGGGAAGTAAGACGGTGACGGTAATAGGTACGGACTCAGGCAGTGGGAAGACTATTCTTGCTCCGGCCATCGTCCACGGAGTTCGCTGGTGAACGCGCTCATCTAGGGCCCCAGATGATTTTGCGGCGGGATTTGTGGAAAGGGTTTCAAAGCAGGGATGGTTCAGTTGGCACGACGAAGGGCATGATAAGTGGGGGTCGAAAAAACCGTTGGCCATTATGACGAGGGAGGAAATAGGGGGAGTGACCGGGCAGAATTTAAGGAAAGCGAACTCGGCGGCTAAGGTTGTGGGGACGGTTTCGGCAACGCCGAAGTTGAAGGAAGAGTAGGTAACAATTGGATCAAAGAGGAAGAAGGAAAATCTAGTGAAGCGTTTTGGAAAAGACGTGCGAATTGGATCTGCAAGAATTAAAAAGAATCAAAACGAAGAGGCTAGCCGTGGGACCCATAAGATGGAATTAAATAATACTTTTTCCTCTCTCCTATCCCAAGGCCACGTGAATAGTGCAAACCCCTTGCATGACACCATGCAATCTGACGTGTTCATAGGGGCCAAACTAAGTTATGGTTTTCAGAATGAAAAGGGCCTTGTTTGCATGGATTTTGGCGTCGATGGGGCTGGAACGGAGGTAATGATGGATGCAAACATGGGGTAGACAGACAGACAGATGATATGGTAGTGAAGGATAGTTTTCTGGCCAGTGGATTAAGGACCATAACCTCCCAACTGTCTTTATGAATTTCATGATATGGAACTCACGGGGTATAGGCTCGAAGTCATTTCCAAGTCTTGTACGAGATCTTAAGAAACACTATTAGTTGGATTTTTTGGTTGTTTTGGAAACACGCTCTGATGCAGTGAAGACGGAGAGGCGAATATATACGTTGGGCTTCTCTAAGTATTCATTTGTTGCTGCTGAAGGATACAGTGGTGGGATATGGTGTCTTTGGCAGGACGAATTAGTTAAGGTACAGGTTGTAGAACTACATAAACAGTTTATGCATTTGGAAATTGAAGATGGTAAAAGGCAAAAATGGCTCCTCACAGTAGTATATGCGAGCCCTAATCGATTGGACCGTCGTACGTTATGGGCGAATCTGTTCCAGATTAAGGACTCAGTATAGGGGCTGTGGTGCATTGGGGGCGACTTCAATGCAACACTTTTTGCAACAGAAAGGCGGTCGTGTGCAACTTTGAAGCTATCCTCGGATCTAGAGTTTTGTAGATGGGTTGAAGATATGAACCTGATGGACTTGGGTTTTGATGGGCCTGCTTTTACTTGGAAGAAGGGGTCTACGAAAGCCCGGTTGGATAGGATACTTGCAAATGAAGAGTGGCTTGTTCAATATGAGGACGTAAAAACACTGCACTTGCCACAGTATAAGTCTGATCATAGAACACTATTGCTAAGGTTGGAGGGGGCTCCAACGTCAGAACATACTCAAAGGCCATTTCGTTTTCTTGCTCCATGGGTCTTCCATGAGACATTTAACGATCTGGTTAAGGAATAGTGGGACTGTTCAGAAGATTGGGGGCCTAACATTGCAAGTTTCACTCAAGCTTGTCGACGGTGGAATAAGGAGGTCTTTGGCCACATCCAGCGGCGGAAGAACCAGTTGTTTCGCAAGCTTGATGGGATTAATCGAACG
Source organism: Acacia acuminata (assembly GCA_019022655.1). NCBI lineage: Eukaryota > Viridiplantae > Streptophyta > Magnoliopsida > Fabales > Fabaceae > Acacia > Acacia acuminata. The sequence continues at coordinate 577,167 of JAFJYI010000045.1, forward strand.
CTCTCCAGAGATGGGGATAACAAGTACCTTAAGGAGCTCCAGAAGAATCTTTGGCTAGAGTTGGATGATACGTTAACGCAGGAGGCTATGCTCTAGGCCCAAAAAGCTAGGATTAACTGGTCAATTGATGGAGATCGAAACACCAAGTTATTCCACGCATGCGCTAATAGTCTACGGAAGAGAAATCGCATCGATGCCATCCGAATACACGAGGGAGAATGGTGTTTTGAGGAGAAGAGTATCAAATCCCATGCGATAGAATATATTTCAGAGCTGTTTAAGGAGGAAATGGTGGAGCGGCCGCATCTCAATTGTTGCATCACCTACCCAAGGATTTCAGGGGTGCATGAACGTGTGTGTCAAAAGGAGGTCGAAGAAGCGGAGGTTCGTGAAGCCTTAGCATGGGTGCTCTCAAATCTCCAGGGCCGGATGGTTTCCACACACTATTCTTCCAACACCAGTGGGAGACCGTAAGGGAATCTGTTGTGAAGTTTGTGAAGCAGGTATTTCTACACCCGGAGTGGATCTGTGAGGTGAACGGGACTCTTATCGTCTTAATCCCAAAAACTGATCATCCTAAGACGTTTAGGGATTTTAGACCTATCAGTTTATGCAATGTCATTTATAAGCTCATTACAAAGATAATGGCCAATAGAATGAAATCCTTCATGCCACATGTCATATCCCCAAATCACTGTAGCCTTGTGCCAGGTTGGCATAGTTCGAGTAATATTATTGTTGTACAGGAAGTCATTCATTCTATGAGAACAATGGATGGGAAGAAGGGATATATGGCTATCAAAATAGACTTGGAAAAGGCCTATGATAGGGTAAATTGGCAGTTCTTGATGAAGTGCTTACAGGAGCTCAATCTTCCTAGTAATCTTATCCAGGTGATAGAACAATGTGTTAGTACGACAAGTATGCAGCTCTTATGGAATGGAAACAAAGCTGAGGTCTTTAAGGCATCGCGAGGAGTTCGACAGGGGGACCTTCTTTCGCCCTACCTATTTGTGGTTTGTATTGAGAAGTTAGCCTATATGATTCAAGAACGAATGGAGGCAAGGGAATGGAGGCCTATACGCCTGACAAAGAAGGGGCCATCGATTTCTCATTTGTTCTTTGCCGATGACATTATTCTATTTACTGAAGCCTCTCTTCATCAAGCGGAGATGGTGTGGGATTGCTTGTCTCAGTTCTGTGAATGCTCAGGGCTTAAGGTTAATGCCTCTATGACCCGAGTGTTCTTCTCTAAAAATATTAATCATAACAGGTGTACGGAGCTTAGTGCAGTCCTTGGATTCACCCAAACGGCTGATCTTCGGAACTATATTGGGGTTCAACTTCATCATAAGAGGGCAGGGACGGAGTCATTTCAGGTGGTAATCGATAAGGTAAAGGAGAGGTTGAACAGGTGGAAAACTAGCTCCTTCTCTTTAGCTGGCAGGGTGACACTTATTTCCTCAATCTCTTCAGCCATCCCAGTATACACAATGCAAACATCTCACCTACCAAGCTCTGTGTGTGAAACACTGGATAAGCAGAATAGATCTTTCTTATGGGGGAGCACCACGGAGACTCGTAAAATGTCGCTAGTGGCCTGGGATAAGGTGTGCAAGGCTAAACGGAGGGGTGGCCTAGGCCTGAGGCATGCGAAGTATCAAAACCAAGCTTTCCTTATGAAGTTGGGCTGGAGGCTCATGACACATAGGGATGACCTCTGGGTCAAGGTTGTCCGGGACAAGTATAGATGTGGGGAGGATCTCCTCCCTCGCATTAACGCAGCGGCCTGGTTCGAATGTATGGTCCAGAATTAAGAAAACATGGGATAAAGTAAGTGGGGGAATCGAGATTGAGAATGGAACTAATCATGTCAAGTGGAAGTGGGAAAGGCATGGAGACTTTTCAGTCAAATCTGCATACAGATTGCTTTTAGGGGATTCGATGGATCAGGGTCGTGACTGGTCTTGTTTGTGGAAGGTGCGAGCGCCGCATAGGTGTAAGACGCTTATCTGGTTGTGTGCTCGCTAGTGTCTTGTCACTAATGCAAATCGAATGAAACGGGGCTTGTCAACAGATCCAACATGCCCCTTATGCGGTTTAGGCTCAGAGGACACCATCCATGTATTTCGTGACTGTGAACATTCAAGATCACTATGGAGGAGGGTGGTGCCCGCGATGAGGTGGCACCAATTTTGTAGTATGATCCTGATAGACTGGGTGTGGTGGAATGTCAGAGGACAACATGAAGCAAGCAAGGAATGGGCATCCAAGTTTGTTATTTTGTGCTGGTGGATATGGAGACGTAGGAACCTATTTGTCTTCGAACAGATATGTACTTTGAACGACAAAATCCTTGCCACTACTAGTGCCATGATGGAGGGCTTTTATTCGACTAATGACCACCTAGTAGGGACATGCCTTAACGGGTCACTTTGGCATCGAGACGTGAGATCTGGAGACCACCAGAGGGAGGGGTGGGTAAAGGTTAATGTGGATGGAGCTTACTTGAGTACTACCGATCAGGGTGCGAGTGGAGGGGTGATCCGGAACGCTTCTGGGGTGTTCCTCAAAGGCTTTACTTACTCTATGAATTAGGGGGATGAGTTGGCTGCAGAAATTTGGGCTTGTCTTTTAAGGCTTAAAACAGCATGGGCGATGGGGTTCAGGAGGGTGTGGCTTGAAATGGACTCCACGGAGTGTCTTGGATTGATTTTGCAGGGACATAGCTCTTTACATCAGGACTCAGGCACCCTTACGGAAATTCAAAACTACGGCGTAGATGGATTGGGAGATGAAGTTTACATATGTTCCACGAGGCTGCAACTCTGTGGTGGATAGTCTAGCGAAGAATGGCTTGGGATTAAGCTGGGGGCTTCATGAAATTTTTACGCTCTGAGGACTTATAGAGGATTATTTGTCATGAGTGTGATGGGTGTCCTACTCCCATAGGTGCCTATTGAGGTGTTCTATTTGCATCAAAAAAACAAAAAACAAAAAAAATCTTCTGATTCATTTTTGCCTCTTAACCCTAAAAATTTAAAAATATTCGAGCTATGTTTGGCATGCAAGAAATTCTGTTTTCTTTTCAGCTACCATTCTTTTTTTACTTTTTTAACCAACGCCACCATTGCTTTTGCTATGAACCATATATGCTGACCATATTCCATGGTTAGGTCAATCAAATGACAACAATCACACCATACACTAAGGAATAGCATTTGAAAAGTCATATTTGCCCCTTATTTAATTTGAATATAAAAAAGTCACTTATATAATGATAGTTAGGTCAAGCTCAACTTCAACTTTTTCATTTTTATTATATTTCTACTCTATTTCAAGTGAAACATTTCAAAGTCACACAAGTTGCTTAGCGCGACATGATGTTAAGTAATATTATTCCATTCCCTTGTTTTCTCTATCTTTTATAATATATTCTAACAACTCAAAATGCATCGTAATATGTCAGTATATATACTAATTAATAAAATATAGAAGAAATCATATTAATATAGGAGTTGTATAAATAATTTGTAAAAATTAAGAAAATTAGTTAACTTGGTTAGTTATAATATATTTGTGTGTTGGTTTTCCTAAAATGCTCTCTTTAATCATTTTTTGAAGCTATGTCTTTATAAAAATATTCTTAATATATGTGCAATAAGTAGAGATAGTTTAGTAAAAAAATTATAAATATGACAAACAAATCTGAGATATTATATTTATGACTCAAACGAACTCCATCAGTTCTTATTTTTGGGATTAAAGGAGTACTAGCTAATTAGCTATGTATAAACCACGAATTAGGATATGGAATAATGATTAATTAGGATTTTAGATATTTTCAATATATAGCTATTATTAAAGAATATTTGGTTTTAATTTTGATTTGATTGTTATCTTTTATCATTAATTGTCATTTACATTCAGTTTTGCATTTCTAGGATGTTCTATCATTAAATTTTTTTAGTTAGATTGATATCTATAAATAGTTTTCTCACTTTCTCTATGTCTTCTCCCCAGTTTTCCTCCCTTCTCTCCCTTTCCTCTTCCCCGTTCTGCTTCATGAATATTAGGACTCAATTCAATTTCAAACCCTGTGTATGCAAAGCATGTGGCTTACATTATTCAAATTACAATTTAAAAGCACTCTCATTAACGTACCTGAAGAGGAATGTGCAAAGTCATGTGATAAATGTGCTCAATTAGTAGAGTATATGGGAGGTATATTCTGTAAATTCAAATGGGAAAAACTTATTTCAAAGGCACTAGCTAACTGTGGCACATGATCAAACATGGTTTGCTGTTTTTTGTTGTTGTTGAAAATACTTTAAAAATGAACCCAACGTTTGAATTATAATTGGACCCAACTCTTGTTTGTGGGGCCAATAGGAGAAAGCTTAGCATCAAAGAAAATGAAATTTTTTCAACGTAATGTCTTTTATTTTCCTAAAGTCGCCTTCTACGCTCCTTCTTGAAACTTGTATAGCTTTTAGCTTTTTAGAACCAGTCTTGCAAACGTCATATTAACTTAATTAATTAGCTAGTTATTTTTAATATAAGTATAATATACACTTGAATATCTATGATTAAACACAAATTTGGCTGTAAATTTTGACAGTGCATGATATATGTGCGTGTGTTATTATTATTATTATAATGAAATCACCAATTTATGTTATTTGAGTTTAGGCAATTATAAGGAGGAGACGGGTGGGAGTATTAGGGTATATATAGAGATCAAAACTCTCTTGTAGCAAACAGAATTAATTAAAATTATATTGAATAATTTTTTTAAAATTCAAATGTATTCTTCTCTACAGCTAATAATTTACAATTGATATCCATGTATATTATTTGTAATTGTGTGAAGAAAATATCTCGCAGCCAGCTCGATTGGTTTGTCTTTTTTACTTAATTAAGAAAGCAGCTCACAGACACGCACACGCATATGCAAGGTGCGCCGTTCCATGGCGGCCGGTGCTCAAAATATCTTGCTTATAATAATTGTGATTTTATGTGAACGAGGTCTTACAAATTTTTTTCATTCAAAATTCTATACTATAGTTGGGGGAGGCATAACATAATTCAGATACAAAGTATATAAGAAAAAATTGAGGAAAAAATTGCTTTAATAATAAAAGTAGTGCAGTGCTTGGAATTTCGTCATGTGGAATTTTGCAGTTAGGGTCAAGTCGTAACTTAGCTTTATATGATTCTTTTGCTTCATGTGGCTCACATCATTTATTTGAACCTTTCTCCTTCAAATAAAGCAATTCATTCAAGCAGCCCTTGAAGAGAAGGTCATGATAAATAAATAAATAATTAATTACGAGTTCCTTTCACTACTATATAAATCACAATATATTACAGTTATCAACTGTCATACATCATGGTTTCGAATCGTCATATATGCAAGCACTATAAAAGCTTGGCACAGATACATAACGGTTTGGAACAATTATTTATTTTGGACCTATTATAATGGTTATAACAACCATTATGTATTGATGCTTGGTGAGGCTTTGATATGCCCATTGCTGTGATAATAATTAATGGGAACACATCAACAACCTTCATAATATATGATAATGATTGCATCATATATAATAGTTCCACTTTAACAACCGTTATCTCGTTGACATAAATAATGGTTGTTAGATAACAATTGTGATTTATGGTGTCATACATAACGATTTTACTTTAACAACCGTTATATATAGTTGATATAAAAAACGGGTTGTTAGGTAACAATGTGATTTAACGGAGCTAATTTTCTTTTTTTTGGGGGGGGGGGGGGGGGGTTCTAGTTTTGATATCCCCTTGCATAGTTATTTGTACATAATGAATCATAATATATATTTATATCATTCATATATAGAACAATATAACAAATCAGAATATATTTATAGTCATTCATATACATGTATATACTATTAAAACCAAAACTTTAAAACAAACAAATTATCAGTATCTAGAAATTTACAATAATTCTACATGTATTTACTCTTACACCGATGTTGCACAGATGTAGTAAACTCTTCAACAACTTCTTCCATTTGTCAGTTGTTCAACATCGTGTGGGAGGTATCAAAATACTGTGCACAAAGGAAACAAGATGGAAGTTAGATATTGTAGTATATAGCTGACCGAATGTATATATGAATGAATTGAGCATATAATATACATTTGTTGTGTCAAGATTTTTCAGGACCATTGGTGATAATGTCCTTCATGTATTGCATCACGCAATACCCATGATTGTTGCTCTTGTCTGGTTGCTTTGGGCACTATAAAGAAATGAGAAGAAAAATTTGTGAGTTATCATATATATATAAACTATATTGTGTGCTTCATCAATTTATTAATATTATAATCATTGGTGAATAATATATATACCTTTGGACACAGCCATTGGAAGAAGCATGTGTTGCTGCCATCAATGATCTTGTTTTTGTTACAATTCAGACCATTTTGAGAAGATACAATATAAAACTACATATATAGAAACATGCAAGATTAACTGAATTATAAGAGATGATGAGTGAATAACTGACTGATTGAAAGTCTCTTGCATGTATGGTCTCATGTCTAGAACCCCGCTCATAGAGTCATAGTACCAAATTCTTTTACGCATTGGATTTACGACTATGAGCATCCAGTGGTTCCTAAGTACAATAATAGATCACACCATTAGGACAATTATAAAACAAATAAAAACTAACTAAAGTAGAGTTAATGATGTTTCCACCCTTGAATCTAAGGCACTAAGAAGTAAATGTCACTTCCATCTAGCGCCCTCTTAAGGAATTCATCCACTAGAAACCTCGCGTGCTGTTGCTTGGCACCTTCCTTCATGCCCTTACCTTGGTTATTGATTAGGTCTGGGCAGATGAACTTGATTTTATCTTTGAAGCAGCGGGGATGAGATAATTATGCTACAAATGCCAGAAATGTTGAAACAAACATATCGAAATGTAATCAAAATTCTACGCAGCCAACTATTCAATCACAGTTGAGGAAATACCTCATAAAGAAGTTGCACCTTAAATATTGAAATTATTCAATCCAAAGATAGCACCCTGATAATTGAATATTTCATACACTACTTTTTGTCTCTTGATTTATAATTTAGGACTCTTTAGCTAATAAATAATGGCTTTTATACTTATTTGGGCCTTGGGCCTTTTATTATATTTTAGCCATTATTTAATAATAAATTCCAGTTTTACATTGCTTCACCATTTTTACCATAACTCTTGAACCAGACATCGGATTTGCCTCATTTTTGTCTCATATTTCAGATGATTCAGAGAGCTACAATTGTTATGAAGACATGAAGAGCAAATTCAGACAAGAGGGCGGTTGATTTTGGAGCCGAAGTCATATGTATTTTTGGGCTCGAATTTTGTAATTAAAGCCCATTTTATTTTATTTTCGTTCGGGCCCGACTTGTGGATTGGAGCCCCATTTCGTTTTGCCATTTTAGGTTAAGTGAGGCAGCAGCCACAAACACACTCGCATTCACATTTTTAGATAGTTTTGAATCAAATACGAAGTTTTATTTTCTCTCATCCGTTCTTCCTCTCGTTCATCGTGTTCTTCGTGTTCATGATGAACTTCTTCATTTCGTTCGATTTTCGTTCGCATAACCATGACTAGCTAAGCTACCGTGATTGACCCATGGATTGAGGATTCCACTATCCAGAGGACTCATTCTTAACGGTAACAAATTCGTTTCGTTTTGTAATTTCGGATTCGATTTACTTTCGGATTGGGTGTTAGATTTAACGCCCGATCGACATTTCCCAAGGACGTAGTTCGAACTAGGTTAAAGTATCATTGTACGATCGTACAGAGATATGCCACCGATTCGAATAAATTCGGGACGATTGTTTAGTTGAGGGAATTTCGGGCAAATGCGTAGATTTCGGTTTGCCCGAGTCGATCACGAGTTCGGTTATAATGTTTTTCGTCCAAGGAAGGGAAGTGGTGGAATTCGAAATCCTGGGTTAATCTTTCGTTTATCTGTTTAACTGTGTTTACTTCGTTGTTATGTTATTTCATTTTTATTCTCTTTGAATCAAAACCCCCAATTTTTTCTTGTTTTATTGTTGTTCGAATTGAACCGATGCAAGTCGTTGGGAAACGACCCAGGTTACATTATACGCAAATCCTTTTCTAATCTAGTTATTTTGGGAGATTACGACAAATCTTTGTCACACCCCTAAAAAGACCGGCATGGTCAGGCCCTAATGTCTTCGCGAATACGTCCTCGTCTGTAAAAAGGAAGCCCCCTTGTGTTGCAACTTATCGGGACATGGCTTGATCTACATTTAACAATAATATTAATATTGATAGTTAATTGAAGAAATCACTTCCATGAATTAGGGATTAGTATTAATACTTACAATTTTATCAATGACTTCCTTCACCTAAGGATCGTCATAAGAGTAATATTGATTTTGCCTTGCTACTAACCAAAGTTTATGACGGAGAGATCTATTACCATCCCCACTCTCAGTACCCAACTCACTACAAAAAAAGGGTCATTTGTAGCGGTTAAAATAGCAAATTCGTAGCGGTTTTACCGTGACAAACGACATTGTCGCGGTTAAAGAAACCGCTACGAAAATAGCCGAAACAAGTGTATTAGTCTCGGTTAAAATAAACCGCTACTACATCATCATAAACCGCTATTTTATATGTCGCGGGTTAAAATGACCGCCACTAAATAAGGCTATGCTCACACAACTTACGTACACATTAGTCGCAGTACAAAACCGCTACAATATGAATTTAATAAAATGGTCGCGGTTCGATAATCGATACTAAACGTTTTGAAATATTTTGTAGCGGTTAATGAACCGATACTAATAAGTCCAAATTTTTTTAAAAAAATTACCTCCGAATATTCGTAGCGGTGAATAACCGCTACAAATAATTCCCGCCATTTTTAAAAAAACATTTTTGGAATTGTAGCGGTTAAGTAACCGGTACAAATAATTCCCGCCATTTTTTTAAAAACATTTTTATATTTGTAGCGGTTAAATAACCGCTACAAAATATTGACGTCATTTATTTGAAAAGCCGCTTTGGCGCGTGCGTTGGTATTCTGGCATTTGTAACGGTTTCATAACCCCTACAAATGGATGAAATAAAAAAAAAAATATTTTTTAACAATTCTTAATGTAATTAATTTTTTTTATAATATTAATTATTTATATTTTGACCGAAAATAAAGGATATTAAAATATGATATTCGATTATATAAGATTAGTAAAACAATTAGAATATATAAGTATAATAACAACAATTTATGAGTTAATTAAATTAAAATTAATTAAAAAAACAAAAGTGTGGGTAGATGAAAAAAGCACCTATAAAATAATATGTATGTGAAAGTAGAAAGAAAGTTGAAAATTAACAAAAAGCACCCGTGAAATAACGAAGTTAATATCAACGAGTAAACAAAAAACAAATACTTCGATAAGTATTGAAATTGATTTGGTTGAATGAAACTTACCCTATTCAAACGCTTTATCTCGTTCGAGAAAATGTAAAAATATGAGAGAAAACGGGTGTAGAAAACAAAAGTGAAGCATATTAAATATGGTTTGGTGGGGGTATTTATTTTGATATCGCGCATCGGTTTGTAGCGGTTGACATGTCTGTTTTTGTAGCGTTTTAGTTAGTCGCAGTTGACATTTCGGTGTTTGTAGTGTTTTTATTAGTCGTGGTTATATTGAGCTTTTTGCAGCGGTCATCATTTGTGGCGGTTTTTTTTGGGATTTGTAGCGGTTTATAAACCGCTACAAAAACTTGTGGGGCTTTAAAAAAAAAAGTAAAATGAAGAGTAGGGATAATTTTTTCTCTCAATCTTCGTCAGCATCCCTACAAAGAAAGTTTGTATAAAAGGTTACGTGTGAGTTTAATATGTAATAACACATATAGAACTTTAGTTAAAAAAAAGTACCGAACTATACGTAAAGTGTCATCGCCGTCTGGGAAGAAGTTTTCGAAACTAACGGGCTGGAGCGGCTCACAATCGTAAGCGACGTTCTCACCATCGCCCATATCGTAAAGGTCCCGAGGCTTTAAGTGAACCACCATATTCCAATCCTGTGCCTCTCATCGGCGACAAAATAAACCGACGATGGGCCTCCGAGGCAAGAATATACGGCTTGTCATCTTCAGACTGACCAGTGTGAATAGGCCAGGAGAAATTCACTGATGTGATGCCTAAGTCATTAGTCGTGAGTCCTCGGAACGTTGTCGTATTCACCCACAAACACTTGAACAACGTCACAGAGAAAAGGCCTTGGTAAGTTATCCTGACCACATCAAGCGGCTTGTCATAATACGGGACGTCACCGAATTGCATGTTTCCGTCCTTTTTTCGCATAACTCCCCGTCCCAAACATGCCATATACACCTGAGTTTTGGGTGAGCAATCCCTGATCCCGTGAAACAGTGCAAAACTTGAAGCCATTGACATTGTATGCCGTAAATCTTTGGGCATGGTCAAGCGGGCCGAGTGCGAGAGCTCTGAATTCTACTGAGTGTGGGTTATGGTCATTCATTATTCTCCTCCTAAACCAACTTTGAAATTCTCTCGTGGACCTTTCTATCAATTTCGGAGGATGTACGTGTACGGATCCTCGTTGACGCTTCACATGACTCCTGAATTCCCGCAATTAAACATGCGATGACGAGCAAGAAATGTGACTATAAAATGTAAGGAAACATATAAGATAACATATATATATATATATATATATATATCTGTGCAATCCTTACTGAAGATACGGTTCAACTTTAGCGCAATTAATCAAGACATGTCTATGTGTTTGAAACTTCTCAAGTGCCATGAGTTTGAAGTTCTCACATCCGCCAACTGGTTTACCAACACGAGGGAAAAACAACTCTGTTGCTGATGCTTTGGCTCTGGCTTAGGAAAATCGTCTACACGAGGCGGTCGGTTGAATGACGTCTCAATGTCATCAAAGTACCTGGAAGAAAAATACATGACATTATCCCCAATATAACCTTGTGATATTGAACCTTCAGGCCACGCCTTATTCCTTACGTAAGATTTCAGTTTCCCAAGAAACCTATAAAGTAATGGGGAAAAATGTCGATACATAAATGGTTAAACGTGCGGCTAGAGGAGTAATGCTAAAGTAATTAATTTTAAATGAGTACCTCTCAATAGGATACATCCATCGGGTGAGCCATGACCGTGAAAAATGACGGAGAAAAGATCATCTCCAAATAACACAGCGTAATAATGATTTTCTGCTGTAGCTGGTCGAGCTCTTCCACAATCAAAACCTTGGAACACAACTTCTGAAAGAAAGTACAAAGCTCGACCAAAACGATCGACACATCGAGAGGCAAGGTATTTTTTATGGTCAGCGAAAGTAACTACTGCATAAGCACATGTGAGTCATGACTCTTTAGCCCAGTAACCTTTCGAGCCTGCACGTCAACACATCGTGAAATGTTGCTTGAATACCCGTCAGGAACTTTTATATTCTTCAACGTCGCGAGGAAGATTTCCTTATTCAGTTTTTTCAGGGTGAATTTTGCCGGTTGAAATCTGTCATGCTCATCCGGCCACGCATCTGCATGAACGCCCATCTCCCGTAAATCTTTCCTCGCTTGAAGATGATCTTTTGACTTGCCTGGTTCGTTCAGAATCGTGTACAACATATTGTCGCACACATTCTTTTCAATGTGCATGACATCTAGACTGTGTCTGAGCAAATTATCTATCCAATACGGAAGAGTGAAGAAGACGCTTATCTTTCGCCATTCTTTGGGTCACGTAACTAGAAGCCGGGCCGTCTTTTTCCGGCCTTTGCTGAATCGTCTTTTTTCCAATACTCAAATTCAACATCCACAAACTACTCTATGATTTCTGCACCGGATAAATTCCGAGTAGGTCCTCTTTTTTCTTGTTGCCCATTGAAACGATTGCATTGCAACCTAAACCAGTGTGTACCATCGAGAAACCTACGATGACCTATGAAGCACCACTTACGACTGTGGGGAAGGCGCACTGAGTCAGAGTCAAAATTGCAAGCCGGACACGCAAGGCCGGTATGCACATTCCACCCAGATAATGTTCCTAGTCCAAGGAAATCACTGATAGTCCACATCAACGCCGCACGCAAGTTGAACAGTGTCTTCTCGTGCGCGTCATACGTCTCGACGCCAACATTCCACAAGTCTACCAACTCCTTGATAAGCGGTTGTAGATACACATCGATGTCATTTCCGGTGCCTTTTTGCCACGGAATAATCATGGACATAATGAAGGAGTTTTGTTTCATACACATCCAAGGGGCAAGTTGTAAGGTATCAAAACAACTGGCCATATACTATAACTTGTGCTAAGATTCCCAAACGGATTAAAACCATCGGTCGCCAAAGCAAGACGAACATTTCTAGGCTCCGCTACGAAATCAGGAAAGGCTGAGTCAAACGCTTTCCACGCTTCACCATGCCATGGATGTCTGATTTTACCATCTTCATTCTTGTCGGCTTCATGCCACCTCATATGCTCAGCTGTCTTAGACGATATAAACAATCTTTGTAAGCGAGGTTTTAAAGGAAAGTACCTTAGAATCTTTGCGGGTTTCTTCTTGACTTTTTTCCTTCTAAACCGTCATCCGAACCTCGAAGTGTGACACTTCTTACAAGTCTCCCTCGAGCGTCCTCCCCCAATAAAGCATGCGTCGTTGGGGCGTGCATCGATTTTTTTCGTACTTCAAGCCTAATCTGTTAATTATCTTCTTGGCCTCATAGAAGGTTGTGGGAATGTCTGCGTCAGGGAAAGCATCTCGTAGTAATTCCAACATCATCGACATTGCCTTATCAGTAATCCTACACATTCACTTGATATGGTACAATTTGATCAGAAAGGATAATTTTGAGTATTTCTGACAACCTTTATACAACGGACGATCGCTATCATCCATGAGGCTGAAAAATTCCCGAGCTGCGTCATTCCTAAAGAAAACGGTTCGACCGCACTTCCCCGTGAAGTTGTCCTCTTGAACACCAAAAGCGTCACGAACAGCCTCATTAACCGGATCATCTTGATTTAGTTGATTACCTACTTGTGAGGTTTAAGGAAGATGATCCCCATATCTCATACCATGTTTCTCACCATAAATACCCCATAATGTATATGCTTCTGGAAAAGGCTTCATAAGAAGATGTTCCATAGCACCTTCTCGTGTTTGCCACTTCTTAAACTTGCATCTACAACAAGGACACACGATCTTGCCATTAATGCTAGCGTGCGAGAAGGTGAAATCTAAGAAATTTTTCAATCCCACTAAATATACAAGAGAACTGTGGGGCATCTTGATCCATGACTTATCCATCTCGTAGCAAACAAAGCTAGGATAGTATATAAATGTGGAGACAATTTTGGGTTACTTTCATTCCAACACTTGAGATCTTTAAATACAACTTGAAATAATTTGTAGCGGTTAAAAACCGCGACAAAATGAAGAAGCAAATTTGTAGCGGTTTACAAACCGCTGCAAATTTGAATTGAAAATTTCCCGCCATAAACTAGTCGCGGTGTACAAACCGCTACTGAAACCGATACTAAATTATTACCGTTTGAGATTCGTAGCGGTTAATGCGAGAACCGCAACAAATTTTCGGCGGTTATTTATTACTTTGAAATTCAAATTTGTAGCGGTTAATGTGAGAACCGTAACAAAGTTTTGGCGATTATTTATTTACTTTGAAATTCAAATTTGTAGCGGTTTTCACACTGTAACCGCTACAAATAAGTTTGGTCGCGGTGAAAGTGTACAAACCGCAACGAAAATTATTTTTATCCATATATTTTTATTCACAAATTATTAACCCCGTCTATTATTTTGAAAACATATCTTTTTATTCACAAATTATTAAATCCATTTATTATTTTGAAAACATATCTTTTTATCCACAAATTATTAACTCCGTTTATTATTTTGAAAACATATATTTTTATTCACAAATTATTAACTCCCTTTATTATTTTACAAATGACATATAAGTATTGAAATAGTGTTACAATATCAAGAACCTATTGAAAAAAAGATAACAAATATTTAAATTTAATAAAATTGTCGACAAATCAATTAAGATAACGAAGGTGAACAAACATCCAGCGGTACAAAATTAATTACTTAAGAAAATAAAAACTAACTATCGAGCCCGATGATCGAGTCCCGTCTCCGGGGGCTGTCTCAGGGGCGGCGTGGGCACGACCAAAGGTAACAACGCCCTCGTCTTCACCAGCAGCAGGATCCGGAGGGGGAGCCGGGGAATCCTCGTGGATGAACGGAGGGGAGGCTCGGGAGATGGAAACCGTCTCGGTTAGGTAGCGGCTGTCAAGGCCCGCAATTCGCGCCTATGTCTCCGATTAGCGTACCAACGGTCGAGACTCTCCCGCATGCGCCTATTCCGGCCTCATTCCCGCTCCTCTCGGAAGAACCGTTTCGGCAACCGCGGCAACTTTCTCGGCAATCATCGTATCAACCGCCTCCGATGATGGCATTCTTGAGCCAAAGGTTCCAGCGTCAGAGGAGGAGCCCTTGCCGTATACCATGCTAGGCCTGGCGCCCAACCTAAAGCCCCTAACCCGGCAGGATGCTCGACCGGGCCCACAACGGCTTTCAATGAGGTCCGTCGGATCAACGCACCCCGTGACTCGGGCCGCGACGCTTCGCAGTCTTCTTGGCTCGCTCAATCCAGGCCCGACGCATATATTTCATAAAACATTAATCAAACAATTAAATTAAATCAAATTAAATTAATATTTTTTTAAACTTACTATTATCTCCTCTTGCCTCGGAGGTCGGCGTCCCATCACGGTGTCATGTGTGCGTGTCCACAACTACCCATAGTCCGTCTCACGGTTCTCCTCCCGAGCCTTCTCTTCTTTGAAAGAGTTAAAAGAATATAAACTTTGTTATTTCCAAAACAAAGCAATAATCATTTAAACATAAAATTAATTTAACTTTTAACATACCATCTCACTTTGTAGGTCACAAACAAACGTCTTGGATCCCGCGTGTGATTGACCCGAGCCGCCCCCGCATCCGGTGTTCCTCGCGATAGAGCTGCCAAAATAAATGAGTTGTGTAATTTAGGTAAAATAGAGGGGTAGTCAATATATTTTACTCTAAATTTAATTAATTTAAACCAAATCTAAACACTACATTAATTTTGTCTATATTTAAATTTTTAAACTACATTTAAACAAAATTAATTAAAACAAATTTTAAACTATACAATACCCTCATGTTAAAAAAAAAAAAAAAACTAAACTATAATTAATTAAAAACGTACCACTCCCTCCGGACTCCTCCGATATTGGACAAAAGCTGCCGGGTCATTTGCCTCCACGCCGTCTCCGAGACGTTCTCCATCGGTTGCTACGCAGGCATAGTCCCATCTCCATTCCGCGGTCGTAGAAATGAATCCTCCGGCTCTTTCATCCTTCTCCCATTTCCATCTTTACGTACCTTAAAGCGTGGGCCCGTAGTTTAAACTTTTTCTGTATCATAAAATGATTGGTAATTAAGAAACAAATAACTAAATTAACCACAACTTATAACTATTAAAAAAACAAATTTAATTACACAACATAACTTACCCGCACAACGTCCTCAAACACCTTTTCCTTGTTGTCCTTCGGGACCTTTTTCCAACCGTGGAAATAGATCGGGAACCATACCCAATTCCCCTAAAATTGTGACAGGTATCGGTTCAACGGTGACCACCGCGCCAATCGGCTGGTCCGTCCGCATGTTCCAAGGAACTATCACCGGTAGTCCGTCTCCGACCGAGCGTGAGAACATCCAACGTCCTCCCGCCGATGTTCCCATGTAGATCCGCACAATTATAACAAAATTGTTGTATTGCATTTTAAATAAAATTTCATAATTTTTTAACATAATTTAAATATTATTTTTTGCCAATAAACTACTTATACTTACCTTCGACATCCACCTCAAATCCGGTGGAATGAGAAGACGACGGTCGGGGTTCCCATGGTCCCGCGTTCTCCTCGTCGAGAAACCGCTCCGCCTCCGACATGGGAATGTCAAACTCGAGCTCCTCATCTTCATTCAAGATGTCGTCAAACGACGGACTTGCGCCCCGATCTCCCCCTACAGTCTCTAGGTTCTCTGGGTTTGGGATTGGGTCATTTGCAAAGAGAGCATCAAACTCATTCCCCCTTTGAGGGGGCTCAACGGGGATATTTTGTGGCCTACACCCTCCTCTACGGGCCCCTCTACTACCACTACCCCTGACAGGCCTTTTAGGGGGTACATGATCTTTCCCTTTTCGGGGGTCTCTTTCCTCAGAAACCATGATATTGGAAAGTACAAGTTGAAAGGATGATGAAAAGTACAAGTTGAAAGGATGATGGAAAGTACAAGTTGAAAGGTTAAAAGGTAAAAAGTAAAAACTCACGCGTGTGAATTCCAAAAGTGAGAGGAACAGTATAAAAACCGCTGTCACTTTGTAGCGGTTAAAATAAATAACCGTTACAAAATTAATCACTTTGTAGCGGTCAAAAAATAACCGTTACAAAATGAATCACTTTGTCGCGGTTGCGTAAACCGCTACCCCGACCGCTACAAATGTGCCTTGTGCTTCGTAAAACTTTGTAGCGGTCTTACAACCGCTACAAACTCAATGACTGTTGCAATTCTGTAGCGGTTAGACATATGAACCGCTACAGAATGATCACAGACCTTTGCTATTCTGTCGCGGTTTTATGAGTAACCGCTACAAAATTGTTGTCTTTTCCCATTCTGTAGCGGTTGTTATATCCAACCGCTACTAACTAGAATTTTTTGCCCAAACTAATAACTTTACGTAGTCTCGTAAACTTATTAGTTTGGTGAAAAAAATTAGAATAAGTTTCTCAATCAATTTAATTGATTTTTTTAAATTTTCCCAAATGTGTTGAGAGTAATAAGATTATGAAAATTATCCAACATGCCCAAAAGTTTTGGATTCATTATAACCACAAATCTCCCAAGAAAAATTCACTAACTCATTTTGATCAAAGATATTTTCTAGAGAGAAAGGTGGCTATAACGAAACCCAATATTCGGCCGCATGTTGGATAATCTTCGAAGAGTAGAAGTCTTCAAGTCAAAGTAATGAGAAAAGATGGATTGTGTCGAAGGAACATCCTCGGCTTCAACGATGAAAGAGAGGCAAATATCGCAGCGCTCATCTCCCCGAGATCGCCTACAAAATTAAAGTGTATTTGCATGTCTTCGACAACCAAGCCGAGAATGTTCATTTAGTGACAATCCGCATTTACTAATTGTTTGATTATTTGTCATTGATGTACGGCCCGACGTACTATAAATAGAGTTAAAATTTGTAGCGGTTGTTCCATAACCACAACAAAATTAAAAATTTGACGCGGTTAATGTGTCGTCGAACTTGAACCGCGACAAACCGTGTCGTTTCGCTTTTTTGTGGTGGTTTTTTTTATATAACCGCTACAAATTAGCCGACACAAAGTTCGTGCCATTGCCCGCCATTGCTTACGCCAATTTTGTAACGGTTTTTCTTAATTAACCGCAACAAAATTCGCGCCACAAACTTCGCGCCATTACGCACCACAAACTTCGTGCCATTACGCGCCAAGCTGGCGCCAAATTTGTAGCGGTTTTATTTCGTCTAACCGCTACAAAGTTCGCGACAAACATGCCCGTCTTGTGGTGTGAATGTTTTCGCTACTAATTTGTTACGGTTTAGGCTAAAACCGCTACAATTTTATGATTTTGTAGCGGTTTGTTGTAACCGCTACAGAATAACCGCGACTAATGATGCCTTTTTTTGTAGTGACTTTTCAACAATTCGAGTATACACCTTTTTCCCTCCCTTGTAGAGACACTTATTATTCTTCACCATGCACCCAGCTTAAATGCTGTGGAAACACACAACACTTGAGTTAATACTAAACATATACATAAAGGTCTTATGAATTGCAAATAACAATTACTTGGAATGCCGAGTCACGAAGTAAGATGGCAAAATTTCTTCAATCATCCAGTTTGATGGTGGATCGAAAAATCCACATAAACTTCTGTCTCATCAACGTCTTTAGGATTATGCAAATACACCTTTGTCAATGCATGAAGGAATGTGTGCAGTGAATTGATAGCCTTCTTGATGATAAATTCCCTGATGTAATCTTTGTCTACACGATATGTAGACTACAAAGCACACAATTAAAGCTAACATTTTTTATATGTACATATTAAGTAATTAGCAAGTATATATGCCTTACTTAGATATTGTCCCAAATAATGCCTGTGTAATCTCTCTGTACCTGCGCCAATTACCCGCTGTGATAGGAATGTTGGTCCTTACTGTTAAGCTGATGTAGATGATGAAGTGTGATGGCTCAAGAGGTTGACCGCCATTATTCTATGTCACATGAATTTTTCTCCCCAAAGTCTTTGCTTGGTTCACAAAAGTCAAGGCACAGGGACCCTCTTTACAATACCTCGCACTCGTTCTAAGGTCTCTTTTGGGTGGCTTAGGGATGAGATAAGTACCATTGAGAACAATATCAAAAGTAGAGGCACTATCAAAACTAGGGGCATTATCAGTGCTACAGGAAGTAGAACTGACTATTTTAATTAAAAAATAAAACTGATTTAGTTAGTCACAAGGAACAGAGCAATGAGTTATTTTGAAAATACGATGCATGGCTAAGGTCAAAACTTATCTAGGCAAGACAAAGTGAAAAATAAAAAAAAGAATGTGGAATGTAGAAAAGAACTCATACGTTAAAAGAATAAGAACATAGCACGCGAAGGAATGCGATCTAGGTAGGGGTCCAAAACGAAAAAGTGAGTTAGGGCAATCGTAACGACTCAATTGGCTATTGGACCAAAGTTTAAAGAAAGTAGTGGAGGATTTAGTTTGCTTGGATGTGACTTTCGATGGCCAAAAAAGTCAACTGAGTGTTGGGGTTCCAAGGATGGTGGGTAACGTTCAACTAAAGACAAGTGTGTTAAGTGTAATAACTTGAGAAAGTGAAGAGGCGTGAGATAGTGGGTAGTGTTTTAAAAGGCTTGACTAAACTTGCTCAGGGTTATAAGTTTATAAACGTTATGAAAGATGGCTTTTTCTTATAGTTTTTAATTTACAACTGTAATGAATCTTTGAATGAAAGTTCACAGTTTTAACATCATAGTCGTTAGATTTTGTAAATGGTGACAGTGATTTCTTAATAACCGTTAGGTATTGGACATGATATTATGAAAAGTGAGTAGTTTTACCCAATAACCATTACTTATTTGAATTTTTTAATAATTTTTAAAGTGGATTATTCAACCCCATAGTACAAACAAAAAAATTTAAAAAAACAAAAAGAAAATGAGAGTTTAATAAACTAACAAAAAATAAAAAGTTATATGGTCAAAGAATTTGCTGCATCATAGATTCATATCCTTCTCCAATAATATTTACACCTTCTTGATGAGAGAGCGAACAATTGAGGTTAGTTTCTTTAAGCACTTATCCATGCGTTCTTGCTCTCTCATGCAATCAATGGAGAACAAAAATTAGAAGTTGGATATAAGAAGTTGGAATAGATTGAATTGGATGGATAAACGGAGTTCATTTTTTTGACGCTTAAATGGAAAGGGTTTCACGGGTTATCTAGAAGAACGTGTCCTTTGGAATGAAAAGAGTTCCGTTATAAAATGCCTAAATTAGTAATAATTGTTTACTAAAAATTGTGAAGAGACAAGTATTTTTTTAAAATATTTTTGGCCTACATTTCCCTAGCCATTAATTTTTTTAATATTCAAAAACATAAAAAAGAAATAGTGGTTTTCAATCATCACCACTACTACTGTCCTCCGCTTGCTCCTGCCCTCCCCCTCGCTTGGTACATCATTGACGTTTGAGGAAAGGGATGAAGGCTCTGACTTGAAGTGATCACATACAACTTGATTGTGATGAAGGATGAGCTCCAACTTCCTATTTAGACTATGGGTATGTCTAGCATGACACCTTGTGGAGTGGTCAAGGCTGGCCAACGTCTGCAGCAGAGCCTCCATTTGAGGAGGAGGCAGAAGAGGAGGAGGAGGTGGTGGCGGTGGAGGAGAAAGAGGGGGAGGAGCTTATGGAGGTGGTGGAGGAGGGGCTTGTGGAGGAGGAGGACGAGCATGAGGATGAGGAGGAGAGCAAATGGAAAGAGCTCTATGATGTCTGACCATAATGAGGGAAAGAAGGACGAGGTTATGAAAATGTGCTTTTTAAAAAAGTACTATGAACAAAATGAATACTTCATTCTAAACTATTTAACTTTAGAAGAACTGGTACTTAGCATCGGACAAAACGATATTTTGAAAATGTACTTTTTATATTTGTATTTTACATGATGGTTCTTTATTATGAAATGACTTTTTTGTCGTTGATACTTTACGGTCAATTGACATAACCATTATATTTGTATTTTTGTTGATGTAAAGTTGGAAGACAAATCGTTTGTAAGTGTTACATGACGATTGTTTGAAAAGAATTGTTATTTTTGTCACTAAATAAATTACGGTTATTAATTTTAACCGTTATTTTTGTGTTTTCATTAATTCTGCCTCACAATGCATTATGTTGCGCATTAGGGATGAGCAAAATACCTGGTGGTCCAGGTAACCCGATCTAACTCGACCATGTCTAGTGAAGAAAAATTGGCTCAAAGCAATATTGGTCAAACCAGTTAGATTGGTCTTCTCGGACCAGACTAGACTTTGGACCAAGGTCTTAGATCCCTTGGTTTGGTCCAATCTGACCCTAATATTGTTTTTATTTTTACTTTCTTTATTGCCACATTACATCACCGCCACACACTCACACAGTAAACACTACCTACAGTTCACACTCACGCCACAGTACACAAGTCCACACAATCACACACGATACCTACCGTCGAGGGCTTCCTTACCATCGACGACGTCTTCTCCACCTGTGGAGGTCATGATTTGGGTCTAAACCAAAGGAGAGAAAGATCGATCGGAGGAGGAAAAGGAGACAACATTTCGCTACTAAGGTCACCAAAGATGAGACCACCATCTTTTCTGTCCAACCACCATAGCCGTCAACTCGCCTTCACTACCATTGACCTTTTTCTTCCTTCTTTGACCATCTAAGTTCATCTCCATCAAGTTTCCATCTCATTTCATTTCTAGAACTTCTCAGACATTAAAAAAAAGAAAGAAAGAAATTTCAAATAGGTCATGGATTGCCTAGATTGGAATAGGTAGTCCACTCGACCAGTCTGGTCTAGCCCGATCTTGGTCTGGTCCAACCCGATCTCGGGCTGGTACTAGACTAAACCAGACCTCGGGCTAACTTATATAACCCGAGGTACTATCCAGACTAAACCTTAGGTTGAGGCCAAACTCGATCTAGTCGATCTGGTCCATGTTCAACCTTTGTGTGCATAATTAACCATTACTTTTAAGCATTATATATCCTTGCTCGTCATCCATATTGACTTACATGATATTTATTAGTTGTAACTGTTATGTATTAGATGTTATAAATGCCCAAATTTATACTAGTGTTTGCCAATTAAAGCCAATTACTTGTTCCTAGCTACAAAGTGGTAACATTTGTGTACACCTTTTTTAATCCTTTGAGAATCTGAGATTGAATTGCAGTCCATACATTTGTTGGCCGACAGCTATAATATGTACTATAATGTTACAATGGACAACAGCTATAATATGTACTATAATTTTGCAATGGCCATCGATCAAGGCAATACAAACGGCTCTCTCGATACCCGAAAAGAAACAGCTCACTTAATTGTTAAGGATTAAGAAATTTTTTATTGGCACATTAATTTTTTTTTTTCATATTATAGTAGTAATATATTGTGGAATAAAATCATTATATGGTCCTTATATACTGTGTTTAATTGATATATATATATATTTTAAATGGAAGTTTTCTAGCTATTGATATAAAATATATAATTCTTTAAAAAAAAATTTATTGCTAAGAGTTAAGTGTGAGTTGTGGGAGAAAAAAAAAAGTTACATTATATAAAACTCGTCAGCTATAAATAGAAAGACACAAACTCAACGTTTTGAAATTTTTTTGGTTAAGATTCATCAGGAATATTATATTGTTACATTTTGATGATAGGACATTCTTACATCTAAACAGCTGTATTAAACCAAGAGTAAACGTGACTGAAACTTTTTTAAGAAAAAGAAAATAAAGCAACTCCATTTGTTTCTTGGAACAAAAAATTAGTAAGGAAACACGTGTGAATGTGTTTACTATTCTTGCCGTAATAAGAAAAATAATGCTTACATGCTTTTTTTAAGTATATATTAAGGTTAGTTTCCTCTCCTCCTTATAGCTAAATCCACAATGGACCATACGTGTAATTAATTTTTTTTTTCCTTTTTAGGATCAAATAAATTTTGTGACAGAGTGAAGAAAATATTATTGGAGCTCAAAATATCTCATTTTTTAAGGTGCAATGATAATGAATATAATCATATTCTATTTTTCCAACTCAGTTAATTTCTATCTTGATGTTTAAGAAATTTCAATTTTCAATTAAATATTTTTTTGTTTATCATTATATTAAAATGTATTATGAAATTTCTGTCCTTAGTTGTATTTTTTTCAAATGAAAGTTTTTTTTTTTTGTGCCAGAGTTTTGCCGGTTGTATATATAAGTTTGATAAAAGTTACTGTATAATTAATTTCTACAGATATCATAAAATATGATTTCTTTTTTAAATTTTTTTGTTATTACTGAGAATGAGTTAATTGACATGAGAAAAAAAAAAATATCTACGAGAGATGTACGTCGTTGGAAGTTAAAGTAAGTCCACTCATTTCTTTCTTTACAAAAAAAGAAAAAGAAAAGGGAATGAAACATGTGAGTGTTTAATCTTACTTTAATTTGTTGCTACAATAAGAAAACTAAGGTGCTGTAGTGTTAACTTTTTTTTTTTTTTAAAAAAAAAAAAAAAAAATTACTTATTATTGCTCTATTAATGTAGTATATATTTTACTCCTTATAGCTAAATCCAAAATAGACCATACTTGTAATTAATTTTCCCTTTTCAAGATTAACTTTTGTAACAATGTGAAGAAAATTATAATACGTATGTGTGTGCATATGTTAGAGCCAGGCTGTCTTTTTTACTTAATCATGCAGCTCGCAGACTTACTCAAATATGGTGTGCTCAAATAAATATATCTTACCTTAAAAGAAGCAATAAGATATTATGTATAAAGTTTACTCTTTCTTTTCCCAATTGGTGATTTTTTTCAAAATTTTTTTTTGAGTGAAGTTAGTTTTTTTTTTTTTGGGTACAAAAATGTGTATTGGTTTCATTAAAAATACCTCCCTTAGTACCAAGGAGAGCGTATACGTAGCTCAGCTGGTAAGGGAAGCAAAAATTGAAATTGATGAAGAGAATAGCTTTAAGAAAGGTGGGTGTACAAAAAAGGGAAGAATATAATAAAGCATGCATGCATGGGTGTATGTAATGTAAACTTTTATTAAAAGAAGTTACTGCTACGCATGAATTCATTTCACGGTGTTTCGATTTTCGTCAAAATTTGCAGTTAAGTGTCAAACTCTTAACTTTTTTATAATGTTTTTGTGTTAATGGTGCTACATTTTTAGACAACTTGCATCTTCATGTTTTTGTGATAATTTATTCCCGCAGCCCTTAAAGAGAATCTCATCATATCTTCTGATTATAAACTATTCATATAATTTATTTGCAAATTAGGCCAATTACTTACACCTAATGTTGTTAAACTCGTGAGTTTAAGTAAACTTGTGACAATAATGTAAACTCGTATCGTGAACTCAAATTATAAAATAATAAGAGTTTACTTTTATTATTAAATAAGTATTATTAGTTTATAAATACATTTCAAATCCAAATAATTGAAATTAAATTCCTTCAACATCATTTATCATATTTAACAAAGAAATTTCTATAAAATTTACAAATAAAGCCGTAGAGCATGATCAAACCAAAAAAGTTAACACAAGTTTAAGAGTAAGTTAACACGGTTTTGTAAGCTAGAAACGTAAAAATGGTAAACTTGATGTATAAACTCGTGAATATAACCAAATTTACAACTAGTACAAGTTTACCACTGACTAGAGACTCATTTTTGTAAGTTAGAAACGTAAAAAATGGTAAACTCAAAAGCCAATTTGTGAATTTGACAACAATGCTTGCACCTACCTACAAGTAATTAATTATCACACATACACTTTTTTTTCTTCTAATAAATAGTATTATTGACTAATTCATTTTTCCAGCATTAGTAGACTTTAATGAGAAATATCTTTCCTGTGACTTTAATGAGAAATATCTTTCCTGTACCATACCTTCTAAGGTATGTTGGTTTTCACTTCATTTAACCTTTTTGTGGCTAAAGTTGCAACCACCTTTTGGATGCATTATACATTGTAGCCCAAATTTAAATTTTGTTGGCTGACAGCTATAACACATGCTAATATTATTAACAGTCATGGGTTTTTTTTGGACAGAAAGTTATGGGATTAATATAATTATTAGTGCAATGGAAAAAAAAAAAACCCTCTCAATTGAATTTAAATTATTAGTAGTTTTTATCTAGCCTTATTATAAATAGTAATAAACGATCACTGAAAAAATTCTCTTATATACAAGACCGGAGTAAGTATACATTAAAACTAAGCTCCATATAATTTAAATTATGAGTAGGGAAAAATAGATTCTATAACATGACATGTTAACATTAATTGACCTTTCTGCTAATACTTTTATTTTCTTTGTTTATATATTTTAATTTTAACTTAATACTCCCTCCAATTCTTAGTATAAGACTTAGTTGATTTTTTTCTTGAGAGATTAAGAAAACTAAATAAATTTGTTAATTATAGCATATATTGTGTATTATTTGATTATATCAATTTATAAATAAAATAAATTAGTTTGCTTAATTGCCTCTCCAAAAAAGTTGGTTGGTCTTATATTAAAGACCGGATATAGTATCATTGTAATCTCAAGTTACTTGGCTTTAGGATATGTATCAAGTATTCTATTCCCTTTGGTCTTTAATGTAGAATAGGCAAATGTCCTAAGTATAAGATATGGTTATTATATTTGTGAGTCTTTTTTTAATTTACTCCTATTGATACTCTCTTGACAATGATTAAGGAGGAGAGGGAATGAGAGTATTAAGAAAGATGACTGAGGTGTTTGTAAAAATATATGTTATAATAACTAACTTAACTAGACTGAGGTGTTTACAAAAATACATGTCATAATAATTAACTTAACTAACTCATAAATATATCTTATATTTAAGAGGGGAGGAGTAGTAATCAATATCAAGAATTCACTAATTAATGCAAATTATTATTGAGGCAAAACTAATTGAAGTTTCAATTTGAGAGGGGATCATGTCAAAAGTATAAAGAGCCACGGGAAATTTCTAAAAAGTCGGCCACACAATGGCAACCCTCATTTTCAGAGTTTCACCGAACCTTCACCTAATCTTTTGGCTTTACGACAATTACTTTTGCTTTCTAAACTGAAAAAGGTAAAACCACCACACCCATAATATATATTGGTGTTACACCTTTACCCGCAACAAATATCAATTATTGTTGGTCATTTCACTTTCACCATTACTCGCTACTCTCTTCCCCTTTTTACAACTCACAAATGAGAGTGCAATTTTATTTCTTATTTTTAAAATTATTTTATTTAAAGAATTTATTACTTTTTTTTTTTTTTGCTCATGCCCTTATCAAAGATGAGGGAATATCCAAAAAAACGATGAGAGAAATATTCTTTCATATTTTTTTATACAATTTCCTCCAGGACTTTATTGGTTTTTTTTTTTTTTTTTTTTTTTTTTTTTTTTTTTTTTGGATACCTATTCAAAGCTTATAAATAAAATCAACGGGGGCGAATAATAGTGGAAGGTTTTGATTGTTTACATGTGGGATCTTGACTTTTGAGCTTGAATCTAGGTGATCGAAAAAAATATTTCAAGTTAATCAGGACCTATAATTGACCGGACCCATCTTTCAATTTAAACCAGCCGCCATAATAATTCTCTCATCGGTTGATCGCCAGAATCACTCCTTATTGTACTGTACGTTTCTCTTGACCAAAATAATACAATTAATTGTTTATCACAACACATATATATAAATCTCAAAGTTTAGTAGTTTACAATATAACTAATTGTCCGACATGAAGCTATAGAATGTCTCATCAGCTTCTGAAATTATTCTTTGAAAGGTTAGTTTTTCTTATATGAACACGCAGTCTAATATTTTGACAGCAAATTATATATCTAATAAAAACCAACCAAATCTCCAAAAACAAGTGGGTAAAATTTAATTCATGTGCCCATATATAATATTAAAATTAACATCTCTTTTCAAGCTTAACCTGCTTAATTATAATCATACAAATAGTTAAATCGATTTAAATATGTATACTAACATTTATTTTAACCTCTTCTATGACATCTGTAATCTTTTTTAGTTCAAGTTAACAGATCACTTGTGAGTATATATGGGTATTTGGTAAATGTAGTCATCCCATTATTTAGAATTATTTATATATAGTACAAGAAGACAATGGGTACGTAACTTGTTATTTTGCATATGGATCTTCTTGTGGTGAATGCTTTAATTTGTTTTGAGGAGGAAGCAACACCAGGAAAAGGGGTTAATTAAATAATAAAAGAAATAATGAAAGCAAAAGAAAAAGCGGGGAAAATAAAGCAACAAAGTAAAGTGCGCGGAAAGGCCATGATATTTTGGAGGGGCACAGCCTATAGTTTCATTTTGACAACTTAGTGGAGTCATATCAACACTACTTTAACCAAAACAGGGTGTTCTTTGATGTGACAATGCTATTTAATTAAACCAAATTAGAATCTCTAATAAGATCACACTTTTAATTAATTAGGTCCAAATACTAGCTTTAAATATGTATGTATGTATGTAATAAATTTGAAGTTTATGAGCCATAATTATACTACTTATGTTCTAGCTCCTAATTAGTATATATAAGAGTTAGTTTAGAAGTAAATTTTGATCTTAAATATAAGATATTTTTTCATTTTATCTCTTACATTTATTATTTTTCTTTAACTAATTTACTTGATCTATGGACGGATATATTTAGATTATTTTTATTTTTTCTCCAAACTAATTAGTTTGATAAATAAATTAATACATAATCTAAGGATACACAACATATTATATGATTAAGTAACTTATTTGGCTTTCTTAATCTCTCTAAAAAAGTCAACTCGGTCGTATAATTAGAACTGAAAGCAGTATATTTAATTAATTATTTAGATTTTTTAATATCCATAAATTAATTAACTAGATCTTATATTAAGGACCAAAGGTAGTATAATTAATTTGTTGATTCAAGATTCCTAATTCTTTGAGCAGAAGGTGTGCTAGAGGATATCTCAGGGATATTCTAATTTTAAGTGTTCCCCGCGTACGGCGTGTAAGCGCATATACACTAATTTGTATATTATTCATAAACTTTATAATATCTATTCCCAATCCTTCGTATATACGGACCTTTTAAAGTACAGATATATATGATTTTTCTATTATCTCAGATATTCTTATTCATTATCACCAGTCACCACCCTCATATTTCCATTCTTTTCAGTTTCAAGAATAAGATCGATGAGATGCTCACGTGTGACAATGAAAGCACGATGCAAAAGAGGACAATAATATCAAGAAAAAAAACAATAATTTGTTCATCCTCAAAATTTATCTGATTTTTAATAGGTTTTTTATTTTTCTTTTTCTTTTTTGGCTTTTGTAGTTAAGCTGACCTTATAGTTTCCTTAATTATAAGCATTATTCCCTGTGCTTATAATTTATTAACCAGGATTTGATGTAGATCACGTTAACCAAGCACGATATGTAAGTTACAACAAAATACAAAATGAAGAGACTTTTTAAGAAAATTAAATAATAGAATAAAATTTATTTATGATTAACATAAAAAAAAATCTTATGCTCATAATACTCTCTTTAAATTTTTATATATAACCTGTAATTTGATTGATTTTATTTTTTTATATCTTATAAAAATAATCCAGGTTTACGTTAATGTTAGGTGAGAGTCATATCATTAGCTACTAAAGCCAATTCTCTTACAAATTAATAAATTATGATTATATGAACCAATGCCTATAATTCATAAACTATAAAGAGCCAATAAGAAAACTGCAAAGACTATATTAAAAAAATCAGTAAAATTATAGGAATTTGTAGATTAATGTTTTTTCGTGAAACTAAGTAAAACTAATTAACTTAAGGAAATAAAATTGTAAGGGTAATACGTACCCTTGTGATTTGCTACATAGTGACATTTAAATCATTTTGCTTGTGAGGAGGTTGGGCTCAACCTGGTTCAAGCTGTTAAGCTTTCCTCTATAATTAAAAAAAAAAAATGAAAAAAAGGAAGGAAGAAAGAAACAAAAGGAGCTATGATTACATCCTTTAATTTCTTTTTATTTCATTATGATCATAGAAAAACAATAGTAATTAAACTTCCAGATTCATCATGCACAAAGGAATGAACTGGTCATTATTAACATATCCATATCCAGGGATTTTGTTTTGGCCAAAACAAGTCTATGTGCCATATCCAAAATTGCATATAGTATATGCTAATTAACAACATAATTAACACTGATAACAGAGCGGAGATTCATGAATTTTAGGTTCAAGCTTGCTTCTTCAGGTCCTTGTAAAACCTTTCTATAAACTCCTCCGCCGCCATGTCCACCTGATGATCCCTATCAGTGTCGCCTTCTTGCACGGGGAAGGGCGAGTCCGTCACCCTCAGCTGCCTCACCATCGGACTCCTCCCGAACCCGGGAAGCGCCGGCGATGCCTCCACCATATCCCCGTTATAGTAATTGTTAGAAGCATTGTTGTTATCTAACATCTCCAACGCCACCTTGAGCGCATTACCGTCAGCCACCATGTCGTCGTCCTGAGTGAGTGGCGCGTGAGCACACGCGAAGAAGAAGGGATTGTGGCTGTGGCGGTGGTGGCGCTTTGGGAAGAAGGTGAAGCTGGGTGTGTCGCTGCAGCTGAACTCGTACTCGCGTCCGGCGGAGAACTGGAGGTGGGGGTTGTCGGAGGAGGTGGAGCTTCCATGGTGGTGGAGGAACTTGAGATTAGAGATGGCCTTTCCGGCGAGCTTGCCACGGCGTTTGAGCATCATGTTGAGGTCCATCATAATTTTTCCCTTAGATATGCCTTTTCTGAGCATGAAGTAGGCAATACGAACCGTGTTCCACACTTTCTTAGCTATTTCTGGTACGTTGCTCTCCATTTCTATATATAATACTGTACTTTAGAGAGAGAGAGAGAGTGGTTTTCTTTTCGAGTTTGAGAGAGGGAGAGAGAGGCTAAGAGATATGTATTTCAGATTTCTGAACTTCTGAAGAGGAAGGGCCTATGGGTATGTGTATTTATAGTGGGGAAAAGCTAATGGGGAGGAAAGGAAGTGGAAGAAGAAAGACGAATGGCAAGGGTGTTATTTGGGAGGACATGGCGCGTGGATGAATGGAAGCTCGGTGTTACCTTCTGTTTTATTATTTTATTTTTAGTTTTATTTTTATTTGACGTCGTTACGTTATTGGCGGGGTGCTGCCTAACTGGCTAAGTTAATGGTCACGTGAGGTTTTGCCGATCTCATAAGAGTCCTCACCGGAGCTTTAGATGTGGGTAACGGGTAAGGAACAATTTGGTACGTTGCTTAACGGTGGCTTTGCATTTCAAGATTTATTATTCGGCCGAATTACAATTCAAATTATGTTAACATGATCGAGTCCTATACAGAGACTATGTGATGTGCTCCTCATCTTTTTTTTTTTTTTTTTTTTCATTTTTCCTCATCAGTCTATTTCTTGTTGATTGGAAAGATGAGAGAAATGTTAAAGTAGTGTTGTGATTGATTGAACAGATATGATTTAGAGATGATGAGAGATAATGAGAAAATGATTATGAGAGAAATTTAACCCAAAGATTAGGGGGAAATGAAGGGAGAGGGAGGAGAGAATATTCGGAGGGAAAATAAATATTTATTCAATCAAGGGTTAAGATGCTAAAATAATATTCAATTTTATCAAAAGTGTAAAAGTAACCATAAACTATTTTTTGGAGCAAAAGTAACCATAAACTTTCAAAATTAGGGTAAAACTGTTAAATACAACTAACTTCCATCTATTACAATAGGGAAAAATAATCTTTTGAACCCTTAAGTTTTAACTTACTTATAACTCAACCCCCGAACTTTTGACTCCTTGCAATTTAGTCCCTAATATTTCTGAGTCATCCTATGTGACAAAAAAAATGTTAAAATACTGTTAAAAATTGCTTAGGTGGATTTTATATAAATAAAAATAAAAAACAGCGTCCTCTTTCTCATCAACTCACATCCTCCTCCATCTTTGCTTTTCAAAAACCTCATTTTGGACATCTGCAGCCTTCCATGACAGATCTTTAAAAGCTCCTTTCAAGCATAATGTGACATCGATTTTCTTATATTAAAGGGTCTTCAAAATTATAAGAATCATATAAAAGATCTATAGTTCTGTTTATTATTAAAATGAGAGATTATGCATCACGTTGTGAAGTGGGCGTGTTTCGAATTTTTCTAATATTATCATCTCCCAAGTGCTATTCATCATTTATCATTCAAAAGTTAAAAAAAAAAATCTCTTTTTTCCAATAATGGCTTTTTCTCTCAACCTAGGTGCTTTATTAGAATTAAAAGCATCATAAGTGGTTTTAACATTTTCTCCAATCTGATTTGTTCGCTACCCTCTGGTTCTTCAAAAGGACCTATCTTGGATGATGCAAATGCCTAGTGAGGTTTCTGGAAAATAGAGGTGCAAGGAGATGTGAGTTGGAGGGAGCAGGGATGCTATTTGTCTTTTAAAATTTATGTAAAATCCACCTAAGAAATTTTTGATTTTGACTTTTTTTTTTGCTACATAAGATGACTCAAAAATATTAGGAATTGAGTTGTAACCACGTCAAAAGTTCAATAATTGAATTATAAGTAAATTAAAACTTTAAGAGCTAAAAAGATTAATTTTCCATATTGTAATAGATGGAAATTGGTTGGGTTTAATGGTTTTGCCTAAATTTTAAAAGTTTATGGTTACTTTTGCACATTTGATTAAAGTTGAAAATTATTTTAGCACCTTAACCCTTCAATCAATCAATTCAAAGGTCCTTATAACTAAAACCCTAAACTTTATTTATAAAGCCCTAGAAATAACGAAATGACAATTCAAAATTTAAATCTAAATCCTAAATTTAAAATTTAAAATTTAAATTCAAATATGGATAAATATCCTTATCTAATAATTCTAATGGATAACTCTAGATCTCCAAACTAGACCCTGTATATTCTTTATCCCATATTCCACCAGTATGTTTGGATTGAGGAAAAAATATAGAAAAAAGTGGTGGAAATATTAGGAAGGAAAACTTTTTTTTTTTAATTGATAACCTTGATCGAAACCTTTAAGTAAATACATAGATGCGTGCCCATGGCCCGAACACAAGATTATTGGTTAAGTTAGAACAACCCACAACAATTGATTCAAGCACTTGGTGGTGGAAAACCTTAAAAGCTTTCTTTAAAAAATTTACTATTTTAAGGATATTTTCCCACATAATATTCTTTCCTCCTTAATTTTTCCCCATCTAAACTTAGGGATAGTGACTCTGTTTTTCTAAGCAAATAGTAAAGGTCAGGTGTTTGATTCTTAGCCAAACTCTATGCATATTCACCCAAGACCAAATTAATTGAAACTTCAATCACCGTAGGGAAAGTGCAACATATATATTCATTAGTTAAGTGTTATAATAACTAATGTAATTATCACTATGAGGTCTTAAGAAAAAAATATAATCAAAAAAAAAAAAAAATCAAAGTGGTTTTCTTTTATCTATATATTTCTTCAGGTCCTAAATATAAAATCCAGTTGACTATTTTTTTTTTTTTTTGAAATTAAGAAAACTAAATAAATTACTTAATCATAGTATATATATGTTGTGTATTTTTGGATTACATATTAGTTTATAAGTCACGCAAATTAGTTTAAAAAAAAAAATGCTCTAAAGTAACTTATTTAATTTTCTTAATCTCTTCAAAAAAGTTAACTGAATCTTCTATTTAGGACTGGAGGTAGTATGTCCTTAGGAACTTTAAATTGACATGCTTTCCCTAAAAAATGAAGCTAGCAGCAAGCTTGTTGTTTGCCACTGGCTAGCTTGTAGCCATATACATTCTTAGCGAACGGGTTAAGAAAACATTCTCAACCTCCTTATCCAATCTTCCTTTTCTGTTACACCCCAACAAAGCAACATTTAGCATCTCATTTTCAGGAATCTCACTATTATTATTCATCACTAGCCTACCTTTTATATCCAAATTAAAGCTTATTTTTCTAAAATTTTATAATTCACGTAGCTTTTCTATACTTATCTTACACACACACACAATGGATATGTGGCAAGTTAAGAATGAAGAGAGACGCGGATTTTTGTAAATTAAATTAAATTCCCTTAATAATTGATGTTTTAATATACTATCCCGGTCTTAATTATAGGAACATTTTTATAGTGCAATTTAAACTATAAAAATGTTCCTATAATTAGGACCGGAGGGGAGTAATTCATTAGATCTCCAAACATTATTTTAAAGTTATTGCCAACAACACGCACTGCTCAAATCGATTAATTCAGTCTTTTTTTCGGTATATAATATTTCTGGCGCTTTAGTTTAAAAATTTATATAGGAGCACTCTGGAGGTGGCATGATATATAGATTTGGGTGTTTTTTAAGTTGGGGTAAAGGTTTAAAACTTGGCAGTGTTCAAAAGAACACGAAACCGAAGCACCTTTACGTGCATTAATATATTATAGTTAAAGCCGGTAAAGAGAAAAACCAGCCCCACTTCTCCATTTTCTAGCCATTATATGCTCTGCTTTAATTCCCTCTTTCTCGAAAGTTACTTGCCAAATTAAATTTCTTGGCCGAAATTAACATAACAATCTACGTTTTCCTTAGTGGATGAGGAATGAGGATAGGTTAGAATTTTTTGTATTATCAATACTACTTCTAATCCCAGATGTTGGAGCTGGTTGAGGCCTTGAAGGATTAGTTTTGATATTTAAGTATAAGACCACAATTCACTTTATAATCTAAATTTATACTCCATCTGATTTTTATTATAAGACATATTTATCTAATTTACTTATATTAAGAAAG
Organism: Acacia acuminata; assembly: GCA_019022655.1. Lineage (NCBI taxonomy): Eukaryota > Viridiplantae > Streptophyta > Magnoliopsida > Fabales > Fabaceae > Acacia > Acacia acuminata. The sequence goes on from JAFJYI010000045.1 coordinate 610,574, forward strand.
TTAGTTAATATGACATGTATTTTCTAAAACATTATAGTTATCCTCCTTAATTTCCTCGTTCCCTCTCCTCCTTGATTATTATTGAGGGATAATCAATATGACTAAATCAGAAAAATATGTCTTATATTTAGGACCAAGATCAACTTTATCTTTAAATATGTCTTCTATTAACAACCGGATGAAGTAATTTTGTTCAAACTATCCTTATTAATTGCATATATTTACAAGGGTTTTAATCAATAGAGATAATGATTAAAAATGAATTTTAGTGGAACCAACACACATTTATTATAAATAACTAACTTAACTAATTTTTTAATATATGCAAATCAATTATCTAACTCATACATTTAGAACTAGAGGGAATGCTAATTATTATCGTGATTTCACTTAAATATTGATTAGACTGTTTAAAGGTTACATATATGCATTAATTTGATCAGAATGCAACACGTACTTAGTATGGGATCTATTGAATTACATGAAAAATCCTCAAATATATGTGTGTTTATTAATTAATCCAAGACTCTTAATTATATTCACTTAATTAGACAATGCTCCAAATTAACACAACTGATATTATATATATATATATATATATATATTCCAAACAAATAACAAATAATTCCGCACATGCTAATTAATCAACAAATTAAACAGAATTATTATCTACAAAATAATGCAGCCAGTTAAAAAAAGCCATAACTCACTACTTACAGGAATGAATAGCCATGAACTTCGAAACGAGAGATTAATCCCACAAATCCCACTCATATACACACATCGAGTAAATAATGTAAATATTTCCAAATTCTTATGATTCTTAATTATTGTATTTTTTTTTCCTCTTACGGAACGATATTAGTGGATCAAAATTAGTTCAAAATGACAATGCGTACGTCACCTTTTACTTTGTATGGGGACGTTTCTTGTGTGTAGTTTCTTAAATTGACAGCTAGAAACTTGTAAAAAAGTAGTTTCCTCCTATATAAAGAAATTAATTCAATAATAACAAACTAAAAAGCAAATGTAAAAGTAAATTTAATAATCGAAGAGAGGGACCATCGTAGCTATATATATAGAGTTTTCACTGCCATTTTTTGTTTTTGGTCACTGCCCTTTGTTTAATTTGTGCTATATATAATATCATAACCCACTATTTAATAACATTTATACTTTATCATTAATTTCTATATTCAAATATATAATTTAAATATATATTAGATTCAGCAGACAACGTAATCAAATTTTATAATAAGAAAAACCCAATAAGAAACCTGCTCCACTAACCACCAACAGATAACCCTAGACTTCATCCATTATCCTCTATCTTTAATTTCTAAAAAAGCGACATTTAAATATTTAATACATTTTGGGATCTAATAATTACTTAATTCAAACATTATCATGACCTTACATTACCTCCAAAAAGGAAAAGAAAAGAAAAGCTCACTCTAAAATCTAAATTAGTTTGTTCTCCTACATGCCTTGTCATTAAGCCGGAAGAATTATGTACACGCATGCGCAATGTAAATAATTAATTAAAGTTGTAATTATTGATTCGTTGATAAAAATTTTAATTAATAAAACATTAATTTACCAGTTGTTCATGAATCTGAATTTCCATTTCAAATGATGTATATATTAAACTTCAAACAGACTAGGTTGGTGATGTTTATAAGAGGATCATGCTTAAGTCTAATCATCATCATTTTACTTAAAGATGCCTTGGATTAAAAAGGTAATTAATTAAATATGAAGACATTAATGCAACACGCGCATAAATTAGTACGGTTGATTTTGATGTTCCATTTATCTTTATTTACAGTGCTAATCAAGAAAAAAATCTTTAATATATTTAGATGCTATCCAAGTGTCTTAGATCAAACGGTTTAATTAAAAAGAACAAAATTTGTAGATTTTTTGCGTGTCATTACTTATATATGTTAATTAATCAAAAGAGACCTAGAAAATCTAAAGTTCCACTAAAAATGATTTAATTATGGTTAAACTTAATTAAGTACATATGTTAGAGAACAAAAATCTTCAATAATTGAGCACTAAGTTGAACTCAAAGTCTTCCAACCACTTCTCTTTGTTTCTTGTCATTTTCAAGAGGCTAGCTTTTTGCTAGAAGCTAAATCAAGAAGCAATTTCATTGTTATATATCCTCTAAAAAACAAAATGTACGAAACTAAATTATTTAAAAAGGTGCCTTTTTTTGGGCTTAGTTGTTTAGTCACAAATCCTCTTCTAAAGAAAGTTGTAGATTAACCACATAATTTCAAACTTCATGGAATCTAACGGAGAGCTGGAGATATCCACGAAATTATCTATACTCAAATATCAGGCTAGTTTTCATACGTCTAATTTGTTAAACTAATTCGTGTGTGTGTGTGTGTGTGTTACTGTTTAAAATACTATTAATATACAATTTAGTAATTAATTATTAATTTTTCCGGGTTGAATCGAGAAAAATTTAACCAATTTGCTATTAGTTTAATTTGTTATGTGTGTGTGTCTCTCTCTCTAATATTTACTGTAAGGCGAGTTTGTTATATGTTTTTGCCCATGTCTAATACATCTTAACTCAAAATTGTAAGACTGAATTTATAGGTTCTTCCACTTTATTATAGTGTATATATCAAGATCAACTTTATCCAATATGAGACTTTTTACACGAACTTAAGTCCACTCATATTTAGACATCCTAACGTTTACTTAGTTAAATCATGGGCCTGTTTGGGTTGGCGGTAGAAACGGGTGACTTAAAAGCTATCTAACTTTTTAAAAGCCCGATAGAAAAAAAGCCAGTAATTTGTGTTTGGATTGCCCATTTGGCTTTTACAGAAGTGGCTTTTTTCCAAACTGATGAGTGTTTGGATTAGCGGTTGAAAAGTCGGTTGAGATGGAAAATGACTAAAAAGGGTATGAATCTTATATGGAAATAACATAATTCTTTATAATTTTAAAATAATATTTTAGAGTTTTAGATAAATAAAATAATAAAGGAAAAATATTTGATTTTGTTTTAGAAGATACAAACTACAAAGTCTAGGAAAATAAAAAAATAAAAAAAAATAAAAAAGTGATGCATAGGATTCCATCAGTTTTTTTTTTGGGTCAAACCATCATAGGATTCTTCCATCCGACCTCCCCCCACTCACAGGACCCTTCGCTGAAAGCATATGGTTCTCTCCCGAGCGACCAGAAACCCAGGTATGCTTTTGAAGCCATGGTAGTGGATCAAAGTTTAATTGCGTGGTTGTCTTCGGCTCCTGATCTTGGCGTGGTTGTCTTCTTCGGCGACATCTCAGTTCTCTCTCGCTCACCACCACCATCACAGTCAGCGTCTCCTCCTCTCCACTTTTGGAATTGCTTCACGATTTTTCACATCCACCGCCACCGATTCCGTTCATCGTTGAAGCTCCGCCGCAAAGGATTCTTGAATGGAGACTGCCGATTAACCACAATCCAGCCATCCCTCTGACCCATCATGTCCTCACCGTGGGCGCAGCGGTAAAAAAGATGAAACCGTACAATATGGCTTCTCTCTCCTCAACGCCAACGCGCTAAACGCTCCAATTTCGGCTTCTCCTCGCTGGCCTTTTTCCGATAAGCTCAGTTGATGAGATGGGAATCCAAACACCCACTCGCCGGCGTTTGTTCACTGTTGAGCGTTGTCTTTACCGCCACTGCATTCTTTTGCCTAGGACGCTCTTTTGAACGTGAACCCAAACATAGCCCATGTTGTTACGGTGTATCAAACGTGGGCATCCACATTCAAATTAGCTGATGGATCCTATAATAATACTTTTCTAATTATATGTATTATAGACATACATATGTATGTATAATGCATGTACGAGAAGAAAATGTTCCATATACTATTAATTAGATTAATTAAATACGAAGGTAAACGATATTCATAAATATAAAAGAAAATATATTATTGATGTGTCAGAAAATAAAGAGAGGAGGTCCGGTTCATGTTCAGACTTGGGTTAAAACTCCAAAGCTCTGTGAGTCGAATCTTCGATGTTCACACTGGGTTTAGGCTACTAGAGTTTACACTAGGTAGATTAAATACGAAGGTAAACGATATTCATAAATATAAAAGAAAATATATGAAATTGATGTGTCAGAAAATAAAGAGAGGAGGTCCGATTCATGTTCAGACTTAGAGTTAAAACTCCAAAGCTCTGTGAGTCGAATCTTCGATGTTCACACTGGGTTTAGGCTACTAGAGTTTACACTAGGTAGACACCATAGAAAGACAAGGGGGGATATAGTCAAAACTCAAAAAAAAAAAAAAAAAAATAAAAAAATAAAACCTCTACGATCGGGTGAGGAGCAAGTAAGGGAAGGGTCTCCTATTTATAGGGTCAAAGTGACCATTATTTAGGAATATGTGATCTCTACCATTTGTTACACAATGATTCTTGCTTGCCTCAATCAATTCACAATTAGGAATTAAATGCTGATTATTGCCACATAGGATGAGTTACATTGAGTTATAAAGGACAAGGATAATGATATAAGAAATAAGGGACTGAGTCGTAAGTGAGTTAAGAGTTTACGGACTGAGTTGTGTTAAGTTATAATTGATGGATTAAGTTATAAGTGAGTTAAAAGTTGAAGGTAAAAAATATTAATTTTCCCTATTTTCTATTTCTATAATCAAATAGTTTGGTCCAAGGTGGATTTAGACCCTAAGTTCAATAGGATGGATTGAGTGTGTGTGTATATATATCTATCTTTTCTAGCGTTAACATATCCGTTTCATAATTTAGTTGAGGGAAAAAGCTCAATTTCATAACTAAAGGTTGCAGCTAGTTATTTATTTCGTAACATATTTTAGAAATCAGAATATATTAAAAAATATCTTTATAAATACGTGTAAAAAATAGAGGCACATCCATAATACATTGTGTGTGTGATGAAAGGCGTGCAGGTTTGAATTACTAGTATATATATAATATGGGACCATGTTGTTTGTGAGGCAAGAATGAGAAACCTTAGCATGAAAGAAATGAACATTTTTGTCTGGCGCGTAAGGCCCACACTTTGCTTTTGTATATTACCTTTTTTGCCGTCCCACATTTGGTCAATCTTTCAAACCCGCATTGCATACACTGAAGAGGAATGTCCTCATTGGCTTCTTTTTCCATTGAATGTTTTCATCATTAGATCAAGTTTCATATTGTTAAAATTTAATACTATATAAAAACATTAATATAACATTCAATCTCAACCATTGAAACTTAATCCAATGGTGGAGACAAATGGAGACATTCTTTTCCCCACATACACTTTAATTTGTTGTATTAATTAATTCAATAAGGTTACTTAATTAAGCCTAATCATAGCTTTGCATTTTCATGATTCATCATCACAATTATCTAGCACTAAAATTTTCCATTCATTATGTATATGATCAATATATAAGGTACAAATTTGTTCAGAAAGTTTTCGTTAAGGAACCATGTTGTCTAGAAAGGTTATAGGTTCAATGCTACAACAAAAGTGTTAAAATAGAGAAATGTTATCATTTATCATTAAGAAGTTAACACGCAACGTCAATTTTTTAATTGTCATTGTTACTTTATTAACGGTATAGATTGTGCTATGTTTTGAAACTTTTAGAATGACATTGAATGTGAACAAACTTTTAGGGTAACATTACCCTTCAATGAAACTTCTGAAATAAATTTACACCTTAACCCAATATATAATGATAATGATAGAGCAGTTCGTATAGTAAAATTGCTCCCATTAATTTAATTTATCCTGTATAATTTATACTATGAATCATCATGTACGACGTACATGAGAGATTTCTGATCGAATTGGCAATTTCAAAGGACAGAACATAAATAATTTCAAGTTAATTATATAAACAATCATATGTTAAACAAGGTAGAAATTAAAGCAATTCCAAATCTCCCTTTTATCACGCCAAAAAAAGTAAGGGAGTACTTGATTGTTAAAATTAGAAAAATCATATGCTATAGGTTCGTAGCATTAATATATATTTGCTATTATTAGTCCTACTATATTATTTCTACTTCATCACCATATATAGATAAATTGGCCAAACCTTTAACCTAACTTTATGGCTTTATGAGTTTCGTTGCTGCTCCTTTTCATTGTGCATCGTACAAGTTAACAACTAGCTAGCAAGCATTTAGCATGCCAATTAATTTTATAATTATTATTAAATAATTAGTGCTACAGCTTTAATTTGCCCACAAGTACGCGCGTACGACACTCACTATTATTGTTGGCTCCAATTCAATTTTTTTTTTTTTTTTTTTTTTTACTTGTTAGAATATCATCAAAATTTACATGAAAAGCCCCAGACTCTAAGGGTGTGCATGGCAACCATTCTCGTTGCCCAAGATTGTTTACGAGATGAAACAGTTTTTTCGATTCGTGCTTTGGAAGAGTTCGAGAATCGAATTACGTTTGTTAACCATTTTATTAATTAATTAGCATGCTAAATACTCCGAGAATCGAATTACGTTTGGTAATACTTTTTTCTTTTTCATTTCGAGAATCGAATTACGTTTAACGCATTTTATTTTTATTCCAAGAATTAGAATTACCTAATACAATACAAATCTATTTCTTTGTTTTCTTGTTTACAAATTTCATCAACGGAAAAAAAAAAAACCAAAATGCCAACATTTCATATTTTTTTAAAAAATATCTAAAAAATATAATATTTTATTGTATAATTTTTTTTACAACAAATTCTAAACTATAGTCACGTGACTCAACTAAATAAAATAATATATTTTTTGATATACTTTTCGAGATTTAAAGAAAAAAAATTTCTTTCATTCTTTTCATTTCATCTAAAATGGCATATCCAAATTCATATCCTGGTGTAAACAAGAATTTTTGACTCAAGACAAGCCTTAGGCTTTGTTTGGGAGTTTGGAAGGAAGGGAAAGGAAATGGATGCAAGGAGAATGTAGGGGAGGGGATGGAAGGGAAATGGAAGATATTTCTTCCCTTGTTTGGGAGTTAAAAAAATAGTAAGGGAGGAAGATGGAGGATTAATGAGTTATTTTTACCATTTTGTCCTTTTTTTAATAATTAATATAATTACTATACTTTACAAATAAATTTAAATTTAAATTTCCTAAAAAAATTATTTATGTGGCGGCGGTGGTGGTGGGGTGGTGGTGGGGGGTGGTGGTGGTGGCGGCGCGCGGTGGTGGGGTGATGGTGAACGAGTGTAAATTTCGCTTCAAAGAGGAAGAAGTCTTTTTTTTTTTTTTTTTTTTTTTTTTTTTTTTTTTTTTTTTTTGAGAAAAATGATTCTCATTTTGTGGCTTGAAACAAAGAAGCAGAAAATTTTTGCTTCTTTTTTTTATTCCTCAGCACAAAAAATAAACCGGTTCATCTCGGGAACAAGAAAAAAAAACCGGATTTACCAAATACAATTCCCATCCAATTTTGTTCCTGTGAACAGAAATTAAGAAAAAACTCATTCTGGGAGCGTTACCATGCACACCCTAACTCTCTTTCACTGTTTAAATCAGCTGGCTATAATTAATAACCGTCTTATAGTAGTCTCAGAACCCCAAATCCACCTCTCCTTCACTGTTTTTCCATTAACAAGTCCAACTGTTTCCATTCGTTAAACAATAATTGATTTATAGCTACTAATTGATCTGCTTAACTTCGCGAGTATAAATTTTTGTGCGCGCGCACAACCGCACCTATACATACCTAGCTACATATTAACGCTAAACTACTAAATTTCAACCTGTGAAATAATAATCTAAGCCTAACAAAGTTGATCTTACACCAAACATCAATATAATCCAAACAATCTTGGTAATTCGGTAAAATTATTATTCACTCATTGTGACTGGAAATTCATCTTTTCAAATTAATTCAACAGCTCAACCATGACTTATTAAAAATAAATTTTTCTTTTGACCCTTCCTACTCTGATACTAAATTTTTTTTGGGTTAATATAATGTTTTGTCTTTATAGTTTTCCCTAATTTTAGTTTTGATCTCAATAATTTTAAACTATAGCTTTTGGTCCTGAAGTTTCTTTCCGTCCAAAATCTTAGTCCTCATACTTTAATAAAAACATGGCTTATTTTGCTTATTGACTATGAGGAAAAGCAGTATTTAGATAGCATCCCTGTCTCTCATCTGGTGGTGTCTTGAAATTTGGGTGTAGGTGAGAAGTAGTTTGATGTCTTGTTTCTTATCTACCTTTTTCCATCTATCTATCTTTCTTTCTTTTTTAGAACGTAAATCTTACCGACCTCTGTGTGTCTGTGTTTAACGTATGCACAATAAACTTCTGATATAACAGAATTTACGTTGCACCATAATATAATTTCAAATCTTCCATTAGCTTGTCTATAGTGGTAGTTGAATAAAATGCCCTACAGCATCTGATATTTTAAAATCAATCGCATTAGTTTGGGTGAAGCCAAAAAAAATAAGCATACAGAGATTGCTCGTGTTGTCCAATCAGTTCTTGCCTATCTTGCGACAAAGTGGCCTAACCGATAAAGTAATCTAGTCCTACTCGACACCAAACTGAATGAGGCTGTGTTTTGGGGCCATCAATTAACCTAAATCAATTCTTACCTCAACTTATGGACATTTTTGCCAGTAGAGTTGATTTATACCCACAAGAATAGTTGCATACATTTATTTCTAGGTTATTTTATAATTATAATGCAAAATTTTCAAGAAGTTCATTTCATGCATGCCAATTATAAGTGACACCAGCCTCCTGATATTTTAATTTGTTTGATAGCTAACTTGCAAGGAGGAAGTGGTTGTTATGAGATTTGAAAAGGTCATAAAACATTGGAAAGAATAGTAATAAAGCAAAAGCTATGGAGAGAAATATGGAAAACAAATGAGAATGGCGACACTATTTTCAAGAGAAAGTAGACAATGGTTTCTCTTTGAGATGATAGTGGGATCATTACATTGGGACAAATTAGTGGAAATAATGGCGCCCTTGGTTGTGAAATCCAATTTTACTTAATTAAAACCAAAATACTTTTTAAGGTTTTTTTTTTTTTTTTTTTTTGCCCATTCATTCATAAACTGCAATTAGTATATATAATTAATCACTAAATGTATGGGCTGTCGTTATAAATCAATATATAATCATATATTGCAAAACTTCAAGTTACGAAGTTGCACTAATTGTAAAACTCAAACAGTCGTATATGAAGCGCAAGCCTCATATCTAGTTTCATATGTGTGTATATATTTACTAGAAGAATTCTATTTAATTATTGCTAGCTTTTTTTAAATAATTTTTTGTAATATTGGAACAAAAATAGAAAGAACAGAGCACATATATATAAATGTATCTATGTATTCCAATGGTTAAGGCAATATACATATATATATTGATGCATTGATACAAAAGAGCGAGAGACCTATGACCATAACAAAGAGAATACCTTATTTTGTATAGGATGCCCAAACGTATAAGTAGACGTAGGTTACTGTGAAAATATAAGAAAGTGGAATTACCTGTAAATTCGAGTTTTACTGTTTTGAGTTAAGATGTATTCTCTTTTACTTATTGCCCATATACTGGCTCCCCGTTTTGGCTTTCCAGCATGTCCCTATACAAATTTATCGCTCATGAACAATTTATTTGAATTGTGTAGCCGAAATGTTCAGCCACACGGATGTATATAGATATCAGATTTTTTTCCCCTTTTTTTTCTTTTATTTATTGAGTGTAAAACAATTAAAAGTAAAAATACATGTCTGATATAACAACTCTGAAACCAAAATCGCCAACCCGCAAAATGGTGAAAACTGAGGTTGGGATGATTATCATCAACCTATCCAAATTTGCTTGATGTTTTATGGTTAATAAATCATAATTAACATTATTTAACACAGAATAACACATTCCATAATTGCTCATCCCTGCTTCCTTAACTCATTGAAGAACCTCTCTATGAACTCATCCGCCGCCTTGTCAACCTGGCGGTCCCCACCGCCATCGCGGTCTTGCATTGGGAACGGAGAGTCTGTCACCCTCATCGGTCTCACCGTCCGGGTCCGCCCAGGTACGGGAGGTGCTGGAGCCGCCCCCAGTACCATATCCTTACATTTTTTGTCATCCAGCATCTCCAACGCATCCTTAAGGGCATTATTAACTGCCGCGGTGTCACCGTCCAGAGTGAGTGGCGCGTGAGTACACGCAAAGAAGTGACGGGGCATATGACGATGTTTGGAGAAGAAGCTGTATTTGGGAGTGTTGCTGCAGCTGAACTCGTACTCTCGTGCGGTGGTGAATTGCAAATGGGCGTTCTCGGAGATGGCCGTGGTGGTGGAGGTGCCATGGTGGGAGTGATGGCGGTGGTGAGAGATGAGATCCGCGATGGCTTTTCCGGCAATCTTGCCGGGGCATTTGAGCATGACGTTGAGGTGCATCAAGAGTTTTGGTTTGGTCAACCCTTTTCGGAGCATGAAGAAGGCGACTCGTACTATGCTCCATACTCTCTTTGATAGTAAAGGCAAATTGTTTTCCATCTCTCTGTTGTTGAATAGGACTTTCTCTACAGGTTTAGAGAGAGAGAAGGAGGGTTTGGATTCTTCTCTTTTGGCGTCTAGAGAGAGAGATATAGAGACAACAAGAGATGAATTGAAGAGAAGAGGGAAAGAATATGTGTATATATAGTGGGGAAAAGCAAGTTAGGAGGTAGGAGGAGGAGGAGCAAGTAAAGATTTGTGGTGGAGGAGGGGTTTTGTTGTTTAATTTACTCAATCAGTTCTACATCCATATATTACGTCCATGTTTCCGAAATAAATGGAGAATAAAATAATGGTTAAATTATTTATCTGCAATTAATAATATTAGTTTTTTTAAAAAATATTTCTTTAATAATTTGTATAGAAAATTAAAATGTTCATTAATGAAAATTCTCAGTTTCAAGGCTCATAGTAGTGATAAGCACCATGATGCCCATATTGTTGCGATGAGAATGAGATTGAAAGTCTAAATATAAGTTTTACTATCCAAATTTAAATTTTCAATTGAAAGTTCTTAAATAAAAAATATTTTTTTTAAAAAAAAAACAGTTTATGATTATCTTTATTTTATATTTTATACACATTAAAATAATTTATTCAAAAAAATCAAGTCTCGACCATCCACATTAGATATGGATAGTCCACATTTCAGTGCTCATTGAATATGATGAGCACTAATTAAAATTGAATCCCTATAGTATATGCAATTAAGACATATTGTTTAGAAAAATAATTATAATTTTTTTTTTTAGAAAAGTTAATTGGAGTTTTATATTTAGAATTAGAGTAAATATCTCATCTAGCTCTAATTAAGAGGAGGGGAGAACCATTTTTCAATAAAAAGGATTTCTGATTTGGTAAATTTCTTGAGAAAGAATAAAAATAATTTTACCTTCTTTAAATTTTATCATTATTTTAACGTGTTTTAATTAAATAGGCATACGTTAAACCAAACGGAAAGCAATTCCACTTGTCGCTTATCACGCCAAAAAAGTAAGTGAGAGTGAAAGAATCTTGATTATTCAAATTGCTGCTTTGCTCTAAGATTTGTCATTCATTAGTGTCAAGCTTCAAGAATTCACTGAATGAATAATTAATATCTGCAAGCCAATCGTTGCCTTTCTCCTTAAGAATGCAGCTTTCTCAGACACATGTTCAGTTGAATTTGTTTTCTTTATGTTTCAAGTTTAATAAATTGCAGTATTCATAAATTATAAGGTGTAATATTTCTCAAACTTCATGCATTTAGTGGGGCCTACATATAGCTTTAAATAAAGATGGGCAGACAAAAAAGATGGTGGATGTTAGAAAAGGCTTAGGAATTGTATAAGAACTTAAATAGTTATGTGGGCGGCTTTGATTTTGGTCATGTGGAATTTGAGGTCAGAGTCAATTTATTTACTTTGTTGAATGGTTTAGCATTATTATTTACTCACATTTCTAACAAATCATTTATTCAAGCAACCCTTGAACACAAAGCAAGACGTTTGTTAAAACTGATTTAGTAGCCGCGGTTTTTATAACCACTACTGAATCTGTTATTAACGGTGAAAACTACTATAAATATAACAAACTAATCGCTACAAAACCATGATTTTGTGGTGATAATATATAAAGGCAGTTTCTTACTGTGTGTGTTATATTCTGAGCAGTTATTCACAATTGGACGGCAAACCTTTGAGGAATTTGGATTCTCACTGTCATTAATTTTATCACTGTAAATTTGAAGTGCCTACATTTTATATTTTTTACTACTACAAAATACCTAAAAAATGATCCAAATAAGACCCACGGCTGGGTGGGTGTCATGGTTTTGGTCATATTTGGCGACCTGAATACAATTAAGGTCGCCTATTATGAGGCGTCCTGAATTGAGCTTTCAGGACGCCTCATATCACATTTAGGGCGTCCTAATCTTAGTTTCAGGACGCCTTATATTAGTTTTTTTTTAAAAAAAAAAATGCTTGCTGTATAACTCACTTTGGAGAATAAAACATTACAAGCTTCCAAGATTCAGTGTGACAATCGAAGCTTAGTTAGCACAGCAACTCCATACACATATATTCAATTAACATTTACCCTTTTTCTCTAAATTTCAACATTGAGTTTGAGCTACTTTAATCAACCCAATGACTTGCCTATTCACATTGACAATCACCCTAATATAAGCTTTTAACAAGTAATTAATTCACACAGGCAAGGGCATAGTCATTATGCTTTATTCATTCTTGTTTCAATCCTAAGTCTTAAATTAGCAAGGAATTCATCAACATATATGTGACCTGTCCATGCTGTCAATTAGCTCTCATAAAATGAGTGAACTTCAGTTTGTATACATGGCAGAGTACCAAAATCATACCAAACGCAAAATACTAACCAGTACTCGATAATCAGCGAAGGGGGCCAGACGAAGGGGATGCATGACAACGAGCTACGAAGGGGGATGCGCGACAACAAGGGCTCGGCGTATGTGCTTCGCAAGAGATCGGAGAAGGAGGGGGAGGCACCGGAAACAGAGCACGCAAGCCGAAGGACGATGCAAAGAGGGAAGATGGAGGAGACGGACCTAATGCGGCGGCAACAAAGTGAGGGAAATCAACTTGAAAGGACGATTGTGAGAGAACCAGGCGAGTGTGAGTCTGGGTGTGCAATGTCATGGCAACAAAGTAGGTTTAGTGTGAGTGTGAGTGTGAAATGTCGAGGCAACAAAGTAGGTTTAATCCCAGTTTTGGAATTTAGTCGTCCTGATTATGTATTCAACACGCCAATTTTCGATAATTGGCGACCTGAACAACAATCAGGTCACCAATTTTCAAAAATAGGCAACCTGATATATTTTCAAGTCGCCAATTTTTGACTTGAGATCTTTATCAGGTCGCCAATTTTTCCATATTGGCAATTAATTAAATATCATGGAGCGCAAACAAAAAATTCTCCCATATTTCCCTCGGCGCCAAATTATTTGGCAGATTTTAGGTGTCTTGAAACAATATCAGGACACCAAAAATGAATTTTATTCAAAAAAAAATTAAATACCATGGCGCCAAGCAAAAAATTCTCATATTTCTCATGGCGGGAAGCAATTAAAGCGTCCTCAAAAAATTTTAGAACGCCAAAAATCAATTTTACAAGTCTTAAACAATAATTCAGGACGTTGAAGGCTCAAAAAAACGCTGTATTAAAGAAGGGAACGACAGTGGATGGGAGGCTGAAGAGGACCTCAGCCGGATCCTGACATAACATACTCTGTATGGACAATATTTCTCTTTCCCACTCTCTTTGGAATTTGTGTCTCATTTCCATTTACTTTAGCTATTAACCCCAAATATCATATTTGTAAAATAACTAATAACATTTTTAAAAAAAGGGTTAAGTAGTAAGTACGCGCTCAGGAGCAATTTTGCCCCTTAAGTCTTCGAAGGAGCAATGTTGCCCATGAAGTATCAAAACGGAGCAATGTTGCCCCTCCGTTAGAAACCCTAATAGTCAACGTAAGTTGAAAAATGATTGTCGTTTATAATCAATAAATTCTGATACACTATCTTGTTTTTATTATAAGACACCAACTAACAATTCTCAGAAACCAATAAAAATAGTTAAAGTCAATAAAGTTGTCTTAAATTTAAGTAGCTTCCAATAATACTCCTATTAGTCGCACTAAACTCTAATATTATATTAATTATTACTCTAACCCAATACCTTTATTAATTATGGGCATACGTCGAAAAAAAAAATAGTTAATACTCTTTGAAAACAAGCAAGTACCTAATAAAAAAGACCAAATACAATTGTTAGTTGGTGCCTTATATTAAGGACCAGAGGGAATACTCATCTTATCCTTAATATAAGACATTTAATTTATTTAGATCAAGAAAATTTGTTAATATGATATATATTTTCTAAAACACCTTAAATATATCTTATAGTAATGTTAGGAGGAGTAATTCAATCTATGAATTATAAGTTTATTTCAACAATTAGAAATCGTTCTGAAAATTTAAAATCTGAATATGGGAGTGAGGGAGGAAATTTTGGGTGGGTGATAAGGGTAAAGTGTGAACAATAAACTACTCCCTCTAATCTTTATTATGAGGCACCAACTAACAATTCACAAACCAATAAAAATAGTTAAAGTTAATAAAGTGTTCCTAAAATTTAATTAACTTCCAATATTATCCCCTACTAATTGCATTAAATTCTAATATTATATTAATTATTACTCTCACCCACTATCCATATTAACTATGGCATACATGGAAAAAAATAATTAATACGCTTTGGAAACACGTAAACGCTTTATAAAAAGGACTAAATACACTTGTTAGTTGGTGCCTAATAATAAAGGCTCAACGGAGTATTGTTTTTGTTTTTGTCACTGCTTGAAAGCGTCGCTCTACCTATGAGGTTGGGACACCTTTTTTTTAAAAGAAAAAAAGCTACACTAACAAAACAACAATAATTTAATATATTCATGAAACGTCGCCATAGAGTAGTAATTGTATTAATTAGAAACCGGCCCCCCGACCTACAAGGCCGACTCTCTTCTGAACTGCGTAATTCTCTCCGATGACTGACTCTCAGCTCAAACTACCACCGGATCATCCGCCGGCTGAAGGCCAGGATGACTAGAAAAAGAAGACAAAATTTGAAGAAACCCCTCAGGCCATTATGGACGACAACATGTCGGATAATGGACTAGAGGATCATTCTGATAAGAGTAATACTTAGAAAATCAAGATGTAACGAGGAACAAAGATACAATAGACAACAAAGAAAAAGCCACACCAAAATTCCAATCATACCGTGCATCCCTAATGGGATTCAATGGAGTGGCGCATAGTAATCACGTTATGGAAGAGGATGACCTCTTCACTGATGACAAAGAAATCTCATGGAAATTACCTGAAGAATCTGAAGAGATAAGAAAACTCATGGAAATCTACCCTGTCGCGCCGTGCACACAAGACGAGTTTAATGAATGGTGCGAACCTTGGAATTATGCTTTGGTCCTCACAGTGTTGGGTATGAAGTTCAATCTCTACGTTTTGAAGGACTTGTTGAAGAACATGTGGGGCTTCTCAAGTTTCGAACTAATAGATCTTCCAAACAATTATTTTGTTGTCCGTTTTCAAGATCACAAGCTCTGGAGATCACATTACCGGAGGGTCTTGTATGAAGGTCCCTGGGTGATTAGGCAGCACTGCATCCTCATTCAGCGTTGGACCCCATACTTTGATCCTTATCATAATCCCCTGGGCAGAGTAGCCACCTGGGTGCGTATACCCGATGTTCCAATCCATTGCTATAACAGGCACTTCATATCCAAGCTTGGTGACAGGATCGGTCGAACCTTAAAAGTAGACATGAACACACTTCAGGATTTTCAGGCCACAAATCCGAAAATTGAAAGAGGGAAATTCGTGAGGTTATGTGTGGAATTAAATCTCCAACGTAAGCTAGTTCCGAAAGTCATCGCTGCTGGAAAATTTTTTAATGTAGAATATGAAGGACTCCACCTGATTTGCTTCTTGTGTGGTCGGTTCGGCCATCGTAAAGATCAATGCCCTCATCAGTGTCATGCGTCTGGATCCCATGATGGAGCATCTTCCTCGCATCCTGTGACTTCCACGCCGGTGCCGGAGAAGCCGTTGGCGAAAGTTCCTGAGGAAGATGAAACTTTCGGCCGTGGATGATTGTCCGACGGTCCATCAGGCCACGTGCGTTGAAGCGGACGGATGTCAGAGAGAACTAGTACCGCGCCTCGAGATCAGGTAGTAAGGCAACGAGACCCAAAGATTTTGCCCAGAAATCGTGATTTGAGGCGATTGCCGAGGTGGAAAATGAAGCAGATCTGTCACAGAGGGATGGTGTGGTGAAGGTCATTGAGAAACCCGATATGCTCAGAACGGGAACAAGGAAAATGCCAGCTGGATCATCCTCAAGTCAAAAGAAATTATCTTCTGGATCAAACCTAGGCCAAAAAAACAAAGTTCAGTATAGGCCCAAAATCTCAATAAGCAAAACGATGGACTCTTCCTCCAAGCCGTCGGACATTGCTTTGGAAAGGGATGTTGGGCCTGCTCCTAGCCAACCGAATCTGGTTGGGCCTGCAATTAACCAAGAGACTAGCCAAGTGAATTTGGGCTTGCAAAATTCGCAGATCAAGATCGCTGATGGGTAGCTAGCCGAGCAATTAATCCCTGATGGAGAGCCTATGCCAAATTCTATTATGGCTCAGATTAAAGCCATTACATAAAGAACTAAGGGCCAGCGAGCTCACTCCGTGATACAAGGAAACACTGCTAATCTAAAGAATAACCGGAAAAAAGATTCAGCAAAATCCCAATTTGTTCCCTCCATTAGTCTAAAGCAAAATCCAACAGAATTAAATAATACAAGTCCTAAATTGGGTGTAAATGCGGATGATGGTGCAATGGATATTAGGGATGGCGATGACTTCGTGGTGGCTGAAACCCAGCAAACTCCGCCAGAATTGGTGCATGAAAGCAAGGGTGACTGCTCCAGGTAAGTATGTCTATCCCTACCTTGTGTTTTTTTTTTTTTTTGGTTTTATGATAATTTTCTTTGATATGTTTATTGCATGTTGGAATTGTCGGGGAGCCAGTAGCCGGGCCTTCCCTTTAAATATCAAGGATATTATTAATAAATATTGCATTGATATTCTCTGCCTTTTGGAGCCCCGCATTAGTGGTGATAGGGCCGACAAAGTATGCTCTAAACTTGGTTTTTCGAATTGGATCCGTGTGGAAGCTAGCGGATTCTCGGGGGGTATATGGATCCTTTGGAATAATGACGCCTATGACATTACTTATTTGACTTCGACTACCCAGCTGCTTCACTGCCAAATTTTTGATCGTACAAATAATCTCACCAGCCTTGTGACCGTGGTCTATGGTGAAACCACTGTGAGCGGCAGGAGCTCTCTCTGGGATTCTCTCCGCTTGCTTGCTACCAATACTTCTCTTCCTTGGTTAGTTCTGGGTGATTTCAATGCCTTCATGTCTCCTGACGATAAACTTGGGGGGGCTGATCCCTCTTGGGCCTCAATGCAACAATTTAGGGATTGTATTGATGACACTGGTCTCCTGCAACCGAAGACTTACGGAGATAATTTCACCTAGGAAAAGGAAGGGGTGAAAGAGAGACTGGATTGGGTTTTTAATAACCTCGCTTGGCTCACCTCTTTCCCCAACTTTACGATTCGACATGAACTCAAGTTTAAGTCTGATCACAGAGTTGTGGTTGTTACCTCTTCTCCCTTATCCCAAACGAATTATTTTCAAAAGACGTTTTCCTATCAGGCTGCCTGGACTCTTGAGAATGACTTCACGGATCTTACTTCTGAGGCTTGGCGGGGAAAATTGGATTGACGGCCTGGAATACTTTCGTAAATCTGCTATGGACTGGAATGACAACCGTGTGAGTAACTTCACAAAAAAGAAGAAGGAGCTCATTCGCCGCCTGGAGGGAATTGATAGAAGCAGAAGGATGAACTTGCAGACTGGCCTATTTCGCCTGGAGAAAAAACTCTAGCAGGAGTACCATAAAGTTGCTACCCAGGAAGAAATCTTCTGGTTCCAGAAGTCCAGGAGTAAATGGCTTCAGGATGGCGACAGAAATACAAGATTCTTCCATGCTTCAGCCATGATCAAAAGAAAGAAGCAGAGAATTGGGGCCATTATGAATGACATGGGTGAGTGGGTTGAGGACCATGGCACCGCTAAAATGCTGGCTCATGATTTCTTCCATAAGCTTTATACCCAAGATGCCAATGTTAAAAGCCCTGATGGTTGGTGTTCTAACTTCCCTTCTATGGATCCCAATCAATTAAGGTCCTTATCTATGAAAGTTAGCAGAGTCGAGATAAAGAATGCAACTTTTGCGATGGGAGCCTTCAAAGCTCCGGGTCCCGATGGTCTTAACGCTCATTTCTTTCAGACCCAGTGGAATGTTGTCGAGGATAAGGTTTGTGACTTCATAGAAGAATGCTTTGTCAACCACTCAGCTCTATCTCGCATAAACCAATCTAGGATTGTCCTCATTCCCAAGATTGATAACCCTACAACATTAAGAGACTTTCGCCCTATATCTTTGTGCAATGTTAGCTTCAAAATTATTACTAAGATATTGGCGAACAGGTTTAGGAGCGTCATGCCTCATCTTATTAGCCAGGAGCAATGTAGCTTTATTGCCAACAGATCCAGCTCTGATAACATTCTTATTGCCCAGGAAATCATACACTCCATGAGAATGAAGGGTAGGAAAAAAGGATTTGTGGCTATAAAGATTGACATGAAAAAAGCTTTCGATAGATTGGATTGGGGATTTATTAAAAATAACCTTGCTTGTTTGAATATTGAGGATAATCTTCTTAACCTTATTATGGCTTGTACGTCTACCACCTTTATGTCTATCCTTTGGAATGGGGATGAAAGCCCTCCTTTTACCCCCTCTAGAGGTGTTAGACAAGGTGACCCCCTAAGCCCTTATATCTTTGTTCTTTGTATGGAGAGATTGAGTCATCTTATTAAGGATGAATGTGATCGGGGCAACTGGAAACCGTTCTCCTTCAAGAGAGGAAGCCCTCGTATTTCCCATCTGTTTTTTGCTAATGATCTCATCCTATTCACTGAAGCCTCCAGCTCCCAAATGGATGAAGTTCGTAAAGTTATGCAGAGCTTTTGCAAAGTTTCTGGCCATAGAATCAATGTGGAAAAATCTCGTATGTTTTGTTCGAAAAACGTCAACTTCAATAGAGCCTTGGAGCTGAGCCAGTGTCTTGGAATTGGGATTACCCCTGATCTTGGGAAATACTTGGGTGTCCCTATTATTCATCAAAGGGTTACTAAAGCCACGTACTTCCCTATTATCCAACATGCTCGGAAAAAGCTGTCCACATGGAAAGCCAGATTCTTGACTACGGTAGGTCGTGCGGTTCTTATTAAATCCGTGCTTTCATCTCTGCCTAGTTACTGCATGTAGTCTACCCTCCTCCCAATTTGCACAATAAGTGAGATAGAGAAGATTTCCAGAAATTTCCTTTGGTCCCAAGACGATGAGGTGAGGAAAATGCATCTTGTCGCTTGGGAGAAAATTTCGCAGGCTAGAAGCAGGGTGGGTTGGGTTTCAAGAACCTTCGTCGCCAAAACAAAGCTTTTATCATGAAACTCTGTTGGAGTCTCCTAACTAAACGTGATGCGCTTTGGGTCAAGTGCTTGTGGTCGAAATATAATTACGACAACCAACAGGTGCCCAAGATTTCCAAGAAAAAGAGTTCCTCCACCGCTTGGAAAGCGATCGTCACGATTTGGGATAAATTTATCACTGGTGTTGGAAAAAAGGTTAATAATGGGTTTGGGACTAATTTTTGGTCTGACCGTTGGCTTCCTCTGGACCAGCCTATAATAACCTTTGTTCAGAATCCCACTCATGTTAATGTTGATGAGACTGTTCGGGACCAGCTTACGGATAGTGGAGGTTAGGATATCAATAGATGGCAAGGAATTGTGCCGCCTGACATTATTAATATGATCTCCAGAATGCGTCCTCCGGATAATAGTATCCCTGACTACTTTACTTGGAGGCCTGTGAAAGATGGTTGTTTCTCAGTTAAATCAGCTTACCAATATCTTTCTGGGAGTGGTGTAGGTAGCAATGGCACTTTTTGGACTAAAATGTGGAAATGGAATCTCCCGAAAAAAGTTAAATTCTTCATGTGGCAAGTCGGGCATGACCGGCTTGTCACCAATTTGCTCAGAGCCCGGAGAGGTCTTACGAACAATAGTACTTGCCCCTTCCAGTGCAATGCCGAAGAGAGTGTGATCCATATTATCAGAGACTGCGATCGGGCCAAAAACTTCTGGAAACAAATTTTAAAACCTAATTGCTTTTCTCAGTTTTTTGCAGGTAACTTGCAGGTTTGGCTCAATTGGAACGCTAACCACGGTCTAGGGAAAGGAAGACTTCAGAATTTCCCTTGGCAGCAGATTTTTAGTCTGGGATGCTGGATTCTGTGGACAACCAGATGCAAATTCCTTTTTCAGGGATCAAGCATGGACACCAGGGAGATGTTGCACTTGTGCAAATACCTTCTCACGGAGGCTATTTCAAATCATCGTCTTACTCACCAGATTTTCCAGCTTGGCACAATGGAGGAGGAGTCATGGACGCCTCCTCCTGCTCATTTTGTCCGCATTGATGTGGATGGCTCTGGTTGGCAGCATCATCAAGCAGCTTGCGGTGGTGTCATACGGAACGCCCAGGGTGAATGGTTGATGGGTTTCTGTAAATCGCTTGGTCCTCAATCTGTTATTGAAGCGGAGATTCATGCCATCATGCTTGGGCTGAAGATTGGTTACCAGATGGGAATGGGAAAAATTCTTCTCTACTCAGATTCCCTGGATGCCATTAATATTCTTATGCGGGACTGTCCCACAGATCATCCACTAAGAAATATCATTGGGGATACCAGAGACCTGCTATTCAGAGATTGGAGCGTGGAGCTACACCATACGGCTAGAGATAATATATCATGCGCGGATTTTATGGCCAAGGAAAGACATAATGCTACTGTTGATGATGGGGTGGTTATGATTCCGACAATCCCCCAAGGTTGCCATCATTTGATATTGAGGGACCGCTCATTGTAATAGTTAGTTTGTTTTGTCTTTGTTGTATTAGGGGATAGATTTTCATAATCTAGCCCTTAACTCCTCTTCAAGCTCCGGCTTGCCTTTATTATCAAAAAAAAAAATATAAATCCCCCCCCCAAAAAAAGACACAAAAACAAAGTCGAATCCATAGTAGTGTGTGTATAAACAATTATTACAGCCACACATCATTTGGCGTAAGTATTACATAAAGTAAATAAAAAGGCCTTCAACTACCTCGATAATTTATGGAAGGGCAAACTATGAAGTATTCAGGAGTTCACGGCCACAACGCCTGCTTCCCCCCTCCTTTTTCTTTTTCTTTTTTTTTTTTAAAGAGGAGACTGGTAATGAATAACGAGCAAAGCGTACACGTGAGAGGAAGATGAATAGCAACAAAGCAACATTAAGAATATAGCCACTGGCTAGCATGTAGCCATATACATTCTTAGCAAAGGGGTTAAGAAAACATGCTCTTTAACCTCCTTATCCGTTCCATTATGTTTCTCTCCTCATCTTTTTTCTAATTTTCCCTCATCAGTTCATCTGGGCTGTTGATTGAGAAGATGAGAGAAATGTTAAAGTAGTATTGTGATTGATTAGATGGATATGATTTAGAGATGATGAGAGATAATGAGAAAATGATTATGAGAGAAATTCAACCCACAAAAATTATGGGGAAATGAACGGAGAGGGAGGAGAAAGAATATTCGGAGGGAAAATAAATATTTATTCAATCAAGGGTTAAGATGCTAAAATATTTTTCATTTTTATCAAAAGTGCAAAAGTAATTATAAACTATTTTTTGGAGCAAAAGTAACCATAAACTTTCAAAATTATGGTAAAACTATTAAATACAACTAACTTCCATCTATTACAACAGGGAAAAATAATCTTTTGAACCCTTAAAGTTTTGATTTACTTATAACTCAACCCCTGAACTTTTGACTCCTTGCAATTTAGTCCATAATGTTTCTGAGTCATCCTATGTGACAAAAAAAAATGTCAAAATAGTGTTAAAAATTGCTTAGGTGGATTTTATATAAATAAAAATAAAAAAACAGCATCCTCTTTCTCATCAACTCGCATCCTCCTCCGTCTCTGTTTTTCAAAAACCTCGTTGGGCATCTGCAGCTTCCATGACAGATCTTTAGAAGCTCCTTTCAAGCATAATGTGACATCGATTTTCTTATATTAAAGGGCCTTCAAAATTATAAGAATCATATAAAGGATCTATAGTTCTATTTGTTATTAAAATGAGAGATTATGCATCACGTTGTGAAGTGGGCGTGTTTTAAATTTTTCTAATATTATCATTTTCTAAGTGCTATTCATCATTTATCATTCAAAATTTAAAAAATCTCTTTTTCCAATAATGGCTTTTTCTCTCAACTTAGGTGCTTTATTAGAGTTAAAAGCATCATAAGTGGTTTTAACATTTTCTCCAATCTGATTTGTTCGCTGCCCTCTGGTTCTTCAGAAGGACCTATCTTGGATGATGCAAATTCCTAGTGAGGTTTTTGGAAAATACAGGTGCAGGGAGATGTGAGTTGGAGGGAACAGGGATGCAGTTTGTCTTTTAAAATTTATGTAAAATCCACCTAAGAAATTTTTAACAGTATTTTGACTTCTTTTTTTTTTTTTGCTACATAAGATGTCTCAAAAACTTTAGGAACTGAGTTGTAAGCGTGTCAAAAGTTCAATAATTGAATTATAAGTAAATCAAAACTTTAAGGGCTAAAAGATTAATTTTCCGTATTGTAATAGATGGGAATTGGTTGGGTTTAATGGTTTGCCCAAATTTTAAAAGTTTATGGGTACTTTTGCTTTAAAAAATAGTTTATGGTTACTTTTGCACATTTGATTAAAGTTGAAAGTTATTTTAACACCTTAACCCTTCAATCAATCAATTCAAAGCTCCTTATAACTAAAACCCTAAACTTCATTTATAAAGCCCTAGAAATAACGAAATGACAATTCAAAATTTAAATCTAAATCCTAAATTTAAAACTTAAATTCAAATATGAATAAATATCCTTATCTAATAATTCTAATGGATAACTCTAGATCTTTAAACTAAACCCTAGATATTCTTTATCCCATATCCCACTAGTATGTTTGGATTGAGGAAAGAATATTGAAAAAAAGGGATGGAAATATTAGGAAGGAAAACTTTTTTTTTTTTTTAATTGATAACCTTGATTGAAACCTTCAAGTAACTACATAGATGTGTGCCCGAACACAAGATTATTGGTTAAGTTCGAACAACCTACAACAGTTGATTCAAACATTTGGTGGTGGAAAACCTTAAAAGCTTTCTTAAAAAAAAGGGTTAAGGTGCAAAAATACACATGTGCTTTTCTCCGAGGAGCGCCAGAGAGCAAGTGCTTTTTTTAGATGCAAAAGTGCACATGTGGTTACAAATTAGGTGCAAAAATACTGTTTGACCGTTAAGTTTGACTTTGACCGTTAAATTTGACTTTTTTTGCTGACTGGACAATGACGTGGCATTTCAAAGGTGCAAAAATACACATGTGATTTGTCAAAAAAAGCGCCCAACACCAAATTTTTTTTTTTTTTTTTTTAATAATTTTACTTCAATTAAAATTATTTTAGGATCTTAAAAAATATTTCGAGGTATTGACCGTACTAAAAGGATCTTGACCGATATCGAAAAAATATTTCGTGGTACCGATCGGTACTAAAAAGTACTTTCAGGATACTGACTAGTACAAAAAAAATACTTCATCATCTTGAAAAATTATTTTAGGATCTTGAAAAAATATTTTAGGTATTGACCGGTATAAAAAGGATCGACCGATATCTTGAAAAAATATTTTAGGGTACTAATCGCCAGGATACCGACTAGTACAGAAAAAATACTTCATAATCTTGAAAAATTATTTTAAGATCTTGAAAAAATATTTTAGGGTACTAACTGGTACTAAAAAGTACTTTCAGGATACTGACTGGTACAGAAAAAATACTTAATAATCTTGAAATTTTGTTTTAGGATCTTGAAAAAAGATTTTAGATATTGATCGGTGCTAAAAGGATACTGAATGATACTGAAAAAAATATTTTTAGTCGATTTGGTACTAAAAGTACTTTCAGGATCTTGACTAGCTAGTACAGAAAAAATATTTCATAATCTTGAAAAATGATTTTAGGATCTTGAAAAAATATTTAAGCTATTGACTGGTACTAAAAGGATCTTCGATTTGGTATTAAAAAATATTTTTTTTTGTACCAGGCAGTATTCTCAAAGTATCTTTTTAGTACTAGTCAGTAACCTGAAATGTTTTTTTCATATCTTAAAATAATTTTTTAAGGTCATGAAGTATTTCTTCAGTACAGGTCAGTATCCTGAATATCTTGTTAGTACCCACTAGTAATTAAAACAAAATTATTAAATTAAAAAAAAAAAAAAAAAAAAGAATTTGGTGTTCGACGCTCTTTTTGACAAATCACATGTGTATTTTTGCATCTTTGAAATGCCACGTCATCGTCTAGTCAGCAAAAAAAGTCAAACTTAACGGTCAAACGGTATTTTTGCACTGATTTGTAACCATATAGTCACTTTTGCACCTAAAAAAAGCATTTGCTACTGGACGCTCATCAGAGAAAAACACATGTGTATTTTTACACCTCACTACTAGAAAAAACGTGAATAGCGACGGAATTTGCGACGGAAAATTTTCCGTCGCAAATTTTAAGATATTTGCGACGGATTTACAACAATTGTCGCAAATTTAAAATTTTTGCGACGGATTTTAAAAATCCGTCGCAAAAAAGGCCGGCTTGCGACGGAAAATAAATCCGTCGCAAATTGGCTTCTAAGGATTAGCGACGGAATCCAAATCCGTCGCTAATCCTAAGGGGATTTGCGCAAATTTGGGTTCCGTCGCAAATCCTTGGGGATTTGCGACGGATTTGGATTCCGTCGCAAATCCCATAAGGGATTAGCGACGGATTTGGATTCCGTCGCTAATCCTTAAGGGATTAGCGACGGATTTATATTCCGTCGCTAATCCTATAAGGGGATTAGCGACGGATTTGGATTCCGTCGCTAATCCCTTAAGGGATTTGCGACGGATTTATATTCCGTCGCTAATCCTATAAGGGGATTAGCGACGGATTTATATTCCGTCGCTAATCCCTGGGGATTAGCGACGGATTTGGATTCCGTCGCTAATCCCTTAGGGATTTGCGACGGAAACGAATTCCGTCGCTAATCCCTTTAGGGGTTTTGCGATGGAATTAAAATTCCGTCGCTAAATTTAAAATTTTTTTTTGAAAAAATGATTTTGCGACGGAATTACATTTCCGTCGCAAAACCCAGTTGGGGTTTGCGACGGAAATCCAATTCCGTCGCAAAATCATTTATAATTTCCCCACCCTCTCTTCCTTCATCACTTTCACGATTTCTGCGTCTTAGGCTCTTCGTTTTCCTCTCGGCTCTTCGTTTTCCTCTTCACTCTCCGTCCTCCACCTCCCGTCCGCCGCCGCCCTCCCCTCGTCTCTCGCCACCTTCCGGTCTTCGCGTCACCGGTTTCTTGCCGGGTAAGTTTGATTACTTTTTTTTTTTCAGTTTTTTCATATATTTTTGATTATTTACTAAATTCATTTTTATTTTTCTTCTTGTTCCTATTTTATTATCTCGATTATTTGATCGATTTATTCAAAGATGTCTAATTCTTCTTGTTCCTATGCATTGTTCCCCAATTCTCTTATTCTTCTAAATTCTATCTTGGTATCTAGCGACTATGTGTGTGTGTGTATGTATATATATGTATGGATGTGTGTGGATGAAAGAATTGAAGGAAATATCAACCTCCCTCTTTATGTGTGTGTCGTCCTTGTGTATGTTGTTTGTTTTTTGTTTTTTTTTTTTTTTTAATTTATAGTTTAATTTCTTACCCTATGTTGTCAATACTTATCTCTCCTTGTGTAATTATGTTTTGTTTATCATTCTTTCGGGGAAGGAGATCCTTATAATAAGAAGTGGAGAGAGTAATCCATCTTTACTTGGATTCTATTTAGCTATACCTTATCAAGTCGCCAAAGATTTGTTTTGTTTATCTCGCTTTTGAACAACATATTATTTTGACCAGATGATTGATTAAATCAATATTTGTGATAGGAATAAACAATTTAAAAAAATTTCAAATTTTTTTTAAAAAAATCAAAATTTATATAAATTTAAAAAAATTAGAAAAATAATAATTTTTTAATTTAAAAAAAAATATTCGAATTTAGCGACGGAAAAAAAATCCGTCGCTAACCCCATGGGATTAGCGACGGATTTTAATTCCGTCGCTAATCCCATGGGGTTAGCGACGGATATTTTTCCGTCGCTAATTAGCGACGGATTTTCAATCCGTCGCTAATTAGCGACGGAAATTAAATCCGTCGCAAAATTCGAAATTTGCGACGGATTTAGAGTTTTCCGTCGCAATTGCGACGAGGTTTTTTGCGACGGAGGAAATCCGTCGCAAATTTCGTCACTAACTCATTTAGCGACGGAAAAGTCCTTTTTAGCGACGGATTTTTTCCGTCGCTAAAACTGATTTTTTTGTAGTGTTAACCCTAAAAAAATTACTATTTTAAGGATATTTTCGCACATAATATTCTTCCCTTCTTAATTTTTCCCCATCTAAACTTAGGGATAGTGACTCTGTTTTTTTAAGCAAATAGTAAAGGTCAGGTGTTTGATTCTTAGCCAAACTCTTTGCATATTTACCCAAGACCAAATTAATTGAAACTTCAATCACCGTAGGGAAAGTGGAACATATATATTCATTAGAGTTAAGTGTTATAATAAAACTAATGTAATTATCACTATGAGGTCTTAAGAAAGAAATATAATCACAAAAAAAAAAAAAAAAAAAAAAAATCAAAAGTGGTTTTCTTTTATCTATATATTCCTTTAGGTCCTAAATATAAAATCCAGTTGTTTTTTTTTTTTTTAGAAATTAAGGAAACTAAATAAATTACTTAATCATAGTATATATATGTTGTGTATCTTTGGATTACATATTAGTTTATAAGTAACGCAAATTAGTTTAAAGAAAAAACAATAAATACAAATACTCTAAAGTAACTTATTTAATTTTCTTAATCTCTTCAAAAAAAGTTAACTTAATCTTCTATTTATGACTGGAGGTAGTATGTCCTTAGGAACTTTAAATTGACACGCTTTCCCTAAAAAATGAAGCTAGCAGCAAGCTTGTTGTTTGCCACTGGCTAGCTTGTAGCCATTTACATTCTTAGCGAACGGGTTAAGAAAACATTCTCCTTAACTTCCTTATCCAATCTTCCTTTTCTGTTACACCCCAACAAAGCAACATTTAGCGTCTCATTTTCAGGAATCTCACTATTATTATTCATCACTAGCCTACCCTTTCATAGTTAGCTCGTTCTACTTCCTTTTCTAAAATTTTATAATTTACGCGGCTTTTCTATACTTGTCTTGCACACACACACACACATAATGGATATGTGGCAAGTGAAGAATGAAGAGAGACGCAGATTTTTGTAAATTAAATTTCATTCCCTTAATAATTGATGTTTTAATATAATTCACTAGATCTCCAAACATTATTTTAAAGTTATTGCCAACAACGCACACTGCTCAAATCAATTAATTCATCCATATATATATAGCTTCAGATATATATGAACGCCAAGTTAGAAGTTGACACCTCCAGCACCAGCAGGTTTCCTTTGTTTTATAAATAAAAAAATATTTTTGGTAATAAAATATTTCTAGCGCTTTAGTTTAAAAATTTATATAGGAGCACTTTGGAGGTGGCATGATATATATATTTGGGTGTTTTTTGAGTTGGGGTAAAGGTTTAAAACCTGGCAGTGTTCAAAACCACACGACCCAAGCAGCTTTACGTGCATTAATTTATTATAGTTAAAGTTGGTAAAGAGAAAAGCCAGCCCCACTTCTACATTTTCTAGCCATTATATACTGCTTTAATTCCTCTTTTTCAAAAGTTACTTGCCAAATTAAATTTCTTGGCCGAAATTAAAACAACAATCTATATTTTTCTTAGTGGATGAGGAGTGAGGATATGTTCGAATTTTTTGTATTATCAATACTCCTTCTAATCCCAGATGTTGGAGTTGGTTGAGGCCTTGAAGGGTTTGCTTTGATCTTTAAATATGATACCATAATTTACTTTGCAATCCAAATTTATACTCCCTCCGGTCTTAATTATAAGACATATTTATCTCATTTGATTATATTAAGAAAGTTAGTTAATAAGATATTTATTTTCTAAAATATTTTAGTTATCTTCCTTAATTCCCTTATTCCCATTCCTCCTTGATTATTGTTGAGAGATAATTAATAGGGTTAAATTAGGAAAATATTGACAAATATAAAAAATAAATCTTATATTTAGGACCAAGATCAACTATACCCTCAAATATGTCCTATGTTAAGGACCGAATGAAGTAATGTTTTTTCAAACTATCCTTATTAATTGCATATATTTACAAGGGTTTTAATCAATAGAGATAATGATTTAAATGGAATTATAGTGGAACCAACACATTTATTATAAATAACTAACTTAACTAATTTTTTAATATATGCAAAGCAATTATCAAACTCATACATTAAGAACTAAAGGGAATACTAATTATTGTCGTGATTTCACTTAAATATTTATTAGACTGTTTAAAGGTTACATATATGCATTAATTTGATCAGAATGCAATTACTTACTTAGTATATGGGGTGTACTGAATTACATGAAAAATCCTCAAATATGTGTGTTTATTAATTAATCCAAGACTTTAATTAGATTCACTTAATTAGACAATGCTCCAAATTAACACAACTGATATTATATATATATATATATATATATAACAAATAATTCTGCATATGCTAATTAATCAACAAATTAAACAGAATGATTATCCACAAAATAATGCTGCCAGTTTAAAAAAAAAAAAATCCATTACTTCCAACTTACAGGAATGAATAGCCATGAAATTCCTACGAGATTAATCCCACAAACCCCACTCGTATACACACATGGACTAAATAATGTAAATATTTCCAAATTCTTATCATTATTAATTCTTGTATTTTTTTTTCCTCTTATAGATAGATATTAGTGGATCAAAGTTTAAGCGATTAATTAGTACAAAATGACAATGGTACTTAACTTTTTTACTTTGTATGGGGACGTTTAAGCGATTAAATAGCCATGAAACTTGTAAAAATGTAGTTTCCTCCAATATAAAGAAATCAATTCAATAATAACAAAACTAAAAAGCAAATGTAAAAGTAACTTTAATATCCGAAGAGACGGAGCAGCCGAGCTATATATAGAGTATTTGCTGCCATTTTTTTGTTTTTGGTCAGTGCACTTTGTTTAATTTGTGCTATATATAATATTATAACCCACTATTCTATAACGTTTATACTTTATCATTAATTTCTATATTCAAATATATAATTTAAATATATATTAGATCCAGCAGACAATGTAATCAAATTTTATAATAAGAAAAACCCAATAAGAAACCTGCTCCACTAACCACCAACAGATAACCCTAAGACTTCATCCATTATCCTCTATCTTTAATTTCTCAAAAATCGACATTTAAATAATTAATGCATTTTACGATCTAATAATTATTTAATTCAAACATGACCTTTTTAATTCAAACATTATCATGACCTTACATTACCTCCAAAACAGAAAAGAAAAGAAAAGCTCACTCTAAAATTAGTTTGTTCTCCTACATGCCTTGTCATTAAGCCTGAAGAATTATGTACACGCGTGTGCTATGTAAATAATTAATTAAGTCGTAATTATTGATTCGTTGATAAAAAATGTAATTAATAAAACATTAATTTTATAACCAGTTATTCATGAATCTGAATTTCCATTTCAAATGATGTATATATAAAATTTCTAACAGACTAGGTTGGTCAAATAATTAAGATGTTTATCTGAGGATCATGAAGCTTCTACTTAAGTCTAATCATCATTATTTTACTTAAAGATTCATTGGATTATAAAGGTAATTAATTAATATGAAGACATTAATGCAACACGCGTATAAATTAGTACGGTTGATCTTGATGTTCTATTTATCTGCATTTACAGTGCTAATTAAGGAAACAAAATCTTTGGTATATTTAGATGCTATCCAAGTGTCTTATATCAAACGGTTTAATTAAAAAGGACAGAATTTGTAGTTCTTTTTTTTTTTCGTTGTCATTAATTATATATGTTAATTAATCAAAAGAGATCTAGAAAATCTAAAGTTCCACAAAAAATGATTTAATTATGGCTAAATTAATTTAGTACATATGTTAGAAAACAAAAATCTTCAATAATTGAGCACTAAGTTGAACCCAAAATCTTCCAACCACTTCTCTGTTTCTTGTCATTTTCAAGAGGCTAGCTTTTTGCTAGAACATAAATCTAGAAGCAATTTCATTGTTATATATCCTCTAAAAAACGAAATGTACCCAACTAAATTATTTAAAGGTGCTTTTTTTTTTTTTTTTTTTTTTTTTTGGGTTTAGTTGTTTAGTCACAAATCCTGTTCTAAAGAAAGTTGTAAAGTAACCACATAATTTCAAGCTTCATGGAATCTAACGGATAGCTGAGATATCCACGAAATTATCTCTACTAAAAATCCAGGCTAGTTTTCATATGTCTAAATTATTAAACTAATTCGTCTGTGTGTGTGTGTGTGAATTACTGTTTAAAATACACTTAATATAAAAGTTAGTAATTAATTATTAATTTTTCCGGGTTGAATTGAGAAAAATTTAACCAATTTGCTATTAGTTTAATTTGTTGTGTTTGTGTGTGTAATATTTACTGTAAGGCGAGTTTGTTATATGTTTTTGCCCATGTCTAACACATCTCTTAACTCAAAATATTACTACCTCCAGTCTTAATTATAGGAACACTTTTGCAGTGAAATTTATACTACAAAAGTGTTCCTATAATTAGGACCTGAGGGAGTAGAACTGAATTTATAGGTTCTTCCACTTTATTATAATGTACATATCAAGATCAACTTTATCCGATATGAGACTTTTTACATGAACTTAAGTCTACTTGTTCCGTTGTGGAACACAAATGTCTCGGCCCCGTAGGGTGGTTCACTTCAATATAGGATCTGGTAGGCTTATCCAATGTTATCTATGGCACGGATAACGGTGGACAAGATGATCACCGTGTACACAACGAGAGGTGTGGGGTGTGTGCACGGTGGGACGATATCTAAAGAGTAAGGGAGAATACGTGTGTACCGTTCACCGGGGGTGTGCCCCTATTTATAACCGAGCCGGGTTGATCCGACTCTCTAGGCGGCATGCTCCCATGATGTCGTGCGTGCCCCCATTTCCGCACCACCGAGGTAGTGGGGATAGGTGTGGGGTAGTTGGCCTCTAGTGGGCTTGACTTGGTCGGCCCATTTCCGAGGTCCATGAGTTGCCCCCAAAGTCGGCTATTCGGGCTTACGAATTGCCGAGTTTTACTCCGGTGTAGGCCCCGATTTTCCAGGCCCTTATTTCTACGAGCCATTTTGGGTTCTAATTTCAATTGGCCGTAACCGCATCCTACATTCGTGGTGAGTAGAGATTTGCACAAGCATTGCCGCGGATCTTATATATCAGATCCCGACCTCGTACACTAGAACCCGACCTCGTGCGTTTCCACAAGCCGCCTAGGTCTCGTCGTTTTAGGGTCTTCTTTCGGATTCATCAATTCACCTCGGCCGTTGTACGACTTGGTACTCGGCTCAGGGTTTTGAGCAACAATGCCGACATACCAGCAAACGCGACCGTTCGCCTAGCTAAGTGTCTTTTCGTTTGCTTGCGTCGCATCGTATACCGTCGTTTCCGATTATAATGACACGTGCCTTCAAGCGCCGCCTTTGGTTAACGCGCCCATTAATGCCCTACGTCATATCGTCATCATAGCTTTCTAGGGTTTTTCTTTTACCCCTTCGTAACCGATGTAACGTATCGGCTTCTAAACGTCATATCTCTAGAACTCTTATAAGTGCTCCTCACACCCTTCATCATCACTTTTCTTCGTCTTCTCAACTTTGAAGAATCGTACCAGGACTTCCCTTTTTCAGAATCTGCTTCTTGTTTCAGAATCTGCTTCTTGCTCTCTCGTTCTCTTGCTTCCAGGTATTGTTTTCTCAGTTGTTCTTGAAACACCAGCATGTTATAATTCGTATTTTGCTCTTTGGCTTGGGTGTTGAGGTGTTGAGCAGCTTGTGATGATTGTGAATTCCTCTCCAAACGAAAAATGTCGAATGCCATTTTGAACTCGCTTGTATGCGAGTTGCTTCGACACCATTTATATTTTTGCTAATTCACTCCTTCGGGCTTTGAATTATTCGATGCTTTATTGTTTGCCGTTCTGCATTTGAGTGATTTTGATTTGTTGAATCCTTCACAATCTGGGCAAATTTGGGCAGTCTGGGCTATCTGGGTTTGATATGCATATATTCGTTCATGTTTTAACATGCTATATAACTTGTTCCCAAGATGGATCCAAAACCCCCACTAGTAGACATGTATGGTAATCCTATTCCGAGAAGAAGATAGAGAGATTCTTGAACGCGTGCACTGGTCGAACCAAACTTTGGCTATGGTCCATTCTTCCCACGGAAGAAGAGAGGATGGAAAATTTACTCCGATCTCGGGGAAGTGGGAGTAGGACAAGCGTACGAGTTCCTTCTTCACCCGATGCCGAACCCCCTAATTCTCCTTCGCCCAGATTGTCGGCTTCTCCGAGGTTATTCCCCGTCTTCAAACATGGGCCCTTTCGGTCCTTGTGAAGCTGTTGCCCAAAGCGATCGAGCTTGCTCGTCATGGCCATGACAGAGAAGCCGAGTCTCTATTGGATAGATGCCGCTGCAATAAACCGACGCATACCTCTTCACTTGGGCCCTTGCTTGTTCAAGCTCGTCCTGAAATTCCTGTCTTGTCAGGTATACTTCGTAGTTCGATTCGGCCTTTGTTTTTATTTTAGGTTTAAATGTCTTCACACCAAACCACTCATTCCGAGACTGGAGAGTCCGCCCCTTCCGGAGGACCTTCACGAATGCCTTCCGTCGAGACTATCTTTGTGAGCAATATAGTACTTGATTTGTAAGAATAAGATGTCGGAAAAGTGCTTTCGCGGATTGCCCGAAGTGGAGAGGGGTATGATGTGTGCTTGCCTCCGCCGCCGAGTCCGTGGCCTCGGGTCGATCCAACGATGAGTCCTGCCACTTTTTTATTTTTACAAGGATTTGGTCACCTATCTCGGGGTTGAATTCCCCTTTTCCGATTTCCAAATGAGCCTTCTCACCCATTTCCACCTTGCACCTTCTCAGTTACATCCCAATGGTTGGGCCGCGGCCGTTGCCTTTGAAAAGTATTGCACGACTCATAACCTCGAGTGTTCCGTCTCCGTGTTTTGTAGCTTCTTCACTCCCTTAGATATTAAGACTACCACGGACGGGGAAAAGAAATGGTTTTGTTGGACCTCATTTCGGGCGTCTCATGGTCGCAAGTTTCTTAGGCCTTTTAAAGATTCTGGAAAGGCTTCAAAACATCTTACTTCAAAGTTGTCATGAAGCCGGGGATATACCGTGGTTTCTTCGAACCGGACGTCGGGAAGTCGAGGGACGCTTCCCCTTATATTGGTCGACGAACACCACAAGTTTGACGCGAAAGATTTTTTGCCAACTAAGTCGCAATTATCCATTGAGAGAGAAACCATCGGCGCCCTTATTGCCTTAGTCCGGAAAGACAATTTGGTGGAGTCGGCCGAGTACATTACATCCGTAGGTGTTTATAGGGCTCCCCTCCCCCAATTTTATCCTTACGTGTGCGTGTTTGGTCGGACTTTGACTTCTTTGCTTTTGCTTTTCAGGTACACCGATGGGAAAAAGACCCGAGTATACGGGCGTGACGATTCCGCCACTCGTCCAACAACTCGGGATCTAAACGAAAAGCGCTGGCGGACGGCTGATGACTCGCTACCGCCAAGAAAACCAAAGCTCCGAAGAGGAAGAAGAATGACAATCCCTCAACAAGCAAGGATATTCCTATCCCGACTTCTCCGGCTCGAGATCCGGGGATCATGAGCACGAAGCTCTTGCCCACGATGTCCGTCCGACCATTCGGCTCCCTCGTTCTTATTTTTGGGGACATAAAATACCCAACTCCCTCCGTAAGGGCATTCGTCCGCCCGACCATTGGTATGACGGGCGAGACATTGTCGAGGCCGAGACGGCGAGAATTGAAGGAGATTGAGCATGCCAACTTGAAGAACGTCGGCCTTTGTCAGCGGTGGCACATCTCAAAGAGAAGGTCGGTCGAATGAGAAAGATCTGGACTTCTTTGAGGAAGAGAAGAAGAAGAACGACGAGGCATTAACTCAAGCACAGGAGGATCTGCAAGTGGCGAGAGCCGAGAAGGAAAGCCTCTCTGACGAGCTGGTTAAAGTCCGTGACGCGCTGCACTTATCCGAGTCTGAGCTTACTCGAAGGGCGCAGGTCCACGAGAGTGATATGGAGTCCATTGCCGGATATAAAAACTTTATTGACGAACAGGCGACGGAGCTCAAAGCTTGTAAGCAAGCCCTCACAGCCGCTCAGGCCAATCTTAGTTCGTACCGAGGCGCCCTTGATGTCGCCGAGGTTAATATTTCCAAGCTAACGGCGGGCGTTAAGGAGGCCTTCGAGAATGCCGTGGAACAAGTTCGCTTCTGAATTCCTCAATCGATTTGAATTTAGACGGAGTGCACATGAACGCGTACGTTGAAGACGGGATATTTATTCCGGCTCGCCCGTGGTTGATGATGCCGGCCTTGTCGAGACGGTTCAGGAAGAAGAAGTTGGCGGCCAATCTCCGTCTGTTCAGCAATAGTCGTCAATTTGTCATTTTGCACCTTACAACTTTGTCTGTAGGTTATGTAAACGCTGCTTTGCCCTTGTAGGGCTTTAATTTGTAAACGTTTGATTTGACCGCTTTAATCATATGCGCTTATTTTCTATTTAGCGTCTTTCGAATTGAAGGTTTCTGACGTGATCAAGGTCAAGGAAACACTCCTTTTCGGTATGCCTAGTTTCGGCATTTAAATGGTGTATACACTAAACTTGGCGGCTATGCCGCTACATGATTTACGAAAATGGGCGTTTGCCATTTCGCACATGTTTACTTTGGCCAACGTGGATAATCGATAAACACGAATTGAGTAATCCGAGTTCCATCAATCCTATCATTTGGCTCTTCGTTGCCACGATCCGTAAATGTGCTTACTAGGATATTTATTCGGCGGCTTTTCTTTTACATGATTCATGGACTTTGGTCCATACATAATTTCTTTACATGATTTATGAACTTTGGTCCATACATGTTACGTCCGACTTCCTTACGCGAGATAATTTCTTTTACATGATTTATGAACTTTGGTCCATACATGTTTTGCCCGACTTCATTTGAACAAGTTGCGGAATACGGGTACTAATGCCCGTCCTTTTGATTCATTCATTGTTCGGCTTTACATCGACTCGATTCCGTAGGAATTTGATACATATTCATGATGAAGTAAGCTGAAAGTCAAGTTAATATAGGAAAATACTGAAATTAAGCGAAAACAAAACATTGAAAACAAACAAGTGCATCGACTTCGATAATCGGCTATAGTAAGCCTTAAGTTTGTCGGCATTCCAAGTCCTTTTGATTGCTTCCCCTTTCGGTGATTCGAGCACATAAGCACCGTTTCCGAGTTCATGTCGGATGCGGTAAGGACCTTCCCAATTTGCGGCGAGCTTCCGTCTCGGGCATTTACATTGCCTATATCGGCCCTTCGCAGCACCAAGTCATCCTTGTTGAAGGATCGGGGATTAATCTTCTTATTGAACCGAGCCGCGACGAGTTGCTTTGTGGCTAAGTCTCGCAAGTGAGCCGTGGTTCTAATTTCGTCGATCAGATCTAGCTCGGATTGCGATAGCCTCGTCATTTTCCGCCCTTCTGCTGCGAAGTCGTCGCTTTTCTCCATGAGGGTTCGCCGATTTCTCTGGAATCATGGCCTCGCCGGCCGTACGTCGGCTGAACGGCGTCTCTCCTGTGGATGTTTGAGCGTGGTCCGACAACCCCACAAGACTGCATAGAGATGTTCCACCCAACTTTCCGTTCCTCGGTCATTCGCTTTTTAAGTCCGTTGACGATGACTTTGTTTTCTTTGCCTCGGCTTGTCCGTTGGATTGTGGGTGTTCCACGGAAGCGAAATGATGCTTCACATTAAGGGCGGACATCATTTCTTTGGAAGCCTCGTCCATGAATTGCGTTCCATTGTCGTGACTATTTCCATTTGGAATCCCAAATCGCGATATGATATTCCTTTGTAGGAATTTCTGCACTCTAGCCGAGGTAATGGTCGCGAGGTTCGGCTTCGATCCACTTAGTAAAGTAATCGACCGCGACGATCAACCACTTCAATTGGCCTGGAGCTGGTTTAAACGGTCCCAACAAGTCCATGCCCCATTTGTAGAATGGCCATGGAGCCGTGATCTGCGTCAACTCGGATGGTGGAACCCACAATAACTTGCCGTGCTTCTGGCAACTATTGCATCTTTGAACATGATATTTAGCATCTTGCGCCATTGTAGGCCAATAGTATCCCGCCCGGCGCTTTACGGGCCAAAGCTTTCGCCCCCATGTGTTGTCCGTTTATGCCTTCGTGGATTTCCGCCAAAACGTATTGAGCTTGATCTTCGTTGAGACATTTAGCCATGGGGGAATGCACGCCTTTACGATACAAGCGATCGTTCACCATCACATAGGCGACGCCATTCGACTAGAGTTCTTGATTCGGCCGCATCCTGCGGGGTTATCCCCCTTTCCGGATAATCGGCAATTGGTTTTCTCCAATCCCCGAATCGAAATCGGCATCACGCAAGTTGGTTCCGGTAGGTTCTGCTGGACAATTGTGCGGAGATTTCCCGGGCACTTCGTGCTAGCTAGCTTCGAGAGGATGTCGGCCCTCGTATTTTCTGCCCGAGGAATGTGCGCCACCGTCACCTCGTCGAAATATGTCATAATGTCTTTCACCTTTGTCAAGTATTTAGCCAACGGGGGCCCCCTCACTTGATAGGTCCCCTGGATTTGGGAAGCGACCGGTTGAGAGTCCGTGGATACATGGACTTGCCGAGCTCCGTTTTCTTTGGCTGAGCAACCGGCAATGAGGGCCTCATATTCCGCTTGATTATTCGACGTTGGGAAATCAAGTCGGAGAGATAATTCCATCGCCACGCCTTCGGGACTTTCCACAATAACTCCGGCCCCACCTCCCTTTATGTTAGACGATCCGTCCACGAAAACTTTCCATGGTTCGGCTCCGTCTTCTCATTTGAACCGAGGTTAGCTCGACTAAGAAATCAGCCAAAGCTTGTGACTTGATTGCTGCCTTAGGGCCTCATATGTGATATCAAACTCGGACAATTCAATGGCCCAAGCTATCATCCGCCGACCAAGTCGGTTTATGTAAAACTTGTCGGATGGGTTGATTCGTTCTTACCACGATCGAATGGCCAAGGAAATAATGGCGAAGTCGTCTTGCCGTTGTTAATAGTGCAAAGGCCATTTTTTCCAGTTTCTGATATCTCAACTCGGAACTTTGAAGTGCCCGACTTACGAAGTATCTTGGTTTACGCCGTCTTCGGTATCTCGAACTAAGACCGCGCTTCTTGCCTTTTCCCCAACCGACAAATACGGCAACAATTTATCCCTAACTTCGGCCGTGATAACACTTGGCGGAGATGCTAAGCATTGCTTTATTACGTCGAACGCTTCTTCACACTCCGAGTTCCATCCTTCGAGCTTCCTTCTTCAAGAGCTTAAAGAATGGGAGGGATTTTTCTGCTGACTTGGGCAAGAACCTTGTCAAGGCTGCCAATCGCCCTGTCAATTGTTGTAATTCTTTCTTGTTCTCCGGGGGTCTCATTTCCATCACGGCCCTGCACTTTTCTGGGTTAGCTTCAATGCCTCGGTTGGTCAAGAGGAAACCCAAGAATTTTCCTGACGGAACTCCGAAAGCACATTTCGTCGGATTCAACCGAATTCGATGCTTCCTCAATTTTTCGAAAGTTTGTTGTAGATCATGAACATGGTCGTTCTGCTCTTTAGATTTAACTATCATATCATCAATGTAGACTTCCACGTTTTTTCCCAGCTGATCCGAAAAGACCTTTGTCATCATTCTACGGTAAGTCGCCCCGCATTCTTGAGGCCGAATGGCATCACGTTTAGCTTGATAGTTCGCATTGTCCGTGATGAAGGCCGTTTTCTCTTGATCCTCGGGATGCATGGCAATCTGGTTGTATCCGAGTATGCATCCATGAATGACAAAAGTTGAAAGCCGGCCGTGATCAACCAATTGGTCAATGTTAGGCATGGGAAATGCATCCTTCGGACATACTTTGTTCAAGTCTTTGTAGTCGTGCATACGCGCCATTTGCCGTTAGGTTTTTTGACCATGACCACGTTTTGACAGCCACGTCGTGTATTGCACTTCCCTAATAAATCCATTTGTGATCAACTCCGGACATGCGCTTCCAAGGCTTTACCCGGTCGCACCCTGTTTCCTCTTTCTACGAGCTCTTGGGTTTGACCCATGGTGGATGGCCAATTTGTGACAACAAAACTCGGGGTCAATTCCTGGAATCTCGGATGGCGTCCATGCAAACACGTCTTTGTTTGCTCGCGGGAACAACTCCAATTTTGCTCGCATCTCGGGATCCAATGTTTTTCCGATTTTGGTGGTCTGCTCGGTTCATCCCCGGGACGAAATCTTGTCTCTTCATTAGGCTCGGACCTTTGCATCTTGTCTTCTTCCCTCAAGTCTAACTCTACTATGTAAACAAGGCTTCTTGTCTAGTCTTCTTTTCACCTCCTTTGGCGGGGTCCGTCTTTGGAATTTTCACCGCTTCAAAGTAGCATTGCCGAGAGTCTCGATCTCCTTTTACGGTAACGACCTGATTCTCTCTATCATAAAATCTCAACTTCGGTGATTAGACGATACCAAAGCATGTTCCAATCATGGATAGTCGGTCGTCGAGAATAATATTGTATGGAGACGGGAAGTCGGCCACAACGAAACGGACTATCCCCGACTTGAACGCCTCTTTCGTCCCCAACGTCAATTTGAGGTCGATGTATCCCTTTGGACGGGTGTCTTCTCCATTAAAGCTGTTAGGGTGGTCCTACATGGTTTGAGGTCTTCCGAATCGAATCGCATGCGTTTAAACGCATCCCAGAGGATTATGTCCACCGCGCTTCCATTATCAATAAAAATCTTCTTAACTCGGCAATCTTTGACGATTCCGGTTATGACGAGCCCGTCGTGGTGTCCTGGCATGACATCCTCCAAGTCTTCTTCAGTAAACCCGAGCATTGGCAAATTTGGTTTTGCGAGACTCCTTTTAAATCTCGGACGGTCAACTACGGATAGAACCTCTTTCAAGTATTTTTTTCTTTGATTGGCGGAATCTCCTCCTCGCCGAAACCTCCAACAATCCCATTGCGAGTCATATTTTGACTCGGGATACTCATCATGTGCTTCTCTTCCTTTTTTTGTTCTCGTCTTCTTTTTTCGGCCATCGGACTTCTACTTCGTTCTCCTCGCGCTTGCCCCGCCGCCCTTGCGTTTGGATTAGATATTTACGGAGCTTTCCCTCTCGTATGAATTTCTCGATGGCGTCCCTCAAATCCCAACGGACATCCGTGGTGTGCCGTGTTGGTCATGAAATTCACAATATCGGGATTTGTCCGGGGTATGTTCATTCCGCATTCGGGCGTGGCCGTTCTACTTTTTTCATCTCGGTCGGGAGACTTCCTTCCGGACACTGGGCACGAGATACTTTTAGTGGAGCGTATCGGTCATATCTTCCTTACGCTCTTCGAGGTTTAGCATCCCTTCGTCCTCGGGATTCTTGTCTGTTCGGGTTGTATCGTTCCTTCATTCGGGGAGATGGACTCCTCCGCTTGTCCCGTGGTGCATGGCTCATAATATCCATCGTTGTTCCGGCTCTATGTATGTCTTTGAACGATCTCGGAATTCTGCCAGTGTTTTGGGACGTCGTTTTACGACCGACTTCTTCAAACGTGAGGATTTGTCCGGGCCGGCTATGATGCGGTGCAAATGTACGTCTTCCTTTAACCCGGCACTTGTATTGCCGTGTCCTTAAAGTGGTCCAAATACTTTTGCACCGTTTCCCGGGTGATTGCTTCACACCGATCCAATTGGAACTCGGTTTTGGTTGCTTCTGCTCGTGGCGAAGTTGAGTAGGAATTTGTTCTCCAAATCTTTCAAGTCGGGATTGTGTTTTACGGTAAGGTGTTGAACCAGATTTGGGCTGGTCCACGTAGCGTTCCCGCAAACAACCGGGGTACTACGGGCCCCGAGTATCCTTTGACCATGATCTCCATTTCGAAATTGCCCACATGCACTTGCGGGTCTGGGTTCCATCGTATTTCGGGAAATCTTTGGTGTCTAGGCCTTTTGGATAAGGCGCGGCCATTATTTTGGCCGTGAAGGGAGTCGCGACTTTCTCCTCCTCATCGAGCTTGTATCCGATTGACGGCGATGCCATATCTTTATTAGAGAGGACCTTTCCTTTGTCTTTCTTCGACGTTCCGACCGACGATCGTTCCTTTCGAGTGTTATCGGTGTTGTCTTGATTAGCCCTTTGTCCGATCTTGTTTTTTCTTGCTTCGGCTTCCGTGTATCATTCCTCATCTCGGGAGTGTCTTCTTCATTAGGCATGCGTGACGTCCCAATATTCCGAGGAGTTGGGATGCCATTTTGGCTCGGGTCCACATTGCCTTTTCCAGCGTTGCCGTCATCATCCTGGGTTGGTCCGCGTGACGTCCGACTAATTTCTGAATTCTTCCTCGCGGCGGTACATCTCTCTCTCATAGTCGGACGTCCTCTTCCCTTTGTAATCGATTCCGTGTTTCCATCTCGTCTATTACGTCAATACGGAACCAAGGGTGGTTCGTAACAAGCGAATATCGGGGTCGACCACTTCAATGGTTTTGGTTTGCCGGGTAGCGACATCTTCAAAGGGTTGAGATTTTATTTGTGCCCGATGTCTCCTCTTCGGTTTCTACCAACATTGGTTCTTTTTCGGGTTCATTGGGCCCCCGGTTGTGATGTTTGTCCTTCGTGTTGCTCGGTTGTTCTTCGGCACTTGATTCGCCGAGTTGTTGCACCACGTCCTCTTGTATTCGCCATTTGCTATGATAGGTTCGTGGCTTTATGGTATGGGATTCGAAGTTTAGTCGTCCCCACGGACGGCGCCAATGTTCCGTTGTGGAACACAAATGTCTCAGCCCTGTAGGCTGGTTCACTTCAATATAGGATCTGGTAGGCTTATCCAATGTTATTATCTATGGCACGGATAACGGTGGACAAGATGATCACCGTGTACACAACGAGAGGTGTGGGGTGTGTGCACGGTGGGACGATATCTAAAGAGTAAGGGAGAATACGTGTGTACCGTTCACGGGGGTGTGCCCCTATTTATAACCGAGCCGGGTTGATCCGACTCCCTAGGAAGCATGCTCCCATGATGTCGTGCGCTGTGCCCCCATTTCCTGCACCACTGAGGTAGTGGGGATAGGTGTGGGGTAGTTGGCCTCCTAGTGGGCTTGACTTGGTCTGGCCCATTTCCGAGGTCCATAACAATACGTATGTATAATACATCTACGAGAAGAAAATGTTCCATATACTATTAATTAATATATTTGTAGTTAAATACGAAGGTAAACGATATTCATAAATATAAACGAAAATATATGAAATGGATGTCAGAAAATAGAGAGAGGAGGTCCGATTGATGTTCAAACTTGAGTTAAAACTCCGAAGCTGTGAGTCGAATCTTCGATGTTTGAAAGGTTAAATCTAACGTTTGAAACTCAGATAAATCTTAATTTGAAAGGTTAAATCTAACGTTTTCATTGTTTAAGACTCAACTCGAATCTAAACCAAACACTTTTGTTCCATAGAGTAAATTTGGATTCGGGAGAATGGATGAGAAGGATTAGTCCCATCTCCCCTCTGGGAGTAAACAAATAGCTAACTTCCAATAATAACAAATGCTGGAGCTGAAGGGAAATCAAAAATTTCAAAAATCTAAGCTAAAAACCCCTTAAACTCAGTTCTCAAACATTGTCACCTAACCCTGATTATTCAACAAACAAAACCCTAACAAATTCAAACTCAAACAGATTCTGTATGCTAACTATAGTCAAAACTCGAAAAACTCTACGATCGGGTGAGGAACAAGTGAGGGAGGCATCTCCTATTTATGGGGCCAAAGTGACCATTATTTAGGAACATGTGATCTCTACCATCCCATTTATTACACAGTGATTCTTGCTTGCCCCAATCAATTCACAATTAGGAATTAATTGCTTATTTAAATGCTGATTATTGTCACATAGGATGAGCTACACTGAGTTGTAAAGGACAAAATTGATATAAAAAAATAAAAAGAAAAATGACTGAGTCATAAGTGAGTCAAGAATTCATAGATTGAGTCGTGCTAAGTTATAGTTGAGGCTTTGAGGGACTAAGTTATAAGTAAGTTAAAAGTTGAAGGCCGAAAATGTTACTTTTTCCTATTTTCCTAACTCCAATATGATGGATTGAGTCTGAGGGTTATTTAATTGCTCTTGGTTTCCTTTAAACTAATTCCCAAATATCACAATATATTTATTAGTCACATCTTAATTAACCAATGAAAGATATAGATTATTAGGCTTATATATATATATATATATATTTCCTAATGTTAACATATATCCGTTTCAGAATTTAGTTGAGGGGGGAAATAGCTCAATTTCATAACTAAGGGTTGCAGCTATTTATTTATTTCGTAACATATTTTAGAAAATCAGAATATATTTAAAAATATCTTTATAAGTACGTGTGGAAAAGAGAGGCACCTCCATAATACATTGTGTGAGTGGGTAATGAAAGGCGTGCAAGTTTGAATTACTAGTATATAATATGGGACCATATTGTTTGTGTGGCAAGAAGGAGCAAAGCTTAGTATGGAAGAAATGAACATTTTTGTTTGGCGCGTAAGGCCCACACTTTCCTTTTGTATGTTACCTTTTTTGCCGTCTCCTACATTTTCCATTTATACTTTTTTAAAATCAGAATGGTCAGTCTTTCAAACCGCCATTGCGTACACAAGAGAGGAATATCTTCATTGATTTCTTTTTTCTATTAAATGTTTCCATTATTAGATCAAGTTTCAATTGTTGGAATTTAATGCTATATAAAAATATTAATATAACATTCAATGTTGGAGACATTCAATTGAGAGAAGAATCAATACAGACATTCTTTTCCTTGCATGGCTGCATACACTTTAATTTGTTGTATTAATTAATTCAATAAGGTTACTTAATTAAGCCTAATCATAGCTTTGCATTTTCATGATTCATCATCACAATTATCTAGCACTAAAGTTTGGCATTCATTATATATATGATAAATATATAAGGTAAAATTTGCTCATAAAGTTTTAGCTATGGGGTCATGTTGTATAGAAAGGTTTTTTAGGTTCACTGCTACCTCATAAGTGTTAAAATAGA
This sequence comes from Acacia acuminata, assembly GCA_019022655.1. Taxonomy (NCBI): domain Eukaryota; kingdom Viridiplantae; phylum Streptophyta; class Magnoliopsida; order Fabales; family Fabaceae; genus Acacia; species Acacia acuminata. The sequence continues at coordinate 654,467 of JAFJYI010000045.1, forward strand.
GCAATATTGTCATTTACCATTAAAAAGTTGACTGTCAATATTAATTTTTAATTGTTAGCTTTAGTTTTTTAACGATATAGATATTGATACATTTTGAAACTTTTGATATATCATTGAACATGAAAAAATTTCTATGGCAACATTACTCCCCGATAAAAACTTTTGAAACAAATTTACATCTTAACCAAATATATTAATGATAATGATAGAGCAGTTCGTATAGTAAAATCGCTGCCATTAATTTAATTTATCCAGGCATGTATATTTTATACTATGAATCATCATGTACAACGTACAGGAGATATTTCTGATCGAATTGGCAATTTCAAAGGACAGAACAAAAATAATTTCAAGTTCTTAATAATATAAACAATTATACGTTAAACCAGGTACAATTAAAGCAATTCAATATCTTCCTTTTATCAAGCCAAAAAAAAAAAAAAGTAAGGGTGTACTTGATTGTTAAAATTAGAAAAATCATATGCTATAGCTTCTTAGCATTAACATATATTTGCTATTATTAGTCCTACTATATTATTTCTACTTCATCACCATATATAGATAAATTGGCCAAACCACTAACCTTTATGGCTTTATGAGTTTCGTTGCTGCTCCTTTTCATTGTGCATCGTACAAGTTAACACAACTAGCTAGCAAGCATTTAGCATGCAAAGTAATTTTAGGCTAAAGTATATGTTTGGTCCTTTATATTTGCCTATGGTATCATTTTAGTCCCTTAAGTTTGTAAAGTACACATTTAGTCCTTTAATGTTAACACCGTTAGTGTGACTTAACGGAAAATACTGTCTCAACAATTTTGAGCGATAAGCGTGCAATTAAATATCGACCAAGTATGCTTATATGTTAGTATTTTAATAAATTAATATTTTAAATCCTATAAATTGACAAATATTTAATATTCACATAGTGTTTTACAGTTTTTCACAGTTTGTGACTATTGTTTTTTTTTTTTTTTTTTGTCGAAGAAAATTAAATATTTTTCAATTAATAGGATTTAAAATATTAATTTATTAAAATACTAACATATAAGCATGTTTGATCAACATTTAATTGTATAGTCATCACTTAAAATTGTTAAGTCAGTATTTTCTGTTAAGTCACACTAACGGTGTTAACATTAAGGGACCAAATGTGTACTTTACAAACTTAAGAGACTAAAAGGATACCATAGACAAACATAAAGGAACAAACGTATACTTTAGCCTTAATTTTATAATTATTATTAAATAATTATTGCTACAGCTTTCATTTGCCCACAAGTACGCGCGTACTATTGTTGGCTCCAATTCAACTTTAAAATAAAATAAAATAAAATACTTGTTAGAATATCATTAAAATTTACATGAAAAGCTCCAGACTCTAACTCTTTTTACCTTCATTTAAATCAGCTGGCTATAATTAATAACTGTCTTATAGTAGTATCAGAACCCCAAATCCACCTCTCTTTCACTGTTTTTCCATTAATAAGTACTACTGTTTCCATTAGTTAAACAATAATCAATATATAGCTACTAATTAATCTGCTTAACTTCGCAAGTATACATTTTTGTGCGCGCGCTCAACCACACCTATACATACCTTGCTACATATTAACGCTAAACTACTAAATTTCAACCTGTGAAATAATAACATAAGCCTAACAAAGTTGATTTTATAGCCAAAAAATTAATATAATCCAAACAATCTTGGTAATTCGGTAGAATTATTATACACTCGTCGCGACTGGAAATTAACATCTTTTCAAATTACGTCAACAGCTCAACCATGACTTATTAAAAAATAAATTTTCTTTCGACCGTTCCTACTTCAGTACTAATTAACTTTTGGGTTAATATAATGTTTCGTCTTTATAATTTGCCATAATTTTACTTTTGGTCATAATAATTTTAAATCATAACTTTTGGTCCCTCAAGTTTCTTTCCGTCCAAAACCTTAGTCCTTATATTTTAATAAAAACATGTATTATTTTGCAGGTTGATGTCTATATGTGTATGTGTGTGTGTGTATATATATATAGGTATTAGCTAGGTAAAATAATACGAACGCCAGCCACCTGTTTCTTTGTAAGTGGATTTGGGAGACTTTCTTTGATAGCTAACTTGCAAGGAGGAAGTGGTTGTTTTGAAGATTTGAAAAGGTCATAAAAAATTGGAAAGAATAGTAATAAAGCAAAAGCAATGGAGAGAAATATGGAAAACGAATGAGAAAGACAACACTATTTTCAAGAGAAATTAAAGTAGACAATGGTTTCTCTTTGAGATGATAGTGGGATCATTACATGGGGACAAATTAGTGGAAATAATGGCGCCCTTGTCTGTTAAATCCAATTTTACTTAATTAAAACCAAAATACTGTTTTAAGAAAATTTTTGCCCATTCATTCATAAACTGCAATTAGTATATATAATTAATCACTAAATGTATGTGCTGTCCTTATAAATCAATCTATAACTTCAAGGTACGAAGTTGCACTAATTGTAAACCACAAACAGTTATATCTGAAGCGCAAGCCTCATATCTAGTTTCATATGTATGTATATATTTACTAGATTAATTCTATTTAATTCCTTAGCGCTAGCTTTTTTTCAAAAAAAAATTGTAATATTTGAATAAAAATACAAAGAACAGAGAATATATATATATATATATATAGGTATGTATGTATTCATTGTTGTCAAACTCACGAGTTGACTCTCGAGTTTACCGTTTTTACGCTTCTAGCTTACAAAAACGAGACAAGTCGGTGGTAAACTCGCACTAGTTGTAAACTCAGTTAAACTCACGAGTTTATACATCGAATTTACCGTTTTTACGTTTCTAGCTTACAAAATTGTATTAACTTACTCTTAAACTCGTGTTAATTTTTTGGATTTGATCATGCTCAGCTACTTTATATAGAAATTTTGTAGAAATTTCTTTATTAAATATGATAAATGATGAATGTTGATGGATTTAATTTCAATGACTTAGATTTAAAATATTTTTAAATCAAATTATTGTCATTTTTATATTTTAATTATTTAATTATACATTAGTAATACCTCTTTAATAATAAAAGTAAACTCTTACAAGTTTACAATTCGAGTTCATGATATGAGTTTACGTCATTTGTCACGAGTTTGCTTAAACTCGTGAATTTGACAACTTTGTATTTATTCCACTGGCCGGTTCGATGCATTGATACAAAAGAGCGAGAGACTTATGACTATAACAAGAGAATACCTTATTTTGTATAGGATGCCCAAACGTATAAGTTGACGTAGTTTACTGTGAAAATTAATACATTGAAAAAAACTGGGCTTAATATAAGAATATAGGAAAGTGGAATTACCCGTAAATTCGAGTTTTACAGTTTTGAGTTGAGATGGAATCTGTGTTACTTATTGCCCATATTGCCTCCCCGTTTTGGCTCTCCAGCATGTCTCTGTACAAATTTATAGCTCATGAACAATTTATTATAAATTTCATCTTTTATATTGATATATGCGCAATTATATTTTCCTTGTTAATCCTCTTGTTGAAAAGAACAAGAAAACCCGTAGAGATTATGTGAATTGTGCAGCCGAAATGTTAAGTCACACGGATGTATATAGATTTCAGAATTTTTTTTTTTTTTTATTTATTGAGTGTAAAACAATTAAAAGTACAAATATATGTCTGAGATAACAACTATGAAACCAAAATCCCCAACCCGCAAAATGGTGAAAACTGAGGTTTGGATGATTATCATCAACCTATCCAAATTTGCTTGATGTTTTATGGTTAATAAATCATAATTAACATTATTTAACAAAGAATAACACATTCCATAATTGCTCAACCCTGCTTCCTTAACTCGTTGAAGAACCTCTTTATGAACTCTTCCGCCGCCTTGTCAACCTGGTGGTCCCCACTGCCATCCCCGTCTTGCACCGGCAATGGAGAGTCTGTCACCCTCACCGTCCGCGTCCGACCAGACGCGGGAAGTGCTGGAGCCGCCTCCACTACCATATCCTTACATTTTTTGTCATCCAGAATCTTCAACGCCACCTTAAGGGCATTATTAATCGCGGCGGTATCATCGTCCAGAGTGAGTGGCGCGTGAGCACACGCAAAGAAGTGACGGGGGATATGACGATGTTTGGAGAAGAAGCTGTATCTGGGAGTGTTGCTGCAGCTGAACTCGTACTCTCGTGCGGTGGTGAACTGAAAATGGGCGTTCTCGGAGGTGGTGGTGGAGGTGCCATGGTGGGAGTGATGGCGCTGGTGAGAGATGAGATCCACGATGGCTTTTCCGGCAAGCTTGCCGGGGCATTTGAGCATGACGTTGAGGTGCATCAGGAGTTTTGGTTTGGTCAATCCTTTTCGGAGCATGAAGAAGGCGACACGTACTATGCTCCACACTCTCTTTGATAGCACAGGCAAATTGTTTTCCATTTCTGTGTTGTTGAATAGGCTCAGAGAGAGAGAGGAGGAGGGTTTGGATTCTTCTCTTTTGGTGTCTAGAGAGAGAGATATAGAGGGACACCAAGTGATGAATTGAAGAGAAGAGGGCAAGAATATGTGTATATATATAGTGGGTAAAAGCAAGTTAGGAGTTAGGAGGAGGAGGAGGTTTTGTTGCCGACTCAATCTTCTACATCCATATATTACGTACATGTTTCCAAAACAAATGGAGAATAAAAAATTGGTTAAATTATTTATCTGCAATTAATATATATTAGGTAAATGTTTCTCTAATACTTTGTATCGAAAATTATAATATTCATTAATCAAAATTTCTCAGTTTCAAGGCTGATCATAGTGATAAGCACCATGGTGCTCATATTGTTGCGATGAGATCAACAGTCTAAATATAAGTTTAACTATCCAAATTTAAATTTTCAAGTTTAAACAAAAAATATTTTTTAAATAAATAAAAATTTATAATTATCTTTATTTTAGATTTTATACACCTTAAAAAAATTTATTAAAAAATAATAAATCAAGTCTCGACCATCTAATACATTAAATATATATATGGATGGTCCACATTTAAGTGCTTATCGAATATGATTAGCACTAATTAAAATTGAATCCCTATAGTATATACAAACTCATACGATTGTTTAGAAAAAGAATTATAAATTTTTGAGAAAATGCTAATTGGAGTTTTATATTTAGAATTAAAGTCAATATCTCATCTACCCCTAATTAAGAGCAGGGAGTACTTTTTTTTTCAATAAAAGGATTTCTGATTTGGTAAATTTCATGAGAAAGAATAAAAATCAATTGACGTTCTTTAAATTTTATCATTATTTGAACGTGTTTCAATTAAATAGGTATACGTTGAACCAAACGAAAAGCAACTCCACTTGTCGCTTTATCACGCCGAAAAAGTGAGAGTGAAAGAATCTTTGATTATTCAAATCATTCATATGCTTGCTGCTTAGCTCTAAGATTTGTCATTTATTAGTACTACTATATAGATAAATTAATATGTTATAAATTTCTTTAACACTTGTATTTTGTGCCAAGATTCAAGAATTCACTGAATGAATAATTAATATCGGCAAGCCAATCGTTGCCTTTCTCCTTAAGAATGCAGATTTCTCAGACACGTGTTCAATTGAGATAGATTTCTTTATGTGCCTGCACATAGCTTTAAATAAAGAAGCGCGGTCAAACAATTATTAAAGCTACACTAACAAAACAACGACAATTTAATATATTCGTGAAACAAAGAGAGTTTGCTAGGCGAATGTATTAATTAGAAATTGCCCCACAAAGTCGAATATATAGTAGTGTGTGTATAAACAATTATTAGAGCCACGCATCATTCGGCATGAGTATTACATAGAGGAAATAAAAAGGCCTTCAACTGGCTCGATAATTTATGGAAGGGCAAACTATGGAGTGTTCAGGAGTTCACGGCCACAACGCCTGCATTTTTCTCCCCTTTTTCTTTATTTTTTTAAAAAGAGGAGACTGGTAATGAATAACGAGCAGAGCGTACACGTGAGAGGAAGATGAAGGGTAATGGGATCAGATGGCAAAAAAGAAAAAAATAGAATGGCAATGGGATAATAATTGGTAGCTACAGAATTGGGTGCATGATTTCGAAATAGAAGTAGCGTGATTATAAGTGGTTACTTTTGCCCTAGTTTTAAAAGTTTCTATTTACTTTTGCTCGAAAAAATAGTTTATGGTTACTTTTACATTTTTGATAAAAGTTTGTAGAAGATATGATTTCTTGGAATTGAGGTTTATTCGTTTTTAAGTAAGCACGTAACTCAACAAGAAATTTCCTTACCTGTCCAATTTCTAATGAATCAAGATAACCAAGCACAAGCAAGGAAAACACGGAAAACAAAAGAATAAAAAATCATCTGCGGTTGAATCCATTTTGAATTTGATAAGTGCATTGCTGATCTCTAGTGGACCTCTCAGTAGGATTCGAACCCAGATGAAGTTCCATATCCATTCATGATATATATCATATCTGGATACAAATTATATATCATAATAAAGATTGCCCTTTATTGAGAAACCCTTTGTTTAAGAGTGTATAATATTGGGTAGAATGTGATTCTTTTTTCTTTCTTTTTTTTTTAATGATTCATCTCTTTAACACCTTAACCCCTCAATAAATCAATCCAAAGCTCCTTACATGACAGAGCCCTAGAAATAAAAAATAACAATTCAATTTTCAAATCTAAATCCTAAATCCTAAATTTAAATTTAAATATGGATAAGTATCCTTATTTAATAATTGTAATGGATAATCCTAGATCTCCTAACTTAACCTAGATATTCTTTATCCCATATCCCTCCACAATGTTTGGATGAAGGGAAAAATATAGACCAATAAGGGGAGGGAGGAAATATTAAGAAGGAAAACTTTTTTCTTTTCTTTTTTTGAATCGATAACCTCAATCAAAACCTTCGAGCAAATATGTAGCTGTGCATGCCCCGGGCTCAAATACAAGACTATTAATTAAGTTAGAAAAACCCACACCAGTTGATTTAAGTGCTTGGTAGAAGAAAACCTTAAGAGTTTCTTTAAAAAATTACTATTTTAAGGAGATTTTCCCACATAATATTCTTTCCATATTTTTCCCCCATGTAAACGTAGGGAAAGTGACTCTTTGTTTTCTTAAGCAAATAGTAATAGTCAGGTGTTTGATTCTTAGCCAAACTCTTTGCAAATTTACTCAAGACCAAATTAATTGAAACTTCAACCACCCAAGGAATGTGTAACATATATATTCATCATTAGAGTTTAATATCTATCGGAATAATCACTGAGGTATTAAGAAAAAATATAATCACAAAAAAAGCATTAAAAAAATGGTTTCCTCTTATCTATATACTATTTCCAGTGCTAAATATAGAATATCAAATTGACTTTTTTTAGAGATTAAGTTAAATAAATTACTTAATCATAGTATAAATTATGTATCTTTGAATTATATATTAGTTTTTAAGTTACGCAAATTAGTTTAAAAAATAATAAATACAAATATTCTAAAGTAATCTGTTGAATTGTTTTTAATCTCTTTTTGGTTAACTGAATCTTTTATTTAGGACTGGGAAATAGTATGTCCTTAGGAACTTTGAATTGAGATGCTTTCCCTAAAAAATGAAGCTAGCAACATTAAGAACATAGCCACTCTTGCTAGCATATGTAGCCATATTTATTCTTAGCGAAGGGGTTAAGAAAACATGCTCCTTAACCTCCTTATCCGTTATGTTTGTCATATTATCCAATCTTCCTTAGTTCCTTTTCTGTAACACCCCAACAAAGCAACATTTAGCATCCCATTTTCAGGAATCTCACTTTTATTATTTATCACTAGCCTACCCTTTATATCCAAATTAAAGCTCATTTTTCTAAAATTTTATAATTCACGCGGCTTTTCTATACTTGTCTTACACACACACACACACATAATGGATATATGGCAAGTTAAGAATGAAGAGAGACGCGGATATTTGTAAATTAAATTTGATTCCCTTAATAATTGATGTTTTAATATAATTCACTAGATCTCCAAACATTATTTTAAAGTTATTGCCAATAATACACACTGCTCAAATCAATATATATATATATATATATATATATATGAACGCCAAGTTGGAAGTTGCCACCTCTAGCACCAGCAGGTTTCCTTTGTTTTATAAATAAAAAAATATTTTGGGTAATAAAATATTTCTGGCGCTTTAGTTTAAAAATTTATATAGGAGCACTTTGGAGGTGGCATGATATATATATTTGGGTGTTTTTTGAGTTGGGGTAAAGGTTTAAAACTTGGCAGTGTTCAAAACCACACCACCCAAGCAGCTTTACGTGCATTAATTTATTATAGTTAAAGTTGGTAAAGAGAAAATCCAGGCCCACTTTATCTACATTTTCTAGCCATTATATACTGCTTTAATTCCTCTTTTTCAAAAGTTACTTGCCAAATTAAATTTCTAGGCCGAAATTAAAACAACGATCTATATTTTTTTTAGTGGATGAGGAGTGAGGATATGTTCGAGTTTTTTGTATTATCAATACTCCTTCTAATCCCAATGTTGGAGTTGGTTGAGGCCTTGAAGGGTTTGCTTTGATCTTTAAATATAAAACCACAATTTACTTTACTTTGCAATCCAAATTTATACTCCCTAGTCTTAATTATAAGACATATTTATCTCATTTAATTAGATTAAGAAAGTTAGTTAATAAAATATGTATTTTTTTTAAACATCCTAGTTATCTTTCTTAATTCCCCTATCCCCTCCTCCTTGATTATTGTTGAGGGTTAATTAATAGGGTTAAATTATGAAAATGTTGAAAATATAAAAAATATGTCTAATATTTAGGACCAAGATCAACTCTACCCCCAAATATGTCCTATATTATGGACTGGAGGGAGTTTTTTTTTTTTTTTTTTTTTTTTTTTTTGAAACTATCCTTATTGATTCCATATATTTACAAGGGTTTTCATCGATAGAGATAATGATTAAAATGGTATTTTAATGGAACAAACAAAAGTTTATTATAAATAACTAACTTAACTAATTTTTTTATGTATGTAAATCAATTATCTAACTCATAAACTAAGGGGAATGCTAACTATTATCGTGATTTCTCTTAAATATTGATTAGACTGTTTAAAGTTTACATATATGCATTAATTTGATCAGAATGCAACACGTACTTGGTATATGGGGTCTATTGAATTACATGAAAAATCCTCAAATATGCGTGTTTATTAATTAATCCAAGACTCTTAATTAGATTCACTTAATTAGACAACGCTGCCAGTTTAAAAAAGAAAAAAGAAAAAGAAAAGAAAGCGGCCATAACTTCCAACTTACAGGAATGAATAGCCATGAACTTCCAACGAGATTAATCCCACAAATCCCACTCGTATACACACATGGACTAAATAATGTAAATATTTCCAACGAGATTAATTAGTACAAAATGACAATGGGTACTTAACTTTTCACTTTGTATGGGGACGCTTATTGTGTGTAGTTTCTTAACTTGACAGCTAGAAACTTGTAAAAAAGTAGTTTCCTCCAATATAAAGAAATCAATTCAATAATAACAAAACTAAAAAGCAAATGTAAAATAAATTTAATATTCGAAGAGAGGGACCAGCCTGGCCATATATAGAGTTTTTACTGCCATTTTTATTTTTGTTAAGTGCACTTTGTTTAACTTGTGCTATATATAATAGTGCAATAATTGATTTAATTATGTGCTATATAAAATATTATAGGACTCACCCACTATTAGAAACATTAAACCCATATAATATTATAACCCACTATTCTATAACCTTTATACTTTATCATTAATTTCCATATTGAAATGTAGAATTTGAATATATATTAGATTCAGCAGACAATGTAATCAAATTTTAGAATAAGAAAAACCCAATAAGAAACCTGCTCCACTAACCACAAACAGATAACCCTAGACTTCATCCATTATCCTCTATCTTTAATTTCTCAAAAAGCAACATTTAAATATTTAATACATTATCATGACCTTACATTACCTCCAAAAAAACAAAAGAAAAGAAAAGATCACTCTAAAATTTGATTTAGTTTGTTCTTCTACATGCCTTGTCATTAAGCCTGAAGAATTATGTGCACGCGTGCGCAATGCAAATAATTAATTAAAGTCCTAATTATTGATTCGTTGATACAAATTTTAATTAATAAAAAATTAATTTTATAACCAGTTATTCATGAATCTGAATTGCCATATACGAGCGATATGGCACAAATTATGTCACCATTAAATGTAAGTACATTTTAACTTTCTTAACACATAGATAATTCAAATTAATTTGAAATTAATATTCAAATGATGTATATATAAAACTTCAAACAGACTAGGTTGGTCAAATAATTAAGATATTTATCTGACGATCATGAAGCTTCTACTTAAGTCTAATCATCACCATTATACTTAAAGATCCCTTGGATTATAAAAGTAATTAATTAAATATGAAGACGTTAATGCAACACGCGTATAAATTAGTACGGTTGATTTTGATGTTCCATTTATCTTTATTTAAAGTTCCATTAAGAAAATATCTTGATATATTTAGATGCTATGCAAGTGCCTTAGATCATACAGTTTAATTAAAAAGATCACAATTTGTAGTTTATTTTTTTCATGTCATTAATTATATATGTTAATTAATCAAAAGAGATCTAGAAAATCTAAAGTGCCACTAAAAATGATTTAATTATGGTTAAACTTAATTTAGTACATATATTAGAAAACAAAAATCTTCAATAATTGAGCACTAAGTTGAACTCAAAGTCTTCCAACCACTTCTCTTTGTGTTTCTTGTCATTTTCAACAGGCTAGCTTTTTTGCTAGAAGCAATTTCATTGTTATATATCCTCTAAAAAACGAAATGTACCAAACTAAATTATTTGAAGGTGCCCTTTTTTTTTAGGTTTGGTTGTTTAGTCACAAATCGTCTTCTAAAGAAAGTTGTAAAGTAACCACATAATTTCAAGCTTGATGGAATCTAACGGATAGTTGGAGATATCCACTAAATCATCTCTATCCAAATATTAGACTAGTTTTCATACGTCTAACTAATTTTATATATATATATATATTACTTTTAAAAATCCAATTAATATAAAATTTAGTAATTAATTATTAATTTTTCAGTTTTCTATTTGTTTCATTTTTTATGTGTGTGTTGTAAGTTTTTCTATAATTTCATGCTCAAACACCAAATAATAAGAACATGAACAATGATCTTAAGAACTCATGATTTCCACAATACTATAGGTTTAAGTCAAGATGTACTAACCTCTATCCATAATTGCAGAATTTATACTTTAGAATATGTGACTTGCAGCACCATAATTGAAACTTTTATCATTCTCTTTACCCTTCATTACACGCTTTCTCTCCTTGATGGAAAACTAGAGGCGTCTCTTATGGTCGAGAAGCGAATGGACAAGTTTCTATCCTTTAAATAACTTTTTGTATCCAAAAGACATGTACATCCTATGGATATGACTGCTCCATTCAAGCGGTCAAGAAACCTCTTCCCAAAAGTCATTTACCAATAGTCATTTAACCCCTTCATTAATTATTAAATCATATATATATTTATCACAGCCACATGAGACATTTCTTACATGTGTCTCTAATATTTACTGTAGGGCGAGTTGGTTATATGTTTTTTCCCATGTCTGATGCATCTTCACTTAAAATTTTAAGACTAAATTTATAGGGTCTTCCACTTTATTATAGTGTATATATCAAGATCAACTTTATCCAATATGAGACTTTTTACATGAACTCAAGTCTACTCATATTTAGACATCCTAACGTTTACTTAGTCAAATCATGTTGTTATGGTGTATCAAATGTGGCATCCACATTCAAATTAGCTGATGGATCCTGTAATAATACTTTTGTAATTATATGTATTATAGATAGATATGTATGTATAATACATGTACGAGAACAAAATGTTCCATATACTATTAATTAGATTAATTAATTAAATACGAAGGTAAACGATACTCATAAATATAAAAGAAATCTATGAAATTGATGTGTCAGAAAATAAAGAGAGGAGGTTTGATTCATGTTCAGATTTGAGTTAAAACTCCAGCGCTGTGAGTCAATCTTCGATGTTCACACTGGGTTTAGGCTATAAGAAAAATGTAGGAAACTGTGGACTCTGAGAATTAACAGGAGAAACTCAGATAAATGATAAATCTTAATTTGAAAGGTTAAATCTAAAGTTTTCATTGTTTTAGACTCAACTCGAATCTAAATCAAACACTTTTGTTCCATAGAGTAAATTTGGATTCGGGAGAATGGATGAGAAGGATTTGTGAACAAATAGCTAACTTCCAATAATAACAAATACTGGAGCTGAAGGAAAATCTAAAATTTCAAAAATCTCAAACATTGAATGCTAAAAACCCCTTAAACCCAGAGTTCTCTAACAATATTTCACCTAACCCTGATTATTCAACAAACAAAACCCTAACAAATTCAAACTCAAACAGATTCTGCATGCTAACTATTGTCAAAACTCAAAAAACTCTATAATTGAGTGAGACACAAGTGAGGGAGGCATCTCCTATTTATAGGATCAAAATGACCATTGTTTAGGAACATGTAATCTCTACCATTTATTACACAATGATTCTTGCTTGCCCCAATCAATTCACAATTAGGAATTAAATGCTGATTATTGCCACATAGGAATGACAATGAGTTACCCTAAGTTGTAAAGGACAAGGATAATGATATAAAAAATAAGCGACTAAGTCATAAGTGAGTCAATAGTTTAGAGATTGGGTCGTGCTAAGTGATAGTTGAGGAATTAAGTTATAAGTAAGATAGAAATTGAAGGCCAAAAATCTTAATTTTCCCTATTTTCTATTTCTCTAATCAAATAGTTCGATCCATTAAAGGTGGATTTAGACCCTAAGTCCAATAGGATGAATTGAGTCTGAGGGTTATTTAATTGATCTTGGTTTCCTTAAACTAATTCCCAAACCTCAAGTATATTTATTAGTCACATCTTAATCAATGAAAGATATAGATTATTAGGCTTATATATATTAGTTGAGGGAAAAAGCCCAATTTCATAAATAAAGGTTGCAGCTATTTATTTATTTCGTAACGTATTTTAGAAATCAGATTATATTTTTTTTTAAAATATCTTTCTAAGTACATGTAAATAAGAGAGGCCCTCCATAATAGATAATACATTGTGCGTGCATTGAAAGACGTGCAGGTTTGAATTAATAGTATATAATATGGGACCATGTTGTTTGTGTGGCAAGGAGCAAAGCTTAGTATGGAAGAAATGAACATTTTTTTTTTTTTTTTTTTTTTGGCGCGTAACGTCCACACTTTCCTTTTGTATGTTACCTTTTTTGCCGTCCTACATTTTCCATTTATAGTTTTTTTAATTCAGAATGGTCTATCTTTCAAACCGCCATTGCATACATTGGAGAGGGATGTCTTCATTGATTTCCTTTTCTATTAAATATCTCTATCAATAGATCAAATGTTAGTATAACATTAAATATAACATTCAATCGCAACCATTGAAACTTGATCTAATAGTGAAAACATTTAATGGAGAAAAGTATCAATGGAGACATTCTTTTCTCTGCATACAGTTTAATTGTTGTATGACTTAATTCAATAAGGTTACTTAATTAACCCTAATCATAGCTTTGCATTTTCATGATTCATCATCACAATTATCTAGCACTAAAATTTGGCATTCATTGTGTATATGATAAATATATAAGGTACAAATTTGCTCACAAAGTTTTCGCTAAGAAGTCATGTTGTCCAAAAAGGTCTTTTAGCTAGGTTCAATGTTGTCCTAAAAGTGTTAAAATAAAAAATGTTGTCATTTACCATTAGAAAGTTAATAGTCAACATCAATTTTTTAATTTTCAACTTCAGTTTTTTATAAATATTGTCACGCGTTTTGAAATTTCTAGGATGACATTGAAGATTAAAAAACTTCTAGTGCAATATTGCTTCTCAACAAAAATTTTGAAACAAATTTACACCTTAACCTAATATATAATGATAATGATATAGCAGTTCGTATAGTAAAATCGCTGCCATTAACTTAATTTATCCATGCTTGTATATTTTATAATATGAATTATATGTTACAACGAAATTAAAGGAGATATTTCTGATCGAATTGGCAATTTCAAAGGACAGAAAAAAATTATTTCAAGTTCTTAATAATATAAAAATTATATGTTAAACCAGGTAGAAATTAAAGCAATTCCATATCTCCCTTTATCACGCCAAAAAAAGCAAGGGAGTACTTGATTGTCAAAATTAGAAAAATCATTTGCCATAGCTGCTTACCATTAATATATATTTGCTATTATTATCCCTACTATATTATTTCTAGCTACTTCATCACCATTTATAGATAAATTGGCCAAACCATTAACCTTTATGGCTTTATGAGTTTCTTTGCTGCTCCTTTTCATTGAGCATCGTACAAATTAACACAACTAGCTAGCAAGCATTTGAGCATGCAAATTAATTTTATAATTATTATTAAACAATTAGTGCTACAGCTTTAATTTGCCCACAAGTACGGGCGTAATCAACAATCCAAGCAATCTTGGTAATTCGGTAAAATTATTATTCACTCATCGCGACTGCAAATTAACATCTTCTCAAATTACTTCAACAGCTCAACCTTGACTTATTAAAGATAAATTTTCTTCTGACCCTTCCTACTTCAGTACTAATTAACTTTTGGGTTAATATAATGTTTCGTCTATATAATTTGTCCTAATTTTAGTTTTGATCTTAATAATTTTAAACCACAGATTTTTGTCCCTCAAATTTCTTTCCGTCCAAAACCTTAATCCTTATATTTTACTAAAAACATAGATTATTTTGCCAGTTGATGTATATGTGTGTGTGTGTGTGTCTGTAGGAATACCAGCCACCTGTTTCTTTGTAAGTGGATTTGGCAGACTTTGTTTGATAGCTAACTTGCAGGGAGGAAGTGGTTGTTATGACAATTTGAAAAGGTCATAAAAAATTTGGAAAGAATAGTAATAAAGCAAAAGCAATGGAGAGAAATATGGAAAACGAATGAGAAAGACAACACTATTTTCAAGAGAAAGTAGACAATGGTTTCTCCGAGATGATAATGGGATCATTACATGGGGCCGGACGAATTAGTGGAAATAATAGCGCCCTTGGCTGTTAAATCTAATTTTACTTAATTTAAACCAAAATAGTGTTTTAAGAAAAATTTTGCCCATTCATTCATAAACTGCAATTAGTAGATATAATTAATCACTAAATGTATGTGCTGTCCTTATAAATCAATATATAATAAAGTCAAATAATGCAAAACTTCAATTCAAGTTACGAAGTTGCACTAATCGTAAACCCCAAACAGAGTACATATATGAAGCGCAAGCCTCATATCTAGTTTCATATGTGTGTATATATTTACTAGATAAATTCTATTCAATTTCTTAGGGCTTGCTTTTTTATAAATTTTTGTAATATTAGAACTAAATACAAAGAACAGAGTACATATATATAAATATATATATGTATGTATGTATTCCATTTGTTAAGGCTCTATACATATATATTGATGCATTGATACAAAAGAGCGAGAGACCTATGACCATAACAAGAGAATACCTTATTTTGTATAGGATGCCCAAACGTATAAGTAGACCCAGTTTATTGTGAAAATTAACACATTGAATAAATTGGGCTTAATATAAAAATATACGAAAGTGGAATTACCTGTAAATTCGAGTTTTACAGTTTTGAGTTAAGATGTATTCTCTGTTACTTATTGCCCATATTGCCTCCCCGTTTTGACTTTCCAGCATGTTCCCTATACAAATTTATAGCTCATGAACAATTTATTATAAATTTCATATTTTATATTGATATATGCGCAATTATATTTTCCTTGTTAATCCTCTTCTTGAAAAGAACAAGAAAACCCGTAGAGAAGATATGGATTGTGTAGCCGAAATGTTCAGTCACACGGATGTATATGGATTTCAGATTTTTTTTTTCTTTTATTTATTGAGTGTAAAACAATTAAAAGTACAAATATATGTCTGAGATAACAACTTTGAAACCAAAATCCCCAACCCGCAAAATGGTGAAAACTGAGGTTGGGATTATTATCATCCATCTATCCAAATTTGCTTGATGTTTTATGGTTAATAAATCAGAATTAACATTATTTAACACTGAATAACACATTCCATAATTGCTCAACCCTGCTTCCTTAACTCATTGAAGAACCTCTCTATGAACTCCTCAGCCGCCTTGTCAACCTGGTGGTCCCCGCTGCTATCGCCGTCTTGCCTCAGGAAGGGAGAGTCTGTCACCCTCACCGGTCTCACCGTCTGGGTCCGCCCAGACATGGGAAGTGCCGGAGCCACCTCCACTACCATATCCTTACATTTTTTGTCATCCAGCATCTCCAACGCAACCTTAAGGGCATTATTAACCGCCGCGGTATCATCGTCCAGAGTGAGTGGCGCGTGAGCACACGCAAAGAAGTGACGGGGGATATGACGATGTTTGGAGAAGAAGCTGTATTTGGGAGTTTTGCTGCAACTGAACTCGTACTCTCGTGCGGAGGTGAACTGCAAATGGGCGTTCCTGGATGTGGCGGTGGAGGTGCCATGGTGGGAGTGATGGCGGTGGTGAGAGATGAGATCCACGATGGCTTTTCCGGCAAGCTTGCCGGAGCATTTGAGCATGACGTTGAGGTGCATCAGGAGTTTTGGTTTGGTCAATCCTTTTCGGAGCATGAAGAAGGCGACACGTACTATGCTCCACACTCTCTTTGATAGTACTGGCAAATTGTTTTCCATTTCTGTGTTGTTGAATAGGACCTTGTCTACAGGTTTAGAGAGAGAAGGAGGGTTTGGATTCTTCTCTTTTGGTGTCTAGAGAGGGATATATAGAGACACCAAGAGATGAATTGAAGAGAAGAGGGAAAGAATATGTGTGTATATATAGTGGGGAAAAGCAAGTTAGGAGGTAGGAGGAGGAGCAAGTAAAGCTTTGTGGTGGAGGGGTTTTGTTGTTTAATTTACTCAATCAGATCTACATCCATATATTACGTCCATGTTTCCGAAATAAATGGAGAGAATTATATTTATTAGTTTTTTAAAAATATTTATTTAATAATTTGTATAGAAAATTAAAATATTCATTAATGAAAATTCTCAGTTTCAAGGCTCATAGAGTCATAGTAGTGATAAGCACCATGATGCCCATATTGTTGCGTTGAGATTAACAGTCTAAATATAATTTTTACTATCCAAATTTAAATTTTCAATTGATTTCTTAAATAAAATAATTTTTTTAAAAAAGTAACAGTTTATGATTATCTTTATTTTATATTTTATACACATTAAAATAATTTATTAAAAAAAATCAAGTCTCGACCATCCACATTAGATATGGATAGTCAACATTTCAGTGCTCATTAATTAAAATTGAATCCCTATAGTATATGAAATTAAGACATTGTATAGAAAAATAATTATAATTTTTTTTAGAAAAATTTTATTGGAGTTTTATATTTAGAATTATAGTAAATATCTCATCTTGCTCTAATTAAAACAAGGGAGTACCATTTTTCAATAAACGGATTTCTGATTTGGTAAATTTCTTGAGAAAGAATAAAAATAATTTTACGTTCTTTAAATTTTATCATTATTTGAACGTGTTTCAATTAAATAGCATACGTTAAACCAAACGGAAAGCAATTCCACTTGTCGCTTTATCACGCCAAAAAGTGAGAGTGAAAGAATCTTGATTATTCAAATTACAAAATTCATATGATTGCTGCATAGCTTTAAGATTTGTCATTTATTTTGTCTATTTCTTCACCTTCATGTATTTGTGTCAAGATTCAAGAATTCACTCAATGAATAATGAATATCTGCAAGCCAATGGTTGCCTTTCTCCTTAAGAATTCAGCTTTCTCAGACACATGTTCAAATTGAAATTGATTTCTTCATGTTTCAAGTTTGTATAGAACAACTTGTTTATGATAAATTGCAGTATTTATAAATTATAAATTGTATAATATTTCTCAAATTTCATGTATTTAGTGAGGCCTACACATAGCTTTAAATAAAGTTGCGCGGCCAAAAAGATGGTGGATGTAAAGAATTGCATAAGAAATAAAATAATTATGTGGGCAGCTTTTATTTTGGTCAGAGTCAAGTTATTAACTTTGTTGAATGCTTTAGCATTATTATTTACTCACATTTCTAACAAATCATTTATTCAAGCAACCTTTGAACACAAAGCAAGACGTTTGTTAAAACTGATTTAGTAGCCGTGGTTGTTTCTATAAACGCTACTAAATCTATTATTAGCGGTGAAAACCGCTATAAATATAACAAACTAATCGCTACACAACCATGATTTTGTCGTGATAATCTACTAAGATTTTTATATTAGGAATAGAAATTTATATAAAGGCCACTTCTTATGTTATATTCTGAGCAGTTATTCACAATTGGACAGCAAAACTTTGAGGAATTTGGATTCTCGCTGTCATTAATTTTATCACTGTAAATTTGAAATGCCTACATTTTATATGTCTTTTCTCTATATGTTACTTATATAAAGTAGTATTAGAAAAGCCAAGAGGTGTATAAGAAATTAAATTAGTGACTTGATGGTGGGGAATTTGAGGTGAGAGCCAACGTATTAGCTTTGTCGAATGCTTCAGCATTATTATTATTATTATTATTATTATTATTATTATTCACTCCCATTTCTAACGAATCAGTTATTCAAGCAGCCCCTTCACCACATAGCTTCTGGCCTTATTAATTTATTTGTATATATATTGAGAGAGGTATTTATATAAACGCAGCTTGTTAACGAAGTAGCTTATCTCCTGAACTTGTTAATTGGCAATTTCAAAAGGACAGGAATAAAAAAAATATCAATTTCTTTAATTTTTCAATAGTTGAACTTATTAATTTAAACAACTTCATGTTAAATCAGATGAAGATTAAAGCAAATCTATTCCTCACGCCAAAAAAGGTAAGCGAGTAAACGAATTAATCTTAATTATTAAAATTAGAAAAATCATATGCTATCACCGCGTGTTGGCGTTAATATATATTTACAATATTATTTTTTCATCACCATTACCATATATAGATTAAATTGGTCAAACCTTTAACCAAAACTTATGGCTTTATGAGTTACTTTGCAGCTCCTTTTCATTGTGCATCGTAAAAGTTAACACGACTAGCTAGCAAGCATTTAGCATGCAAATTAATATTATAATTATTATTAATTAATTAGTGACAGCTTTAATTTGCCCACAAGTACGTAATCAACAATCCAATTAGTATCCGACATTCACAATTATTGTTGGCTTTGTTGGCTCCAAATCAACATTTTAAACTTGTCTTTATTAAAATATACATGAAATGTCCCAGACTTAACGTTTTTTATTAACCTTCATTTAAATCAACTGGCTATAATTAATAATTGTCTTATATTAGACCCCCCCCCCCCCCCCCACACCCCACACAAAAAAACACCTCTCTTCTGTCATATTCCAGCATCTCTGACACCATCTTGAGAGTATTATTAACCACCACCGCGTCATCGCCATGGTGGGAGTGGTGGCGGTGGTGGGAGATGATCGGCGAAGGCTTTTCCTGGGCGTTTGAGCATCAGGTTGAGGTGCATCATGAATTTTGGTTAATTTTGTTGAAGCCTTGAGCATGAAGAAGGCGATCAGCACTACGCTCCACACTCTCTTTGATATTACTGCCAAATTGTTTTCTAATTCTCTGTATTACTGTGTGTGTGAGAGAGAGAGAAGGAGGGTTTGGATTCATACATATATATATATATATATATATATATATATATATATATATATTATGTTCTTTGAATGTTCATTTTTTGAACGTGTTTGAATTAAACTGGGGTATGTTAGGCGGAAAGTAATTCCGTATCTCCTTTTATCACGCCACAAAAGTAAGCGAAAGCGAAAAAATCTTCATCATTCAAATTACAAAAGTCATAGCTTTAATATTTGCCATTATGACTATACTATTATTAATTTTTCACTCAATAAATAATAAAACATCTCCAAGCCGTTTATTGCCTTTCTTCTTAAGAATGCAGCTCTTGCAAACACATTCCATTCACATTTTTCTCGTTATATATGTTTCAAGCAAAACATTTAATAATTAATAGATATTACATATATTATACATAAAACAAATTGTAAAAATTATAAATTATGCGATATTTCTCAAACTTCATATATTTGTTGGGGCCCACATCTAGCCTTAATAAAGATGCGCGTACAAAAAAAGATGATGATATATATTAGAAAAGCCTAGAGAAGATGTGTAAGAAATTAAATTAGGTGTGGGGTTTGATTTTGGTCATGTGGCATTTGAGGTCAGAGCCAACATATTAGCTTTCTAACCAACCATTTATTCAGGCAACCCCTTCACCACAAAGCTTCTGGCCTTATATTTATCAACTATAATGTGGTATTTTGTATATATAGTGATTTTCTTGTACAAATGGAGCTTCTTAACAAAGTCGGTTATCTCTTCAACTTATTAATTGGAAATTTCAAAAGGACAGGAACAAAAATGATCTCTCGAGTTCTTTAAATTTTTATTATTTGAAATTGTAATTTAAACAATTATTTGTGTTAGTTGTATTATATATATATATTTTTTATATATATATACAAAAATTTTAGGAAAAGTCTTAAGTTCACCCACGATCCAAGGATAGAGCAAAATCTCTCTTTCTCCTAGGTGATACCGATGTTGGACAAGGCGATTTCTATTACCTCGACGCGTTTACCATAGGCACCTAAGAGTTAGGATGCTTCCCCCAATGCCTTGACCAACTTCAGGGATCAAACCCCTCCCTTTAGTGAGAGTGTCGACCCTTTGCCGGTTGAGCCCAAGGATGAGGGGAAGTTAGTTTTATTAATACTGTATATGTGCATGTTATATTGTGGTCTACTGTGTTGTGTAACTTAGTAGGTGTGTATTCGACCTTGGGCCTCGTGGACTTGTGACATTATACATGTATGTACAAGAGTTATTACAAATATAGAAATATAGAGGCTATCAGTCAATTATTGTTGACTGGGTTATTATTCTGTTTGGATCCCTCTACTCTAGCTTACATGGTATCAGAGCAGAGGCTTTTGATCCTCGAGGCCCATGTCCATGGCAAAAGTTTGAAGCCCATTGAGCTCCTTTGCACAGAAGTGTGAATCAAGAGTATTCTATGCTCACTCAAGATAAGGATCAGCATTTGATTTCATCTCAGTCCAATGTCACTCCATTCGAGGGTGCTACTATGTCTATAAAGACTTAAAAAGGTCATATAAAGTTAAAAACAGTAGTAATAAAGCAAAAGCAATGAAGAGAAATATGGGGAAAAAATGTAAGGAAACACTATTTTCAAGAAATTACAGAGGAAGTAAACTTAAGTTACGGTAGAAGTTAGATTAGTGTAACGTGACAAGCATAAATGAATGAGGACAGAAATGTGAAAGAGAAAAAAAATAAGAGTGGTATAGCAGTAACATGACGCTATAAGCAAGAAAAAGTGGCTTCATTGCTACCGACACCGTCGATTTTGAAGCTTTTTTGGTCAGAAGCTCTTATTCAAAAACGGCATTTCAAACATTGCAAGTGTTTAAAATGGCTTTTGGGTGTTGGGATGCAAGTTGGGGCTCCAAAACTTGATCCCAAACACAACTTTCTATGGGATATTGTTAGTGGCATCATAGTATGAGCTGTGAAATCCAATTTTACTTTAAACCCAAATGCTGTTGTAAGAAGATTTTGCGGATTCCGATCTTAAACACAAGTTAGGATAAAGTTGAGCTTAATAAGTAATACAAGTATGTAATAAAGTAGAATGACCTATAAATTCGAGTCTTAAGCTTTTGAGTTAAGATCATTAGTGTTTTTGTTGTTTGGGTTTGAGTTCTCTTTTCAAAATCTCATCTCCGAGGATTTAAAAAATATATGGTTAAGATTTCATATTTCATAAAATTGTTGTTTTAATCGTGAATAAATACATTTACAATATTAAAATCTGATCTATACAATTCATAATTGTAATACAAACAATCTAAAAAAAAATTATAAAATATCATAATAATAATTTAAGAAAATATTAAATTTGAATCATTCATTCATTTTTAAATGCTCTAATGTGAGAGCAGAGATAACATTCTGAAAAGAAAATGAGAAAAAAGATTCTCAAAGTACCATCTTCCATTTTTGTTTCTTATTGCCCGTTTCTCACTCCGTTTTTGGCTTCACTCCTGATTTCTAACAAACTTATAACTCGTATAATTTATTATAAATTTCGTATTTTATACTGATATATGCACAATTATATGTTCCTTGTTACAAAATAAAATGGTCTTGTTGTAAAAGAAAAAGAAGAGCCGAAGAGATTATATAAATTGTAGCCGAAATGTTCAGTCAGAGAGATATAATTGCAGATTTTTTTTCTTCATTGATTTATAGAGTAAAAAAAAAAAAAAAAAAGTACAAATACATTTCTGAAATAACAACTCTCTGAAACCAAAATCCCCAACCTACAAAAGGGGAAAAAGGTTGGGATGATTAAAACTGAGGTTGGGATGATTATCATCAACACGTAGCCAAAGTTTGCTTGATATTTTAATTTTAATTAATCATAATAACAGTATTAAACAACTACAAAATTGTGCAATCGGTCAACCCTGCTTCCTTAACTCCATGAAGAACCTCTCTATAAACTCATCCGCCGCCTTGTCAACCTGGTGGTCCCCATCGTCGTTGCCATCCTGAACCGTTACCCTCACCGTCCGGGTCCGCCCAGTCGCAGGAAGAGCCGGCAACGCCTCCACAACATCCTTACATTCTTTGTCATTGAACATCTCCACCACCACCTTATTCAGAACATTATTAACGGCCACCGTGTCATCATCCCGAGTGAGTTGCGCGTGAGCACACGCAAGGAAGTGACGGGGAACAATATGGCGTTTGGTGATGAAGCCGTATTTGGGAGTGTTGCTGCAGCTGAACTCGTACTCTCGTGCGGTGGAGAACTGCAATTGGGCGTCTTGGGAGGCGGCGAAGCTGTCATGGTGGCAGTGGTGGTGGTGGTGGGAGATGAGATTGGCGAAGGCTTCTCCGGCGAGCTTGCTGGGGCGTTTAAGCATGAGGTTAAGGCCCATCAAGAGTTTTCGTTTGGTAAAGATTTTTCGGAGTGTGAAGAAGGCAACGCGCACTATGCTCCACACTCTCTTTGATATCACTGGCAAATTGTTTTCCATATTTTTGTTTTATTTGAATAGGGTTAGAGAGAGAGAGAATGACGGTTTGGATTCTTCTCTTTTGGTGTCTATAAAGAGAGAGACTGAGACACCAAGGGAGATGAATTGAAGAGAAGAGGGAAGAGCTGTGTGTATATATAGTGGTAAGGAGATACGTAAAGAAAGAGAGCTTAGTGGTGGAGGCTTTACCCTTAACCTAACCTCTGGTTGCATACGTATTCAGTGTTACCTTCTTTTTCAATAAAGACATTTCTGGTATGGTAATTTTTCATGTGCCAGAATAATAATAAAAAACTTGACGTTCTTTAAATGAATGTTCATTATTTGAACGTGGTTTTGAATTAAACACGGGCATGTTAAAACCAGACGGAAAGCAATTCCATAATATCTCGCTTTATCACGCCGAAAAAGTAAGCGAGAGTGAAAGAATCTTGATTGTTCAAATTACAAAACTGGTAGCTTTAATATTTTGGCATTCTTATTACTACACTATTATTAATTCTTCACTGAATAAATAAATAATAAATATTTGCGTCCCACCATTTCTTGCCTTTCTTCTTAAGAATGCGGCCCTCACAGAGATGTGCTCCATTTAGATTGTTCTCGGTATATATGTGTGTGTTTCTTATATGTGTGTGTTTCAAGGAAAAAAAAATACTATGATATTACATACACACACACAAATTATGAATTGTGTGATATTTCTCAAACTTCATGTATTTGATGGGGCCCACACTTAACGTTAAATAAAGATGCGCGTACAAAAAAGATATTAGAAAAGGCTTTAAAAGTGTATAAGAAATTACACGGTGATAAAGGGATTTTTGGTCATGCGGAATTTGAGCTGAGAGTCAACTAATTAACTTTGTTGAATGCTTTACCATTATTATATTTCTAACAAACCATTTTGTTGGTGTTGTTATGGATCCTTGGGCTCAACCTAACCATAATTAAATTAATAATTAGGGTTGTTTAATAGATGTTAAAAAAGATCCTAAAATCTTGACATATTTAATTAGGATGCAAACTTGACAATAAGAGAGAGGAGGAAGAAGCAAGAAAAGGGATACAAAATGAGAAAGAGAAGAAACCAAGAAAAGAATGAGCACCAGTTGATGCTGAAAGGTATGAAAGACTAGTCGGTAAGCTCTTATATTTGTCTCACACATGCCTTGACATAAGCTACGCAGATGGAGTTGTCAGCCGATTCACAAATGAACCCATGGAGGAACACATGGAGGCAGTCTATCGAATCCTACACTGCCTGAAAATGATAGCTGAGGACTTTTCTTTGCTAAAGGTCAATCTCAAGAAATAATAATATACACAAATGCATATCATGCAAGTTCCTTGCCAGGCAATATAGCTACCTCAGGATACTGTACTATGTTATGGGGAAACTTTGTTACGTGGAAAACTCAAACAGATAGTAGTGTCCATAAGTAATGCGGTGTCCCTTATGTGCTTCTTATATGTTTGTCCCTCTAATTAGAGGGACAAGCACATTTTATTTTATTTTTTAAAATTTTTTTATAAATTTTATTTATTTAGATTAAATTATATGTTAGTTTGGATTTTTTTTTTTTTTCACCCAAGATCTCAAATTAATTAGTTTCCAATTTTGCATATAGAAATATCGTCATGTAACACCGATTATCTAGAAAATCAATTAATTTGAGATCGAAAGCAAAAAAAAAAAAAACAAAAAACTAACATATAATTTAATCTAAATAAATAAAAATTAATAAAAAAAATAAAATAAATTGTACTTGTCCCTCTAATTAGAGGGACAAGCACATAAGAAGCACATTAGGACAAACACCTAATGTGAACCCGTAATGCAGAGGCTTAACTATGAGCCTTAGTTAATGGAGTGTGTGAAGGCATGTGGATAATTAGAGTAATAAAAGAACTGAATTTTGCACCAGAAACACCTATAGAAATGCGATGTGATGGTATGTCAACTATTGCAATGGTCAAGAATCCCTTTCATCATGAAAGGACAAAACATGTCGATATAGACAACCATTTTGTCAAGGAAAAGGAAGATGAGGGAATCATTGAATTGGCATATGTCCCATCTCAAAACATATGTTCACCAAAGCGCTAGCAAGACCACAATTTGAAGAATTCAGAAGCAAGTTGAGAATGATAGACATCTATTCACCTGCTGCAAAACATCAAGATTCCAAAGGAGGGAATCATTGAATTGGCATATGTCCCATCTCAAAACATCAAGTAGTATGTTCACCAAAGCGCTAGCAAGACCACAATTTGAAGAATTCAGAAGCAAGTTGAGAATGATAGACATCTATTCACCAATTTGAGGAGGAGTGTCACTGCTGCAATGACCTTAGGCTCAACCTATCCATAATTAAATTGTTAATTAGGGTTGTTTAGTAGATTCCACCAAAAGATCCTAAAATTTCGGCATATTCAAATTTCAAAGTTTTGAATTATTTCCTTCATTCTAGCAGATGTAATCTAGGTGATTCTAGGGTTACCAACTAGCCTAGACAGTAACCTATACATACCGCCAGTCATTACTTGAATAAATAAGACTTTACAGGCATCAGATTGTTCACATTTACTTGAATAAATGTATAATAAGCACCATAGTGATACATCGCTCACGTGAATTAGTTAAGAATCACGAGTACTATTTAAATTTACATGAAAAATTAAACCAGCTGGCTACAACCAAAAGTTCTCTTGCAGTCTTACTGCTTTTCCTGAGATATCTTTATGTATAAAGACACATCAATAATGAATGTCCATTAATAACTATACACTTTTGCCATTAGTTAAACAATAATAATTGAATTAGTTACTTATTATGGTCGGAATAAAGGGATTGTTTCTGCAACTTGATTTTTTTTTCTGTAATTTGTGACAGCTAACTAACGAATTGAAGTAGATTTTACAGATAAACACTGATCTAACCAATCTCAATAAGTCGATTGTTAAAATTACTCATTCATTAAGACTGGAATAATTGAATTAATTAACATCTTTTCAAACTTCAACAGCTTAATTATGACTAATTAAAACAAATATGTTTTCTCCCGTCCTATATATAAATTTATGAGCAATTTTTTTTTTAGTGATATTATATATATAAGATTAAAGTGCAAATTGGCCAACGAAGTATTACCCTAGGAGCACCAGGCATAGAAATGTTTTAAAGGGAGCAAAAATACCAATAAACAATTGAAATAGAGCAAAAATATCAATGAAGAATTTAAAACTTGGCGAATAGACCAAACGGGATTATGCTACTTTCACAAATTTTAAATTCTTCCTTGATTTTTGGCTCCTTTTCAATTATTATTTATATTTTTTCTCCCTTCAAAACATTTTTGCACCCGATGCTTCTAGCGTAATACTTTGTTGGCCAATTTGCACCTTAACCTATATATATATATAATAATAATATTTGGTAAAATGTGAACATCCCAATTTAGTATTAATTATTTGGTAGAAAACGCCAATATTGCGATGGCCAGCTGTTTATTTAGCAAGTGGATCTTCAATATCGAGACTTTTGTTTGATAGCTACTTTTAGCAAGGAAGAAGTGGTTCTTATAAAGAATTGAAAACGTCATAAAAACATGAAAATAATAGTAATAAATAATAAGGCAAATGAGAGAAAAATATGGAAAGCAAACGAAAAAGGCAACAAAATTTTGAAGACAAAGCAGCCCATGGTTTCTCTTTGACATGTTAGTGGGATCGTACGGGGCCAATCAAGTTAGCGCAAATAGTGGTCCTCTTGGTTTTGAAGTTCAGTTTTACTTTAAAGCAAAACACTATTTTAAGATTTTTTATTTATTTCACATTCATAAACTGCAATTAATATACATAATTAGTCACTAAATGTTGACATGGTCCCTCAATTGATATAATATTAAACATAAGAACTTCTAGAAACGTTGTTCTTCTCATAAACCATGCAAAGCACAAATCTTGCACTTGAATTTAATATCAACGGGCCAACGCGCAATGGCCCATGTATGAAATAATAACTTTATATGCAACATATTTATATTCATGGATTTGTGCATTCGTATGGTGAGAATGGCGTAGGAAAACACAGTCGAATATTAAGTTTATATTACATACGGTTTTTTATATAAGATCTTGTTTATAGTTCAATTTATATTACAAACAAGATTTTATATTAGGTGCAGAAAGTAGTAGTAGTTCATAATATTGTTATACTCTTCTAGAGTGAGGGAGAGACCTGTGACATTGACAAAGAAAATGATTTTCTTAAACAAATATTATAAATCCATTATTATGTAATTATTATAAATGTTATATTATATTATAGAGTAAAATACATTAACCTCCCCTCTATTTACTCTAAATTATTGAGACCTCCCTTCTATTTTAAAAATCTATATGAACCTCCCTCAAGATCAAAATATATATTGCATAAACATCCCTTCTAATTTTGAGATTCAACTTTCATCCATCTAACCGTTAGTTGACGTTAAATCACAATATTGACTCATTATTTTGACAAAAATGCCCCTCCTTAAAATAAATAGTACTACTTATCATGTAAACTTTTTAATTACATATCTTTACTCAAAATTTTAAAACAAATTAGTACATATTTTTCGTACTTTTAAAATTATCATATTTTAAATTTAATTAGTTTTATCATTATAAATTTTTATTTTTAATCTCTTTTATTTATTAAAATTATCAAGTAATTTGTAAATACGCATGATGATGTTTCACAATAATATATACATACATATATTCAATTAAGTTAGATAATTATAAAATGATATTATTATGATATTAGCATATTAATTATCTTATAATTTAAAATTTTTAAGAATATTTTATTAAACATATATCCTTAAAAATAATTAATCAAATTTTGAACAAGTTATTAATATTTACAACATAAACAGATTACTAAAACTTATTCTACATTAAATTTATTAAAAATATTAAATGCATCATAATGAACATTAATATTAAAAGATAAATTAGGAAATTGGTATAATGAAGGGTAAATTAGTAAACAACATTTATTTTAATATGGTTTTTAATTTAAAAATATACTTGAAGAATCTTTTTAGAATATTCTTTAACGGTGTTAATGATTTGGATTAAAGTGTATGTTTTCAAAATACATGGGAGGTCAGTGTAATTAAGGCAAAACAGAAGGATGGTTTACTCTATTATATTATATATGTGTGTGAGATAATTTAACTCATGGTCCTTGTGAAGTTTAATTACGAAAATTGAACCATCAGTTGCATTTTAAATCTTATATTACTCTTTCTCAGCCTTATATATATAGACACACAAACATCCTTGTTATAAAATAATTATTAAGTTATATTAATGGGCTCGATGAAGAACATGCCCAAAAAATGAACAAGAAGAGCTGAAAAAAGTGATAAACTCCATATTGTCTTTAATATAAAATATATTTATCCAATTTGATAGATTAATTAATATGACATATATATTTTAAAACACCTTAATCATCTTCCTTAATTTTCTTATTGCCTCTCCTCCTTGATTATTGTTGATAAGGCATATTAGAGGTAAATTAGGGGGAAAATTACAAATATGAAAATTATGTCTTATATTTAAAACTAAAATCAATAATCCAAATATGTCTTTATACTAAGAATAGTAACTTGTGGCCGAAATGTTAAATCAGATTGATGCCGTCAGTTAATTATTGGATCTAACTTGAAACAATTACAAGTACAAAAATAAATATGAAACCAAAATCTCCAACCCACAAAAAAGACGAAAACTGAGGTTGAGGTTGGGATGATTATCATCAACATATCCAAAACTACTTCATGCTATATGTTTAATTAATCATAATTAACATTTAACAAAGCAACATATCCAAAATTATATTGCTCAACCCTGCTTCCTCAGCTCCCTGAAGAACCCATTTATGAACTCCTCCACCGCCATGTCTACCTGGTGGTCTCCGTTGTGGTTGAGTTGCCGTCCTGCATTGGGAAAGGAGAGTCTGTCACCCTCAGCTGTCTCACCACCGGAGTGCGGCCAAACCCAGGAAGTGCCGGCGAAGCCTACACCACATCCTTACTATATTTTTTGTCATCAAGCATCCCCAACGTCACCTTAAGGGCATTATGAACGGCCACCACGTTATCCAGCGTGAGCACACGCGAAGAAGCGACGGGGATGACGTTTGGAGAAGAAGCTGTAGTTGGGAGTGCTGCTGCAGCTCAACTGGTACTCCGGCGCAGTGGAGAACTGCAAATGGGCGTGGTGGGGGGCGGCGCAAGGGTTGCCACGGTGGCGATGGTGTTGCTAGATGAGATTGGCGATGGCTTTTCCGGCAAGCTTGCCGGGGTGTTTGAACATGAGGTTGAGGTCCACCAAGAGCTTTCGCTTGGTGAATCCTTTTTGGAGCATGATGAAGACAACACGTAATCTACTCCACACTCTCTTTGATATTACTGGCAAATTGCTTTCCATTTCTGTGTGTTATATATTGAATATGACATTATCTGCAGGTTTTGAGAGCGGGGGTTTGGATTGGATCCTTGTCTAGACAGAGAGACTTTGAGAGGAGAAGATGAATTGAAGAGGAGAGGGCAAAGGGTATGTGTATATACAGTGCCCAAAATGAAGTTAGAAGGTAAGAGGAGGAAGAAAGCTTAGTGGTAGGTTTTGTTGTATCCTTGAATCTACCCTTCCCAACTATAACAACATTTGAGTGCTTACCTCTTTATAGTCCCAATTAACTAACTCAAGTATCAAGGAGGGTTATTTAGTTAGCTCATTAATTATAGACTAATTATAATTATTAGGGATAAAATTGTAAAAATTTCATTTATTACCCTAAAAGTAGACGTATAACAAGGATCAAATTTTTTTCTCCAAAATGACTAATAAATAGGACTAATAATAATAGAGGCAAAATTGTAAAACTAGTGTTACCTTCTTTTCATTTTTATTTTCCCCTTAATTCTTATTTGGTTCATATGTATATTTGAAACATTTTCAGTTCAAGTCTGATAACCAATAATAATTATTTCATTTTTATAATAATAAAAATGTTAAATTATAGTTCTCAAATCAGATATCAATTAATTATACCATATGAAATTAAGAAAAACCTAAATTATTTATAAATTAGGAACACTAAGTGACTTTATATTTTATGGCCATAAACTTTCGGTCCTTAATTATTTGTCCCTTAACTCTCACGTCACCGACAGCGCCAGGTGCTGTTCTCAGTCACTTCTCTCATCACAACTCTCACGTGACTTGGTAGTGCCCTTAGCACTAGCCAATAATGAAGTGGAGGTTTTGTTTGTCTTTTTAGCCATAAAATTAATATTTTTAATTATAAAAATGTGCAACGCGACATCTTTTTTCCATTTTTACCAAGGTACTTTAACTCATGATATCAATAAAATTCACGTGTTAATCATGCCCATCTGCTACGAAATTCACACGGTTTTGTAATTGCAAAGCTACGTGGAAGAAGCTAATCAAAATTATTGAAGTGATACGCACACACACAAATATAAACTTTGGCTTAATTTTCAGTTTAAAAAAATCCAGACTTTACTTTACCAAAAACATTTCAGACTTTAATTAACTGTCTTACACCCATTTCGTATATGTGAATATTTTCTTAAAATTTCTGCTACTGATATTTTCAATCGACCAGTCTTTTAATAGACAGAAACAACACGTGTATTACTTATAAATATCAAATAACAACCTTAATTTATTGAGTCAGTGTATATATATATATATATATATATAATTGGTACGTACATCAGGAATAAAATTACTAAATTAAGCCGTATTTGACCAAAAACATATAAACTCCCTCTCAATTAGTGAAAGAAAGGGAGTAAACAATATAACTTTAAGAACCAACTACACAGAGAACAGAAATAAAAATAAGAACGTGAGAAAAAGAATTTCTTCTTCTGCAAAAAAGAAAAAACTCCAGGTTATATAATACGAGTACGTCGTAGAGACCTAAGAAAAAAAAATCCCTCGTGAAGGTATACAACTCAGGCCTCTTCCCGTGACAACCACACCCTGCTTCTCCCAAAAAATACAGGTCATAAGCAGTTCAAGACACAAGGAACGACATTATATATACATACTAGTGTATATAATATATATATATATAGGGGCTATATCTAGGACATAACGGGAGCAGATTTCCTCAGAATATTTTCTCTCCTTTTCTTCTCAAAATCTCATTTCCACCCTTAGATGAAAAAAATGGACGGTTCAGATTTAATATTTTCTAAAACAATTATGATAGTGTTTTATAAATTAATTTCTTATTAATTTTGTTTGTATTACAGGTATAAATTGTGTAGATCATAATTTAATAGTTTAAGTTTATTTATTCATGTTCAAAATAATAGTTTTATAAATATTAAATCTGGACCATCTATTTTTTTAAATCTGATGGTGGAGATCAGATACTTAGAAGAAAAGGAGAAAAGATCCAAACCCATAAAACTCTTACCAGGTGGGTATTTTTTTTTTTTTAATTATAAGGCGGCAGGCACTAATGGCCTGAATTACAACGAGCGGGATTGAACCCGTGACCTCCCACTAGTTGGGGAGTACCCATACCACTAGGCTACAAGGCCTTTGGTACTGGGTGGGTATTTAAGAAGTGATAGATACACACTACCTTCCCCTCATATATAAATCAGCGGACAGACTATTTCTAAAACTTAAACTCTAAATCTTCAAGTCACATGGCAGTAATTTTAACATTTCTCCGAGGCTCACCTCAGAAAAACTGCCATGTTGCATTAGGATAGTTCCAGTGGTAATGGTAAGGTGGAGCTAGAATTATACCACAATTTTTATACCTAACGTAGAGAGAGAGAGATGATTGTCCCAATTCTCAACTACCATATATAATACAAGTACATACATACAATGATCAGAATTCAGTTTTGACAATCTAACATGTGATAGTTTCACATATGATATCAAAAAATTCTGATTGTACATATATATATATATATATATAGTATTCAAGAATTTGAGCAGATCACAAAAGAAATATATCATAAGAAGAAGATTCATAGCTGAGGGATGCAACTTGAACTCCTAGCAAGACCGCCTTTCTTGTTATTATCATTATGAGTGCCTCTAGGGTTAAAGGACATGACTCTTCTTCCATCAAACTTGCTTTTTTTCAGCATCTCCTTCATAGCCTGAGCTTGAACCAGAACAGGAAAAGCCCTACCATACTTGTTGAACTTAACACACGCGCTCATGTGAGCGTTTAGGGCTTCTTCTTTCTTACCCCCATTCTTCTCAAGCTCTTCTTTCACTGCCTCTGAACACAGCCCACACACCCACTTCCCCAAGTACTTGTCCCTCACGCGCTCTATGTACTCCGTCGTGCACTCCTCGCTCATCCCACAGCACTCGCACTTGGCGTCTTCAACCTCCGATATCGGCGGCAGCGCCTTATTATTCGCATCTTCGACGATGATGTCTTCTTTCGAGATCTCGAAGGATATGTCTGAAACTGTTCTTTGAAGGTTGTTGCTGGGCTTCAACATGTTGTTGTGGGGAGCCATATTGTAGTACGTAAAAGACTGAATTCTTTTTTTGATGATTTTGTTGAATGGTGGTTTTTTTTAGGATCGGGCAAATGGAAGATAAGTTATATTGTGATGATGAATTGTGTATTTATAGGGGTTTGTGTGGATGATGGGAGCTGAGACGTCAGTTTTCCCAAGTCGTGAACTAGATAGATTTTTTTCCAGAAGCCATTTATGATGAAGCAGTGAAACATATGTGTTTTCAGCTTTTCAACTTTATTTTTGTGTGGCTGAACATTAATTAAATTTGTAAGTTGCATGAGTTGTGTATGTGTGTATTCGTGTATGTGTGTATTCAAAAACTATATTACATCACACAGCTGCGACTATTTCTAAGGCTAGCTCAACTAATTAACGAAAGATTTTATACAAGGTAAAAGCTGGTACTAAGTTAATTCAATCTTCTTTTATTATATACACATATGTATGCATATACACACAATAAACAAAGAATGATGATGTCAAATATTGAAATTTTGGGTTTGGTTAGAAGGATATGATTAATTACAGGTATATTCTATGGAGATTGGAGTGACATCTGAAAAGTTTGTGGTTGGGGCATTTTCCAAGAAGGCCATTTGATGCACCCATAAAGAAGATAGATCAATTAGTTTATAGTCTTCTAAAAGGGTCTGATGAAAATAAAGGAAAACAGTCAATGAAGTTATTGAATGAAATCTCTTAGTTAACAATCTATTGAAAAATTTGGTTTCTTATAAAATGTGCAATGGCATCATGAGATACATATAACTTCAACAGGTATAGGATAAGGCCGGTTGTTCCTGCTGCTGCAGCATATGGGATTGGAGCCAATAAAAAAGGTGGTTCCCTTTATCAAGCGAGCAACAACATGCAAGTTGACGAGGTATTCACATGTCGGCATGCACGTGAAAGCATGTGTATATAAATAGAATTACGTATAACACACTCATATATACGTATGGCTTTGTGGTTTGGTGGGAAAGCTAATTAGAAGATGAGGACTAAATTTAAGAGATTGAGGAGTAGGGGCTTTCGTCCACAAACAAAAACTTTAAGATCACGAGCAAATGAATGAGCAACAAATCACGAATTAAAAAGTGGATCTAGTTAGTTGGAGTAAGCACAAGTCTCAATCTCATAGCTGGCCATACCCAAGCAACCAAATCACCAATCTGTGTGTTATGAGGAATATTCTAGAATATCAGTTTCTATTGGTGAACTCTCTGTTTCCTTTAAAGGGGAAAAAATCATCTATTTTGAGAGCTCACTAGAACCAGAGAAGATTGCTTGGTAGTAACATCCTTACATTAATAAAGGGATTCAACCGACAAGCAGTTGGTTGAGGACCTATGGTAGTTAAAATAACATAAATCTCAAGAAGTATCTCACGATTTAATTCAAAAACAAGTGAAAAAGATACGTCTGTTGATATATCTTCCTTATACATGTATCATGCGAGATTCCAAAAGCTATATAAGCCAAAATCGTAGTATTCGTGTGATGCCAGTGATTTTGGGTGAACCAGGTCGGCGCACAGATTATATCGGATTTGGCGAGACCCAACTTTAGAGAGCCCCTTTTTTGTTTTCTTTCTCTGATTTTGTCCAGATTTATTTAGAAAATTCTTCTTACTTCTATGATTATTTTTTATTCCCTCTCACGTATCCCAATCAAAACGATTTTTTTATTTTATTTCTTTTTTCCCTCAAGTGTTATTTGCCTTTAAAATACGAATATATACAAACCTTTGATATTCTCTTATATAAAAATTACACTAATATCATCATTAAAATTGATCATGAATCTTACAGTTCATGATACATTTCGATTCACTATTCCTAAAATAGGCTTTCCATTCACGATTCATATCTCAATTTGATAACTACTTGAGGTGATAAACAGCATCACCACACAAGAGAAAATATAAGTTTGAATCCTAAAAACGTACTTGATGGGAAAATGCAATGGTAAATAGGTGGGAGCAAGAACGAGCAATGAGTGTGAGAATTGTTTGTTAAACTGCCAATATTGATTGACTAGACAACCTCAACATTTTTACACTATTTTGAAAACTTTATACGTTTTTTATACCATTTTCTTGATTGATTGATTAATTGTTAACTAAAAGGTAAATATTAGTTGACTAGACGAGAGTGATACTTAATAGTTTATGGAAGTAGATATGCACATTAGCCTTTATTAAATTGTTAAAAGTTACCAACAAGCTTTGTTGAGGTGGTAAGAGGTATCACCTCGTAAGAACGAGAACATGAATTTGAATCCTAAGAAACGCATTTGTTAAGAGAGGTGAGAACCCTTTACCCTCTAAATTTCAAAGGGAAAACTCTTGATCTAATAAAAAAATGTTAAATGTTTATTTTAATCTAAATATAGATTCTAAAAGAGAGATGTAATGAACAAGCTCAGAAAGTTATATTATTCATGATAAACCTAGTGGTATTTATACAATAGAGAGGAGCCTCTAACATAATGACTCATAATGTTGTAATCCCTAATTATATGGGATCTGATTATGATCCCATGATCTTAGCTATATACATTAATAATATCCTAACACTCCCCCTCAAGTTGGAGCATAGATGTTAATCAAGCCCAACTTGTTACAAAGATAGTCAATCCGAGTCCCATTTAAGGCCTTAGTCAGAAGGTCACCCAATTGGTCACTGAAACGCACATGCCGTGTAGAAATAAAGTTCTCCTTGATCTTATCGCGTACTAAGTGACAATCAATCTCAATGTGTTTCGTACATTCATGAAACACAGAGTTGGAGGCTATGTGTAGAGCAGCTTTATTATCACACCACAACTTCGAAGGTAATGACGTGGCAAGACCAACCTCCTTCATTAACGGTGATCCACACAATTTCTGTCGACCGAGACATAGCTCTATACTCGGCCGCACTCGACTTAGAAACCACATCTTGCTTCTTACTCCTCCATGATACTAAATTTCCGCCCACAAACACACAATATCCTGTGGTGGATCTTCTAGTAGCCTTTGATCCCGCATGATCTGCATCACAAAAACATTCAATTTTGTTGTGACCATGATTCGTATAGAGTACACCATGACCAGGTGAGCCCTTCAAATAATGTAAGACATGCTCCAATGCTTCCCATTGAGCAACGGCTGGTGCAGTCATGAATTGACTAAGCACACTAACTGGAAAAGTCACATCTAGGCGAGTTACTGTAAGATAGTTCAATTTCCCAATTAATCTACAGTATCTCTCAGGGTAGGCAAACGGCTTGATCTTCTCCGGATCAACTTTCTTTCTGACATCCTCAGGTAGGTCATCAAATGGTATGCAGTCATCCATGTCCAAGAAGGGATTAGGAATCATAGGAAAGCTACTCGGTGCTGCTCCGAGTTTCCCGGTTTCTTTTAACAGATCAAGAACATATTTCCTCTATGTCAAAAGGATGCCTTTCTTACTTCTCATAACCTCTATCCCAAGAAAGTACTTTAACGGACCCAAATCCTTTGTTTGAAAATGAGAATTAAGAAAGGCCTTGAGTGATGAGATTCCTAAAGCATTGCTACCCGTAATAAAAAATATCATCAACATATACCACTAACAGAATCATGTCAGCATCTATATGCTGATAAAACACAGAATGGTCACATTTACTCTGAATCAGACCAAATTTCTTAACCACAGAGCTAAACCTGTCAAACAAAGCACGAGGACTCTGCTTCAAGCCATATAAAGACTTCTGAAGACGGCATACCTTCCCACGCTCCCCCTGAGCAACAAATCCAGGTGGTTGCTCCATGTATACTTCTTCAAGAAGATCATCATTCAAGAACGCATTCTTAACATCCAACTGATGAAGATCCCAACCATAATTGGCTGCCATAGAAATGAAAAGACAAACAGAGGACAATGTTGCCACAGGAGAGAAGGTTTCCGAATAATCAACACCATAGGTCTGAGCATAACCCTTGGCAACCAGGCGAGCTTTCAAACGTTCCAATGTGCCATCGGCTTTCGTTTTGATCGTAAACACCCACTTACACCCGATAGCCTTCTTGCCAAGAGGCAAATCAACGAGATTCCAGGTACCAGCCTTATCAAGGGCCACCATTTCATCTTCCATCGCAGCACGCCAACCGGGATGAGTTAAGGCTTGTTTGAGAGTAGTGGGAACGGTGAGAGAGTCTAAAGATGTTATGAAGGAACAGGACGGAGGAGACAAATGGTTATAAGAGACAAAGGAAGAAATAGGATAAGTGCAAGTACGTTTACCTTTGCGTAAGGCAATAGGCAAGTCATCAGGAGGATCAGACACTATGTCTGGTTCAGAGGTAGAAGCGGAAGGATTAGGAGTATCAAGAGTATCAAGCACTGGTATTGGTTTAGAAGTAGGAGCGAAAGGAACTGATGTCAGATTAGGCGTCGAAGCAGTCATTGGTGGGTCATGAACCTGGTCGAAAACATTACTCGCCCTGGGGCGTTTCCGATAAACATGATAGATAGGTGGTTTAGCCGGGGCCGAGTCAGATGCTTGCACTGGTGAGGACTGAACCGTATAGACCAGGAGATCATCAAGATTGTCGGAAGTGTCATCAGTAGAGACAGGAGACGGGGGTGGAGTAGAGACAAGAAAAAACGGACTCGACTCATGGAATGTGACATCGATAGACACAAGATAACGCCAAAGAGTGGGAGAATAGCACCGATAACCCTTCTAAACCCTAGAATACCCAAGGAAGACACATCTAAGAGACTTGGGATCAAGTTTGGTAACAGTGGGACGAACATCACGAACAAAACAGACACAACCAAAGATTTGAGGGTCAATAAGAAACAGGGGTTTG
The DNA here is from genome assembly GCA_019022655.1 of Acacia acuminata. NCBI lineage: Eukaryota > Viridiplantae > Streptophyta > Magnoliopsida > Fabales > Fabaceae > Acacia > Acacia acuminata. Next base: position 692,310 of record JAFJYI010000045.1, read on the forward strand.
GAAGGAAACAAGGTAGTGTATGGAGTGGCACCATTGAGGACAAGAGGGGACATACGATTAATAAGGAAGCACGCGATGAGACACGGCGTCAGCCCAAAAAGGCTTAGGAACATTCATTTGAAACATGAGAGCCCGAGCGACTTCTAATAAGTGTCGGTTCTTACGTTCTGCAACACCATTTTGAGATGGTGTATCTAGACAGGAGGACTGATGAAGCATGCCATTTGGAGCATATAGGTTTGAAATTGGGCGAGAAAAGTATTTTTTAGCATTGTCACTCCATAAGGTTTTGATGGACACACCAAAGCGAGTTTTGATTTCAGCATGAGAAATGACGGGGGAAGTGAGAAAACAACTCGGAGAACGAGTTTTCATTAAGTAAAGTCAGGTGGTACGAGAGAAATCATCAACAAAAGTAACGAAGTACCTAAAACCAGGCTTAGACTCGACAGGACATGGACCCCAAACGTCAGAATGGACTAAATCAAATGGAGGCGTAGCCCGTTTATGAACTCGAGGTGCCAAGTGAACACGATGATGTTTAGCAAACTGACATGATTCACATTCTAAAGAAGACAAATCACGGAATTGAGGATACATCCTCTTCAAAGAAGATAAGGACACATGACCTAAACGATAATGGATATCAAAAGGGGATGAACCACCAGAGCAAGCAACTGAACGCGGTACCTGATCCTCAAGGAAGTAATGACCACCAGATTCATAGCCCCTACCAATAACTTGTTTCGTCGTAAGATCCTGAATCAAACAATGGTCAGGAAATAAAGTAATGAAACAATTTGATTGTCGAGTGAGCTTGCTAGGAGACAAAAGATTAAAAGTAAGGTCAGGGACATTAAGGACATTGGATAGGGGAGCAGGCAGTAGGTTCAACGGTGCGAGCCAATAACACGAGAGTAAGAACCATTGGCAATTGTTATGCTTGGAGGGATTGGCATAAAGGCGCATACAAGGAAAACAAATGGTGGTTTGTCATATGATCGTAGCACCGGAATCGATGATCCACTTCGAGGAAGAAGTAGCAAGACTAGAGGCAATATTACCTGTAACAAGAGCAACAGAAGAACGAGACGTAGATTCGGCCATCGATCCTCACACACAAAAAATAAGTTGAGTTCCACAACAAGCTCTCCGAGTAAGAGCACCAGCCATGAAGAATATCCAAAATTTGGCCCAATGCCGACAAACAACACTAGTCCCAATAGTGAGCAGAAAACCTCACCAAAGATGACAACACCCAACAACAGCACCGGGAAATCAAAGAGAACGACAAACAAACACCAAATATTTCGTAGGGAACCAAACAATGCAGGAGAGGTCACACCAAAATATACCAAACTTTGGTGAGAAAACCCAATCCAAGTAGCCAAGAACAAATGCACAAGAAGAACTCACTGAGGATACCAGATACCAAATGGCAATCAAAGGGATAGCAACCCAACACCAAAAAATGCAGACCAACAATACAGAGCCAAATACGAACTCCACCACACCAAAAGAAAAGGCTAAAAAATACCAGCGTCTGAACCAGGAAACCTCCAAACGCAATGAGGAGCAAATTCACGATCTGGAAAGGATGAACCCAGACGCCAAAAACCACCGGAAACCACCAGAAATGAGGAGAGGAGACTGAACCAGGAAGTCACCGTCGAAATATCCCTTCCACGCGCCTCCACGCGCCGTCGCCGTGAAGTTGCCGGAGAGCACGTGAACTCCACGCACCGTCATGGAAGCGTCGGATGTGTAAAACCCTAAAATCCCTACTTATAGTGAAAGCTATATTTTGACAAATACTACATGTTTAATAGAGAGGAGAGTATGTTGTCTCTAAATTTTGAAAATTTGTTAACTATATTCTAGGCAATTTTCTCTTGGAAATTTAAAACAACCAAAGGCAAATCTTTAGGCCACATTTAAGGATCCTAAAATACAAATGATTATTATATTAAACCATAGTTCTTGAATAATCAAAAAGAGCAAGATAATGTGATGAAAATACTTAAGGAATTTTTAAGGATTAATAAGCAATTAAGTCTCCACTTAATAATGGTGTAAGCCTTCATGATGAATTATGGTGCATAAAGCTTGAGTAAATTAAACACTAAGTCTCCATGGTTAGCTAATAAATACAATTAGGAGTTAATCAAGCTTTGCTAATGACACTTAAGCCTTTATGATGTCATCAAAGTGACATCACAAGGATGACATCACAAGAGCTCATGCTTAATGGTGTAGGGCCAAGATTTAATGTAATCAAACACAAAATCCAATCTAATGGATAGGGTTTAAGATAAGAGGATAATATATTATTTAACAAAATTAAATAATTGCATAATTAAATATAGCACATGGGCTCATAAATGCAAAAATGGAGGAGGATAAATAGGAGAATTTAGTACAAAACTAAAAATAGGATAAAAACACTTGCACATGGGACCACACATGCAAAAAAATGCAAGGAGGCAAGAGAGAGGGGGAGGGAGCACGGATGGAGGGGAGAGAAAAGAGAGGAAAAAGAGAGAAATAGGGAGAGAGAAAAAGAGAGAGAGAGAGAGAGAAAGAGAGAGAGAGAGAGAGGAAGAGAGAGAGTGATTAAAATATGATTTTTATTAGAACACATGTTGAATTTAATTTTGGAAATTAAGATAATTAGCTAAATCCTATGTTATTAGAATCAACCAATGAGAGTGTTTTCTTCCCAAATTAAGTCTTCATGAAAGCACAAATTAACAAGAGCCATTGATGAGAAAAGTTAATCCAAGGGATAAAATCCATGAGCTTTTGCTATAAATAGAGGCCTTGCCTCTCCTCATTCTTCATACCAAATCAACCACCAAGTGGTGATTTCTAAGAAGGAGGAAGGAGTTCAAGAGCTTCAAGAGGTACGCTTGTCTTTAGTTTTTAGTTTATAGTCTTTAGTTCTTATAGTTCTTAGTAGTTCTTAGTAGCTTTAGTAGAATTGTTAGTTTTAATCTAGGAAATAGGTAAAGTAATTTTCCATAATTGTTTTCAAGCCTTATTGCATCGAAATATGCCTGACAAGGTGGAAACATTTGAAGAGTGACTTCTAGGATTAATAAAACAAGTTAGAGTAAGATGGGAATTGTGGGGTGTTGCTGGGCAATGGGAGTCAGACAGTTAGATAGTGATATTATATATGAAAAATCATCTTCATAAATTCTGAAATAATTTAGGAGTGTAGTAGACATGTATGGCTTTCCATTGATATAAAATATGCATCAATTAGAGGTCTGTAGAGGGAGATAAAAATTCTGGAAATAAGGCTACGTTTTTCTGGAAAATTCTGGGCAAAGGATGAACATCATCAAACTGGGAATGAATCACAAATTCTGGGTGTAAAAAAATATTTTTTCTCAAAAATATACATGCTGAGGTTTCCAGGAAATTTTACGGATCCTCGTTTCGATTTTTCTAGAATTAATTATGATTTTTCAAAATTAGAGGAAAAATCTGCCCAGAAATACTGTACCAGCGTTTTTCTACGAAATTTTGGAAATAAGTTGAAAAATAATCCCACCAAGAGTAGAAAGGTCATTAGGGACTAAGATGTCTACTAGAATATTATTTGTGAATTAATAAATACGATATTACCATTATAGGATATACGTGATCATACACCGGCAGACGAACGTACCGACATCACCAAACGAAGGTACGGACGCGTACTGTAACAATGACTCTGATGCTTATTGTATGCTTATATGTGATGAATGATTTCATAGACTAAGACTCGGTCTTAGATCATTGTTTACACATTCAGCTTTACACGGGTTATAGTCTTGATAACGCCGTAGGATTGTTTTCCTAGCGCTGAGGACACGAGTGTACATCGTGGCACTTGGTTAGTGCAAACGTGGGTGACTTTACATGTCTTTGTGTGCTATGTATTGTTGATATGTTAATCTTGCATCGATGTGTGCTTATGTATTGATTACTGCTGTAATGTCATGAATATCTGTCATACATATCTTTGTACTACTTAAGCATAAGGTTAACCGTTACCTGAGGTTTGGCGTGCATTGAACCTCAGCTCTTACTGTAGCATCAGGGTCTGGAGGACCAAAGGTCGTTGACAAGGGTAAGCAGCCTGCTTGAGGACCCGGCTGAAGTTTCTTTTGTTTTTTGGACTGTAAAATATTTTGGAATTATTGGGATGAATGTACCACTACTATAACAAACCATGGATGATATTTTGTAACTTACTCATCAGTACTCGCTCTTTTGAATTGCTCCAATGCGCCACTCTGATCAAATTATTTTGAAAATGCTTTACAAAAATGAGGTGTTACAGGATGACCGCTAAAATTATGGCGTCCGCCGATCGGAGGATGGCGAAGACGTTGATGTGGCGCGTGTTCCAAGAAGAGGTCGGATACTGAATTCGTATATGCTCCTCTCTCTCTCACTGTTGCACAACGTTGGAACTCACGACAGAACTCAGAAATGAAATTGAAGCCAAGAAACAACCACACGGCTCTGATACCATGTAATAAACAAGCTCAGAAAGTTATATTATTCATGATAAACCTAGTGGAAATAATAGAGAGGAGCCTCAACATAATGACTCATAATGTTGTAATCTCTAATTATATGGGATCTGATTATGATCTCATGATCTTAGCTATATACATTAATAATATCCTAACAAGAGAAAAGTTTAAAATTATATTGAATACATAAAAAAAAATATTAATATAATGTTTAGTTAAAAATAATTTGCCTTCATTTTGGTTTTGGTCCCTATAGTTTCAAACCATAGGTTTTGATCCTAATAGTTTATTTCCGTTTAAAGCGTTAGTCCCTATACTTTATTAAGGACTTTGACGGTGTCAAATATATATATGTTGATGTAGTACTATGACCAACGAGCTGATGTGGCAAAATCATTATAGACTTACAATTTTAATTTTAAAACATTTAAATGAACCAATTGTAAGTTTTTCTATGATTTCATCCTCAAACATCAAATAATAAGAACATGAACAAGGATCTTAAGAACTCATGATTTTCACAATACTATAGGTTTAAGTCAAAATGTACTAACCTTAATCCATAATTGCGGAATTTATACTTTAGAATATTTGACTTGTAGCACTATAATTGAAACCTTTATCATTCTCTTTACCCTTCATTACACGCTCTCTCTTCTTGATGGGAAACTAGAGGCGTCTCTTATGGTCAGAGAGTGAACGGACAAGTTTCTATCCTTTAAATAACTTATGTCCAAAAGACACGTACATCCTATGGATATGACTGCTCCCATCAAGCAGTCAAGAACTTCTTCCCAAAAGTCATTTACCAATAGTCATTTAGCCCCTTCATTAATTATTAAATCATATATATTTATTACAGCCACATGAGACATTTCTTACATTCTCCCACTTGGCTCATGTGATATATGTCCTTTCATGATTTAACAAAATATCAATAATTTTGCAATAATCTTGGCTAAAAGATTTCATATATATTGATTACATCATAAGTCATGGTTAAGGATAAAACTTATATGAGTCATGGTGGTTGTACATCAGTATATCGACATAGTCCCTTCCATGTACTACTTTATTAGTCTTTCTCCTTGACATGACACTTTAATGGAAGTAACTTTAATGTCCATCAATAAAGTCTTCATAACAGACTAATCCTATTTTCCAACATCATTTATGCATGCATACAAAAAGTTGAAAACGGAAGAATCTCAGAAACACATATATACTAATGAGCTCAAAGCATCAATGACCAATACATAACAATAATTTTAATATTCGCTAGCAGACATAATACCCATACTATACACATGACCAGTGAATGTCTTGGGTGGTAATCCCTATGTCAAGGGTTCAGTTATCATAAGATTGGTGCTAACATGTTCTATTGACACTCTATGTTTCTGAACCTCTTCTTTAACGACAAAGTATTTCCATTCCATATGCTTAGCACCCCTTGAATACTTGTCGTTTTTAGAAAAGAAAACTGTTGCTGAATTATCACAATAAATTTTCAGCAACTTGGCTATATTGTCGACTAATCCAAACCCTGAAATAACATTCCGTAGCCATTTAAACTGAACCATGGCCTCAAAGCATGCCACAAATTCAGCTTCCATAATGGATGCAGCAATTACTGACTGCTTATCCAATCACTTTAAAGTTGCTAGACCTTCTATAAGTAAGCATGTAACTTTTAGTTCCTTGCAAATATCTCAAAACTTTCTTTGCAACTTTCCAATGATCTATACCAGGATTACTCTAGTATCTTCCAACATTGCTAAGCCAATATCTGGTCTCCTACAAGTCTGAACACATACAAGCTCCCACTGACCTTCAGATGTATCCACCGATCAACAATGTTTTCTTTATATCCAAAGGAAACAACGGTATCATTTAAGTCTGTATATTGATTTCTTTAATTTACACACCATGTGCTCCTTTCCTTTTTCTATGGACCCCATTGGTTGGTCCACATACACATCTTCCTCTAAATTCCCATTTAGAAAGGTCATTTTCACATCCATCTGGTGTAACTCTAAATCATAATGAGCCACCAATGCCATAATAATTCTTCAAGAATCCTTCTTAGAAATTGATGGTGAAAAGGTTTCTTTATAGTAAATGTCATCTTTCTGAGTAAATCTCTTTGCAACTAGTCTAGCCTCGTAACGTTCTAAGTTACCATGAGAGTCACTTTTGGTCTTAAAGGCCCACTTACAACCAACTCTCTTACACCCTTACAGTAACTCAACAAGGTCCCAAACATCATTCTATTTCATAGATTTCAACTCATCTTTCATGACATCTAACCACTTGTCACCATCTTCACTATTCATGGCTTGTGAAAAAGCGATTGGATCATCCTGAATACCAAAGTCGAATTCAGACTCTTATAGATATACCACATAATCATTAGAAATAGCAAATCTCTTTTCTCTCTGAGATCCTTTTAATGCTATTTGTTGTGGTTCTTCTACAATGAGTTCATTCGGTTCATTAACAATAATCTCATCATGAATAGTGGGATCATTCATTTGTTGTTCTCCAATATTATTAATCAGTTCAATAGCACGAGGAACAACAACTTAACATTAATGCTTCGAGTCATACATATCACATACTAATGTGCTTCACAAATTCAAACATAATTCGTTCAATACATATCAATGTTCACCTTTGGGGACCCACTAATATACAACATTCAACCATAATGATGCTATAAAGATTTCACATAATTTAGCAGTGATGCATATCCCAACTAGAAATATTTATCTTTGGATGTCTAAATAAAACTATACGAATATGGACAGTACCAACATTTATGTTTAATTATTATAAAGACAAATAATCAACCTTTGGGTTGATCCATAACCGTCCTATAATAATAAACTACAATTTACCCACAACACAAATGTAATTTCATAGCATCAAGGTTCGAGTAATTTGAAATATCACAATAATAATTAGAATTAAAATAATTCATAAGGATTTGGCCACTTTGATGACTAATAAATCCATTATACTTAATTCCAAAACTTAAATTTTTAATATTCATACAATTTACGTTCACAACATCTAAGTAATTTAATTTTGGATCAATATATAGAGGCTTTAACCAAAAAAAAAAAAAAAAAAAAAATAGGCTATTAACAAAAATAATTTGTTCCTTTTTCTAAGCCATCAATAATAGGTAACTAAATGATCCAAAATAGAGCAGAACACCCTTTTTTCAATTAAACTCAGACCAAAAAATATACTTCTACATGCCCAAACAATTCTAGCCCATCAATCCAATCTATCCAATTTTTTTCAAGATCTTTTCAATGAAACTGACTTTGGGGCTTAATAAAATCATTTTCTCATGACCCAATTTCAAAATTTCCAAATACTTTCATTCGGCATACAATAAACTCTAAATAGTTCATAAATGCAGTCATATGCATTCCTATTTCAAATATGAATCCCACACAAAACAATAATATGTGTACTTTCGATTCAACAAATCAACATTACTTGTTTGAAATTCATTTCACTCATTTCGCATACTTTTGAAGATTAATAAATTCATTCAAGAATAAATTCAAAAGTATCATTCATGTATCAATACAAGATTCATAATTGCAAAACCATAAATTCTAAAACCAAAAGCTCTGATACCACATTTAAGTTTTTCTATGATTTCATGCTCAAACATCAAATAATAAGAACATGAACAAGGATCTTAAGAACTCATGATTTTCACAATACTATAGGTTTAAGTCAAAATGTACTAACCTTAATCCATAATTGCAGAATTTATACTTTAGAATATTTGACTTGTAGCACCATAATTGAAACCTTTATCATTCTCTTTACCCTTCATTACACGATCTCTCTTCTTAATGAAAAACTAGAGGCGTCACTTATGGTCAGAGAGTGAACGGACAAGTTTCTATCCTTTAAATAACTTATGTATCCAAAAAACACCTACATCCTATGGATATGATCCTGCTCCCATCAAGCAATCAAGAACTTCTTCCCAAAAGTCATTTACCAATAGTCATTTAACCCTTTCATTAATTATTAAATCATATATATTTATTACAGCCACATGAGACATTTCTTACACCAACTTCCCCTCTCTCTCCCTTGGAACATCCTTATTTTTGTTAGTACTTAAAGAAAGTTGTAGCTAAAGTTTTATTTAGTCAAAGAAAATATAATAAGTTAATAATTTAAAATAAGCATAAAGTACTAAGTATTTATTCTATGTAAAAGAAATACAAAGGAAATTACCTTTTTAAAATAATTATATTAAATATATGGGTATGTGCGAGTAAACTTATGCGTGGTTAAAAAAAATGATGTCTAAATATTAATTTTTTTTTTTTAGAGAAAATGACAGTCAGGTCCCAAAGACCATAAAAAATTATAAAAAAGTTCCAATAGAAATTCACATATCAAAAAAAATTTGATATTATTTGTATTGAAACAAAATCAGGTTTTTAAATTTTGTTGTAAATATAGCACTTCCCTCAATTGTAAATATGACTTTTTCGTTGTGAATGGTCGGGTTTAAAATTTTGTTGTGAATATAACACTTCCTGTTATGAATCTAGCATTTTTTTTTTTTTTTGTTATAAATGACCTCGTACGCTTAAGAACTTGAGTTTGAAACAAAATCCAAATGTTTAAATTTTGTTATAAATTTGGCACTTCTTGTTGTGAATATAGTTTTTTTTCTGTTGTGAATGACCAGGTTTTTAAATTTTGTTGTAAATATAGCACTTTCTGTTGTAAATATAGCACTTCCTGTTGTTAATAGAAATAATATCAAAAATTCCCTAGAGACTTTTTTGATATGTGAATTTTTGTTGGGACCTTTTTGTAATTTTTTATGGTCTTTGGGATCTAGTGTCATTTTTTTCATTATATATTAGATAAATAAAAATAATATTATAGGTGCTCTTTCTTCCCTCCCAAACCTATCTTCCGGCGCCACAACCCTGCACAGATAGATGCTCTTCTTTTTCTCTCTTTCAATTCCTCCTTCTTGTGCATTTATCTACCACGATAATTACTCTTGTCAAACCTTTCTCACTCTTCTTTCTTTCTTTATTGTAGTCTTGTCATATCATTCCTTCTCCTTCCTGTGTGTATGGTGATTTCTTTCTTTCTTAAAAAATAATAAAATAATTATTTATGTCACACATCCTCCTCCTCATTTATGATGCCATGATGGTGTGTGTGTGGGGTGTCTATATTAAAGCTTGGTATTAAGGTCAGTTTTTGAAGGGCTATGGTTTAAAAAGAACGGTTATTTTAGGTTTGTGATAAGAAAAACAATTGTTTTTCAAGCTCCTACCCGAAAGCATGTCGGTCAGGGCCTGTCCTATAAGGCGGGGAACTATTTTTTTAAATTTTAACTATTTTTCCTGAATTTTTTTAAGAAATATATTTAGTAAACTACAATAATTAAAGTTTTAGTTTATCAAATAAATATTGTCAACATTAAGGTCTAAACAACACGTATCATCCAACAAACAAACACAATCACTAATTCATAATCAAAAGTAAACTATTGTCCACAAATAACTCACATAAAGTATAATAAGCTTATCACTAAACAACATGAGTATGATAACTATCATTTTCATCTTCTTCAACACTATCATTAATTTCAAAAACATTTGATTGTGCTTCATTTCAAGTAATAGACTCTGCTTCATAGGTAAAAATATCAAGAATTTCGTCTTTCACGTCATGAATACATCCATAATCTTTATCTTCAACAAATAACAAATCAAATCATAAAATCAGAGTATTGTTATTATGTATTTGTAACTAAATGGATAAATAACTCTATAACAAAAACAAAAAACATATAAATTAGTAACTTATCATCATATGTGAATCCGTAAATCCAATTGCGAATACAAATAAGAGCTTGAACATTACATGTAAGAATGGAATTTCTATACTTTGTTAGAACATGTGAACCAATACTAAAAGCTGATTTACTGGCTATTGTAGTAATTGGAATGCTCAGAATATTGGTTGTCATCTTTGAAAGAATTGGAAATCTTTGTTGGTTATTCTTCAACTAGTTCAAAACATTAATTTTTTTTTTCCAATTATCAAGCTTCGGTATTGGTTTCTTTAAAATAAGTTTCTAATTCAGACTTGTTCATAGAAGAATGATTCATACTCGCATAAATATCTTGATAATCATGCATTGTTACAAAACATTCAAGTAAATACTAGTGTAACACCCAACAAATTCCATTCATGGTAAAATTAAATAATAATTAATGGGCCTAACAGGCTGGCTTTTAGCCTTGCAGGGCTAGACCCTTTAAGCCCTCGGTCATACAGGGCTGGCCACACTACAAAAAAATCATATTACCCACGGAAAAATTTTGTGGGTAATTTCCCACGGAATTCCGTGGGAAATTTCCGTAGGTAAAAATTACACACGGAATTCCGTGGGTAATTAAATTACCCACGGAAAATTTCCGTCCCAAAAAAAATTGTGGTAAAAATAAGCCACGTCTTTTGTTGGGACCGAAATTTTCCGTGGGTAATTCCGTGTGTAATTTTTACTCACGGAATTCTGTGGGAAATTACCCATGGAATTTCTCCGTGGGTAATATGATGTTTTTTTGTAGTGTCATTTTAGGCTCGACTTCATTTAAAAACTCTATTTTATAAGCCTTCGGCCTTACAGGGCTTAAACGGGTCGGTCCAATGGACTCGGCTTGATTTCCCAACTCTAATGTACACACATATATTGTTATTTCTTCAAAATCTCATCTCCCTCCCCTAAACTGACTATTCGGAAGTGTGTGTGTACTTTATATCTTTCAACATCTTTCGCCCTTTCTTTTTATGTGTTATTCTTGAGAATAAACCCACTGTTGAACCGTTTTTGTCTTTTTATTTTATTATTTATTCTGATTCACATGCCTCTGGAGTATGGATTCATTACTCGTGAGACAATATGAAACTCATATATGTATATAAGCCAACCCATTTTATATATTTTCTACCCTGAAGAAATTTTGAGATACATTCATGCATTACTTTCTCTTTGAATAGCTGATTTGTCAAACTCGTTTCACTATTTTTTTTTTTTTTTTTTGGATACATTTGGGACACCTCAATTAACACCCATGGGATTATTACACCTATTACAATCATTAGATAAAAACACTTTCAAAGCCTTAGAGGGCTAGTAAATCTCATGAAACCCTACGCTGGCCTCGAGACCCCGCTTTGCTAGGTAGTTCGCTGCAGAGTTACAAGATCGAGGCACGTACGTAGTCTTCATTGTGTTAGTTCTATATGTGTTTTGATGATGTTTTAACAATTGTAAACAAAATGAGAAGTTTTCTCTTGCAAATCGAAGAACTTTCTTTGTCAAGGGAAAACTCCGAGTTTTGAAGTAAAACTCCAGTTTTGAGTTTTCGAGAAAATCTGAACAAAGCAAAAGCGTCGAGTTTTTCGTTAAAACCGCCGGTTTTCGGTTTTCATGAAAAACATGAAAACTCGAGTTTTGGGAGCAAAACTCGAGTTTTGGTTTGGCCGAGAGCTTCGAATTTTCCAAGTCTCAAAACCTCCGGTTTTCAAATAGCACCGCCGAGTTTTGAACTATTCAAAGAATTTCTCATATTTTGTGAAATAGTTCAAAACTCGAGTTTTGGGGTCAAAACTTGAGTTTTGATATGTTACTCAAAGAGATGATTTTTCAACATATGAACACTGCCAGTTTTGGTTTGAAAACCGCCAGTTTTAATATCGACGGATTTTTTTCAAGAGTTTTCACAAATATATGAAAACTCGAGTTTTGGAAGCAAAACTCGAGTTTTGGTCCGCGAGAGCACTCAAGTTTTCACAATTGCAAAACCGCCGGTTTTGAAGCAAAACCGCCGGTTTTGATATGTTCACGGAGTTTTGAGTTTTCATGTTATAAGTGAAAACTCGAGTTTGGAAAAGACAAACTCGAGTTTCGAGCAACCCGAGAGCATCGGTATTCTCTTGATTTGAAAACCTCCAGTTTTGGATGAAAACCTCGGTTTTGATGTTTTGGACTAAAACTACATTTTCATAATAATAGTCCAAAACTCGAGTTTTGGTCAAAACTCGAGTTTTGAGTTCTTTCATCGAAAACCTGGTTTGAAGCATAAATCGCGTTGTTGCTCTCTGGAAGAAGGAAACTCGAGTTTAGTTATTGAAACTCGAGTATGGTCTTGTGCACAGTTGAAAACTCGAGTTTCGAAGAACAAAACTCGAGTTTTGGTCGCTGATTTTGAAATTTGATTTACACGATTTTTCATATCATTCTTGTTAAATCTTAATACTTTCCAGGATTATTTTCTACTATTCTTAGCTATGCTTAATGACTTTATTAGTGAGTTTCAGATGGCTTAGAGAATGATTTTGAAGTGATAAAGCAAAAAGCAAAAAGGTGGTTGAGAACATTAAATGCACCGATCGAAAGTTGCACAACTTTGGCTAATCCACTCGCACACGTCTACAAAGCATTTAAGAATGTTATCTACAACTAGCAACTGCATCTCCAACGGATTAATTTGCAGAAGGTCAACACTGATTACTTGGCCATTTGGTTTAAGAAAATATTGGAGAGAGAAAGTGCCTAAGCCACCTCCTAACACTGGGAGAACATCTCCAACGGATCTATTTGGAAAGCAACGGTCATTTAATGATCTCTGAGTATAAATAGAGTTGCATTCAAGCCTTTCCATTGGACACACCTGCTGAAGACGAAAATCATTCTAGTCTCATATTTATTTCTTCAGTTTTTTTATCTGTGTAGTATCTTGTGATACATTGAACTTCAGTGATTATCATTATCTACTCTTAGAGAGAGTTTGTTTCCTTGTATATCATTCATTGTAACAATTTCAGGTCAGGGGACTTGGAGATTGGGAAAATCAGAGTACAACTTGTAAAGGGAGTGTGTCCTAGGTTGAGGAGCATCCTTGGTTTGAGTGTGTATCGATTGTAATCGAGTACAACTTGTAAGGGGAGTTAGTCCTAGGGAGAGGATAACTCTTGAGTACATAGTGTGTATCGATTGTTTACAATTTTGGCTTGTAAGGGGGAGTGAGTCCTAGGGAGAGGATCATCGAGTACGAGTGTGTAATTGTAATTGAGTGATAGTGGAAAATCCCGAGTGTTTCGGGGGATTGGACGTAGGTCAAAGAGTTGGACCGAACCAAGTATAATTCCTTGTGTCCAGCTTCTTCTTCCCTCACTCTGTTTACCTGTTTTTATAACTTCAAAACAGAGCATTTTAAAAAAGTTGTTAAATACCCAATTCACCCCCCCCCCTCTTGGGTATATAGCTCCACTTACACATTGTCCAGTCCATTTGGAGAAGCATTTTCACTTCGTTAATAATACCTGAGTCTCGATGATTACTATCCTGAGCATGAAGAATCAACTCTAAACACTCAGTAGAGTTCATTTCCTGCCATACTTTTCAAAACCCCATCACCCATGCAGTTTTCAAACCCACAAGACAGGCCCAGATTTCTGCAGAGAGCTCATCCCCATTCTCAGTGGGATTTATGAATTCTTTAAGAAAGCCTCTAGATGCATTACGAATAACCCCTCCACTCGCACACTTACTAGTAACTCTTGAGTACGCACTATCCACAGTCACCTTTATCCACCCCTCCTCCGGTGGCCACCAACTTTCATGTGTAGGAGCCAAAGTAACACCTTGAAGTTGTATCCCAACTAGGTGGTTATTAGTAGACTTCATGCATTCTAGCATCGCACAAGAACTAGCGAGGATGTGATCATCCAAGGTGCATTTCTTCCCGAACATAAACAAATTCCTCCTTCGCCAAATCCACCAACACAGAATAGTAAACCTCGACGCCCACTCTTTACTTTTGTCTTTCTGTCCTCGAACATTCCACCATAGCTAATCCGATAGGTTCATGTTGCAGAACGTGTGCCACCTCTCCGTGTGTACTACCTTCATCCACAATGCTCTCAAAGATGCACAATCCCGAAATACATGAATAGTATCCTCTAATCCCGCTTCGCAAAGGGCGCAACTTGGGCCTGATGTCAACCCCCGTTGCGCTCGATCACATTCGTAAGTAGGCACTATCGAGCAACTAGCCAGAGAAGTGTCTTGCATCTATGCGGTGCTCGGACTTTCCACAATTGACCCCAGTCTCTTCCCTGATCTGTCATGTCCCCTGAGATAACCCTATATGCCGACTTTACTGTGAATCTCTGTGATTCCACCATTTCCATTTGACACCAGACGCTTCATTATTAGCTACGATCCCCCAGGGGGGAGGGACTGCATCCATGTTCTCTTAATTCTTGTCCACACATTGGAGCCAGGCCTTGTCTGCTCAATACGAGGGAAGAGATCATCCCCACATTTATACTTATTCTTGACGCTTTACTATTATTTTGTTACTGTGTCACACCCTCCTTTTCTTTAATTTTCTACATTCTGTGGGTACAGTGATTTTTATCCTTAATTTCTTCATCCTTTTTAAAAACCAAATCTTATTTTTTTGTCCTTTTCGGCAACTCACTCCAGTTGTGTCAGACCTTTTGTTTTTTACTTCAAATAATGAAATAATAATTCATTCAATTCAATCAAACATTCTATCTATCCTTCCTTTTATACAACAGATTTTCATGCCTTCTTGACTTTGGAGCCACAAACCATGTGTGTGTTGATATATGAAGAGAATATGTGTTTTTAGGGGTAGCTTTAATGTCTAAAATAGTTTATACATACTGATTTTAAAATAATAATGAGTCATATATTAATGGATATATGTGTTTGTGAATTTGTAGTCTTTTAGAGAGAGCTTTGGAGTAATTTTTATAATTATTTGTAAATTGTTATGAAGTCACATGTAACTCTTAATATTATTTCATATACTTGTGAAATATGTATGGTTGTGAATAACTATCTTTTATATAGAAAAAAAAAAAATTGACTGAATTCTATATATATATATGTGTGTGTGTGTGTGTGTGTGTGTGTGTGTATTGTAAATTCTCAAGTAAGTAGTGTTACCAGTAAATTTCTTTATAACTCACTTTATTCACATAGTTAATAATTTAATTATAATTAATATATTGTTGGATTATTGTTTCCTTTTAGACATGTTTGAATATGTAATGATATTTGATACAAATGGACGCATGATTTATTGTACCTGTCTTTTAATGATATTATATTTATTGGTGATTGAATCATGGCGATTGCATTTGTGATAGGTTGGAATAAGGAGAAATTTATACTATGAGATCTTTTACCGTGTGGTATTTCATCACTCAACGCACAGTGGAAGACACTTGTAAGGCATATTTTCTTTGGCTGGGATTGCATTGGAGCTGTAAAACATGTGACACCTCCTTAGTTATGTTCTTTTAAGGAGGGGAGTCATGTATAACCCAGACTTAAGCTTTACACCTTTGGCTGAGTGTATCTTAAGAACTGGTGAAGTTGAGACAATCCAATCAAATAATGTGTTTCTGTCAGACTATGTGTTAGCATATATCTCCAGTCAGCAGTATAAGGATAGATGGTGATATAGGGGTGATTGTATATTACATATTACATAATTGTACATTAAATGTTATGAATAAGAATAGATGTTGTTTAATGATGGTTAACATGAAATCGTTTTATATGAAGATTGTGATATATAAATACATATGTAATCAGTTTCTTCTTTTTATCATATGTGATTTGCTTATGTACGGTAGAAACTTTCAGTAGTTACTGAGATGCAAAATTTCATCTACATATTAACATAAGTAGTAAGAGAAGGCACATGTGGAGTGAAGCTTGAAGGCTCTGTCATATGCTCCTAAACACATGTTATGTCATTTTATATTTGATTCTCATGACACTAGGATTATTTTTGTTTTAAAATCATTTCATCAATATTTTTCTAACTAAATCTTTCAAATAATATTTGGAACTATTTGGTAAGTGTCTTTTGAACTTGTATATTAAGTATATGGGTCTATAAGAATAAGGAGTTACACCCCCTAGACTCGCGTTCTTCATCGTTTAGGTGCATCAGACTCTCTTTGGTGCCTCGTTTGGGTCTGGAAGGGAGAGGCACCTGAACGATGAAGAATCCCTCTCAATCTCACTACTAATGCTTCTAAAAAATTAAAAATTATTTTTATATTTTATAAAATACTTTTTGAGCGGATTTCTTTCATCTCACTCTTCACTTCTCATGTTCTCTATCTCAACACTATTAGCCTGCCCATGTCCTCTATGGTGAAGTTGGTAACCAGCTCAATGTTCCTTATAAAACTTTGCTTTTGTTTCATTCATTCAACTAACATATATTTGGTTCATCGTGTGATTAAGGGTGTAACACTACCAAGTGATTTCTAATTTTAATGTCAATCAGGATGCAAGATGCTTACAAACTACTACTGCACGGGCTCGATCGACAAAGCCAAATACACTAGGGTTCCTAAAAGACTTTATTTGAGATTTGATGGTTTCAAATTTTGTTTAAAAAAATGGGTTGGGAATCGATTAATGCGTCTACTTTCTATGATTTATACATTTTAGAAATATTAAATTTTTATATTTTTTAAAAGACTTTATTTAAGATTTTATATGTTTATATACTTTTAATTTGGAATTCCCTCTTTTTATCAGTTAGTTAACAATTTTTAGGACTATATATAATAACAACTTGATTATTTTTTAAATTATTTTTAAATTAATTAGGAATCGACACATACATCTATGTTGTTGGGAGTTATCTGAATTAAAAATATTAATTTTTGTATTTTCTAAAATATGTTCCTCACTTCAATTATTTTTTGATGAGCAAAGGAATTTATAGTATTTAGATTAATATCTTACTGACTTACTCCATGTTATTTGAAGGAAAAAAATTTATAATTATAAGATAATATATTAATTATTTATTATAATCTTTTTAATTCTTCTTTTATTTTAACTCAATACATCGGATTTTTTTAATCAATACGTAGAAAAGCTGCAAACTTTTTCAAATATATATTTAATATGAATGTAGTAGAATTTCTATGCCTCTTATTTGACTTCTAAAGTATTCTCTAGCTACTTTGAGTGATTTTATTTTATTTTTAAACATAATCAATAAATTTTAAAATTTTTATGAATGATGATGAGATTGACTTAAAAATAAAAATTTAGAGAAAGTATAGTTCAATTAAATCAATAAATATTTGGACCTGGAATTTTTTGTCGCCAACAATGTGAATTCAAAAATCTGAATGTTTTAATCATAACTTTAAATATTTAAATTTAAATTTATCTAAAATCAAAAGATAACGATAGAAAATTTTGTCATAAATTATAGCTTCCTATCATTTTCATAAATAAAAAGTATAAAAATAGTAAAAAACCATGACCTCATGCACCCTGAAAAAAGATATTGCATTTGACCCCCACACACACACAAAACAAACCAAGACCTCCTTACTAGCATAAATTTTTTTAACTTCCCATTTATTATTGGAACATAGAATTTAGAAAATTCATATATATATATATATATAAATCAAATCTAGGTCAAGATGTTGTGACAAATTTATTCGTATAATACAGGATCACGTCCAATTTTTTTCCCCCAATAGCTTTTGGTCTCTTTTTTTGTATTGTGCAGATCCTAAACTAGTTAAAAGATTAAAAAACAAATTATGTAATGCATCGATCAGCAGGCCTTTAAAGACTGTTTCAATGAACAAACAAATTAAACAAAAAGAAACTTAATGTACGTTGATGAATTTACAGAGAGCGATGAACAGAAAACCTTAAAAAAAACTGTCACAATTAATTTAATATTTAAAAAAAATAACTAGCACATACTTTCAGAGATTTTAAAATCCAGGGATCAAAATGTACACTTATTCTTCGAAAAATTTTGAAGGTTGTCCCACTGAGAAGCGATATCATAAAGGAAATACGAAGTTCACTAATAAGTGATACAAGAGAGGATAGAGGAAACAAGCAAATATAGTTTAAGTCATTAACAGAGCCTTTTCTGTTCACAATCCAAGTCTTCAAATAAATCCAGTAGATACGTAGCACATAAAATTACCAAACAAGATGCAAGTCTTAGGGTACACTAACTTCAACTATAACATTTTAATGTACTATTCTTGGGATATAAAACCATCAAACAAAAGACCAGTTCACAAACATAAAGCAGATACAATGAGCATTCTCCTCTTCATTCAGCACTTTCCAGGCCACAACTCTCTCATGTGAGACCGGCCGCCCCATGCTCGAGACACAGATGCCACCTTGAAGGCAAGCAAAGCCCTAAAATGGAAGAATGAGGGCAAATCAATAGAACTCTAGTTAACTTTGTAAAATTCAACTACTAGTTGTATTTCCAGCATGCTGAATGTAACAAAACCTTCAGAAATAAGGAAGGAAACAGCTAATAAACAGAGGCAAAAGTCAAAACCAAAGATTATTTATCTCAAAAATATATAAGCAAACCTGTTGTATAATCTGGGGAAACTCAGAACAGAGGATCTTTCTCCCATGATCATCAAATATTTTCTCCAAACTCAAGTCTTGCAGTGCAACTAAGGTAGTTTCCAACATGTCAAGCCCTGCCTGGTTGGCAAAAGTGAACACTGGCGTTGCCTGCATAAAATGGGTTCAACGGATTCAGAAAATATTCATCTGATGCTTTACAAAACGGAAAGAAGAAAGCCTCAGGATTTGATACACGACGGATCAATTTGAACATCATTCCACACTTTGTCAACATATATCAGGGGATTAAATTCCAATACTTCCATTCTTTTAGCAGTAATGAATGCATGTACTGTTATTTTGAATTAGACTTCAAGAATACCTTTAAAGTGCAGCACAGAAGAGCATCTGAGTGATGCCACAAGGCCTTGAGTATCGATTCATTCCCCTCATTATTTGATTTTAGCAGCTCCACTCCCAAGTAGGACCTACAAATGTAGAACAATAAAACAACAGCCGTCTATGAAATACTACCATTTACCAGAAAATCATGTGTAAAGAAACAAATCGGTCCCATCTGTAAGTTTATAGAGAATAATAAAGCTGAAAAGAAATCCTGTTAGCATGACAATTATATCCATACGACTACTAAGCTGTAAATTGCAGCAATTTATGTGGCAAATTTAATTAGATGGGAAAATTATCTTTTAGTCCATCTAGTTTTGACTAAGTTATAACTCAGTCCTTACACTATAACTCGGTGCAACTCAATCCCATAGTTTTAAGTTTTGACTCAATTATAACTCAATCCTTGAATTTTGTATACCTGTGAGTCTGTGTGTATGTATATGTGCGTGTTTGTCAATATATGTATGTATGTGTATTTGTGAGTGTGTGTGTCTATATATTTGTGTGTGTGCATGTGTGTGTCTGTATATTTGTGTGTGTGTGTGTGTGTGTGTGTGCAACTCATTCCTTATAGTTTCAATTATTTTATAATTTGGTCCTTATGTTCTAGAATAAAAGTAGGTGACTATATTATAAAATGGTTAAAACTATAATAACTGAGTAACAGTGAGTAGTTACAATCGAGACAAACTATAGACTAAGTTGCATTGAATCAAAATATAGGGACTGAGTTACAACCCAGCTAAAACCACAAGGAACAAAAGATTAATTTTCCCTAATTAGATCAATGGTAATTAATTACTCAATGAGCAAATATACAAGATTCACTTCATGTCTACGTGACAATTTTGAATGATGATCCTTCTTATAACAAAAGCATTGCCAGTTATTTGAAAATAGTAGAATTGACAAACCTATAACTGTTGCAGATCCATCGAGCAAGTGTTTGGGCTTCAGGAGTACCAAGCGGTGGTCTAAGTCCAGCCTGCGAGCCTAGATGAGATGGAGAAAGAGCCAACGCCACCCTTTGGACTGATGATATAATGCTGCGAACATATTGTCGTGCCATGGATGCCACATGCTCCTGCATATGGCTTTCACATGCAAATTCAAATGCTATTGTCATCACAGATCTCATGCAGCCAGAATTTCCAGCATAATCATTAGATGCCCTATTTCCAGCAGGGCCAACATCAAGAGAAGATGCAAGGTCAAGGGTTCGATTTGGGCTAGAGGCTTCCTGAAAAAGCAATTCATTGAAATTGAAATGATCAAGGGAATCTAATGGTCAGGTGAATAAGAGGAAATATCTCCTTTCAACAATGATTGAAGCCAACCTTCCAAGAATCAAGAGGAATAATGCGAAATCCAGAAGGTAAAAGGGGGGCGTCATCAGCAAAGGATGCATCAATTGGAGCAAATATAAGCTCAGCACAGGTGCCAACAGCATTCTCATCCATCCCACTACAGAGCTGGCAAAGTAGCATCAAAATGAAATTTAAATTAGCCTCAAAGGAACATCACCAATGAAAACATAATGATAATGAAAAAATGAAGGCTATCTCATTCTAGTACAAGTTCAATAACTACAGGACTATACTAGCACCTAGCAAGTCATCTGCAAGATCAAAAAATTTTAGATATTTTAGTATATAGATTTGTTTCTTCAAGGAAAGAAAAAACTGAGAATTATACAATTAACGCAAAGAAAACACAAACAACGATGATATGGCCACAGTTGCACTTCTTATTAGAAGATGTCAAGGATAACAAAACAACAGTGTGTTGGAGGTTGAGACTACAATTACACTAGGATCTATAGTTATATTTGGTCTCCAAAACTATTCAAGTTATACTAGTCAATATAGTTTTTAAAAAATCTGCAATAATCAATAACTCATCAATATATCAAAATAAAATCTATAAGTCACATTATTCATAAATCATGAACAGTGACTCGCCAAGACCCACATCTAGTTATTACAGGACATCAAAATTCAGTTCAGGATATAGTGTAGATGTAATCTGGGACTGAGTATAGACAAAAATTAAGTGCGAGTCAAGACAAACATGAGTCATCACAAACCCTATATTTAGCCAAGTTATTAGAATATATCATACTATGTTTTGGTTGCAGCATGTTTTAGAATGACTTGAATCCTTAAATAATTCAATCCATGTTAGTAGCAAGATAAACTCTAAGGCCTCTACATAATTCTCTTAAGTTTACAGCACATAATGTACAACTTATAGGTTTGTTTCTCTGCATTAATTCCAGTATCATTTGCACCGATGCTTTAAAAAATGAAGGCATGACAGGAAACAAACTTACTTGCAAAAGAAACAGCTCTCTTGGCATTAATGTGTCCTCAGCAGCATGAGCAATTCCATCCAATTTAATGACTTCCAGAAGCTAGCAAGAACAAGAACCAAGTTAGTGCATCCAGCATTATCAAACAGTAGAACTCGTAATGGTTTCATGCAAAACAGGCATAAAAATATCACCTCTTCATGCTCAATAGTGTGGGCAAGAGGAAGAATAACTTGACCACCATAATTTCCAACACGAGATCCGGGCAGGCTGCAAGGACCAACTTTTATGGCAGCAGCTGAGTAAGCATCCATGTTGTTGTCTGCCCATTCTGATCTATGCTCCCGCAAAAACCTGAGGAGGATGGCCGGAGGCACATTCTGAACAAAGAAAAAGCAGATTGCAATAGAGAATTATTAGGGCAAAGTTAAAACAGGAAATAAGAAAACTACTTCAATGTGCTTGGTCAGAAAGTGTTCCAGTTTTAGGTTAAGGAATGTTCTTGGACCAGAACTATGATTAGGTGAACATAAGATTAAATGCTAAATAAAACTGGTTCATAGAGCCAATGATTAGTTAAGCAAACCCTAGCATGTGCCAAATGCCAATCAAGAGTAACTCAATGTCAACCAAGCAACTGTATGGTAATGACAATTATATCTCCATGGTTCTTTTCTCAACCAAATGTGCGCCCAACGGCTAACGCAACCACAAAAATATCGAGAATTTCACATTTTTAGATGCTGATTAGCATAAATAGAACAGATATGTCCCCATAAAAAGAATAAATTACAAGAAGAAAAAAGAGATATCTTGTCTATCCATAATTTTCTTCCCTAGTTTGGAAGAAATTTCAAGCATCCTGACCTGTAACAGCATTGATGCTTTGGCACATAAGACTGCATTGCTAATAGATGGAAATCCATTGGCAAAGGAGAGATTTAAACCCATTAATTTGTCAGGAGATGAATTCACCAGGATCATAACATCATCTACACCATCATTGCCAATCATTGACCATCCTTCATCAGTAAACCCATTCAGAGCCTCATTGAAACCCCTACAGTAAAAAATGCTTGAGATTCCAATATATATGAATAAATGCAAAATAATCCTGACTAACAAGGAGAATATAATAACCTGCTCAGTCTCTGGCTAAGTGCTCTTAAAGCTGCGGGTCGTCTGCCCCACCCATTGACATTAGACTGAGAAACCTCATGAGATATCTGTCTAAGCTGACGTAGGGCCTGAAAGGAAAGGAAAAAAAGATTTGATGTCACAACCTGGCTCATCCTTATAGCCAATACAACTATTACTCTGGTGATAAATATTTCCTCATCTCTAACAATTTTGACAGAAAAACTAAGCAGCGAAATGTAAGTACTATTCTCCCAATAAAGGGATACAATAACCCATACCGCCATGGTTGTCTTCTGAGCCATCACTGTTGATGATTCATACAATGGACGCAGTACTTCTGGCACACTCCACGGCTAACAAAGACAAAAACATTCTTAACTCCTTGTTAAACCAAAATTGGTAACTAATGGGACAAGATACCAAGATTAATGTACCTCCAAATCCATGTGATCAACAATGTGGATGATAGAACCACCCCCTTCACAAGGTCTTATCAAGTACCCGCTAGGAAGCAACTCTGCTCTCACAAAATGCTGCACAGGAGGCATGCTTGGACCATTTTGAATATTTTTAAGAGACCTCTCACAGACCTAAAGCATGGCAGACAACAGAAAAATGAGATCTTAGAAATACTTGTGTACCGGTGTCAAATTAAAAATTTACAAGGCAATGACAATGGCATACAAGAAAGCCCTGTTATCAACTACGATAAGTCAAAATCGAATCTAAGTAAATTGGTGTCAAAAAAGTTATTTAGAGACACTAACCACAAGGCTCCCATCTTCCAAAACAGATGTGTAGCGCAACAGCCAAAAGTCACGAGCAGGTGCCAATGTTGTTGGCGCATATAGCTAAGTCACCAAAAATACAAGCATTCAATATGTGTTCCAGAAAAATTACTCAACCACAGATAATCATCCTAGAAGAAGCTTTATCCCATTATATAAGGTCATAATCGTAATTAAGAAATATTAATTTGAATACTACCTGCATATAAAGCAGCTCTATGGTTCCACCATTAGCTGTGGGCAGCACATTCAGAACATCAACAGCTCGGCAATCACGAGACCATGAAGGCCGATCTTTGAGGATTTCCACAACCTGTTGAGATTATAGTCAACGTTAAATTCCTTAGTTAGGCAAGACAGGCAGCAGAAAACTACCATATCCAAAGAACCTACCCTTGTGGGTTCAAGACCCACTAGACCACAGGCTCGTGCTCCCACGCCAGTGCAACCATGAGAAATAGCAACGATTCCAATGGAATCCGGACCAGGCTGTCCAAATCAGAAAATACCAAAGAAACATAACTAAGAATACTTATTGACAACCGCGCGCGGGGGGCGGGCAGTAGCCTTTTCATGCTACTTTATGGAAAATCTTCCTTGAGAAAGAAAGCAATCAAACTTAAGTAGCGAATTAAGCTGACTCAAACCAAATCAGAGTTATTCTGTGGATGATAAAACTCATGCAGTCATGCTCTTTAACCAATTTGTATATGACTCATTCCTAAAGAATAGAAAGAATTACCTTCATTGAGAAAGAAAGCAATCAAACTTAAGTAGCGAATTAAGCTGACTCAAAGCAAATCTGAGTTATTCTGTGGATGATAACACTCATGCTCTTTAACCAATTTGTATATGACTCATTCCTAAAGAATAGAAAGAATTACCTTCATTCCAGGCATCTGGACCCACTCAACAGCAGTCCCAGTAGCCTTTGAAAGAAATTCTGCTAAAGTTTCTTCTGCAATGGACAAAAGTCTGGCAAAAAATAGAGGATGGTTTTATTAGTCAGAGGCACACAATTAGGTGACGAAAGAACACAATAACAGATGGGGGCGTAATCATATTCCACTAACCCTGCAGGACTTGCATCCCTTGGGGGATGCTGTGTTGTCAAACTATGTTGACCACTCGTCACCGCAGATTCACAGCTTGTGTCCTTAGTAGCAAGTGTCGTCTGGAAAGAAAGAGCCTTTTTAATTCAATACTTTAACCATCAGATTTATAGAAAGGTATAATAGAACAGTTGAGCCCATGGCTGATAAAAACCTACAAGATATGGGGCGGATGCAAAGAAGTTTTATATTGGTTTACCAATATTATCTATAAACTAATGTTAATTATAAAATCGCATCACTTCTGCCAAACAAGTAGCTCAATAAGAAAAATACTTACATTTTGTGTGTGTTGACGAAAGTAGCCATTTTCGTACACCAAATTAGACACCTGCTTCTGTAACCTATCATTCTCTTCCATCAAGAGCTTGTTCATTGCTGTCAGCTTCCTATTAACAGCTTGAAGGCGAAAAGCCTCTTTTCTCTGCTTCTCTCTACATCTGGAATATCAAAAATAGAGAAATTGGCATCATGTCATAAACAAATCAGTAGTCCAGGTAACGTCATTGCCAAAAAGAACGAACACGAAATTCTGCAATTAAATGACATGACTGACAAGATGCTAAGTAGTTGAAACAGAGAGCAAGCAAACCGCACCAGTTGCAGAACACCAAAATATATAGTTCATATAAGTGCAAAATAATGGCATTAAACAATATTGAGGTCATATTACCTTACTCAAAGCATAAACAAAATAGAACGAGACATTTTAAAGAATACCTTCGGTTCTGGAACCAAACTTTAATTTGCTTCGGCTCAATGTGCGAGAGAATAGGGCACTCGCGGATAAGCTGCTGGCGACGAATGGAACTAGGTTTGGGGCATTCGTGGTAAAGCCTCTCAAGGGCTTCAACCTGCTCAGGTGTATAACGGACATACTTGCCGTTGTCCAGTACTACTTTACCATCCTTGCAGGACATTGCCATAACCAGTCACCTACAAATTTCAAATTCCCAACGAATGCGAGAACAAGCTCGAGTAGTTTCGCCAAGACTTAAGAGTGCTTTCGGTAGTTCAGCTACAGCTAAACCTGCCACTGTTTACCTCTAAGACCAAGTAAGCATTCACAGAAGTTGGTAGAGAGAAGGACTGCCTGAACTGGTACGCAGTTATATTTGTTTCCCCACTAAGAGACAGCTACGAACACGAGAAAACATAAACCTCTCGAGATCAGAGATCAGAGAACCAACGATCTGATACACAGAAACATTTCCAACAAGAAACTGTTCACCAAAATTACCAATTAGAGAAACTCAGCACCAGATTCGATTCAGACAAAACCAAAACGTCATATCCCAAAACAGAGAAACCCGCCTTACGAAGTGAAAACCAGCCAAAACGACACCGCTCCATAGATCTTCATGGTGATCAAGATTCGCAGTCCAGCTAATAATCTATCGGGTTCTTGGCTGATTTCTGAATCATATTTTTCTTTTACCCGTTTTCAGAGAGGAAACGCCATTGACAGAGAAGTACAAAAGAAAGAAGAGGAACGATTAAAGAGAGATTCTGTTGCAGCTAACGAGGGATCTTCCTCTGGCATGTGTCCATGCTTTTTCACCGACCGGCGAATTAAATTAAAGTTTAAGCTAACTAAACAAGAAACGATAAAGAGGGAACCCTAGATGGAAGAGAAAGCATAGAGAGGGAGAGTAGGGAAGAGGGTTTAGCTTTATGGTTTTCTCTTTGTAAGTGTTGGTTTCGTGTTCGAGTATTTGCTGTGTTGGTTTCATTGGTTCGTCACTTTCGGCTCACAGTTCTTCATTTCGCTCCACTGTTGGGAACCAAACGGACCAAATTTTTTTACGGACCTTTATACCCTTTTTCCTTCCCAGCCGTCCTCACTCCTTTGGACGACAGTATTTGGCCGTAATGACATGAATGCCCCTCATCACATGGGCACACCCTCTTCTTAACTAACGAGACTATATGGGAAAGCATCATAAGTCAAGGAAAAAAAAAAAAAAAACCCTATTAGAAGTTTATTAGAAGTGAAAACTTGTTTTTTAGGTGATGAATTTCAAAGGCTAAAGCAACTGATTCAAGCTTTAAATCTCATTACAGTAGCTTAGGCTTTTTTTTTAATTTTTTATCTCAAATAATCACATTACATATCTACACACACATAATTCAAATCATTTTCAGTTATTTTTTATCTTAATTATCTTTTTAGAAGCTATGCTAAATAAGTAACCATCGAGAAAAAAAAAAAACTACTTTTATCACCGCTATTCCAAACACAAACTACATCAGTAAAAGTTCAATAAGAGAACAACTCATCAAAAAAAGTTACTTCTACTACTACTGCTATCTTAAACGAACTCAATGATGTGTTTTTGGGAGAATGAGGTGCAGCTTGGAGAGAGGAAGGAGGGACAGAGGAAGGGCAAAAGGGTAAAAAGAGGTGGGAGGACAGCATGATGAGGGGGATTGCATGCGTCTCGATTTGAAGACAATCCATTATTTTGATTGTAATTTTTTTAAAGGGAAAAAAGGGAGTTTAGTATATTTTATATTTGGATTTAATATGAAAAGGATATTACTATATTAGTGGTAAATAAATGGTACTAGTACTCGTAGGAGTGAAAGTAGGGTTGCGTATAGGAAAAAGAGGAGGAGGCGATGATATGATGAAGGGAACTGACAGGCACACATAGATACTGAGGGAGAGTTGGTAGTAATTGGTATATGCTGAGTTGATGACAATTACTCTTTCTCTCTCTCTATCTCTATTCTTCACTTGACACGACCTGGGATTTGATGCCACATGACCTGATGTGACCACCTTATCTGTTTTTTATTTTTCACATTTACTTCCATCCAAAACTCCCCCTTTCACTCCCTTAATTGTCTCCTTTTCTTTCATTATTGGGTTAACCTGTGTTTTGTCCTTTGCGGGCAGTTTCTCTGGGAAGGGTTAAAAATAAAGCACTTTGGGATCATTATATTGGATCTGTTTGAATTAGCGGTTAGAACAGTGGTTTATTTTCCATCTAATATTTTTAAAAAGCTTAGTAGGAAAAAATCAGGTAGTAAAAATGATTTATGTTTGGATTGATGGTAGTAGAAGTGGCGAAACCCACATCGAAAGTTGAAAGCTTTTTGAGAAAGGAAAAAAAAAAAAAACTACCCCATTAAGAGCTTTTGTTTAAAAAAAATTCAGTGAACTTAAAACTCAACTCAATACTCCACTTTTAGGTTTTTTTTTTTTTTTTTACTGCTATTTTTTTTAACTCTAAGCTACTTAAAGCTTTCTCCAAATAAGATCATTATCCGCATTATTTTTTTAAGTTGCAAATTTGTCCTTCAAAATTTTAAATATAACTTTTAAAAAAAAAAAAAAACTAGAAGATGTTACATAGACTTTTGGCATTTTGGTTTGAGGACATGGAGGGAGGGAGGGAGGGAGAAATTTTTATTTTCATTTTTATTAAATAGCTCATATAAAATTTTTAATATTCTAAAAATACACTCTCAATCAAAAGAATATTCTTACCATTAGTAGCAATTTTGTCAATATCCCCAGGGACGCTTCCCTCTCATCCCCTCCCCTCAAACTAAACAAGGGTGTGTTTGATTTGAGGGAAATGGAGGAGAAAGAAATTTTTCACTTCATATTGATTAAATTTCCTATAAAAACTTTTCAATATTTCAAAAATATACTCTCAACAAAAAAATATATATATTCTTCTCATTCATAACAATTTGATAAAAGTCCTCCCTCATATCCCCTCCTCTCAAACTAAAAACATAGGTAAATTTTCACTTTAAAAAAATGATATGAATGACATATAGACTAGAATCTCAGTAAATTTGATCGATTAAAGGTGAGAATTAATTTAACATAACTTTTCAAAAAAAAAAAAAAATAACTCTTCCTGAATTAAATTACCTATTAAAAAACTTTCAAGTAAAATTATCCTCGGTGGAAAAACTTCAGCAACAGGATTGAACCTTGAGCCTTCATGATTAAGTGTTTCGAATCCAAAAAGCTTCACTCAATTCTTCCCTTCTTTTAAAACTTCGTATTCACCCTCCGTCTTATAAAACATACAGGACTTTGCTGGAGCTATCAAGTATACTAGAATCAGTATGGACACCTGTTATGCTTTTGGGTGGAAATATAAAAATTTTAATTTTAATAGAGATCATACCCACATTCAATTTAGGCTGTCTATTATGAAAAAAGATTCCTCATAGTTAACTATTTTTAATACTCTTTTATGCTCTATGAGATAAAGTTAATCTCACGTATTTACCTCATTTTACTGTCAAATCGCCTAAAATAAGCTACTGTAAACGTACTACTCAGAGTAGATCGAAAGGCATAGTGTAGTTCTCTCTTTGTTATCTCATCTGAGGTAACAGTACTCTGCAAAGACATCTAACAGCAAGGGGTTTCGTGCCTTTTTGGATTAGCAGTGGAAGCTATTTTTTTTTAACCTGATTTACGGTAAATGAAATAAGTATGTGAGAAAAATTTTATCTCAAATTAGATGAACTTACTTTTTAAATGTCAACTAAAACAGACCTGAAATGGAGTTATGCCCACAAGGGCGGTTCAACGTAGGAATAGCTGCTTTCTCCTTGTCATCTAATTTTTTAAAAAAGAATATATAAACTAAAGTTCATTCCCTTAACAAGAGATACAGATCAAAGAGAAAGATAACAAACTTCCTTCGCCAACCAACACCTCAAATCCCAAAAGATGGAAGATCATCACTGATGCAGAAATTTCAGTCAATCCTGTGAGCTAATTAGCTGCTAAACAAGATAATTAACTTCTTTATGTGTATGAGTATATGACTAATCAAAACCAGCCAATCCCTAGCTATGAACCAAAAGTCTAGCTTCATGGACCAATCTTATATCATTAAACGAGTGATTTGTGTCATAACCCTTAGTAAGCATGTTTGCCCCAAAATATCAACACGTAACCAAGGTCTATTGGTATTTGGAATGTGTAATATGGATCCAGTTTCCCTTCCCACCCTTTGGATCAACAGGGGAAGGTTTTTTTATCTAGATGGTTCATATTTAATTTTTTTAATTGTTGATTTTAAATGAAAAAATTATTTTTTTAAAAAAAATATGTTAGTTGAGAGATTATCTTTGTTTTAGATTCTCTAGCCATTAAAACAATTTTTGTAAAAAAAATATAGACTGTCCAAATGGAAAAAACTTCTCCTACTCACCTTTTGGATGAGTAAGGAAACTGGATCTGTGTAATAAACCTCCTGTCTAATTATGATTTGGGGTGCCTTAAAATTCATTAAGGGCTAATCTAGATGTATTTATCGATTTTGGCACTTTTGGGGTGGCTACAGAACTTCTTTAAACTCAGATATTATACCACTTTTGTGTTATTTATAATTCCCTTTTAACTAAATCACATATATTAACCAACGGGGGTTGGTACAAGTGGTAGCGGTTGTCGCTTAAATAAGGTTAGTTAGGATGTAAAAAAATTTGGGAGACTCACCCACATGCCAGGGTGTTCGGATCGGATTAGTCGGGGCAAAGCTCGGATCGGATGGGCAACCTTAGGAAAAAAAAAATCACACATATTAAGAAGATATGGTTAGCTTAATGATTATAGGATAAATTTTCAACTTTTCTTTTATTTATGAATAAGTATATTTCAACTCTTTATTCACTCTATATTTTCACTGATACAATTAATGATGACAAAATTGTCACAGTCTTATTTATCGTTTGAAAGATGACTTATAAATAAAACCTAATTTTTTTATCAAAAATGACTTATAAATGAGACCAGAATGGTATATAGATCAAAATAAACCTTCTAATTAGTCCATACCTAGAGCTGTGGCTACTAGGCTTGGTATATTCTGATATTCCTGGGGACTTCCTTGTTCAACGACGTAAATTCTTATTTTGTCATGTTGTAGCATGATGCTCAATGATATGCCGATACTCGATACGTGTTATTGGATGAGGTAGATCCAAATGTATCATGTAATACTCATAACTATTTATCAATTTAACTACTGCATATTATTTAAATTATTTTTTAGATATTCAATTATGAAATTTCATAATATCTTATTTTGTACATTGCCAATTAGTGAAAACTATTCATCTTTTTTTTTTTTTTTTTTTTTTACTAGGCATAGGTATCCTCTTATCATAGGCAATCATATTCGAGACACTATCGAATACTAAATTTGACATTTCTCCCGTGAAAATTTGAACCTTAATTTGCTACATTTGTTAGGGTACCTTTGAGGAACTAACCCTTTCACTAGATCCAATTCCATTTGTAATTATTTATTAATTTAATCTACTACATTTTTTGAGCATATGCATCCGATATCATAACCTACCTCCTTTTAAACTCCGTTTGTAATTATATATCAATTTAATCTACTTTTTTTTTTTTTTGGCATACGCATCCAGTACCATAACCTACCTCTTTTTGACTCGGAGGGTTACTAATGCCACCTGCTCTATTCACAGCCTCTAACTGAGGACCTGTTTATAGAAAAACGAATACCTTATCACTCGATCCCGGTGGGTATTAATCTTCTGCGTTTTATTGAAGGTAGTGGATGGAGACCACATGTTGTTGGGCCACTAGCTCATTTTCTTTACAAAAGGAAAGCTTCAAGGCAAGCCTTAACTACTGGGCTTATTTAATCAAAAAAAAAAACTATTGGGCTTACACAAAGTGGACTCCATTAAACTTAAGGCCCATAAAACCTAAAAAAATGAAAAAACAACGAAGATAATACTTGTTCTTGAACTCAACTGCCAAAGGGGTTGGACACTCTCACCAAAGGGAGGAGTTCGATACTGGAGTTGGTCAAGGCGCTAGGGGAGGTATCCTAACTCCTAGGTGCCTAGATTAACGCCTAAGGGCAATAGACGGCTCGTCATGCCTAACTTTCGTCCTTCCCTTAGATCGTGGGTAAGGGTGGAAACAGGTCAAGTCAGGCCAGGCTTCACCCTTAACAGGTCAGGCCTGTTATGCAAGGAAGTGGCTTGAGCCTGGCCTATGGCATTACTGAGGCTAAAATTTTGGCTGGCTGGCTCCCGCAATGGCTTGTTAAGAGGCTTGTATTTTTTACAAGCAAAAAACAAGCCAGATGTAAACAGGCCGACAACAGACCTAACGTAAAACAGCCTCGGTATACAATCGAAAACGGTTTTAACGTAAATGCGTAAAAACAGCTTGAGTGAGGAAATTGATTTAGGGACTTAGGGTTCTTGGTTTGAAAAGGGCAAAAAAGGGGGGCTTTGAGTGAGGGAGGGTGGGGGATATTAATTAATATATTTTTTATATAAAAAAAACAAATTATTCATAACAGGCATGGCTGTCGGGGCTAAAAGGCCAGGCCAAGGCTGTTTGTCTACCTTTTAAGACAAAGCGGTAGCCTAACCTTTTACCGACAGTTTGACAGGCGACTGTGCTTTTAATGTCGCCAGCCACGCGCCCTGACCTATTTCCCTTGATGTGGGTGAACCAAACCCTTTTCCTAAAATTTTTATATAAAAAAATAATAATACTAATTTCAAAGATATGTCGGTCCTGCATGGCAAGATAAAGCTAACCAAAAGTCACGTGCAATTTTGGTGGTGCACGTGCAGCGCCGCGTAATATTGTTCACTGTTGAGTCATGGGCGGCACTACAGCACGTGCGGAGGAAGTAGCAAAGGAAGCTTAGAACGCCCCAATTTTCCGCCCCAATTCACTATTCCTTTTTAATTTATATACCAACTTATTTGAATTTAAATTTAAATCTTATTACTTTAAATCACATGATAAGGACTTGACTATAGTAGTATATAGAATTCACACTACTCCCACTATAATAATAAAAAGGCAATCTATTTTGTTCTTCGATGACACTTCTATTACAATTATAATATCAATCCAATGTATCGTTTTAAGATAATATTAATTAAAAAATGTGTAAATGTAAAAAATAAATTCTGATTTTTCTTTTTGGAATATCATGTTATTTAATCACACATGATCATGTATATTTTTTATATGGGTCTATGTTTGAAGGATAATATTTTAAAAATACATTTGGCTATGTGTGATTGGGTAACTTAACATGATAAATATAAAAAACTTAATCAATTTTTTTTTTTTTATTTTAAAAATATCGTGTAACAAAATATTTGGTGGTGAGGGGTTTAATTTAAGGTAAGTGTCATGTTAGTGAATAAAAGCATTGTGGCTTTAGTCAACTTTGCAAAGGGCCTCACATGATGGCTGACAAATGACAACCCTCACTGCCTTTCTCACGTGCTTCATGGTCCCCACCAATCCTAACATCTATTCCAAAACCTTAAAAATAAAAAAAATGTAAGATAACATGAATTTTTTTTTATTTTTAAAAAAATTGAAAGATAATGGATTTACTTTATTTTTTTTATTTTTTTCCCCTTAAAAGAGGGGGTTAAAAATAGAATTAATGATTGAATAAAGGAGGGTAATGGTTAACAGTAAACACTTTATCCGCTTTACGTGAATGCATTAACATGGGGATTAGAGTCCCATGACCTCTGCCCAAGCCACTTGCCTCCTCTTTTTCATCCCCGGCTTTATTGCCAACATCAACCAATAATCGTCATGAGATATTCATTATTTATAAATGGGTTAAAATATATTTGATACTTTTAAATATATTTTTTAAATATATCTAGTATTTTAAAGTATTTTTGTTGTGCATTTGGCATCATAAAGTTTTTTTTAAGGCGTTCAATGCCAAAATATTTTTCGAACTATATTTTATGATACTATATGTCTCTAGAAAAATACTTTGAGATTCTTGATGTACATTAATTCTTTATAGAATCATAAATAAGTCCTTATTATAACTCCATTTTAACTAAATCTTACATTTAAAGAGATGGGAATCAAGTCATTAAACATATTTTTAAACTAATAATTATTTTTATAATTTTACCCTTATTGTTTTATCAACAACATTGATAAAGAAACTTACTTCAAAATGCGAGAGTTAATAAGTGCTTGAGTATTGTAATTAATTAATTTACCCAAAGTTAAGGATGAGAGATGTATAAGAAGGGTTAAATGGGATGTTGTATTTGTCTTGGAAGTGAAAAAATTACTAGTCTATTCTAACTACTCATTGATCGGCTTGTGCAATTTTCTTAGGATGCAATTGGTTGGTGTATCACAAGTTCGGTCAATATAATGGTAAATCAAGCAAAATTAATCCCATTGGCAATTCCTCTTTTAGCTCGAGAAAAATAAAACGCAAATCTAGTTGAATATATAAATGAGACATTCAAAAAAAGAAAAAAGAAATTCCAAGTTATATACCGAACTAAAGCGCGCCTTCGTCACTAATCTCGACGGCGTATCCATGTCTTGTAAGAGTAATACCAATTCATACTTAAAATACAAGTTGTGCCCAAAGCTAAAATTGAAATCCTATCTTCCCTGGGCTTGATATTTGATGAAGGAACATCAATTTGATATATAGTGATGTTCGAAAGCATCATATAAGCATTACCCACAAGTGGAATTTTCCCATTCTTTTCCATATTGGGCAACCGAAGTGGGATCATTGACAAAATTGCCTCATTTACAAGCAAGTCTTTCACGAAATCAAGACCATCTTGAGTTATTACCAAGCATGGAAGATTGGTCGGTGGGCTGATTCTGAGCATACAAAGGAATCAAAGAAGAAGCTAATAGAAGTAGATATAGAGAAGGCACCATTTTGGTTTCTAGGTTGCAAAATCTGGAGGTGGTTCCTTGACGCAAAGATGATAGAAGGTGCGAGAGAGGCAGTACAAAAATCTCTCGACTTGTCTTTGGTAGGGGAAAAATGCAGCCGTCGAAGTGAAACGGTGTCGCATGTTATAATTTGTCCAGATCCCATTTTAACCCCAAACGGCGTCGTTTCTCCGCAGAGGACGGAAGAGAATATTAAGCGCAGTGAATGGAAGCCGAACCCCTCTTTTTCATCCCCGGCTTTATTGCCAACATCAACCAATAATCATCATGAGATATTCATTATTTATAAATGGGTTAAAATATATTCGATACTTTTAAATATATCTAGTATTTTAAAGTATTTTGTTGTGCATTTGGCATCATAAAGTTTTTTTTAAGGCATCAATGCCTAAAATATTTTTCACAGCTGAAAAAATATATATTTTATGATACTATATGTATCTAGAAAAATACTTTGAGATTCTTGATGCACATTAATTCTTTATAGAATCATAAATAAGTCCTTATTATAACTCCATTTTAACTAAATCTTACATTTAAAGAGATGGGAATCAAGTCATTAAACATATTTTTAAACTAATAATTATTTTTATAATTTTACCCTTATTGTAATTTTTTTTTTATCTTTCTCTCCATTTACAAATCATTTTTTTTTTTTTATCTCTATCCCCTCTTTTAATTTTTCTAATGAAAATTAAATAAGGGTGAAATTGAGAAAAGTAATTAATAATCTGTAAAATGAACTTATATAGAAACAAAAATGTCTTCACAATAGACTTATAATATATATTAGAGTGGTAATACATATAACTCATACACAACTTTCATTCTAAGCTCATGCATTGCTATAGTCTATCTATATATAGTTAAATTTACCTCTTTACGAAGAATATACCTAATTCACCTTTCATCCAAATTGCAATTACTTAATTAGTCCTTTGATACTTACATGTTTTGATTGGCCATGAAGAGTTGGTTTTGTGTTATATACATAACTATGAGAGAAATTTTGTCTCACACAACATAAAAATTATTTTAAAAAATGATTTATTCTAAAAATGATGCTCCACACATTTTAACATTGTAATTTTAGAAACAAGCTGAATGCACATCTTTGTTGTGAGCATGGTACATAAGTAATAGTGTATCTGTATTCAAGAGTCAACGTCTCGATAAATGTATTCTGTAGCATTCTGACCTTATACTAATTAAGACGCTCCGAGTAATTATAGTATGACTCTGACTTCACAATGAAAGCACCGACATGATGATCATTTTGACCTCTATTAATTAAAACGCTTTGTAAATGCTGTAACGCTCGTTTTTCAATGAAAGCACTAATATAATGAGCATAATTTCAATAGAAAAAAAAACAGAGAGTCTTGTAAATAAGCAAGTCGTTCACTCTGATATCTTTAGACGTTTAAACCCCCACTTTTAAGATTAAAAAAATTCTTGATACGAGACTTATAGCATATTAATGAGTTGGTTTTGTGTCATATACATAAGTATGAGAGAAATTTTGTCTCATAAAACGTAAAAATTATTAGAAAAATGATTTATCCTAAAAATGATGCTCAACACATTTAAATGTTGTAATTTTAGAAAAAAGTTGAACGCACATCTTTGTTGTGAGTATGGTACATAAGTAACAGTGTGTCTACATTTAAGAGTCAACGTCTCGGTAAATGTAATCTGCAGCATTCTGACCTTATACTAATTAAAACGCTTCGAGTAATTATAGTATAACGTTGAATTCACATTCAAAGCACTGACATAATGATCATTTTGACCTCTATTAATTAAAACAAAACTCTCCGAGTAATTATAGTATAACGTTGAGTTCACATTGAAAGCACTAACATAATGATCATGTGACCTCTATTAATTAAAACGCTTTGTGAATGGTGTAACGCTCGTTTTTCAATGAAAGCACTGATATAATGAGCATAATTTCAATAGAAAAAGAGAGTCTTGTAAATAAGTAAGTCTTTCCCTCTATGATATCTTTAGACCTTTAAACCCCCACTTTTAATATTAAAAAAATTCTTGAGACGAGACTTATAGCATATTAACGAGTTGGTTTTGTGTTATATACATAAGCATGAGAGGAATTTGGTCCCACAAAACGTAAAAATTATTAAAATAATAATAATTTATCCTAAAAATGATGCTCAACACATTTTAATGTTGTAATTTTAGAAAAAAGCTGAATGCACATCTTTGTTGTGAGTATGGTACATAAGTAACAGTGTCTCTACATTTAAGAGTCAATGTCTCGGTAAATGTATTCTGCAGCATTCTGACTTTATACTAATTAAAACGCTCCAAGTAATTATAGTATAACGTTGAGTTCACATTGAAAGCACTGACATAATAATCATTTTGACCTCTATTAATTAAAACAAAACTCTCCGAGTAATTATAGTATAATGTTGAGTTCACATTGAAAGCACTTACATAATGATCATTTGACCTTTATTAATTAAAATACTTTTGTGAATAGCGTAACGCTCGTTTTTCAATGAAAGCACTGATATAATGAGCATAATTTCAATAGAAAAAGAGAGAGAGTCTTGTAAATGAGTAAGTCTTTCCCTCTATGATATCTTTAGATGTTTAAACCCCCACTTTTAAGATTAAAAAAATTATTGAGACGAGCGAGTTGGTTTTGTGTTATATACACAAGTATGAGAGAAATTTGGTCCCAAAAAACGTAAGAATTATTATATAAAAAAAAAAGATTTATCATAAAAATGACGCTCAACACATTTTAATGTTGTAATTTTAGAAAAAAGCTGAATGCACATTTTGTTGTGAGCATGGTACATAAGTAACCGTGTATCTGTATTCAAGAGTCAACGTCTCGATAAATGTATTCTGCAGCATTTTGACCTTATACTAAGTAAGACGCTCCGAGTAATTATAGGGTAACTCTGACTTCACAATGAAAGCACTGACATGATGATCATTTTGACCTCTATTATTAAGACGCTTTGTGAATGGTGTAACGTTCGTTTTTCAATGCATGCACCGATATAATGAGCATAATTTCAATAGAAAAAAAAAAGAGTCTTGTAAATAAGCAAGTCGTTCACTTTATAATATCTTTTGAGGTTTAAACCCCCATTTTTAAGATTAAAAAAATTCTTGATACAAGACTTATAGCATATTAATGAGTTGGTTTTTGTTATATACATAAGTATGAGAGAAATTTTGTCTCACAAAACATAAAAATTATTAGAAAAATGACTTATCCTAAAAATGATGCTCAACACATTTAAATGTTGTAATTTTAGAAAAAAGCTGAACGCACATCTTTGTTGTGAGTATGGTACATAAGTAACAGTGTCTCTACATTTAAGAGTCAACGTCTCGGTAAATGTATTTTGCAGCATTCTGACCTTATACTAATTAAAACGCTTTGAGTAATTATAGTATAACGCTGAGTTCACATTCAAAGCATTGACATAATGATCATTTTGACCTCTATTAATTAAAACAAAACTCTCCAAATAATTATAGTATAACATTGAGTTCATATTGAAAGCACTGACATAATGATCATTTTGACCTCTATTAATTAAAACGCTTTGTGGATGGTGTAACGTTCATTTTTCAATGAAAGCACTTGATATAATGAGCATAATTTCAATAGAAAAAGAGATAGTCTTGTAAATAAGTAAGTCTTTCCCTCTATGATATCTTTAGACCTTTAAACCCTCACTTTAAAGATTTTAAAAAAATTCTTGATACAAAACTTCTAGCATATTAATGAGTTGGTTTTGTGTTATATACACAAGTATGAGAGAAATTTTGTCTTACAAAACCTAAAAATTATTTTTTTAAAAAATGATTTATCCTAAAAATGATGCCCAACACATTTTAATGTTGTAATTTTAGAAAAAAGCTGAATGCACATCTTTGTTGTGAGCATGGTACATAAGTAACCGTGTATCTGTATTCAAGAGTCAACGTCTCGATAAATGTATTCTGCAGCATTCTAACCTCATACTAATTAAGACGCTCGAGTAATTATAGGATAACTTTGACTTCACAATGAAAGCACTGACATGATGATTATTTTGACCTCTATTAATTAAAACACTTTGTGAATGGTGTAACGCTCGTTTTTCAATGAAAGCACTGATATAATGAGTATAATTTCAATAGGAAAAAAAAAAAGGAGAGAGAGTCTTGAAAATAAGCAAGTCTTTCACTCTATGATATCTTTAAACGTTTAAACCCCCATTTTTAAGATTAAAAAAATTCTTGATACGAGACTTATAGCATATTAATGAGTTGGTTTTGTGTTATATACATAAGTATGAGAGAAATTTTGTCTCATAAAACGTAAAAATTATTTTAAAAAAATGACTTATCCTAAAAATGATGCTCAACACATTTAAATGTTGTAATTTTATAAAAAAGCTGAACACACATCTTTGTTGTGAGCTTGGTACATAAGTAGCAGTGTATATGTATTCAAGAGTCAACGTCTCGATAAATGTATTCTGCAGCACTCTGACCTTATACTAATTAAAACGTTTTGAGTAATTATAGTATAACTATGATTTCACAATGAAAGCACTAACATAACGATCATTTTGACCTCTATTAATTGAAACGCTTTGTGAATAGTGTAACACTCGTTTTTTTAATGAAAGCACTGATATGGCGAGCATAATTTCAATAGGAAAAAAAAGTCTTATAAATAAGCAAGTCTTTCACTCTATGATATCTTTAGACGTTTAAACTCCCACTTTTAAGATTAAAAAAAATTCTTGATATGAGACTTAATAGCATATTAATGAGTTAGCTTAAGAATTTTTTCCAAACTAGGAATAATTGAATAACGTTTATTAAAAAATATAATAATGTTGGTTAGAGCAGAAAGAGAGAAGGTTGCAAATTAAAGGAGAGGCATCCAAGAGAGGATTGTAAGGAGGGAAGAAGGGAGTGAAGTTGAGCTGTAAGCATCGTGCAAAAACGTGAAAGCAGGAATTAATAAGCCATGATATAAGGGGGTAGAAAGTACAATCATAATTCCCACTAAAATATTTGTATTAAGTCAGAATTATGAAAACCATCCCTCATTAATTATTAATTAATCACAATTCCCCAAGCATTAAACATTATTAGCTTCCCTTTCTCTGTTGTAAACTTGGACACTATTGGAGGAGTGACAGCGACAAAACCTGCCATTGTTTGATTCTTTTTTTTCTTTCTCTCTTTTTCTTGCAGAGATTGATTCTTTTTTGGGGTTTAATTATTTTTTCTCTTCACGTTAGTTTACCCTTTAATCATTGTTAATTCATGCCTTAATAATGCATCCACCTCAGTCCTTTAAATATTCCTGAAATCTTACCTTAATTGAGCCTT
This sequence comes from Acacia acuminata, assembly GCA_019022655.1. NCBI lineage: Eukaryota > Viridiplantae > Streptophyta > Magnoliopsida > Fabales > Fabaceae > Acacia > Acacia acuminata. The sequence continues at coordinate 732,225 of JAFJYI010000045.1, forward strand.
ATGTGTAAGATTATAATTGGTAAAAACTGATTAATTTGATATGAAGGAGTTTTCATACAAAATTACGTATCACTGCTTAATATAAGATATATTTATTTGATTTGATTAAATTAAGAAAGTTATTTAATATGACATGTATTTTTCTAAAATACGTTATTCATTTTTCTTAATTTTTTCTTCTCTTTCCTCTGTTATTATTAAAAAGGGCATATATCATAAGAGTAAATTAGGAAAAAATGACAAATATGATAATTATATTTTATATTTAGGATCAAGATCAACTCTTTGGATATATCTTATATTGAGAATTGGAGGGAGTATAAATTTATTTTTCCATAAGGATATTGTGATTCTTATCATAAGATATTAAGTAGAGTATTAATTATATTTTTCAAAAATTGACCTAATTTAAAATTTGATGCGTTTTTTTAGTTTCTCAAATTGTAATTCTTGATTTTAAATATCATTAGTCTTATTTATAAGTCATTTTTGACAAAACATTTAGTCATATTTATAAGTTCAGTTTTATGGTAATAAATGAGATTGTGACAATTTTATCCATACTAATTGTATCAATGAAAATAGAGTGAGAAAAAAGAGTAGAAAAATACATATTCATAAATGAGGGCAAATGTGAAAATTTACTCCATAATCATTGAGTTAACTATCTCTCATTGATATATATGATTTAATTAAAAAAGACTTATAAATAGGATCGAGTGGTAAGGATAAATTCAAAAATAAATTAATTTTCAAACAAATTCAATTATTTAACTACTTTCAATTAATTATAGTAAATTAGTGATTAGTGGTGACTTACAGTAAAGATTGGGTGGTATTATATTATCAGTAATTGTATTATAATTTTAAACAATATAAAAGAAGCAAATATAATTCATTTATTTTTCGTAAAATATCAATATTCTTTTTTTGCCAGAAATTAATGTTTTATATTTTTCCGAGTTGCCTTTTTTTAATTAATTGTGCTGCTGCTCAGAGCTGATTCCTTTATAGACGACCACCACATGATTATTATTCATTTCAATCAACTAAAAATTAAACACCTGTAATTATGCCCATTCTTTTATTTTCCGATGTCACGTGAATTATTATTAATACTCAATTTTGGACTCGTTATTGTTCCTATTTTCAACCCCCTTAATTAAATTAACCACCTTCACCTCAAATAATTAATAAATAATAATTGTGTTTTTAAGAAGGTAGATCAATTTGAGGTCTTGCAAGTCCCAGCTGTGTAATGTAATTTGAAATTTGTTTATTTTACGCGTTAACAAAAAGTCATCAAGCCCCTTATCGGAATTATTAATTATCTTAAGAGTAATTTGCAATAAGAGGATTATAATGTAAATAACTAATGCCAAATTAATTTATAAAGTAACAGTAATTGACCACTATCTCCCTTTTTTAACCCTTAAAATGGATAAAATTAAAGTTCATTTTTCGTTTATGGTCAATTTCTATCACAAACATATAATTATTCAATAAACTCATTGGACACATTCACAAAAAAAGAAAAACTCATTTGTTGCATTTTCTATTTATTTTATTTCTTTGGCCAGAAGACATTTTCTATTTAGTATCATAACTAAATATTATTACAAATTACATAAAACTAATTAACATTGCCCCGTGCAACATGCAAGGATGTTTTTCTTTTTCCTGTTTAACAGGCATTTTCTTTTCTTTTCTTAGCAAAAGGTTTAACATGTATTTTCAAATTCGTAAATATATAATAGGAAAAAATTCTTTATTAGTATATAAAAGCATAGTCAAAAATATTAATTCATTAAAATTGTAAGACATAGACAGACACTCAAGCGTGCTTTTTTACCAAAGATTTTGTGGTTCTATATATAATTAAATATAGTATCACTACAAAAAAAAAAAAAAAAATGCGTTGGATCAAAAAGATGGAAATTACCGATAAAAAAAAAAATCCGTCAGAAATTATCGACGGAATGTTGTTGGTAATTATTTGAGACATAATTTTATCGGTAATATGATCAATGACGGAAATTACCAACGAAATTCCATCGGTAATATCTTTTACCATGGTTTTTTCTGCGATAGACTATTTCTGTAGGAAATCCCATTACCAACAAAATTTAATTGGTAATTTCTGTCTCAAATCAAATTACCGATGGATTTTGTAGTAATTTTCGCCGGTAATTCGATGTTTTTTGTAATGGACATGGAGCTAAAATAAATAAATATATTTCTTGAATTTATGTTATACACCATTGTACACTCTACCAAATGAGTACCCTTGCTTCCCAAATTGGCTAAGTTGTCCTCTTGGCGGACAAAGTTATTCATTAATTTTCCTAAATACAGAATAGTGTAAAGAAGAAGATAAAAAAAAAAAAAAAGCAATTAAAAGAGTAAAGAACCTAACATTAATTAAATTAAATGAAAGGGATTCAATGTTCATGAAGGAAATTAAAGTCAAAATTTCAAATACTATAAACAAAAAAAAAATTACAAGTATATTGAATGAGTTACATTGTATTTAGACTTAAAAATAATAATGCTGAAATATAAATGAAATAAATTAGCTATTAGCTTCTAATAGTAATAATATCCTGTGGAATAAATAACTTACCATAACTAAATAAAAAGGAAAAATAAAAAATAAAATAAAAACTTCTGCGGCAATAACTTTACAGAACTTGCAAGTCACTTACTATTATTATATCCATATATCTCTGCATGGAAAAAGATGCTCCAATATTGCTTAAATTACAATATTGCCACTGCTTTAGTCCTCAAAACCCCACCCCTCCCAACCTTCACTTTCACACAAACACATACACAGAAAGAGAGTCCCCATTCTCTTTAATTACAGCAACCTCTCATTTTTCTCACTCCTTTCTTCTTCTTTCTACAATCATACACATTATTCGTTCATGGAAGTGCCTCAATACTTTGTCGGTGCCTACTTTGGCTCCGGAGGCGACCATTTCTCTCCGGAAAAGCGCCATTCCGACCAGAAGCCCACCACTGAGCCTTTTGCCGTTGACGACCTCCTCGACTTCTCTCATGCCGACGCTATCATGTCCGATGCTGCTTTCATTGATAATGTCGCTGGAAACTCCACCGACTCCTCCACCGGCACTGCTGTTTATAGCTGCAACTCCTCAATTTCCCGTGTCGATAATAATAACCGTTTCTCAACCAACTTTGCTCCTCGTCCCTTCGGCGATCATCAGTTACCCGGCGAACTCTGTGTGCCGGTGAGTCTTTGGTTTTATCGCTTACTAGTGGCTGCCATTCGTTTAAGTTTAAATCATAACTCATCTATTAGAATTACCGGAGGTTTTTTATTTTCAGCTTTCATTATTTGTCGGTTTGTGAATTTTTACCTTCTGGTTGAGTTTGTTCTTTTACGTGAAAATGTGTAATGAAATTAATTGTTTGAATTCGACAATGGAAGTTTGTCTTGATTGATTGAGGGATTTGTTATTGCAGTATGATGACATGGCGGAACTGGAATGGCTATCGAACTTCGTGGAAGACTCGTTCACCGCACAAGACGAGCTGAAAACACTCCACCTTCTATCCGGCGCTACCACCGCTTCCGCATTTAGCGCCAAACCTCAGACTCCAGAATCTTCCTCCTCTTCTGAAACCCTCCCGCCTTTTGCTCCCGATGCAGCTCGCAACGCCCCGTTTTTCCACCCGGAAACTCCTTTACCAGGCAAAGCTCGGAGCAAGCGTTCACGCGCCCCTACTGGCGATTGGTCAACTCGCTTCCTCCATCTCGTTACAGCACCACCGCACAACCACTCGACCACGACGGAGGCCAAACCAGTGCACGGTAAGGCGACGACAATGAAGAAGAGGGAGAGCTCAAATTCCAATTCCGATTCCTCAGGTCGGAAATGCCTGCACTGTGCCACCGAGAAGACGCCGCAATGGCGCACTGGCCCGATGGGTCCGAAGACTCTGTGCAACGCTTGTGGAGTCCGGTACAAGTCCGGGAGGCTGGTGCCGGAGTACCGGCCGGCGGCGAGCCCGACGTTTGTGTCGACGAAGCACTCGAATTCTCATAGGAAGGTCTTGGAGCTGAGGAGGCAGAGGGATCTGCAAACGCAGCAGCAGCAGCAGCAGCTGATTAGTCAAGCTTCCATTTTTGGGGTATCCAATGGCGGAGATGAGTTCTTAATCCATCACCATGGTGGTCCTGACTATAGGCATATCATGTAGGGACTGTTAAAGCAGTAACAGTAAATTAGGGTGGAGCTCCAAGCTAAGCGAGCAATCTTTTTATTATTATTCCGGGGAAAAACTTGTGTATTAAAAATTTTTGAATTTTTTTAGGTCCTTCATAATTTAGAACAAATCAGATAATTGGGGGAAATTTGTAGAATTAATCAAGGCCATGAGGGAGATAGGTGAAGAAGAAGAAGCATCATTTATTTGGTTTGTTGAATGCAGCAATCGTGAATTATTTTTGAGCAAATTTGGCAAAAATTGCTGCTTCTTTTTATCCATTTTGTACACCCTTATTCTTGGGTTTAACTGGGTCAGACACTCTCACAAAAAAGGAGGGCATTCAATTCTAGATTTGATCAAGGTGTTAGGGAAAGCATCCTAGGAGTCTACGAAACAACGAGTCTACGAAACAACGGTAACCCAGGTTAAGGTGGAAGCATGTATACTTTTAGTCCTGAATTCCTTACGAAGTGGGTTCCAAGCGCCCTACCTTGAAGCTGTGGGTGGACAACCCCTCTCCTAAAATTTTTATATATATAAAAAAAAAAAATTGTGGGATAACATTGTTAGCAGCCGATGTATTTCTCACAACCAATGGGCCGTGAAAATTACTCCCTCCAATCTTAAATATAAGATAATATTAACTTTTTAAGAGATTAAGGAAACTAATTAAATTACTTTAGATTATTTGTATTTGTATTTTTTTCTCTAAATTAATTAGTTTAACTAATAATATGATATATAATTTAACGATACACAGCATATGATATTTAAAAAATTAACTTTATCTTATATTTAAAACGAAAGGGAAGATTATTTACACAAAACATTTATGTGTGTAATTTATGTGTGTGGTGTGAAGGAGCAATAGTTAATAGAATAATAGTAGCTGTTTTGAAGGACGCAAGTGCGTGTATGGTAGAATAAACATCGGAACTCAAAATCGCGAGGGGATTGCTTCATATCTTATGGATCATAACAAAAACTGCTACATACGCAATATTTTAGAAGAATGACAACTTGTTTTCTTTTTTGTGTTAGCAAGTTGGCCAATTTTGGTTAGTTTATAAGTTATTGTGATCATTCCATAGATGCCCATCATTTGAGGTTGCAAGTTAGGAACTCATCATATAGAAAGGTAAATTACACAAAATAATGGTAGGGAAAATGTTATCTCCATGTATCCTTAAATATAGTAGTTATGTATAGGTGAAAATTAAAATTCTTACTTAAAACTCTTATCAAGTAAAAGGACTTGGATTTGAGTACCAGTATTTTCTATAGTGGTGGAACCATTTACTAGCTGTCCCAGTTGACCTGATAAAATTTTTTAGTGTATATATATATATTAAGTATATACCGGTAATATTTTATTTTGACCAATAATTTGGTCCCAACTAATCTCTTATCTTCTCTATAAGGACAATTTTTGGTTCATTACTTATTAGGTTGTGAGAGAAAAGTAAAATTCTTGTTTTAGATACCTACTGAAAATGTTAGTACCATCTTATATATTATTTTGATTTATAATTCTCGGTCATTATTTATTTGGATTTTCAATGTTATGTGAGATTATTAGTAAATAGTTCAATATGTCTATTTTTTGACCGGAGCTAAAAATATTTCTTGATTTCGCCACTGATCTTCTATGTACAAAATCCAACAAAGTATTGATGTTTTGTATGAAAAAAAAATCAGGTCCTTCTAAATTTTAAAATTATTTAAAATAATTTTTTTTTTTAACGATTTTACCTTGTTAAAATTATGCCGACCAAAGAATTTACTTGTGCTGGAATAGTATATTGTTCTTTTCAAATATGCTTATAATTAAATAAGAGTAAATTTAAAAATATATTTAAAATGTCATAAAAATTCTAAATTATAATGGTATACTCCATCCAGTTCTAAATATAAGATTTATTTAAATTTTTAGAGAGATTAAAGAAATTAAATAAGTTATTTAATCATATCCCATATTATATATTATTATATTTTATATTAGTTTTTCAGTTAAAAAAATGGTTTAAGAAAAAACGATAAATATAAATATTTTAAAATAATTTAACTATCTTTCTTACAACTCTATCAAAAAAAAGTGTTACCTTGATTCTATTTATAGGTCTAAATTAACTAATTTTACATGTTAAGGAGAGTTAGTTAACTCATTAATTATAAGATAAATTTATAATTTTGCCTTTATTAATGATTGGATTCAAAAATTAACAATAAATTATTTTTTATTTATTATTATTAATAAAGACAAAAATATAACAAATGCATTTATTTCTCAAAAACTGAATTTATAAAAAGAATTAAAATTTTTTTTAGTCAAAATAGGATGATAAAGAAGATGTACGTGAGGGGGTGTGAAAAGAGAGGAGTGTGAAAACCGAGGGAGAGGGGAGGGGCATGGGTTTCAGTGAAATGAAGATATAATGAAAGTGAGTGAGCCATCGTAGGGGGCACGTAGTATTCCATCAATCAAACATGAACTAATAAATATTTTTGATTTTTTTTCTAGTGACACTTTAATTTTATTTATAAGTTATTTTTAATTAAATCACAATATTAAAAAAAATAGTTAATTCAAATTTAATTTTTAACTTTATTGAATGAATAGTTTTCAAATTTTTATTTTTTTATTTTTATTAGTATAATTAATATAGATACAATTGCCACAATCTCATTTATTTTCTTAAAATTGGACTTATAATACCAAAATTTTTGGTCAAAAAATATTTATAAATAAGACCATAGTAGTACTTGTTAGTTTTTAAAAAGCATTAAATATTTTTTTCATAATAAGAGTAGTGAGAGAGTAATTATAATTAATAAAGCATATTATATTAGAGTTTATTGTAATTAGTAAAGATGATATTATAAATCACTTGAATTTTAGAAAAATTTAATAATTTTAATCGATTTTTATTAGTTTGTAAAAATTATTAGTTGGTATTTTGTAATAATAAAATAATAAAGAGTAGCATTGAAATGCGTTCAAAATTATAAATAAAAAAGGCCAAACATGGGAATTACATGAAGCAACGTGATAGGAGAGCAGATAGGACATTAAACTGATTAATTAAATTTGAAATTAAAGAAAATTTGGTGAGCCTAGCTTGCCCAGTGGAGGAGCAGAGTCATGTGCGAGTAGAGTCTAGAGTCTCTCGTATAATAAATAAAATAATAATATTTATATGAATGAAACAACTATCTTCACTAATTGAGCCCTCCCCTCCATGTCCACCCGATCCTCGACATTTCCTCTCCTTGGGCCCCACCCCACCCCTCCCTTTCCCTTTCTTCGTCTTCACCTTATACTTAGCCTAATGACATTTCTTTCTCACTTTCCCTTGGGAGAAAGAGAATTTTCGTATGAATATATAATTTTATTCTTCATTTATTATTATATTGAATTTGTTTTTAAGAATATAATGAATACTCATTGTTGTCTTATTTTTTATAAAAGCGTATGAATAGTAATTTTTTCTTTATTTATTATTGTATTGAATTTTTTTTTTTTATAAGAATTTGATAAGCCCAAAGTTGTTTGTTTTTAATTTTTATTGGAATTGTTTGAATTTTTGTTGGGTTTTTTTTTTTCCCTTGGCCTCTCATTCATTATATGAATTGCATTAATTAAAATGTTTGTGATACCTATATTCATTTATTTATTTCTTTTACTTATCTCTCATAAATAAGAACATATTTGGAAAGAATGGTTTGGTCCTTTATATTTTACAGTATCATTTTAGTCCTTAAGTTTGTAAAGTGTGCGTTTGGTCCTTTAATGTTTATCGTTTTTAACTAATTTTAACCACTTTATTAAACCAAATATGCTTATATATTAGTATTTTAATAAATTAATATTTTAAATCCTATTAATTGGAAAAAATTAATATTTATAGATTGTTTCGTGGTTTTTCACAATTTGTGAAGATTAAATATATTTTTTTGTCGAAGAAAATTAAATATTTTTCAATTAATAGGATTTAAAATATTAATTTATTAAAATAATAACATATAAGCATGCTTATTCAACATTTAATTGTTTAAAGTCATCGCTTAAAATTGTTAAGTCAATATTTTCCATTAAGTCAGACTAACGGTGTTAGCATTAAGGGACCAAACGTGCACTTTACAAACTTAAGGAACTAAAATGATACCAGAGGCAAACATAAAGGAGCAAATGTATACTTTCGCCTATTTGGAAAGAATGATTTATTTCGTAAGACATACTTATCATTTTAAACTAATTTTAACCACTTTTTAAATTGCTTAATTCAATTATTAGACTTTTATTAAAAGAACTGGAAGGAGTATTAAATTAAATTAGAGGTAAAGTTGAAAAGTTGAATTAATTTTGTGGAAGAGTTAATGTAATTTAAGGTTTTTTTTTTTTTTGTCTGTGTGAAATATGTTGAAAATGTCTTATAAATAAGACTTAAGAGGTAAAATTAGGTTGTATATTTGATCTCATTTATAAGCTCAAATTATTAGTACACGTTCCTTCAATTCTAGTATATGATTTTATTATTTATGTTTTGTTTCCTTTATTATTAAAAGTAGCGAGCACAGTGTGGGGTACCTTAGACTCAGTCTCTGTATGTATACCATACAAGAACATGTCACAGTCGTCACATAACTACACTTAATTAGCATGCTGTACCTTTAATTTCCAATTGCTATATATGTCCCAAAATTATTACCCTCAGTACTTGCTCTTAAATTCGCCTCTATTATCCTTGGCAACCCAGTAAGACAAAAATAGAACAACAATACAATAAAAACCAATTATAATTACCATCTTAAAATATGGAAATGAATTATACACTTTTTTTTTTAAAAAAAAAAAAAAAACCAGACTTCTGACGGAAATTACTAATGGAATTCTGTTAATAATTAGATTTCTAAGGGAAAAACCTGTCACAGAAAAAATTGCGACAACGGACATTTTGTCAATTTTTTTTTTTTCTGTTGGTAATTTTGTCCCTAATCTAACATTTTTTGTAGTGGTATCATTTTCTATAAATGGTTAGTGCTTTTAGAAGATGAATCATGTGACTCTGGCAAATGAGAAGATAAAAAAAAAAAAAAAATTAAAGTGAAAGGAAAAGAAAAGAGCTAAAACCGGGAAGCTTTAAATTTTATTTAATTAAAATGATGGCAAAAGGATAGGAATGGCTAATAGACTCTCAAGCTTTTTTCGAGAGAGGAAAAGGAAAAGGAAATGAAAAATGAAAAGAAGGGTACGCACAAAGTACAGTGTGTGTACATATTGAGAGTTTGGTGTGGCTATTGTCGGCAATTTTTTGCTTTTTATAATAAATAATAAATATAAATTAAATTATAAAATATATTTAACAATAATAATAATAATAAAGGGCGTATATAATTGAGCGAGGATGTGCATGTGGGTGATGAAACCAAGCACATGTGCTACGTGACGTGCATGCCTGCCACCTTCCTTATCACACTCTTCACTCTTCCCATAATTATTATTGTTCCGGTCCTAAATATATATGATGTAATTTATATTACAAATTACATTATAAACTAGGACGAAATTAGTGGGGTTAGGGGTGGCCCCCACCCCTAAAATTACAAAAAAGAACCTAAAGTTTTAGAAAATCATATTTCAGTATCATAAAAATTTCAATATCTTCATTTTAGTCCTCCCTAATAGTTTCATGGAAGAGACTAAATTGAAAATATTTAAATTTTTATAGGTTGAAATGTGATTTATTGAAACTTTGGGTTTGTTTCTGTAATTTTTGCCCCTCTTAATTACAATTGTTGGTCCGTCTCTGCTATCGGAAGTAGTAATATACATCAATTCCTATATTTTTTTTTTCTATTTGATAAAAGATGTACCCTTTCAAAGTTTCCATTCTCTCAATAAGAAGACTTTAAGGGTCTGTTTGGCAGGAGGGAAATGAAAGAGAGAGAAAATTTGTATGAGTTGAATTTTAAAAAATTGGAGAAATGAGGTTTTAAAATTTTAATAAAGATAAAATTTAAAGGCGTGAGGTAATAATTTTTCTAATTAGATTTTCATTTTACAAATAAATTGGGTTATATAATCATTTTTTTTTTTCTTATGCCTATTTAATGAATTCAAACGCGCAAAGTGTAGTTTTTTCATGCCAACAATATGGTTTAATTTGTCGATTTGATTCAAAGTTAAATTGGTAGATTATATTATAGGAAACGAAATTCAAAAGAAAAATGAAAAAGGGAAGTGCCATAAGAATAGGACTTTGTAGATTTGTTTGACTCAGTCATCCCTCTTAGCAATATATATATATATATATATATATATATATATTCAATTGACAAATTAGATTAGATCATAGACAAGAGAAGATTGTGTGAATATTTTTGGACCGACAATTATTTTAATTAAATTTCTCTCTTTATAACTCTAAGCCCATTCTGAAGGCATCTTTCCACGTTCTCTTATTCTAAATTACTTTACTATTAAAAAAAAAAAAAAACTTCTTTTTCCCATCATTTCGTCCATTTGCTCTTATTAATTTTTTTTAACCCTTAAATTTTCTAAGTAGTTCAGATATATTCCCATTAAAACCTTTTAGTTTGCAGTATATTTTAATTTTAATGTTTACATGTGTACTCTTCTAGCTATATATGTATATAGACACACGCATATCAGCTGCTATATATATATATATATCTAGCATCTTGTACTTGTAAAATATTTTCAGCTTAATCAAATTAATTTACATTGTAATTTGTAAAGAAAATCGATTTAACGAAATCCCTTTCAGTCCCCATTGTTATAGGTCATTTAATAGAGCAAATGACTAAGCCGCCAAATGAGGTGATGCACAATTTTCTTCATTTTCTGCATTTATAATGCAATTCATCTTTTTAAATATGGATAAATTAAACGTGATTTTTTTTTTCATTTTCAAACAAAATTAAGGACTTATTAACTATTCTCTCCGTTTCTAAATATAAGACATGGTTGACTTTTTTTTGGAGAAATTAAGGAAGCTAAATAAGTTATTTAATCATATCATATGTTATGTATAATTAGATTATATAATAGTTTATAAGTTAAACAAATTAATTTAAAGAAAAATAAAAATACATTAAGGTAATTAAATTAGCTTCCTTATAATTTTCCAAAATATCAATTTTATCTTATATTTAGGATGGAATATTTAGTTTGGAGGTGCCTTATAATCAATAGGGACCAGAAGTACATGGCATTAGTCATCAGTGCCTTAATCAATAACATTGAAGTAATTAATTATAGTGTATTCCGATAAAAATAAGATGATTTTGTAGTAAGGAAAAAAAAAAGAGGTTTATAAGACGATTGTTTTTGCCTTATTTGGAGCAAAAGTGTTGTGAAAAGTAGAGGCATTACAATGGGGCAAAGAGAGAGGTACGGTCAAAATGAGATGTTCATAGAGATTCTACACGTAATCTATAAAGTAAATGAAAATATTTGTTTAATTTGATTAAACCATGGATTAAGGATAAATCAATTGGAATTAGTGTAAATAAAGTTTTGGAATCATCTCACTAACCGAGGCATTCTTTTTCATATCTTAAAGAAGATTAACAAATTCTTTTCATTTTGAAGCCTTGAAGGGGGTGAGAGGTCAAAACCTTAGTAACGTAATGATTAGATAAATTGAATTGCTTGTTTAAGTGTAAACAATATATGCACTCAAATGGGGTCGGTTGAAAGTTTAAGATTCATTTATTATTAATTAAATGGAGGAGGAGTAGTTTAATTAGCAGCATATATACTTTTTTAATCGAATAAGTTAACATTAAAAAAATTGTATATTCTGATTAGAGTAAAATTTACATTTCAAGTATCTTAATTGAAAGTTTGAACTTCATCAATTTCACTATGAGAATTGACTTATTATGAAAATTCAACTTGAAAGTCAAATATTGGACGTTAATAGAAATAGACTTATATAAGAGTTACATTCTCTATAACAGTTCAGAGATGAAAATTGAACAGTGTAATGTTTCAAAATTCATTACCAAAACTCTTTGGGAAAAAAATAAATTAGCTAAAACAGATTAATTATGAAAAAAATCACAAGTTATTATTTTTTTTTGATCGGAAAGCTATTTATATTAATACTAAAAATAGGTACAATATCTGGATACAAGTAAAGCCAGATCCAGTACAACAAAATACATCAAAGACAAAAACAACAACAAAAACAGCCAAATCACCGTACATAAAATATTTAGAAGTAGAAGTAGAATCATAGACAAAGCAGCCTCCTCAATATCTAGGGTTAGAAGTGACAACGAAGAAGGTGATGGTTGTAAAACCCACCCAAACGGGCACACCTCCTTATAAGCATTAGGCGCAACGAGAAGCGGTATGCAGTACCCCATATTGGGGTTAAGAACACAAAAAACCCAACCTCGACGTAAGAAGACCCATGATGTCCAAGAAATCTTCGCTCCTCTCGTTGAATCGAGATCACGGTGACCTTGGCCACACAACAAGCAACGCCTCTTTAGATGCCCCCAAGAACGCAGATCCGAACTACCAAGGGAGAGTCGGATCTTATAACGTTCATAAAGGCGTCCATCAAGAGGAATTGACCGTAGATCTTACGGATCTGCTTATTTCATAAGACAAAAACACCACCGGACAACTCGGTAACACGAAAAGTAATAAAAAAACGAGATAAATCTCACCTCCACGGATCGGATCCGGAGAGGAGAGGAAAGGGCTCGCCATAGGGACGAGAGAATGCCACGTCTGACAGAACTCTGAGGGAGAGGACCATAGATCAAGAATCTGGACTCCAAAACACCTGGACCGCAGATCAAAGATGTGGACTCACAACAACCACTCGGACTCTGCCCGTAGCACAAAGGCGGTGGTCGTCGGCGGCTTGTGTGTAAGGCACAAGCCGCCGGCGATGGAGCATGCGATGAAGAAGATGAAGTGCGAGAGAGGAGGAGAGAAGGAGGAGAAAAGAGAGGAGGGGAAAAAACGTATGCATTCACAAGTTATTATTCATTCAACAAAAATGCATGAGGTGGCTAGGCAATGTTTTAGATTCAAAGGGGTAAAAACTAAGGAGTTGAGATTATCAGTAGGGTCAAACTCACAATCTGTCTTGTGTAAAAAAAAAAAAAAAAAAAAAAACCTCACAACCTATCATATATCTAGAATTTTGCTTCATGACATTAGGTTATAATGTCATTGACTGTGTGTAAAGTTGAGTCAATTAGTTGGAAAATACCTTTTGTTTATTGTATAACAAAACTAATAAAAAAATTTGAATGTATTGTGCGTTCAGAGAAAATGCTAGTGGACTATATGGATTCAACTAAAATCAATTCACAAAACTGATTAGATATAATAAAATTTGGTAACATCATTATATGTTCGGTTCTAAATATACGACATAGTTTATTGTACAAATTGTACTAGATACTATGTACTATATTTAAGATAGGATGTAATATTAGTTAACTAGATCATGTGGACCTACTTGGATATATAACAATGACTTCACGTGGGTAAGGATAATAAAATGTGTGATTTTATTCAAATAGCACCAGGTTCTGATTCGAAGTGGGTGAACATGACATATTGATCTGGCACACACACTGGTTAATTATAAACAAGTTATTTAGATAATAATAATAACAATGATAATAATAATAATGTACAGTAGAGAGCTAGACCTATGCGTGCACAATTCGATGCTACATATAATACAAGAAGGATAGCTTCAAATTCAGAAATAAATAGAATCAAGTATGTATGTATATATATTTAATTCTTATTGTAGCATCGACTAGCTAGCCTATATCTATAATTATATTATATTTACACCGAAAAGTTTTGTGTTTGAATCACTTTGGCAATTGCCAAGAAAGCAAATGGCTTCATCGTCTTTGTGAGATTTTGTATTACTATTTTATTTATATATAAGTATAAATAACTGAAATGTCCATGCCCTAGCTGTAATGTCATTTGACTATAGTTCCATAGGTAGCTAATAGCTATACTATATTTCGTATGACCACAAGAAACTCAATTATTATATTGTTGTGATGCACTGTCATTTAACTACTTAAGCAATAATTATAATTAAACTGCCGAATCCTTTGTGGTCGAGTGGTCATCACAATAATTAAGTTTTAATTGTGGTGATATGTATAAATGAATAAATTATAAAGACAAGTCTTTCGAATTAGCATATGTTTGTGAATTGTACGTGCGTGCATGTGTAAAAGAGACCAAGGCAATTTGCTTTCTAAAGAAAATGATGATTCATAGACACGACGAATCAAAGTCTTCACATTTTCGTGGAGAGAGTTTCATAACTATTTTATTAGTATTATTATTTAACACTGTATGATGAGAGGTTTTCTTTTTTTTGGTCAAATGTATGATGAGATGCTCACTAAGTCATCGTTCAGAAACTATAAAAATTATAGGAAAAATTGACAAGGATTACATAGGAAATTGTATTCTGATTTATAGCTAGGAAATTGTATTCTGAATTATAGGAATCCCTGATTTGTAGGGATTATGAATAATCTTTATTAATAGTCATTATTAGTCATTATGAGCTATTACTATTGAGGCTCTCTTATCTTCTATATATATGTAACGTTTGTATATGAAATATAGGACACAACATTCATTCTTTCCATTCTGTCGAGTCACATGGTATCATAATTAATTATGAATATAAGTTTGTTCAAGAAATTGATTTAATTATAAGAGATAATCACAATGATTGTTAATTACATACTTGCAGATTGATTCTTATACAAATTCAAAGTATATATATGATGGAGTTTAGCTTTAGATGTATACTTCGAGAATTGTCTTGTTGATGCTTTAGCCAAGGATAACGTATCAACCTTCTCCTTATTGGATATGTGTCTATCTCATACGTTATGAATCTTGAGTGACAAAGATGGTATGGGATTCAATCACCTCTAATCCAATAACTAATATTTTTGAGCAATACATATCCGTTTTTTTGTTTGAAAAAAAAAGTGTAAATTGTTTGTAGTCAACTAATTAAGTTTGAGTTAATATGGGAAAAAGTTTTATTCCTCCTATCCTTAATATATATCCCCTCCATCTATCCCTATAAAATGTCTTTTTAACCGGGTTCTAGAAAACAATTAAAATTATCTAAAAATAATAAATATATAGAAAATATAATTTTTTCCCCTAATAAATAAAGAGGTAAAGATAGTAATGATGAAAGAAAATGTATAGAGAAAGATGATGTGAGAGAATAAAGGGGATAAGTTAACATTTTAATTAATATAATGTATAAAATTAAGTGAGAATATAATTTAGGTCCCAATGGAAATAATGTATTGAAAAATCTCATAAGTTTTTAATATTAGCTCTTTCACTTGTCAATTGTTACTCTTCACGAGTCAATGAGGTCTTTTATGATATTATTTTTCATGGTTGAGACTAGAGCTATCAAAACGGGCCACCCCGACCCATTAGGCTCTAGCTCGCGCAAAAAGCCCACAGGGTCAAAAAAGGTGTTAGATATGATTAGTTTTGATGATGTCTAATATAGATGCCTTTATAAGAGCAAAAAGTTTTGATGATATATTTATCTCCTACATTGACTAACTACTATGTTTTGTAGATTAGTTCAAGTTGAATTATAGATCAAGAAGGAGATAAGAGATTATAAAAAGAAGAAATTGGAGAAAATGTCAAGTTCAAGAAGAAGAAGAAACATTAAAGAAAGAAGAACTTGCGAGAGGTTGTCAAGGAAGCAAGATGTCATTCCAAGTTAAATGATGAAGAATGATCAAGTTGGGAGATGTAAGAAGGAAGAAGGAAGAACTTGCTGAATGGAATGAAGATATAATTATTCAAATTCTTATGTTCAAGCTAGAAGCCTCCAAGATCATATGGAAGTTGGAATGACTCAACTCAGAGTTAAAACAAGCAAAAATGAGGTTCTGGATGAGAAAACTCGAGTCTCCAAGTATTAAACTCGCGTTTACTACCTTGCTGCAGTAATTTACCTATCTGATATGAGCAAACTCGAGTTTAGGAGTGAAAACTCGAGTTTAGGACTTCAAACTCGAGAAAGCCACTACAAACTTGAGCCAATAAGTGTCTTCAGCATTTTTGGTGTCTCGAACTAGGCAAACTCGAGCCTCTAAGTACAAACTCGAGTTTACTGACGGTCATCAAGCACTTCAAAGAACTCGTTTCACGTTCAGCTCGGGCGAGGTCTGGTAATTCGACGATATCTCCTAAACTAGAGATCGGATTGAGGTGAAACCTGTGGCATATGAAACTAGACTCCCAATGCGTCATTTTGATATAAAATTTAAGCCCAAAGGAGTTCAGATAAAGGAGCTATGAATTGTAGAAGTTGACAGAAAAATCCACGCCACACAGAAAACCAAGCTTCAATTTTTTGAGTGTAACTCACAATCTACAAATCCAATTGAGCTGAAATTAGTGGCATATGAAAGTAGACTCAAAGGGCTTTCCATCAAGCTTTGAACGGACCAAACGGAGTTCTGACTAAGGAGATATGGCCTTTGAAATTTGATAAAGTTGCAAACTCGAGTCAGGGCAAGTCGAAGCAACCAAGTCACAAAGACTACTAGCAAACTCGAGTTTGCTAGTTACAAACTCGAGCTCGAGAGTTCCAGAGAAGAAATGAACATTTGGAAAAAGCCAAACTCGAGCCTATAAGTGAACAAACTCGAGTTTAGCTCAAACAGAGAGCAACCAGGTCCCGAAGAACATCCAAACTGGAGCCTATAAGTAACAAACTCGAGTTTGCGGGTTATAGAGAGCAAACATTGGTTTTAAAGAGAACTAAACTCGAGTCTATTAGTTATAAAATCAAGTTTTGGCCAACCCGAGAGCATTTCAGTTTTTAATGTGCTAAAACCTCCGGTTTTGATGTTCGGACTAAGATCAACTTTTCACATTAAAGTCCAAACTCGAGTTTGGAAAAACATACCTCAAGTTTGCATATTTTGAATCGAAATTCAAATTTGACGATTTTGCAAAACCTTCATGATTGATCTTAATACTTTCCATTATCATTCTTTTATGTTCCTAGATATGTTTAATCACTTTATTGATGAGTTTCAAATGATTTAGAAGATGTTTAGTGAAGGTTTAAAGCAAAAGCAAAAAGTGACGTCAGCACTTTAAAAGCAAGACCCAGAAAATTGCATACTTTTGGGTAATCCTTCTACACACGTTTACAAGGAATTAAAGAATGCTTTCTACATCCAGCAGCTGCCATTCCAACGGATCTATTGTCAAGAAGTCAACTCTGAACTTCTGCACAACTGGATTAAGAAGGAACTAGAGAGAGAAGAAGACCAAAGCTCAACCCAAACCTTGTTTGATATAGGCAACGGTTATAAACGGTCATATAGTGTTCTCTACCTATAAAAGAGGACAGATTCAAGCAGGAAAACGTGGAGATACAAGCCTACACTTCCAACATGCTGATACTCTACTTTTACATCATTTACTCTCTATTTTTCATGTTTAGATAACTTATAGAGTAAAGTGATTTGTATTTGATCTTCAGTGTTTATCTATTCACTTCTAAGAGAGGAGATTTATTGTAAACATATTATCTTTCTATCTGAGAGTTACTCAAGATTGGGTGATCTTGAGTGGGAAACACATTGTGTTGATTACAACTTGTAAGGGGGAGTGAATCCTAGTGAGAGGATTACTTCAAATACAAAGTGTGTAATCAAGCGGTGTGTTGATTACGGTTTGTAAGGGGAGTGAATCCTAGTGAGAGGATTACTTGATTCTACGAACGTGTAATCAAGTTGAAAGAAGATAGTGGATTGAAAATCCCAAGTGTGGCTTGGGATTTGGATGTAGGTCAAGGATTGGGTCGAACCAAGTATAAATCGGTGTGCACATTCTCTTCCCTTATCTCTTACATTTCCAAAGATATATGTTTGAATGTGCATATACATTTCAATGTCGATTATCACTTTATAAACTGATTTCAGTGAGTTACGAAAAGATTTTCAAAGAATCTAAGTTTTTATACTTCACCCAATTCACCCCCCTCTTGGGTTCAGCCAGTACTTACAAAGGCCACATGTTAAACAGCCCGCACGGGCCAAACAATTATATAACCTTAAGAGTTAGGGCCAGCCCGCAGGCCAAAAATCATTTTAGAAAATATTATGTTGAGTCAAGATATAAAGGATTAGAGGAGCAGTTTTCAATCCTTGTAATAGTCTAATATATGAAATATAGTAGCAATAGTTTTTTTTGGGCATATTAGAAAATTTGTCCCGACTTAAAAAAGAAAATTTGTTGATCAAAATCAAATGCTACCCAATGATAAGGGTTCTTCCAAAAGAAAAACAGAGAATCTAAAATATTTCTTCGATGAACACTTAACCTTAAAGATATTAAGTAATGTTTTTTAATTGATTCTTAGTTGTCTGAAATTTATCAAAATTTGATAGAAGACGCCTTAGAAAATAACTGTGTCCTAAAAATGTATGAAAATTGAAATGAATGAAAAATTATGACATGTTTTGATATTTTTCTAGGACTTTTTTTTTAATAAAAAATTATACAAAAATAAAATATTACTCGTAGATAGGATGAAAATATGGAGTTGGTACCATCCAGTGTTTGTTAGAAGTAAACTTTTTTCCCCTAAAAAAACAAAGACATTCATGCAAAATCAAAAGTAGTCAGCTTTAATAAATCTGTGGTAGGAGCTATTTTTTTATGCACTTGGCTTCAATGCATATGTGATGTATGGTGCAAATTTATTTTATGCACTTTACTTTTAAAAAAATTGATTTTTCAAGATACAATAACCGTTTTTATATATATATATATATATATATAAATGATTCAAAATCTGATAAATGATGAAATGAATAATTGAATAAAATTTTATATAAAATAAAACACTTATCATGTATTGATGGTGACGTCAATATAAAATTAATTTTCTACCATTATCTATATATTATTCCTTAAAGAAACTTTTTTAAATCACATAATATCTATCAAGCCCTTCACTCTCTTCGAAAAATTTGAAAATCTCTATTCCACGTCTTTGATATTAAAGGTTTGAGTAACATCTAAAATTTGTATGCACAAGTATAAAAAATAGGCCACCCTATCTTAGCCCAAGAGGAGTAGGGGTTATTTTAGGCTAGGGCAAAAAATAACCCCATCATATGGGGGCCAAAGAAATGGGGGCTAAAGATGGGGCTTAACGGGTTGGCCCGCGGGGTCCAGCCCGTTTTGATAGCTCTAGTTGAGACCTTAATGATATTTTTCCTAAAATTAATGTAGGTAAAATGAGTAAAAATACATTTATTATTCATACCACTTCAAATGGGACTTTGTAAAAATGGACAAGCTTATTCAAAAAATGTGACCTTATGTATAGGGATAGAGGGAGTATAAAAATTATTTAACTAATTTAGATAGATTAGGAAAATAAATTAGTTAATTATAACAAATGTAACATGATCTTCTTAAAATACATTATGTATAACATTAGATTATACCATACCTCAGGTTCTTAGTATAAAAATTACTTAAGAGTTGAATTTGGTTCTAAATAAAATACCTCAACATACTTTGTTTTCCAAATTTATAACTTCTTTCTCAAAGTATCCTTATTGTTGCACCCATTAAGGGTTTTTTAATTTAAGAGTAGACATAGTGAAAGAAATCATTTTAGAATACTACTACAAAAAACTCAAAAAATGACATAAATAAGACCCAATAAACGTCCCTTTTAGAGGGACGTCTCGAGGGGGTAGTTATTTTTTTGATTTTTGGCGTCCTGAATTATATTTAGGATGCCTCATGTAAGGTGTCCTGAATACAATTCAGAACGCCTTATTAATGCGTCCTGAATTGTATTCAGGACGCCTTATTACTTTTTTTTTTTGAAAAAAAAACCCCAAACCTCATGTTCGGGGAGCTAGCTAGTGAGCCAAGCGGATTGAAGACAGCAAGCCACGATTTGGGTAGAGGAAGAGCAGATTTGAAATCCAAGAAACATGCCAAGGAGCAAATCCAGAATATAAAAAATGCCATGGAGCAAATCCAGAAAACAACCGAACCCAGAAAATCAAACATGCCAGGGAGCAAATCCAGAAAAATCAAAAATAAAAAAAGAAGCTAGGTACTGTGATAAGCGATAAGGTTATCTTAAAAAAAAAAAAAACCTAGAACAAACCCCCCTGAATAGATCTGCAACGAAATCGACTACGGCTTTCATCTGCGGCGACATCTGGTGTCGCTAGGTTTCAGATCTCGGGGGCAAGGGGAAACTTAGATCTGTTTTCATCTGAAATTCTCATGGCAGGAAGAGGCGGAAGAAACTAATGATGGCCTAAATCAGAGGAGGAGCAGAGGATCGAGGGAGGGAAGATGGAGGGAGGACAAGGCGCGAGATGAGTGGAAGAGGAGAAGAGTTTTAGCTCTGTGTGTGGGAGATCGATTGTGTAGCCCACCATGAGAGATCGAATAGCTAGTCCGATGATAAATACAAAAATAATATTTTTGGCGTCGAACCATATTCAAGACGCCAAAAATATTAATTTTGGCATCCTGAACCTAATTTAGGACGCCACAAATGAAGATGGAATATCACCTACGAGGTAGTGAATAGGTGATCTTAAAATTTTTCACACAAACACAATTAAACAGAGATAGAGAATGAGAGGAGACACAAAACGATTTATACTGGTTCGGTTTAACTCTTCGACCTACATCCAGTCCCCAAGCACACCTTGGGATTTCATTGACTTTTCAAACTCACGAACAATTACACACTCTGTAAACAAAGGATGATTCCTTCACTCGGACTCACTCCCCCTTACAAGTTGTAATTGATACACCCACACTTAAGGTTCTTCAACCTTAAGATTTAATCTCTGAGTAAAATGAATAAGTGTTTAAAAACTCATCACGAGTAGATTACAGATGAACACTGAAGTACAAGAGAATATCCGAAGATATTAATGAAACAGTTGAAACAATGATTTACAATAAATTAGAATTGAATGCACAACGTTTCGGTAGTTGGCGAATTCAATGCTTCGGCTATTTATAGATGTTGCAATTAATGACTGTTGATGAAGCTTGTGGAATAGCCGTTGAGAGACTTGAATGCGTCTGTTAGACAGATGAGGCTTCTGGTGAGATTTTCGTTGTTTGAATATTCCAGGTGGATTTTTCAGTGATGACATTCTCTTCTTCATTCCTTTTGTTTTGCCCATTGTGAAATAACATTTAATGCATAGTCGGAATATCAGTGGTAGCTTTACTTTGATCAGAGTATTGGCTTCCGAGATTATCACCGGTTTAGGTAGCTGCATTTAATGCTTTTGACACATGATTTGCTTTATTCAAATCTGTTGTTAATATATGTTTAAGTAATCTAAAACTCACAAGCAAACTTGTTAAAAGCATTTGGTAATAGCAATGTGTAATAATCTGAAGTAATAAAATGATATAACAGGATTCAAGATTTCCGGTGTCGGAGATATCAAAAATAGGGATTACTGTGCTCGAGCAATAATTCAAGCTTGCTCGAGCAAGCTTCTCTTGTTCATGTTGGGAAATAGAACTTTTGTCGCTGATGCTCGAGCATGGAAATTTCTCTGCTCGAGCATGAGTATATTCATGCTCGGGCAAGACTTAGACAGAAGCAGAAGAGGAATCTTTAATCATGGCAGTAGACCGCCCATGCTCGAGCAGGCCCATAAGGTATGCTCGAGCAATGGTTTAGTCAGAAGTGAGAAAGCAGAGAAGATGATACTGCTCAAGTGCCCCTTTTTCTTCTGCTCGAGCATAGTGCTCGAGTATGACAAAAACATGCTCGGGCAAGGCTCGTTCAGAGCCTATGAGATGAGGGAAGGCACGATGTTGCTCGAGCAGGCTTTACTCTTCTGCTCGAGCAAGCTTTTTGCGCTGCTCGAGCAAGACTCATTAGTCTTCCATTTTCTCACTAAGCTCGATGTTGCTCGAGCATGCAACATGTCTTGCTCGAGGAAGGATAGATAAATCTCTTTTTCGATAAACACGATGATGCTCGGGCAAACTTATATATGGTGCTCGTGCAGGGAGTTTCCATGCTAGACAATTTGCCTAAGCCCGTTGTTGCTCGAGCATGACTCTTTGCTCTGCTCGAGCAAGGTTCTCTAAAATGCAATCTACCATATGGAATCACTAAACACAGATTGAGCAACCATATTTCAACATAGTGTATTTAATTCAATAATCAAGAAATTCTAATCATAAAAAATACAGGAGCTAACAACAAATAATATTTTTGGCGCTCGAAACAAATTTCGGGACGCCAAAAATACCCTAGCGCCAAATTTTTTTTTAAAATTACCTAGCGCCAAAAAATTTCCCTTTTAGGTATCTTAAATATGTTTTTTTTAAATTTGATTTGATTAGTATTATTTTCAATTTCTTTGATTTGATTAATATTATATTCGATTTCTTTGATTTGATTTATATTATTTTCGATTTCTTTAATTTGATTAGTAAAAGTTTCAAGGGTAAAAGAGCAATTTTACACATGTAATTTGGCTCGGGAGCGCTGCACCACATAAAATTTTCGGACAAAAAATACACATGTAATTTCATTTTGGAGCGCCTTCAAAGACCACGGCCTTAGTTGACCGTTAACTTGGATGGAACGCCGACGTGGCGCGATTTGGGACCGACACGCCGACGTGGACGAAAAAAAAATCAAAAAAAAAAATTAAAAAAATTAGGAAAAAAATTAGAAAAATTAAAATAATCAGGAAAAAAATTTAAAAAATTAGGAAAAAAAATTAGAAAATAATTTAAAAATTCAAAAAATTATGAAAAAAAATTTAAAAATTAACAATAAATTCAAAAAATTAGGAAAAAATTAAAATACCCCCGCTAGTGAGCCCCATAACCGCCACCCTACCATTATCGGCCGCGGGTCATGTTGGCGGCAATGATCGGTTATCGGTTGTGGGGATCGACGCAAAATTTTAAACTTTATTAATTCTATCACAAAATTTAACAATTTTTTTAACTTTAAAGCTATTTAAATATACATTTTTTTCAAAAAATAATTATCTACATAATAATTATTTTGAATGATTCATATATAATGATTTATTATTTTTGAAAAAAATGTATAATTAAATAGCTTTAAAGTTAAAAAAATTGTTAAATTTTGTGATAGAATTAATAAAGTTTAAAATTTTGCGGTCGAGTCCCCACCACCTAAGAACCGACCGCGCCGCTAAGCGGCTAAAACGTAGGGGTGGCCGGTTGTGGGGCTCACTAGCGGGGTATTTTAATTTTTTCCTAATTTTTTGAATTTATTGCTTATTTTTTTATTTTTTTCTAATTTTTTGAATTTTTTCCTAATTATTTGAATTTTTTTATCTAATTTTTAATTTTTTTCCTAATTTTTCGAAAATTTTAAATTTTTTTTCAAATTTTTATTCCACGTCATCGCCTACTTCAACGTGTCAGTCCAAATCAGCGCCACGTCAGCGTTCCATCCAAGTTAACGGTCAACTAACGGCCGTGGTGTCGGGCGCTCCAAAATGAAATTACATGTGTATTTTTTGTCCAGAAAATTTTACATGGTGCTGAGCGCTCCCTGAGCCAAATTACATGTGTAAAATTGCCCCTTTACACAAGTTTCAATTTCTTTGATTTGTTTAGTAAAAGTTTTGATTTCTTTGATTTGATTAGTATTATTTTCGATTCCTTTGATTTGATTTGATTATTTTCAATTTCTTTGATTTGATTAGTAAAAGTTTTGATTTTATTGATTTGATTTGATTATTTTCGATTTCTTTGTTTGAGTAAAATTTAATTTTGGCATCCCGATTTAAATTTTAGGACGCAAAAAAAATTTCCGGCGTAAAAAAATTCATTAAAATGTGCCAAAAAATTCGTGTAGAAGTGCCAAAAAATTAATTTCAGGCGTCCTAAATATATTTTAGGACGTCTAAAATTCAGTATTGGCGTCTTGATTTTATTTTCAAGACACTAAAAAATTCCTCAAAATGCTTCAAAAAATTAATTTTAGGCGTCCTAAATATATTTTAGGACGCCTAAATAAATTTTAGACATCCTAAAATTGTTTAGGACGCTTAAATATCAAAATTCAGCCAAATAATTACAAAATTGCCATCGTCTATACTTTTTACTTCCTTTTTTAAAATAAGGACGTCTTTTAGGAAAGTAATATTCATTCTTTGTAGTAGTGGAAAACCAATCTACATTTATTACAAATAACGTTCTTAGTCTACCTAAGTGTTAACTAATTTTTACATTAAGGACTTACGGCCATAATATATCAATTTATAAGCCCAATGATACATACAATTGATGACTTATTGTCAATTTAAGGGATCACAAAAGGTCTAGAAAGATCTTGCCGGCCATGTCAGGCATGAGAGTATGTATAAAAAAGAGATGAAAATGACCACAGCTCTTTCACAAAAATAGAAAATGAAAGATGGAAATTAAAAGGGAAATAAAGAGATGCATGAATGGATGGTGGAAGTTAATAAAGTAAAAACGAGTGAATAATGAATATGACAGGCTCTTTTGCTAATGGCCACAATTGCTTAGTTGTTAGTATGGAGCAATTGATGCATACTTTCTAAAAGCAGAGTTATACATAAGTTGATGAACAATTCCACACACAATTGACCCACACGGGAATGATCCCATCCCAACCATGTTTCCCCTTCTTCTTTTTTGCTTTTCTACTTTCTTAGTCCAAACAAACCGTGACCCCATTCATTATTATTCAATTTCCAACCTCTCCATCCTCAGTTTTCCTCTATCAATTAATACACCACCTATATGTATATATATAGGGATTGGATTGGATTGGTAAGCACAAGAGTTTTGTTGTGTTGGATCTTTTTGGATATATGTGTGTTGTCCATATGGCAAATACTACTCGTCGCTCCATTGAACTCGAGCCTAAGACCTTGAGTCAAGGCCAGCTCTCCCAAGCTAGAGTAATTATATTACTTCTGACTTTCCCTACATTTTTCTTGGTCTCATTCATTTTTCTTCCTTCACATTTTGATAAAGGAACCGTGTTTGTGTACTATATAATATATGGCTGTATTGTGTGTGACTTGTTTTTTATTTGTTGATGCAGAAAGTAGCTGCTGATGTAGTGCAGAAGATGGAACTAAAGGGAGCCTCAGCTCTTTTCACAGAGGTAATTACTCTTAAAGCATCAGTTCTATATTTTAGGGTTAAGATGGGAAAAAAAAAAAAAAAAAAAACCAATGAACCTCTATCAAAAGTGCTAGCAAAAATAAGAGTGTGGGCAAAAATGTTAGTACCGTTAGATATAGCATATAACAATGTCATATATATGCATATATAAACAGAGTGTGAGCTCACGGCAAAAAGTAACCATATTAGGTTAAATTTAACGATGTTGACATTTTTTGCTCCGATTTTAAATGTTTATAAGTATTTTTGCACCTTTAGTATAACGTGCTGGATGCAATTTGGGTAAAAGTTTATGGGTGTTTTACTATATTTTAAGAACCAGCTACACACACACACACTCCTATATTAAAAGCAACTCAAAGAATGATGAAAGTGAATGATTTGTGGGTGAAGGGACTGGAGCATTCATCAGAAGAAGAGATGACGGAGGCGGATGAAGAAGAAGAAGAAGAACATGAAGAGAAAGATGGAGAGGAGATCAAGCCAGTTGGGTGCATAGAAAAGATTGAAGAGAAGATAGAAGAGAAAGTTTGCAATATGAGCGTGTACTCTTCTTCATCAGTCATGGTTGATTCCTTATCATCATCAGATCAACTTCACCATATTCACCAACATGAACCTCTTTCTGCTCCTTTTTGATTCTGTCTGCATCATATATGATATTGTAGTAATAAAACCCCACGCTCTTGGACGTACACATAAATAAATTTATTATGAGCTAGAGAGATTTTAATGTTAGTTGTACATGGAGTAATTGTTGTTGGAGGTGGTCCAATATGTGTGCAAGTTAAAAGGGGAAGGATGAGATAGAGTGGTTACACTTTGGTAGAGATTGATGATGTCTAACTTTCATAGACTGTCAAAATAAGATATTCCTTCCGATTTTAAGTGTAAGACAGGGTTGAATAAAATAGTTTGGAGAAAAAATAATAAATATAAATATTTTAAAGTAATTTTATTAGTTTTAATATCTCCAAAAAAAAAAAATTATTTTATTTTATGTTTAGGACTAAAGAGAGTAAATATGAATTGATGGGATTCACATGTTGTGAATCAAATCTTTTTTTTTTTTTTTTAAAAGAGGCTAAAAAGCCAGATTACAACATAAAGAAAGTTAAACAACAGGGAAATAATTCTCAAACATTCTTGATCTAACCACGCCCAGTAAATACACGGAGCAATCTCCTAAAATGGCAGATTTAGATAAACCTAACTTAGCCATTGCATCAGCAATTCTGTTGCAATCACGTTGCATATGACAAAGATTCACAATCCAGTCTCTATTCAACAGCTCCTTTATTCGCAGAAAGAACAAACTAGCAGGAGATGAATTCCCACATAAGAGCCGTTGAATAAGATCACTTGCATCAGAATCAGTTGTGAATCGAACTGAAGCTTCTAGATACTTGCATTAAGTGAGTCCAAATTGTTGATCCAAAATCAGATTTGTGCAATATGTCACAGGTCCAATCCACAAGACTCATGAGGCTGCATAGCGATTTTGGGCCCGATCCGAGTATTTCCCTTTAATTATTAATTATAGATGGAGCATAAACTTTTTAATGAAGAGATTTTTTTGAAAAAAAAGAAAATATTCAAGGAAAAGTTAATATTTTAGTCATTGAAACTTATATTAATTACTAAAAAAATGATAATTTGAAGCTTATATTTAAGAGTGGATGGAGTATTTTTTTTTGTCCCCCAATTTTGTTGACCAAGTTCATAAGCTTGGATGCTTTTAAATTTTAATGGCACTTTTTTGTTATGTTTAATAACTCGGTAATGAGCTGGAATGGATTATAAATAATATAAAGACAAAATATTTGAAAAATAAGGATTGGATTTTAAACAAGTTAAAAGTTCTGGATTGATTTATGGTGAGTTATAGTCTTATACTCTTATAGATGAAGAATTAGGCATCAAGTAATTCAAAGCTTTAAGCACTTAAAAGTTTCTTTTTTTTTTTTTTTTTTGTCAAATAAAAGATTAATTTTGTATGACTTTAATTTTAATATTTTATAGATGCAGTGATGATTTTACATTTTTTTTTTGGGTTTGAAAAATCAATTTTGGGTTTGAATTGGACAGAGACAATTGTTAATTGGGAAGGAAGGAGTTCCCGACAAATTCCATTTTAGTGTCGTTTCGAGATGAGGCCAACTCGATGCAAATAAATAGCGGAGAGGGCTTTAGGAGTTTAGGGTTTTCCAACGGTCTAATTGAAAGGAAGTTTGGGAGGGAAAGTTGTCCGAAGATACACATCAGATTCCAGGAAACAACTCCCTCCAATTACATAGCCTCAATCGATCGCATCGATCTCTTCCTCCAATTCCACAAGGTAATCTTTCCTTCTCTCCAATTCCATTTGTTTGAGTCCTTGCTTAGAAAACCATGTAAACCAATGAAAAAATTAGAACCGCGTGTTTGCTCGGAGATTCCTCGCAAAATGTTCGAGAAGTAATGGTTTTAAGTATATGAGGATGTCGCTGCTTTGTTCGAAAGCACAGCTCGTCCTTATTTATGGACTTTGATTTGCTGTATCTTTTTTCCTTTGATTTTGGATGGATTCTGAATTAATGGAATTGGTGTTTTGTAATTTACTGTTTCCCGAAGAACCCAATAGAGGACTATAGTTAGCGGTCTTTAATTGCTAACACCTTCTTTACCTACGAATTTTATTGTTCTCTTTTAGCATCCACCTAGATTGTTCAATACGTGGTGCTGGCTTTCGCACTTGGTATGTACCATCTCTGGTTCCTGTGCTTGATGAAACAGAATAGAGTTCAAGCATTAAGCTGCTCAGGTTGTTTTATACGCTTTGATTACTCATTCTGGGCAAAACTTAGTAATTAGTTTAGCTCAGTGACGTTACTCTATCTAATATTTATTACCAAATTCTAAGTGGCCTATTCTAAGCTCTACTTTTTCAGCCTAATTGATAATAATACATCTATTTGGTTTGATTAAACTAAAGTTCCCCACTTCCCCCTTGGGGTCGCCCTTTCCCTCACACATGTAATTGTTTTTGTTAGTTTTCTTTGACAGTTTGTTCTACAATCTAAATTGAGATTAAGTATCTGATATATGGAATGCAGCTATCACTTCTGTTCTGTGTAAAGAATACAATATGAGCACTATTGTGCAAAGAACCCCGAGATCTGGCAGGCAATCATTATTCTTCCAAGATTTGGCTTCACCTGTTTCTGCTCGGAGAGGAAAATTTTCAAGTCCAGGTCAGGCAACTGGAGCATCTTCTCTGTGGCGTGAGAGCATTAGTGTTTCAGATCTCCTACCACCTCCCATTTACACCTTGGAAGACAGATCAGATATTTCTCCTGAATCAGGCATACCAGATTACCAAATATCTCCTGAAACTAAGTCAGACCCCAGAAGTCCAATCCAAACTGTGAATAGAGAATTTTCAAGTCCAGCCAAAAGCAAATCAGAGGCCAGTACATCTTATGCTTCAAAGGTTGTACAGCAGAACCAACAGAGTTCACCAGGGCTGAGTTGGTGGTCACATACGTCTGCAAAGAGTGGTGGTGGACAAGATGAGATGAGAAGGGGTTCACCAGTTGAGGGTGTAGTTCAGTCTGGTGGTCTGGACACTGTTCCTCCTTCAAGGGAAGTTGCAGGGGCGGAGGTTCAGCGAACTTCCTTGCCTGCAGGGAATTATAATGGGGAAGAGTGGATAACTGTTTATGGGTAATGTCTTGGCTTTTAAACTTTACCGCTAGAATTTCATCATTTTTTTATGGATTAATACAATCTTTGATCCTTCAAATTTGTCCTCATTTTGATTTTAGTTCCTCAAGTTTCAAATCATAGGTTTTAGTTCCTTAAGTTTCATTCCGTTTAAAACATTGGTCTCTATAACTTAATAAAAACTTGGACCATTTTGCCCTCTGAGGGACCAAAATCTATGGTTTGAAACTTGAAGGACCAAAGATTATATTAACCTTTTTTTTTTTATCTTCTTTAATTTTATTGAAAGCATTACTGGACTAGTAAACATGCTGAATTGGTTTGGTTTTTTAATTGCTAATGTTAAAACAAAAATCCAGTCAAGAGCGAACCATTGTCATATTAGTTGTAGTTTCTATCTTAAATGAAGTTCAGAAGATTTTAAAACTTGTGCATAACTGGTGCTTTAAATAATTTAAGTGAAGCGATAATTGTCTATATTTTGTAATGAAAAGCTTGTCTTCATTCATTTTCTATTCCTTGTGGCCTTTGGGAATGAAGGTGTCGAGGCATTTTGCCTGAATAAGATTCATGGGCAGATGGGACCCAGAAACAATTTTGTTGAGATCTTTACAGCCTAGATATTCTAGGTATTAAATTATTTTAGACAAAAACTGGTATTAGATTAGAAAATGAAGGAGTTGCAAGATATCCTCATGATAGAAACCAAAAACTACAGAAGCCAAAACAAATAAGAAAAACATAACATATAATTATTCTTGGTTTATAGACGTACAACAAGCATAATGAATCATGCATACGGATATTATACAACTTGCTTGGCCAAGAAACTATTGCTATGCTGATTGAGGCATTTTCTTTGTCTAGCTGGCAATCAATTAATCTTGGTTATGCTAAATCGTTTAGTTAATAGCTTTTACTTTCTCTATCATGTACCAATGTAACAAAGCTTCTTCTCTGCACTGCACTCGGCAGGTTTTCTCCAGAGGACACTAATTTAGTTATAAGAGAGTTCGAAAAATGTGGTAGAATTTTGAAACATGTTCCTGGTCCCAGGGATTCTAACTGGATTCACATCTTATATCAGGTTTGTCTTCTTTTCTCTGTTAAACATCATAAATAGATTCTTACTAAAAAGCAGGAGTTGCATTTTGCATCTTTTCCCACTTCTGGTCACCATCAGTATAGTTGCATCCAGCAGCAGCCACGTTGCACTATTTATGTAGGGCTTCACAACTAGAAGATTAAGTTTAAACTTGCATTTACTGATGCAGAATCGATCTGATGCTCAAAAGGCTCTAACCAAGAATGGGATGCAAATTAATGGAGCCCTGATAGTGGGTGTGAAGTCTTTGGATCCCTTGCAACGTCAAGCTTTGAATGAAAGACTTGCCAATCAGGGTTTTATGCCCTTACCTCCACCCTCTGCTAGAATCACAGAAGGGAACTCTTTCGGATCTCCTTATCTTCAGAATGGCAATACAAGCGCTCGGCAAACGGGTGCAATTGCTTCTCCAGCAAAATCCGTGGTTTCTAAAATAATGGATTTGATGTTTGGTGTCTAGAATATTTGTTCATGAGAGCCAGGCTATATATATATATATATCAAGTGTTGTGTTGTAAGTTGTAACCAATTGAATAAGTTTTTCAGCTATTCATGTATTATTTAAGAGTTTTGTCATGTCTTGTGTATCGGAATTAAGTTGGAATTTTTATCTAAGGATCTGAGCTATGTGGAATTCTGATATCTTCTTGTTGCTAAGCGCTTTGAAGTCAAATTGGTCAAAATTGGCAGATCATTTTTTTCCCAATTTGATTTTATTTGATTTGATTTAAGGGTATAATCTCTTTTGGGATTTAAATGTGTTCTTTTTTTCTTTTCTTGTTTTTTCTTTTTTTATAAGGGTGAGGTTGTTTACATATCAATAAAAAACTAGTTGGTATTGAGTATTGAAATATCAATTTGAAATGTTATAAAATTAGTTAAAAATCAGGAAAATCAGCCATGCTATTGGTCCCATCGGATCAAATTTCCCCAAATTGCTAGTTTAGGAGGCATCAATTTTTATTTTTAAAATAAATGTACATAATTATTGTTAATTATATGCTTAGTTAATAAATATTGTGATGATGGATTATTAGTTTACAATTATGAATTTAATTTGTAATTATGGATACATATTGATTAACAACGCTTTGGAGCCACCAAGACAAGAAAAAGGTGGGATAAAATTTTGAATAATGGTCAGTGATCAAACAATATTATAGTAGTGATTAAAAAAGGTGCATTCACTTGTACTTGTTAGTTTAAAACATTATCTCCATTTGTTTATAAATAAGCGGTAGAAGTTTTATCTTAATATATTTTGTTTTTTTTTTGATATAAAAAATTTTTATGGTATTACAAAGTAAATGTGTCTAAGTTTAAAAGCGGTTTTATCTTAATGTACCAACGCAGACCCTTATATTAACGTGTTTTTCTAACCGCGAATTTAAAACAGTCACAAATTGACGATGGTGATAAATCAAATCTGCTAGTCTGTTGTAAATGTAGTAACTGCAGGGGCAGTTTACCGGAGGGAAGTGCGGGATTTGGTCACGAACATTTCACCTTCTCTTTACTCTGAAGCTCCATTCTTACAGTTATATATAGTCGTTGCCGTTGCCATTTTTCCAAAGCTCATTCACAAATCACAACTGTACGCACTTTTCACCACAGAAACAGCACATTCCAGAAGCTCCTTCTAGCTCAAAGAAAAACGCAACGCAGAGATGGTCACTGAACAAAAAGCCACCGGAGGAGGAGAAGGTGGTGGTGGTGCTGGAGAATGGTACAATAAACCGCTCACTCGTCGGACCTTCCGCCGGGATCGGCTGGAAACCTGACGCGGTGCACCTGATTCTGAGGCTGTTATGCATGGTCTGTTCAGTGATCGCGCTTTCTTTCATGGTGACAGCCAAGCAAGCTAGCTCTGTCTCCATCTATGGCTTCCACTTTCCGGTTTACTCCAAGTGGTCATACGCTGAGTCGTTCGAGTAAGCTTCTTCAACATTTGTTAATGTTCTAGGATCCGATCCTCTCTGAGTTTCTTAATTATCGGTAGCTTGTGATTTTTTCCTTTACTGCGCTTCGCTATTTTCCTGAGTTGTTCCTGTGAAATTGAGATTTTAATTTTCTTTTAAACTGCTTCGGGGAAGAAAGGAGTGGAAAATGGAGATTACGACTGTTTTAAGTAACTAAAGTAGCTATTATTCCTAAACGAGAACTTGAAAGAAACCAGAACCTTTTGCTCATAGATGGAGTGCTCTTTAATTTGAATTCAATTCGTAATCAAGAGTAATTTTTATTTTCTCATGTTTTTCCAGTTTAGTTCACTGCAATTTCTTTGCTACCTTTCCAGGCACATTGTGCCATAATTTGTGAGCTCATGTCCCTGCCTTCGAACTTTATTTTCCTTTTCTTTAGTTTCTTTACTGGCGTGATTTGGATCCATCTGAGAATTGACGAAATTGTTGTTGAGAGCGGGGTCTGGACCTGATTTGTAACTGTGTGTCATGTGAATATGAACTTAACCTTGTTTTGACGAAACTGCCACTGCGAAGTAACAACGAAATTCGGGGACTCGTGTTTTGGCATTTGAATAAACAGAAACAGACCCGTGATGGAATTTTTCTTTTTCTTTTCCCTTCTTTTAATACTTTTCTTTTCCTCCCTTCTTTGTCTCCTTTCATACCCTCAAGTCAAGGTTTTGGAAAATTTTGAACATCCCTCGTTGTTTACTTCGAATCACAACCATGAAGCAACCGATACTAACGTTTTTTAATGAAATTTTTTATGGCATGGTGTCTATTTTTTAAAACAACCAAAGACCTTTTGCCTTTTATATATTCCCCATAATTTTGTTTGTTTATTAGAATCAAAGACCGTATCTTCCAGCCGATAGCTAGGAGCAATCTTCTCAAAGCATATTGATCAGTGATCACCAAAGTAGATTTTGTCTTTTTTCATACACATACCGCTTAGTTCGAACTTAGAACATTATGTTTAAGGGATCTATTAACTATGTCACAATTGTAACATAAGGATGTAGCTGGTTTGGTTATTGTTATTAGTGGGCGGGCTTAGACTTAGGCATGTTACCCTGTTTGTTTTTTTTAATAAGTACAAAGGACAAAATAAAATTAATTTGCAATGCTTCTTATAATATGATGAATCAATGTTTGAAGGGGAGAGATGTTTGAATTCAAGACTTGACTATGATTTAAATACAATTGATTCCAATAAGAATATACATGTACTTAGAAAACAAAAAAACTTGCAATGAGTTTAACTCGCCAATTCTTATAAGAGAGAGTGACTTAATGCCATTAGATCATAGGAACATTGGTTTAAACTAGCGTATAATGTTGAATTATATAAATGATAATATCATGGATTTTTTTAATACTTTTAGTTGTAAATTTATATTTTTTAAATGTGGAGCTGAAAATATTTTGAGATGAGATTTTTAAAAAAAAAAAGAAAAAAGTGTGCATAAAGAATTAAAGTAAAATTGACATATATATATTTTCAATTTTATGTATTAATCCCCCTCATTTCAAAGGTAATTTATAGAATTCATATTTTGGAGGATCTAAACTCCCTTTTAAAATATTTTCGCTTGATTTTGACTCATTATGGGTGTTAACTAACACACGTCACCCTTTAACTTATAATGAATCCATTTTCACAAAGGATAAGTTGAGAGTTCTCCTTTGAGGCTTTGACCATATATGACGTTACTCTAATACTAGTGACTTTTTTTTTAAAAAAAAATCATATTATTCATGACTTATAAATAATATATTTTGTTATAAATTTTATTTTATTTTATTATATATATATATATGATTCGAATAAGAGTGAATCTCCTTGATGGGAGTGTGCGGGTGTATTGTTTGTGCGTGTGAATCTTCTAAAGCACATTCATTAATTTTGTGTTGCCCAGATATCTAGTTGGTGTTTCTGCTGCTGTTTCAGCCCACTCCTTGCTGCAGCTACTCATAGGTACATCACGGTTGCTAAAGAAATCTCCAGTGATTCCCTCAAGAAATTTCGCATGGCTCATATTTGCCGGGGATCAGGTATGGTTATACAAATTTAAGGTTCATGTGATTATAATATATGGGGATAGGATCATGCAGCAAAAAAACTTGCTTTAAGTGTTCTTTTTGTTCATTTGTTGTTAGTGCTAAAGTTCAAATGGTGTATCCTTAATTACTGAAACTTTTTTGGGCCATTGAATTGTTGGTTCAACTTAGTTATCCTAACTAGTTGTACTGATGCTCAATATGTGTTGGATTGTGCTCACAAATTGCAGGCATTTGCTTATGCACTGATAAGTGCAGGGTCTGCTGCATCTGGAGTCACCAATCTGACTCATAATGGAATAAGACATCCAGCTCTGCCTAGTTTTTGCAAGTCCCTGCATAAATTCTGTGACCATGTAGGAATCTCAATAGCCTTCACTTTCATAGGCTGTTTGCTGCTCGCTGCTTCTGCTATCCTGGATGTAATGTCGCTCTCAAACCACTAGAAATTGCCTCATATTTACATCACATACTTATTGTAACATATCATCTGAATATATATATATGTTGTAGAAAAATCACCAGTCATCACTTCCCTTTTCCAGCCCCAACCTATAGCTTGGTTTTGGTTCTGCAGAATTTTCCACTTCCAAGTGGGCGATAAATCTGCAGACAGAATACATGGGGGGGATCCGACTGTGTGTTAAATCAGGAAAAGTTATTACTTATATGTAATGTTCGTTCATCCTGCTTGTACTCCACCCTCTGCAGTGATTTCAAATTCCTGGTTGAAATGGAGGACATGTTAAATCTGCAGATAGAATACATGGAGTATTATTGTGCTTTCTTCAGTAATATATAAAGCTAATAACTATAGTTTCAGCCACAATTTTTTTTTTTCATTTTGTTAATACAATATTCGGTCTTTATACTATTTTTTCCCCAATTTCCAATTCAATCAGCACAATTTTTTTGTCATAATTCTGCATTTGAGTTCACATTTGTTCATTACATTTGTAAAGGGCAAACCATCTAACCGGGAAGTGAACTTATTATGACCTTTGTTAAAAAATAAAAATGCTCACATGTCTCCAAACAGAAAAATAAATAAAACAAAAATATTGAAGTGCCAAAAAAAAAAAAAAGATTAATGGGAAAAATAAGTTACAATTATTAAAAAATGGTATAAGCAATTGAATTCCCAAGCAAATTTAAGGCCCCTGTTCCATGCAAGTGACGAGTTAATTGAGCTAACTTTTTTTTTTTCTCCTACTAAATATATACACATAATTATACATAGGATTTAAAGTTTGTCATGTGACTTGACATAAGGTTTTGTCAAGTCACATAAAAACTACGTCATTTTAGGAGTTCATTAATTCTTCTAATCTCAAAACTAGAGCCGGCAAAATAGGTCGGGCCCATCAGTAGGCCCGTTTAAGCCACGGCCCTTTAAGGGCGGACGGGAAAAATAGGCGAGATATTTGAAATTAGTCCTGGAGGGCCGGCCCGACGGGTCTCGGACTTAACGGGCCGACCACGGAGGGCCTCGGGCGGCCATGACCGCAAGCCCTTTTCATTTGTAGCTTTTTCTTTTTTCCTTTTTAAATTTATTAACTTATATATATTTTGTATTTGTTATAGAGTTATTTATCCATTTAACTACAAATATATAATAACTATACTCTAATTTTATGATTTGATTTATTATTTATTATAAATAAAGATTATGGATGTGTTCATGATGCGGGAGAAGAATTTCATGATATTCTTACTCGTGAGCCGAGAGACTACTACTCAAAGTGAAGAACAATCAAATGTCGTTAAAATTGATGATAGTGGCGAAGGTGACGATAATAATAGTCATCATACTAATGTCGCTTAGTGATATGCTTTTTTATGTTTTATGTGAGTTATTTGTGAATATAGTTTGCTTTTGATTATGAATTAGTATTGTCTTTATTTATTGGATGATTCATGTTGTAATTCTTGATATATATATATATATATATATATTAAAAAAAGTGGAGGAAAAATAGTTAAAATTTGGAATAGTAATTTACGGGTACTTATGGACCCACCTGCTCTTGGGCGGGCTTTGAAAAAACATGTGTTTTTCTTACTTGAGCCCTGGAGGACGGCCTTGGCCCTTCACCGGACCGGCCCACGATTGCGGTCTACTCAAAATCATTTCATTTTGGAAGTTAAGAGAATTAATGAATGGTATTTTGGTATTTTTATTTTTGTATTTATTATATAAATTTTATCAAAACATCCTTCATTAATTCTCCTAACTCCTAAAACAACATAGTTTTAGATTAACTTAACAAAATCTTATATCAAATTATATGACAAACGATAAACCCTTATACATTCATTCATATACACATTGGGCTTGAGCTAATCGTCAATGAAGAACAGAAGCAACGTGCAATGTTAATGGTGCCCCACCTTAACATGTCGTTTGGAATAATGATGTCACCGTTTATCATCAAAACGATTGTCGTTTTAGTGTACCTGCGAGGATAGCCAGGACCAGGACTAATTCTGTCGCCTGAAGCTGAGAGCTCATCGTCTTCATAGCGCCCTCAATGGCGAATCTCCTGCTCTCGTATACGGTATGTACCAATAATCTCATTCTTCAATGGCTTCAGTAATTCCCTCTATTATAATAAACTCACCATTCAAAATTTTCCCATTGTGACTCTACTAACTCGATGGCTTGTCACTGCCTTCTTCAACATTCTCCTTTGTCTTCTTCCTTCCTGCAATCCCTGCACCCAAAACACAAAACCCTACCGAGGATACCCAAAATCTCCTCTATCCGATCGATTTCCTCGCAACTCCAAACGCCGGGACTTGAGAATGAGGCTCAGGAGAAAAGGCGGAACACTCAGTTCGATTTCCTCGGGCTTTCAGTCACTCTCACTGTTATCTCCGCTTCCTTATCTGAACCTTCCGCTCTCGCCGCTACTGTCAAAGAAAAGAAACGAGCACCCAAAAAGCCATCTGCCAAAAAAGTCGAAGCGATATCGCTGGAGGAGCTTAATTCTTGGACTCAAGGTCTTCCTGTGGTCTCTGATCGCATTCCGTACACTGAAGTATTGGAATTGAAGAAGGAAGGTAAGCTCAAGCACATAATTAAGACCAGTTCTGTGAATTTGAGGCAAAGTGCAGTGCCAATTTTAGTAGTTTTGGATGATTCTAGAGTTTTAAGAACAGTTTTACCATCGTCTGAGAGTCACAGGAAGTTTTGGGAGTCGTGGGATGAGTTTAAGATTGATTCTTTGTGTGTTAATGCATATACACCACCTCTGAAGAGGCCGGAATTACCTTCCCCAATTTTGAAACTTCTGTTGCCTCTTAAGGTCGAGTCTTTTTTGTCTTTGCTTCTCAATGTTAAACCGAAGAAATCAAAGAAGGCCGCAGAGTTAAGGCGAGTTAGAATGGAATTGCAGAGAGAGAAGAAAGAGGAGATAAAGAGGGTAAGGGAGGAGAGAGAGATGTTGGAGAAGAGTATAAGGATGCAGAAGAAAGAGGAGGAGAGAAAGAGAAAGGAAGAAATGAGGAACAGGAAATATGAGGAGTCATTACGTGTAGCAAGGTCAAATTACTGGCAAAAAGCAGATTTTTGGTATGATTTGGCGAGGGACCGATACTTGACTACTCTTCTTGGACTGGGTTTCTTCGTCATATTTTATAGGACTGTGGTGCTTAGCTACAAAAAGCAGAAGAGAGATTATGAAGATAGGCTGAAGATTGAGAAAGCAGAGGCGGAAGAGAGGAAGAAAATTAGGGCCTTAGAGAGGGGAATGGATGGGCTTGAGGGCGATGATGATGATGAGGTTGAGCCAGGGAAAGAGGAGGAGAATGCTTATTTGAAAATGGCAAAGCAGTTTATGAAATCAGGGGCTCGGGTTCGACGAGCACAAAATAAAAAACTTCCTAAGTATTTGGAGAGAGGCGTGGATGTGAAGTTTACAGATGTTGCTGGGCTGGGTAAAATCCGCCTTGAACTTGAAGAGATTGTGAAGTTTTTTACACATGGAGAAATGTACCGGAGGAGAGGAGTGAAAATACCAGGTCACATTTTCCTGACCCTTGCTAAGCATTTAATAGCATAATCTGAATTGCCGCGGAAAAATTATTTGATGAATATTAAAAGCAAACTAGTCTAGGCTCTTTGCCTTACATCTTTTATTGACAACCCCTTTCTTGTTGCATATTTTTTCTCATAATCTGCTTCCCTCCTTTTGTTCACACTATTGAGGGTTTTTTTTGTTTTGTTTTTTAATGCAAAACCTATTCTTTTTTAAGCAAATTTTGAGGAAAAACATATATAGATATCAGGTTTCAAACCCCTCAGCTGACTTCAAAAGCCAGGATTATGTTAATATTTTATCTTCACAGTGCTTTGCACTGGACTTGCTAAGGGTTAACCTGGTCTTTTAATCAGGTGGCATACTTCTCTGTGGCCCTCCTGGGGTTGGAAAGACTTTGCTAGCAAAAGCAGTGGCTGGAGAGGCTGGGGTTAATTTCTTCTCTATATCTGCTTCGCAGTTTGTGGAAATATATGTTGGTGTTGGGGCTTCTCGTGTCCGAGGACTTTATGAAGAGGCCAGGGACATGGTAGGTGGAGTTTTACAATTTTCCCAAGTTAATTGTTTGGTTGGTGTTCACAAGTTTTATCTAATTTTCTCATATATCTTTTTTGATGCACTTGGCATCTTTTGCCTGAATCCATTATTTTGCCTTTTCCTTTTATGTGCTCCAAAGGGGAACTTGCCCCATTCTTAATTTAATTGACCACTTTTTTTTTTAATTCTCAGGCTCCATCAGTAGTTTTCATTGATGAGCTGGATGCCGTAGGAAGAGAACGTGGCTTGATAAAGGGTT
This sequence comes from Acacia acuminata, assembly GCA_019022655.1. Lineage (NCBI taxonomy): Eukaryota > Viridiplantae > Streptophyta > Magnoliopsida > Fabales > Fabaceae > Acacia > Acacia acuminata. The sequence goes on from JAFJYI010000045.1 coordinate 771,415, forward strand.
CAGGTGGACAGGAACGCGATGCTACTCTTAATCAGGTTTATCATGGCACAAAGTTTCAAACCGCAACTATTATGGTTTTTTGTGTATTTATTGGTTGATGTTTACTATTTTCTGAATGCTCCAGCTACTAGTCTGCTTGGATGGGTTTGAAGGAAGAGGAGAAGTGATTACAATTGCTTCCACAAACCGACCTGACATTCTGGACCCAGCACTAGTAAGACCTGGGCGTTTTGATCGAAAGATATTTATCCCCAAGCCCGGACTCATAGGTCGCATAGAAATTCTAAAGGTGGCAGCTTCAATGATGTATTTCATCTATATGTTTGCATTAACGATTCTGTTAAATCTTACAACTTTGCTAGGCAGTTGCTATGCTTATAATTTCAGAACTAGTAACTGTAAATATGTGGTTTATGGAAGCTTGCAATTGTTCTATTTTGTTTGTGGTAATAGGTCCATGCTCGTAAAAAGCCAATGGCTGAAGATGTAGACTATATGGCTGTTGCTGGTATGACTGATGGAATGGTTGGTGCGGAGTTAGCGAACATAGTTGAGGTTGCTGCCATTAATATGATGCGAGATGGAAGGACTGAGGTAGTTTTGTCTTAGCCTTTTTCTTTTTCTTTGCCTTAATTGAAGGTAGTGGATGTCAGAAGTTTCTATTTCTCCCGCAAAAGAAGGCATTAACATTACATGCAAATGGGGAAAGAGGTCAAGGAGGAAATAAACAAACAGATTTCCGAGTTATGCTGACATGGAGGCTATTCTCCTTTATGCTTTTGCAGATTACAACTGATGACTTATTACAAGCTGCACAAATGGAAGAAAGGGGAATGCTTGATAGAAAGGAGAGAAGCTTGGAAGCTTGGAAACAAATAGCTATAAATGAAGCTTCCATGGCTGTTGTGGCTGTGAACTTCCCTGATCTTAAAAATATTGAATTTGTATGTTCATCACGCTATTTATCTTGTTATTTTGGTTTCACATATTCTCAAAGCTAAAATGGGGAATTTGGTTAATTTTGTATTCTGCATCACTCGTAAAGGACCTTAAAAATGCTTCTAAATAGTTTAGAGAATGATGTCATCTTTAAATTCATAATGCATGACGGTAAGCATAGGCATCATTTTTTAGCTGATTATTTCTATGCACATTAGATGTTATGATAACAAATCATTTATTATAGTAAATAACGAATTTTGAAGGCAATAACAAATGTTATGCGCTTCTTCATTCCACTTCCATTGTGCTGTCTTTGTGCCATGTCATTTACTATTTAATGATGGATAATAGATGTGCCACTGTTGGACGATATATGAAAATTGCTATAGCTACAACATAGATGGGATGCATTAAAGAATGCATGGACCAAAATGCTGACAACTTTGTTCTCATAATGAACCTGACTTGTATCTAAAGACTGGCATACAAGAATTTAAGGTTGTCCTCTTGTTTATCGTGGCATCTGTATGTTTCCACTATTTACACTAGATATCCATTTTTGTGATTCCGGAAACTTAACCTGGAAGTTGGTATTTGTTTCTTTATGTTTTTGGAACTTAAGTTTCCATTGCCTCTGTCACACGTAAATGGTTATTTCTTTATTTTCTCCCATTTCCCATGTTTATATTCCTGGTAAACATTGTGTCTCTCATCATTCTTTTGGCTTCATGTAGGTCACAATTGCTCCTAGGGCTGGTAGGGAGCTGGGTTATGTTCGAATGAAGATGGATTCTGTCAAATTTAGGGAAGGAATGCTTACGTATGGATTCTTTCTCGTACCCTTAGCTCCCATTTGTTATGATTATATTTTGTTTTAACTGATACTTTCCAAATAAAGCATCTGTCTCTTTATTACTAGGAATAGTCAACGGTAATGTTTGCAAAACCCCTTATTGGTATCGTTGTATCTCTTGTAATGATATAATATTATGCAGCCGACAATCTCTCCTTGATCATATCACTGTTCAATTGGCACCCCGAGCAGCCGACGAACTCTGGTATGGGAAAGATAAGGTAAAGTTACTTTCTTCCAACTAATTTATGATATGAAGGGCTCGTGGTTTAAAGAATATTTTATCTGTTATAAAACTTTCTACGTCTGTGAATTTATATGATTTTGTATATCTTGACTTGGGATTGTGGACTAATAACAGGTGACTATATGTACGGTAACATAAAATTTTTAAAAATGCTTTTTAACAAGTTTTGTTTTTAATAAAATGCATAATTAATATTACTGTTGAGGATTGTGTAAATTAAAGAAGAGAATTGTGTATTTTAGACATCGCTTTGCTTTGGGGGGATAGGGGAGGACAGTACTTTACCCTTTATCTTTTAATAGTTTATTCTGAACTGAAGTTTTTCTTCTGATATGCATATATTTACTTTTGCGTATGTTACCTGTGTGAACAATTTTAGTCTCTATGGACTCTAGAGTCCCTGTATTTCCATATCTCATCATCGATATGAATTTGATTTGCTTGTACTAATATCTAACATGCTTGGCAATACTTCAGTTGAGTACGATATGGGCTGAAACAGCAGACAATGCTAGGTCTGCAGCAAGGACATTTGTTCTTGGTGGGCTTTCTGAGAAGTATCATGGCATATCCAATTTCTGGGTTGCAGATCGAATTAATGTATGCATTCTCTGTTTCAACTCCACAAAATTCTTACTTTGTGGTTGTTAAAACCAGAGAACTCTATTGTCTCTTGCTTTATATTTTGGGCCTACAAAGTGATTCTCTGATACATTTCAATTACCAGGAAATTGATTTGGAAGCCATGCGGATTGTCGACTCATGCTATGAACGAGCTAAAGAGGTATGTTGTAGTGGGAAAAAAATGAATCAAAGAAACATTTTTATTCACGAGTCTGAATAAAAAAGTGATACCCTTAATTGTTTTGCCTAACAGATTTTGGAGGAAAATAGAACTCTAATGGATGCTGTGGTGAGTGAACTTGTTGAGAAGAAAAGCTTAACAAAACAAGAGTTCTTTCACCTTGTAGAATTATATGGCTCCATAAGACCAATGCCTCCTAGCATACTTGACATTAGGGCTTCCAAGCTCCAACAATCTCAAGAGTTGTTGAAGAATAAAAAAGAAGCCGCTGTGAGGAGCCGCGACTGAAAACGGCACTCAGTTTAAGTATAAATCAATCAATCACTAAGATGGTTAATGAGTCGTAGACTGTCCCGGCATAAGGAGTTTCTGAAGAAATAGCTTTTGCTGTCTCTTTTCGGCTGTCCGGCTGACACATTTTTGGAGGACATTCTTGAGGTAGAACGAAATGACCATCATAGAAAGTGGTAAAGATTTTTTTCTTTCTGCTTTTGCAGCAAAGTGGTGGGGTTCAAAAGCTGATAATAAGCAATACTTAATGTGAGCTAGTATAGAATACTTACTTTTTGAGTATATGTGTAGTATTGTTTATGGTCATAGAGAGACTGACATGTTATAAATCGGGCTTTGTTTATCGTTTCTTTGCCATTTTATACGGCATGGAGGGAATGATGATCAATTTTGTTGAGTTTATTGTATCCCATGCAACCATAATATCTTGTTCAATTACAACTAGTTCTTGTAGATTTATTTTCATTCATTTGTCGAGTCACATTTCCTCCAAGCTCAGATAGTTTTAGTGCCTCTTTGAGTGTTTTAAAAGTACATTAACATAAGTTAAGATAAAACTCTTTTTACATACTTATCTCGTACACTGTAAATTACGTTAAAAAAATAAATTTTACTGCTAAATGATGAGTTGCTCCATATATAATAAAATGCATTATGTTTTGTGAATAAGGTTTTAAAAATCCTTCCGACATTTCCGGAGTAAAAGTCTCAATTAAATTCAATTGAAATACCATAATTCAAATTTAAGTTGGCACTTATAACAAATTAAAAGTCAAAACTCCAGATTATTGAAGCACGTGCACTTTTAAAACCTTATATGTATATATATACACACAATTTAACCCTTACTAAGGATTATTGATGCCAAACTTAATTGTATCATAGAGGACAATCCTTCAGGTTAAAAATTGAAACGTTTTCAAATTGTAGAAATTTTATTTTGTCTATTATTTAAGTTTACATGTTAGTTGGTTAAAGATACTTATGATGTGTTATTCATTTTTTTTTTTCAAGTTAGATTCATAAATAAGATTTTTTGTTTTGTTTTTTTTTTTTAAAAGGCACCCCATCTAAATTATTGGAGAAAATCAAATAGATGAAAGTGTCTTCTATGATAAAGAGAAAATCAAAGATGTGCTAAAATATCTCAACCTCGTTGGGGTATGACGACAGAGGGTTACCAGTGGCCTTATTCTCGGTAATCTTGCTCAGTGTGCTTGAATCCAAATATTTAAGCTTTCTCTTCATTTTCTCTAAAGAATGTGAACTCATCCTCCATCTACGACTTCTTCTTCAATGTCGTTCATGCGGCCAGCTTAGTATATTTAGTCAATTAACGATCAAACTTAGGGGCAACATTGCTACAATTTGAAAACTTTCAGGGCAATATTGAACCCCAAAAAAATTCTAGGGCAACATTTCTCCTGATTAAAAACTTTTGGGGCAAATTTGCATCTTAATAAAAATGTCATGGATTATGGACTTATCAACTCAACATATTTGGTCAACTAATGGTCAAACTTAATATGGCTAATGGCCAAGGCAAAATTGCTAGATTTGGAATCTTTCGAGATGACATTGCTTCCAAAAATAAAATAAAAAAATAAGAGAAAAATTGAGATTCTATGATAACTTCTTAGGGAAAAATGGGCCTTAACCTTTGTTTTTAACTAATTTTAACTGTCAGTTCATTTTAGGCAATCAAGGTACAAACAGGGTATTAAAACCAGAGAGAGTGACATATATTAATAATTACAATTTTAAAAGGAACATGAAAGGTGTACATTCAGGGTTATTAAAACCAGAAACCGGTGGACCGGCCACTCAACTAGTTTGGTCATCAACCCGTATTTTCAACCAAAAAAAAAAAAGATTTTTTTAAAATTTCTTCATAATCTCATATTAATAACCCTTAAATCTTTACTTTTTTGCTGGTTTGTAGGGCTAAGCATGGAACCCATAACCCATGAGCCCGCCCACAACAAAGTATAATTGGGTTATTTTGAGCCCGCCCAAAAAGACCCATAATGGGACGGGTTAGAAATCGCCCATCTAAGATTTAAATGGGCGGCCTATGGGTACACCAACGGGCTGCCCATTTAGTGTAATTTTTTTTATTAACTACCCATCTCATTCCGCATTCCACCATAAGGTAAAGTCATTCCCTCACTCCCTCCCTATTCAAGATTTCGAGTATTTTGCGCCTCTAATCCCTAACCATAATGGCCATTGACTCTCAATCTCACTCTTACACTCTCTCTCTGGCTCTATTTATTTGAACTTGTGAGTTGTTACTGACTTTACATGTAATGTAGAGAAGATTTTAGAAGTAGATGAATATCTTTAAACTAAATTAGTTGGCTTTCGTGATCCAAAATTTGATGTTTTGACATGGTGGAGAGTGAATGCTTCAAAGTATCAAGTTTTAAATCTATTAGCACATGATTTATTGGCTATACTAGTATCTACAGTATCTTTAGAATTAGCTTTTAGTATTGGGATCGAATACAGATTCGTTCATGAGCTCTTTGTCTTCAAAGATGGTTGGGGCGCTCGTATGTGCTCAAAATTGGCTATTCAAGACACCCCCTAAATTAAAGGACCTTGATATTGATAATTTTGATGAAAGTGCAAGTGTTGTTACTAGTATTTTCAATAACATTCTCAATTTGTATTGTTTCATTTTTTATTCCATATTAGATTATTTATGATATGATTTCTCTTCACTTATTTTGCAAAGGAAGATTTAGTTTCTGGAGCTATAGTCCCTTCCTCAAGTGAATTTGAAGATGATGGTGAAGACTGAAGCATGCAGATTCAATGGAATCATACCATTTTGTTAATCTATGAACTTTTAGAGTTGTAGTTGTAATGTTTTAATTTAAAAGTTGGAGTTTGAACATCAAAATTATGTTATGATAGTACTTATATAAAATTTATGTTGTTTTGTGTGAATTGTAATTATTGAACTTTGAAGATTCAGATTTCAAAAATTTAAATGATGAATTTGGATGGATACTTAATGCTTATATATGTTTTTTTTTTTTAAAAAAAAATAGATATGTCAAATGTAAATGGGTTACTCAAAACCCGATTAGCCTGTCCATTTATCTGCTAGCCCGTTTACACGATTTTAAATGAGTTGAGGTACGGGTATAAGCTAACCCATACCTATTAAAAGTTAAATGAGTAGGCTATGATTTGGCCTCGGGTTGCACAACCCACCCATTGCTCTGCCCTACCGGTTTGGCTCGTGTTAACTCAATTTGACTTCAATGTGACCTTGACCCCTTGACCCGATCAGTTCAATGGCCAATGCAGGTTTAATAACCTTGTGAACAATTAAAAATCGAATGCACTTGCTTCACATTGAAAGTTAATGTTCATGTGTCTTTTCATTTTGCGAACGACTTTTTAAAGATGGCACTCTATTATTCAAGGGAATATGAAAGGGTGTGGCTAATACCTTTGGCCTTTTCAATCCTTTAATTGCTCATATTATGACTCTTTCTTCACTCATTTTTAGTTTTTAGTTTTTTTTATAAAATTATTATTAGTGGTTACTTGTTGTTTAGTCTTGTTTGAGGAAGACCGTCAACTAACACCATTAATAATAATTTATTCAGTAACAATGTTTCAATGGATGTCTTTACTTGTTAGTAGCAAAGTTTCTGTAAGTTTTCTTTAGTAATAATAAACAGATTATGATTAGACAACTCCTTGATTTACTATATTTTCTTAAAAACGGTTTCTAACAGTGTCATTACAAGTGCTAGAGAAGATATTGACTGATGATTTGTTTTGATTAAAAAAGATGTTGATATTGATGAGTGTATGTGTGACAACTCACTTCACATGGGTAATCCAGCTAATAAAGATGATTAAAATAAAAATATTAATCAACACGTGTTTGTTGCGGTGGAAGAGAATCTAATCGCTTAAATATAATAATACTCATGTTTGAGATTTTATGAATAGAAAATGACAGTAATACATACTAATATTAATTAAAGGGTGACTATTCTTCCCATATACTTTGATTTTCAGGTCTAAGTTATAAGTAACTTTCAAAGTGTTTCACTTCCGTAAGAAAAACTTTAAATTTTATATTAAAATTTAATAACTTTTTAGCTAATTTAATCCTGTTTAATATATATTTGATTCGATTCACAATGTAAGTAACTTTAACTAGTTTATCATAATGATAGTTAACTCATTAAATGTGTATTAAATTGAAAACCTTTTCCAAAATTTACACAAATTAGATTTTGAGAGAGGAAAAGAAAATACAAATAGTCACATTGAATCATTAATTATATGAGTAAAATCAAGGTTAGCAAATTCATGATAGATACCTAAACTCAAATTGTGAACTCAGATAATAAATTCGTAAGAGTTTACATCTATTAAAAATCTATAATTGAATTAAAAATAATAAATTTGGTTCTTAGTATAAGATCTACTTAACTATTTGGGTAGGTTAATAAAATTATTTAAATTATATTTTTATAAAATGTGGTTGGTTTTCCACAATCTAACACCCTAGTTAATGAAATTAATTTTTTGATGCAAAATCCATTAACATGTGCAATCAATAAGGTTAATTTATAAAAAAAAGAAAGAAAGAAAGATATATATGAAAATGAGATACAAAGTGAATTGATGTATTACATTTAGAACCAAATATAACACCCTAGTTAGCTCTTATATTAGGAATTGGAAGTAGTAATAAAAACATTGAACACTATATTTTGAAGGGTCCTCATTCGGTGCTCATCATAGTGATGAACACCTTATTTATCATTATGGTGATGAGTCTAAGTTGTTTAAATTTAATCTGCAAGGTTCAAATTCAAATTTTTTAATATGTTCTTTTTAAAATGATAAATTCATTTTATCAAAAGTATATAAGATTAATTATCTTTATATTTAATTTTACATATATCAAAATAAAAATTTATTTAAAATATACAAATTAAATTTAATTAAATGAGCTATCCAAAAATAAATCTAATGATATGGATAGGTCATGAGCAAATTTGTTTCTTTGATGAGCAAGAAGTGTGCTCCTATATTTTGGATTATTACATTTGAAAAGTCAAACAAAACTGTATTGAATACTCCCTCTGGACCTAAATATATAACAAAGTTTATCCTATATTTAAACTGGAGATAGTATATTGGATCTAGTGAACACACTTGGATATGAAGTGCGAGATGGCAAGCGGTTTAGAAATGTGGAAACTTCAAGAAACTGAAAAGAAAACGAGCTTTTCCTCATTGATGCAACGCCAAGGAAGAGATGAGAGATTAAATTGTTCGGCAAATTGATAACTATTTTTTTTATTATTTTCATCCGTTATTAGGTTCAGTGTTTGTGATTTTCCCCCAAATATCTCATTTTAAATTCAAGTTCGAGACTTGAAATAATCTAGAAGGACTTACACCGATATTCATAGGCGGACTCAGCTTAGAGAGAAGGGGGACAAGTGCTCACCCTTGAATTTTATTTTCGAGATCTGAAAATGCTTTATATTGAAAAAGATGTATTTGATAGCGTTAATAATAGAGTAATTATGATGGAATTCCAAAAAATAAGGCTTAGAAGGATGACATTGTAATTATTTTTATTGTAATATACTTTTATTATTAAAATATATACAGTTAAACTTATTAAGTGCCCATCTTAATTGTAATTTATGTAGCTACATTTCTAATAGTCTTAGCCTTGCTTTTTTAAATGACAGGTTTGTAAAATAATTGTTTTTTTTATTATATCATCAGTATTCACTTGATTTCATGAATATTTTTTTGATATTTTTTCTTTTCTTGTTTACATTCTTTTATTTTTTTAATACATTCAAAACTTTCCTTTTAAAAAAAAATTTATACCCCAAAATCCCCCCATTAATTGTTCATACACAAACAAAAAAATTCTAGCTCTGCCACTGGTACCCACTTTTCATTAATTTTTTGGATCCGCCACTGCCGATATTGATAACTATTTTTAACTCACAAATTTCTTCAGAAAACTTGCGATGCCACTATATATGTACGATTCTAGCCTAGCTAATCAAATACGAGTTTGTTGAAGTCCAATTTTCTATACGAGTTAACAAGATTTAGCCACCTAATGAACTCTCAAAATGTACGATTCTATGATTTAAATCGTGTGTTTAACAATATGGGTAAAATTGATAAATAAGTATTAATTACTCTTAAAGTAATCTATATTCTGAATTAAGACAATCTTTTAACGTGGCTAATATTGTGGACAAAAAGAGAGCACTTTTCCCAAAAAAGAAAAAACTAAAATTATATATTCATGTAAAAATTTAAAGGCAGGACTTTCAAATATTTTGTTGGGTCTCCCCAACTTATCAACATAATAAGAAAAATATAGGGAAAATCCCTATAAAAGACAGTTGAAATATTCAAATTCTAATTTAGGTTGTTAAATTCAATAAATTCTAAATCAGGTCATATAACCTAAAATAGGATTTTAAAATTCGATAATTTTACTAGATTATCCCTCGATTTGAATATTTATATATATTATTTTAATTTTTTTATATCAAAATACAGATTTATTAATTACACTCTCCCCTCAACAATTTTCATTTTCTAAAAGTTATCCCCTCTCTCTGCTCTGCAGCAATTCTTCCATCTCTCTCCCGCCTCCATACCTCTCTCTATTAAAACTAATGTTGCTCTGCGAGTTGCAGATTTGTGAGGTATTGGATTTTGTTTCTTGCTTCAAGTTTGTTCTTCAAGTGGGATCGTAATCACCGTAATAACAACATTCTTCAAGAGCATTGCTATGTTGGTAGCCCACCTGTTTTTGAAGAAGCAAAAATTGACCCATCAAATCAAAGCTCTCGTTTACCAGTTTGCAAATAAACCTATCGTCTTTTGGAGCCGAAGCCTTGGATTTTCCCATTAATAAAAAATTAAAAGCAAATCCTTTGAACAAAAACCAAGATTAGAACTTAATAATATGCGATTAAATTTGGAAATCAACACTTCCAACATCGTCTTGGTTATTGCATAGTACAGGACCACCATAGCTTTTACCTTATTCTATGCCTTCTTCCCACTCCAAAAGCCTAATATTTATAAACCCCACAATGCAATGCACACTTCCTATAGCTCTTGTTCACTGTATTCGTCTTCCTTTTCTATCAGTTCCTACATCCTCTATTTTCATTTACTGTTCCTATATGCACTCTCATTCTCCTTTATCTTTCTCACCTTCTCTGGAAACTCGTTCTCTCTCCCGTTTTGATTCTTCTTGGAATTCTTCTTCTCACCATACTTCGATTTGGAGCAAATAAGAGACCCCAAAATGAAGAACCAGAAATCGGCACACCCGAACCCGATTTGAACCAAGAAAACAGAGCATCAAGTAGGTGCGAGAGGAGAAAGAGGAGAGTGAGAATCTTGACATTGAAACAGAGGAATCGAATTAGAAATTTCGGCAATGGATCAGCTCTAATTGCCTCCCACACTGGCTAATGTCCTCGAGGCGTTCTTTCTTTTTTGTACCAGGGGTTAAGGGTATTATTGGAAATTAATCAACATTTAAATATTATAGATTGGGTCATTGACCCAATTTAAGATTTATTGAGTTTACCAACCTTATAAGGATTTTCTTTTTTCAACCATCTATATATGAAATTCTCCCAAAAATATATGTATTTTTTGGATCACGTAATCGTCGTTACTCGTGTCACTTTTTTATAGTATAACTAGAAATAAAAACATGTATCATTATAGTTTAAAACCCTTGCCTTAATGTTTGTGGCATCACAGTCACCTCCGACAACTCGAAGTCACCGTTGTAATACCTAAAATTTTTATTTATCTTAAATACAATATTTTGATAGATAAAGCCTACTTAAAATAGGTGAATATGTGGTCTCAAATTTTGAGATGTGTTTATTCTATTTTTAGGTAGTTCTTCTTTAGGATATAGGTGACCAATGATTTAAATTTGTTAGGCATCATAAAATGTCATAAAATACAATAAAAACCATATTAAACCATGGTTCATGTGGAATCTAATAGGGCAAGTAAGTGTTATGAAAATCCTTAAATAAATCTGGAGAAAACAATAACAATTAATGACCAATAGGATCTTAGCTAAATCAAATAAATTGTGCAAGTCTTCATAATTAATCAAAGGGTCTTAGGCACCAATTTTCATAATTTATCAAGAGACTAAATTTTCTAATACCCTATAATTTATACCTAGTCCATATTTGGTTCATAAAAAGCCATAAAGAATTATCAAAATGCTTGGAACAATTAAGGGGCAATTACCAACAATTAATGAGCAATTAAATTTACACTAATAGAATATTTAGATAATTATTTACAATTAATATTAATAGTCATCAATTAGAGGTGTATTAAGCTAAATAAAAATCAAAGACCAATAAGGGGATTAGATTAGCATAGAATAGATTACCAATGATCATAAACTACTCTAAGAGCCAATAAAACAATAATCAAGGGACAATTAAGCATTGGATTAAGAAGTTAATTAAATTTTAATCAAGCTTTGAAAAGTCAACAATTTCAACTATGATCTAAGGGCCAAGATTTAACCTCATAAAGCTAATCTAAGGGCTTAAATAATTAAGAAGCTTAATCCATGTGAAAAATAGAAGAACCAATGGGAGGAAATTGAACTCATAATATCTATATATTAATTGAATCAAACACATGGGGGGGGGGGGGGAATTAAGTCAACAAAAGAGGAAATCAAATGGAAGAGGATAGTGTACTAAAAGCAATTACTGCTCTTAAATAAAATGGAAGAGGATAACTTGGAAAAGAGAAAAGTGTTGTCTATGTGTGTGTAAGAAAGAGAGAGTGTTGTGAGTGCTAATGTTGTGAGTCTACTAGGAAAAGTCAAGGTGTCCACCAATAAGAGAAAAAGAGCATAAATCAATGACATTAATTAGTAGAATTAATTCAAGACATAAGCAAATGAGAATCTATACAAAATAAATTGTGTCTTGAGATCCGTTAATCATAGATCAAATATAAGGAGATTTTAGTAACAAGCATAGTCTAAGCTTGGGATTGGGTATAACCAAAGGCATTTTCTCAATTTGTGAAGATTGTTGCCAAATGATAAAATGTGAACTAGAGGTTTCTAATTTAAGCCATAAGTTTCAAGATTTCAAAACCAAAGAAAAAACTTGAATAACATTTCATGAAGACCTTTAAAAATATTTTTATCTAGTGAAATGCAAAACAAAGAATAGGAGAAGGAAATTGTAACTTGAAGAAAAAGCTAAGAATTAATCAACACACATGGGATAATTTGAAAACACCTTTTGGAAGAAGATAATGTACTTGGGATAGGGTTATTAATGAAAATGGAAGAGGATGAAGGAGAGAGAAGAGGGGGACAGTTTTGGGGCTTGGAGGGCTAGGATTGGAGTTTGAAATTACCCTAGATCCAAGGGTACATATCCAAGATGAAAAGGGTGAATAGTGTCTTGTAATTTTACTATAAATAAGGGGTTGGTGTCTTCATTATTCTTCACCAATTCACAAAGGTATTAACCATATTTGAGAGAGTAAGGAAGAGTGTGAAGAGCTTCTTGAAGGAGTAGCAAGGTTCTTGGTAAGTTCTCTAGCTCTAGCTTTAAGTTCTTTAAGTTTTAGTTCTTAAATTCTTAGATAGAAGTAACTTAGATCTTAAATATGCTAGAATAATTTTATTTACATGTTTTAATGGTCAAAATTAGCTTTGTTTCGAAAAAATGATGAGGAAATTTATATAGCAAAATTTTTTAAGAGAAACATCAAAGTAACGAAGTTGGCGAAATTTCATCGGTTTTGAAAATTCTGGAATCAGTGATGAACATGCCAAAATTTCATATTGAAAATATAGTCAAAAAATTCTGGGAAAATTCATGGTTAACGTAGACATATAGAGATTTTTAAATATGTCAAGAACATGTCAGAATGAGCTCTGTACAGTGAGATAAAAATTCTCAAAGTTGGGCTACGAATTTCTGGAAAAATTCTGGGCAAAGGCTCAAAACTTAAAAACTGGGAGTGATTAGTGTAATCTGGGCAAAATTGATTATTTTTATTTGAAAATAGACATCCTAAGGATTCCAAGAAATTTTACGGATTCTCGTTTCGATTTTTTTAGAATTAATTATAATTTTTCAAAGTTAGACGAAAAATCTGCCCAAAATACTGTATCAGCGTTTTTCTGAAAATTAAGGGAAATAAGTTGAAAAATAATTCCACCAAGGGTAAAAAGGTCGCTAGTGACTAGGATATCTTCTAGAATATTGTTTGTGAATTAATAAATGCGATATTACCATTATAGGATAAACGTGATCACAGTCCAAACGACAGCGTACCGATATCACCGACAAAGGTACGGACGCGTATTGTAACACTAACTCTGATGTTTATTGTATACTTATATGTGATAGACACTTTCATAAAGACATGGACGGGACTTTGTCTTGGGTCATGCACCGTGACTAAGTTATGAGGCTTAGATCACTACTTATACATTCAGCTTTATACACGGGTTATGGTTTTGATAATACCGTTGAGTTTTCCTAGCGCTGAGGACACGATAGGCCATCATGGCACTGGTGAATAGTGAAAACCATAATAATATTCATATGCGATGGCGTGTTTGTTATTATCTTTCATATATGATTTTCTTTGTAATATCATGAATATCATCATACATAAATTGTTACATAAGCATGAGGTTAACAGATTTGCGAGATTCAATGGTCATTGAATCTCAGCTCTTACTATAGCTTCAGGGTCAGGAAAACCAAGGACCGAAGACAAGAGTAAGCAGAGTAAACAGCATGCGTGAATACTCGACCGAAGATTTTTAGGACATGTACCATCATATTACCTAGTAAATGTACTGTACTTTATGAACAAACAGATATGCCACAATTAATGATATATCAGTTACTCACTCTTTTACCTGCTCCGATGCTCTACTCTGATGGAAAAAGAAAAAAAATTATTCCACTTTTGAAAATTGGGGTGTTACAACCGTCAACGGCAGCATCTCCAAGAAGATATCGTTTCCGGTGGACCAGTGGGTGGCTCTAAGTGAATGGCCCAAGCAACTCTCTGTCACCACAGACTTATGCTCCTTAGTCTGAAACCCACTCTCTCTTCTGTGTGACCAATTAATCCTCGTTGCCCACATCTTAATATATATGCATGTAATCTGGCTTTTGTTGGTGTCTTAATGTTTGTCATGCATCTGTCTCACATGTCAATAAAATTAATTACGACATCTATCAGCTTATTTATAAACTGTAACTATAAATAACCTTTGAGGCAGGAATATATATCTACCTGGCTTTTGTTGATGCGTTGTACGTGGGTTATGCAATGTTTGTCATGTGGCTCATAAAGAGGTGTCGAAGATACTTTTTCGAAGTTCAACAAACGGTTGTCAAACACAGTTTCTTTGCCAGGTAGGCAGATTCATATGTCGTGTGTCACATCAGCTATACCTAGTTACACAATGCAAACTGCATCGTTACCTCCTGCAACTTGTGCAAGTCTGGAAAACAGGAATAACCACAACTTTTTGTATGGAATAAGGTATGCTCGAGTAAATCTAGAGGTGGATTAGGTTTCCCACATGTTCCCCAGCGGAATCAAGCTTTTCACGTTAATTAAGCTTGTAACATCTAATTTTTATGATTTAATTATAATTAAAAAATCATTAATCATGCTAAACGTATTCATCATGTAATTATTGAAATGAAGGTTTTTTTATTTAAAATATAATTTATGTCAGTAAAAGAAATTAGTAGATTAAAAGTGTGGAAATAATAATATTTTGTTGTTGTTGTTAATATTATAAAAAAATGGAAGTAAAAGAGAAAGGATTTCTCCAAAAAAGAAAGATTTTGAAAGTAGAAAAAGAAAAAGGTACAAGTCATTCGAAACAAGTATAATTGTGATGTTACAGTACGTCGTTTATCAAGAAATGAACAAAAGAAAATGGGTAATGTAAGGAGAAGAATTAGAAAAGCCAGAGGAAAGTTTTGCATTATATTGTGGACGTGACTTCAAATATTTCAACTAGTTCGTAACTTTAATTTCTATGGAGATTAATGTTGAAGGAATGAATCTGCAAAATTAAATATTTGTTGTGATTAAGATAATATATATAGATAGATATATAACTTTATATATAGATCAACAGTGCGGTTTCTTTTTTTTTTTTTTTTATAAATAATTTTATATTATATATATGTCATAGATAATTATTTGTTTTTATAAAAAACATAAAAAGGGTAAATACACAAACCAAAAATAAAATTAGGCTTCCTCTTATCTCCAATTTTTATTTTTAACTACTAAGGGTTATTTTGGTCTTTTAACAATATTTAGAAATTTTGAATGAGGCTTAATTATGAATTTATTAAAAGTGCGGGGCTAAATTTAGATCTCATTATTTCAATTGAATGTAGCATTTTTTTTAAAACCTGAATTAAGTGAATTTACTTAGAATCTTCTCGTTCTCTTATTTTGTGGAAGGACCAACAAAAGAGTAGTAACACTACTAGAAAAGACTAAAATTGCGATGGAAATTTTTTCATCGCAAAGCTTCCGATATTTGCGACGGAATTTTAAATCCACCGCAAAAAAAAAAAAAAAAAAAAAAAAAATTGCGACGGATAAAAGGCTCATTTTGCGACGGAAAAATACATCCGTTGCAAAATGGCTTCTCACATTTGCGAAGTGGAGCCGAATTGGTGCTGATTTGTGACGGAAAACGGTTCCATGGGAATTTGCGATTAAATCATTTTCCGTCACAAATTTTAGTCTTAAGCCCGATTTCGGGCTATCGGGCTTTCCTCCCCCATTTTTCCAGTGTTCTCTCCCTCTCCACCATGCTCTCTCTCAATGCGTTTGTCCCGCCAGCATTTGGACCGCCGTGCAGCCTCCTTCCGGCCTCCTCCTTCTTTTCTCGGCCTCATCTCGTCTCACCGCATGACGTCGGCCTCCTCTCCTCTCACATCCAGCCTCCTCTTCATTAGCGTCATCTAGTGAGTCTCTATCCCCTTTTTTTAGTTTTTTGCATTAGATGTAGTTTTTTTAGTCAACTTCTCCAGTAGATCATACGTAAATATTTAAGAAAGCTTAATAGCTTATCGGTCTTGCCTTCGTTAGTGGAAGTTGGTCTTCTGTGAATATGTAAAATTTATTTAAGAAAGTCGGGTTTTTAAGCGATCAAATTGTTTTCCTCATTTTCTTTATGTTGTCGTTCTTTGTGTAACCATGTAACTAAACTAATATTCAATGTGCATATTGGCTTTACTTCGTCTATGACGGCATGCTTTGGATTATCGACTTGTATATTCACACTCTATTTGTTATATGATTTGCATTTTCTATGCAAAATAACCTTTCGCCATACCAAAATCAAAATCATCTACTCACATGTTTTAATAATGCTATTTTCATTTTTTATTAAACTCTTTATGATTGCTATTTTCAAATTTTATATTTTTTATATAATTTTTATTTTAAAAAATTATTTTTTAAAAAATCAAAATTTGTGACGGAATCCAATTCCGTCGCAAATTTGTTGGGTTTTGCGATAGAATTGGATTCCTTTGCAAATCCCGGAGGATTTGTGATGGATTTTAATTTCATCGCAAATCCTAGGCGGAAACCAATTAGTTTGCGACGGATTTGATTTCTGTCGCAAATCCCAAAGGATTTGCGATGGAAATAATTTTGGTCGCAAGTTTCGGGATTTGCGACGGAAATTTGAGTTTCCGTCACAATTGCGCCGAGGGTTTTTGTGATGACGAAATCCGTTGTAGACTAATTTTACGACGGAAAACCCCTTTTTTGCGACGAGTTTTTCCGTCGAAAAAACTGATTTTTTTGTAGTGTAAAAATGTTCAGGTATCATCAATTTGTGGAGGCTATTATCCGCACGGGTTACTTTATAGTATTGGGCGCCTCATTTTATGTGCTTACATTAAATATGTATTAGAATATTAAAAATGATTTTTAATAAACTATATTTTGTAAAAAAAAAAAGAAGGAATATTGAATTAACTTGTAGTCAAAGACAGTTATATAAGCCCCCCACGATGTCACTAACAGTAAAAACGATCTCCACGTTCAAGCAACGTGCTTCGCTAATATTCTCCTTTTTAAGACCCTCCACGTCCTTTCACACACACACAGATCTGCAATTTGTGTTTCGTATATACGCACACTTTGTTGCTCTTGTGGAAAAGAGAACTCAATACAGAGATATCAGAAATGGCTTATCTTTTTGTGCTCATCATTCTCATGGCTGCCACCAACTTCACTTCAGCCATGGAAGCTACAACGCAATTCAAGGTTGGTGGTGACTTTGGTTGGCGCCAACCCGACCCTCAAAACCTGTCTTTTTACACCCGCTGGGCTGAATCTAACCGATTCCAAATCGGTGATACTCTTGGTCAGTTCTCTCTCTTTCCCTTTTCACTTTGTTTAATCTTTAAATCATTCCTTCCTTGTCGTTGTTCCTTAGCAACCATGATGAAAAAAAATTCTCCTTTACAACTTGGCGCACAGAGAGATATAGAGTATTGATAAAACCAACCATTTCTTTTGACAAATGACAGACACTTCATAATCATATCCATCATGTGACACAGTCTGTGTTCTTCTTATTTCTGCATCCTTCGACATGACATGACACTTAATATATAATCACCCACGTGACACAATAGTGTTTGTGTTGTTTTATTTAACTTGATCAATAATGACAGAACCCAGGGTTAGTTAGGGTTTTCTAATATTAATGTTGTTGTGTGTTTGGTTGGTTGTGAGTGCAGAATTTGTGTACAAGAATGACTCAGTACTGACAGTTGAAAGTTGGGATTATTATAACTGTGATGCCACTTACCCCATCACTGCGTTTGATAACGGCAAGAGTATCATCAATCTGGACAAATCTGGACCCTTTTACTTCATCAGCGGCATCTACAATCACTGTATCAACGGCCAGAGATTGATCGTCGATGTCTTGTCCCCACACCACATCCTCCCTCCCGCTGCATCTCCACAGTCCATTTCCCCTGCCGCTGATCCTCCACTCTCTCAACTGGGGCCCACACCTTCTCATTCTTCATCTTCTCCTGCAAACTCTGCCTCTGGGTCCGAGGAGGTTTCGTCTTCTGTGGTCCTTAGATCGGATTTCATGGCTGTTCTGGTTATCTCTGTTGTTACGCTGCTATATTATTATTATTATTAACTTCATCAACCTCTTACTGATTTGTTTAGGCATTATTAGGCTTTTAAACTATTGTTTGTTCCTTAATCTCCCACGGTGGCTTAGGCCTTATTAGGATAATTATGATGTTTTTATTGAGTTCACTCTATTTTTCGAGTGTACTTTTGATTGTTACCTGAGGCAATATTATTAGTTATTCAGTATCTTTTTAAGATCATTTATTTTTCTATTTTTTCTAATTAATTAAACTTGAAGCAACATGAAAAGGTGCGTGCTAAAATTAAAAAAAGAAAAAAAGAAAAAAAGAAAGAAAGAAAGAAAGAAACAAACAAACACTATATGTGATTTGAAAACTCTGCATAGAATCGATTTTACGCTAGACAAGATTACTCTTATTTATTTTCAGAAGTTATAAATCAATATTTTCTAATCCAAACAGGCCTAAAGCGACAATTATACTTTCTGTAAAGGCAATGTACGTAAAGATATTATTTTAACATACGAAAGATGATCGATGTATATATAATTAATACTTATTTACTTTGGCCGTAGAATGTCGTACCAATGATAGATTTATAGGTAATTAAACAATTTAGGATGGATGCAAATTCTGTGTTTGATTGAAAAAGAAATGACAAAGACAATTACAGGTGGCATCCCTTTGTTATTTTCTAAGTATTCAATCACATGTTTAATGTTCTCATTCTTAATTTGTTGTCTTCCCGATTAACTCTTTACATCTATCTTCTTCCTCTCCCTCACATGAATTAATTAACTTATTATATACTTTATCCCAAATAACTTACACACATATCACATATGTCTTTGCATGTGAGTGTGTTGATAATTAATTAATTAATTAATTAAGTGGTACATATGTACATTGCGAAAAGTCTATATAGCAACTTAAATCGCAATATATATCTATAATTATATAATATATTGATAAATATGCTTCATTATAAATTTGAAATCTAATATTTATTGATATTGATATGTCTCATAAAAGAATATACTAGCTAAAAGGGTATATATATAATTATTAGTATTACATGACTATACCATGTTTTTTTTTTAAAGAATGACTGTGGATTGCTAACTTGCTATTCTATTTTATACGAATCAAGGTTATTGCCTTTGAACTGATCGAGGTAGTGGGTTAAGGCAGGGGCGGAGCCAGGATTTCCAAATAGGGGGGGCGAAAATTACAGCATAGAATCCAAGGAAGTTAGTATTTGAAATTAGGGGAGAAAATTACAGAA
Source organism: Acacia acuminata (assembly GCA_019022655.1). Lineage (NCBI taxonomy): Eukaryota > Viridiplantae > Streptophyta > Magnoliopsida > Fabales > Fabaceae > Acacia > Acacia acuminata. The sequence continues at coordinate 791,089 of JAFJYI010000045.1, forward strand.
TTTGACCCAAAAATTTCAGAAATTATGCTTCAACCTCATAACTATTTCAATATTTTCGGTTTAGTCCCTCTCTAAGACTTTTATAATAGGGACTAAATTGAAAATTTTAAAAGCTTTATGAGACTAAATCATAATTTCTTATACTTTTGGGTCAAAGTCTGTAAGCCACCCCTAGTGAGTGGGTTAAGGGTTAGATCGGAGTTAAACTAGAGCCAAATTAATGAAGAAGTGAAGATTTTAAGATTATTAATATAAAATTATGAATAAAATAAATAAATAAATTATTTTTTAAATGAAAACAATACTGAACCGGTAGGACCGGACCGGTTCATCAGTTTCAAACTAGCCGATCTCATCCGTATTTAATAACCCTTATGCGAACAAAAGTAAGTTTGAAATGGCAAATGCAGAGAAAAGACTAAATTTCATCCAATTTGGAAAGAATGAGAGTTATCTTTATTCCAATCTAAAGTGCAGTAGTGTGTATAATCAAGTAAAATGTAACAACTCAACAAACTTAATTAACTCTCTCTCTCTCTCTCTCTCTCTCTCTGTCTCTATATATATATATATATATATCTTGCTCACGTACTAGCTAATTAACTCCATAATACTGTAACATTATTGTGTTGACATTATCTGCCTTTTGTATAACTAGCCGTATAGATTTTCTCATGATACAGCAGCGTGCATGATTTGATTTTTTTAATTTTTTGTTTGTTTGTATAAATGTATAATACGGGGCAAAAGCCCAATTCTCATGATTTGATTAATTATTCTAACTTTTTCCTATCATAAAGCAACTTAATGACGCGTTGGCTAAGAGCGGAATTTCATCGTCTCTTGTATTTAATTACTGTCCTGTTTTTGCTCGGGATATGTATATGCATGATTTACTGGGATTAGTTTCACCCTTGTAATTGTCATTTATTTAATGCTAAGCTCTTCAGTATAAAAAACACACACACACACACACGAGCGATTTATGCTTTAAATAAATTTTGGGATATTTATTATGGATTTCAGGTAAAATAATTAGTGGCTGTTATTTAAGTTAATAATCATATCGTATGACATTGTTTGGCATGTTGTGTACAATAATACTACGCCATAATCTCGAGGAAATTATATTTATTGTATTTTGTGTATACAAATCAATTTTTTCATTTTTACGCACATAAATACTCCATGTGAAACATTAATTCAAGCACCTCTATCTCTATATATATAATTAGAAGCAAGTGATTATAATTAGAAGGAGGTACACAAGTGGATTAGGAGGGGAAAAAGAGAGAGAGAGAGGAGAAAAGGGTATGTACGTAAATAATGTTGGAGCAATGATGGAGATTAACGTTGGTGAGTAAACTTATTGTGACAAGCTTTAGGTAGGAACATGGTAGTGAAAACGTAGATTTTACCTGAAAACGGAAGGAGAATGAAAAATCGCAACGTAGTAAAATCGTAAAAACTTAAAAGCGTTTGGAAAATTAGTAAAATCGTTTTAATAAAAAAAATCGTAAAAACGTAAAATCGTAGTGATAAAACGAGTTTTTAACTACCCTGGATAGGAAGAATCTTATCACTTAATTAAAACCGCTTACGAAGAAGCATGAAAATAAAAAGATGGGAAATTCTCATCTAGGCCCATAAGTGGGACTTTATTTTAGTCAACCTAAAATATATATATATATATATATATAAAACTTCATTGCACCCATTGGATCAAAATGAAATTAAGTTTTGTGGGTGAAAAGATAATGATGCCCTTACTTTGTTTATCTTGTAAATTATCTTATTTATCTTGTAAATGCCCTTATTTGTCGTGTGAATTTTCTTATTTGTCTTGTAAATGATGAAAATATTTTTAACTCCATGGGTTTTTTTATAGGAAAATACTTAGGTCAAGTTTCTTATATTCATTTCATCAGGCTCTCCAATAACAAGAGACCATGTGTACTATTTTTTTGTTAATGATAATAATTCAAAAATAAGACCCATGGTCACATGTGATTTGAGAACCTAATGTAATAGATAAGAAACTTGATATAAATATAGTTCTTTTTTTGAATCCCTTGTCTTATAAATATCTTTAGTTGTCTGGTAAATATCATTATTTGTCTTGTAATCCTTATTTGTCTTACAAATGGCAAAAATATTCTTGTTAACTCCATGATTTCTTTTGATTCTCTTTATTTGTCTTGTAAATGCTCTTATTTATTTTGTGAAATGCTATTTTAAAAAATAAAAAAGGACATCATTGTCTTTTTACCCAAAACTTAATTTAATTTTCACCGAAGTGAATGCCGTGAAATTTCATATTTTTTTGGGGGTTGACTGAAATAAAGTTCTATCTGTGAGGACCAACTAAAATTCTCCTGAAAAGATTGAGAATGATCCATCATGTATATGTTCAAAGGGGTTATTTGTTTAAATCTTAAAAATAGCTTGGAAGAGCCAAACCAAAATACTTTATTACATTTTTGGTCTTTAATATGAATCACTTTTAACTGTAATCAAGAAGAAAAAAGTTAGTTATCTAGTCAACATTATCGAAAAACTATGCTTTGACTTTTCTATCTTATTCTTAACAAGGTTAAAGTACAAATTTAGCAAATGAACTACTCTATTTTTTTATGGGTACCCAACACAATTAACTATTTTGGGTGTAAAAATATATATAATCAATTTTTTTTTTTGGTAGCATATATAACAACATCATTAACTCTGATTAACGTCTATTACTTTTTCTCCGGTCTTCTCACTCGCTATTATGATAATATATTTTTAGAAATATATGCCTTTTTTAAGGGGAAAATATTACTTAAACCCCATAGAATCAATTTTATTTTAGTCAACCTCCAAAATATTCTAAAATTTTTCTGCACCCCATTGGATCAAATTGAAATTAAGTTTTGTAGCTAAAAGATAACAATTCCCTTACTTAAATTTTTTCATAAGATTATTTACAAGAAAAATAAATGAATTTAAAAGAATCTAGAGAGTTAAAAACAATTTACAAGACAGACATGTGAATGACCAATTTTTTTCTTTTTCAATCCTTTAGAAGACAAATATGGTTATTCACAAGATAAATAAGAATATTTATAAAACAAATAAAAGCATTTATAAGAAAAAAATGGTTATATCTACTTTGGATCCAATAAAAAATGGTTGTTTGGGTACTCATATAGCAAAATAGTTTAATAAATTGTCCTATGTGTAACCTCACTCGCCATCTCTTGTAATACCCCAAAATTCATATGTCTCTTAAATATTATAGTTTGACTAAATAATACCTATTTAAAATAGAAAAGTATATTGTCTCTAATTTTAGTAATTTATTTGTTTATTTTCCTTAGAATTTAAAGAGGCAAAAATTCAATTTTATTTTAGGGATCATAAATTGCCCTATAATTATTGAATTAATACATGGTGCATAAATGGCCATGAAAAGCTAAAAAGTTGTGAGGAAATAATTAAACCAATTAGAGAAAATTGCCAACAATTAGTGGATAATTCAATCTATGTTAATTGAATTATTTTCATAAACATTCACAATTAGTTTAGTGGCATATGTTAAAGGCCTAATTAAGGATGGATTACCTTAATTAAGAAACAAAGGCTAGTGAAGGGCTAGGATTAGCATAGAAGTGGTTTCTAATTAATCTTAGAACCAATCATATTTTGACAATTACACTTAACTACTTTATTAGGGATGCTAATTAAGATTAGGTATGGAGGCCTAAGATTAAATTTGATAAAACTAAATCCAAAGGCTTTAATTAAGCCTCATAAAGCCAAATCCTTGTGAAATTAAATCCACCAATAAGAGAAAAGAGTTGTGAGTGTGTGTGTGTCTAGTATTCAAGAGAGAGAAAGAGAGAGAGAAAAAAAATTAAAGCAAATTTGATAAAGTTTGAAATCCTAGAGTAAATTGGATAATGGTTTGAAATCCAGTAAATATCTGATGTACACAGTAAAAACTCAAAACAATAAATAAAGTGAGAATTTATACAAATTTAAATAGTTGTGAAGAAGTAGGAACCCCGGAGAAAATATAAGGACTTATCTTGAACCCACATAATTTAACCTCGAAAGTAAGCCTAGTAAAGGTTATTTTTGCAAACGTTGAAGAATAAACTTAGTACAACCAGGGAATCTTATTAGACCATAAATCTGGATATCCAACTACTAATCAAAAAGCATACTCAGAATTTAAAAGTATTAGTGATTGATCAGGCAACCAAAAATAGATTTCATTAAAGTAAATTGAATTTCAAAAAGCAAAACTTAGAGATTAAGTTAGGGTTTTCTAATCACATGGATGGATGAGATTAAAACTTATTTACTAAGTTTAAATCCAAGGGTTAAGGTGAGTGTTGGTCAAATTTAATTGCCACTTGTGTCCTTAGAATTCTCCTATAAATAGGAGGCTCCTCTCTTCAAAATCTTCACCCCAAAACTCAACCAAAGTGATGAGTATAGAGAAGCCATAGTAGAGAGGAAGTCATAGCAAGAAAGAGTAGCAAGGTTCTTCAAGAGGTAAGCAAGTTTTTAGTTTCTAGTCTTTAGTTTTGTAGTTCTTAGTAGTTTTTAGTATAAATTTAAAGGTTTGTTTGATCTTTAAATCGTCCAAGAAGTTTTGATTTCATGTTTTTATGATTTAAAATGTCTTTATTTCAAAAATATGGTGGAGAATATTGTGGAGCAAAATTCTTGGAAGTTGAAGATCAAAGTAGCGAAGTTCTGGCAAAATTTTTGGTAAAATTTCTGGGCAAACAGCAAAAGAAATGATAATATTTTATGTTGAAAATGAAGCCCATAAATCACGAAAATTTCCAGAAATAAACTAGACATGTAGGGCTTTCCGAATATATATAATATGTAGCTTTTTGATTCCTATACAAAGAAATACAATCAGTTGAAGTTAGGCTATTTTTCTGGATGAAATTCTGGGCAACGTTGTGAAAGATGAAAACTGGAAATTTTTCATAAATTCTGGGTATATAAAAGTATTTTTTATTGAAAATAGACATCTTAAAGATTCTGGGGAATTTTACGCATCCTCGTTTCAATTTTTCTAGAATTAATTATGATTTTCCAAAGTTGCTGCAAAATCTGCCCAGAAAATTCAGTATTGCGTTTTTAAATGAATGTAAGGGCAAAATTGTAAATAACAAATCCACCAAGGGTAGAGAGGTAAATAGAGGTGAAAATATCCCTTAGGATATTATTCTAAGTACTATGGTGATATGTTAGGATATCCGGGAAGTCTCGGGGGTCGATCAAAGAGTCGGACATATTGCTAACTACACGGTGAAAGGTACGTTCGCGTACTGTAACACTAACTCTGATGCTTATTGTATGGTTATATGTTATAGACTATTTCATAGAGTCATGGACAAGACTTTGTCTTGGGTCATGCAATGTGTCTAAGACTCTGCCTTAGTTCACTGTTTATACATTCAGCTTTATTTATACGGGTTACAGTCTTGGTAATGCCGTTGAGTTTTCCTAGCGAGGACACGAGGAGCGTCGTGGCACTTGGTTGGTGCAAACATGGTTGACTGTGCATGTGCTTGTGTGCTATGTACTTGTTGTTGTGATTGACATTACATCTCTTTGTGTGCTTATGTATTGTTATAACCTTACATCTATTTGTGTGCTATGTATTGGTTAATCTTTGTAATGTTATGAATATCGTCATACATACATATTTTATCATACATAAGCATGAGGTTAAGATAGTTACCCGAGGTTCAATGGGTATTGAACCTCGGCTCTTACTTTAGCTTCAGGATCCAGTGTGAACATGATCGAAGACAAGGGCAAGCGGTAGGCATGAGGACTGGAGAAAGTTCTTTTGATATGTACTTAATGTTGTAGTCATTCGAAATTTTTGTATCACTATGGAAGCAAAAATATACAATACGGTGGATGCTTATCAGTTACTCTTCAATTTAATTACTTCCAATACTCAACTCGATCAAACTATTTTGAAAACGCTTTTGAAAAATGGGATGTTACATCTGTACTGTTTTATTTTATTTTTTACAAAAATATGAATTTATTAATTAGTCTCTCCCCGCTGCAGCACTTTTTCAAAAACTCTCTAGCCACTTCCTCCCTCTCTCCCCCCACCTACACGCATGTAAAATACATATCACCCCGATAAGGGTTCTGTTCAAATGGCAACACTAAACGAATATTTTTAAAAAGCAATATCAATATATTCATATCAAGCAATAAAAAATATTGTTTTCTTAATCAGCTCGAGTTATGTATGCTGCGGAACAGGTTGCACGGAACAAAAACAATCGTACCAACATTTGAATACGTTATGAGTAAAATAAAGTATAGCATATGCATTTGATGATCCACCTCAGTGTGAGATATAATGGGCTTGTTTAGGATACTGGTAAGAAAAATGTGACTTATAGTCAATCTAACTTATGAAAAAATCAGATTGTGAAATGTGATTTATGTTTGAGTTAACGGTAGCATAAGTAGCTTTTGATTTTTAAACTTATAGTCAATCTGAAATATGTTTTAGGGTACTGACTAGTACACATGATACTAAACTATACTAAAAAAATATTTCATGATCTTGAAAAATTATTTTATGACCTTGAAAAAATTATTTTTAGTACCAGTCAGTACCCTAAAATAATTTTGAAGGTACTAAATGTTACTAAAAATATATTTCGGGATCCGAACGGTACTAAAAAAATACTTCATGATCTTAAAAAATTATTTTAGCATCTTGAAAAAATTAATTTTAGTATCAGTCCGTACCTTAAAATATTTTTTAGAGTCTTGAATGGTACAAAAAATATACTTCGGATACTGAACGGTATTAAAACAATACCTCATGATCTTGGTCCATAAGTCCAATGAAACAAAAGCTTCCCAAAGTAACTTTTCAAATAAGTTACTTTTGGTCCATAAGTCCAATTGGAACAACTTTCGACCAAATATGCATTTTCTCATAAGTCCGATTCAAATAGTACATAAGTCTGATTGGACTCTACAAAAATCATATCAAACATGCACATTGCTTGTACAAAGACTCGGTGGGGGACTACGAATGGGCGAAAGGGGGAGTTTTCGGAAAAATATTGCAGAGGAAAAAAAGAGATGGAAGAGTGAAGTTACACATAGGCAGTTTATTACTCTCTCCGAGCTTTATTATAAGCAACTTTTTTTTTATTACACAAAACGAACTAACAGTTAAGATTAGTTAAAAATAATAAATGTGTCAAAAATGCTATGTTTCTTCCAAATATGTCATTATTTATGAAAAGAACACATGAGAGAGAATAAGTAAAAAATATGAGAGAGGGTGATTAATAAATGATTAAATGGAAGAGAATTAGTAGTGAATGTGGAATAATTAATATAAAGATATATATTTAATAGAGGTAGAAAAGGGAAAAAATAGTTTAAATTTTGAGACATAAGAAAAAAGTTATTTATATTAAGGACCAACTAGAAATAAGAGAAATTTGCTTATAAAAAGGACTAGAGAGAGTAATTGATTTGGAGTTAAAAAGGGGTAGCAAGGTAAAATTATTGAATTCTAAAATCCTATTTTAGGATATATAACCCGATTTAGAATTTGTTGAATTTAATTACCCAATTTAAAATTTGAATAGTTTAACTGTCTTTTATTAGGATTTCCCCAATAGTTTATTGCTAAATTTAAACATTCACCCTTCCTAAAATATATTAAAATAATAAAGAGTGAGAATATCAGTGGGAGCTATGACGCAAAAAGTAACGGAAGTTAAATAGGGTTTACAGTGTTGCTATATATGCTACAAAAAAATGATTATGTCTATTTTTGCATCTCAAAATAGTTAATTGTGTTGATTGCATATCAAGAAGTAGTTCGTTGTTAAATGAGCACCTTAACCCTTCTTAATACATATTTATCGCAAGTTAAAAACATATCATGAGAAAAGTTGCCTGGAGTCAAAGTGACTAGAGGCAATTATTGCCTGGAGTCAAAATGAATGAAGGCAATTATTGCGGAAAATGACAACTAGGTCCCAAGGACCATAACAAATTACAAAAAAGTCCCAACAAAAATTCACATATAAAAAAAGTCTCTAGAGACTTTTTTTAATAGTATTTCTATTAACAATGGAAGTCTATATTGATAACAGAAAATGCTATATTTATAACAAAATTTAAAAACTTGGCTATTTACAAGAAAAAAACTACATTCACAACGGAAGTGTCATAATCACAACAAAATTTAAACACCTGGATTTTGTTCCAAACTCAAGTCCCTAAGCGTACAAAGGTCATTTACAAGAAAAATGCTAGATTTACAACAGGGAGTGCTATATTTACAACAAAACTTTAAACATGGTCATTCACAACACGAAGTGCTATATTTACAATAAAATTTAAAAACCTGGATTTTGTTTCAATACAAATAATATCAAAAAAGTCCCTAGGGACTTTTTTGATATGTGAATTTCTGTTAGGATTTTTTTGTAATTTTCTATGGTCCTTGAGACCTTTGTCATTTTCCCATTATTGCCAAGCAAAAGTAAAAAACGCAAGTTAAAAGAAGTAAGGTTTAACTTGAGTTAAGAAATAATTGCCTTGAGTCAATTATGTTTTAACTTCAAGTTAAACCGCTTTCAGATTCACAACCATTCGATAATGAAATAATTCAAGCAAAGATAACTCGAGGTAATATTATTAGCTTCAAGTTAGTCACTCGAGGTAAGATAATATTCACTCGAGTTGATCATAAAAATTCACTTACCCGGACTTCAAGTATGTGTCGAGAATACTTGAACGAGTTCTTTAACTCGAGTTAATTAAATCCCGACTCGAGGTAGATTTTTATCTTGCAAGGATTTTGTTGTCGATCATTATTGACTCGAGGCAAACACGCAACAACTCGAGGAAATAACTCTTCTCTAAGCGATTTGCTCTCGCTCGTTCTTGACTCGAGGTAATTATGTATGTGACTCGAGGCAACAAAACTTCTTAAGATACTTTGCTCCCTGCCTTCACTTGACTCGAGGTAAATACACATAAATTCGAGGCAATAACTCTTTTGCAATATGGTTTGCTCTCTACCTTAGGTCGACTCGAATTATCCACTCCTTGGCTCGAGTTAAAATCTCTTCTCAAAGCGTCTTGCTCTTTGTTTGACTTTCACTCAAGGTAGACAAGCCTTGACTCGAGGTAAAAGCTCATCAAAACTTGCTTCCAAATTCTGTGAAACACTTGTTAAGTCTAGATTCATATGGAATTGGTTTCACTTCATTTGGTTGTATATAATGAGAGCTATATCCGAGAAAATCGAGTCTATCTTGAAACGGTTTTAGAATTTTCAGTGTCAACTTTAGAAGGCCATATCTCCCTGGTCTGAACTCTATTTTGGTTGGTTCAAATTGTGGTTGAACTCATTTTGAGTCTAGTTTCATATGCCACTAGTTTCAGCTCAATTGGATTTGTAGTTTGTGAGATACACTCAAAACATTGAACCTTGGTCTACTATGTGGTGTGAATTTCAGTTCCAATTTCTACAATTCATAACTCCTTCATCTAAACTACTTTGGACTTGAATTTTATGTCAAAATTACTCATTTGGAGTCTAGTTTCATCTAAAATTAGTTTCACCTCAATTGGATCTTTGGTTTGAGAGATATCATCGAATAACCAGACATCGTTCGAGTAAAATGCTTAACAGGGATGAATAGAATGGTTGGAATACACTACTAAATCAAGTCATGAAATTTTTGACTCGAGTTAAAGTAAAAAATCATTGTAGCTTCAAAGAAAAATACGATATAAAATTAGGGAACTTGAGTCAAGAATTCTGCACTCAAGTTAGCTCATCGTGAAGCTTGATCTTGCTTATTTTAACTCCGAATTGAGTCATTCCAACTTCCATTTGATCGTGGAGACTTCTAGTATCAATATAAGAATTTGTATAGTGATATTCTCATTTCATTCAGCAAGTTTTTCCTTCTTCAATCTCCCCTCTTCTTCTTAATTAATCCCAAAATCCTTTGATAACTTCTTGCTTTCTTGACATTCTCTACAGGTTCTTCTTTCTTTAATCTCTTATCTCCTTCTTGATTATTCTCTATAATTCAACTCTTTCTTTCTTCTCTTCTCTTGATCATTCTCCACAATTCAATTTGGATTAATATACATTAAATATAGTAGTTAGTCAATGTAGGAGATAGATATATTATAGAAGTTTTTTGCTCTTAATAATGACATCTATATAAGACATCATCAAAACTAATCATATCCAACAAATAAATGTCATAAATTTGATATGAATATAATCTAGGGAAAATTCTAAAAAAAAAATACAACTAAAAAGGAGAAAAGACAAATTGGTGCTGCGAATTTATCAAATTTCAAAAAGAATTGAAGTAGGAATTTGAAATTTTCAATTCTCGACTAAATAACAAAAATGCCCTGAATTGAGGCCATAGATTTTAGAAGTCAATAACAACATATGTATCTATTAACAATATCAGATTTTACATTAACAACTTTACTTTCATATTCCATAACTTCCTATCCCAAAAATTAGGAATAATTTTGAGGACACAAGTTTCAAAGGTCAATAATAACATTTGTATCTATATTAACAACATTATATTTTACATTAACGATTTTACTTTTATATTTCACAACTTTCTATTCTAAAAATCAGGGATAATTTTGATGGCACAAGTTTTAGAGGTTAATAACAACATTTGTATCTATATTAACAACACCAGATTTTATATTAACAACTTCACTGTCATGTTTCACAACTTAACTCAAGGCAATTTGGTCATTTGATTAGAATTAAAAATCTCTACCAATTCTAACATTAGATTTGATATCGCAGCACCAATTTGCCTTTTCCCATTTTTAATTGTATTTTTTCTAAAATTTTCTCTATAATCTTTGTCCCCTCATTAAAAATTAGTAAAACTGTAAACAAGTGAGTGAGACTTGAGAGTTTGAATATCAACTTTTTTGAATGTAGTATCCTAGTTGAGAAATGTAGAAAGTCCGCTTTATAAACCGGTTGCATTTTACAAAAGGTGTAGAAAGTTCTGTCAATATATTTTTATCCTTCCTAAATTTAAACATCAATTCTAAAAGGAAAAAATATAGAAATTACAAATTTTAAATCAAGTTTGTTACCAAGAGTTAATAAAGGAATAAAGAAACTTAATAAGAAATTTACAACTCATTTTTTGGGGAAAACCTGATTTGAAATTATGTAATTTCAAAGTTATTTTTCTGTTTTTTATTTATTCTAAAATCAGTATAAAGAATATTTTCTAGACCAATGTCAAAATTGTTTCTACACCAGTTTCAGAATGGGTGTAAAAACTGATATTTAACTTTGCTATCGGTGAAGCATATATAATGCCTAAAAATATGGACCCATTTCACCCTTTTCTAAATCCCTAACTCTTCTCAAGAGGTTAAATGTCTATTTTATCAAAAAAAAAAAAAAAAAAAATGTCAAGCGTTTGATTAGAAGGAGAAAATGTAGGAAGTTTAGTTAGGGACATTTTAGTATTTTAATAATTGGTCGTTCTAAATAATTACAACTTTTATGGTCCTCCCCAATAAATATTATTCTCTCTAGGTCCTTATTTTTAATTTTCCCTTAATTTAATGTTAATTCTCGTCTTCTACTCTTCCTGAAAATTAATTTTAAGGCCTAAGGCCTCTTAGTAACTTAATTAGTTTATTGAGTATGTAAAGTTTGTTTCTAGTTATTCTGAGGCACTCTCTTTTTTTTTTTTCGGGGTTAAGATGTAATTTTACTAATAAAGTTTTTTCCGAGAGGCGACTGGCACAAATAAATTTTGAAATGCACAAAAATTACAATACACAATTTAAAAGGGTGAAAATTCACCAAAACCGTTAATTCTTACTATACGTCGTTAGGGTTTTCTTCTCTTATAATTCAACGACCGTTTGGTTAAATTTAACGAGTTTTGGTGTATTTGCATCCTTTTAACTTTTTTATCGGTCTTTTTGCTCTTTCAAAATTTATTTGTGTCGACACTCCTCGGGAAAAACTTTGTTAGTAAAATTATACCTTAACACTTTTTATTATTATTATTATTAATCTATCTTTTAGCTTTGCTTATTTGCTACTTGAATTTTCCACCTGATACTTTGTTCAAATCAACATGCCCTTTTGTCAAAAAAAAAAGAAAAGAAAAGTCTGTCAGAATTAGTATTTAGTTTGGATAGAAAAACTAAATATGATTTGGAGCAAATTACAATTACAGTTATTCAATTATAATTCAAAATTATTTTAAACACCATTATTTTTTTTAACCAAGTTGAGAGAAAATGGCTGGTATTGTCAAGCTGGGGGGAGTATATATGTTACATTGGGAACAATGGTGAAAGGAGTATGTCTAACTCTATAAATTTTATTTCCTCTCGTCTTTAATATAAAACTTATTTAAAGAGTTGATCTTGATTTTAAATGTTTATATTTATTAATATTTTTATAATTTACCCTATTAATGCACATTCAACAATATAATTAATGAGAAAAGAGAATTAAAGAAAATAGGGAAAATGACTATGGTGTTTTAGAAAATATATATTATATTAACTAACTTAATTAACTTTTTTATCTAATTAAATTATATAAATATTTCTTATATTAAAAATCCAACAAAGTAAATCGTTAGCTAAGGCTTTAATGCCACGACGGAACCATCTTAACCATCTTTACGTATTGATGCGCACTTTGTCAATTTGTGTGCTCAAGTGTCAACAGTTTTGACATTTATTGATGTGAAACTCTCACAAACTCCAAAAGGGCGTAGCCACGTCATTACAATGCTTAACTACCCTCATTATTTTATGCTACCTAGTTTATCTTTCTTAATCGAGACATAATAACTCAATATATGTAGTACGACGTTTAGTTAGTAACGCCCATCATGATTCATGTCCTTGTTCGATTGTTGAGATAATTATATGGAGGCATAGATGGAGTATGATTATGGATGATATCACGTATGCTGCTCATTTTATTAGTCAAAACAATATTGACTTACTGTTTTGGTATAGAACACAAGTATCTAGCCTCTAAGGACTAGTGAATGATTTATATTAGATCAAATGATTCCTAAGGATGCCTTTCGGCTAAACACCCAAGGGTAGATTACCCATTGCTATCTATGATGCAGATAACACTGAGTACTCAGAGATCACCGTGCTACACAGGTATGGCGTGTCGCCAGAGGGGTGGGGTGTGTGCACAGTGAGACTGAATGTAAATAGTGAATGGAGAATGGATAGTGTGCACCTGGTGAATGTCCTTCTATTTATAGAGGTCACCTAAGGTTTCAGCCCATTGGTAATGCGTCCGTTCCCCAAGCAGTACGCGTCCCCCACAATCTGTGCAGAGCTTGCTCCATTACCTGCATTACCCAAGATTATAGGCATGATCATGAGATGATCGTCATTTTACCTGATTGAGGAAGATACTGTCATAAAGTGCCATTACTGGGCCTACATTCTGTCAGACCCATTATTCAGGTCCATAACACTTACTATAATCCTACTATAACATTCCTATCATTGCTTCTTAATTTTTTTTTCAAACTATTATGCCTTTTCAATTATTGACCATATTTTAGTATCTTAATGGATATGACTTCTCTCCATTTTTTTTTTTTTTTTTTTTCGTTTCATTTTCATCCTTTACTTTAAAACTATGTAATTTTAGAGTAAATAAAACCAGGGAAGCACCTTTTTCTTAAAGAAAGAGCATATGGTATTATGAAATATTTTTCCTTCCTGTTTTCTCTCATCCATTCAAGCAGGATGGAAGATATTATTTTCTTTCAAGTTTTCTCTTCTCTTCATTTTCTTTCTTTGCATTTTCTTTTCTCTAAATTTGGTTCCGATCCAAGCATAGCCTTAGGAGATTCTAAGCCTTAAGAATATATTTAAACTAGCGCCAGATAGAACTATATGCGAACCAAACTTTCGCCACTCAAATTCACGTTCAGGGTTCACATTAGGTACTTTTCTCATAGGTGTTTCTTAGATGCTTTTCTATTTAATTAGAGGGATTAGGCTTTTTTTTGTATATTCTATTTATTTAAATTAGATTATATGCTGGATCCTAAAAAATTTTTTTGCACCCAATATCTTAAATTAATTAATTTTCAGTCTTGCATTAAGAAATAATTTTCCTGTAACCCCAATATCCTGAAAATTAATTAATCTGAGATACTGGATGCAAAAAAAAATTTGAGGATGCAGCATATAATTTAATCTCAATAAATAGAATATATAAAAAAATGCCTAATCCCTCTAATTAGAGGGAAAAACACCTAAGAAGCACCTAAGAGAAAAGCACCCAATGTGGACTCAATTAAAAATAACTCATCTAAAGGCATTTTATGCATTAATATGAATTTAAACTCAAAATATAGTAGGTAAGTAATAAAATTAATTATACAAAATAAATATTGTAAAAAAATTAATTTATATATGTAAAAATATTTATTTTAAAAGCTCAAAACACACCATGAGATTATAGTTTCTAAGAAAATGTCACATGTGCGTGAATTCTTTCAATGAAGTAAACATTTGACAAAAATTGTATATCCACACATAGGTTTGTATCATGGGATAAATACCAATTTTATCATGGAAGTTTTGGTTTTGGAACACCCAACATCCCAGAAATTTTTTTGGTATCATTTTTACCCCAGAAGTTTACAAATGTAGCACTCTTGCCCATCGGTTGATCTTAACCGTTAGATTTATCATTTTTTATATCATTTTTGCCCCAAAAGTTTACAAAAATTTGCCTCTATAAAGAAATTTCGGGGTAAATTTACCCTTAAAAAAAATCCAAGGCATATTTGCTCCTTTTTCTAAGCTTAGGGTAAAAATGATGCCAAAAAACTTTTGGGTGCATAATGCCTCCTAGCCAATACTTTCGTGGCAAAAATGATGTTTAACCCTTGTATTATTAACCTGAGTAAACCAATTGGAATTCTGTTTCCATATGGATTCGACTTTTTTATTCTACAACATAATTATTTTCTTAAGAAAATGTTATTTTGAATATATTTTGTGGATAATTGGAGGTTGCCAAAAACCAAAAACAGGGTTCTCGTATTGATGGTTGAGATTTTCTGTCATTATTTGATAGGTAGCATTTTGTCTAATTATGTGGCTCCATGTGTTTCGTGTCGAACTTCTTGGATCAAGTTCTCAAACAAATGTCGAAAGAGGATAATCACAAGTGGAGAATATAAAGAAAATAAATTTAGGGAAAAAAAAAACAACACAAATGTAATGGACTGGACTCATGGGTATTTAAGGAAGGGGTAGACAAATTGAGAGATGAAAAGGAGAATAAAAATCATAGAATATTATTGTGAGCATCTTAAATAAATAGAACTGTAAAAAAGAATTAAAAAATGTTTAAAAGATGAGCTTGAAATTATGAATGCCGTCATTAAAGTTATGTAGGATCACCGCTTTGCTACCAATATGGGTCCCTGAAGGATAATAACATCCTTAATCGGCCGTAAGAACTTCACCATAGGCTTCAAAAACTTAAAGAGTAATTGTTTTGGTTTATGCAAAGCAATATTCATCTAAGGAATTTTTCCGCTAGCGAAAAGGCAGAAGAAGAAACAGACTCAATCATAGAAGGCCGAAATTTCTGAGAATGGTTAAGTTCTTGAAGCCTATTACTGTCGATTAAGGATGTTATAGCAAAGAGGTGAAAAAGAATGCACCCAATGGGACTCGAACCCACAATCGCTTGATTAGAAGTCAAGCGCCTTATGATTAGGCCATGGTGAAGTTCTTACGGCTGATTAAGGAGCGGTGAAAAAGAGGAAAAGTCAAGTGCCTTATCCATTATACCATGGTGAAGTTCTTACGGCCGATTAAGGAGCGTTGAAAAAGAGGAAAAAAAAAAATGCACCCAATATGATTTGAGTAGTTAGTCAATGTAGGAGATAGATATATTATATAAGTTTTGTGCTCTTAATAATGACATCTATATAAGACATAATCAAAACTAATCATATCCAATAAATAAATGTCATAAATTTGATATGAATATAATCTTGGAAAAATTCTAAAAAAATACAACTAAAAAGGAGAAAAGACAAATTGGTGCTGCGAATTTATCAAATTTCAAATAGAATTGAAGTATGAATTTGAAATTTTCAATTCTGACTAAATAACAAAAATGCCTTGAATTGAGGCCATAGATTTTATGGGTCAATAACAACATATTTATCTATTAACAACATCAGATTTTACATTAACAACTCTACTTTCATATTTCACAACTTCCTATCCCAAAAACTAGGAATAATTTTGAGGACACAAGTTTCAAAGGTCAATAATAACATTTGTATCTATATTAACAACATTATATTTTACATTAACGATTTCACTTTTATATAATCACAACTTTATATTCTAAAAATCAGGGATAATTTTGATGGCACAAGTTTTGGAAGTTAATAATAACATTTGTATCTATATTAACAACATCATATTTTATATTAACAACTTCACTATAATGTTTCACAACTTAACTCAAGGCAATTTGGTCATTTGATTAGAATTGAAAATCTCTACCAATTCTAACATGAGATTTGATATCGTAGCACCGATTTGCCTTTTCCCATTTTTAATTGTATTTTTTCTAAAATTTTCTCTATAATCTTTGTCCCCTCATTAAAAATTAGTAAAACTGTAAACAAGTGATTGAGAGTTTGAATATCAACTTTTTTGAATGTAGTATCCTAGTTGAGAAATGTAGAAAGTCCGCTTTATAAACTGGTTGCATTTTACAAAAAGGGTAGAAAGTTCTGTTAATATATTTTTATCCTTCCTAAATTTAAAAATTCTAAAAGGAAAAAATATAGAAATTACAAGTTTGTTCAAGAGTTAATAAAGGAATAAAAAAAACTTAATAAGCAATTTACAACTCATTTTTTGGGGAAGACCTGATTTGAATAAAATTTTTCTGGTATAAAGAATAAATGTCAAAATTGTTTCTACACCAGTTTCAGAATTAAAAACTAATATTTAACTAATTGTGAAAAAGAATGTTAAAATTAGAATTAAATAATTAGTCCACAACAGAATGGGTGTAAAAACTAATATTTAACTAATTGTGAAAAAGAATGGGTGCAGAAGAGGTTAAATGTCTATTAGAATGTGAAAAAGAATGGAATGCACCCAGTGGGACTCGAACCCACAATCGCTTGATTAGAAGTCAAGCGCCTTATCCATTAGGCCATGGGAGCTTGTTGATATCATCTCATTTAATAAATATTAATCCTTTTAAAATAACTAAGCAGCAACAATCAACAATATCCATTTATTTGGGTTTTATATTCTTGCCTTATAAAGAGCATGGGATTGTAACTTCAGGAAATCATTGTAACATCTGACTCCTACGAGGCATTGCAACTAATAATCCAATATCAGATTTTAGAAATGTACGAAGATCAGAACTTTGTGTTAGAGATTAAATAATTCTTCAACGAGACTGTAAAGTCGAGTTCAAGTCTTCAAGATAGATAGGTATAGCAACAATTTGGCGAACACAGTAGTGAAAAGGGCTCTAAATGGTTCACCAGGTCTTCAGATGCTGGTTCATGTCTAGTTTTCTAATATTTTGCTTTCACTGTCAAAAAAAAAAAAAAAAAAAATCATGTTTCTGATCTGGCCCCTCAATCTCCACACATTTTTTTTAAAAAAAAAAAAAAAAAAAATAAGAATAATTTCGAATATATATTCTTACTTTTTAGGAAGTAGTGAAAGAATGTGATTCGATGGGGACTTTGTTAAATAATTTCTTGTCATCTCCTTCCATTCCAACAATGATATGTAAAATGAAAGATATTATGCGTGTCACAAACAGTTTCAAGTTGGCTTGATTCTTATTTTAAAATGTTGCAATTTAATTACAGGTTTCATTCAATTCTTCTTCCTCCTTTCCTTCAGATCGCATGTAGATGTCACATACCTTTTTTTTTTTTTTTTTTTTTTTTCCGCCTGACAAAGATTAATTTAAGGGAAAATTAAAAGAAGGACCTAGATAAAACAATATTTACTGTGAAGGACTATAAAAGTTATAATTATTTAGAAAGAACAATTATTAAAATATAAATTTTAAAATACTAAAATGCCTTTAATTAAACTTCCTACATTCTCTCCTTCAATATCTCTCACATTCTATTTTAAAAGTAATTTGAATTATATTTTTCAGCAAAATTACAACCACCAAATCATTTTTTTTTTTAAAACTTCAACTAACATTTACATAATCATATGATCATATCATCATTATATCATTTAATTATTAATATAGACATTGACACATTTATATCATTCAGTTATATCATCATTATATCATTTAATTATTACTATAGACAATGGCACATTTATATCATTCATTTTTTTCCTGATTTATAGGAATTATATAAATCAAGAAAAAAAAAGTTATCAACTAAAACAAAGAAAAAGAAACACATTTCATATTTGAGCAGTATTAGTTTTGTAGGCTCAAAGGACAAAAATAAGATGTTATTAAATTGTATGAAAAATTGAAACATCATAATATATTGATAAAAATTGATATATTGTCGATATATTAATTTAAAATTTATAACATTTTCATGCGAATATTATGAGGCTATGAAAAATGAGTCATATTATTTGTAATTTATAATTTTAGTTGTGTAGGCTCAAAAGACAAAAATTTATAATATATTCGCATGAACATGTTATTAATTTTAAATTAATATATTGACAATATATCAATTTTTATTAATATATTATGATGTTTCAATTTTTCACACAATCTAATAACATTTTATTTTTGTCTTTTGAGCCTACAAAACTAATACTGATAAAATATGAAATGTGTTTAATTTTCTTTGTTTTGGTTGATAAAGTTTTTTTCCTTGATTTATATAATTCCTATAAATCAGGAAAAAAAACTGAATGATATAAATGAGTCAATGTCTATATTAATAATTAAATGATATAATGATAATATGATTATGTAGATGTTAGTTGAAGTTAAAAAAATTATGATTTGGCGGTTGTAATTTTGCTGAAAAATATAATTCAAATTACTTTTAAAATAGAATGTGGGAGATATTGAAGGAGAGAATGTAGGAAGTTTAGTTAGAGGCATTTTAGTATTTTAAAAATTATATTTTAATAATTAATCCTTCTAAATAATTACAAACTTTTATGGTCCTTCCCAATAAATATTATTCTCTCTAGATCCTTCTTTTTTTAATTTTCCCCTAATTTAATGTTCTTCTACTCTTGCTGAAAATTAATTTTAAGGCCTAAGGCTTCTTAGTAACTTAATTAGTTTTCTTAGTAACTTAATTAGTTTATTGAGTATGTAAAGTTTGTTTCTAGTTATTCTGAGTCACCATAGTTTATTGAGTATGTAAAGTTTGTTTCTAGTTATTTACTCTCTTTTTTTTTTTTTAGGGTTAAGATGTAATTTTACTAATAAAGTTTTTTCCGAGAGGCACTGGAACAAATAAATTTTGTAATGCACAAAAATTACAGTACACAATTTACAAGGGTGAAAATTCACCAAAACCGTTAATTCTTACTATACGCCGTTAGGATTTTCTTCTCTTAAATTCAACGACCGTTTAGTTAAATTTAACAGTTTTGGTGTATTTGCATCCTTTTAATTTTTTTTTTTTTTATCGGTCTTTTTGGCTCTTTCAAAATTTATTTGTGTCAGACACTCCTCGGGAAAAACTTTATTAGTAAAATTATACCTTAACACTTTTATTATTATTATTATTAATCTATCTTTTAGCTTTGCTTATTTGCTACTTGAATTTTCCACCTGATACTTTGTTCAAATCAACATGCCCTTTTGTCAAAAAAAAAAAAAAAAAAAAAAAGTCTGTCAGAATTAGTATTTAGTTTGGATAGAAAAACTAAATATGATTTGGAGCAAATTACAATTACAGTTATTCAATTATAATTTAAATTTATTTTAAACACCATTATTTTTTTTAACCAAGTTGAGAGAAAATGGCTTGTATTGTCAAGCTGGGGGAGTATATATGTTACATTGGGAACAATGGTGAAAGGAGTATGTCTAACTCTATAAATTTTATTTCCTCTCGTCTTTAATATTGATCTTATTTAAAGAGTTGATTTTGATTTTAAATATTTATATTTATTAATATTTTTATAATTTACCCTATTAATGCACATTCAACAATATAATCAATGAGAAAAGAGAATTAAAGAAAATAAGGAAAATAACTATGGTGTTTTAGAAAATATATATTATATTAACTAACTTAATTAACTTTTTTTTATCTAATAAAATTATATAAATATTTCTTTTATTAAAAATCCAACAAAGTAAATACTGTTAGCTAAGGCTTTAATGCCACTACAAAAAAACTGTTTTTTGCGGCGGAAAATTCCTCGCAAAAAGAGATTTTCCGTCGCAAAATCGATTTGCGGCGGAATTTGCGACGGAAAAAGTTCCGTCGCAAAAATCCTCATCGCAAACCAATTTTCCGTCGCAAAAATGCCATTTTCCCTCGCAAATTCAGAAATTTGCGAGGAATACTTTTCCTCGCAAATCCTGGAATTTGCGAGGGAAAATTTTCCTCGCAAAATTTTCATATTTTGCGAGGGAAAATATTTTCCCTCGCAAAATTGTGTAGTTTGCGAGGAAACCTTTTCCCTCGCAAAATCCTCAATTTTGCGAGGGAAACAGTTTTCCCTCGCAAATTCCAATTAATTTTTTAAAAAAATAAAAAAATATAATAATTAGATAAAAAATATTAAAAATTAGAAAATAAAAAGATTTATATATCATAAAAATAAATTGTAACAAACATAACAGTTTACATAGCAAAAACAAAATATTATAAATTATAATGTTTCGACCAAAATGAACTAAAAAAAGTCTAAGCTAGCTAGTGATGGTCGGGATCACCACCGGTATCATCATCACCACCGGAGGCAACCCCGTATCCTTGTTCTTCAATATGGACTGGAGAAGTGCCCACATCTCAAGAATCATCTCGCTTGCTCCATCACCTTCGCTTCTAACGCCTTCACCTTCGCCATATGCGAGGGAAACAGTTTTTCATAAGTGACTGTGTATTATTGCACAATTGATTGTATGACAGATTTTAAGAGAGATTTAGAATTGGTACCCTGCTTGAAATAACGGGGAGAAAAACAATTTATCCTAGACAATATACTCTTGTTATAGTTCAAACAGCCCAACCAACATAGCAACACTAACCTAATTTCAATATCAATTGCTGCTATAGTGACATACCCCTGGTCAAAATGATCTTAGCAAAAGATAGAGTGATTCAACCACTTTTTGCCAAAACCAAAGGTTTCTCGAAGAAACAAATTAAATCTCTAAAGCAAGTATTAATGTGAAAACATTGTGAGAAACTCAGCAGAATAAGATCAACCTTAGTACTAAATCTAGCCAAAAAGTTATGAGAAAGAACATACCCTCGTGGCCATTTCCAAGGACTTGCCATAAAGTACAATACCCTTAATAAATTAGCTTATTTTACTCTGATTGAAGATAGAGACAAAGAGAATCGAGAGAGGCACTAATTCACGAACACTAGAATTATTTATTTCACTTTAGTACACTACTCTCTAATAAATTAGCTTATTTTACTCTTCGCAGATTGATTGCAAACGATGTTTCAACGCGCGAAGCTTAATTTAAAAAAAATGATACATCAGTTTGCAATCAATCTACGAGTAATAAAGAAATAACAAAGGGAAGTCTTCATTCACCAAAAGAATCAATAACGAGAACTTCTTCACAGGTAAGTGCATTAAACTCTTCTTCTTGTATATATATATATTGTGTGTGTGTGTGTATGAACAGCAATAGTTAAACAAAGAACATGATTGACAAATAATTTGAAGCAGTGTGTGTGTCAATAAAAGAAAAATATGAAAAGCCCCACAATTGTAAAATTAAAAGGCACAAGGCTATGGAAATGGCGGAGTAGATGAAAGTACCACCCAAGAGGAGCCCCAATTTAATGATAACCAAATCCACTAAGACACTTTGCTTACACGGATGCACGGGACAAACCGTCTCCAAGCCTTACGCCTTAGTTCTCCAAGATGAATAAATTAGAAGTTTTAGGAATACATATCAAGAAGGAAGAATGCTCCAAGAATGGCTTTGTGACTCCTAAATATTGTTCAAGTCAATAAGGCGCCTGTTAAATTAAATTGCATTGAGTAAACTAGAATTTTGAAGATGAAAAATTATTCTAGAAGCCAAATATCCTACATAAAACCCATGAGTTCCAAAAAAAAAAAAAAAACACATAAAATGAAGAACATATGTACCTCAGAAAGAATTCCACCACCACAACCTACATCACCAATTTTAAGTCCTTCAAGAGGCAGAGCACTACAAGGTTCCTTCCTGAGACAAGGAAAACCTATGATCATCCTTGTAGTATTAAGGCTTGAGAAACTAAAATACATTACACACCAAGCATTTTCCACAAAAGTGACTTAAAGAATAAACCAAATTATAAAAAGTTCATCAAATCACAAGGTTGCTTACTTAAAAGTATTACTGAATAACTGAAACCATTATTACACATGGCCATGATAATAATAAAAGTAAGGAATTTACATGTTCTCATGCTTAACTACAACAATAATGGCACAAATGAACATGCAAACCAATGCAAATATACAGAAGTAATGATTAAAGCTACCATTATCTTGTTCCTTCTTGGTATTTCGGGTGGGTTTGGGAGCAGATCCAAAACCCGTAAGTTACATATGTACCAAAGCATATTAATATACTTTAATTACTTAATCTCGAATCCCCAAACTCGAACATTATAATTAACTCTTAAACTTTTCTTTCTTGACCAAACTATACCGCCCAAATAGGGATGAAAGGAAAAAAAAATCACAATTTTATGTTTTATCATTCTAAATGCAACCATGCATGCGCTCAAAATAATGAGCTTTTCCACAACCGAGATCATAGCATCTTGTACAAGACCTATAAAAATCCCTCAAATATGGCTTGGCTAAAATAGAGATAAAAACACAATACATTTTTAATTGAAGTTCCACAATTACCAAATACTCTGTGGAGACTTATAATCACTTTATATCTACTCACACATGTATAACCCGTTCAAATTCTTTGTGTAGCCCTTCAAAACTTTAAATTCTAATCTCCAATTCAAGTTCCATGAATCATTTTCCCATTTACAACTCTTCCCAAACCATCAATTTTTGTTCATTCTAAAACAAAGCATGGTGCTGAACAACAGGAAATAATCAATTTCCAATCCCAATTGTCAAGCTGATTCGGTAATAGCGACTAGCAAACATAGATATAAATATTGGCTCAAGTCCAATTCATAGAACAACACACACACGGCTATCAATCCCTCTTATTGTCTTAATTAAGGCCTATATGTGTTCTCTCTTCTCAACTCTCAATGAAACATGAAGCCGTCACACTCAAGGTATTAGGGACGTGATTTAAAACAAATAAAAAAGAATAGAGCAGAACAAATATACACAGAACAATATTCCAATCTGCGCATTGTTATGCTCTTATCAACCATCCCTGATTTTGTCACTGCCCCCTTCACTTAATAAATATTCAATTCTAAACACTATTCCAAACCCTAGATTAGTGTAGCCTCATATCAGATTGGAGAGACAGGGGGGAGAAGATTTGTGGAAGATACTCACCTAGATTTCCAACGGCTGATCTGCAGCAACACGGCGGCAAGACGAGCTCGCTGCGCAACGACAAGACGAGCTCGAGGCGCAACAGCAAGACGAGCTCGAGGGGCGATGGTAGGTAAGACAAGCTCGCGGTGGCATCGGGCGAGCGAAGAGGATTGAGCACTGGGTGAGCTGAAAGCTAAGAGCTGAGGAAAGGGTCTGAGTAGAAGTGGGTCTGAGGAAGTGAGGGAGAATCTGAAGAAGTGAGGAGATAGACACGAGAGAGAGAGGAGTGAAAGTGAAATTGGATCGGCTGGTGTGCGTTTATGTAAAAAAAATTACATATCATTTTGCGAGGGAACAAAGTTTTCCCTCGCAAAAGTCACTATTTTGCGAGGGAAACATGGTTCCTCGCAAAATTGGGGACTTTGCGAGGGAAAACTCTTCCCCGCATAAAAATAGTGACTTTGCGAGGAAACATTGTTCCCTCGCAAAAGTGCGAGATATTTAAAAAAAAAAATTTGCGAGGGAACAAAACTTCCTCGCAAAATGATCACTTTGCGAGGGAAACATAATTTCCCTCGCAAATGGCCACTTTTTGCGAGGAAAAAATTTCCCTCGCAAAATGGCCAATTTTTGCGAGGGAAAATTTTTCCCTCGCAAAAATTTGGCCATTTTGCGAGGGAAAGATGGTTCCCTCGCAAAATGGAGGAAATTGGCGGGATTTTTCCCCCCCAATTTCCCCAAATTTTTGCGAGGAAAAAAATTTCCCTCGCAAAATGGGGGGATTTTGCGAGGGAAAACGTTTCCCTCGCAAAAATCCCCATTTTTCGAGGGAAATTTTTTCCCTAGCAAAATGGCCCATGTTCTTTTGCGAGGAAAAAGTGTTCCCTCGCAAAATCCTCCGGTTGCGAGGGAAATTATTTTCACTCGCAAATTTGCCAAAATTTGCGAGGGAATTTTTTCCCTCGCAAATATGACATTTTCTAGTAGTGTGCCACGACGGAACCATCTTAACCATCTTTACGTATTGATGCGCACTTTGTCAATTTGTGTGCTCAAGTGTCAACAGTTTTGACATTTATTGATGTGAAACTCTCACAAACTCCAAAAGGGTTCTTTCCCTTAATAACAACTATATTCGTAACCACGTCATTACAATGCTTAACTACCTTCATTATTTTATGCTACCTAGTTTATCTTTCTTAATCGAGACATATATATAACTCAATATATGTAGTACGATGTTTAGTTAGTAACGCCCATCATGATTCGTGTCCTTGTTCGATTGTTGAGATGATTATATGGAGGCATAGATGGAGTATGATTATGGATGATATCACGTATACTGCTCATTTTATTAGTCAAAACAATATTGACTTACTGTTTTGGTATAGACTTGAGGGCTAGTGAACGATTTATATTGGATCAAATGGTTCCCAAGGATGCCTTTCGGCTAAACACCCAAGGGTAGATTACCCATTGCTATCTATGATGCAGATAACACTGAGTACTCAGAGATCACCGTGCTACACAAGTATGGCTTGTCGCCAGAGGGGTGGGGTATGTCCACAGTGAGACTGAATGTAAATAGTGAATGGAGAATGGAGAGTGTGCACCTGGTGAATGTCCTTCTATTTATAGAAGTCACCTAGGGTTTCAGCCCATTGGTAATGCGTCCGTTCCCCAAGCAGTATGCGTCCCCCACGATCTGTGCAGAGCTTGCTCCATTACCTGCATTACCCAAGATTATAGTCATGATCATGGGATGATCGTCATTTTACCTGATTGAGGAAGATACTGTCATAAAGTGCCCTTATTGGGCCTACATTCTATCAGGTCCATTATTCAGGTCCATAACAGTTGCCCCCAAGCTTAGTAGCTCAGGTTTCTAATATGCCGAGATTACTTTGTTGCCCGATCCCAACTTCTCAAGTCCGAATCTCTTCTGGCTTCTTACCCGGATGTTTACCGGGTTTCATAGAGCTCAAAGAGCTCCAAAGTTCTCCTGCCCTTTGCCCTCGGTTATTCTGTCCGAGGGCAAAGGACGACTTAGCTGGGTTTTCATCACCGAGCGGAATGATACCGATGTTTTCATGCTGCTTTTGTTTTGTTTGTTGCATGCATGTTGTGAGCACCTCCTGGGATCATTTGCTCTTTTGATGCTCGGGATTATCTCGGAATTATTTTAACATCAATCCGAGTTTGCAACTCTGTGGCACGTGTTGCCCCTAATCGGAGGTATTATGTGAGCGTGCAAGCACACTAATAGGCGTGATTGCTCCCAAGCAAAGCGTCTGTTCGCTTTCCTACAACACAGCGTATAACCGCCATTATTAAGATAATTGCCACGTGCCCTCAATAGCCGCCTTCGGTTATCGTGCGCAATAAATGCTCACGTTATTTCATATCCGTCATGATTGCTTTTGAGGGTTTTTAGCTTTTTCCTTTGAATCGTCGTAACGCTTCCGTAGTGGACGTTACATCTCCGACCCTTCCATTTGTCAGGCGTCTATAAATCCCCGCTCACTATTTCTTTTAGTTACTTTGCTCAAGAATTTCTCTGCCTTTTCAGAAAACTCTCCCTGTCACAAAGTTCTTTTGCTTTTGAAGTTCTCAACCTCTTCGAGCCTTTCTTTTATCAGGTACTATTAACGCCTTTCTGGCTTTTTGTTTTCTTCGTGTTGCATTTCCTTTCTTTTTGGGTCAATCAGTTCATCGTAAACTCCCTTATTGCATTTTGGGTTTTTCTGTTTCGCATTGTAAGCTTTGTTTTGAAAGCATTCTTGCTTTGCCTTTTTCTGATTGTGTGGGTACTTGAATGACTGTGATGACCTACTCGAATTCCTCTCTAAACGAGAAGCATTGAGACAAACCCGAAGTTCTTGACAGTTTCTAGTTTATGGGTTCTTCTTTATGACTAAATCTCTGGGTTTTTTGGGTTTGTCTGCATTCTTTTGACTCCTTTTTTGAACTTCAGCGTTTTTCCCTTTTTGTTTACACAAATGAACCCGAATCCCGACGTGCCTTTGGACATGTATGGTAGGCCCATCCTTGAAGAAGATAGGGACATACTCGAGAATCTTTCCACACCCATAAAATTATGGCTTTGGTCAGTTCTTCCTACTGAAGAGGAGAAAAAGGAAGCCTTCCTTCGTACCTCGGGGGGAAATGGGACTAAGGAAAGCCCTAAAGTCCGCACTCTTCATATATGTAGTACGATGTTTAGTTAGTAACGCCCATCATGATTCGTGTCCTTGTTTGATTGTTGAGATAATTATATGGAGGCATAGATGGAGTATGATTATGGATGATATTACGTATACTGCTCATTTTATTAGTCAAAACAATATTGACTTATTGTTCTGGTATAGAACACAAGTGTCTAGCCTCTGAGGGCTAGTGAATGATTTATATTGGATCAAATTGTTCCCAAGGATGCCTTTCGGCTAAACACCCAAGGGTAGATTACCCACTTCTATCTATGATGCAGATAACACTGAGTACTCAGAGATCACCATGCTACACAGGTATGGCGTGTCGCCAGAGGGGTGGAGTGTATGCACAGTGAGACTGAATGTAAATAGTGAATGGAGAATGGAGAGTGTGCACCTGGTGAATGTCCTTCTATTTATAGAGGTCACCTAGGATTTCAATCCACTGGTAATGTGTCCATTCCCCAAGAAGTACGCGTCACCCATTATATGTGCAGAGCTTGCTCCATTACTTGTATTACCCAAGATTATAGGCAGGATCATGGGATGATCGTCATTTTACCTGATTGAGGAAGATGAATCATATTAATAAACTTAACAAACTTTCTTAACCTAATCAAGTTTGTTAAATATGTCTTATATTAGATACATGATGAAAAATTGCTTATATGAAAAACGATATAATTTGATAGATATAACTTGCCTTATTTTTTTGCCAACAAGAGATAACTTGCTTTATACTAATAAGATTTGTTTATTTGTGGTACTACTTTTTTAAAAAATATTTATATTGATAATGATTAATTTATCGTCTTAATAATAGTTTGGGTAACACACGAGTTAACATTCTAGTTATGTATAATAATCTTATTGGTTTTTGAAACTTGATAAAGTGCTATCAAACTTTGAAGATGATGCAAATAATCTCTTATAATTAATTATTATATATGTTATCTCACTATTAAATTAAAGTATAGTGTGTTATTCCATCATGTCCTTAACATAAAATATACTTTAATAAAGAAAATAAACTACAAAGTGGATTTAATGTTAAGTACCGAATGAAATATTATATTAATTATTTATTTCCCAAACTGTGTTTGTTCCCCAAAATTAAACAACTTTTCAATTTTTAGTAACAGGTAAATAAAACATAAATTTAAAGCAATGTTTAGATATATAAACTCATTGCTATATTGTATTCTCTTAATAAAACAATAGATAAATTAATGGCAATGGAATTATTTGTATAACTGTAAAACTTGAGGAAGGTTTGCTGTGATGTTCTATGATTTTTAAAGGTCAGAAAACTTATTTACACACAACCCAAATTCAAAAGAGGATGTTTGTAATTTAGTTTTTTTAAAAAAAAAATTACCAATCGAAATACACTTTTTTGTTTTATATATATTGCACATAATTTGAAGAATAGGTTAAAGAAAAGGGAATTTTATTGGTAATACAATCCATTATAAAATTTATATTCTAATAGGCATATTTTCATGTATATTTCACCTCATTGCTTTGCCTGATAAATACTTTGTTTTGTTATAAATTTTATTTTTGATAATGATGATGCTTATTAATTAGGGAAAATTAAAATCAAGCTAAGGACCTATAGTAGATAATATTTATTAAGAAGGACCGTAAAAATTATAATTATTTAGAAGGACCAATTAATAAAAAAAATTTTAAAAATACTACAGTGTCCCTAATCAAACCTCCTACATTTTCTCTCACATTATATGTTTAAAACTAGAGTAAAATACTCTAACTACCCCTCTATTTTAACATAGACCTCTTCTCTATTTTGAAAACCCATATAGGCCTCTCTTAAAACTAAAATTATGTTACACAAACCTCCCTTATATTTTGAAATTCTATTTCCATCCACACAAACCGTTAGTTGACCGTTAAGTTTGACTTTTGATCTTTTGTTTTACCAAAATACCCTACTTTAACATAGAATTATTTAAAATAATATATATATATATGGGCAAAACAAAAAAAATTCTATCACCAAATTTTTATCCTAATATATTTTTTTAAATTTCTAATATGTTAAAAATTCATGAATTTTGAGATTATAAAATTTATAATTGTAATTTTTTACCATATTTATTAAAAATTTATTTATTTTTAGTTTCTTAAATGACTAAAAATATATATCAAATATATTATTTTCTATCAAATATAATAAATTATATATGTTTGAGAGATTGTATTAGGTCATTTAAATTTAAATTTTGATCTTTTTTCTACAAACATTTAAAAAACTTAAATTTTTAAAAGTTTGTGATATTTACAAGTTATCAATTAAAATTTAGGATTTAGCATTAAGGTAAATTAGTAAATAAATTTTATAAATTTCAATTAAAAATATTTTTTGAGAATCTTTTTACAATATTCTTGACAGAGTTAATGGTTTAGATTTAAGTATATGTTACAAAATAGAAGGGAGATCTATGTAATTAAAACAAAACAAAAGAGTGGTTAGAGTATTTTACTCTAAATTTAATTAACAACTTGTAAATATCACGAACTTTTAAAAATTTAAATAAGTTTTTTAAATATTTGTTGAAAAAATATCAAAATTTAAATTTAAATGACCTAATACAATCTCTCAAACATATATAGTTTATTATATTTGATAGAAAATAATATATTTGAGATATATTTTTAGTCATTTAAGAAACTAAAAATAAATAAATTTGTAATAAATATGGTAAAAAATTAAAATTATAAATTTTATAATCTCAAAATTCATAAATTTTTAACATATTAGAAAGTTAAAAAAAAATATTAGGATAAAAATTTGATGGTATAAATTTTTTTTGCCCACATACATATATATATATATATTTTTAAATTTAATTCTAATGTTAAAGTAGGGTATTTTGGTAAAACAAAAGTTTAAAAGTCAAACTTAATGATCAACTAACGGTTTGGGTGGATGGAAATAGAATCTCAAAATATAAGGGAGGTCTATATGGGTTTTCAAAATAGAAGGGAGTGCATGTGTAATTAAAGTAAAACAAAGGGGTGGTTAGAGTATTTTACTCTTAAAACTAATATGTATTTCTAAATTTAATGAAATAAACACAATTTCTCACATCATAGATATTTATAGAAAAAATAACTCAAACATCTTTTAATTTTGTCAAAATTTTATTTTTAAAATTGACTAAAACTTTGATTGAAAAAATATATAATTTTAGGAAAACTCAAAAAAATTTATAATTTTTTATATATATTAAAGACATATTATATATCATGTTCAACACAAGTGTGTCTTTCAGTGTTAACAGACATTACCCATTATAATATTTCAATTTTTGATACAATATAGTAATATTTTATTTCTGTTATTTGAGCCTACACAATTAGTTCTAATTAATAAGATAAAAAATGTGTTTAATTTTTTATTTTGGTTGATAAAGTTTATTTGATAGAGT
The DNA here is from genome assembly GCA_019022655.1 of Acacia acuminata. Lineage (NCBI taxonomy): Eukaryota > Viridiplantae > Streptophyta > Magnoliopsida > Fabales > Fabaceae > Acacia > Acacia acuminata. The sequence goes on from JAFJYI010000045.1 coordinate 821,549, forward strand.
CTTTTTTTTTTTCTTGATTTACATATAAATCAAGAAAAAAAAATTAATGATATATAAAAGGGTTAAAGGGCCAATATCTATGTTACCAGTAATAATTAAATTATATAATGATAAGTTATGAAATGCATTTAATTTTTTATTTTGGTTGATATATTTCCTTTGATAGAGCTTTTTTTTTTCCTGATTTATATAAAATTGTAAATCAAGAAAAAAAAAACTTAATAATATACAAGAGTTAAAGGGCCAATATCTACCTTGCGAGTAATAATTAAATGATATAATGATATGATCATGTAGATATTAGTTAGGGTTAAAAAATGATGATCTTGCTGTAGTTATTTTGGTGGGAAAAAAGTTAAATCACTTTCAAGGTCAATTTAGTATTTCTAAATTTATATTTTAGTAATTGATCCTTCTAAATAATTAGAATTTTTACAATCTTTCCCAATAAATATTATTCTATAGAGGTCTTTCTATCTAATTCTCCCTATTAATTACTCCCTTCTATCCTAAATGTAAGACATGTTTAATCTAATTTGAGGATATTAAAAAAGCTAAATAAATTACTTAATTATAACATATGTGGCATGATCTCTCGAAAATCTTCTATATAACATTAGATTATATATTATCTTATAAGTTAGATAAATTAATTTAAAGAAAAATGATAAATATAAGAGATAGAATTGAAAAAGATCTTATATTTATAACAAAAATTCATTTTCAATCTATGTCCTATATTTAAAATTAAAAGGTAGTTTAGACAAGATCACTACGTGACAAATCAATATCAAACTACAAATTTACTTTATTTATCAAGAAATTATGGTGCATCCACCAGACATTTCTAATTTACATAATTACAAAATTTAGGTTAAGTTAATTAGGTTCATTATTCCAATCAAATTAGCCACATGGATTATTTTTCTTCCAATGTCATCATTGGCATAATATATCTAATGAATTTGATCTAAGTTCTGTCCTTAAAAAAACACTATAGTACAATTCAAACATTTTTTTTTTAAAAAAAAGTCATACATCCTTTATACTTATAGAAGATTTGAACTCATAATAATCCTACACTCAAAAGATTTTTTAAAAAAGGAGCTTGCATATCATTGGGCCACGAGACCTCAACATAACACTGTTAAACATATAATGTTAATTAAAATATGCGTGATTGTGTACGCAAATGGTAATTAAATCTTTGATGTCGATCTTATATATTCAAAATGAATAAATTATGTGATTGTAACTAATGATAGCTCCCTCTTCAACACGATTCTTTGTAATGACAGAACATGTCTGAAAATAAATTTAATACTAATATTTTGGTCCTAAATATCATACCCATTTAAATTTTTTTTTAGAGAAATTAAATAGAAACTAAATAAGTTATTTGATCATATCATATGTTTATATTATTAGATTATATATCGTTTATAAGTAAGGTAAATATTTTAAACTAATTTAATTAGTTTTATTTGTCTCTTTAAAAAAGTTAAATTTATTTTATATTTAAGACAAAAGATAATATATAATCTTGTTTGGGGCTAAAAGCGGATAAGCTATATAAATTTTTTTGCTGTCGAAGTTATATAAAAATAGGTAATAATATAGGTAAAAAATACAATAATGTATTCAATGTTATATGATATATAAGTTATATATAAATTAAACCAACGGGCATGTGTTTGAAGATGGATTTCAAGTTAATATAAAAGTTTCATTTGTAATAAAGGTTAATTCAATCCTTCATCCTTTAAATTTGTCCTCATTTTTTTATTTTAGCTCTTCAAATTTCAAACCATAGGTTCTTGTCTCTCAAGAGGCAAAATGATCCCAATTTAATTATAGGCACTAATATTTTAAACATAATAAAGTTTGAAAAGCAAAATCTATAATTTAAAACATAAGGGACTAAAACCAAAATGATAGTTTGTTTAAAAGGAACAAAGATTATATTAGGAAAATCCTAATTAAATCCTTACAAAATAACAAAATCTAAATCCAGGCCTTACACTTTCAACAATTTCCTAATTTAGATAGATATATTATAACATTGTTGAAAGACCATAATGGTTAAAAAATGAAGATTTTTTAGAATTTTATATATAACATCCAAAAGACATCGGATATATAATGCCCTTATTCAATTAAAAAATGAAGATTTTTAATATGTAAATTTTCATATACTTAACATCCAATAATTACATCGGATGAATTATTTGTTTTATATATATAATTCTCATTAATCTATGAATTTCTCCTGAATCTTCTTCTTCTTCGTGTTCTTCCTTTTTTCGATCAGTTTCTGCACAAAAACCACCATTAATACATCCAATCGAAGTAACTCAAAATTATCAATGCATCTAGAGAGAAACTCAAAGTGAGAAGGGAATCGAGGAAGAGAATGGAGTGGAAGAGATCACATTGTTAACACATCTAGAGAGAAACTCAAAGAAGAACCTTGAATAACGATCTCAGATGGTGAATCGCTCGAAGACATCTCAAGACTGAGGTGAGGAGCAATTGAGACGTCGATTTTATTAAAAGAACTGGATCCAGAAAAAATAACAGAAGGATATATTAGTCAAATTAACAAATTTAGAAATCTCTAATCAGGCCTATAGGGTTTATTAAGGATTTCTTCAAAATGCAAGCCTAATTTTGAATTTAGGTATTTAGAATTGATTTAAATAGGATTTTTTTTTTTCCATTATATTAATCCTCCTAACACAACCTTTAACCACTTAAAATATAGGGATTTGAGAGTTGAAAAATAATATCAAAAAAAATTAAGACTGTGGCTGTATACCAAGATCACGGCAAAAAACCAACTTTGATGACGTTTCAATTTGACAGCCTAACGATCCATATTGTTGCTTTGTGCTTTTCTTTTTTTCTTTTTCTTTTTTACTTTGAAAATTATACTAAAAGAATGGGTCAATTATTTATTTTATTTTAATAAAAATAAATCTATAAGTGAATTAGTCTGACGATTTCATTTTAAACTAAAACAAATTGAAGAAAGGTATGATGTAATCTAAACTGTCTTCTCGTTTTTTTAAGATTTTTTTTCCGTATTATTCATTTATTAACTTGAAAATAAAGATTTAAAAAGATAAAAATCTTTTTTTTTTTAAGAGAACAAGGAATCGTGGACGTTGATACAGAAAAAAATACGCCGATGCGATTAAATGTTGACATAAAGGGAAACAGAATAAGGTAAGAATCAAAAGAGTCCAAATAAGAAAATTAAAAAAGCAAAAAAAACAAAGCCAATTTAGAAGGCGATTCTTTTGGGCTGAAGCAATAATAATAATAATGCACAGAAGTAATTGGTGGGGGCCAAAAAATCTATTCAAACAATTCAAATATAGGATATTCATTATATTATTATTTAAAATTATTAATTAACCATAAGAATCTGTTTTCATCCTTTAAAATTCATAACTATTCAAAAAATATCACTTTTATTACATTTTTTTAAATTATATTGTAACATCCATTACTGACCCCAGCTTCGAAGCTCAGATGATTATCGGCCCTATATATATATAATTGCCTACATGCTCCAACATTGTTTACTATATATTCATTAATTAGGTTCTTTTCTCAAAGGGAAAAATAAGGAAAAATGACATAAAAATACCAATTAAATATCAAAATCTTATTGCCTATAAGATTAACAACAACAGTAATAATGTAATTGACAATTCATTTTAATAAAAATCACATATTTAAGATTTTAAAGTTGAAATGATATTTTTCAAAAAAAAAATAACCTCTTTTCTTTTAGGAGGAATTACAACAAAGTTTCAAGAAAGAGATTTAATTACTTAAAGTCCTCGAAGTAGAAAAAAAAATGACAACAAATTTATACTTTTTAGTTGTCTTTGAAACTTCTTGATAATTAAATCAATTTATCGAGACCTTCTTATAATTCCTCCTTTCTTATAGTAATAGTTATTCAGTCTAAATACACACAAAACAACATACTCCTTTGGATCCAAATTATAGGGTGTCTTCTAAAAAAAAAAATAATCCATAACCCATAATTATTAAGTCACTTGAAGAATTGTTAATTATCATTTTCCAGTATTTTACCTCTATTTATTAGTGGCATATAGTGGATACTGTAATTGCAAATTAAAGAGAATTCTAATGATGACATTATGGAAGTAAATATTCTTGTATTATATTTATTGTTATTAAATTGTTCTTTCGTTCTAGATCCTACGGGAAAAAACAAAAAACAGAGATGTAATGTAACACAAGTTTGAACATGGCTAAAGTGGATTTTTAAAAAAAAATTCAATTTACTATAGATTTAATGAGTTAACCACGTTATTTTATATTATTTTAATTTTGATGAGGTGGGTTTAACTTATTTAATGCATATTGACTAAGTGTAGGGCGGTCCTGTATTATATTTTTCATGAAATTTAAGATATGATGTAAATCACAATTGTCATCCGTTATAATAATTTAAATGCGTTTTTTTTTTTTTTCATAAATTGTATATTTTATATTAATTAATGATTATTTTTCTTTTGTTCCCATTCCTACGTAACCCGCGTGTTGTAAGAAAATTTGACATTCTTTTTAACTTTATATTATTCCTTCCTTACTTCTTTTTCTTACTTCCTTCTGGAATTCCTAGCAAGCTTTATTGTCGGCCTTCAACCACTCATTCACCAGATTCAACATTTTTACCTAATATTCAAATTTACAAAAAAAAAAAAAAAAAAAAAAAAATTGAAAGGTTGAGTTAAGAAATACACCTCCTGTCCTAATTATAAGATAAAGTTAACTTTTTTTTGAAGAGATTAAGAAAGATAATTAAATTACTTTAGAATATTTGTATTTGTGTTTTTCTTTTTTTTTCTTTTTCTGAGCTAATTTGTGTTTGTGTGTTTTTTTTTTTTCTGAGCTAACTAGTTTGACTAATAAACTAATATATAATTTTAGGATATACAACATATAATATGATTAAGTAACTTACTTAGTTTCCTTAATTTCTCCAAACAAAGTCAACTCTGTTTTATAATTAGGAACGGAGGAGTAATAAAGGTTGTCGTATAATTATTTTCAAAACTAAAATTGTTGCCAAGTTTTACTATTTTTTTTTTAAATTATTTAATATATAAAAAATTTATTTTAAAAAATTAAAATTATTATATATTTTTTTCAAATTTTATTAAAGTATTTTGGAACTTGATCCTCAAATGAAATTTAGTTCATTTTTAAAGAAATCGAAAAATCTTTAAAAGCTCAAGGTTAAAAAAACTCGACATAGAACTTCCATTATATAATTCTTATGGTTTTTGACTTGATCTTAATATACCTAATTCCTTTGAATTTTTTATTGTTTTTTATTTAAAATATATAGCATATGAATCACCATAGTTTACCTAATTAATACATACTTCTCCTTCCAGGAAATTTCTCTCACTTTCCCTAAGTCTAATTTGTCAATATTTAAATAATTTTTTTAAAAAAACAAAGTCACGTTTATTGTTTTAAAAATATATAAAATATATTATTCGGTATATTGAATTTCAATTATTTTTGTTGGAATATTCTTGTCAACACATTTATCAGTATATCTACTTTTTTACATTAAATAAGTATATACCTGTTTTTTATTATTTTTATTACAATGCGATAAATCCGTCATTTTTTTTTTTTTTCTTTTTGGCCAATCAACGACAAATCATCCATCACTTTGCTAAGAGAAGTGTACAAATCTAATAATCTTTAGAATTGTAACCTTTTTGTCATCATATGCATATTTATATATTGCCAATAAGGCTGAGAGGATGTGAGTCTATGAGTTGTCATTTATATAATTTTAATAATTAAAGAAGGTCATATAAAAATTAAAATGTTCGACAGGTAAGAAGTAACAACTATATATACTATATAGTCAAAAAATAAAAATAAATAATAATATTATATAACATTAAAAATCTAAATAAATAATAATCAGATAATTTTAAATAAAATAAGATATAAGATGATACTAACATTTTCGGTAGGTATCTTAATCAAGAATTTTACTTCATCTCACATCCCAATGAATAATGAATCAAACATTGTCCTTATAGAGAAGATAAGAGATTAACTAGAGCCAAATTATTGGTGAAATAAAATATATATGATTTAATAAATGAATATATATACTAATAAATTTTAGAATTGAGCTCATATCACCTCAACTAACTAACTGTATAACATTAATATACAATTGGAATTCAATTATTTATTGAAGAACTCGATATTGCTTTTTCGAGATTAAAATGACATGAAGCTTCAAATTTTGAATTATTATTTTTCGATGTTTGTGATTCCATCCATTCAAGCAAAGTAATTCACTTTTGTGACCCATTTAATTTTTAATTGTAAGTCAAATTAATTAGTCACTGAATTAATTAGCCAAACAAGTTCTATACTACATTACTAAATATAACAATTATTGTCATGCAAATAAATTAGGGGTTTAATCATCAAATAAGAAAATGGAGGTGTTATAGCCTTATAGGGTTCAATGTGCCATAGTTATTAAGCAAATTGGTACGTATTTAAATACTACTAGAAAGTATTTATACCATAAATTAACGACCGACTTTTTGTATTAAGTCATGGTTATTGCCATTTGTGCTCATAAGTCATAATCTACCACTTGACATGGTTTATATTAACTTAATGGTTAGTTAGGATTTGTACCAATTATAAAGAGATATTCTTCTCAGTCTAAACCAAGTAGAATTAATTAAAGTTCAAATGGAGGCATATATTTAGTTGTAAACTGAAAATAATTAAGGCAAATTCTTGCACCAAAAAAATCAAATTGTATTATTTTATTGACAGGGAAAATTGTTGAAAAAAAATTATATTGCAAATTTTATTACCTATAGTTGCCTGAGAATCCAAGGTGAGACTTATCTTACTATTCTTCAGTTGTATACAACATATTTTGAGCTATATGCAAATGTATTCATTTTGTTTTATATAGTTTTTTCTTTTTTGCTCAAATTTTGTTTTATATAGTTGAAGATATAAATTACACACAATTAAAAAAGAATTGCATGTTACAATATGGTCTTTGAATTAAGGGTTAAATAGCAATCTATCCGAAAGTATAAGCTTTGGAAGTAATGTTATTTTGGAAGTATTCTTTTTTTGTCCGGTATCAATATTGCCCCGAAAGTTTCAAAATATAGTAATGTTGTCATATTCTATTAAAAAACAATCGTTAACTGTAAAAAATAAAAATAAAAAATTGATATTGACCTTTAACTTTTTAACGAAAATGGACAACATTATTACGTTTTAAAATTTCTGGAGTAACATTGGGATAAAATTTCAGAGTAACATTGCTCCTAAGAGAAAACTTTAAAGATAAATTTACTACTTAACCCTTGAATTAAATTTAGGTACATTTTGGCAATGAATTTTGGGATAGATTATTTTTATTAATAATTTTCCCTTATTGATATAACAAGAAAATGGAGTTATTTAAAATTAAGAAGGCCCACATTCTCTTATTAAAATGGAATGTCTAGAATATTGCAAAGTATGCATCACGATGTGGGGCCGAACTTATATTATATTATGAATCACGTTTCAAGAAATTATTTGTCTTTTTTGTTTTGGTTTGCTGTTGACAGGATAGTAAACTTTTTTATTTATTCTCCTATGAGTCTATTAATACTAATTGTTACCCCTTTTTATTATTTTCTTAACTTTTTGTTTAAGTACAGCAATGTACAGGACCATTGATGTACGAGTCCATGAGAAACAATTTATTACAAACGAATAACTTACACTGCACTTAAATTCATGTGCGTTATTATTATTATTATTATTATTTGCCAGAAAATTCATGTGCGTTATTCAACAGTTTACTTCGTACTTACTCCAATTATTCCTATAAGTCTTAATATTTTTACCCACTTGAAATTTAATAATTTCTTAAAATTAAAATTATATTATGATCAGGAATTAACCATTTCAATGCATGTTATTAATCATTTCCATGGGTGCAACCCAAAAATCTTTTTTTTTTTTTTTTTTTTTTTTTTTTTTTGTGTGGGTGAAATAGATTAGTAATATTTTTAATTTTTTTATGAAAGAGTAATATTTTTATTTCCTTTCTTAGCCTCTTTCTCTCTTTTTTTTTTTTTTTTTTTTGGTTCCAACGCTTTCTTAACTTAGTTTAGATAATTTGGAATATTGCATAATTACCTTGAACATGTTTTTTTTTTTCTAATCAAAGTGTATAAATTAAAATGTGCATTGATATATAACCAATTAACCATCAATAATGGAAAAAATAATTTATTATTATAGTTGAGAACATAAAAATATAAAATAAAACCTACAACCAACCAAAAAAATTAGGCTAATTTGTTTTTACCATTTCTTTGCAGCCACTCAGTAGTCACACACGTGTTCTGGAAACTAACTGAAACTAACTAATGAAAGAGGAAGGAGGCTGAAGAAGAAGAAGAAGCCGCTGTAATGTACACGACCCAGACATAATGTTCACCACCCTCCATTGATGAAACAAGTGAAGCATTCTGGATTTTCACTTTACTCACTTAGATTTACCATATAGCATTCGATAATTATTCATTGTATAATTCTTATTATCAGAACAGAGCAGAGTCGTCAAAATCCGCCATCAATCCCAAATTGAAATCTCAAAGCCTTCTTCTTCTTCTCCATAAAACTGGTCAAAGAAGCCTTCTTTCTCTAACCCCATTAATGGAGGATCATACAACCAATAATCCATGGACTCTACCCACATAAAGTCTCGGCTCGTGGACGACGACTCCACTGAATCGAGGCTCTCTTCAATGTTGGGTAATTCCACTATCTCACTCAGCTCCGAAGACTCTGCTTCTTCCGGTGGTGGCGAAGACGAAGGCTGAGCGGGGTCGAATTTCACCATGGCGGCTGCTCCGGCGGCGGCGACTTGGATGTCACGTGGGTCGAGTGTGAGGGGTCTAGGAAGCAGAGATGATAAGTGGGGAAAGTTGAGGACAGCGGATTCACCCTTGATGCTCAGGGCGGCGACGTCGTGGGCTCGAGCTGCCATTTCTGGAGTGGCGAAAGTGCCGAGCCAGATTCGTGATTTCTTGCGAGGCTCTCGAATTTCAGAGACCCATTTGCCCCAATTTCGCATTCGGACTCCGTGATAGGTTGGGTGCTTGTTGGAAGAGTCTCTGGCTCTCTTGGCTCTGCAAGTGGTCTGAGATTCATTTTTCTGTGTCTGAGAATCGGAAGTGGGGTTTGATTGTTCCGACGAGGAAGAAGGGGAGTTACTGGCAGTGGTAGTTTCAGGGGAAGTTTGCTTCGTCATTGTGAAGAAGAAAGAGAGAATGTTGGAGAAGCAGAGGAGATAGGGTAGGGAGAGAATGCGAGAGAACGAGAATGATGAGAAGAAACAGCCGTATATGTAGCGAAGATCCTGAAGGATACGGTCCTATACGGTCAAATTTAACCTCCAAATGAAATATTCCTTCACCCACTCTCGAGTTTTTACCCAAAAATTGTAAATAGTAAATGATATACCACCTGGTATATAATATATTTTATAATGTAATTTATAATATAAACTATGTCTTATATTTAAAATTTATTACTACCACTTATCAGAGACAATATGTATATATGAATACAGTTTCTTAATTTTGTAAAAAAAGAAAAAGAAAAAAGGAATAGGGTCTCCTAATTATCTAATGTGTGAATTAATTATAGGGCACGTGTGAATTAATTATGGTGCATGTGTGAACTTTGGGGCACTCGCATCCAATGTGAGAGTCTTAGGGTTCAACACTCAAATTTTATGCTTTAATTTAATTATGTTCTGACTGATCATGTTTGAGTTATATAACATTTTGAGGGAAGCCTCCAAAGTCTAATTCCCACTTTTCCTTTGGGAAAATTAAAATCAAGTACCTATAGTAGATAATATTTATTGAGAAGGACTATAAAAGTTGTAATTATTTAGAAGGACCAATTGATAAAACAAAAATTTAAAAATACTAAATTATCCCTAATCAAACCTCCTATATTTTCTCTCACATTCAATATTTGAAAATAACATGAATTTCTAAATTTAATTAAATTAAACACAATCTCTCTCATCATAGATATTTATAGAAAAAATAACACAAACATCTTTCAATTTTGTCAAAATTATAATTAATTATAAACATTGAATAAATGTTATATATATATATATATATATAATTAATAGGGTCATGTTCAGGCTTTTTTCCAAATTGCCACTTTTTAAATAACTAATTACCATTTTGCTACTTTTTCCAAACTATTTCCCAATGTGCCCATGTTTAGTCGATTAAACCCAGTTTTAGTCGACTAAAAGCGGTGGCGTTGAATTTTTTTGCCCTTCATGATTTAGTCGACTAAGCATTGTGGCTTAGTCGACTAAATTCTTCGACAGGATTTTTTTTAAACTCTTATCACGTTAAACACCACTGATTTCCACTTTTATTCCGTCATATTAATTAAAATATTAACAATATTATAGGAGAGATTATAGGAGATTATAAATTATCAAATAAATTAGTATCTCTATTGATAAATTCCCTTTTCATTCTAATTAATTAAATTAGAGTTTTTCAAATATATAACATCCTACAATTTAGTATTGGTGGTCATTTATTAATAAATTAGTATCTTCATTGATAAATCTCCATTGTACCGCATCCATATGTGGCTTACAAATGCGGAAGGAAAGTTCCGGCTTCATGCCCATTTGTTATTCGCTCTTTCGGGTATGCGTTCAATTTAATAATAATTGGAATATTGGTGGGCATTTATTAAAAATTCAATTATGCGATTATTGCTTTCAATATTGGATGTGCGATTTCTCAGTATTTATGTGCCCATAGAAGTCAATATTTTATTTAATTATTGATTACTTTTCGATGAATTTATTTTCATTGAAGTTTTGAATATCTTTAGTTAATAAATATATTAAATTTGATTGATATGGTAGTTAATAAATCTTCTAGTATATCTCCTTATTTTATTGAGGATTTGATGAATATTAAATTAATAAAGGGAAGATAATGTATATCTTATGTCCTTAAATTCATCAAGAAATTTTATTGGTTTTATTAGTAAATATCTTGAATTAAATTATTCATCATACGGAAATTAAATTTTGATGAGATCATTATTGGGTACATGCTTGGTTTCTAGAAAGAAAATATATTTAATAATTAAATGATGAGCTTTATTTAAAAAGGATAGTATAGAGTCCTAAATTATAGGATGTTATATATTTGAAAAACTTTAATTTAATTAATTAGAATGAAAAGGGAATTTATCAATGGAGATACTAATTTATTTGATAATTTATAATCTCATATAATCTCTCCTATAATATCGTTAATATTTCAATTAATATGGTTGAATAAAAGTGAAAATCTGTGGTGTTTAACATGATAAGAGTTTAAAAAAATCGCTCTGTCAGCGATTTAGTTGACTAAGCCATAGTGCTTAGTCGACTAAATCGCGGAGCCAGTCAAAAAATTCAACGCTCCGCGTTTTAGTCGACTAAAACTGGGTTTAGTCGATTAAACAAGGGCACATTGGGAAATAGTTTGGAAACAGTGGCAAAATGGTAATTAGGTATTTCAAAAGTGGCAATTTGGGAAAAAAGCCGTCATGTTCAGCACAAGGGTGCATTTTAGTGTCAACAGACATTAACACCTTATAATATTTCAATTTTTGATACAATATAGTAATGTTTTATTTTTGTTATTTAAACCTACACTGACTAGCTCTAGTAAGATAAAAAATGGTTTAAATTTTTATTTTGGTTAATAAAGTTTCTTTGATAGGGCTTTTTTCCCCCTTGATTTACATATAAATCAATTTAAAAAAAAAAACTTAATGATATGAAAGGGTTAAAGAGCCAATATCTATGTTACTAGTAATAATTAAATTATATAATGATAAAATATGAAATGCGTTTAATTTTTTTTATTTTGGTTGATAAAGTTCCTTTGATGGAGCTTTTCTTTTTTCCTGATTTATATAAATTATGTAAATCAAGAAAAAAAAGTTAATGATATGAAAGGGTTAAAGGGCCAATGTCTATCTTACCCAGTAATAATTAAATGATATAATGATATGATTATGTAGATATTAGTTAAGGTTAAAAAATGATGATTTTGGCGGTAGTAATTTTGGTGGGAAAAAAATTAAATCACTTTCAAGGGTAATTTAGTATTTTTAAATTTATATTTTGGTAATTGGTCCTTCTAAATAATTACGAATTTTATGGTCCTTCCTAATAAATATCATTCTTTAAAGGTCCTTCTATCTAATTCTCCCTTGCTTTTGCCCCTTGGGGTCAAATTCTTTATTTTCCCACTCATAGTTGTTGCCTCATTTATACTAAGATTAAGGGCAATTTTATTTAGAAAGTCTTTTAGGAAGTAATTTTGTCTTGGAATTTTTTATTTTTTATTTTTTTTTGGGGGGGGGGGGGGGGTGGGGCATTTTGCCCGAAAATGTCAAAAAGAGAGTATTTTTACCCTAACTGTTATCCCGGTTATTTTTTGTCATTAGTTGACCAAATATCTTTGGGCTAGTAGTCTACATGTCATCAATATCATTTTTGTTAATATGTAAATTTACGTCAAAAATCCATATGTCATTTACTTCATCTTTTTTAAAGATATATTTAAAAACTATCAAGGTAACATAAATTTACATATTAACAAAAATGATGTGGATGACATGTAGACTATTAACTCATAGCATATTTGGTCAATTAACAGCCAAAATTAACCTAAGATAACGGTCAGAGCAAAATTACTTCATTTTTTATATTTTCAAACAAAATTGCCCCTTGATAAAAACTTCAGGGCAAAAATGCCACCTAACCCTTTATACTAAACTATTTTCCCACATGCATATATATTAATATATAATTAATAATTCACAAATGTATCACTTTTTTTTTGTTTTTTTATTGGTGCAGTTATAATATATTATTAAAATGGAATTTAAATGATAAATCAAAAAATGAGGGAGAAACTTGTGTACGTAGGTTACTTATTGCTTATACCATACACCTCCTTCTTAGGATTCCTTTGATGTATCATGTATGGCTCTAGTGGTGGGAGAGCCCTATTGCCCCATGCCACGGATTCAATTAGATGGGGCCTCATATATGTCTATGGTGGAAAAAAATTATCACAATTCAAAATATTAATTAAGTTCGGTATAATAACTCTATGATATAATCATTTTAAATGTTTGAATTATTATTCTTTGTTTATGTAATCACAAAGGACTCCTAAATAACTGCTTTTATGTACGTACCCTAATAATTCTCAACAGCTTGCTATTATTTAATAGGTATCATTCGTTTATGTCTGAGGACACAAACTATGGAATTCATATAATGTGTAAAATTGATTCTATGTATATAATTTGACCAAAAAAAAAAAAATTCTATGTATATAAGCGATTATATATACAATTTTACATTGTTAAAAAAATCTATAATATTACTTATAATTAATTATATATAAAAAATAAATTATACCACAAGATTAATTTTAAAATATTTCCTTATGATTTTACAAATCAAGAACAAAATAACCGATAAATAAAATTTTGTAGTTGAGTCTTATAAACTTAAACTTTATTCTAATTTTATGTACATAATTAATGTTTTTTCTATTGAAAAACATAACAAAAAGGACAACATGCATATTGGAGTACAAATTATATCAATTTATTTTATATATAACTACTTGCGGCAGATGTATTAGTCAAGAACTTTTTTTTTTTTTTTTTTTCATTTTTTATCAAATTTTTTTGGGGAGTGCTTATGCATACAGTCACATGTGTACAAATACGAACACATAATAAGGCCATATTACATTATTATTGGTCCTTTTAGTGCAAGTTGATTTTTGTTGATTGGTTCATAATAAATTCAGAGAATCTCATTGGCACGATGTCTTTTAATATTCTAAATTGTTTTTCAAATGTTTTGTCATATATGTTAAATAAAATAAATGGAACAAAGGAGGCATTGTGCTACTTCTATTTATAAGACATTGATAATCCTTAAAATTAAGGTTCTATTTATAAGATCTTGATAATAAAATTACGTGGTTTAAAAATATGGTTAAAATTAATTAAGAATAATAAGTATGTTTGATTCAATATGTAATAAACTTTTTTCTCTAAGTATGCCATCATTTATGAGGGTTAATTAAGAGAGAAAAATAAATTAAATATAAGTATCACCAACTTTTTTATTAATGCAATACATATAATTAATGAGGAAAAAATGGGGAAAAAAACTAATTAAATGTTTAGAAAATTCTTGTCGGGATTTTATAAAAAGAATTAAGAAAATTCAAATTTTGAACTCTTATAAATAAGAACAGGGGGAGTATTTACTTATTAAAACTTGCCCTTTTAGGAATTTATTGCATGCATTTTTTTTTTTGTACAAATAACCCGAGTATGTCAACCACAACACATAATTGGTTTAGCGTGTAAAACCCAATTAAATCTTTTGGTCTTGAGTTCGAGTCCTAAAAAGTTACGAGTACTAGGAGGGACAACCACAAACCCGGATATCAAATGATAATATGAAGCAAAAAAAAAAAAAAACAAACAAACAAACTAGAGTATGCAAATTTTATATACTTTTTAAAAAAACATAAAATTAAATTTTATTAATATATTTGGTTTAGTTTTTTAAATCTTTTATAAATTTATTGTATCACCAAGCGGCCATTTACACACGCTGTGTTACTTCAAGTCTTTAACGATTTTGGTAAAACAAGATATTATAATATACTCTACGAGTCTTATTTAACACTACCAACATTTTTAACACATGCAAAAAAATAAAAAAAAAAAAATAAAACCGTAAACCTTATTAATTATGTCAAAAAATTCAATAGTTTTCCAACTATACCGTTACTTAATATATATCATATCAAATGGAAACAAAGTCAACACAATAGCAAGTGAATGGTTAAATTGAACCTTCACATCAAAATTTCAATAAGATATCTTATAAATAGGGAAAAAAAAAAACTTCTTTCTCTCTGTCTTATAAATAGGATCAAAAGAGTATTGATTAGTTTTATTTCTATAGGAAAAAAAAAAAACTAGTTATGTTTTCATACATTTGAACGAGATTTCAATTTTTAAAAGTATATGAATATTAAAAAGTAAATAATGATCACACATATTAATTAATTAAAAGAAAGTCCCAATCACACGAACGAATCTTTTTCTTTCTGAGTAGAAAATAATAAGAGAATACTCATCGATCTCATTTTCCACTCGCGAGGACTGTTTGTATGTTATTCAATTATTGCAAATAAAATATAATAAAAATAATATTATTCACATTGTTTAAAAAATCTTATTATAAAATGTCATTTAATTTCTCATTACTCAGGCAAAAAAAAATTAATTTCTCACCACTCATTTATAAATAATATACCACAAGAAAACAAGAAATAAGAGACAAAATATATTTCATTTTATTTGTCCGGTAATACTTAATTATTTCGTCTTAAATATATCTGGCACGAGCCCTAATCATTCATCATCTTTTATCCTTTTCAATTTTTGTCCCCGGCGAAGCTCGTGCAATTTGCTGATGGTACTGATTTCTCAACTTTTTTTTTTTTCAAAAAAGAAAAAAATTGTAATTTTGCATTACAAATTTTTGATAGTGCCCTTTATTGTAGACCGGATGGACTAAAAAGAAATGGAGGAAGTAGTGTATTAGAATTATTTACACTTATGACAATTAATGAAAAATATTTACAACATATAGGTAAATAATTTTGTAGCATTAAAAAAGAAAACTGTGTGTTCATAGTTACATGTGAACTCACGTTCCAATTATATAATTAATGATTTATAATTAAGCAGCAAGGTTAACAAACTCACAAATTTAAGCAAATTCTTGACAATAGTGACGTAAAATTGTGTCGTAAACTCAATCGTAAACTTATTATAAGAGTTTATTTTTATTATTAAATAGGTATTATTAGTGTATAATCAAATAATTAAAATATAAAAATGACAACAACAATTTGATTTAAATGTATTTTAAATCTAAATAATTGAAATTAAATCCATCAACATCCATCATTTATCATATTTAACAGAGAAATTTTACAAAATTTATATATAAAGTCGTTGAGCATTATCATATAAAAAAGTTAACATGAGTTCAAACGTAAGTTAACACAGTTTTGTTAAGTTACAAACATAAAAACGTTAAACTCGATATATAAACTTGTGAGTTTAACCGAGTTTATAACTCACACGAGTTTACCGGTGACTGACTCATTTTTGTAAGTTAAAAGGTAGAAAAAAGAAAATTCGAAGAGTCAACTCGTGAGTTTAACAACAATGAGTTGAGTAGTAGTGTGACTTCTTATGATTAAATTAATTAGCATTTTGATATTGGTGTGTATTTATATTGATGTAGTTCAAGTTCTTTTTTTTTTTTTTTTTTGGTAGAATGTAGTTATTCAAATATTTATCCATTTTACTTACATGTCACTTAATGTGATAAAAGTTTGGGGGAAGTAAGACTTTTGAGAATGCAAGTGACTTGAATTGCTATGTGAGGAAAAATAAAAAGGAAAGTGGCAATACATCCCACTGTCCCATTATAATGTAGGGAGAAGGAATTTTTTTTTATATCATAATTAAGCATGTCATTAATTTTTTATCATTAGTTTTCTCCCATCTTGTGTGTTATTTAATTTAATTTTTAAAATATGTATATTTAATTAAAGACGAAATTGAACAAAATGATAATTTTATTAAGAGAACTAATGAGTAAGATATATTAAAAGTGACTTATAATAAAAGATGAATAGAATGCTACTTCTGGTACTTTTTATAACCGCCTAAAATTTGAATTGTCTTAGTTTTTTTTTTTTTTTTTTTATAGAACCCGACAATATTTGTTTCAACATTTAATGAGTTTTTTTTTTTTCATTTATGCCCTTTATTAATTATATATATTGCATAGATTAAAGGGTTGGTCAAACTTATGTTTACTCAATTTATCTTTATAAATGAGAGCATACTTGAAAAAAAAAAAGTTTATTTCAAGACATATTTATTATTTTTTAACTAATTTTAATTAATTTCTTAAACTACGTAATTCGGTTATTCGTCTCTTATAAATAAATTTGAAGGGAGTACTACTTAAGAGTGTGATATCAATATTTCAAAAATGACTTTCAAAACCAAACCTTAATTTGAAACCTAAATCAAGAGTAATTATGCCTTTAACATTAAAAAAATTATATTTATTCAAAAAATAAAATAAAATATAAACAAATTAAGTCATGCATGGTCTTGTAGAGGAGTTAAAATGCTAAAGAAGCATGCTTCTTATGTCTTAATTATCAAAATTTAATTTTATAAAAAACCATGATCACTTAAACTAAACTGACTACTCATGGCACATTTCTTTTAATTTTAACAGTTGATCGATGTTTGAAATAAATTAAAGAAATAAAAAATATTAGATTTTGCATTAAAAAAAAGATCATATAAAAAACTTGCTTTAACGATAAGGAAGCCCGTGGTCATGGAATATTATTCTTTTTTGACTATCCTTTTCCTACAGTTTTAAATAGACTTGGGAAAAAACAAGTCCAATGAATTTACACACCAATGATGACCATGAACAGAAACTATAATTTCACACCAGTGTCATTTCATAAAAATGTAATATTTTTTTTAAATTTGTGCATTATATAAATAAGTTAATTGTAGGTTTTTTTTAATTATGAAATTCTGCTGTTTGGAGGCAATAATGATAAATGACGCGTGATTATTTTCAAATGATTGGCGTAATACTTTTTTCAAAAGAAAGAAAGAAAGAAATTTTAATTTATTGATATTTAACCGCCTAGGAGTCCATTATATATAAGATCATATTTTATTTCAAAGAAATAAGATTAAAAGAAAATCTTGTATAGATTAGAGCAAACTAATTTCATTTTTAAGATAAAATTAATATTTAAATGATATTCATGTTATAATTATTTTAGAGATCATTCAAGTATGGAGATGGAGAAACGAATAATTTGTCTTGAACCTTTACTTATCCACCTTTTATTTTTATTTTCTACAATTAAGCATAGTAATATAGAGGAGAGATATTCGAATAAAAAAGATCGATATATGAATATAAAACAATAAATGTTAAATATTAAGGTCAAAATTTGCTTGCCATCAATTTAAAAATGAATTGTGAAATGGTATGTTAAACGATGTGCTCAGACAATAAGGAAAAAGCACATGATCATGGCATATTATTCACGTGTTTAATTTTTTTGCCCGAATTCATTCGTTTAATTAATTAACGATGATATAAAAAAGCAAATCTCAAAGCTTAGCTTTTTCCACAATTTTAAAATGACAGTTGAAAAAATGGAGAAATTAATTTATATATGCCCATGATGACATTGACCAAGAACAGAAACTATACTTTTAATTGAAGAGGTGAAAACTTTCTATATTTCCAAAAAAAAAAAAAAAAAAAAAAAAAAAAAAAAAAAAAAAATTTATGCCGTCGACCAAATTAAAAGAAACTCTATTTTAGTAATAGAACATGATTTAAAGATTTATCGTGTTTCATACTGAAGGCAAGTTTTTTTTCTTTGATGATACATGCAAGTCGAGACTTGATAAGAAAATTCAAGAATTAGATTATGAAAATCTAGTCCTTAATATAACAAACTAGAAATGACAGGACTGTTGATCCTTCAAAACTATATCGAGGCATTCACTGAAAATAGTTGGAATTAAAACCATCTCAAAGATCAACAACAACATCATGACCTTCTTTGGCCATATAATGAGAACATGAAATGTTTTCCCCTAGAGTATGATGTTACTCCACGTCCTAGTTCCGAAACAAGAGGTTTCGAATCTCCCCAATAATGTCTCTTATTAGAGGGTGATAGTAGTAGGGCAATATCTTATAAGGATATTGATGGCATCAAGAAAATCAGAATAAAGAACTATTCTCTGTAAACCCATCTAAAAACCAACTTTTAACCCTATCATGATAGGCAATTTTATTTTAAGAGAGACATATTTTATATTGAGGAATAACAAATGGAAAATCATTTTAAACTGAGAAGTAAGGATACTTATAAATTATATCATAATATAATTTCTTATAAGAACTTACCTTATTCATAAATTATAAATTTATACTGTGTCATGTTAGAAATCAAAGCACACATTCTCTAGCAAAATTAATGAAACAAGACCACAGATAAGTCTGTGTATAACAAACAAAATTTAATAGCTTAGATGATAGTTTAGATGATATTATATATATATATATATATATATATATATATAAAATAAAACTAAAGATCCTCAAATCCTAACGGAACTCATCAATAATTTTGGTATAGAAATTATTATAATATATTTGAAGCATTTGATGAGTAAGTTCCGTCAGCTTTATTTATTTTTTAATATAATCATGATAACATGCATGTTTATAAAATGTTATGAAATTCATGAGTTAATTCATTGAGTTTATTATTTTATGTTTTAACCTTGTTAACTTACTCTTAAGTTTGTCTTAGTTATAAACTCAGTTAAACTCATAAATTCACTTGTTGAACATAAATTTTTACATTTTTAATTCACAAAACCATGTCAATTCACTTTTAAATTCATATTAGGCCTTTTAATTCCATTATATCCTAGTGACTTCATATTTGAAATTCATAAAAAAGAATTATTGAGTATGCATGATATAATAATTGAATGTAGATGGATTTAATTTTAATTATTTAAATTTGAAATTTTTTAAATTAAATTGTTGTATTTTTAATATTTAATTATTTAATAATGTGTTTTTTTTATTATTACAAGGGGCAAGCCGAAGCTTGAAAGGATTAAGGAGGATACTAGACCATGGAGCCTAGACCCAAATACAGAATCAAAAGCGCTAGCAATTACAAGCTAGTTGGTCCTTTAGAATCATATGGAGGCATCCTGTTGGAATTGTGGGGTTTAGAACCACATCCACATCGTCCGTGTCGTCATGGCCCAGCTTTGGTCATATAGTCTCGCATAGGTAATGTTGTCTCTGGGTGTATGACGGATTTCCACGTTCCAGTCTTGGATAAGGAGGTCCCGAATCTCCGTGATGGTGTCCCTAAATAGGTGATCTGCATAGTGGTCTCTCATAATGATATTGATGGCGTCGAGAGAATCAGAGTATAGGATGACTTTCTGAAGACCCATCTGTCGGCTCACAGTTAGCCCAGTCATAATAGCATGAATCTCTGCTTCAACGACGAACGAATGCCAAGGGACTTGTGGAATCCCATAAGCCAATGACCTTGGGAATTCCTAATCATGTAAATGGAGCTATATACCCAAGAGGGGGTGAATTGGGTATTTTAAAAACTTTTCGAAAGTGCTGTTTTGTTTTGACCAAGTAAAAACAGATTATAACGAGAGGAGGAAAGGAAGGAAAGCTTGCACAAGAGAAATTATCCTGGTTCGGTCTTATCCTTGACCTACATCCAGGTCCCAAGCCACACTTGGGATTTTCAATCCACTATACTCACAAACCGACATGACTGTACTCAAGAGTAGTTCTCTCTCTAGAACTCACTCTCCCTTACAAGTTGCAATCAATGCACCCAACCACCAAGTCCCCCGACTTGTGGTTATCTCAATCAATAAATGATTTGAGATAGAACTCTCTCACAGAGAGCGAGATAAAATGAACACTGAAGTACAAGTATCATATTGATACAATACGTGTGAAATTTGAACACAATAAATGGCAATCAATAAATTTTCGCTCTCGTAGGTGTATCGGCTTGAGAAGAAGTTAATGCACTCTATTTATAGGTAGAGAACATTAAATGACCGTTGCTTGATGAATCCAACCGTTGTAGGTGATTAGCTTAAGGTGCGGTCATCTTCTCTCTCTAAACTCCAACTAATCCAGTGCTAATATGATCGATGTGGAACTCGAGGATTTGTCCGTTGGAGAAGAGTTTACTTGATGAAGAAAGCATTCTTGACCGTTGAGAATGCGTGCTCGGTGGATTATCCAAAAGAAGGTTGATTTGCGAAGTGCATTAAATGCACCGTACACTTTTTGCTTTATGGCTTTGACCTTCAATAATCTTCATCTCTGCTAACTAAAATTCACTCAACAAACTTGTTAAACATAGTTGGGTTTATAAGTGAATGATTCATGAAAGCAATTAGAACAAACAAGAGTGATTTGCAAATTCGTATAATTCAAAAATTGGTTTCGGCGTTGGGTACTCGAGTAAGTTCATCTTTACTCGAGTAAGTCACCGTGTGTGAGAGTCTTTCTTTGCAAGTATCCAAAAGGATACTCGAGTAAGCAACTTCCGAGGCAAACCTTCGAGACTTGAACTTTTGAAACCAAAGGCTTTACTCGAGTAAGCTCGGTGTACTCTAGTAAGAAACTATTTGCTTGAAAATTTTAAGTATAAAATGCCTCTATCTTTGCAAAGTATACATTTGTATACTGGAGTAAGCAAGTTTAAGCCAGAATGATGACTTCTCTGTATGGTCTCATACTCGAGTATGCATATCCTTACTTGAGTATGCAACTCTTTTTCGAAAAAGTGTGAAGTCATTTCATGTCTATGCTGGAGTAAACAAATTCATCGGAGTATGCAAGAACAGGAGTCAAGTTGAAAATCGTTTAAGAGCTCATTACTCGAGTATGAAAACCCTTACTCGAGTATGCATGAGTTAGAAAAACTTGGGAGCTCTCTCAGAAGACGCTTTACTCGAGTATGCAAGAGTCTACTCGAGTATATACTCAAGTTCAAAAGTTCATTTGCTCTCTCGTAAGTCCAATACTCGAGTATAGAGATCTATACTGCAGTATTACTTAACTTGAAAAGTTTGGTTGCTTTCTGGATGGCCTATACTCGAGTATGCAAACCTATACTCGAGTAAGCACCTTCTGTCAAAAGCTCGATTGCTCTCTAAGACGTCAATACTCGAGTATGGCTATCCATACTGCAGTATTGACGTGTAAAATTCAATTGGGCAATCCTTTAACAGTCCTATACTCGAGTAAGCATTCCTTTACTCGAGTAAACAACTGATAAATGGTTTTAGACAGATTTTGCAAAAACTTCAACACATGTTTACAATTGTTGTTAATCATCAAAACACATTGAGAACTAACACTAATCACCCCTCTGCATGCTGCTTTGTGGTGATGATACACCGATCCATCCACGTCCACTCGAACCGCGTATGGAGGAGGAGGGGTCCAAGTCTTCTCTTCAAACCTACATATTTGGAAAATTTCATGAGTTAGAGATTGGTTGACTGTATTTTCCATCAGAAGGTAATGACACAAATGTAACATCTCCCTGGTATCCATGTTTTCGCCTTGGAATAGGAATTTGCATCTGGTGGTCCAGAGGATCCAGCACCCCAAACTGAAAACCCTTGTCCAAGAGTAATCCCGAAATCTCCCTTTGCCAGGGCTATGGTTCATGTTCCATTTAAGCCAGTCCTGCAAATTACCTGCAAAAAACTGAGAAATAAAGTTAGATTGTAAAATTTGTCTCCATAGGGTTTTTGCCTTGTCACAATCCCTGATCACATGCAGCACACTTTCCTCCCCGTTGCACGCGAAAGGGCAATTGTTGTCATCGTAAATCCCCTTCTAGCTCTGAGAGAGTTTGTGACAAGTCTTTCATGACCAACTTACTACATGAAAAATTTGACTTTTTCAGGGACTTTCCATTTCCAAACTAGCTTCCAAAAGTGATTGACGTCCGCCCCACCAGGGTCAGACAGATAATGGTAAGTGATTTACGAGAAAAACAACCATCCTTTTTCGCTCTCCGCAGTGAAGCGATCGGGGAGAACTATTAGCAGGTGGGTGCATTTTAGAGATAATATTTATAATAGGAGTATGCAGAATGCCATGCCACCTTCTAGTGTCCCATCTTCCATCGGCTGAAAGATGATCTTTCACCGTTTCACTCTCATTAATCAAGGACGGGTCAACGGCAAAGTCAATAAGAGGACGGTCAAGAGGAAGCCAAAGATCCCCGAACTTAGTTTGCTCACCATTATTAACCTTCCTCCCAACTCCCGCAATAAATTTATCCCAAACTTTCACAATGGCCTTCCAAACAGAGGAAGAGCTTCTCTTCTTAGAGATAGAGGGGATGGGGGAATTCCCACAATTATACTTCGACCAAAGCATTGCACCCACAGCGCATGCTTATTCGTCAAAAGATTCCAGCAGAGCTTCATGATGAAAGCCTTGTTTTGGCGGTGAAGACTTTTAATAATGTGTTTTTAATAACCTATTTGTCGATAAAAATAAACTATTATGATTTTTTTTTATACACATAGTAGGGAAGGGCGGGGTTCAACCCTGGACATGGGGGAGGAGCCAAACTCCAATACCATCAAGGCTTTGCGACACTATTATGATTTGTTTTTAACCCATGGCAATTTGTTTTCTTGTACTACAATCAGCCCATTAAATTTAGAATGTGGAGTATCAGATTGTGTCTCAAGATTCGTACCTTTTTTACGAAAAAAATGATTAATTTTAATGAATAATTAAATAAAAGACCTTATACAAAATGTTTAAAGTCTTGGTCGATCATTCCTTTTTTGACCAAATTAATGTTCCACTGTTTACTATACATGACAAAATGTGCCGAGTCACACCTCCAATATAAATATATAATTATACCCTGAAAGCCTTCATTATAATAATCACTTTCAATAAAATGACAATAAGAAAATAATACGATAACTGAGAAAATTAAGGTAGAGTTGTGCTTGCTTTGTTAAAGTGTATAATAACTAAAATCTGAATCGTTGGCAGAAATAACTAAAGTTTGTATTTTCTAATGATAATAAATTACTTGTATATACATAGAGTAACAGAAGCTGATTTTGACCAAAAAAAAAAGAAGAAGAAGAAGAAGAAGAAGAAGAAGAAAGAAACTGATAAATTAAAAATATATGGGAAAAAGAATACTTTTTTTATAAATCGAATATATAAATATCGCTTTATTTAAATTGAATATTTTAATATCATGTGCAAAAATAAAAATACTTGTATGAAATGCATGTTGATTTTTAAAAATACCCTTTTAATCATCTACTTTAGAATTAAGGATGTCAAACTCAAGTTTAAACAAACTCGTGATAATAATGTAAACTCAAATAACTCAAATACTAAATTGTAATAGCTTATTTTTACTATCAAATAAGTATTAATAGTGTATAATTAAATAATTAAAATATTAAGAAAATGACAACAATTTGATTTAAATATATTTTAAATCCAGATGATTGAAATTAAATTCATCAAAATTCATAATTTATCATATTTAATAAAAAAATTCTATAAAATTTATATATAAAGCTGTTGAGCTACCTGATCTAATCAAAGAAGCTAACATGAATTTAATGGTAAGTTAACATAGTTTTATAAGTTATAAACGTAAAAACTATAAACTTGGTATATAAACCCGTAAGTTAAATCGAGTTTATTAGTGACTCAACTCGATTTTATAAACTAAAAACGTAAAAATGATAAACTTAGATAGTTAACAAGAGTTTAACAACAATAATAGTAGATTCTTTTAATAAGTACTACATACAATCAATATGGATAATTTAAATAAACAAATTATAAGTTTTGGAGATTTAAAGATTGAGTCTTACGTTTAAGATCAAATCCCTTGCAATGAGGGTAGGAGAAATATCTATATGGCTTTTTTATTAACAATATTTATAGTCACGTGCGAAACAGTGTTAATAATAGTTAAACCTAAAAATGTTGTTGGCCCAAAAAATCATAAAACTTTAATATGAAAGAGAATAACGTGGGCATATTCTTGCTCCTCTTCTAAATGCGACCATCATCACATGGTCATTAATTAAATTAAAAATAGGATTATAGATCGAATCCAGGTATGCTTATTAAAATAATTAAGGTCTTATAAATAGTTGATTTTAATTAATTAGTTGTGCCAGCAAGAGGAAAAGGAGAAAACAAAATGGAGGCCGGCGTTTAAAATTAAAATATTAAAAAGAGAACACTGCAGTAATTATTAAGAAGAAGCATAATTCAGAAGTTCTTTCTTTCATCTATTTTCCTTCTTTTATAACAATCCTAACAAGCTGCATTATTGAACAAAAATAAAATAAATCACCCTAAAACTATATATCAACTTACTAATCATTGTATATATATAAGTTGATATATAGTACTCCTATATTCCTGTAAGTTGGTTTCATGAAATTTCTTTATTACTATCTATTATGTTCGATACTGGTCATGGACTTCAAGAGATTTTTTTTTATAATATAAATAATTAAATATCTCCGATTTATGACAAAAATTCTGACACAGGCCGGTCTCTTTATTTTTTAAATTATCTTGTTTATCCACCTTTATTTTAAAAAATAATAATAATAATTGTTGGGTAGTTCTTATTTATTCCAAATTTCTGTTGGAAGATCTGACAATATTATTAGACCACTTTATGTCTCAGTATATTTACATAGTTTATCACAAATCTTTTTTTTTCCCCAATAAATAATATTGTCCTTTTCCCTGTCTATATTAATTGTGGGAAAAATCCTTCTCAAGTCCTAAGAGACAAACAAAATTTCAAAAAAGTCCCAAAAAATTAGATCAAAAAAGTCCCATAAAGAAGTTGTTAATCATACAGATGGAGTTGTTAATGTAACAACTCTATCTATAAGATTAACAACTTCTTAGGACTTTTTTAAAATTTTGTTGGTCTTTTGAGATCTGAGAGGGATTTTCCCTTAATTGTATTGTATTTGTTGCCCAAAAAATAAATAAAAATGTACTAGTATTCTATTTGTCCAAGTCCTTTTTTTTTTTTTTTTTTTTTTTGGCTCAAATATTTGTCAGAGTCTTTGGCTTGATCTAATGATGTGAAATTGGTAAATAAGACAATACTTAAAGTAGAACTCTTTTGGACCACAATACTTTACCTGTTCACCAGCAACTCAGGAAGATACAAAAACAAAATTGGTCTCTGTCTCTCTCCAACCCAGATCAGTTTTGAAGAATATTATATCGAAATTGTAATATCTCAATTTTTATTTTAGAACTAAATAATATTTTAGGAGAAATTAATCTATGGTAATTAAAATTTGCCATGTAACTGCTCTATAAAAATAAACTTTCTAAAGTAAGAGTTAAAGAATTTTTAATATATATATATATATATATATATATATATATATAACATCCAGCATCATAATGTTATCTCTCAGTTACACTCACTAGTCACCACTCTATGAAGTGGGTGATGCTTGCAACTCATTAATATCACATACACTTCAAAACTACTTTTTTTTTTTAATATAAATTAAATATGACTGGAATGAGAAAAACATAATTTTAGAAATGATTTTTTATCTATTAAACCCAAAAGAATTATGGTGGAATGATAATGATGAAAGCCAATCTGCTAGAATCGACCATCGCGCATTGTCCAAGGGTTGTAGATCTGCTGGGAAGCTTTCTCCTTTGTTTTCTCAACTTGTAAAACCATAAAGCTTAGTTAAACGAGTGCATTTTAGGAGAATAAATATAATTAACTAATTTAACTATTATCCTTTATCTTTTCAAAATCTGGTAAATGTGTCCTATAATTAGGATTAGAAGGAGTATTTTTTATGATTCCATTAGTCTAATCTTATTTATATTGCGTACAGCAGCCTACACCATAAATAAGATTTTGGTGTTAGATGTAATTAGAAAAAAAAAACATCGAGGTGCCCGATGTACCATGAAAATTTGGCCGAAAAGAAGGTACAGACATATATTACATTGGGCTGGACTCATTCAAATTTGAATGTGTCAGGGTGGCCCAAAAATGATTGTCATATCCCAATTTTGTTTTGGGTTCTTGTTCTAGGATTGGAGAACTGGAAGCCCAAATTCCCTTTGTTGGGCACCATCTATTGCCTTTGAAGCTTTCATCTGTTTTTTTTTTTTTTTTTTTTTTTTTTTTTTTCCCAAATAAATATTAAATGAAGTCTTGAACTCTAAACACTACCATTCCTCCCTCACAATTTGAAATGAAATCCTATTTTGCTTTACATTTTTATACTGTGAAAGAAAAAGAAATTGAGAAAAAAATGCACTTGTGTTGTAATTTGGAAGGGCGTTGTCCCATAACCGTGTTTGCTTTGTAGAAAAATAAAAATAAAGATAATAAGAAATGTAAAATTTGTTGATTGATTATATATTTTACAAATTTATTTTTTTTATAATATCCCATGACACCTAAAAATTAATCCATTTGAGTTCCGAGCAACAGCTCTTAGGTTTTGAGCTTAATCTTGACCATAATCACGAACTCTTTTTATTGTTTTGTTGTAATACTTTGGTTGACTTACGTGCTTGTTTGGGTTAGCAGCAGGAACTGATTTTTAACGTGATTTATGAGATAAGTGTGTAAGATGAGTTTTATCTCAATTTATGAAACGTGCTTTTCTAACAACAACTCAAACAAGTATTGATGGTTTAGACCTAGATTTTAGGGTTGGTTTTTGGTCAGAGGATGTAAGGGAATAAGATTAACAATATATTTATATTTTTTTAAATGTAGTTTGATAAAATAATATGTTTTTCAATTTATAAGTATACTTGTAGGAGAGGGAAAAATTATTAGATAAAAAATAGGAGGGGTAAAAAAGGAATGAGGAGATTAGATGTGATTGGGTAGAGACTAGAGAAAGGAATTGATGGTTGTGTTTGTGAGTGAGTTGGTTGACCAAAAGTCTTTTAGAAGTTGTAAGAGGTGATGATATGGATGAACACCTTTATCTACCAAACCACCATAAATATTAAGTCCTTCAACTTCAACTCTTTCAATATGGTCGTTGGTCAACAACACCTGTTTCCTCAACAACATTAATTATTGTTGGTCAAACACACCTCCAAGCATTCTCATTCTCCACTTTTCCCTTCATCAAACAACAACAACAACAACCCCTTCTTCCCCTAAACATAAATAGAAAGTTTAAAACAAGAAAACATCAACAATCCTTGTTTTTTTGGGGTAAAGTTGAAAAAAATTATTAATTCAAGAAGAATTTAATGACTTAAGTACTTAACTATCATTCATTATGAAAATTAGTTTAAAACTCCTTATAATAAAGATCAAAGAGAAAGTACAAAGCAATTAATGGAAGTCATGCAATTAATGGAAGTCATTTTTTCTTTTTGTTGAGAAAGACGACAATGTAAACCAATGAAACTAAGTACTTTTATTAAAAATTTCTTAAATGTGATGGTGTGAATTCCCTTTTAGGCGTATGACTTATGAGCAAAAAAGTCCATAGAAAAATAATAATAATTTTTTAAAAGCATCGTTTTCTCTCATGATAAAAGTCAAAATCTAATTGAGAGCACATCTTAGAAACAAAGTCAGATGATAAATCACTAGTGTGAAAAGCCAATAATATATATATATTTTTAAAAGAAATCAAATGAGTAGTGGTTAAGGCAAATAATAATGATCAAAGTTCGCTTCTTCAAGTCCTCTCCTTTTTTTGGGTGATGCTCTTCACGTCCTCTTTTTAGAACACGGGTTTGCCTATACGCGTTACCTTTTTTTTTTTTTTTCCTTCTCCTTCTTCTAAATTTACGTGCAGGTCCCAAAGACCGAAATAAATATAATGAGGTCCCTTAAAATCACCAAATTACATAGAAGTTTCTACAGGGATTTTTTTATATTGTTTGTATTAATAACGAAATGCCATATTTACAATGAGAAAGTGTTATATTTACAACAAAATTTAAAAACCTGACCATTTACCACAGAAAGTGTCATATTTACAACAACATTGAAACACTTGAATTTTGTTTCAAACTCAAGTCCCTAAACGTACAGAGGCCATTTACAAATGAAAAAAATTTAGATTTACAAACGGAAGTCTTATATTTACAACAAAATTTAAAATCGGCCATTTACAAAAAGCTATATTTACAACGAGGAAAGTGTCATATTTACAATAAAATTTTAAAACTCGAATTTTGTTTCCATACGAATAATATCAAAAAAGTATGTGAATTTTTATTGAGATTTTTTTGTTATTTTTTATGGTCCTTGGGATCTAACTGTAATTCCCCCCTTTCTTTTTTGTACGCGGAAACATGTTACTATTCCTATGTAACACCCATGCTTTTTATCATTTATATTGCATATTAAACGCCAATATAAAATAATGAAGTATAATAAAACAAATAATGAAGCATGATAATTTAATATTATTGTTATTATAGAAACCCCACAAAAAATATCAACTTTTTCACTCTTTAAATGTATCAATACGAGAAATGAGGGAATCTAACGAAAACGTGCATCAAACCCATGCAGTAGAGTGTTTTTTTTTTTTTTTTTTTTTTTAAGGGGAAAATTAGGGAGAAGGATCAACACATGATAATATTTATTATAAAAATATTTAAGAACATAATTATTTGGAAGGACCGAATTTCAAAATATAAATAACCCTTGATCAAACTTCAGGTAACCTCTCCTCTCCACGTTCTATTCTAAAATTAATTTGATTTTTTTCCACTAAAATTATAACCGCTGATATCATTAATGAAAAGATTTTTTAACTTTAATATTTCACTAACATTAACATAATCATATGATCAATATATTAGCATCACATGATTTTTTTATTTTCAAACTCACATAAATTCATTTTTTAAAATAAAATGAAATATGCAACCTTTTCTTATATCATTAAAACTAACATAAATTCCAAAGGAGTTTGCACAAAATTTTTTTTTTTTTTTTTTTTGAAAAATAAATTTATTTATGATATTTTTAAAAATATAAAAAATCTAGGTAATGTTAATATACTAAAAAAGGTCTAGATAAAATATATATAATGCGCGGTAGTCACAATCCCCTCTAGTGGAAAATGCTTATGCGTAAGCCCAAAAAAACTATAGTCAATACAAAATTTAATATAACCAACAAAATCTATAGTAAATCATAATATAAACAAATGATGAAAAGTTTCTTATATTTTTGTGAGGATAAATATTTTTTTAACATCTTAATATATTAGAATGCTTTATATTTTGACCAAATCTAGCAACATTTTATTTTTGCAATTTAAGTCCATACACAACTAGCTAGAATGAAATATCAAATTTGTTAACTTTTTTGTTTAGGTGAATAAAACTTATTTTATACCAGATTATATAAATCAAGAAAAAAAAATTAAAGATACAAATGAATCAATATTTATGTTAATAATTAAATAATACGAAATATGTTGATGTTAATGGAAATTAAAAGCTAAAAAAATAATTTGATATAAAATAAAATATAAATTGTTTTTAGAATAGAATGTGGGAGAGATTAAAGAAGAGACTATAGGAAGTTTGGCCAAAGATAATTTTGTATTTTTAATTTAATATTTTGAAATTTAGTCTTTCTGAATAATTACAGTTTTTAAGATCTTTTACCATAAATATTGTTCGTCCTTGATCCTTCTTCCTAATTTTCCCTTTTTTTTTTCTTTCTGATCATTTTTAAATATATATATATTATAGTAATATGATAAAATTAAAATATGAATTCATGTGATAATTTTTTTAAATATATAAATACTAGTATATTAATGTTAAAATAGTACTGATGCAGAGTGATCTTTGGATGATGAGTGGGTAGGGATAGAAATAATATTTTAATTATAAATGTGAGAATTTCATAAACTAAGGAAAGTGGTTTTGTTGTATGACTCCATTCATCACCACTTGCCACTTTCAGATAGTTACAACCACCAACTTTCTTTCCTTAAAATTTGGCCCATCAACTTTGCATTTATTTTATTTTCTCCATTTGAAAATATTTTTTTTTTAAAAAATCATGTGGCCCTCGTCTTTTTAAGTCACTAAACTAAACTCTTCATGATGATCTTCTAGTAAATGTATTTATTTTTTGTTTTTGTGGTCAAATTTTGGTAAACTATGTTATCATTGTTTTGTACCAACAAATCTGTTTCATATTTTATAAAGTCAAACCTTGCCACATTGCTTCTAGATTAGATCAATTCATCACTTGCCATAATTAATAATGATGATTTTACTCATTTCTTAAAATTATATTTAGACAAAAATTTATCAAGAAAAATCAATACTTGTAAATGAAAAAAATAACGCAAAAAGAACATCCTTAATAAACTGACAATGCCTGAATTTTTTTTTATATTATTTGATATATATAAAAGCGGATTTAATGTTTCTATTTTTGTTTGAAATTATTTTTTTCTGTCACACTACATAAAGGTAAGTGGGTTTCACTAATATTTTTTTCTTTCTTATCTTTACAGTGGGACCTAATAATCTTTATGTGAGTGTGATAGAAAAAAATTTTCTGTAGCAAAAATAGAAATATTAATCCATATAAAAATACATACGCATAATCTTTATATTTATAAAATTCTAGGTTTTTTTTTTTTTTTAACCATGATATAATTTTAGGCTTCTTTTTATATACTATTTGGTACGAATTTAATTTTCTGCATTTAAAGTAAGTTTTTTTGGCTAAAGTTTAAAATAATGTGCTTATCTTTATGATCCGAAATAGTAAAAATATGTTTATGGTCGTTTTACCATAAAAAAAATATGTTTATATTCACATGGAAACACATTTGTCAATACTTAAAACTTTTTTTTTAACAATCAACACTTAAAAAATTTTCCCCTAATTTAAGTCAGATTACTAAATTTGTCATATAAATGTGCTCTTTTATCCCTAATTTAATTATTATTTTTGAATTTCTCTATTATCACTTATTCCTTCATTTTTAATTTTTTTTTTTAAATTGAAAAGTTGTTAAATTTTAAAAACAGATCGATAATGAGGTTTAATTTGAATTAGTTTTGATTGGTTAAAAATATCTTACAAGTCGGATCATAAGAGTGTAGTATATTAAATGTTCATTTATTTAATTATCAAAATCGTATAATGTTATTACTTGATTCTTACTTGTATTAATGTTGGCGCGAATAACTGAGAAAATCGAGCATGTCGTTTTATGGCTCACAAGTCACAAAGGCCACGTTGGGGACGTGGTCATCACTCTGCGTATAAGTAGAACTGAAGCTGCCGGCAACGCTCTTCAAAATTCATCAACGGCCAAATTCGCAGCCTCAATTGCATTTCTCCGACGACGAAATTCCGTTAATTCAATCCCAAACAAGGCCATGGACCCGGCGGCCGGTAACGGAGGATCCCCTCTCGGATTGGATGACTCGTACCGGCCACTTCCCGGGCTTTACTTCGCCTTCTTCTCCGTCTGGCTCCTCTCTGCTTGCTCTTGGACCCTTAATACCTACAAAAAGCGCCGGTTTCAGGTCCTTCATTTTTTCCTCATCGTAATTTTATCCTTTATATGGTTCATCAGTGGAGATTGTTTCTCCCTGTCATTGAACTTTCTTGCTGTGATTCTTGTTTCGCTGGTCTGAAAGATTAGAAATGAATCGTGTTTTCTAGGTTTTTAATGCTGGCTGTATCTATTGGTTGGTTCAATGAGAAGTATAGGTAATCACTGAATGTTGTTGTTTGGCGATTCGGAAGAGTTTCTATATATGCTCCATGTGCTTACTACTTGGGTTTCTTTTTCCTTGTTAGAGCTTGATCGTTTTGCTTTATTGATAATCTCTTAAAAACTAGAGCTTCATAATTTCATTCCTGCTCCTCACATGTTTTTTCCCGGTGAATTTTTCGGAGTTTCCTAATTCACCTCAATTTAGTGTACAGACTACAGAGAACCCTTTGTCTCCGTAATGTAAACTTGCTGCAAAGATTCTTTATCCTTTTCCGAATGATAGAGGACTTTCAATCAAACACGGAAATATGTGCGAAATCTGTTTTAGTGTGCTCTAAATTGTTTCAGTATTGAATGAGATAACTGTGTGACTTGTGAGAATTACCTTATTTTAACTACCGTTGTGATTTTTTCTGTTTCCTAGCGTTTATATTTATGCTTTTTATTTTGAAAAAAAAATTAATTATTTGTTTCCATAACTCCTATATTTATTTATTTTAACTCTTTTGCTGGAGCAGTCAAATAATTTGCAGTGGGCAATCACCTCAGTTCCCTTCATAAAAGTTTTGCAGCTCATGCTGTCCTTTCTCTTCTGGTACGTTTTGGATGAGTTCCATGGCTTATTTAACGTTTACTAGATATAAATGCTTAAATCTAAGAGTTAGAATTTAAATTCACTTCTCTGTGATGGTTAAATATTTTAGTCAATTCTTTAGAGTTAGAATTTAAATTCACTGCTCTGTGATGGTTAAATATTTTAGTCAATTCTTATTTTAATTAAGTGTCTTATTTTTGGGGACTGGGATAATTCTTGTTTCGGTTGATAGTTCAGGAGACAGATGAATGCTAAAAGGCATTATAAGTAGGACCGTGGGAATGTTAATATTCAATGAACAGAGGGAACAGATAAAATTTACTGTGCATATGATTTGGTCCCTTCATACGTTACCCACTTGCCCCCCGCCACCACACCTTTCTCCTTCATTCTTTCTGGTTTTGCTCCTCTGCAAAACACCTTAAAGAATTCGCGACAACCCTGAAAAAGCCATCTATATGACTGAATAAGAACGGTATATTTTTGGATTACTTGTCTGGCTCAGGGTGTAGAATTATATATGGCTCTGACTTCTGACACGTCTGTGTCATTGAAGAATGTGTAACTGGAGGCTAGAAGGATACTCATAAAGGGCAAACAATTGTGGTAAAATCAAGATAAAATAATGTGATATCTTACAGTTGCAGGCATTCTCACCAATATTGGTGGGTAAACCCGTATTTGAAGTTACTGAACTCAGAATTTACCAGAACGCATGTAGGACATATAAGGCAGGTCATTTTACTCTGAATTTACCAGAATTTACTCAGAATTCTTTACTTATCTTTTTGCATCAAATAAGATTTCAGAAATCCTAAACAAATATATGGAAAATATGATGTTGGGGATCATTGACAGGAAAGGGGACACTGCCACACTGTTCAAACAATAGTAATACAGTTTCTTGAAGTCTATTTGTATTTTTAAAATTGCTGATTGTGATAAAGAATCCGTTCAAACAATAGCAGTATAGTTTCTTGGAGTCGTAAGTGTCAGGGTTTGCGAATCAATAATTGTGCAGTTTTTTTATTATGAGGAACAAGGCTTTGCTTGATTTTTAAGCTTGATGCTTGTTTGGTAACACAGTCTAGCACTGATAACTTAACATATGCTGGCTGCAAAATTTATTCCATTGAGCATTCAACACACCATTCCTGCAGGTATTCATGCTTCTATTTTCAGGCATGTTCCTTGTGGATGTCATTTGGGGTGTATGTAACTGGGGTGCTCTTTCAGACTGCTGCCTTTGTCTCCTTCTTGCTCATTGCTCATGGCTACTGTATCATGTGTGAGCATCTCTCTTTAAGTGAACGCCGTACAACTGCTGCACTTGGATGTGTCTTTTACTTAACGCTAGTTGGTTACAAGGCTTGCGTGCCGTACTTCACGGTGAGTTTTTTACATGGCCTATTTAGTATGCAGTTTAAATTGTAAAACTGCCACCTTGGTTTATATTAAGCAAGCATGGTTCTCTGATGCTAACTTCTAATGTATTAAATTTACAGGTTCTTCTGCTTCTGAATTATTTTGTTTCATTCTATTTGATTTTCTGGCATATATCGCAAAACCTATTGGTATTGCGGGAACAATTGAGTATTGTTGAAAATGAAGATGTTCGGACAATGCATGATGCTCTGTATACAAAGTACATGATGTTCAAGTAAGTGGTACGCATCTGAGAAATGTATATCAATACTTTTCTCACTGATGATTTACAAATAACTAAGCATTGTCCTTTGTGCAAGACAAGAAATCACACTTCATTGGTGACGCATTTCCTTTCATGTGTGCAGGAAATTCCAGGGTGCAATGCAGCTAGTAGCTATGGCAGAAACCGTGGTATTATGTTTGGGCTTTACTTTCTAACAACAAATGAATATTTTGCTTATAGTATCTTACTTTGAAAAGCCGCTTCCTTTCTAGATATACATGAACATGGATGACTCTTCAGAGAATTACTGCCTTCGGTTATTAATCAGAGAATGGGCACAATTCTGCATTTTTTCATACATCGGGTATGTGAATATGTTTTCCTTTGCAAGAATAATAAAATGATGAAGTTATTTTAACACAAAATACAATCACACGGTATAGTAAATCTTTGATGAGTCCATTCCTGACATTCAGTGGTTCTTCATTTATCCTTCATATGCAGGTGGACTTTCAGGTCACAGGACTTGACGCCACGCTTCTCTGTTATGCCTGCCACTAAGTGTAAAGGCGATACTTTGGTGCCTCCCATCTACAGCATTGTAAGTTATAAGATCTTCATATGTTGCAGTCAACATACAAATTTAAATGTGCACATAATGAGGATAAAATAAGATCAGCTTCTGCTCAATAGAATTAGCTTGTTTCTTAGGAAAAATTATTAGTAGTTCTTTAAATTTTGTCTCGTTTATTCATTTACAATTCTTCCTTCCTCTGCCTAAATGACCTGTACTTGATTTCTAAAGAATGGGGATTGCAGCCTCATTATAGATCCACGAAGAAGTGGCCCACCTTAGTAGGAAATGATCCTTTAAGAGTTTATTGCAGGGTACCTTGTGTCTGATGGATGTAAATGATTGTTAAACACTAGCATCCGTTTTTCATTGCATATATCTTTTGACCAACCCGCTTTGTAATCTTAGATAGGCAGGATTCATTCACACATCTAAAAGAATTAATCCATCTTAGATAAATTTTATATAGTATAGCTCCATATTCTAAGCTAAGCATATGTTACTGCAGGAAATGGATGCAGCTACTTTTAAAGATTTTAGCAGTCATGAATGGCACATAGGAGTGGTAAGTATAAAACTTGCACTCACAGTCCATTGTATTCTTAAAATGGAAAAGCTCGAGTGTAAAATGTATCGTAAAGGAATTTTTTTACTTTTAAGGGGACAACAATATTGTGTGAGCTGTAATGTAAAAATTTTCATTTTTTGGCTGAGAATCCTTTGTATGTTTGAACAGCCAACTTGTGGTTGCGGTGATAAAAGCTCAGAAGATGCTGTTCTAGTGATCATTGAACATCCACACTCCCAGAGGCTAAGGACAGTTCTTGATACTTCATCTTCTCGCAGTGCTCACTGTTCTGCTGTGTCGTCAAATCTCACTTCACAGATATCTTCATCTTCATGCCAAATATAATCAAATCAAGATTAGCTCTACACATCTATTAGTTGATCATGCCTTTTTCTCTTTCAATATGGCATGGCCATGGTACTACACTCACTTCTTCTGGGTTCACAAGCTAATTTGAACGTTTCAGGTTGAGGAGAGGCAATAGGAGTAAAAGTATATATTCTTTCCTCTCTTTTTTTTACCTTATTTTTTAAAATAATTTACCAACTTTTGCTTTAGAAAATCCCAATAGTTAGTCATGAGCTGAGAGTAGAATAGTGGGCTTGATCTCGTTTACATTACTCCTTACTCCTTAGGTGTTAGAGGCAACAGCAAACATATGTATCTGTACACCATCCAAGCAAATGATAATTGTATATTATTTTCTTCCTTGAGTGTATCCAACTAAGTTCGCAAAAAAGAGTCAATATCAGTTGTTGGTCCTTTGGTACTGAAATTTGGTTTTAATCATTCTAATTTTAAATTGTTGGTTACCGTCTTTATAATTTTATAAGGATTTGGTTTGAGTTTAAGAATAAAGATCAAAACCAAAACTCATTAAAAGTATATGAACTATTTGTTAAACTTGGACCAAATTTTTATGAACTTGTAAGGATCAAAACAAAAAAAATTTGAAACTAGATGGATCAAAACCAAAATTCGATCAAACTAGTGGCGGAGGCGGGATTTAGAGTTTGTAGGTGCACAATTAGTGGTGGGATTTGGGGGTTAGGAGGTAGCGCCTTCAAAAATTTTTTTAAAGAAAGTTTTAAATACATTAAAAAAACAAAAAAATATAAACAATAAAAGAAAAGAAAGCTTCAACTTAACTTAGAAAAATAATAATCAAGAGTTAACTAAACTATTACAATGAACGATTACAAAAGTATTCTTCGATTCTTCATTCCTTGAAAATATTGCATTATATCTTCATTATCAATCTTATCAAACATAACATGTTCAACATAAGAGTGTTAAGAGTTCTCTAAGATCATGCAAGGTGAGTTTGAAATGTCTACAAAGGAGAATTAAATTTCTTCTTAAGACTCGAATCAAGTAAAGAAGAATGAAATATTTATTTCCTAAACCAAATACATGCGAGAGCTATATTTATTTCTCAAATCAAATACACGGGAGTTTCTTAAAAAATATGAAATGGATCACTGCAAGTACGCAATAGAGTTGATACTCCTATGAGCTCAACAACTTTTGTAATATCCTAATTTTTACTTTTAGGATTTATTTATAATTAAGAGTGAAATTATATATGACAAATGTATTTAATTTATAATTTTTTAAAATATATAAAAAATGAAAATATGGGTATACGTGGTAATTTTTTTCCTATAAAAAACGGAGAAAAGGAAAAAAAAGAAAATGCGCATTTTTTTTTTGGCAAAAAAAATGACTACATTTGATTCAGGTGAGTTCAACATGAAGTGCGAATGGCGTTCAATATGACGGGCGAATGGCAAAAAAAGAAAGGACAAAAAAGAAAGGGATGATGCACCTGCTGGGAATAGAACCATGAATTGTAGCGTCGCTAGGTTATTCTTCTACCACCAAACCATTGGTACTTCTATATGCAATGTTCCTTCAAATTATATATCTATTATAAAATTTTTATGTCTGCACTTGCAGACATATACACCAACGTGGCTCCGCCACTGGATCAAACTATAAAATCTAACAATTTAATAACTCAAAAAAGTAGGAAAAAAGGCAGAAAAATGCATCAAAATTGGCAAAATATAAATAATTATGTGGAATTTCAGTAATTTGAAAGGCACTTATTTAAAATTTTGAAATGTTTTAAAATTTGAGAAATTACTTAACCATCCTAGTCGCTATTAATAACTCACATATCCATATTGAAAACTTTTATCTTAGAAATTCAAAAAATAAAAAATATTAGGTCTTCGGAGCTCTAGCCGGTGGGGAGGCCATAGAACCTACATGTTACAATTATAATACCATGAGGATGCATAGGGTGGAGCAAGATATAACCAAATTGACTAGAGCTCTCTAAACTAGTGGTTGGGGAGAGAGGGAGAAATGTAAAGAGATATGATTTTATTCATTTATTGAATAAGAGAAGGGCTCAGGCCAATGATACATGCATGAGATTAGATGACGTGGATGAGAGAGGAATAGCCGAATGGGCTTTGGGAATAGCAACCTAGGTTGTCGCCATAGTCCTCACCAAGTATGTTGCAGTACCTCTTGAAATATCCGATACGATTTGCAACCCTCTAGTCCTGATCTATCCCACACTCTAGCCCTCCGTTTATGATGTTGGTCACCGTTCCTACCCAAGAAGTTGACCCGCCGCTATGTTCGAAATGGAGGGTGTCCATCTCCACGTTATGACGTCGTGGCACGATGGCTTCGGCCACTGCGGCGTCATCTAGAATCACAGCGTTGCTTGGAAGGATAACACAGGATCAGTAGCCAACAGGTCAGGGTTGCCGAGCAAGTCCACTCTTAACGCTCTTCCGGTTTGTCCGTAGTTTTAGTTCCTATCATTCACTCATATCGATCACATCATCATTATATTTATCAAATAAATCAAAATTAAAATTGAGATCTGTTGCGGACCTATATCAGGTCCATTAGCAGGGTGGCCCAATAGGGAATATTTTGCATATCAGGATCTATCTACAATGGAGGGGGATCCCAACTTTTCTATAATCAAGGAAGATTTTAAGCTAAATCTGGCTGTTATGATACTTGGGCCTTGAATCATGTAGGGCCTATAAATCTCAACCTGAGGTATACTCTATAAATACAAAACCCTAAGGTACACACGTTTTAAACCTAAACTATTTACATACGGTCATCACTGTGCACACACATCACCCCCTTTGGTGAAACCTAATCTGTGTACAGTGATCCCTAGCTCTCCTGGTTATCTACCTCATAGATACCCAAATTGAGCAACCTGATCCAATATCAACCTACTAGCCCATCAAGCTAGACATCTGTGTTCTATACCAGAACAAGATCAGATATAGATATATATACCATGAGAGTTGGATGGGTCCGCGGCCATGGTACTGCTTGCCTGGAGCACATGGATATTGGTCGCTGGGGGCACAGTAATCGCCTCTGGCCACTTCCTTTTTGAAGCAGTAGCCCCATGCATAAGGAACGTTGGGGGCGTCGCGCCAACCGTCGTTGGTATTGTGGGAAGTTTGGCCGAGGAAAGTTGCCACCTCACTCTTGCCCGTGGCAGCATCGTCGGTGGTGGTGAAGGCCGGGAAAGACTCGGCGGCTTGAATGAAGGTGTCGTAGGTGTAGAAGCCTCTGGCCGAGCATGTAACACCCCAATTTTCTAAAGCGTTTTCAAAATAATTTGATCAGAGTAGAGCATCGGAATAATTCAAAAGAGCGAGTATCTGATAAACATTCACTGTTGGTGTATCTAGTTGCTTATACAGTGGTACAATTATCCGAATATTAAAAATACGGTAATATAAATCCAAAATAACATTCTCTCACTTTGTGTCTTCACATGTGTTGCTACCCTTGTCCTGGGTCCTGGCTCCTCCGGATCCCGAGGCTATAGCGAGAGCGAGGTCCAATGCCCATTGGACCTCGGGTAACGGTTAACCTCATGCTTAAATATGACAAAGTATATGTTTGACGAGATATTCATGACGTTTCAACAACAATCAATACATAAGCACACAGTAGATGCATCCCAATAGTACATAAGCACATAGCAGATGTATCCCAACAGTACATGAGCACACAACAGATGTATCCCATAAGCACACAACAGATGTAAAGTTATCTATCACATATAAGCATACAATAAGCATCAGAGTTAGTGTTACAGTACGCGAACGTACTTTAGTCGGTGATCGCGGTAGGTACGTTGGTCGGTATGCGTTCACGGATCGCCTATAATAGCAATATCGCATTACTTTCGTACAAATCACATCCTAAGAGATATTTTTAGCCACTAATGAGTATTTAACCCTTGGTTGACTTATTTCTCTATTTATTTCTTAATTTTCATAGAAAACGCTGATTTCAGCATTTCGGGTAGATTTTTCGTCTAACTTTGAAAAATCATAACTAATTCCAGAAAAATCAAAACGAGGATCTGTAAAATTCCTCGGAATCCTTAGGATGTCTATTTTTAAGTAAAAATACTTTTTTTCCCAGATTCATTGAGTCATTTCCAGTTTTAAAGTTTTGAGCCTCTGCCCAGAATTTTCCCAGAAATTCGTAGCCCAACTTTGAGAATTTTTATCTCATTGTACAGAGCTCATTTTAACATGATCTTGGTATATTTGAAAATCCCTATATGTCTACTTTACCCATGAACATTTTCAGAATTTTATCATCTCATCTTCATTATAAAAGTATGACGTTTTTGCTATTGTTTTAAAAAATTTCTAACCGATGAATTTTCGCCAGAGCTTCGCTACTTTGCTTTTTCAACTCCCAAAAATTTTGCTATACTATATGGCTCATCTTATTATCAAAATATTAACATTTCTAACTATAAAAACATGATACTAACATTATTCTAGCATATCTAAGATCAAAGCTACTTCTATCTAAGAAATTAAGAACTTACTTGCAAATGCTAGACTCCTTCAAGAAGCTCCTCACTCTTGCTCTCTTCCCTCTATATTCTGATTGCTATTGCTTGTTTTGGTGTGAAAATTTATGAAGGCCAATGCCCCCTATTTATAGTAATTTGTCATGGCATCATGGTAAATTTTCCCAACCTATCTCTTCTCAAGTTTGAATTTCAAATCCACATATGTGAAAAACTCTTGGCTCCAAGAATGGCATTGGTGGCTTCTCTCCCTTCATGCATTCTCAAGCAAGCCTTGGTGGCCTCTGCACTTTCATGCATTTCCAACTTGGTGCTTTAATTCCCTAGTTACTCTAAGTATATTTGTAACTAGATGACATTGGTGATTGGATAGCAATTAAGCAAAATGCTCTTAGGGTTTAGTTTGGAGTCTAATCCAATTCCTAATTAGTTTTGTGATTCTTGAACATTATGGCTTAATTAGAAGTATTTAATTACCCCTTCCTCATTTTAGAATTTATTGTATTTGTTAGGTAACCATCAAGATGATAATTCATCCTAAGCCAAATTTGTGTTCTTGTCTTGGATTAATGCTTATATTTAATCTAGGATTAAAATCCCTTAATTGTCTTTGATAATACTTGATTGAGTAATCTAATTGATTTATGAACTTATTATGAGAATTAGTGGTTAATTAGGCAAATTTTACTTCACCTTAATTGTCTTTGAGATTTTTACCTATGGAACACTTGCTCCGTATTGAGCCAACAAGGCTATTTCCCTTTAATCACCACACACACACACACACACACACACACACACACACACACACACACACACACACACACACACACACACACACACACACACACACACACACACACACACACACACACACACACACACACACACACACACACACACACACACACACACACACACACACACACACACACACACACACACAAAAACGTGGCCTCCCCCATACACTCTTGCTTTATTTTCCATGGTCTAAAATCATCACACACAAACCTTTGTTGCCTTATGAATTTTCACTTGAGTTTAGTCTCCAATTAGCTTAATCTTTGGTCATTAATCCTAAAATGGTGTTCTAGGTGTTATTAAATTTATTTGGTTGGCGCTTTATTGGTTATGATTATTAGTAATCATCTTTATGCTAATCTCGATCCTTTATTAGCCATTTGTTCTTAATTAGGGTTATACATCCCAAATTATGCCTTTGAAACATGTTATTAAATTAATTATGAAAGTTTTATTAATTTAATTAATGTAGATTTAATTATCTACTAATTGTTGGCAATTTTCTTTAATTGGTTTAATTATTTTCTCACAACTTTTTGATTTTCTATGGTCAAATAAGCTCCATGCATTAATTTAATAATCATAGGGCAATTTATGGCCCCTAAAATAGTATTGGATTTTTGCCTCTTTAATTTCCAAGGAAAATAATCAAATAACTTACTAAAATTACAGACAACATACTTTCCTATTTTAAATAGGTATCAATTTGCCAAAACATAATTTTTATGAGAAATAAAATTTTGGGTATTACACTAGAAGATTTAACCCTGGGCTTATTTAATTTCAAGGGAAATATTTCTAAAAGTAATAGTTAGTAAGCTTCCAAGGTTTGAGACCACATATTCACCTATCTCTAATAGGTATTATTTACCAACATATAATATTTATAATGAATATGAATTTTAGGGTATTATAGGGCAGACAGCATCACCACGGTGCATGAGTATTTGGTTGAAGGTGTTCTTGGAGATGATGTCGGCGAGGCCACCGGTGGGATCAGGAGGAGGAGGGGCTTTGCCACATTGGCTTTGGCATCTAGGGCCGCAGTAATCATTGGTGGAACCACACCAACCCCATCCTCCGGGGCATAAGGCACTGCCTGCCTGTTTTCCCCATTGCACTGCAGTAGAGGTGAGATCACCCAAACGTTGTTTTTGTTATCCATCCGAGGCAGAAAATGGAGACAGGAGAGCTCCCTTATATACAAATGAAAGAGGGGTGGTGATGAAGGAGGAAAGCTAGCCTACGAGCCTATTCAATGGCAGCGGCTTATTCTCTTGGATATTCTATCTATCTATTCAAGATTAATCATTAATGTCTTCCATCCCATTAAGACTGTTCCCCTTATGTTAACCCTGTGGTTAATTACTTAATTAGAATTAACAAAGTATAAACCTACTGTGATTGTGGATGACCCACTTATACATTACTACTATCTTCAAGCAAAACCAAGTTATTTTGCGATTTCTTATTCTTAGACTTTTAGAACAAGAAGATAAGCCACAATAAATGTTTTAATATTTTATGATAATTAAATCAACTAACAGCACTTAAACTTATTGTCTTTTAATTTATAATCAAGTTACAATAATATCTAAAGCATATTTAGCTACACAAACTTAACCTTTCCACGACTAAAACGTAAAGCCAGCCAGCTACAATATAAAACATATCCTCCCTCTCTTTTTTTTTTTTTTTTTTTTTTTTTTTTTTTTTGATATAAAAAAGTTTTGGAGGGTTCGACATCGATCCCCACCAAGGCGGGGCACGGCCCGGACTCTATGAGCACTGCGGGACTTACGAGATCGCCTGCAAAAGTCCCACTCCTCTCGTTTTATACGAGACTTGCTTTGTATTTCTATTTCTTTATTAAATGGGCCTAAGAATGAGAGAAATATAATTGGTCCAGTTCAATTTTGCATCGGTAATTTTAGCAGACATGTGCAGTATATCGGAGGTCTTAGATTCAGCCATGGATAAATAACCAAAAACTCACAATAACCGGACAATAAATATGGTCAAGAGAGAAACTAGCAAGCAACGGAAACAACAAACTGCGAATACAATTGCTTCACCACACCAAAAAAAAATTGCAAACTTGCACAAGTCAAAGCAAATAGGTTGAAAGTCCAAAATCCCACACCTGATGGTGTTGATGAACAGTACCCAGTGAACAGTACCAAATAGTGACTGAACAGTACAAAATAGTACCAAAACAGCCCAAACGTGACGCACAATTCCGGAACAAGGATGAATAATGCGAAAAAAAAAATTTAAACCCTAGAACTTGTAAGGCTCTGGTACCATGTAAGC
The DNA here is from genome assembly GCA_019022655.1 of Acacia acuminata. Classification (NCBI taxonomy): domain Eukaryota; kingdom Viridiplantae; phylum Streptophyta; class Magnoliopsida; order Fabales; family Fabaceae; genus Acacia; species Acacia acuminata. The sequence continues at coordinate 865,666 of JAFJYI010000045.1, forward strand.
AAATAATCTGAATTATGTGTTCTATTAATGTAAAAAGCGTTACATATATATACAAGATAGGAGAGCGCTCAATAGTAATGACTCATAATGACTATTAATGAAGATTATCCATAATATCTATAAATCAAGGATTCCTATAAATCAGGGATTTCTAACATTTCTCATTGCTCATGATTACTATATCATGTGTCAGCATCTCTCTTTAAGTGAACGCCGTACAACTGCTGCACTTGGATGTGTCTTTTACTTAACGCTAGCTGGTTATAAAGCTTGTGTACTATACTTCATGGTGAGTTTTTTACATGGTCTACTTAGTATGCCAGTTTAAATTGTAAAACTGGGTTTATATTAAGCAAGCATGATTCTCTCATGCTAACTTCTAATGTATTAAATTTACAGGTTCTTCTGCTTCTGAATTATTTTGTTTCATTCTATTTGATTTTCTGGCATATATCGCAAAACGTATTGGTATTGCGGGAACAATTGAGTATTGTTGAAAATGAAGATGTTCGGACAATGCATGATGCTCTGTATACAAGGTACATGATGTTCAAGTAAGCGTTACGCATCTGAGAAATGTATATCAATACTTTTTTTGTCCTTTGTGCAAGACAAGAAATCACACTTCGTTGGTGACGCATTTCCTTTCATGTGTGCTGTGTGCAGGAAATTCCAGGGTGCAATGCAGATAGTAGCTTTGGCAGAAACTCTGGTATTATGATTGGGCTTTACTTTCTAACAACAAATGAATATTTTACTTATGGTATCTTACTTTGAAAAGTCACTTCCTTTCTAGATATACATGAACATGAATGACTCTTCAGAGAATTGCTGCCTTCGGTTATTAATCAGAGAATGGGCACAATTCTGCATTTTTTCACACATCGGGTATGTGAATATGTTTTCCTTTGCAAGAATAATAAAATGATGAAGTTCTTTTAACACAAAATACAATCAAACGGTATAGTAAATCTTTGATGAGTCCACTCCTGACATTCAGTGGTTCTTCATTTATTATCCTTCATAGGCAGGTGGACTTTCAAGTCACAGGACTTGACGCCACGCTTCTCTTCTTATGGCTGCCACTAAGTGTAAAGGCGATACTTTGGTGCCTCCCATCTACAGCATTGTAAGTTATAAAATCTTCATATGTTGCAGTCAACATACAAATTTAAATGTGCACATCATGAGGGTAAAATAGGAGAAATTTAAATCTAAGCATATGTTGCTGCAGGAAATGGATGCAGCTACTTTTAAAGATTTTAGCAGTCATGAATGGCACATAGGAGTGGTAAGTATAAACTTGCACTCACAGTTCATTGTATTCTTAGAATGTTAAAGCTCGAGTGTAAAATGTATCGTAAAGGAATTGTTTACTTTTAAGGGGACAACAATATTGTGTGAGCTGTAATGTTAAAATTTTCATTTTTTTGCTGAGATAACTTTTTGTATGTTTGAGCAGCCAACTTGTGGTTGCGGTGATAAAAGTTCAGAAGATGCTGTTCTAGTGATCATTGAACATCCCCACTCACAGAGGCTAAGGACAGTTCTTGATACTTCATCTTCATTCCCGCAGTGCTCACTGTTCTGCTGTGTCGTCAAATCTCACTTCACAGATATCTTCATGCCAAATATAATCAAATCAAGATTAGCTCTACACGTCTATTAGTTGATCATGCCTTTTTCTCTTTCAATATGGCATAGCCATGGTACTACACTCAATTTCTTCTGGGTTTACAAGCTAATTTGAACGTTTCAGGTTGAGGAGAGGCAATGGGAGTAAAAGTACATATTCTTTCCTCTCTTTTTTTTTCCTCCATATTTTTTAAAAATAATTTACCCACTTTTGCTTTAATTTAATGGACTTGATCTCGTTTACATTACTCCCCTTACTCCTTAGGTGTTAAGAGGCAACAGGAAATATATGTATCTGTGACTGTACACCATCCAACAAATGATAATTGTATATATTTTCTTCTTTGAGTGTATCCAACTACGTTGGCAAAAAAGAGAGTTAATATCAGTTGTTGGTCCTTTTTAGTAGGCTCTGCTTCATAGGTAAAAATATCAAGAATATCTTCTTTCACACCATGAATACTATAATCTATATCTGCAACAAATAATGAACCAAATCATAAAATTAATGTATAGCTATTATGTATTTGTAATTAAATGGATAAATAACTTTATAACAAATACAAAATACATATAAGTTAATAAATTAAATGGTCAAATCAAGTTAATAAAATAAAAAATAAAAATTAAAGGCACTGCAAGGCCGATCTGATCTTTAAGGCCAGCCCCTCGGCCTTATTGGGCCGGCTGCGACTGGCCAATTTCATTTAGAAGCTCAAATTGACAAGCTCGGCCCTCAAAGGGTCAAGGCTTAAATGGGCCGATTTAGACTAGACGGACTTGTCCTATTTCCTGGGCCCTAGTCCTTTGGTATTGACTTTTGGTTTTGATCATTCTAATTTTAAATTATTGGTTATGGTCTCTATAGTTTCATAAGGATTTGGTCTAAGTTTACGAATTTACAAAAACTTGATAGGGCAAAACTTTAAGCCTATAACTCCGCATAAGTATGCGCCGTATTAAGTAATAAAGTGATAAGAAAAGTATCGTTCCCACGAGGACTTAGTACCATAAAATTCAGTTGAGAATTAATTTCACAATTGCGTTTAAGTTGAGAAAACCAATTTAAATTTAATTAAGAAAAAAAATTAAAATTAAAATTAAAACTAAAACAAAAACAAACAAACTACCACACAAATAAACGAGCAACCTAGAATCACTAATTCCTTATTTGATTCTTAGATTTTATCCCCACTAAATTAACTTTGACTTAACTTGATCAGCTAATCTAGAGTATTAATGTCTATAAATGCCTTCCGGTCCATCTATATACCTACCTTAATTAATTATGTGATGCTCACATAACTAAATAAGATGCATTTTAAATCGGGCTCACTCTAATTTGACTATGCGGAGCTTCTAGGTATATTCCTATTCTAGACGCAAATTAGATTAAAATCTAACTTCACGTTAAATTTAAACCTAATTCCACATTATTTAATCCCAAGGTCAATTTAGGATTCCCTCTTCCAAGTTCAACCCTAAATCCCCAAAACATGCTCAAAGGTGATCAATCAATAAGCAATAACAATGAACACATGATTAAATAAACTGAAATAAAATTAAGCAAAATCAATCCGTGGGAATAATCTTTAAAACCCAAACAAGTTCATAGATTCTCTAGGTTGCAAAACCAACTAGCCACAAATGGCTTTATTCAAATCCATAACAAAAAGATGAAACTCAAGTTCAAAGAATAAAGAGAGAGAGGAAAGAAAGATTCTCCGTCGCCTCCGGTCCTTCCGTCTTTCCGTGGAGATGATGAAGAGAACTGAAACGCTCGGCCTCTACTCCTCCTACGCTTCTTCGTCCCCTCCTTCTTGTTCTGCGTCTCCCAGATCTTCTCCTCCTTCTTGATCTCTTGCTTGTCTTTGCCTCCCTATTTATAATTTAGGTCTTGGGTCACTGATTCTCCCTTTCTTATTTCAAAGATATCTCATATCTTGTAATTTACTCCATCAGATCACGCAATTGATTTTGTTTCTATTTTTCTTGCGTAGGACCATGGAGTTTGATTGATTGCATATCCTCTTAATTTCCCTCTTAATTGCTTTTTCTACTTCTTTCCAAAACAGCTAATATTTCTTGCACATTAAAAATAGGATATGGGTAGATTTTATGTCGATTTATTCTTTGATCCTAAATTTGATTCAATGATGAAAAAGTCAATAATGAGATAATTAAATAGGTATATAATATCAATAATTCCAATTAATTCTCATAAAATATACACCTATTTAATCATAAAATATACACTTATCAAATTTATATTAAAATCAAAACTTATTAAAAGAATAGGGACTATCTATCGAACCCAAATGAAATTTTTATGATACTATAACTATAAGGACCAAAACAAACGATTTGAAACTAGATGAACCAAAATCAAGATACGATTAAACTATAAAATCGAACAATTAATTAGGGAAAAATACTGAAAAATACATCAAAATTGGTTAAAAAATAAATAAGTATGTTGAATTTCAATAATTCGAAAGGGATTTATTTGAAATTTTGAAATATTGTAAAATTTGAGAAATTACTTAACCACCCCTATTTTTTTTTTTTTTAAAAAATAAAAACCCCTCAACCTCATTGTAGTTGCCAGTGCTCCAGTGATCAGTAGTGGCTGCAGTCACCGGATCTTCGGTGACCTTGCTAGCGATAGTGATCGGAGCTTTGGTGGTCAAATATATATATATATATATATATACATATATAAATTTCTCAAGTAAAAGTGTCATTATAAATAGTTTAGTTGTTGATATTGATACCAATGTTGTAAATGACAGACCTAATTTTTTTTTTTTAAAAAATTTCTCAAGCAAAAGTTTTCAATATTAATACTTGAGTTGTTAATATTTCCTAATAACTTTTACTAGAGCTATGACATCTAATATATATATATATATATATATTGGAATTCTCATAATAAATTTATCAAATACGTGAGTTGTTAATAGTGAATACCATGTTTACAATTTTAGCATCCCTATTAACCAAATTGACTAGAGCTATCTTATTCATTTATTGAATAAGAGAAGGGCTCATACATGCATGATTTTATTCATTTATTGATTAAGAGAAGGGCTCATAGGCCAGTGATACATGCATGAAATTAGAGGACGTCGATGAGAGAGGAATAGCCAAATGGCCTCTGGGAAGAGCAGTCCAGGTTGTCGCCATAGTCCACACCAAGTATGTCGCAGTACCTCTTGAAAAATCCGATACGATCCTCAACCCTCGAGTCTTGACCTATCCCACACTCCAGCCCTCCGTTTATGATGTTGGTCAACATTCCGTACCCAGGAAGTCGACCTGCTGCCACATCCGCATCAGAGGGTGTCCAACTCCCCGTTATGACATCGTGGCACGACGGCTTCGGTGACTGCGGTGTCATCCAGAACCACAGCGCTGTCTTGAAGGATAACACAGGATCAGTAGCCACCAGTTCGGGCTTGTTGAGCAAGTCCTCTTCTAACGCTATTCCGGCTTGTCCATAGTTGTAGTTCCTATCATTCGCTCATATCGATCACATGAGCATTGTATTTAGCAAATAAATCATAACTAGAATTGAGATCAGATATAGATGTATACCATGAGAGTTGCGTAGGTCCGCGGCCATAGTACTGCTTGCTTGGAGCACATGGATATTGGTCGCTGGGGGCACAGTAATCGCCTCCGCCCACTTCCTCTTTGAAGCAGTAGCCCCATGCGTAAGGACCGTCGGGGGCGGTGGGCCAACCACCGGTGGTCTCTCGTGGGAAGTTTGGCCGAGGAAAGCTGCCACCTCCCTCTTGCGGGTGGCAGCATCGCCGGTGGTGGCGAAGGCAGGGAAAGACTCAGCGGCTTCAATGAAGGCGTCGTAGGTGTAGAAGCCCATGGCTGGGCAGGCAGCGTCGTCACGGTGCAGGAGCATCTGGTTGAAGTTGTCCCTAGAGATGATGTCGGCGAGGCCACCAGAGGGTTCAGGAGGAGGAGGACCAGAAGGAGGAGGAGGAGGGGCACTACCACATTGGCTTTGGCATCCAGGGCCACAGTAGTCATTGGTGGAACCACACCAACCCCATTCGCTGCAACAGAGGCCGCCGGGGCACAAGGCACCGCCTGCCTGTGTTCCGCATTCCTCTGCTAAGCCTCCCACTGTGAAGCATAGCAGTAGCGACAAGATCACCCAAACGTTGTTCATGTTATCCATCCGATGCGAAAAATGGAGACATGAGAGATCCTTTATATACAAATGAAAGAGGGGTGGTGATGAAGGAGGAAAGCTAGCCTACGTGCCTTTTTCAGCGGTGGCTTGTTCTCTCGGATATTCTATCTATCCAAGTCTACGCCTTATTTTGTGCGGGTCAGCTACACTTGTCGGGATTATCTCACGTGGTGAATTAATTAAAGTACAAACACGTGACTCACATTGCCAGTAGAAGTGATCCAGTGGCAGGTCATATGGAAAGCATGCATGTTTTTATATGTAGAGTGGTGACGCAACATTTTCATAGAGACAACAATGTCTTGGCTGAGTCATACAGTCCGGGCCTTCTAGTTCTCAATCCCGATGCTGGTTGACGGTCGAGACTAGTTCGTGATCATTTTCAGTTTATCAAAAAAAAAAAAAAAAAAAAAAAAAAAAAAAAAAAAAAAAAACTACTAGCCTTGTCTCTTAATTAATCATTAATGTCTTCCATCCATCCCATTAAGAGTGTTTGCCTTCTGTTAATCCTGTGGTTAATTACTTAATTAGAATTAACAAAGTATAAACCTAATGTGATTATGCATGACCCACATATATATTATTACTACTATCTTCAAGGAAAATAAAGTTATTTGCGATTTCTTATTCTTAGACTTTTAGAACAATAAAGGGCTTATTTGGGATAGCAGATGAAGAAGTGACTTTTATCTAAATGACTTTTACAAACAAAGCATAAGATGAAAGTTAAATTGTAAATGTGATTTGTATTTGGGATAACGGTGACGAAGTACTTTTTTTCTAGATGAGCTCTTGTTTGGATAATCATTTGAAATGGAAAATGACATGAATCTTATTGAATGCTAGATACATACATACATACATACATACATACATACATACATACATACATATATATATATATATATATATATATATTTGTTGTATATATTGTGATAATTGAGTATAAAAAATTAAATTTGAATTTGATAAAAAAGTATTTACACTACAAGAAAAATCAAGTTTTGCTACGGAAAAATTCCGTAGCAAAACAGCTTTTTCCGTAGCAAAGCGAGTTTGCTACGGAATTTGCTACGGAATTTTTCCGTAGCAAAAACCGAGGTAGCAATTGCGACGGAAAATGAAATTCCGTCGCAATTTGCGACGGAAAATTTTCCGTCGCAATTTGCTACGGAAAAATATTCCGTAGCAAAATTTGCTACGGAAAAAAATTCCGTAGCAAATTTGCTACGGAAAAAATTCCGTAGCAAATTTGCTACGGAAAATCGTAGCAAATTTGCTACGGAAACAATTCCGTAGCAAATTTGAAATTTTGCTACGGAATTTTTTCCGTAGCAAATTCGAAATTTTGCTACGGAATTTTTTTCCGTAGCAAATTGAAATTTTGCTACGGAATTTTTTTCCGTAGCAAATTTGCTACGGAATTTTTTTCCGTAGCAAATTTTGCTACGGAATTTGTTTTCCGTAGCAAATTTTGCTACGGAATATTTTTCCGTAGCAAATTCCCAAATTTGCGAAAATTTGCTACGGAAAAAATTCCGTAGCAAAAGCGATAAATTAAAAAAAAATATATTTTTTTTTAAAATTTTTTTCTTGAGAAAAGTGAGTACAAAAAGTAGTGTACCATGGATATAATAACAATTACAAAGAGTTTACAAATTTTAAAACAAAATATATATAATAATGTTGCAAATAGCAAATAGTAAAAAGTATCCTAAGCAAGCGACATTGTGATCATCATCATCACCGGCATGGTCATCATCACCAGGAGCCGACCCAGAACCCTTGTCTTTCATTAGAGACTTGAGTTGAAGCTGCATCTGCTATCACCATCTCCGCTTCTTTGAGTTATCATTCTTGCATCATCTCTCGTTCTGAATCATTCTTCTTTGCATCATCTCGCTTGTTGGGTCATCTCTTCTTTGCATCATCTCTCGTTCTGAATCATCTGTTGCCTCATAATCTCTTGTTCTGAGTCGGCTTGCCTCATCATCTCTTTCGAGTCATCGTGTTGCTTGCTCTGCACCAAAGCCTTCATCTTCTTGCTCATCTGCAAAAACATTATGAAGTACATTTATTAGTTGAACTTCATTTGAATGGACAAAGACAATGGAAATTATCTATATTAAATGTATTACATTTACGAAGAAACACCTTCAATGTCGCATAAGGAGCGCTTTGTTTGCTTGATCGGTGCGAGGCACCGTATCCAAAGACTCTCCCTTTCTTGTTAAATCCTTTGTAGCCTCAAAAACGAGACTCTCGTTATCGGTGAGAGGATGTGGGGTCTCTCTCTGTGACAACTTCGAAAGGTTTCCTACAAGTACAAAAATACATAACAAATAAGACATGTAAAATGAAATAAATATGGTGGTGCATAAAATAAGTAATAAAGGAAATAAATGTCTAACCGCTACTGCTGCGCCTTTGGGTTAATCTTTGCCTCTCACTCCCTTCAGGCTTAGGGAATGGGTGCGCTCAAAGGTAACCCACTCAATCGATCCTACGGGAACTTCCCAGGACTCTAAGCGCAAACGCAAATGATGACATTAATTAATCACTTCAAAGTACAAAATATTAGATACCTAAATAGAAAATAACGTGTACTTACAACTTTTCGTCGATGCTCACTAATTGGAATGGAGCCGCCAACATATGACGGTCCTTCCATTTTAGCCCTATTTTCCTTATTTTTCGCACTTGTGTCATGAAACTTCGCATCGGTGGCCCAACTCTCAAATAATTCGTCTGCGGTCTCTTTGTGGAATCCAATCTTTCTTGCCTCTTGCATGTCTCAATGAATAAAGCTTTTGAGACAAACCGAGCTGCCCTGTGGTTATAAGCTTTTTCGGATCTTCACGATGTTCGGGCAATGACATATGATTATCGAAAATCAATAACGAACAATTAGTGCTCCAAATTTTAGAAGTACTTAATTAATAACCATAAAACAAATAACTTACCAAGAACTCATTGAACCAAGCATCTCGATTGTCCTTAGGAATCTCTTTCCACTTGGTCCAAGGATGATTGTAATTACGGAATAATTGGGCCGAGATGAAATTCCCCACCGGATTGTGAGGCACAATTGAAGACGAAGGACATCATGCAAATATTAGCATACAAATCAATTAGAGTAGAAATTTGTAACATTATTGGTAACTTGGCATGACTTACTCATCATTTGTCGGGACAGATCCAAAGCTTCCCTGTCGAAGGATCTGTTGTGCCCCATATTGGTGTATCGGAGGAACTCCATTCTTCCCCGACGTGGCTATGAGGCGACCCAGTGTGCTAAGGAAGGAATGTGAAATATTGAAGATATTTGTACATAGATGATTTCGAGGAAACTAAAAATACGTAAATCAATCGAAATGGTAAAGTAAACTGTTGTCTCCCTTCTTTGTGGATCGGTGTGGGTAGACGGTGGCGACGACATATGAAGCGTCGACGGTGAAGATGCAATATAACCCGACGGTGAAGATGACATATCAAATGGCACCTGCGGGGAAGTCTGCCCCCTACCTCCGAGAGGGAGCAGATGGCGTCGCCCTACCCCCTCTTATAGGAAGGGGTCGGGCTCGACCACGACCACGTCCATTACTTGAACGTCCTCTGGATGCTCCATTTCGAACACTTATAGACATAATGTCAAAAAATATAAATAAAAAAAAGATATTTGGTTAATATTATAGTAGCGAAGTAACAATGTATGTAGTATAACAGATCGTCGAAACAAAGAACTAACACAAATCAACCGGACGATTCTGTTCATCGACATCTGCTTGCACGGCTTCCTCGAAGTCTCATAGTCATCGAACTCAGATTCACTATCGAGTACATCACTTACGCCTCATCGTCGATTCTGATCGTCAATTTGTATAGGAATCAATTCTAAATCCTTGATAGAATCAAAGAGATTCCTTGGTACTTCATCGTCGAAGATGTTTATGGGCAATACATGTTCCACATCGGCTTGGAACGGTTCCTTCATGCCGTCATTTGCTTCCGACTCTTTCGACTTAGGTATAATATTCCGTGCTTTGGTTTTGATAACTCCCACCCACCCTTGGCGGGATGTGGGGTATGATGTATAGTAAACTTGTTACTTTGTTGAGCAAGGATGAATGGGTCATAACTAACCGTATATCTCCTTGTCAGTGGATCTCAATATTTCCATGTTTGTCCACTTTTGTCCCACGTGGACTGTTATCAAACCACTCACATTTAAAAAGGGTCACCACCTTGTCCGGGTAACTTCTGAATTATGTCAACTAACTTCCCGTAGTAGTTAGTCTCCCACCCCGCCAACTTGGTCACCTCGACAACATACACCGTAATTGCAACATAGTGTACTGCGTCGCGTCAACGGTTGAAAATCGATACCCATTGATTATATATTTGTTGCATCGGGTAACACTAATTGCAGCTCCATAAGATAAACTCCACGCAACTTTATTGGGATGCGGTCGATTTTTCACAAAATATTGACGAAACCATTTTGGAAACTCGAGTTCGTGTATTGATCAACTTGTGACGCCGACATTGAAGGATTGTCGATCGGACCCAATTTGAGTAGAAAGCGTAACAAAGAACTGAAGTTAATACTTTAATATTTACCGTAATAGAAAAAAAAAAATCTTACTTTAAGTCTTGGGCGACCTCTTCACGGTTGTTTAGAATGTACCGCTCTGCTACTTGCTTATCTCTTCGTCAAGAGTTGACCTCCAATGTTTTCCCACGACTCGCCCTGGATAATTAAATATTGATATTTGATCACTCGTATCACCGGCAGCATCGTTGCGGGGTACCCCTCTCCATCTTGTCATCATTTCAGGGGGATAATAGTATGACGCAAATTTTGCGGCCTCTTCGACTAGATATGCTTCGGCGATAGATCCTTCAACGTACCTTGGATTTTTGATCTTGTGTTTAAGTGTGCGTAAAAACCTACAATGGAATATCGAGGGTATTTATAAATTAAAGCACCATGTCGGTCAATTAATAACGGCGAAAGAAATATATGTATTACCTCTCAAACGGATACATCCACCTATATTGTTGTGGCCCTCCTACCCTTGCTTCGTAGGCCAAGTGAGCAGGCAAGTGTTCCATTGAGTCAAACATGCTAGGAGGAAACACCATCTCTAACTTGCATAGCATTATGGGCATGCTCGTCTCCGGGTGTCGTAACTTTTCAACATTAAGCTCGGAAGCACATATTTCTCTAAAGAACATGGAAAATTCAGTCGAGAATAGACCATATATGATTCGGTAGTGCTTTGAAGGCCCACGGCAACAATCTCGGAAAAAAACATGACAATCATGACTCTTCATCCCGAATAACTTCCCCTCGTGCATGTTGACACATCTTTTCAAGTTTGACGCATAACCGTCCGGGAGTTTGGATCTTTAACCCATTGCAACAATTCTAAATTCTGCTCTTTGTTGAATGTGTAAGGCGCTCTAGGTTTGGAAATCCGTCTCGTGCCATTCGCATCAAATGCAAAGCAGGCCTTTTGCAAATCGCTTCTATGTCTAGTCTTGCGTTGTTGTGTCCTTCGTCTTGCCCTTGGTGTCCATCACGGTGTACGAGAATATTGCAAAACACATTCCTCTCGATATGCATGACATCGAGGTTGTGTCTTAACAATTGATCTTTCCAATATGGTAGTTCCCGAGAAGATCTTTGCGTTTGTTCCAATGATGATCAACGCCATATCCCTCGGGTTCACTGGAAGCGGCCCCCTCTTCGACACTTTGAATGTACTTGACCCTGTCCCATATTTCTTGGCCACTTAAACGACGAGGTTGATCTGCTTGTTCGACAACATTTCGCGTAAAGTCTTTTCTATTTCTCCTGAACGGATGATCGGGGGGTAGGAATCGCCGGTGCCTGTCAAACCAACAGACTTTGTGGATTTGTGTTGCAAGCTAAAACCCATGTTTGTTCAAGACATACCGGGCATGCCGGCTTTCCGGACGTTTGCCGGCCACTCAACATACCATATGCGGGGAAGTCATTTATCGTCCACATTAAGGCGGCACGCATTGTGAAATTCGGCTCAATGATATATCATACGTCGAACCCCTTCACTCCACAACATCTTCAACTCGTCTATCAAAGGCCGAGGTACACATCTATCTTCTTTTTTTGGGTTGGATGGCCCGGGGGATTAACGCGTTAAGGAACAAAAACTCTCTTCTCATGCACATAGAAGGTGGGAGGTTGTACGGTGTCACAATGACGGGCCAACGGGAATAATTCCTGCCCGTATTGTCAAAAGGAGCGAACCCGTCCGAACATAGACCAAGACGGACATTACGGGGATCCATAGCAAAGGAAGGATTCACCTCGTCAAATTTACGCCATGCTTCGGCCTCGGATGGATGCGTCACAAAGTTTTCATCCTGTGATGCTCCGATGCCATCTCATGTGAGTAGGCTGTTTGTTCGATGCATACAATCTCGAAGTCGGGCACCGGAGGAAAGTACCACATCTTGCTTAATGCTTGACGGGTCATTTTCCTTCCTTTCCCCACAACTTTATATCTATCATGTCCACGAGAATTTACAAGCTGGTCAGCTCAGCATCATCCTTGTAATACAACATACATCCTCAGGGCGTGCAATGGATTTTTTCACATCCAAGCCCAAGCTCTTTCACCTTTTTTTTTTTTTTTTGCTTGGTAAAAATCCTTCGGCAAATTATTGTCTTTGGGAACAACCTTGCTTATGATCTGCATCATTTCGTTGTAGTTCCTCTCACTCATATGGTGATCGGTCTTCAAGCTTAGTGTTGCTAGGGTAGCCGATAGCGATGAATATTCACTATTTTCAAAGTGTTCGCAACCTTCCCATAACGGACGTTGCGCTTCTTGGAGCATTTTATAGAACCTATCGGCTTCCGGATGAGGATCCTCTCCCATGTATGATGGTTGACTATGTGTATTGGTCTCCTCTCCCATGTATGACGGTTCATCATGAGTAACGGGATCGAAATATCGGCCGATCGACGGTCCGCGGCGTCCATAACCAACTGCTCATATTGATTAAGGTTGTCTCGATGACTACTTGTCCCCGTAATAACCACTCTGTGTCGGTGTACGTCGGACTTCGCCATGACATTCCCAACACTCATAATCTTTCATGAAGCCCTTTTTACACAAATGGATTTTAACCTCCTCAAAATCTTGAAATCTTAAACACCTACATTTGACACACGGACACTTGATCTCCCTACTTGAATTAGATGAATGTGCCAAAGCAAATTCGATGAACTCTTTCAAACCCGCCAAGAATGCTAGAGTTAGTTGTCTTATCGGTTAGACGATTGTACATCCAACTTCTATCATGGTTGCCTTCCATATTTCCTAGCTAGTTCGAGTTACTAAATTAATTAACATCTCAACATGCAACAAATATATAAAAGTGGTCAATTCAACGGAATAAGTATTTAATATAAAATTTATCAATTTACAAATTATTTTAATAAATAAACCATTGATTTGAAATTTTAAAGTGCAATTGGTATTTTTTTTCCATGTATACTTTTTAAGGAATATTTATAAGATATTTTTAAAAAGAATAAAGAATATTTAGCCGAATAAATTTTTTTCCAATTTTCGTTTTTACGACTTCTAATGTTTATTGCAATTTTTTGCTCCTTTTTTCATTTAAGCGTGAGTTTATGTTGCAAACTTAAAATTCCAAAAAAAAATTAGTAAATTAATAAATTTTTAATATTGAAAATACTAAAAATGCCTTGAAAGTACAAACTTTCTATAAAAATATTTATAAAAAAAAGTATACTTTCACCTAACATTAAAAGTGCTAGATAAATTAATATCCTATACATTTGGGAATATTTTATTTTAAAGGGAACAAAAAAAAAAAACAAATAACATGTACACAAAGTAAACTAATTAAAATAAAATATTATTACCAACATAGGGTTGGTTTAGCGGTATAAGGCTTTGATTACTTTTGTAATTTATTTTCGTCCCAAAAAACAATGCAAGATTAAAAAAATCAAAAATATTAAAACTCAATAATTAAAAAAATCATGAAATCTTCTACACACTATAACTATAATCCAAATTAATAAATACATTGCGTATAGAGATCTTTATGTAATTAATAGATTCAGCCAAAGAAGATACTAAAACAAAACAAAAAAAATCTAAACTCATATAATTGATAATCTTACGCCAACATACATATTTCCACTATGTAATCTAACATAGATATCATATAACTATAAGCAAAAAAATATACTTCAAGCTAACTTTGTAAAATTATAAGTGTTAGGATTTGTTTGATAATTCCCTTGTGAAGATCTTAATACTAAGTACCTACAATAATTTTTTGTGTCGATAATAAAATCATATAGAAGTGTTTCAAAAAAAAAAAAAAAAAAAAAAAAAAAATCATCACGAGGGGCGAGGGCGGCGAGGCGCGAGATGGTGGCGAGTAGGGGCGCATATGGTGGCGAGAGGGGGAGTGAAGGGCGTCGGAGCGAAGGAGGAGGAGGGGGGCGCGTCGCCGAGGGCGTGAGCCGAGGGAGGGGAAGGAGCCGAGGGCGCGTGAAGGGGGGGAGGAGCCGAGGCGCCGGAGGGGGGAGGCGAGGGCGGCCCCGTCGAGCCGGAGGGGGAGCCGAAGGGCGCCGGGCGGAAGGGAGGAGGAGCGGGGGCGCGCGCCGAGGGCGTGAGCCGAGGGAGGGGGAGGAGCGAGGGCGCGGGGAAGGGGGGGGCGGGCGCCGGGGGGGAGGGGTGGGGGAGGGGGCGTGGGGGTGGGGCCAGGGGAAAATGCGGGCAAGGGAGGAGGAAGACGAGGTCATTAATGACCTCGTCATTTGCGACGGAATCCGGTTCCGTCGCAAAATCCCAATTTTGCGACGGAACTCGATTCCGTCGCAAAAAATTTGCGACGGAATAAATTTCCGTCGCAAAAAGCAAGTAAAGGGCGGCATTTTTGCGACGGAATTGTCCGTCGCAAAGAACTTTTGCGACGGACAACACGTCCGTCGCAAAAAGCAAAAAAAGGGTGGCCATTTTGGCCGCCCTTTTTGCGGCAGTTCAATATCCGTCGCAACATTTGCGACGGATATTGAATTCCGTCGCAAGGTCTTTGAGAATGGGCGGCATTTTTGCCGCCCATTTGCGACGGAATTCAATTCCGTTGCAAGATCTTTGAGAATGGGCGGCCTTTTTGGCCGCCCATTTGCGACGGAATGGAATTCGTCGCAAATATTGCGACGGAATTGAATTCCGTCGCAAATATTGCGACGGAATTGAATTCCGTCGCAAATATTGCGACGGAATTGTATTCCGTCGCAAATTTGCGACGGAATTGAATTCCGTCGCAAATTTTTTTTTCATTTGCGACGGAAAAACAATTCCGTCGCAAATTTTTGGAATTTGCTACGGAATAAATTCCGTAGCAAATTCCGTCGCTATATTTAGAATTTCTAGTAGTGAAGTTAACCCGAAAGTCACTTTTTTTTTTTTGGAGAAACCCATCACCCACGAAGATCTCAAATGCCTATTTTTCCCTGTTGGACTTTTACTTACTTCCCTTTGGTTTTTTCCTTACTTTACTGACCATGCCAAACACGTACAAAATAAGCCACAATAAATTTTTTAATATTTTAGGATAATAAAATCAACTAATTAACGACCCTTGAACTTTTTGTCTTTTAATTTATAATCAAGTTACAATATAATAATATCCAAAGCATATTTAGCTACACAAACCTAACATTTCCACGACTAAAACGTAAAGCCAACCAGCTACGTACAATATAAAATATATACTCCCTCTCGTTTTATACGTGATTTGTTTTATAGTTCTATTTCTTTATTAAATGGGCTTCAGAATGAGAGAAATACAAAGGAAGAAAATGACAAGATAAAACTAGCAGTTATTGAATTTGAATAATCACTTACTAATTAATTTTTTTTTTTTTTTTTTAAAACAGCGTTATAGCTATAGATAAAATTATGTTAAGCCACTCTTTATTGTTAAAACTTTAGTTGTGTCAATGGTTAGAGTTTACGTTTCTTGTGATGCTCGTTAAATAAATATTAAGAATCTTTACTAAAACCTAAAACTAACAATAGAATATATGATGTTTATATACAATTTTTAAATTATAAATTATTATATATAAACACAGACAATATAGAGTTTTAGAAAATTAGGTTTGTATTATTTATATCTTAATAATTGGTTAGCAGGTTTATTCAAATAAGATTTTTTAGATAATCTTACAATTTCTTAGGCTATCAGAGTTCTGGTCCTGAGTCACCGTCGTTAGAGCGCCAGTCACTGGGAAGGTCACCAAAGCTCCGGTCTCCATTTGGATGGGCTTCTAAGAAAAAGACTTTTTTTTTTCTTGCATTTCTTTTTTAAAAAAGTACTTTAATCAGAGGTTAAAGTTATTTACTTATTTTATGTTTGGATACACCATTTAAAAAGTGCTTTTAGATAAAATAAAAAAAAGTTATTTGGATGTCAAAATGGAGAAACACTTTTTTATTAGTATAATTACCGAAATGGGCATATAAAACCCAACAAAAAGAAAATGAATAAGAAATCCACTAGTTCCAACCAGAAATTCAAAACAAAACCAGAAACAAAAATCAGATTAAAGATAAAATCGGAACTAAAACTCAATAAATATCGACAAAAAAATATATATTAGAATTATATTATCCCAATTTTTTATTCTAGAATTAAGTAGTATTTTGTTAAAGGTTAATTTATGATAATCAAAATTTACCATATAATTACTCGGTGAGCAAATTTTCTAGTTAGAGTTAAAATTTATATATATGTATATATATTAATATATCAATATATTATATAAACAGAGAGTAGAGAAGGAAGGAAAGAGAAAGGAAGAAAGAAAATAATAATATTTAAATGTTATATATATATATATATAAAAAATATAATATAATATAACATAAAATATATAAACATGCTAAGCCGCCCACGTTATAAGTAATGGGGGGGGGGGGGAGGGAGTATATTTTATTTTTATTATTATTATTATTATTATTATTATTATTATAATATATATGCGCTATATGTTATGTTAGTCAATAAAGGAGGCGTAGGGCCCACTACACAAATACTCTCACCGAGCGTGAGAGAGAAGAGAGAGAGAAAGAGAGTAAGACGATAATTATTTGGAAGTTTTGGAGTAACTTTTTAGTGATTATTTGGGAAGTAGAGGATAAGAGGTAACTTTAAAATTTTTTCCATTTATTTGTGAATTGTGTATGATTATGAATGTTTATTTTGTTAAAATGGATTGAATTATATGTCTAGTGCATGTAGAGCGGAAATACATTTGGCCGTCGGCTGGCTTAGTTTAAGCCCTGGCCTGTAGGGCTCGGGCGAAAAATATCTTTTGCGAAATTTGAAATTGGCCCTTGCAGGTTTTCGAACTAATCGGGCCGACCCTGCAGGGCCTCGGGCGTCTTTGTTAGGCCCTATTCGTAGCATTTTCATTTTTTTAAAAAAGAAAAATTAGTTAAAGAGTGAAGCATAGCCATACGCTCAAAGTGAAGCGTCAATCATATATCTATGAAATTGATGATAGTGATGAAGAAGGTGACAATTGACAATGATAATGGTATGCTTTTATATTTTATGTGAGTTATTTAATGTTCTTAGTTTAACGCTTCTTACGTTTTATGTGAGGCAATTGTGGACAATGGTTTGTTTTTTATTACTTAATTAATGAATGTGTTTATTTGTTGGATGATTTGTATTATTTAAATATTAATGTTGATAATATTTATTTGATAGATTAGAATTTTAATGGTTACAATTTACTAATTATATTTCTTTAAAAAAAAACCAAAAAAAATAGTTAAAATTTAGAATAGTAATTTCCAGGTCTGTGGTGCCCTAGCCCTGGTACTATCAGCTTATCGGGCTTTGAAAAACGAGATGTTTTCTTATCTCAGTTACTATAGGGCCAGGCCACCTGTAAGTAGGGCGCCCTAATTCCCAGCTCTAAGTGCATGTATTGTAAATTATAATATTATTATAATTAAAAACTAAAAATTATAGCTTTGTCTTTGAACTTTTGAAATTACAGTTTAGTCCCTGGATTTTAAAAGTGACAGTTTAGTCCTTCAATTTTCAAAAATGACAGATTGGTCCAAAAAATCTTTATGAGGTTATTGGTGTATTTTTATTATATGATAATATTTGATATAAATGGAAGTATGAGTTAATGTAATTTATTTTTGAAAATATGCTTATCATGGTGGCTATATTTGTGATGGGTTGGAGTAAGGAGGAATTTAAATAATAAGATTTTTATGCCATCACTCGATGTATAGTAGATAGTACTTTTCAGGGTCCCTTCTTCCATGTTTTCCTTTGGCCGGGACTGCAATGGAGTTGTGGGATATGTGTCACCTTCTTAGTTGTATTTTTTTAAGGAGGAGAGCCATAAACCATACTTAAACAATTTATACCTTTGGCCTGGTGTATCTTAAGTCTTGGTGAGCTTGAGACAATTCAATTAAATGAATAAATTTCGGTTGGATTATGTGTTAACATATGGCTCCAGTCAGTGGTATAAGGATGGACGGTGATATAAGGGGATTACAAATTACATATTGTATAATTGTACAGTTCACAAATTGACCCAATGATGATTAATTTTGCAAAAGGATTTTGTACGAGAAATTATGGTATGCGTGTATATAATAGATCTTGCCTTTTGTCATATATGATTTGCTTGTATACGGTAAAAATTTTCAATAGTTACTGAGATGTGAAATCTCATCCTATATTAACATTTTTTAGGTGAATGTTCTAATAGGGAGTAAGGGACCCCTATGGAGGAGCTTGAAGACTCTTTTGTATTCCTATAGCTTACATTGTGTTATTTAATTTGCTATGACCTTAAGACTTCCGCTTTGTATTTAGTCTAAAATATTTTTGGGGTTTAATTTGGCCTTGTAAAATTGAGTTTATTTTATTTTATTTTATTTTTAAAAAATTATTGGCCATATAATAAATAAGTATCTAGTTGGGTGTTGGATTTGGGGTGTTACCTGAATTGAATAGGAATAGAATAAACGATGCAAGCAGGAGTCGAGAAAATCAAAACCCTAGAATCCTCAGCAGGATAGTGGAAAATAGAAGGGAGGAAATTTCCGCGAAAAAATATGGTAACGTTAATGATAGAACAAAATCGGATCAAAAGATAGACAATCAGAGAAAACGGTAACGAATCCGAAAAGGAGCATAGTGTCGGTGAGGTTGAGAAAGAAACTCAGAGAGAAATCGGAGGATGTATCCTTAATTCATTGTTTTTAAGAGTTAAACGTGTTGTATGGAAATGATGTTATTATAAGATTATGTGACTATATGCATCACATGCTTTTATGTTTGACATTGTACAATCTGGTTCCATCTCTGTTGAGGGTGGCAAACAAGAGAATGGCTTGGGAATCTTCACTGAGTTTTGGTTTATTAATTCTCTTGCGAAAATGTTCTACAAATCGAAACACAAAATTAACCCATCCACCTTCAAAAAGTTTCTAATTATGCCGTTTGTTTTGTGACTATATGTTGATACTTGAGGGGATAATTTAGGTTTTCCTGTTAAGTCTGTGTGCTTCATTTGTTTTCCCGCCCTTTCCTCCTCTTTTCTCTTTTCCTCAGCCTCCACGCCAATTCTGAAAAGAACTTTAAAAAGTTAGCTGGACAGTATTTGAAGCAGAAATTGATCTCATCACATCACGCCATGTCTTGCCAATTGTCAAAACAATTTATTTTTTGTTTTGAAAATGCTTGTGAGACTCAAGATGTCTTAATTTTACTCATTTTTGAAGAACCCCAAGTTGAAAAACTTGAAGCCTAGAAATCCGAGCGAGACGCGATGGGATATATGATGTAATGAGACGAGCTTCGAGCACAGAGATAATTGAAAACTGAAGCCAAAAGGTTAAGATAAACATCCGATCATGTTCACTCCAAATCGACAAAAGACAATACTAAGGGTTTGAATACGTAAATCAAAAGTTTTCTAACAATCAACCTCAGATGTTCCATAGACTAGAATAATTGAATACATAAATCAAAAGTTTTCTAACAATCACCCTCAGATGTTCCATACGCTAAAAGAACTGGAAAGACAACACAATTCAAAAAAGACTACAGCTACAACAATATACAAAAGCAAAGTTATGCAGAATTTGTCGTTGCCTAAAAGCAAAGAGTTTAAAGTATTCACTTTTCTTAGTTCTGTCTTTTTAATATCGGCCTACCTTCTCTAATACCCAGTTATCATGTTTTTAGCAAATGTGGATTGGTGTCTTTTTAAATTCAAAATTGGTTCTATGTCGAATGTAGAAATTAGTTTATTGGGAGTTATATTTATCTGAGGTTGATTAAGAGATGATATCTTATAGTAAATTAAACAAAATATATTATAGATGTAGTCATTAAAACTTGGGAAGACATTAAAAGTATGGATGGTTTATATCTTCACAAGACAATTTTTACATATGGCCAATTATATGTTGCATTATCGAGGGCTAAAAGAATCGATGGTTTAACGATTGTTGTGGATGATAATGGTTACGTTGTAGAAACAAGAATATAATAAGGATTGTTGTGTACAAAAAGATATTTAAGAATGTTAATTGAATAGAAGATATTGTTGTTTAACATTATAGATATTTTATTTATAATATATACTTTGAATCAATTGGAAGATATTTTTGTTTACCATTGTTGATGCTTAATTTTTAGTATGTAGTCATTAATTAGTAGTGATGTTTTAATGTTCCTTAAAGATAAGAAAATTGGTTCACTTAGGAAGCAAAATATATTTAAGTAACCCATGAAATAATATCATTCCATGTAACACACGAGAACCACAAGGTCGCTTATTGAATAAGAGAAGGGCTCAAGCCAGTGTAATACATGGATGAAGAGGAATAGCCGAATGGCCTCTGGGAATAGCAGTCCAAGTTGTCGTCATAGCCCATACCAATGCCCTATTTGGATCGAAGAAAATTGGGGGAAGGAAAAGGAAAATTGGTATTTTTAGTTGCACGCGGCTGTTTAGTTCGCATTTTCCTGTGAAAAGTTTTCTAGCAGTGGGGGATTTTCCCTTAAACATATGAAAATAGGTGGGAACCCATTTTCTGGTGGATGAAGAAATGGGAGAAGACCAATTTAGCCTTTTTAGCACCGAGGAGAGGAAGAGAGTGATGCGTGGGAGAGGAAGAGAGAGAAGAGAGTGACACCGAAAAACATCGTGGAAGGAGGAAGAAGAAGCCGCTGATGGTGGCCTCTTTGCCGCTGCAAATTCGGCAGACCAGGGGTGACGAAGATAGAAGAGAGTCAATGACTGTTGGAGCTTTAACGAAGGAAAGAGGAAGAAAAGTGCAAAAATTTGAGTGTGCTCGAAATGTGGGTTAATGCACTCAAGTGTAAGTGTGCATGAAGTGCACACACAAAATGAGTGCACTGGAAGTGCACACGAGGTTTAATGATAGGGATAGAAGAAGTAACAAAAGGTGATGGAGAAACAATAGGAACAGAAGAAGAAAGGGAAGGTGACTCAGAATTATTAAAAAGAGGAGGAATAGAAGAATGAGAATAAGTAATAGGATGAGAACCAAAACATGAATCAAAAGGAAAATAAGAATCATCATAAACAAAATATCAAAATTATTAGTAGAAGGCATAGGAATAGAATCCGTAGAAGAAATAGAAGATGGACAATTAGTATAAGGAAAGATGGATTCATAAAAAATGACTTGCATAATTGCATTGATAAAAAAATTTGATGAGTGTGAGTGTCAAGCAAAACAGCCTTTGGTGCCATTTTTAAAACCAAGAATAACACATTTTCGAGCTATCAAATCAAACTTTGTTCTATGGGCTGAAGAAGTACAAGCAAAACATAAGGATATAATCTGGATTTTTGTCATGAAAAAGGAAAAAAGGAAATGCATTATTTAAAACTAAAGTGGGAAGATGATTTATAATGTAGATAGCATGAGACATAACATAGCACCAGTAAGATAAGGGTAAATGAGATTGAAACATTAAAGCTCGAATAACATGAAAAATATGTTGATGTTTTTGTTCTACAACGCAATTTTGCTTCGGAGTTTTCGACACATGATGTTTGATGAGAAATGCCTTAGAAGAATAAAAAAGAGTCCATTTGAAACTCAACACCATTGTCGGTTATAATGATTTTAACTTTTTGGTCAAACTATTTTTCAAGTAAACGAGAGATTGCAAAGAAGTGCGAGCCTTAGATTTGGTTTTCAAAAGCCTTACCCAAGTATAACATTTAAAATCATCAACAACAGTTAAAAAATAACAATGACCATGAATAAAAGAAAGTTTATAAGGGCCCCAAATATCTACATGTAACATTTGAAGACAAGAAGTAGTTTTAGATGTACTAATTGGAAAAGGAATTTTCTTTGTTTGGAAAAATGGCATACATCACTGGCACCAGAGGAATTACAAGAAATAAAGGAAAATTGTTGCTTCAAAACATTCATAACGGATGAAGATAAATGTCCAAGGTGAAAATGCCATAAAGCAAAGGGGGAAATAGGAATGGAAAAAGAACTAACACTAGCATTCATAGGTAAGTAACTATGCAACTTGAATAATCCTTAAGAAAGATCAGCTATACCAATCATTTTCCATGTCTTCAGATCTTCTATAAAGCAACGAGAAGAAGAAAAGGTGAAGCAACAAGAAAGCTCGTTAGCCATTTGTGAAACTGAAACAATATTGAATTGAAAGTTTGGAACATAAAGAACATTGTTAAGAATGATATCCTCATTAATTTTTACATTGCCAAAGATGGGAGCAATAAAAGTGGATTTGGTAGGTAAAAAGTTAATCGAATAGGAGGGATATTCGAATATGAGGTAAATAAGTTTAGAGAATAACAAACATGAGTAGCAGCACCACTGTCAAGGATCCATTGACCAGAAGAATCAAAGGCAAGAGTAGTGTACATATGTTTTGAATCAGCATTTGGAAGCAAAGTTAGTGCGAAAAGCTGATTGACAAAGGATTGAGCATCAGGCGTTGTGGTGGAGACATAATCATTTGGAACATGAAATGCAGCAAGTAATGCAGCAGGACGAGATTGCAGAAGAGCAAGTAATTGATTATATTGATCTTGACTAATGGAAGAATTAGCAACAGTAGGTGTTAAAGACAAAATACCAGTTGATGAAATAGGATCAGATGTTACCACATTATTCACTAAAGCTTTATTACGAAATATGAATCTAGGAGGGAAGCCATGCTTCTTGCAACAGGTTTCAATGGTATGTCTCGATTTTCCATGGTAAGTACACATTTTAACATTGGTGTTGAATTAGGCTGCTATGTAGACTTCGAAGATGAATTTGTACCAATAAAACACACACTCGGTTAAAGTAATGCTCGTGAGGTCACATTCTTGTTGAACAATCAATGAGAAAGCCTTATTAATGGAAGGAAGAGGATCCATTAATAGAATTTGTGACTGAACATTAGCAAATCGGTCATTGGATCCTTTCAAAAATCTTCTAACATAATGTTGACGGAAATACTCTTTCGATGAACAAAAGCAATCAGCAATAGGTTGAAAATTGAGTAATTCATCCCAAATAATTTTGATTTTAGTAAAGTAATCAGAGATTGAAAGATCACCTTGTAGTATCGGGTAGAGTTCATCTTGTAGCTCGGCCACTTTGAAAGCGTCACTCTGATTTAATCATTTCTTTACGTCATTCCATACATCAACGGCACGATTAAGCCAAATAACACTTTGGCTAATCGATAGAGAAATTTATTGGAAGAGTTAGGTCAGAACCATGGTATTAGACCTCTCCCACACCAGAAACAGAGGATCATTAATGGTTGTAATCTGCAAAGATACATCCACGAACTGATGCTTGTTCTTGCTCATTAAGGCAATCATCATAGCTCGTGCCCAATGATGGTAGTTAGAACCGATCAGGGATGGTGATACAAGAATCAATGATGGATTCTCGTTCGGATGCATGAAGTAATAGCTAGTTGGATCTTGAGATAAAGCTAGCGATGATGACGACACCACTGATGAACTTTCGGTAGCCATAGCAAGATTACAGGGAAAAAACGAGATCTCGAAATATGAAAAGAGATAAGAGAGAATAATGGATCAAGAAAAACATATCGAGGATTACGACCTTCAGAAGATTTTGAGCGAAGGAAGAATGAAGAAGAAGAAATTGAAAAAGCCGGTGAAGGCAATGTCGGGTGTGGAGACAAATGAGTAAAGTGAAAGGAGAAAAAAATGGTCACACATTATCCTAAAGTAAACACAAAGCAAAAATTATGCTCGGATACCATAAAACATTTTAAGTGAAACTGGAAAAATTGTATTTCATTGAATTAAATTCACATTGTACAATGGGCCTCATATATATAAGAGACTAGTTTCATCTTTACCACTTGTCATAATAACTCAGTTACAACAAAATAAACAGAAGCTAACTAAGTAACTAAATAGTTATACAATTACAATTTGGTAAAGGACTCTGTTAATAGTCTTGGAGTATATGCTGTGTTGTGGTTGACAGGGTGCGTAAACATACCTTTTATTGTGGTTTATGTGATTTTATTGTGGTTTGTCAAGATCTTGTCATTTTGGTGGGGGATAACAAATGGGTCCTTTATAAGATAAATATAATTGAGAGTAGGTGTGTAATAACCCAGATATTTTAGGAATATTTTTTTAATAATAAATTAAATTAATTGATTAAATTATAATATTTTAAGCTAATTATATATTTGCTATCTACTATAACTAGGCGTCAAGGTGAAACTTGTAGCTTGATGGTATTGGAGATTGTAATGACTCAAGAATTTGATAATTCTTAAATTTAACACAATTAATACAATGATCAAGTAAGTGAAAAAAATGTAAATTATTATAAAATAATTATCTTTTATAATTAATAACACTAATAAATTTTTCTAATCTGTATCAAGTGAAGCAGTAGCCTAATGGAGTTAGTGCTTGACTGCTTGTTGATTATCCTTGAGTGTGGGGTTCGAATGTTCTCTAAGCCAATCGAGATTTAATTGTTTTTTTTCTTTTCTTTTTTTCCCTTTAACTCAAACTCCATGAAATTACCAATATGACCTCAAAAAGAATGAAACTGTTCTGGAGTAGAACACAGATGTCCAACCAAGTGCTGGTACTTTGATCTTGGATCAATGGACTCACTCTAGATATCTATGAAGGAGATATCCATAGGAGGTTAGGATCACTGTGCACGATATAGAGGGGGTGGTGTGTTTGCACAGTATGATTGAATGTAAATAGTCTGAGCTAGAACATGTGCACCTGGTTAATTGGTCTCTGTGTTTATAGAGGTCACCGTGGAGGAGATCGTGGTTGGGAATGATCTCCATGGCGAAGCACTAGGGGGCACATCACGCGGATACAGTTCGAATACTCCCATCATGCTGATGGTTAGAATCCGTTATAATATAAGGCCTTTCCTATATTATAGGTATGCTGTTATCTTAGATGTTTACTTAGTTGGGCCGCCTCGACTTGGGCCTTAGTACAGGTCCATAACAGTTGCCCCCCAGCTCGGTAGGTCAGGCCTCTGAGCTGCCGAGATGTATTTTGCCCCAAGTCGGCTTTACTGACCGAGATCGGTTACCTACACGAGAGTCCGAGGTGACCACTCTAGGATCCGAGGTAGCATCTTCAGGTCCGTGTGTTGAGGCCGTCTTCACGTGACGTGTCGTCTGCGATCGAGATATATGTGGCTTGCCGAGGTAGTCTCGGCTATCCGGGCTAGTTACTGATGGCTACAGTCTTTTTTGAAGCGAAGGACTTTCCGCATTCTCCATCATTGCCTACGGACACTTGGTGACCCGGTACTGGCGAGAGCCTGCAACCGCCGCGCCACACCCCGCACCGATCTTCGTGCGCAATTAATGCTCCCCGTACGTGCGATACGCCACCTTCTTGGTCAGGGTGAAAAGGCGCTTCTATCCCCGACGCTTCAGCAACCCACTACTCTGTGTGTAGGCCTATTGCATTCATATTTTCCTCCATTTTCTTCTCTTTACTGCTTTCACTATCATTTCCTATTTCCTCTGCTCTATGTTATTTTCACCATTCTCTGCAGTCGCCTACTCCTGCGCTCTTGCCACTTTGTTTGTTGCTCACTCATTCTCTCCTACTTTAGGTATATCCCCAACTCCTGCTTCTTGGCTGGTGTAAATTACTGGTTTTCATTTGTTTTACCGATTAATTTCTGCTGTCGCGATTTTCTGGGTATACTTCCTGGGTAGCTTCTGAATTAGTTTCTAAGGTCACACCCCCTTTCTGTCTGCCTTGTAACCCCGACATAACTTTGCCTATCCTTCTCCTTCTTCACATAACCTTTTATTCCTTTCTAGGTTTCTGTTCTTTGGTGATGGACAGGAGTACCCGCTTACCCCCTTCAAACCCACCATTAACCTCTGAGGAAGAGGAAGCCTTGTGTGCCCGTTTCCCCCGTGCCTCCTATTGGATTCTTGGTACCGAACTCTTAGAGGAGGAAAGGTCGGCTACCGCGTTAAGGGGAGGGTCTGGTTGACGGGATACATCTGGGATTCGATCTGCTATGGCTAGGGCGCCTAATCCGACAACGGTTCTTGCTTTTACAGCTCCAAGCGTTCAATTGAACCATGCTGGACCGAGTGCTGGGGCTTGTGCCGAGGCCGATGCGTTCCCCGCTCAACCCCTTAACATCTATGATTCTCCCTTAGCTCGGGATTCGGATGCCCATCGTATGGGATACCTCGGCCCCTGCTGGGACTGTCTCGCCGAAAGCTCTTTCCTTATCGCCCAGGGCGAAGATTCTCGGGCTTCCTCAGTCTTAGGTTCTTGCTGTCATTTGGCTCCTTCTAATCCTCCTTCTGGCAGTATTCATCCCTCGAGTCCGCTTATTTTTCCGCATGCCAATATACTCCAGTTAGGTATTTCTTATCTTGCTGATCTTAGCATTTTTCTTTTTATTTTGCTTATAGGTAAATGGCTTCACAATCCTCTCCACACAGCATTCAGTCCGAAGCTGGGGATTTAAACTCTTCTAGTCCTCCCGAGGTACTATGTAGACAGTATAAATGGGTATCTCATGAGGTCCTGAAGATGCGGTCGCTGATGTCCGAGGCCGATATTGCTCGTCTTAAACTTCCTGACATGGAAGGGTGTTATGTTAGTCCTCCGGACGAGGGTGAGCCCATATGCTCTACTCGGTAGTGGGGTGCACCAACTTTTTCTTCTTCTACTGAGACTGTCTGACCCGGGTTAAAGTTCATTTTCCTTTTACTGATTTTCAAATTTCGGCACTGATGGCTTTGCGCCTGGCGCCTTCTCAGCTTCATCCCAACGGATGGGTGTAACACCCCAAAATTCCATACTTCAAAATGTGTCGGTTGACACTTAATTTTATAAAAATCAGCAGAGTTTGAGGTGCTACCACTCAGAGTATTGCGGAAACGGAGAGCATGTACTAACAATTGGACAATGAGTATTTGATATAAAATGCCAGACATATGATGATGTCCCGACATAAAGCGATATATAAAAATAATCCCGAAGGAATATTCATATGATATAATATTACGGGACTTGTATAATTACAACTCTTCAATAGTAACTATACAATCTTAAACCAAGCCTTAGGTAGACTAGGGGCAATGAACCTAACTCAGTTAATCAAACAATTTAGCCAGGTCGGTGTCTAGTGGAAGTCTCCCCGAATTCACGGCGACTCACTGACTGAACCACATAGACGAACCCTTTCTAGACACCAAATGGTTTGAAGTAACCTTATTAGATTCATGCCGAAGGTATGCTATGTTAAACTTCTTAGGCTCTTGTCTCGACCGGTGCCTCCTCACGACTCCATCCATCGGTGCCTCTCTTCGACTTCATCCTTTGGTGCCTTTTTTCGGCTCCCTTTACCAGTGCCTTCTCTGATCTTGGTTCCTACCCTGAACTTTTAGTCAAGGCTGAGATTCAATCAAATTGAATCTCAGGTAACAGTTAACCTCTATAGCAGATATAACAATATATGACAAATATTCATGGCGTTTCAACAACAATACATAAGCACACAGCAGATGTTTCCCAACAGTACATAAGCACACAGCAGATGTATTTCAAAAGCACACAGCAGATGTAATGTTATCTATCACATATAAGCATATAAGATATAGATGATTAAAGTTACTAGTACGCGAACGTACCTTTCACCGTGTAATGGCCAAACGTCCGGCCTTTTGATCCGACTCCGGACTTCTCGGATATCCTATACGTTATCGTCGGATTATTATATGATATTTGATAAATATCATATTGCTTAGAATAATATCCTAAGGTTTTAATTTACCTTTTACCCTTGGTGGATTTGTTATTTACAATTTTGCCTTTACATTTTATTAAAAAACGCTATGCTGAATTGCTGGGCAGAATTTTCGGTTAACTTCACAAAATCATAATTAAATCTACAAAAATCAAAACAAGGATCCGTAAAATTTCTTAGAATCCTTAGGATGTCTATTTTCAATGAAAAATACTTATTTTTACCCATAATTTATGAAATATTCCCAGTTTTCATTTTTC
Organism: Acacia acuminata; assembly: GCA_019022655.1. Taxonomy (NCBI): domain Eukaryota; kingdom Viridiplantae; phylum Streptophyta; class Magnoliopsida; order Fabales; family Fabaceae; genus Acacia; species Acacia acuminata. The sequence goes on from JAFJYI010000045.1 coordinate 894,204, forward strand.
TCAACGTTGCCCAGAATTTTTCCAGAAAATGTAGCCCAACTTTGAGAATTTTTATCTCATCGTACAGAGCTCAATTTAACACGTTCTTGGAATTTTTGAAAATCCCTATATGTCTAATTTAACCATGAATTTTATCATAATTTTATAACCTCATATTTAACATAAAATACTGTCATTTCTACCCTGACTTCAGGAATCGCTAACCGATAAGATTTCGCTAGAGCTTCGCTACTTTGATCATAATCTTTTGAAATTTTGCTATACCATCACCTTCATCATATTTTCGAAATAATAATATTTTTAACTACAAAAACATGATAACTAAAATATATTTAAAAGACTAAAGACTAAAATCACAAAATAACTAAGAACTTGAAAGCTTAAGCTTAAGAACTTACCGGAACTTTGCTCCTCCTTTCTCCCGGACTCTCACTCACTCTTTCACTCTTAGAATCAGATTGCTACTTGCTATCTTGGTGTGAGAAAATATGAAGAGCTAAAGGCCCTATTTATAGCAATTTGTGGGTTAACTACCTAACAACTTTTATTTATTCTTAACCCTTGGATTAAACTTAGTTGAGAAGTTTAAATCTCATCCTTACACCTACTCAAAATTGACTTCACACTCCTCTCTCCCATTTCTCTCTCTTCCATCATCTTTTTCCTTATTTCTTCAAGAAGTAAAGTGCGATCTTCTGTGTAAGTTTCTTCCAACTGAGTCTTCGGTTTTTACTTTAACGAAATTCATTTTTGGTTGCACGATCAATCACTATTACTTTTAAATTTGAGTATACTTTTTGATTAGTAGTTGGATATCTAGATTTATGGTCTAATTAGATTCCCTGGTTGTACTAAGCTTATTCTTCAACTTTTACAAAAATAGCCTTTACTAGGCTTACTTTCGAGGTTAAATTATGTGGGTTCAAGATAAGTCCTTATATTTTCTCCAGGGTTCCTACTTCTTCAAAACTATTTAAATTTGTATAAATTCTCACTTTATTTGTTGTTTTGAGTTTTTTCTTGTGTACATCATATATTTCTTTGGATTTCAAACCATTATCCAATTTACTCTAGGATTTCAAACTTTATCAAATTTGCTTTAATTTTTTTTTTCTCTCTCACACATACTAGACTCACAACCCTTACAACATTTGCACACACACACACACACTCACAACACTCTCTCTCTTACTTGCACACACACACACACACAACTCTTTTCTCATTGGTGGATTTTACTTCACAAGGATTCCACTTTATGAAATTGAATTAAGACCTTAGGATTTAGCTTTATGAGGTTTAATCCTAGCCCTCCATAACTAATCTTAATTAATATTCTTAATTAGTTGATTTAATTAATTATGAACATTTAATACAATTACTTTCATTATTGCAAATTCATTGTTCATTAATTGTTGGCAAATTTTCTCTCTAATTGGATTAATTATTTTCTCACAACTTTTGGGTTTACTTTGGTCATTTATGCACCATGCATTAATTTAATAATCATAGGGCAACTTATGGTCCCTAAAATAAAATTGGATTTTTGCGTCTTTAAATTCCAAGGAAAATAAAAAATAAATTACTAAAATTAGAGACAACATACTTTCCTATTTTAAATAGGTATTATTTTGCCAAACTATAATATTCAAGAGAAATATGAATTTTGGGGTATTATACCATTATTTTAATTAGTGCAAATTTAATTACCTCCTAATTGTGGTTAATTCCCTTTAATTAATTCAAGTGGTTTCATAACACTTCCTTGATTATTTTGATTACCTTAATTCTTAGAGAAAATTCCCTAACTTAACATAAATATGTTACTCAATTTTGAGACCACATATTCATCTATTTTTAATATGCACTATTTATCAAAATATAATATTTATGATAAATATGAATTTTAGGGTATTACAATGGGCCTATCTAGTGACCTTCGAGTGTTTGTGCTCTTCTTTTCCCGTTCCTATACCTTGCACCACATTTTTGTTTTTTGTTTTTTTCACTATTTTTGCCCTTTTACTTCTCGGACATCCATAGAGGACGAGAAACTGAAGGGGTTGGTTTCCCTTTGTGCGGATCCGGATAGGAAATTAATGAGTGCGTTCTTGGACTCCTTTAAGCATTTTAAGATGGCTTTCTTTAAAGTCGTCGCTAAACCTGGACAACAACCCTGGTTTTTGAAAGGAGCCGAGGGAGAGGATGTGAAGTGGAAGTTTCCCCTTTACTGGAACGACACTCACTACAACTTGAACTCTTCCTCGTATCAGATCCAGACCAAGGATCTTCCGCCTGAAATGGTCCCCTTTGTACCTCGGTTGGCCGCGTATGTGGAGAAATACAAGGTCTAAAGTGCAGCCTTTTTTATTAATGGGGTCGGGTCAAAGCCGACGCCTACGGATTGTATGGTTCCATGCTTGCTAATTATTCTGCTTTTTGCTTTACCCCTGGTCTATTCTTCCGGCACGTATCTTAAACCTTCTTTTTAATTTGTTTTGCAGCTCAAGACATGGCGGAACTTCCCAGCTACCTGTCCCGCGTGAATCCGATGGTGCCTGCGTCGACTCAGAAATGCACTACCTCGGGTGTAGAGGTAGAAAAATCAAAGGCGGCTCCGGACCGTCAAGAGCCAGGAAAACCAAAGCCTCGGATACTCCGAGCTCTACTCGTTCCGCTCTCACCATGGTTGTGTCGCCACCTGTGCCAACCGTGCCCGGTACCATTGCCCCCACTGGGTCCTCTTCGGCACCGGTCGCTATGGCTTCGAAAGGCAAGGAAGCTGCTGCGTTCGCTTCCCCAGCAGCAGCTGCTGCTCCTCCCCTCCGAACCTCCGCTAGCTCGTCAGTTATTCCTCAGATTCTCGAGGGCTTGCGTGGGAGAAAAGGGTGATGGAAGAGCTCAGCGTCGCTTTCCTTCCACCCGGCCGATTTATGAATGGCGTCCCTTTGGTCGCCATGGACGAGACAGTCATCCATGAAGCTCAAAGGTTTCTCTGCAAGTCCCTCGGCCTTCATCAAGCGCTACTTCTCTTAAAGGAGAAGCACGTGGGGGCCGAGGTTGAGATCCGACGTCTGAAGCTTGCTCAGGAAGAGGCTGTGACAAGGGCCAAAGCTGTGGAGGAGGAGGTGGCTGCTGCCAAGGCTATGGCTGGACAGGTCAAGGGTTTGGAGGAGGAATTAGCTGTTGCCAAAGCTAGGGCTGGACAGGTGAAGGCTTTGGAGGAGGAGTTAGCTGTTGCCAAAGCTTCAGCTGGGAAGGCGACCGATGAGCTGCTGATCTCCAAGGAGGCATTGGACAAAATGACCTCGGAATGTCATCGCCTTCAGAAACCTCTGGGTGAAAGCCTGGATGCCGTGAAGGCTGTCCAACAGGAAAGAGGCGATCTGGCCACCAACTGGGCTCAACCAAAGAAGCTCTTGCTGCTGAGAGACAAGCCCATCTAGAGTCTCTTGAGTCTCTCCATGAGACAGCCAAAGATTGCTTTAAAATGGCGTTGGCGCAGATCCAGGTTCTGAACCCCAAGGCGTCCTTGAACCTCGACGGCTACCACTATCGAGCTTACGTGACGGACGACGTGTTTTTTCCGGCTCCTCCCGCTCCCGAGGATGAATCCGTATCTATTGAAGATGACGAGCTGGGGGAGCAGGTAGATGTGGAGCAAGGGGGCGGTGAGAGAGTACCTTTTGAGGCCGGGTTAGGATTTGCCGGGGTGGCTCAATCCGACGAGGTGGTGCCCTCTGACAATGCTGCCCCTCTGAGCTAGGGGTCGGAGTCCTTAGTTTCGCCTTCCTTCTTATTGAGGTTGTTTGCTTTTTTAACTTTGAATTTTCCCGGTGTCTGTGCCGGTTGTATATACTCTTGGATGACAAATTATGATTAGATTTTATCAATTTACTGTCATATTATTTCTTGAATTCTAAACGTAGTTAGAGATTCGTCGGCGCAAAGGGTGCCGAGCTATGCATTCTACCAGATGTTAAGTCAGGGAATGGATGGCAAGGTTGTCAGTTTTAACCATATAGGGTATTAACCTAACCGTACGACCGTGTTCCGGAGCCATTGGTCGGGATCATAACCGAGGTAAGGGCAAATTGTCACTTGTTCAAACGAGGTGTACATAACGCAAAACTTAAACATTTTGATTTGATCAGGGTCGGAATGACAATTCAAATGCTTAAATTGGGGCGAGCGTTGACGCGTCAATTTCGTGAAGGCCAATAAATGACATTTTCGCCGAGCTCTGGACCTGGGCTGATTAGCCTCGGTGTTAAATCATCTAGATGTGTCGTATTTATGATCGGGTTTATATACCTCGATGTAATGCTTAAGCGATCAATTTTGCACGTTGGCGAATCTCCACTGAGGAATCCTTCATTAAAATAAAACGCCCCAAAGAGCTAACACATAGTTCGAGGAAATCTTAAGAAAAATAAATTCTTGAAATACAATACTGAAAATAAGAAATAACCGAACTCCAAACAGGGTGTGTCCGGTGCCCCTATGCATTTGGGCTGAGGTCTAGCTGTGGTAGATCTTCAGCTTGTCGGCGTTCCAAGTTCTCTTCACAGGTTTCCTAGCTAGGGTTTTGAGTATATAGGGTCCGTTGTCTAGTTTCTCTTTAACCCGGTAGGGACCTTCCCAATTCACCGCTAGCTTGCCATTTCTGGCATTCTTATTACCGATGTCGGCTCACCGGAGTATAAGGTTACCTCGGTTAAAGGACCGGGGCCGAACCTTCTGATTATATTTTGTCGCAAGAAGTTGTTTGGCGGCCAGCTCTCCGCAGTGTGCCGTGACTCTGACCTCATTGATCAGTTCCAACTCCGTCCTAAGAGCGTCGTCATTTGACGCTTCTCCCTCCTGGCGGGCTTTGATCTTCCTCCACGATGGCTGTCCTATCTCGACCGGGATCATGGCTTCGCACTCGTAAGTCAACCGGAAAGAGGTCTCCTGGGTTGAAGACTGCACACTTGTCCTGTAGCCCCATAAGACATTGTAGAGCTGCTCGACCCAGTTGGATTCCGCATCTTGCATCCGTTTCTTTAATCCGTCCAGGACAATTTTGTTGGCTGACTCGGCCTGTCCGTTAGACTGAGAATGCTCGACTGAAGCGAAATGTTATCTGACGTCGAGGTTTGACATCAAGGTCTGGAACCTCTGGTCCATAAACTACGTGCCGTTGTCCATCACCACTTCGGCTGGTATTCCAAAACGAGCGACGATGTTATGGCGAAAGAATCTCCGTATGCGTGCCGAGGTTATTGTCGTTAATGGCTCGGCTTCAATCCACTTAGTGAAATAATCTACCGCCATGATGAGCCACCTAAACTGTCCCGGGTCTGGTTTGAAAGGTCCGAGGATGTCCATCCCCCATTTGTAGAAGGGCCAAGGGGCCGAGATGCCTTTCAACTTGGTTGGCGGTGGCCAAATAAGTTTGGCGTGCTTCTGACAACTGTCGCATCTCCTAACGGCTTCTTTGGCGTCCTCCGTCATAGTCGGCCAGTAATACCCCGCGCGCAGAGTGCCTTTCCATGTGATGGCCGTTGATGCCTTCATGTATCTCTGCCAGTACGTACTTGGCTTCCGCTTCGTCCAAGCATCGCATCATTGGAGAGTGTAGGCCTTTTCGATATAGTTGATCATCGACCATGGTGTAGATGGCGGCCTCCCGTATCAGCTTCTTCACCTCGGTCGAATCGGTTGGAATAATGCCTCTTTCCAAGTAATCTTCAATTGGCATCCTCCAGTCTGTCACCACCGAGATGGTCATAATACAGCTCGGCTCGGACAAGTTTTGCTGGATCACAGTTCTATGATTGCCAGCCTCTTTCGTACTTGACAATTTTGAGAGGATATCTGCCCTAGAGTTTTCTTCTCTTGGAATGTGGGTGACAATCACTTCTTGGAATTCAGCAAGGAGAGCTTCATACTCAGCTTGGTTGTTTGAGGTCGGGAACTTCAACTGGAGGGAGTGCTCCACGGCCACACCCTCTAGGCTCTTAACTATGATCCCTGCTCCGCTCCCCTTTGAGTTGGATGAGCCATCGACATATACCTTCCATATTCCTCCGTGATCCCCCTCGGTTGCCTCTGCCGAGGTGAGTTCCATGATGAAGTCAGCTAACGCTTGTGACTTGATCGCGTGTCGGGCTCCGTACGTAATGTCGAACTCGGACAACTCAATCGCCCAGCCGGTCATTCTCCCGGTGAGGTCCGATTTGTGTAATACTTGGCGGATTGGTTGACTAGTTCGGACTATTATCCGATGTCCTTGAAAATACGGCCTTAGTCTTCTTGCCATTGTTAATAAGGCGAAAGCCATATTTTCGAGCTTCTGGTATCGCAGTTCCGAGCTTTGTAGTGCCTTGCTCACAAAGTAAATCGGTGCTTGTCCGGACTCGGCTTCTCGTACTAAAGCGGCACTTACAGCCTCTTCTCCGACTGACAAGTATAGGAACAAGGTCTCACCTGGCTCAGGTTTTGATAGGACTGGAGGGGTTGCCAAGCTTTGCTTGATCTTGTCGAATGCTACTTCACAATCCGTGTTCCAACCCCCCTGAGTTTTCTTTTTTAAAAGCCTAAAGAAAGGGAGTGCCTTATCGGCTGACCTTGTAGGAATCAGGTTAAGGCGGCGAGTCGGCCAGTCAACTGTTGAACTTCTTTCTTCGTCCTCGGGGCTTGCATATCCAACATGGCCCTGCACTTATTAGGATTAGCCTCGATTCCACGGTTGGTCAACATGAAACCTAAGAACTTCCCGGCCGGGACTCCGAACGCATATTTGGCCGGGTTTAATCTGATCTAGTGCCTTCTCAGCTTCTCAAATGTTTGCTCCAGGTCTCGGATGTGGTCATCTGGGCGCTTTGACTTTACGATCATGTTGTCAATGTATACTTCTATATTTTGTCTGATCTGGTCTTCAAAAACTCTTTTCATCATTCACTGATAGGTAGCTCCAGCGTTCTTCAACCTGAAAGGCATAACATTTTAACAATAATTAGCCTTATCGGTCATGAAGGCGGTCTTCTCCTGGTCATCGGGATGCATGGCTATCTGATTGTAGCCGGAGTATGTGTCCATAAAAGATAGTAGCTGAAAATCGGCCGAGCTGTCAACCAATTGATCAATGTTTGACATGGGGTAGGAATCCTTCGAGCACGCCTTATTCAGGCTGGTGTAATCCGTACATACCCTCAACTTGCCATTTGGCTTTAACACCATCACAACGTTAGAAAGCCAAGTGGTGTATTGTATTTCTCGGATGAATTCGGCCTCCAAAAGCTCGGTCACATGCTTCTTTAGGGCCTTTTGTTTGTCGGCTCTGATTTTCCTTTTCTTTTGGGCCACCGGGGTCGACCCCGGCCAGATGGCTAACTTGTGGCAACAGAACCTAGGGTCAATACCGGGAATCGCAGCCGATGTCCATGCGAATACGTCCTGGTTGCTCCTAAGGAATTTTATCAACTGAGCTTTGAGGTCACTATTCAGGGCTCCGCCAATCTTGGTGGTTTGTGAAGGATCCGAGCAGAGGACCAACTCCTCCAACTCTCCTTCGGGTTCCGGGCGTGGGATCTCAGGCTTGTCCCTGAGGTCGAGCTCTACCATGTTTACTGGTCGTCGGAGCCTTTGGTGCTTTTCGACGTCGGCCGAATTTTCCCTTCTACTGAGGCGAGGTGGAGATGAGGGTCCCTTTTCCCCGTTTTAGAGGGTTTCGAAATAACATTGTCGGGATTCTTTCTGATCCCCGGACACCACTACCATTTGGTCCTTATTGTTGAGCATCTTAAGTTTCTGATGCTTAGTAGATACCAACATGTCCCACTTGTGGATGGTCGACCTACCCAGTATGACATTGTAAGATGACGGAAAGTCGGCAACTATAAACCTTACCCGTTCTGACTTGAATGCCTCCTTCATACCTAGCGTCAATCTGAGGTCAATGTAACCCTTGGGAACGGAGTGCTCTCCGTTGAACCCTATGAGGGTCGTCTTGCACGGCTTTAGATCCTCAGCATCCATATGTATCCTTTTATAAGCGTCCCAGCTAATAATGTCGGTCGAGCTCCCTGCATCTACAAATATCCTTTTGACTAGGCAATTTACCAGGGTTCCGGTGATAACCAATCCGTCTTGATGCCCTGGCACTACGTCGTTCAGCTCTTCCCTCATGAAAGTCAAGGGCGGTGGTGCCGGCCTTGTTCGATCGTCCTTGAACTTTGGGAGGTCTCTCACCATCCAGACTTCTCTCAGGTACTTCTTACGCTGGCTCGCTGTGTCTCTACCGCCTCCGAATCCTCCACTGATCCCGTTGCAACGAAATTCCGTTTATGGGAACTCATCCTCAGAGTTGGATTTTCTTCTTTTTTCCTCTCTCCTTGGATCTGCGACCGGGCTATTGCTTCGGCCCCCTTGATTGCGCTTGCCATTTCTCTTCCCTTGAGTTTTGATTAGTATTGGCGCAACTTTCCTTCCCTTATGAACTTCTCTATTGCATCTCGTAGCTCATAACACTATTCCGTTGTGTGACCCATCCCGTCATGAAACGAACAGTATTTGAACTGGTCTGTGGTGGGTCGGTTTCGAAGAGGCCTCGGTTTCCCAACTCTTCTCATGTCGGTTTGAGCAACCTCTTTCTAGAGTTGCACCCGAGGGACGTTCAAAGGGGCATAGCTATCGTATTTTGCCTTTCCTTCAGGTCTTTCCCCCCGAGTCTGGCTTTCTTAGTTACATTTTCTGGAATCTTCTCTTCATTTATTATCGAGGTCGGGTGACGTCTTCCTCGGTCTCTCGGGCTCTACGGCATTGGCCATCTCAATTTGTTCCACATCCAGATACTGCTGTGCCCGGGTGTAAAACTCAGTGAGAGTGTGGACTCGGTTCTTGCATATATTCTTGGCCAGTCATGACGCTGGATCCAAGCCATCAACGAGGCAGTGGACATGAGCGTACTTGCAGAGCCACATCTTTGAACCGATTCAGATACTTCTGCAGTGTCTCACCCTTTCTCTGCTTTATTTGGCTCAGAGTGTACTGGGACTTCGGCTGTTTTTTGCTGGTTGCAAAGTTTAGTCGAACTTTCATGCGAGGTCTTCGAAATTACGCACGGAGTTATTCGGCAAGGAGTGGAGCCACTTCTGCGTCGGCCCGGTCAGAGTCACCGCAGACAGGTGTAAGATAACCTCCCCCTTGATCAAGCGGACCCACATGAGTAACTCGAATGTTTCGAGGTGACTACGCAGATCCTGAGTCCCGTCATACTTCGGGAGATCGACCAGATCAAAATTCTTTGGGTAAGGTGCAGTGGCGGCTTCTCGCGAGAACGGGCTTCCATCTACTTCTGTCAGGTACTTCATCCTGTACTCTCGAGAAGATCCTCGAGATCGTGGTATCCTGGCAGCATTTTTGTCTTCACCTTCCGACGTCCGAGACTGGGATCTCCTCTTCCTACCTTGATCTTCATCTTCCGCAATTCGTCCTAGGCGAACTTTCTTCAACGCCAAGGTCGATGTGCGAGCTTGCCTCGTTCCTTTTGTGGTTCGGCCCCGGTCTTTCGGTATGGACACCGATTCTGTGCTGTGAGACGGGCTACTACTATCCTACGTCACTTTCTTTTGTCCGTGCGATCCTTCTCGGCCTCCTTTCTGTGCCCAGTCTTGGAACTTCTTCCACGCCGTCGGAACTTCGTCAAGATTTCTGTTTCTTCTTTACTTTTAGTATTTAGATCATGGGTCATTCTGTTACTATCTATTTTGTGTTTTCCTTGTCAATCATGAACTGATTTTCCTATGGCTGAACGAGCATGAATTCTTAAGTGTTAAATGAACCCAGTTGCAAGTTCTTAATTTAATAGATTCGGTTTGCTTATCAGCGAATTAATTACTAGTTGATTAACAGAAGTTGGGGGCTAGATTTGTGGCCTTGGCTTATTGGCAAGAGTCGAGGTTAGACCTCTGAGAAACAGTGTTTGCTAGGCAGCTAGTGCAAGGCTTGACCTATTATTGTAGGCTTCAGGAATGAGTCTACCTCTCATAACCATGACACCCTGTGTGTAATGTAGATCTAACTAGAAAGTTGTCATAGGAATATGGAAGGAGTATAGTTAGTATCATATGTATCGAATGCGAAAGCTTCGATAGATTATAGTGGTGGGTTAACCGAATAGCATTGTAGTTAGTAGCTATGTTGTAGCATTGCGGACGTTGAGCATCATAGATGCTATAGCAATGGGTAGAGCAACTGGGGGATTGATGCACTTAAGGGTGATTCCGAGTTCAGCCTAATTTCTACTAATATCTTCTTCAACCTTCAATACTTTGTTTACTTCTGTTATTAGCATAATTACAAAAACCTTTCAAACCAATTATATTTACTTTCTGTTTGCACAACTATTATAGCAATCGAACATCACTTCTTGGTATCTCAGTCTCTGTGGGACGATACTCTACTTACACTTTATTACTTGTTTGACTGGTTCACTTGCCATCAAGGAAATCGACCAACAGGCAGCTAGAAATCACTGTCGGCAGGAGGAATATCTGCTATGCTGTTGTATTGTGTATTTACCTAGATGTAAGACCCGCATCATCTCTTGGGCTTGGCATCTCAACTACGCTTCTAGTGGTGATGGGTTCTCGCTTCAAGAGATCAGGGAAGATATTTCCTGCAGACGTTGTGTCACTTATGCCTTTTGTGATGACCGGTGGTTACTTTCATGAAATTCTACATAGTATGCACTAGAATGTAGATAATGGAGATGAGGCTGCAGTTCGCACTTCTTACCCCCTGCTTCTAGAACAAAGTAACATGCTTAGTTGGGGGTTGAAAAGAAAAGGAGATGGCACAAGAGTGCCTGGTGATACAGAGCTGGCACTCACAGAGCATCAGGGCAAGTATATGGCTGTGATTGTTAAGAGGTTTGCCCTGTCTTGATGCATTTGTCTATTCTTTTAGGCATCTATATTTTTCTACATCTCTATTCTATGGAAGACTGATTTTGGCCGGAGGGTTGAGTATTGGCAGCAAGACAAATGGACCACCGTTGCAATAGCGAAAGTCGGCAGACCACAGGTCATGGCCTTAACGACTGTGAGCCCGAAGGCCTTATACAGAGCAGGCTGCACGAAAGCTCCCTTGGTGTCACTAATCAAACCGTACATTTTCTTCATCTAAGCCTTTTCTTCCAGATCCTTCGATTCCTTTCTCCTGTCACCGGTGATGACCACAAGGTTCACTAGCTCACGGAGGCGGGCGTTCTTGCCATACCACTCAACCAATCCGGTAATGTTCTTCACACGGTCCAATCTAGCCATGGTAAAGATAATTGGCTTGCTCCTATCCTTCAACACACAGATGTGTTCTTCATTCTCGACGGAGCTATAGAGAGGCTCTTCAATCTTAGGTTAGAAAGAAGTCAATCGGCGCTTAGTTTCAGTGAAGGGGAAGTAGATGTCCATGTCGGCACCAGGGGAGACAATGTTGAACTTGGGATTGAACACATCGATACCGTGAACCACCCTTAGAGTCTGGGCAGGGTGAAAGCAGTGTGGCTCTCGTACTGTCCGATTCCATTAACTTTCTTAGATGAACGTCTGTTAAAAAAACTAACGGCTGTTGTGTTTTTTTGACTCCTTTTAATTGTTTGTTTGTATATAAGATACCTTTAATAAATATTTGTGCCGGATGTTCCTTTCGTAATAGTTTATTGGTAAATATGCACCTTAACCCACTAAACAATGGTCAGGGTATAGTGAGATACAACAGTTTAAATGACGAGTCAGTTTACTGGGAGACAAAAGATTAAATGTGAGATCAGGAACATTAAGAACGGAAGAGAGGGAAATGGATGGTGTTGGTAAAACAGTTCCTGAACCAAGGACGTGGACCAGGGAACCATTGGCAACAAATATGGAAGATGGGTTGGCATAGGGGGAATACGAGGAAAATAAATGATGGTTACTTGTCATGTGGTCGGTTGCACCAGAATCAATGACCCACTTCTTGGAAGTGGTAGCAAGGCCAGAAGACAAAGTACCTGTAGCAAGGGCCCCTGCAGAGGATAAACCAGAATCAGACTGATCAGGTTTCTGAGCAATATGAGCAAAGCCACGCTGCTGATCACGTTGCTGTTTAGCCTGCAATTTTTGACAATTTTTCTTGACGTGCCCAGTGTTGGTCAATTTCCTTGATGGCAAGTGAACCAGTAGAACAAGTAATAAAAAGTAAGTAGAGTATCGTCCCACAGAGACTAAGACACCGAACGATGACGCCAAATTGCAGAATTGGTTGCGTTAAAAAGAAAATAAAGTCGGATTGGTTTGGGAGTTTTTATGATTATACTAATAAACAGGAAAGTAAACAAATAATTGTAGTCGTAAGAAGATATCAGTAAAAGATAGGCTGATGTCACGGTCTCACCGTGAGGAGTCCTACATCGGGCAGGATAAGGAAGTTTCTGGGGCATAAATAATATGGAGTGCGCTTCTACTATCAGCTTAAGCTTTTGGCATGGTGGTTAGCGCTCCTCACAGTTAAGCGTGCTCAGCCCAGGAAAATCTCAGGATGGGTGACCCCTGGGAAGTTCTTGTGCTGGTGTGCTTCCGGGCGTTACAAGTGGTATTAGAGCCGACTTCGCCTCGTCCCGCTGTGGTGGCCCCTCCGTGGATGGAATAGAGGTGGACCCTCACTCGATGATAGGCAGTGGTTGTGGGCCCCTCCCGTGCGGTGGGGTTGGGCCCCGTGGTAGGTCCCCCCCTGTGTGGTAGGGGGTGGGCCGCCTTCCCCGTGGATGGGGGACCCCGATGGTTGGGGGAACTTGTCACGATCTCACCGTGACGAGTCCCACATCGGGCAGGATGAGGGAAGTTTCTGGGGCATAAATAATATGGAGTGCGCCTCTACTATCCACCTAAGCTTTTGGCATGGTGGTTAGCGATCCTCACAGTTAAGCGTGCTCAGCCCAGGAAAATCTCAGGATGGGTGACCCCCTGGGAAGTTCCTGTGCTGGTGTGCTTCCGGGCGTTACGCTGAGCTCAGAATCTTTCCTAAGCATATCAATCCCCCAGTTGCCCAAACGCATTGCTATAGCATTCATGATGTATAGCTCTTGCAAATGCTACATCATAAACACCCTTTACAAAGCTATTTAGTTAATCCACCACTCTAATCTACCAAAGCTCCCATGTCCGATACGTACAATCATAACTTACTTCTCCCATATGTCTATGGCGATTTTCTAGTTGGATTATCTTTACAAATCAAGGTGTTATGGCTATGAGCAATAGACCTATTCCTAAAGCCTACAATAATAGGTCAAACTTTGCACAAGCCTGCCTAGCAATCACTGTTTCTCAGATGTCTAACCCCGACTCCCTCTCGCAAGCCGAGATCATCGATCTAGCCCTTAGCTCTCGCTAACCGACCGTAAATTAAATCACCGATAAGCAAACTGAATATATTAAATTAAGAACTAGCAACTGGGTTCATTTTATACTTAGGAAATCATCCTCACTCAGCCAAAGGAGGTTTAGTTCATGATTGACGAGGGAATCACTAAACAGATTACTATAGAATAGCCCATGGCAAAAAGATTAACTAAATTAAACAAAGAAGAAAAACAGAAAGCTCGATGGAGGTTTCGACGATGTGGAAGAAGCCCTGTCATGTCACCACTCAACGTCTTCTTATCTCTGTCTCACTGTAAGGAAGGATGTTGGGTTCTCTTGGAGTTCTCATGCCTCGTAACTTCCCTCACTCTTCTTTCGAGTCTGGCCATATAAGACTGGTCTTTGACACTCGACGACTTCGACTCCCTTTAGGGTTGGCTATTATTTCCTTATATAGTCTAGTCTACTTGCAGCGTATGTCCAACGAACTGGGCCTTTCCTAATCTGTCGAGGTCCAATCATATCTTTCTTTCTGATCTTAGTAGATTGATTTTGCTGATCCTGCGAGATTCTTCAAATCTTTAGTTTCAATCCTCCGCATCTTCTATTCCAATATATCAGCAATCTAACCGTTGTTCTCGACCTGCACTATATTTCCTGAAACAACCTTGATAAAAGATCAGATCTCACTTACTCCGCTATAGCTTCAGGGATGCATTGTATTGTACGTTGATAAAGCTGTCCTGATGCTATAGCATAATATCGGCTATGTTATGCGTCTTTCTCATAAAACCTCAAAACTTGTTCTTTTCTAAGCACATGTTTAGGATGTATGTGGAATTTATCCTTAATTTCCCTGTACAATGAATTAATGTCTTTTTGCTTAGATTAAATGCAGTTAAGCTCATATTCACCATACAACATCACCCAGGTTCCTTGCAATAATAGCAAGTAGTACTGCCAGAGGGTGGAACAGTAGTGCTTTGTTTAGGCCCAGAGTTCTTGGTGTCAAAGGGGTCACGCCTAGCCAAAGCACTGGCATTGGGATCAACAGATGGACGAAGCATGCTATCAGCACAAACCACCTGTGAGAACACAACTTCAAGAGATGGAAGCTTCTGACTAGACATAATTTGAGAACAGATGGTGTCGTAAGATGGATCAAGGGCTTCAAGAAAACTAAAGATGGCTTGAAATTCTAGATTCTTGATACGAGTCTGGAGATCTGCCTGTGGAGACATAAGTACCTTCATTTCTTCGTACAATAGTTTAAAATCCAAGTAGAAATCCTTCAAAGGTCGACCCTGCTGCTGAGAGTGATAGAAGCCTTTACACACTTCATGAATACGAGTAAAGTTCCCTTTACAAGAGAACATAAATTCCAGATAAGTCATAATATCTTTTACCGTGTTACAATGGCTAACGGAAGACAAAATTCGAGGTTCAATAGAATTACGAATCTGGAAAAAAAAAATACGAGCATCTGCTCGAGACCATTCCAAACTTTTCACATCATCACCAAAAGGAGGATCCTAAGTTAAATGAGCTTCCTTTGCAACCCCCAAGAGATAAACTCGAACAGTTTTATTCCAATCATTATAATTGGTCCAGTTCAATTTTGCATCGGTAATTTTAGCAGACATGGGCAGTATATCGGAGGTCTTAGATTCAGCCATGGATAAATAACCAAAAACTCACAATAACCTGGGACAATAAATATGGTCAAGAGAGAAACTAGCAAGCAACGGAAACAACAAACGCGAATACAATTGCTTCACCACACCAAAAAAAATTGCAAACTTGCACAAGTCAAAGCAAATAGGTTGAAAGTCCAAAATCCCACACCTGATGAACGGTGTTGATGAACAGTACCAAACAGTACCCGGTGAACAGTACCAAATAGTGACTGAACAGTACGAAATAGTACCAAAACAGCCCAAACGTGACGCACAATTCCGAAACAAGGATGAATAATGCGAAAAAAAAATTTAAACCTTAGAACTTGTAAGGCTTTGGTACCATGTAAGCAAATAATCTGAATTATGTGTTCTATTAATGTACAAACGTTACATATATATACAAGATAGGAGAGCCTCAATAGTAATGACTCATAATGACTATTAATGAAGATTATCCATAATATCTATAAATCAAGGATTCCTATAAATCAGGGATTTCTAACATTTCTCATTGCTCATGATTACTATATCATGTGTCAGCATCTCTCTTTAAGTGAACGCCGTACAACTGCTGCACTTGGATGTGTCTTTTACTTAACGCTAGCTGGTTATAAAGCTTGTGTACTATACTTCATGGTGAGTTTTTTACATGGTCTACTTAGTATGCCAGTTTAAATTGTAAAACTGGGTTTATATTAAGCAAGCATGATTCTCTCATGCTAACTTCTAATGTATTAAATTTACAGGTTCTTCTGCTTCTGAATTATTTTGTTTCATTCTATTTGATTTTCTGGCATATATCGCAAAACCTATTGGTATTGCAGGAACAATTGAGTATTGTTGAAAATGAAGATGTTCAGACAATGCATGATGCTCTGTATACAAGGTACATGATGTTCAAGTAAGTCTTACGCATCTGAGGAATGTATATCAATACTTTTCTCACTGATGTCTTACAAATAACTAAGCATTGTCCTTTGTGCAAGACAAGAAATCACACTTCATTGGTGACGCATTTCCTTTCATGTGTGCAGGAAATTCCAGGGTGCAATGCAGATAGTAGCTTTGGCAGAAACTCTGGTATTATGATTGGGCTTTACTTTCTAACAACAAATGAATATTTTACTTATGGTATCTTACTTTGAGAAGTCACTTCCTTTCTAGATATACATGAACATGGATGACTCTTCAGAGAATTACTGCCTTCGGTTATTAATGAGAGAATGTGCACAATTCTGCATTTTTTCATACATCGGGTATGTGAATATGTTTTCCTGTGCAAGAATAATAAAATGAAGTTCTTTTAACACAAAATACAATCACACGGTATAGTAAATCTTTTGATGAGTCCATTCCTGACAATCAGTGGTTCTTCATTGGGAAAATTAGAATGAAGGACCTGCAGGAAAAGATATTTCTGGAGAAGGACCATAAAAATTATAATTATTTAGAAGGACCAAATATAAAAAAATATAAAATTAAAAATACTAAAATGACCTTAATAAAATTATCCGCATTTCCTCCTAAATTTTCTTCCACATTCTATTTTTGAAACTAATATAAAATTCTAAGTTTCACTAAATTAAAGAAGAGTTTGCTCTTTTTTTTTTTTTTTTTTTTTTCATTTTTCAAAACTTGGATAGGTATGAGATGGAAAAAAAAAATTATACATTCTTCAATTTTATAAAATTTATATTTTTTTTAAATAAACAAAAATTTAAGTAAAGATAGAATTATATAATTTTAATAAAATTCAAGGTATTTTATAATTTGTCATATATGCCAAACCAAGAAAGTTTATATCATTTATTTTTGTTTTAGAAGAAATTTATGTGGGTTAAAAAATTCATTTAATGCTAATAAAATTAAAAAATAGAAATAATCTAATATCCAGAAAAATATAAAATGAGTTTAGTTGTTATTTTTTTTATAAAAAGAGCTTAATTGATTCTAATGTTGATAATATAAGGCAGGCAACTTAATGATATAAATTGATTAAAAATAAAAATTCAAAAAAATGTGAGTTTAATTGTTGTTAATTAAATAATATATTGAAAATATAAAAAAAGAACCGATTATATTGGTTTTAGTTTTAATATTAATTATTTTTTAAATTATAAATACAAGAGATAATATTGGAGTTTGATTAGAGACAATTTAGTAATTTTAAATTTATATTATGATTTTTGGTCCTCTTAAGTAATTATTATTTTTATACTCCTTTATATTAAATATTATTTTTTAGGTCCTTTATTTTAATTTTCCCTTCTTCATTTATCCTTCATATGCAGGTAGACTTTCAGGTCACAAGACATGACGCCACGCCTCTGTTATGCCTGCCACTTCGTGTAAAGGCGATACTTTGGTGCCTCCCGTCTACAGGCAGCATTGTATGTTATAAGATCTTCATATGTTGCAGTCAACATACAAATTTAAATGTGCACATCATGAGGATAAAATAAGATCAGCTTCTGCTCATCAATAGAATTAGCTTGTTTCTTAGGAAAAATTATTAGTAGTTCTTTAAATTGTCTCGTTTATTCATTTACAATTCTTCCTTCCTCTGCCTAAATGACCTGTACTTGATTTGTAAAGAATGGGGATTGCAGCCTCATTATAGATCCACGATGAAGTGGCCCACCTTAGTAGGAAATGATCCTTTAAGAGTTTATTGCAGTGTACCTTGTGTGTCATGGATATGAATGATTGTTAAACACTAGCATCCGTTTTTCATTGCATATATCTTTTGACCAACCCGCTTTGTAATCTTAGATAGGCAGGATTCATTCACACATCTTAAGCACTAAAATAGAGAATTAATCCATCTTGGATAAAGTTTATAAAGTATAGGTCATATTCTAAGCTAAGCATATGTTGCTGCAGGAAATGGATGCAGCTACTTTTAAAGATTTTAGCAGTCATGAATGGCACATAGGAGTGGTAAGTGTAAACTTGCACTCACAGTACATTGTATTCTTAAAATGGAAAAGCTCAAGTGTAAAATGTATCGTAAAGGAATTGTTTACTTATAAGGGGACAACAATATTGTGTGAGCTGTAATGTTAAAATTTTCATTTTTATGCCGAGACACCTATGTATGTTTGAGCAGTCAACTTGTGTTTGCCGTGATAAAAGCTCAGAAGGTGCTGTCCTAGTGATCATTAAACATCCCCAGTCACAGAGGCTAAGGACAGTACGTGATACTTCATCTACTCGCAGTGCTCACTGTTCTGCTGTGTCATCAAATCTCACTTCACAGATATCTTCATCTTCATGCCAAATATAATCAAATCAAGATTAGCTCTACACATCTATTAGTTGATCATGCCTTTTTCTCTTTCAATATGGCATGGCCATGGTTCTAGACTCACTTCTTCTGGGTTTACAATCTAATTTGAACGTTTCAGGTTGAGGAGAGGCAGTGGGAGTAAAAGTATATATTCTTTCCTTCTTTTTTTTTTTTTACCTTCTTTTTAAAAAATAATTTTCCCACTTTTGCTTTAGAAAATCCCAATAATTAGTCATGAGCTGAGAGTAGAATATTGGGCTTGATCTCGTTTCCAGCACTCCTTACTCCTTAGGTGTTAGAGGCAACAGCAAATATATGTATCTGTACACCCTCCAAGCAAATGATACTCGTATATTATTTTCTTCCTTGAGTGTATCCAACTCCGTTGGCAAAAAAGAAAGTCAATATCAACTGTTGGTCCTTTGGAATTGAATTTTGGTTTTGATTATTCTAATTTTAAATTGTTGGTTATGGTCTATATAAGTTTTTAACAACTTGATCTGTGTTTAAGAATAGAGATTGAAACCAAAACTTATTAAAAGTATAGGGACTATTTGTTGTACTTGGACCAAATTATTATGATATTACAAAGACTAAAACCAACAATTTGAAACTACATGGACCAAAACCAAAATTCGATCAAACTATAAAACCTAACAATTTTATTAACTCAAAAAATTAGGGAGAAAGACAAAAAAATACATCAAAATTGATAAAAGATAAATAAGTACATTAAATTTCAACAATTCGAAAGGGACTTATTTAGAATTTTAAAATATTGTAAAATTTGAGAAATTACTTAACCACTTCTAGTTTTTTTTAATAAAAACCCCTCAACCTTCTTGTATGTCGCCAAAGTTGTTCCGATGACGGTGATCGGCGGTGGTGCAACACGGGAGCTCCGGTGACCTTGCCAAAGACAAAGAACTTAACTTTGGCGGTCAAATATTTTTTCAAAAAGATTTCTCAAGTAAAATTTGTCATTCTAAATACTTGAGATGATGATATTGATACTAAAGTCGTAGAGGGGAAGAGAGATGATTTTATTCGTTTATTGAATAAGAGAAGGGCTCATACATGCATGATTTTATTCATTTATTTATTAAGAGAAGGGCTCATATGCCAGTGATACATGCATGAGATTAGATGACGTCGATGAGAGAGGAATAGCCGAATGGCCTCTGGGAATAGCAGTCTAGGTTGTCGCCATAGTCCACACCAAGTATGTTGCAGTACCTCTTGAAAAATCCGATACGATCCTCAACCTGCAAGTTCTGACCTATCCCACACTCTATCCCTCCGTTTATGATGTTGGTCACCGTTCCGTACCCAGGAAGTCGACCCGCCTCCACGTCCGCATTGGGGGGTATCCATATCCCGTCATGACGTCGTGGCACGACGGCTTCGGTGACTGCGGCGTCATCCAAAACCACAACGCTGTCTTGAAGGATAACACAGGATCAGTAGCCACCAGTTCGGGCTTGGTGAGCAATTCCTCTTTTAACGCTATTCCGGGTTGTCCATAGTTGTAGTTCCTATCATTCACTCATATCGATCACATGAGCATTGTATTTAGCAAATAAATGGGGTGGGGAACGGGTTAGGGCACGGGGTACCCGTTCCCACCCATATATATTTATATTTTTTAAATATATTATTTATATTATAATATATTAAATTTTAAACATTTATTGCAAGGTTGACAGTTGGCTCAGTGGCAGACTAGCAGGCATTGCGTTATCCAACTATAAGGATTGGGTTTAAACCAAAAATTGCACGTCTTTTTATGCCTCACACACATTTTTTTTTTTAAAAAAAAAAAATCATGCCAGACACATTTTTGTCTTGGAACCATTAAACCAAAGGATTGCGTCTTTTTTATCTTTTCATGCCTGACACATAGTAAAAATTCTTGGAACCACAATACGCCTTTTCTATATTTTCACTCTAATTTCTCTCTTCTCTCAGGTCTCAATAGTATCTCGCCGCCGCCCTCCCCTTCTCTTTTCTCTCTTCTCTCTCACTCTTCACCTTCAATCTGGCATTGCAGGCATCTCAACCATCCATGAACCTCATTTTTTCCCTCCTCACTTGGTGGATCCGTTTACGGCAACAACATCATCGATCTTTTCGGCTGTTTCGTCATTATTGGTGGTTGCCGTCCGTCGATTTCTGCGACACTCGGCTTCTCATCGTTGGGCATCATAGATATACCCACCATCTTTTCTTTCATTTCTTCATCTCATCTCTAATCTGTTTGCTTTTCTTTGTTCTGAGTTTCTTTGGTGGGGTTTTTTTTTTTTCTTAACTTGAAGCTCCAAACGGGTAACCCGGAACCCGTCGAAACCCGCCTGTTTTTGACTATACCTGTTTAAGCCCGCCTAGATTGGACCCGTAACGGGTACGGGCTACCCCGTACCCGTGTAAAATAAATGGGCGGGACACGGGTTAGGGCAAGGGACAGCCCCACCCGCCCGTTGCTCAGCCCTAATGATGAACGAGGAGAGCTAGCCTACGTGCCTTATTCATTGGCGGTGGCTTGTTATCTTGGATATTCTATCTATCCAAGTGTACGAGGTGAAGACGCCTTATATTGTGCGGCTCAGCTACACTTGTCGGCATTATCTCTCAAATACAAACACGTGACTCACATTCGGAATTGAGCAGAAGAGGTCGTCCGTACATATCTTTTTCTTTTCTTTTCTTTTCTTTTTAATCTTTTTTATTTTTAGAGACAACAATGTCTTGGCCGAGTCATATAGTCCGGGCCTTCTAGTTCTCAATCCCGATGCCGGTTGACGGTGGAGACTAGTTCGTGATCGTTTTCAGTTTATCAAAAGAAGAAAGAAAAAGAAAAGAAACTACTAGCCTTGTCTCTTAATCATTAATGTCTTCCATCCCATTAAGAGTGTTCCCCTTCTGTTAACCCTGTCGTTAATTACTTAACTATAATTAAATTAGTTTTTAAAACTAAAAACCTCTAAAGTACTTAGATGGCATGATTTTATTTTCATTTTCATTTTTTTCACAAAGTGTTATCAAGTATCAATATAAAGTATAAAAAGATAATGAGACATACGCACGCACATTAAATCATAAATGAAGAATAGATTTCTAATTGGGAAAATCTGCCTCAGGGCTCAAAGTAGCAAAAAAATGTTAAGAAAGGGTCAATAAAAAGTCACATATCAAAAAAGTCTCAAAACCTTTTCTCGATATTATTTCATAAACGTTAACAACTAAATCAGTTTCATTAACAACTAAATCAGTATTCATTAACAACTAAATCAGTTCCATTAACAACAATTTCTTAACAACTAAATCAATCATCTTTAACAACTATTAGTAGGCGTTAACAACTAATGTTTTATGAAATAATATTAGAAAAGCTTTGCGCTTTTTTTTGACATGTAACTTTTTCTTATGCCTTTTTTGACATTTTTTTACTAGTTTGGACCCTAAGATGGATTTTTCCTTTCTAATTTCTCATATCGTGCGATGACTAGGACCTACATGCCTAGCTTTTTTTTTTTTTCAATATTCTATCTAGACATATAACTGTATCTGTATTTTTAATAGTTTCAAAAGTAGAATTATTTTATAAAATTATACTACACTCATATTCTTTTCATTAGAGAAATTACAATGAATGTAATATGAATAATATACATAATTGGAATAAATTGTGGACGAGAGAAATTTAAGAAATTATAAGCAAACAAAGGTGATTAATATTCTTATCATGTTCAGTTACAAATTTTATTAGATAAAGCTCTTAGTTTATTGACCAACAAAATTCTTATTATGCTCAGTTACAAATTTTCAATAAAAAATGTGATTCAATTGCAAAACTAACTAAATGGTTCCTATATATGAAAACAAGTCATATTATTGACAACTTATACATACTCTTATACTGTATATCTATTAATATCGTACTAATATTAGTTAATATTGGTATTTATATTACTTGAAAGTTAAATAATTCAGATGGCTAATCATTTTTAATTTTCTTTTGGTCCGTGAAAAAGTTTTCCTGTACTCCAACCACCACCGAAGGTGCAAGAGTTTTCTAGGCTTTTATCTCGGCTTCTGAAAAAAAACAAGGTAGCTTTTATCTCACTGGGGCCGCAGTTAGGTGGAGCTTTGTGCCATTGGAAAAGCTGAAACCAGCGTCCGAGGTTTGTCATGTCGCATCCAAAAGGGAGCTGAACACCCATCACATGGTGGACCCATAACTTGTGGACTTCCTTATTCATATAAAAATAAATTAAAATTTGAATTCTTTACATTTAAAACATGAACACTAATTTTTGAAAAACAAATTGGCCTTCCAGTAAGATTTTTATATACATAGTTTATTAATTTGACAAATAATAATTTAATTTTTTTATCGTATACAACTAATATTAATATATATAGTCTTTAATAAGATTTATGCTTTTTTAATCATTTTCCATTTTAACTGACTTTTCAATCTGGACCCAAACACGTTTCGGTGTAGAAAAAAAGCTACTTATGTCATATTTAATTCAAACACAAATTACATTTACAATCTAACTTTTTTACTATTCTTTACTATTTTACCTATACAAAAGTTAGATAGAAAATAAATCATTTCTCCAACTGCTAACCCAAACGAGCTTGTTCTAGTGTTGTAAGGCTCTACCAGATCCTTCTGAGAGTTGAGACATTTGTGTTAGAAAAGATAGCCATGAATTCTGAACCGTATACTGGAAATTAATATATAAAAAATACATATTTTACTAATTTTTCATTTTATAATTATTCTAATTTTAAATCCTGTTCACATCACATGTATTTTTTTTTTTTTTTTTTTTTGCTAGTCAATTAATTTACACACATACACATGATTTCTTTTAGATTTTCAACGCAACCAGTTCAATTTCAATATTTGACAAAATTTTACCCAGGATCAAAATACTGGATTGAGAAGCCATTTGAGATAAAGAGCGATTTCTCGCTGGACAATAAAAATAATAAATTCATTTCAGTCCTTCCCGTTCGCTCCCGAACCTTGTTTGTTCCAGCCATCGTCCCAACGAGTTTTCAACATAATCACCACTCTTCTGGTTCGTCCATTAGAGCCTGTTTGGAGCGAGAGTCCAGTGAACTGAAGAAGAAAAAAAAAAAGCTCAGCGGAAATATCAGTAAAAAAAAGCCCAATTGAACTTGTTTGGGTTGGTTTTTTTCACCAAAAAAGTTACTTGTCCATGAACAATAGGCCTGTTTCGGTTAGTGGTAGAATAAATGGTTTAAAAATTATCTGATTTTTACAAAATCTCATTTGGAAAAAAGTCGATTATAAATGTGATTTGTGTTTGAATCGCCGCTTTTGGCCAGGTGGCTTTTTTCAAACTGAAAAGTGTTTATATTATTATTTAAAAAGTGAGTTGAGATAAAAAATAACTAAAAAGGGTAATGAGTCTTATTGGATACTAGATATATTAATATTAATTGTATATATTACAATAAATAAAAATAAAAATGTATATTTATAGTTAAAATTGAAAAAAGGAAAAATAAATGTATTTATTATTTACAAATATATTTAAATTAAAATTTACATATATATATATATATATTTAACACTACATATATTAATTCAGTATAAAGAATTTACATAGAAGGATTTAAATTTTGGAAGTATAATCTCAAATTATGTTTTTGGAAGAAAGAGAAAGAATAAATATAGAAATTGTTAAAAAAAAAAAGAGGAAAGAATTAAAAAAATAAAAAATTGGTGGCGGCGCAGAACTGAGAGGAACAATGATTATTAGTGGTGGGCCCACGTCCAAAAGCCTTCACGTGAAAAGGTTGAGAACTCCAAAAAGCCAGCAACGTAACACCAAAAAAGCTCTCTCTCCCAGCTTCTCAAAAAAGCTGTGTTTTTTTGTTAAAGTCCAGTAAAAAATAAGTCAATCCAAACACCTTCACCAGGCTTTTTTTCGCTGAAAGTTTTTTCATTGCATATATCTTTTGACCAACCCGCTTTGTAATCTTAGATAGGCAGGATTCATTCACACATCTTGAGGACTAAAATAAAGAATTAATTCATCTTAGATAAAGTTTATATAGTATTGCTCCATATTCTAAGCTAAGCATATGTTGCTGCAGGAAATGGATGCAGCTACTTTTAAAGATTTTAGCAGTCATGAATGGCACATAGGAGTGGTAAGTATAAACTTGCACTCACAGTTCATTGTATTCTTAATAAAATGGAAAAGCTCGAGTGTAAAATGTATCGCAAGGGAATTGTTTACTTTTAAGGGGACAATAATATTGTGAGCTGTAATGTTAAAATTTTCATTTTTTGGCTGAGAATCCTTTATATGTTTGAGCAGCCAACTTCTGATTGCGGTGATAAAAGTTCAGAAGATGCTGTTCTAGTAATCATTGAACATCCCCACTCACAGATACTCACTGTTATGCTGTGTCGTCAAATCTCATTTCACAGATATCTTCATCTTCATGCCAAATATAATCAAATCAAGATTAGCTCTCTACACATCTATTGGTTGATCATGCCTTTTTCTCTTTCAATATGGCTTGGCCAGGGTACTACACTCACTTCTTCTGGGTTTACAAGTTAATTTGAACGTTTATGGTTTAGGAGAGGCAATGGGAGTAAAAGTATATATTCTTTCCTCTCTTTTTGTATCTTATTTCTTAAAAATAATTTACCAACTTCTGCTTTAGAAAATTCCAATAGTTAGTCATGAGCTGAGAGTAGAATAATGGGCTTGATCTCGTTTACGTTACTCCTTACTCCTTAGGTGTTAGAGGCAACAGCAAATATATGTATCTGTACACCATCCAAGCAAATGATAATTGTGTAATATTATTTTCTTCCTTGAGTGTATCTAACTACGTTGGCAAAAAAGAAAGTCATTATCAGTTGTTCGTCCTTTGGTATTGAATTTTGGTTTTGATCATTCTAATTTTAAATTGTTGGTTTTGGTCTATATAATTTCATAAGCACTTGGTCTAAGTTTAAGAACAAAAATTGAAACAAAAACTCATTAAAAGTATAGAAACTATTTGTTGGACTTAGACCAAATTCTTATGATACTATAAAGACTAAAACCAAAAAATTGAAGATGAACCAAAATCAAAATTCAATCAAATTACAAAACCTAACAATTTTAATGACTCAAAATTAGGGAAAAAGAAAGGAAAATACATCAAAATTGGTAAAAATAAATAAATAAGTATGTTAATTTCAATAATTCGAAATGGACTTATTTGAAATTTTGAAATGTTGTAAAATTTGAGAAATTACTTAACCACCCCTAGTTTTTTTTTTAAATAAAAAACCCTCAATCTCCTAGCCTGTTGCCAGTGCTCCGGTGACGATGACCACTGGTGGCTGCAGTCACTGGATCTCCGGTACCTTGTCGGCGACGCGGCGACCAGGGAACAGAGCTCTGGCGGTCAAACATATATATTTTTTAAATTTCTCAGGAAAAAGTTCTCAATATTAGTACTTGAGTTGTTAAGATTTCCTAATAACTTCTACCAGAGCTACGACAGCTAATATCGCTATTAATAATTCACGTATCCATATTGGAAACTTTTATCTTAGAAATTCAAAAAAGAATTGTTAGGCCTCCGGAGCTCCGTCAGTGGTGGGGAGGTCATGGAAGCTATATTTTACAATTATAATACCATGAGGATGTATAGGGTGGAGCAAGATATAACCAAATTGACTAGAGCTCTCTAGACTAGTGGTTAATAGGGTCGGGGAGAAAGGGAGAAATGAAAATAGGAAGAAGAGGGGAAGAGAGATGATTTTATTCATTTATTTTATCAGAGAAGGGCTCATCACGTACGCCAGTGATACATGCATGATTTTATTCATTTATTGATTAAGAGAAGGGCTCATAGGCCAGTGATACATGCATGAGATTAGATGACATCGATGAGAGAGGAATCGCCGAATGGCCTTTGGGAATGGCAGTCCAGGTTGTCGCCATAGCCCACACCAAGTATGTCGCAATACGTCTTGAAATATCCGATACGATCCTCAACCCTCGTGTCCTGACCTCTCCCACACTCCAGCCCTCCGTTTATGATGTTGGTCACCATTCCGTACCCAGGAAGTCGACCCGCCGCCTTGTCCGCAGCGGAGGGTGTCCATCTCCCTGTTATGACGTCGTGGCACGACGGCTTCGGCGACTGCGGCGTCATCCAGAACCACAACGCTGTCTTGAAGGATAACACAGGATTAGTAGCCACCAGTTCGGGCTTGTTGAGCAAGTTCACTTTTAACGCTGTTCCGGCTTGTCCGTAGTTGTAGTTCCTATCATTCACTCATATCGATCACGTGAGCATTGTATTTAGCAAATAAATCATAATTAGAACTAAGATTAGATATAGATATATACCATGAGAGTTGCATGGGTCCGCGGCCATAGTACTGCTTGCCTGGAGCACATGGATATTGGTCACTGGGGGCACAGTAATTGCCTGGGACCTCTTCCTCTTTGAGGCAGTAGCCCCATGCGTAAAGACCGTCGGGGGCGGCGAGCCAATGGGTCTCGTGGGAAGTTTGGGCAAGGAAAGCTGCAGCCTCCCTCTTGTTTGTGGCAGCATCACCGGTGGCGGCGAAGGCCGGGAAAGACTTGGCGGCTTGAATGAAGTCGTCGTAGGTGTAGAAGCCTTTGGCCGGGCAGACAGCGTCGTCGCGGTGTCTGAGCATCTTTTCGAAGGTGTCCTTAGAGATGGTGTAGTTGAGGGCACATTGGCTTTGGCATCCAGGGCCGCAGTAATAATTAGTGGTACCACAGAAACCCCAATCGCTGCAACAGAGGTTGTCGGGGCACAAGGCATCGCTTGCATTTCTTCCACATACCGGTGGCTCTGCTAAGCCTCCCACTATGAAGCACATCAGTAGAGATGAGATCACCCAAACGTTTTTCATGTTATCCATCTGACGAGGAAAATGGAGACATGAGAGCTCCTTTATATACAAATGAAAGAGGGGTAGTGATGAAGGAGGAAAGCTAGCCTACGTGCCTTATTCATTGGCGGTGGCTTGTTCTCTTGGATATTCTATCTATCCAAGTGTTCGAGGTTTATTGTGCGGGTCAGCTACACTTGTCGGCATTATCTCCCATAGTACAAACACGTGACTCAAATTGCCTGTAAAAGTGGTCCAGTGGCAGGTCATATGGAAAGCATGCATGTTTTTATATGTAGAGTGGTGACGCAACATATTCTTAGAGACAACAATGCCTTGGCTGAGTCATATAGTCCGGGCCTTCTAGTTCTCAATCCCGATGCTGGTGCTAGGATCATTTTCAGTTTATAAAGAAAAAAACCGCTAGCCTTGTCTCTTTATTAATCATTAATGTCTTCTATCCCATTAAGAGTGTTCCCCTTCCGTTAACCCTGTCGTTAATTACTTAATTAGAATTATATTATTATTAAGAAATAGAAAATCTAAAGTACTTAATCAAATAATTAACTAAAGCTATCCCAAAAGCCTATTTTTCCCTGTTAGACTTTTACTCACTTCTACTAGGCTCTTTAAAAAAAAAACAACCTTCTGCAGCCAAGCTAAACAGGCACAAAATAAGCCACAATAAATTTTTTAATATTTTGGGATAATTAAATCAACTAACAACACTTGAACTTATTGTCTATTGACTTATAATCAAGTTACAATAATATCTAAAGCATATTTAGCTACACAAACTTAACATTTCCACGACTAGAACGTAAAGCCAACCAGCTACGTACAATATAAAACATATATATTCCCTCTCGTTTTACACAAAACTTGCTTTGCACTTCTATTTCTTTATTAAATGGGCCTAAGAATGTCAGACACACAAAGGAAGAAAATGACTAGATAAAACTAGTAGTTATTGAATTTTAAATCACTTACTAATGAAAATTTTGTTTTAAACAACGTTTTAGCTGTAGATAAAAAAATTTAAGCCACTCTTTATTGTTAAAACTTTAATTGTGTCAGTGGTTAGAGTTTAAGTTTCTAGTGATGCTCGTTAAATAAACATTAAGAATCTTTACTAAAACCTAAAAATAACAATATAATATATGATGTTTATATACAATTTTAAATTATAAATTATTATATATAAACACAGACAATATAGAGTTTTAGAAAATAAGGTCTGTATTATTTATATCCTAATGATTGGTTAGGATGTTTATTCAAATGAGATTTTCTTAGATATAATCTTACAATTTTCTTAGGCTGTTGGAGCTGGTCCTTGGTCGCGTCGCTAAAGCTCCGGTCGTAAGGGAGGTCACCAAAACTCTAGTGAGTCCGCCGCCGTATCCGGTCACGCACTACTAGAAAAAGCTAAATTTGCGAGGGAATCAAATTCCGTCGCAAATTTTAGATCAATTTGCGAGGAAACATATTTCCCTCGCATTCCCTCGCAAAAAATCCCCCTTTTGCGAGGGAACAATGGGTTCCCTCGCAAAAATCGCCTTTTTTTTTTTTGCGAGGAACCCATTGTTCCCTCGCAAAATCATCTTTTTTTTTTTTTTTTTTTTTTTTGGGTTCGCCTCAAAATAAGCCAATAAGTCCAAAGAATTGAAAAAAAGCCATTCACACACACGCTCTTATCCCTTTCCACCACGACCCTAACCATTCTGAGCAAAAAAAAAACCCTAAACGTCTCCATTTCCGCCGTGACCTCACCGTCGGCCGTTGCACCTTTCAGGATCTCAGGCCTCAGCTCGTCGAGTCGCCGTTGTCAGTGAGTTTAGGCGCAGCACACAACGAGAGCTCGTCGTCGATTCGCCTTCTACTTTCTTCCTTTCAAGTTGCCTGAGCAGCAAGCAAGTCCGACAAGAGCGACGGCGGCTGTTCTCGATGATCATAGCTCGCGAGGATCTCACTCACTCCCCGCTCTTTTTGATGCCCTTCCCGATTCGGACCCGGACCTCCATTCACAACCGGAAAATGAAGTATCGCAACTCCAATAAGGTTTCGCCAAATGGGTTCCCATTTTCTCCGTCGTTTCATTCATCCGGGTATGCTCATCGCTAGCAGGTATCTTCCTCTCACGGATTTCAATTACTTTGATCTTTCCCTTTTCTATTTTTGGCAAAAAAAAAAAACAATAATAATTGAAAGCTTCGAGTTAGCTCGCTTTTTCGTATTTTGATTATATGAGCTCTATTGTGGATCGGAAATCGTGGTTGTTGCAGGTTGTGGGAACCAATGAATCAAACGGCCATTGGTTTTTTCGGCGGAATAATGAGGAGCTGCAAGTCGTCTCCAAGGAGTTCGATCCCGAAAAGGCATTTTTCTTTTGCCACTATTTTTCAATTGCAATTGTAAAAGCGTTTGATTCTTTTATTTGATTTTGAAATCTGTGGGTTTTATTGCTATATCAGAAGCCTGTGCGGAATCAGGACGTCATAAGCAAAGTTTACAAAACTCACGAAGCTATTCCGTAAGTGATGGCTTGAATCTAATTCCATTTCAAAAGAGATTTTTACCTAATGTTGGAACCGTAAAATGCGTTGCTTTAGTTGTGTCAAAGGCATATGTTTCTTGGACAAGATATGGTTCTATAATTACGATGCCAAACAAGAAATAACATTTTAATTTCAACCGGATGAATAGTTGAAGGTGTGTCCTAACAAGATCGGTGATAAGACTATAAGGATATGGTCTATTTCGATGGCTCACGTTTAAAGTCATTTGTAGGGCACGCTTCCGGTGTGTTAAGAGCATCATTTCTTACACGTGGAACACAAATTGTTTCGTGTGGTATGAGTCCCCGTGGAACCGATTTGGCACTCTTCTATCATTTTGATAGCATTTATCATTTATTTTAATCAATGTTTCAGTCTTGATGGTTTAGTAAAGTCGTGGACAAGAAAGAGTAGTGAATGCATTGCTACTTATGATCATCACGAAGACAAGGTGCTTGGCCAACCCTTTGTTATATGTTTTTGTTGAATTTGTTAGTTTTTTCATGTAATAGAATATTTGCCCTGGTTTCTACATCTATATACATTATACTATGGGAAATGTTTCCATTGTTTTTACGCTTAATATTCTCCAAAGGAAAAGAGTTTTAGACTTTATGTTCTTAAGCTATGGTCCATGCAGCACTTAGCCACTGTAAAAAGAAATGGTTCTGAACCTAAATTTCATAAATACCCCAAGTCTCTATAGTTCTGTTCTTTCAAATTATGCTAACCATTATCTCCCTATATTTAGAAAGTCTGCAACAAATTCTTCAATAAATTGCTTATAGGGTGTCTTTTCGACTTTATTGCGAAGCAGGTGCATCTCTAGTTTTCTCACCAAGTCTCCGCAGGATTATCACTTGGTACAGGAGAAGGATCAAACCTGTAATCCTTTGCCTGAACCCCCCTCATTCAACAATTTGAGCTAACCTCTAAGTGGTCTGAGCATCCCTTTTTTGTTGACCACAAATTTCATTAAAAATTTTACCTGGTTGAATCTTTGCAATTTCACTGATTTGCCAAGTAGGCTCATTATTCACAATTATATTCCAAGATGCTTTCAAAAGTATTATGCTTGATTTCTCCCCCGGTGCGGCTCTATTCGTAGATATTTTCTTTGAGCCTCTATTCTCCTTCCCACTCGGAAATCTAAATAGACATATAAGTTTTGAAATTTATTTGTCCTATACTTTTCGAGTAAATGTAAACTGCGAGGTTTGGGCCTTGGTTTTGTTGCGCGAGAAAAGACGTAAATGCAATCCCTCATGATCCTCTTTTCGATTCTTGCTCTATGAGTCGTGTGCTAATTAATTTGGGATAATATTGTTTATTTGTTAGATGGATGATGAAGAGGAAGAATTTGTGACACAATGGTTCCTAATGTTAGATGCTTAATTTCGGAGATTTGGTTAGGGGTTGGTAACAGATGTTTCATCTAGATTTGGGTACTTGTCAAACTTTGGATATCCTCCCATTGCCATTCCTACTTTACTCTCTTTAACTTGTTTCATCAAGAAATTTTTCTCTTTCTCTCTCTTTCGTGTTGTCTATCATCTTTGGAGTGAAGTATGTTGGATTGTATTTAAGTATAACAAAGTGATCAAATTGCTTGCAGTTAAATTTCTTAATGATTCCATTTCAATTCAGCTGCTTCATTTATGAACCAAGATAAAGGTGCCTTGCAATTGTTATGGACCTGTCTATAGTAAAGCTTCTTGAAGATGATGAGGTTACCTTCTCTTTTTTCTTTATTTTATTTCCAGAAAAAAAATCTCTTTCATAAATTGTGGCATAGGGTTCTCTATTTTAAATTGTACCACTGTTTCTACAGGATGAAACGATGCATTCAGGGGCAGACGTGGAAGCCTTTCAGGCAGCCTTAAATAGAGACATAGGAAGAGACATGTCTACTTCCCAGCCTTACGGTTCGACACAGGCATGCATTACTTTGATTCATTATATTTTGAATTTCACCTCCGTAATTTTTGTTTAAAACATTTCATGCCTTTTTTTGTTGGTAATGTTATTTGCCGACTTGTCTCGTGAGTCTATTATATGTACATAAACAAAGAAATGGAAAAAATCAAACATGATGATTGATTTTGAAATATCAAGGTATCTTTGTAAGAGCGAGTTTAATGAAGCATGGCTTGATCTTTCGGAAATGCAAGTTGACAAGTACAATTTCGGTAGGTCTTGGAGGTGCCATATCAATATATAAATTTATTTATAAATGTCGGCATTCCCTTTCATAATGAACATTAATAGTTTTTTTGCTAACATTCATTTCATCCCATTGTCTTTTCTCGCTTGTGCTTTTCAAACCGAGAGCCATCGACTCCTCTTGTATTATAAATCTTTGCTTAAAGTTTATTGTCTTGCTAAAATTCTTTCCTTGAAATTATTTATTTCAAAATTTTCTTTCTACGTCATATTCAATCTGGAAGGTAGACTTTGTATGGACCCATGAATGCTAATATATTCCGGGCTCTAGTTTGATATACCAACAGAATTTTAGGAATCAAGGGAAAAGTATCTTCTGAAAAATTATTAGCTCCAATTGCTGTTAATCTACATGATTGCTATATTTGCTATAATTGCTATAATTACTCATTTAGGTCGAAACATAATAATTTGTAATATTTTGTTTTTGCTATGTAACTCTTATTATTGTTACAATAAGTTTTTTTTTTTCTAATTTTTAATAATTTTTTATGTAATTATTTTATTATTTTATATTTTTTAAAAAAATTAATTGAATTTTGCGAGGGAAACACTTTCCCTCGCAAAATCCTCAATTTTGCGAGGGAAACACTTTCCTCGCAAAATTTGAACATTTTGCGAGGGAACAAATTTTCCTCGCAAATTCCAGGATTTGCGAGGGAAAAATGTTCCCTCGCAAATTTCCGAATTTGCGACGGAAAAAAGAGTTTTGCGACGGAAAATTGGTTAGCGAGGGCAATTTTTTGCGACAGAACTTTTTCCGTCGCAAATTCCGCAAAAAAAATTTTTTTTTTTTGTAGTGGCACACGCGTCGGAGCTCGGCCACCAGTAGAGGGATTATGATTTTTTATTTAAAAAAATTAAGGGTAGCTAGGTAGTTTCTCAAATTTTGCAACATTTTAAAATTCCAAATCAATCTTTTTGAAATTATTGAACTTCAACATATATACTTATTTTTTTTAACCAATTTTGATAGTATTTTATGTCTTTAAAAAAAAAAAAAAAATCAACCGGACTTGACCCTTTTAATATAATGCCCGTATCGTTTCAAATATGTCAAGTAATGGTATGCAATTTTGATGGAAAATATTATAGAAAATTTCAATAATCCACAAGTAGATGAATGGGACTATTCAACATTGCAAAAAGTTGACATTGTTGATTATCATGTTATATCTGCATTGTAAAAATTTGAATAAATAATTTTGTTCCGAATCTTATTAAAATTATTAAATATAAAACATAAGATGGCATGGTTTTATTTTTATTTTTTATTTTATCTCACAAAGGATTATCAACATAAAGTATGAAAAGATAACGAAACATACGTACGCATATTAAATCATAAATGAAGAATAGATTTCTAATTTCTAAGATATCGTGCTATGCATAGGACCTACATACCTAGCTTTCTGTTTCAATATTCTATCTAGACATATAATATTTTATAAAATTATACTACACTCATATTCTTTTCATTAGAGAAATTACAATGAATATAATATGAATAATATACATAATAGGAATAAATTGTGGACTAGAGAATTTAAGAAATTAAAAGCAAACAAAATTAGATAAAGCTCTTAGTTTATTGACCAAGACACAATTCTTGTCCAGTTACAAATTTTCAATAAAAATTGTGATTCAATTGCAAAACCAACTAAATGGTTCCTATATTTGAAAACAAGTCATATTATTGACAACTTACACATAATTTTATACTGTATATTGAAAGCTAGCCTACGTGCCTTATTCATTGGCGGTGGCTTGTTCTCTTGGATATTCTATCTATCTAAGTGTACGAGGTTAAGATTACGCCTTATATTGTGCGGGTCAGCTACACTTGTCGGCATTATCTCCCATAGTACAAACACGTGACTCAAATTGCCTGTAAAAGTGGTCCAGTGGCAGATCATATGGAAAGCATGCATGTTTTTATATGTAGAGTGATGACGCAACATATTCTTAAGAGACAACAATGCCTTGGCTGAGTCATATAGTCCGGGCCTTCTAGTTCTCAATCCCGATGCTGGTGCTAGGATCATTTTCAGTTTATAAAGGAAAAAAAAAAAACCGCTAGCCTTGTCTCTTTATTAATCATTAATGTCTTCTATCCCATTAAGAGTGTTCCCCTTCTGTTAACCCTGTCGTTAATTACTTAATTAGAATTAACAAAGTAAAAACCTAATGTGATTAGGCATGACACACATCAGTGGCGGACCCACACTAGTGCCAATGTGGGCAAGTGGAGACACAAAATCTATATAATTTGAGAGAAATTAGTAACAATGTCTATAGATTGTGCAATTGGTTAAGACTTTACACCCTTCTCTTAATCACCCCTATCTTCCCTTTACCTCTTGTTTTTTTCCCCATTTTTATCGTCTGCTCTCCTCTCTAACTTTCTTCCCCCATTTTTATGTTTCCATCGATCTCTCATCTCTCTGTTCTCTCACTCTCCCTTCTCGTCTCCAAATCGTGCAGCCACGCTCTCTGCTTTTTTCCCCCATTTTCATCGTTTCCATCGATCTCTCACTCTCCCTTCTCATCTCCAAATCGTGTCTCCCAACTCTCCAATCGTGCAGCCACGCTCTCCGCTCTCGTCCACTGTCGCACAAGAAGGCCGCCTCAATCGATTCTGTCTCAAGGTAAATTTCATTTTGCTTTTATTTTGAAAGATGAATTTTTGTTTTCTGGCCATTGTCGTCGCCTATCGACCAGATCTGATGCAAGTTACAAAGACTGGAATAGAATACTATTATTAGTAGTATTTTAATTGGTAAAAAAACTACAATTAATTGACATAAAAAAGAATATCACTCTCGTTTTCTTTCCTTGAGCAAAACAGAGAAGCAGGTGAACAATGGCATGGACTTCCTCCGCCATGTATGTGATCTGAAAATCAAAGCGTTGTTGCTTATTAGGTAAGCTTTCATTATCAACTAATATTGGACTAGCATTTCCTTAATTTGATATGGTGATTATTTGCATCTGCAAATTTCGAATGGGATAGAGAAGGGATTTGAGAGATGTTTAAACTGAGAGATATCATTAGAGAGATAGTGAAGAACAAGAATGCAATTTTTGATTCTCGACGTCAAATTTGATCTCGATGAACCGAGGGTTGGATTTAGTGCAACGAACTAAAGTTGATTTGTTTGTTAATTGGAGAAAGAGTTACGTAACTAGAGGTAAGAATTCCACTTTCATTTTTGATTCATGTTGGACTGGTTTAGAAATATATATACAAGTATGGTCTTGTTATTGTGCTGTATTGTTCTATAATTGGTGCAACTTAGCTTGGGTGTCGTTAATTTGTATTATCACTTCATGAAGATGTTGGGCAATGTTGTTGTGGAATGAGGATATGTATTATTGCTGTTAGTTGTTGGTGCTGTATTCTTGTGTTGTGTTTAATTTGGAGGCCATTTTGCTATACCAGAATTATATTGTACACTTTGGTGAAAGGACAAAAGTATTCTAGTTATTTTACCTGTGCTTTCTGAGGTAATGCTTTAAAACTTTCCTGAATTTTTTTTTTTTGGGAACCCCCAAAACCCACCACCAATTGTGCACCCACAAACCTAAAATCCTGGGTCCGCCACTGACACACATATATATTACTAGCTACTATCTTAAAGATGTAAAACCCTAAAATCCCTACTTATAGTGAAAGCTATATTTTGATAAATACTACATGTTTAACAAAGGATAGTATGTTGTCTCTAAATGTTGTAGGTTTATTTGCTATATTTTAGGCAATTTTCTCTTAGAAATTTAAAACAACCAAAGGCAAATCTTTAGGCCACATTTAAGGATCCTAAAATACAAATGATTATTATATTAAACTATGGTTCTTGAATAATCAAAAAGAGCAAAATCATGCTATGAAAATACTTAAGAAATTTTTAAGGATTGATAAGCAATTAAGTCCCCACTTAATAATGGTGTAAACCTTCATGATGAATTATGGTGCATAAAGCTTGAATAAATTAAACACTAAGTCTCCATGGTTAGCTAATAAACACAATTAGGAGTTAATTAAGCTTTGCTAATGACACTTAAGCCTTTATGATGTCATCAAAGTGACATCACAAGGATGACATCACAAGAGCTTATGCTTAATGGTGTAGGGCCAAGATTTAATGTAATCAACACAAAAACTAATCTAAGGGTTTTACAATTAATTTAATAAAGTATAATCCATGTGAAATTTAATCCACCAATAAGAGAAAAGAGTTGAGTGTGTGTGTGTCTAGTATTCAAGAGAGAGAAAGAGAGAGAGAGAGAAAGAAAATTAAAGCAAAATTGATAAAGTTTGAAATCCTAGAGTGAATTGGATAATGGTTTGAAATCAAGAAATATCGATGTACACAATAAAAACTCAAAACAACAAATAAAGTGAGAATTTATACAAATTTAAATAGTTGTGAAGAATTAGGAACCTTGGAGAAAATATAAGGACTTATCTTGAACCCACATAATTTAACCTCAAAAGTAAGCCTAGTAAAGGCTATTTTTGCAAACGTTAAAGAATAAGTTTAGTACAACCAGGGAAATCTAATTAGACCATAAATCTTGATATCCAACTACTAATCAAGATACATACACGAGAATTCAAAAGTATTGGTAATTGATCAAGCAACCAAAAATAGATTTCATTAAAGTAAAATATACTATAATAGAGCACATGTGGGATTTAATTTTGGAAATTAAGATAATTACCTAAATCCAATATAATTGTTTCTAACCAATGGGAGGCATTTGCTCACAAATTGTCTCTTCATAGAAGCACAAATTAATATTAGCCATTGATAAGAAAAGTTGATCCACGGGATAAAATTCATGAGCTTTTGCTATAAATAGAGGCATTGCCTCTCCTCATTCTTCACACCAAATCAACCACCAAGTGGTGATTTCTAAGGAGGAGGAAGGAGTTCAAGAGCTTCAAGAGGTAAGCCTGTCTTTAGTTTTTAATTTCTAGTCTTTAGTTTTTAGAATTCTTAGATAGAAATAGTGTAGATCTTAAATATTCTAGAATAAATTTTATTTACATGTTTTTATGGTCAAAATTGGCTTAGTTTCAAAAAAATGATGAGAGAGGTTATATAGAAAAATTTTTGGAAGGAAATCATCAAAGTAACGAAGTTCGACGAAATTTCATCGGTTTTGAAAATTCTGGAATTAGTGATGAACATGCCAAAATTTCATATTGAAAATATGGTCACGAAATTCTGGAAAAATTCATGGATAAATTAGACATATAGGGCTTTTTAAATATGTCAAGAACATGTTAAAATTATTTCTATACAGTGAGATAAAAATTCTCAAAGTTAAGCTACGTTTTTCTGGAAAAATTCTGGGCAGTGGTTGAATATCATTAAACTGGGAATGAATCACGAATTCTGGGTGAAAACCAATATTTTTTCTCAAAAATAGACATCCTAAGGATTCCAATGAATTTTACGGATCCTCGTTTCGATTTTTCTAGAATTAATTATGATTTTTCAAAGTTAGATAAAAAACTGTCCAGAATTCTGAACCAGCGTTTTTGAAGAATTAAATGTGATAAGTTGAGAGATAATCCTACCAAGGGTAAAAAGGTCATTAGTGATTAGGATATCTGCTAGGAAGTTATTGGAAATTAATAAATATGACATTACCGTTATAGGTTGAACACGATCACAGTCCAAACGTCAACGTACCGACATCACGACTAAGGTACGGACGCGTACTGTAACACTAACTCTGATGCTTATTGTATACTTATATGTGATAGATACTTTCATAAAGACATGGACAGGATGTAAGAACCGGCTGAACCCAAGAGGGGGGGTGAATTGGGTGAAGTATAAAAATTTAGGAACTTTGAAAATCTTTTCGTAACTTACTAAAATCAGTTTATAAAGCAATAATCAGTCATTCAAATATATATGCACATTCAAACATATATGCTGGAAATGTAAGAGATAAGGCAAGAGAATGTGCAAACTGATTTATACTGGTTCGGCCCAATCCTTGACCTACATCCAGTCCCCAAGCTTCACTTGGGATTTTCAATCCACTATCTTCTTTCAACTCGATTACACGTTCGTACAAGAGGTAATCCTCTCACTAGGATTCACTCCCCTTACAAATCGTAATCAACACACCGCTTGATTACACACTCTATACTCGAAGTAATCCTCTCACTAGGATTCACTCCCTTTACAAGTTGTAATCAACACAATGTGTTTCCCACTCAAGATCACCCAATCTTGAGTAACTCTCGATAGATAGAATGATTACAATAAATCTTCTCTCTCGAAGTGAATAAATGAACACTGAAGAATAATACAAATCATCTCACTCTTTAAGCTGTCTAGACATGAAAAACAGAGTGTAAATGATGTAAAAATCAGAGTATCAGCATATTGAAGATGTAAGCTTGTGTCTCTACGTTTTTTGCTTGAATCTGTCTTCTATATATAGGTAGAGATCAATATATGACCGTTGAGAAGATTCAATGACTGTTGGATAAAGAAATATAGCCGTTAGAAACTAGCCGTTAGAACTTTTGCACAGCTTTTGATGTTCTGAACCAAATCTGATATTTTGAAGGTTTGCTTCTAATCCTTCATTTTAATCATCTGAAACTCACTAAAAAAGTGGTTAAACATGTCTATGAACATTAGAGATTAATCATAGGAAGTATTAAGATCAAACAAGAAGGTATTGCAAATTCGTCGATTTGAAATTGAAGTCGCGAAGAAACCTAGAGGTTTTTCTGGAAACCACGGAGGTTTTCGAAACTAGAGAAAAGTCATTTGCTCTCTGTTTGCCCAAACCTGGAGGTTTCTCTCAAAACCTGGAGGTTTCTGTCAAAAGTGGAAATTCCGAGTTTTTGCGCCAAACAGAAACCTGGAGGTTTTTTCACAAACCTGGAGGTTTTGAAAACTTGGAAAATTCTTGGTCAATCTTAAACTCAAGTTTATATGTCCAAGCTCGAGGTGAGAATCCATTGCAAGAAGAATCATCTCCAAACTCATTGCATTATGTCCGTTATGATCTGATGAATGAAGGTTGTTCTTGATCAGCGTTTTTGCAACGTCCTGAGCTGACTGTCAACTTTCGAGGGACATATCTCCTTGGTCTGAACTCCGTTTTGATCCATTCAAGTCTTGAGGGAAATCTCTGTGAGTCTACTTTTATATGCCACCGATTTCAGCTCAATCGGATTTGTAGTTTGTGAGTTACACTCAAAATACCGAAGGTGGGTCTGGACTGTGACGTTGATTCTTGTGGAAACTTGTAAAAATCATAGCTCCTTGATCTGAACTCCTTTAGGCTTGAATTGTATATCAAAATGACGCATTGGGAGTCTAGTTTCATATGCCACTGATTTCACCTCAATCCGATTTCTGGTTTAAGAGATATCATCGAATTACCAGACATCGCCCGTGCTGAACGTGAAGCAGTGAAGCTGAAAAGCTGATGTTGGCTGAAACCTCGAGGTTTTGGCTGAAACCTCGAGGTTTTGGCTGAAACCTTGAGGTTTTGACTGAAACCTCGAGGTTTGCTAGTCCAGAGACACCAGAGACGCTGAAGACACTCAAACCTCGAGGTTTATACTCAAACCTCGAGTTTTCTCATCCTAAACCTCATATTTGCTTGATTTAACTCTGAATTGACTCATTCCAACTTTCATATGATCTTGGAGCCTCCTAGCATCAATATAAGAACTTGAATAATTATATTCTCATTCTATTCAACAAGTTCTTCCTTCTTTAATCTTCCATCTTGATTATTCTTCATAATCCAACTCTTTCTTTCTTCTCTTCTCTTGATCATTCTTTGTCATTCAACTTGGACTCTTCATTCTTAGTAAGTTATACCTTCTTCAATATTTCCTCTTCTTCTTGATTAATCTCTATGATTCAACTTGAACTAATCTACATTAAACATAGTAGTTAGTCAATGTAGGAGATAACTATATTACTCAATATATTACTCAATCTTTTTGCTTTCAATAATGGCATCCATATAAGACATCATCAAAACTTAATCATAACCAACATTCTCCCCCTTTTTGATGATGGCAAATACTATAAGAAAAATATGTATGAATGAGAAAATATATTAGATCCAACATATTTTTCTTGCCATTCTCTCCCCCTTATTTGTCATTAGCAAAAAGTTGAAGTAAAGAGGAAATGTTTAAAGAGAGAAATATGAAACCAGATTAGAAAGAGTCAAAGAGCTGATTTTCTCTCCCCGATTGAAAATGTTTTCATTCTAAATGTGAAGCAATTTGGAATGTTTTTATGAAAACAAATTTGAAAGAATTTGGAGAGGCTTTCAAGACAACTTTCACAATTAAAGCATATAGATACCAAACATGTGCAAAATTTCGACTGAATATAAAAGGATAGAGATTAGAAATGCTCATGTTGGTTTTGCAAATTGATGAACGATCAGTGAAGTCCATTTGCTAGCTTTGAGATCTGTGATATGCTCTGAGTAACCTCTGAGATGAGACTAAAGTACTGGCTTCTTGAGTTGTATCTCATTTGAATGAATATGATCAGTACTTCAGCTTCCATCTTTTTCCTTTTCTTCATATATATATTCTTGTAGGGCATTAAGGAAAGTCCTAGCACATAACATAATCTCCTGCTACAAATTGGAAACATTCTTTCCAAAAGATTTGTTAGTGCAAGCCAAATATCAAAGTATCCCTTTCTATGTGATATTTTTCAAATAAAGATAATGAAAGGAAAATATGAGATATTTACAAATGTTAACTCATCATCAAAACTAATAAAAGATAGTGAATGCAGATGAGTATGCTTAAAAGGGTTTTCTTCAAATAAGAGAGATGAACTTTTATAAAAACACATGTGAATGTAAAGCTCCCCCTTAATGAATGTATGACTAAAATGTGAAACTCCCTTTCATGATACCAAATAATAATGTGACACCAAATGTTATGAGATCTAGAGTTCCTCCAACTCCAATGGACATAACATGGTATCTCGTAATTAAGAACTTTCAAGTTCACATGGATGGACTTGAAATTGGTATGAAGAAATCACTTATGCCTTTTATGATGATAAAAGAGTTTTAAAGCATAAGGATCATTTTAAATAAATGATTATGCTCAGGCTAAGATTCATGAAATAAAATGAAATGAATACAACCAAGTTAGCCTAGCATGATTATGATATATGCATAATACAATACCTCACTCAAGTAATATCGTAATCACTTGAGTCATAAATCCTTTGCACATTGATATGATCAATATTGAGGATCTCTAGATGTGAATGAGCTTCGTGAGGATGAGTCTCTATAACCATTTGCTCTTAATGCATCTTAGAAGCGTAAATCCCAAATGAGCTTTGAATAGGATCTCAAAATTAGTTTCGCTCATAGCTTCTCATCAAGCGAGTATGCTCCTTATCATCTTGATATAGGCCTCTTGCTAGTGATGGGATGTCACTCAAGTGATGTCACAGAATTTGCTGACATAGGCACTGAAATGGTCTATTCTGTTTTCCTATGTTCTTTGTATTCGACAACCGAACACTTTGGTCAAATCCTCCAAAAAATATATGTTCTTTGGTACTCAATGATCCTTGAGTCCACACAAGATTAGACATGACAACTTTTATGCTCTTATAAGATTAAATCATATTATATTTAAGCAAAAAGTACAATAAGCCAATAAAAGACCAAAATATAATTTTACCCAATCAAATAAGTCCAAACCAATGAATCGAAAAGGGTAATAATTAAATGATATCAAGAATGTTATTTCTCGATGACAATTTATAAATACACTTTATGCAGAAAGGATGTCATTGATAAAATGTATTTAAGATTGATCAATGGGCATAGAAAATCTTATCCATAGATAAGCATTTATCAACTGACAGTTCATGAATGAGATTAGATTTTTCAATAATGATAATGAACTATGCAAATAGTTTCAAATCTCAAATGTTCTTTCAAAAATGTGATAATGCATTATGAAATCAAAATTTTTGATGGATGAAAGATTCATTTTTGAAACATGTTTGAAAACAATGCTCATTATAAACATGGTGGAAGTTAATCAGTCAGAATGAGTCAGAATGCTTCAGATTTTAGAGAACATGTTGAACATTGAAGTTAACATGTTGAAGAATTTTCTGAAAAGCCAAAGTCATGAAAGTAAAGCATTATCAAGACATGCTTAGCACAACATATATAAGCTTAATGACTTTGCTATTGACAAAGAGATAATCTTGCCTTAGAGAGTAGAGTCTTGAAAATATAAGAACATTCAAGGCAAGAGTATGAATATGCAGAGATAGTTACTCGAATATAGATGAACACAAATGCTTGATGTATTTGAGTAACACAAGGAATACTAGGATTCATGGACGATGAAGTACAAACTCTTTAATCCAAATGATTAGAGTTCCATAATATTATCCTAGTAAGTTATTCCATATAATGGTTAATGCACTAAAATTTAATGCATTAATGAACATTCATAATTCTTGGAGTAACTTGACCAAATAAGAATTTATCCAATAAGCATGAGATTTTCACAAATTGAATTCTCTTATTGAGATAAACTTGAAACTCATATGTGATTAACTTGTTAGACATAAGGTCCAACTAGTTACATAATGAAACTAAAGAGTTCAAGCAAAAATATTTAATTCCAAAATCAATGTGTGAATGATAGGGAAAACTCAATTGGACAAATTTGAAGCATATCCAACATTCAATATACAATATTAACTTCCAATTTGAAACATTATTT
The DNA here is from genome assembly GCA_019022655.1 of Acacia acuminata. NCBI lineage: Eukaryota > Viridiplantae > Streptophyta > Magnoliopsida > Fabales > Fabaceae > Acacia > Acacia acuminata. The sequence continues at coordinate 937,056 of JAFJYI010000045.1, forward strand.
GAATGCAATCAAAGTATGGATATGTTTTCAAAGCATTTGTATGCATTTTCTCAAAAACAATGTGAGTTGAAATCCAAACAAATTTTACACTTGTGCATTTCAAAAACATGAACTTAGAAAGTTATGCACAAATTCATTTATGGTCCATTTAGCAATCTGAAAACATTTTGAAAAATATAAATGATTGATTGCTAAAGGAATGCAATGATGGACAAGTATCCATTACCCAAAAGTGAATTTCATATAATCAAAATATGGGGTAAGGATTAGATATCACCGTAATTCCTCTTGTCCTCGTAGAAGCTTGCTTGGTTGAGATGGATTGTTGTAGATAACTCCTTTTTCCGGGTTCACCATCAACATTAAGCATAGCTTGTTTATCTTTCTCAAGACTAGGATTATTTCTCTATGTTAAATTCTTGAGAAGCTTCCTTTGATCCTACAAAACTGTATAAATTTGTCTTTCTTGGTATCCAACCTTGGATCCACTCATCATTAGCTTGTAGGAACCAAAATTCACATGCTCTTATACATATAATTAATTCAGAACAGCTGAGCAAAGTGAATTAAACATGAGTTTATGCATAAAAGAAATACTTTCTTTTCAAATCATCATGTATGCATAAAGAGTTAAACCTATTGAACATTGCAATCTCTTTCAAAAATAGATCGGATGTGAGAACCTAGTTTTTAAAGAAAATAGTTGCAATGCTCATTCCTAAGGCTACAAGGTATAAAACCTCAAAGAAAATTTCAGATGATAGCATAGGAGGTTTTACCATTGTATACCTTTGAGTTAGGTATTTGGAGGATTGACTTTGCTTACCCATTGCCTCTTCCTATCATATTGACTCTTCATATGTCTTTCAATGGATGTCTCGCAAAGCTCTCTCGAAGATATAGACTTCCAAAGTCTTCTATTTGAAACTTGAGAGATTCTCCTCTTCTTGTTCTCCTCAAGATAGATGAATGGTACTCTATGGTAATTTGTTCTTGAGGTAGATGACACTCTTCTTGCTTGTATGCATTGCTTTTCATGATTTGACCTTCTAGTTCAAAGAATAGGTGCCCCAAGAATTCTCCCGTTTGATATAGATGCTATGATCTTCTTCATTGGAGCATGAGAAACTCTTGGCTTCTTTTTCATCTTTCTCGTACCTTTATGTCCATTGATTTTCAAATCATCCGTAAACATAAAGCACTATATGGACATTTTGGTACCCACTTATACTTGGGTCCTTGACTGTTAGCATTGGACCTTGATTGTCCTTTAGGAACCCAAACAAATTCATTTCTCACATTAGAATTTCTCCTAATATAGCATGTATGAGAAATATGCCCAGATTTTCCACAATAATTGCAAATAATAGAATGATGCTTATTATAAATACTTTTGTAAGTATTGTGTTGGTCATGAGAGTAAAACTTCAAATAATTTTCATTTGAACATTCATTCTTCCCAATAGATTTTCCAACATTATTTTTCGAAACATTCTTGCTTTTCAAACTAGAATCAATGATTGGTTGAAAAATAATTTTATGCAATTGCTGAAAATCATTTTTATTAACTACACAAGAAGAATTGGAATTGTTTACCACATATGTATCTTGAGCTCCAGATAATGATTGATCATAATCGTCCGTGAGCTCTTCTTGGGAATCCTCTTCCTCTTGTTCTTTTGTGTCGACTGGATCATGGAAGTATCCAATGATTTCTCCTTCTTCATTCTCCACTTCCAATTGTTCATCAATTGTGGATATGCAGCTTATAGTTTTAGATGAACTGTCAACACTTTCAACTTCCACATATTTGTTAGAAGCATATATAGAATCAAGAGTATCCCATATTTCTTTAGCATTAGAGCAAAACTTGATTTTCTCAAAATCATTTTCGGTTAAAGCATCATGAAGAATTTTCATTGCTCTATTGTTCAAAGAAAACATTTTCTTTTCTTTTTCTGTCCAATCCTTTCTTGGTTTGAAATCAAAAATGTTTGTAAAAACATTCCACATATGAAAATCAGTTGCTTTGATAAAACTAGTCATTCTAGCTTTCCAAAACCAAAAATCAATATCTTTGAAAAACGGTGGAATTGTATAATCGAAACCTTCTAAAAATGATGAACACCCAAAATCAGCCATTGAAACTCTTGAGACGGTTAAGTCCTTTAAACAAGAGACCGCTCCGATACCAAATGTAAGAATTTGAACCCAAGAGGGGGGTGAATTGGGTGAAGTATAAAAATTTAGGAACTTTGAAAATCTTTTCGTAACTTACTAAAATCAGTTTATAAAGCAATAATCAGTCATTCAAATATATATGCACATTCAAACATATATGCCGGAAATGTAAGAGATAAGGCAAGAGAATGTGCAAACCGATTTATACCTTGGTTCGGCCCAATCCTTGACCTACATCCAGTCCCCAAGCTTCACTTGGGATTTTCAATCCACTATCTTCTTTCAACTCGATTACACGTTCGTACAAGAGGTAATCCTCTCACTAGGATTCACTCCCCTTACAACTGTAATCAACACACCGCTTGATTACACACTCTGTACTCGAAGTAATCCTCTCACTAGGATTCACTCCCCTTTACAAGTTGTAATCAACACAATGTGTTTCCCACTCAAGATCACCCAATCTTGAGTAACTCTCAGATAGATAGAATGATTACAATAAATCTTCTCTCTCAGAAGTGAATAAATGAACACTGAAGAATAATACAAATCATCTCACTCTTTAAGTTGTCTAGACATGAAAAAAGAGTGTAAATGATGTAAAAATCGAGTATCAAGCATATTGAAGATGTAAGCTTGTATCTCTACGTTTTTTGCTTGAATCTGTCTTCTATATATAGGTAGAGATCAATATATGACCGTTGAGAAGATTCAATGACGTTGGATAAAGAAATATAGCCGTTAGAAACTAGCCGTTAGAACTTTTGCACTGACTTTTGATGTTCTGAACCAAATCTGATATTTTGAAGGTTTGCTTCTAATCCTTCATTTTAATCATCTGAAACTCACTAAAAAAGTGGTTAAACATGTCTATGAACATTAGAGATTAATCATAGGAAGTATTAAGATCAAACAAGAAGGTATTGCAAATTCGTCAGATTTGAAATTCTGAAGTCGCGAAGAAACCTAGAGGTTTTTCTGGAAACCTGGAGGTTTTCGAAACTAGAGAAAAGTCATTTGCTCTCTGTTTGCCCAAACAGGTTTCGGAGGTTTCTCTCAAAACCTGGAGGTTTCGTCAAAAGTGGAAATTCCGAGTTTTTTTGCGCCAAACGAAACTCCGGAGGTTTTTTCACAAACCTGGAGGTTTTGAAAACTTGGAAAATTCTTGGTCAATCTTAAACTCAAGTTTATATGTCCAAGCTCGAGGTGAGAATCCATTGCAAGAAGAATCATCTCCAAACTCATTGCATTATGTCCGTTATGATCGATGAATGAAGGTTGTTCTTGATCAGCGTTTTTGCAACGTCCTGAGCTGACTGTCAACTTTCGAGGGACATATCTCCTTGGTCTGAACTCCGTTTTGATCCATTCAAGTCTTGAGGGAAATCTCTGTGAGTCTACTTTTATATGCCACCGATTTCAGCTCAATCGGATTTGTAGTTTGTGAGTTACACTCAAAATACCGAAGGTGGGTCTGGACTGTGACGTTGATTCTTGTGGAAACTTGTAAAAATCATAGCTCCTTGATCTGAACTCCTTTAGGCTTGAATTGTATATCAAAATGACGCATTGGGAGTCTAGTTTCATATGCCACTGATTTCACCTCAATCCGATTTCTGGTTTAAGAGATATCATCGAATTACCAGACATCGCCCGTGCTGAACGTGAAGCAGTGAAGCTGAAAAGCTGATGTTGGCTGAAACCTCGAGGTTTTGGCTGAAACCTCGAGGTTTTGGCTGAAACCTTGAGGTTTTGACTGAAACCTCGAGGTTTGCTAGTCCGAGACACCAGAGACGCTGAAGACACTCAAACCTCGAGGTTTATACTCAAACCTCGAGTTTTCTCATCCTAAACCTCATATTTGCTTGATTTAACTCGAATTGACTCATTCCAACTTTCATATGATCTTGGAGCCTCCTAGCATCAATATAAGAACTTGAATAATTATATTCTCATTCTATTCAACAAGTTCTTCCTTCTTTAATCTTCCATCTTGATTATTCTTCATAATCCAACTCTTTCTTTCTTCTCTTCTCTTGATCATTCTTTGTCATTCAACTTGGACTCTTCATTCTTAGTAAGTTATACCTTCTTCAATATTTCCTCTTCTTCTTGATTAATCTCTATGATTCAACTTGAACTAATCTACATTAAACATAGTAGTTAGTCAATGTAGGAGATAACTATATTACTCAATATATTACTCAATCTTTTTGCTTTCAATAATGGCATCCATATAAGACATCATCAAAACTTAATCATAACCAACACAGGACTCTGTCTCGGGTCATGCACCGTGACTAAGTTTATGGGGCTTAGATCACTACCTATACATTCAGCTTTATATACGGGTTATAGTCTTGATAATGCCGTAAGATTGTTTTCCTAGCGCTGAGGACACGAGCAGCTGTCGTGGCACTGGTTAGTGCAAACGTAGGTGACTGTGCATGTGCTGTGTGCTATGTACTGTTGATATGTTAATCTTACATCTGCTGTGTGCTTATGTATTGATTACTGTTGTAATGTCATGAATATCTGTCATCCATATACTGTATTATTTGAGCATGAGGTTAATCATTACCTGAGGTCCAATGGGCATTGGACCTCAGCTCTTACTGTAACATCCCAATTTTTGAAATCGTTTTCACGGTATCTTGATCAGAGTAGAGCATCGGAAGTAAATAATATTTGAAAAGTAACTGATAAATATTCACTGTAATGTATGTGCTTTTAACAGCGTTACAATTTTTTTTTAAATGTCGATATCGTAAAGTATATGTCAATAGGACTTTCTCAAGTACCGGTTCCTACATCCGTCGCTTACCCTTGTCTTTGATCCCGTTTACTCCGGATCCCGAAGCTATGGTAAGAGCCGAGGTTCAATGCCCATTGAACCTCGTGTAACGGTTAACCTCATGTTCATGTACAGTTATGTATGACAGTTATCTCATGACATCACAGCTATATTCACATATAAAAAGCAATAACAACACGCCACCGCATATGAATGTTATTACGGTATGCACTATTCACCGGTGCCACGGTGTACATCCGTGTCCTCGCCGCTAGGAAAACTCAACGGCGTTATCATGACTATAACCCATATAAAGCTGTATGTGTATGAACAATTCTTTTAAAAACAGAGTCACAGTTTATGAACATATCTATCACATATAGGTATACAGTAAACATCAGAATTAGTGTTACAGTACGCGTCCGTACCTTCGTCGGTGTTGTCGATACGTTGACGGTCGGGCTGTGATCACGCGTATCCTATAATGGTAATATCGTATTTATTAATTTACAAATAATATCCTACGGGATATCCTGGCCACTAATGACTATTTTGCCCTTGCAACATTTATTTTCCACTTTGTTTCCTCAAAATTCATAGAACAACGCTGGTACAAATCTGGGTAGCATTTTGTCTAACTTTGAAAAATCATAATTAATTCTACAAAAATCGAAACAAGGATCCGTAAAATTCCTTGGAATCCTTATGATGTCTATTTTAAATTAAAAATAATCAATCTTGCCCAGATTACACGAATCATTCCCAGTTTTAAAGTTTTGAGCCTCTGCCCAGAAATTTTCTAGAAATTCGTAGCCCAACTTTGAGAAATTTTATCTCCTTGTACAAAACTCATTTTGACATGTTCTTGACATATTTAAAAATACCTATATGTCTATTTTAAACATGAATTTTCTCAGAATATTTTAACCATATTTTCAATATGAAATTCTGGCGTTTTCATCACTGCCTCCAGAAATTCCGAAACCGATGAAATTTCGCTAGAACTTCGTTACTTTGATGATTTTCTTCCAGAAATTTTGCTATATGACCTTCCTCATTGTTTTTTGGAAATAAAGCCAATTTTGACCATAAAAACATGTAAATAAAATTATCCTAGCATATTTAGGATCTAAGCTACTTCTATCTAAGAATTTAAGAACTAAAACTCAAAGAACTTAAAGCTAGAGCTAGAAAACTTGCCAAAAACTTTGCTCCTCCTTTCTTCAAGGCTCTCACTCTCACTTTCTATCTATATTTCAGATGTTGCTTTGTGAATTGGTGAGGAATTATGAAGACCCCAACCCCCTATTTATAGTAAAATTCCATGACACTATTCACACCTTTTCATCTTGGATATACACCCTTGGATTTAAGTTAATTGGAAGCACAAATCCTAGCCCTCCAAGCTCTCAAATCTGACCCCCCCTCTCTCTCCTTAATCCTCTTCCATTTCCATTAATTGCTCTATCCCAAGTACCATATCCCCTTCCAAAGATTTATCCCATGTGTTCTAACTTAGTGCACAAGCCAACAAGTTGCTTCTTCTATTTTTTGTGTGTTGCACTCCACTAGATAAAAATTCATTTGAGGATCTTAATGAAGTTTGATAGCGACTTCGGCAAGTGCACCGGTCGTTATAAGTAATAAAGTAGTGAGAAAAAGATCGTCCCACGAGGAATAGTACTCCAATCACTAATTTGCTATTTTCGCTTTAGTTGGATGAATGAGTAATAGAGGTGAGTTTTAACCAAACAAAATTTAAAGAATTAAATAAAGAACAAGAATCCAAAATCAAGAATTCCAAGAACAATTGAGAGAAAAGATGAGTAATCCAAAATTAAGACCTTCAAGAACAACGAGAGAAAATATGAGTAATTAAGAAAACCGCGGTAGGGATGAGAATCCCCCATGTTCCTCTAATAATTTGAATTGAATCCCTAATTGATTATTATTCCCTTGATTGACGATCAATTCTCTAAAGTTAGACTAAGTCCCAATGTCTTGATGCTACCTTAGTCCGTTATCTTTGAAAACAACCTAATGTCTTAGTATTGTTTGGAAAGATAATATTTTTAAACCGAGAATTATGAGATCGCATAAACTTGTAAGCCTATGTCTAGGTCATGCAACTCTATGATGAATTAACGGGTCTAGTTAAATGCACCAACATCTCTATTGTCATACATTAACCTAAGAACAATCTAAAAGGTGATCAATCTTCAAGAAAGCTTTAAGCAAAGATAATTCATTCAATCAAGAAAAATAAAGATCAATAAAGAATTCAAACAAATATTTTAAATTCGCATAGGGTTCATCCTCGCCCTAACTACAAAAGAAAACTAGCCAAGCATGGCTAGGTTAACAAAATAATAAAAAAAAATGGAAATCAAACTCGTTCTTGGTGCGTTTTTCGCTCTCTCGATGCGTGCCTTGCCTTCTTCCTCAATTGCAATTCGTTTTCCTCCCGTGCGTGCTTGATCGCAAAAACTTTGCGCTGAATTGCGATGCTTTGTTCTTCTCTTCAATTCCGTGTGTCTGTGCTAATACGTGGTGTTCCAATATTTAATGGATCCACTTTTGCTTTTCTTTCCCGCGTGGGTCCCACGGCATCATTCCAATTTAAAAGATTGGATATATCCAATCTGATCATCCTTTGGCCATTATTCACGTTTGCAACCTTTTAGCATATTATATTATTTAATATAATATGTCATATCCTTTTAATTGTAGCCTTGCCCAATAATGTTGCGCCCTTCCTATATTTTCTCCTCTTTTTAGATCAGATAATATCTCCTACAAAATAAAATAGGATATCAATAGATTTTCTCGTTATAATATTCTTTTTATCCTATATTTAATTAAAAGATAGATAAGTACATAAAGATAATTAAATAAGTACAAAATATTAATAAATTCAATTCAATATATCCCAAAATCTATACTTATTTAATTATAAAATATTTACTTATCAATAGGTTTTCATTTGCTTATGTCTTAAATTATTTCCATGGATTAATCTAATTACTTTATGCCTAATTTCCCTATTGGCTAATACCTTGACTTTTCTCTCTCTCTTCATACTACACACACACACATGCACAACAATTGTACATACACATGCACAACCCTTCATCTTTCTCTTTCATTATCCTCTTCCAATATTTTTAAGAGGCTTTATGACAAAGGACTCTTATCCTCTTCCATTTGCTTTCTTCTTTTGTTGACTTAATTTCCCCATGTGTTTGCTAAATAATATCTAGATATTATGAGCTTAAATTCCTCCCATTGGCTCTTTTATTTTCACATGGATTAAGCTTCCTAATTATTTAAGCCCTTAGATTAGCTTTATGAGGTTAATTCTTGGCCCTTAGATCATAGTTGAAATTGTTGACTTTTCAAAGCTTGATTAAAATTTAATTAACATCTTAATTAGAAGCTTAATTGTCTCTTGATTATTGCATTATTGGTGTTTAGAGTAGTTTATGACCATTGGTAATCCATCTTATGCTAATCTCAATCCCTTATTGGTCTTTGATTTCTTATTTAGCTTAATTCACCTCGAATTGATGACTATTAATATTAATTGTAAATAATTATCCAAATGTTCTGTAGTGTAAATTTAATTACTCATTAATTGTTATTGATTTCTCCAAATTTGTTTAAGTATTTTCATGACACTTTCTTGCTCTTTTTGATTCTACATGAACCATAGTTTAATATGGTATTTATTGTATTTTATGATATTTTATGATGCCTAATAAAATTGAGAAAGTTAAATCATTGGTCACCCTAATTCTAAAGAAAATTTACCTAGAAAATAGAATAAACACATCTCAAAATTTGAGACCATATATTCACCTATTTTAATAGGTTTTATTTATCAAAATATAGTGGTTATGCTAAATGTGATTTTTAGGGTATTACGCTTACTATAGCATCAGGATCTAGGGGATCGACGGCAGCCGACAAGGGCAAGCAGCCCGCTTGAGGACTTGGCAGGAGTTTCTTTTTGTTTTTGAACTGTATAATATTATGGGGATGAATGTACCATTACTATATCCAACCATGGTTAACTTTTTGTAATACACTCATCACTACTCACTCCTTTGGAATTACTCGATGCACCACTCGATTAAATGATATTATTCTGCTTTCGAAAAATGGGGTATTACAAAAGAAAACCAAGTTATTTGTGATTTCTTATTCTTAGACTTTTAGAACAACAAAGTCTTCGTTTGGAATAGCCGTAACATAAGTGACTTATGTCTAGATGACTTTTGTAAACAAAAGATAGGATAGAAGTTAGATTGTAGATGTGATTTGTATTTGACATAGCGGTGGCAGAAATGACTTTTTTCCAAATTGGCTTTTGTTTGGAAGATTATTTGAGATCGAAAATGACATGAATCTTATTGAATACTACATATATATATATATATATATATATATATATATATTAGTAGTATATATTGTGATAATTGAATATAAAAAATTAAATTTAAATTTGATAAAAAAAATTAAATTATTATTAAAAAAAATACAAAACTCTATAGTACTTAATTAAATATATTCTAATGGATAAATTAGAATGCATACAAATATATATTTAATAATACATTACTTATTACATCACCCATCTCTAATATTTTTCTCCAAAACTAAAAAAAGTCGTGTCAAAAGCTAAAAAAGGTGGCTTCTGAAAAAAATTCATTTTTTTAGAAGCTCATCACCCACTAATTTAAAGCTACTCCAAACGCCTATTTTTCCGTTGTTGGGCTTTTACTCATTTCCACTGTTTTTTTTTTTTTAAAAAAAAAAAAAAAAACTTGTGCAGGCCTGCTGTACAAAATAAGCGACAATATATAAATCCTTTTATATTTTAGGATAATTAAATCAACTAACAACACTTGAAGTTATTATCTTTTTTTTTTTTTTTTTTTGATATATAAATTTTAGGAGAGGGTTGGGCTCACCCACGGTTGAGGTAGGCGGCTTGGAGCCAGGTCCACAGCATATCGGGCCGAAGAATACACATGCCTCTATATCCACCCAAAGATTTCCACTGCTTCATAGACCCTTAGATGCCTCCCCCGCCTTGACCACACTCGTTAGATCGAACCCCTCCCTTTGGGTGAGAAAGTCCGACTCCTTTGCCAGTTGAACCCAAAGACGAGGGGTAAGTTATTATCTTTTAATTTATAATCAAGTTACAATAATTTCTAAAGCATATTTAGCTACACAAACTTAATGTTTCCTCGACTAAAACGTAAAGCCAACCAGCTACAATATAGAACATATACTCGCTCTCGTTTTATACGAGGCTTTCTTTGTAGTTCGATATCTTTATTAAATGGGCCTAAGAATGTGAGAAATACAAAAGAAGAAAATGACAAGATAAAACTAGTAGTTATTGAATTTGTAATCACCACTTACTAATGGAAATTTTGTTTTGAATAACGTTTTAGTTATAGATAAAATTATGTTATGCCACTCTTTATTGTTAAAACTCTAATTGTGTCAATGGTTAGAGTTTGAGTTTCTAGTGATGCTCGTTATATAAATATTAAGAATCTTTACTAAAACCTAAAAATAATAATAGAATATATGATGTTTAGATAAAAATTTTAAATTTTAAACTATTATATGTAAACATAGACAATATAGAGTTTTAGAAAATTAGGTCTGTATTATTCATATCCTAATAATTGGTTAGGATGTTTATTCAAACAAAATTTTGTTAGATAATCTTACAATTTTCTTATAGGCCGTCAGAGCTCTAGTCCCTGGTTGTCGTTGCCAAAGCTCCGGTCGAGGAGGTCACCAAAGCTCGGTGATGGCCGTCGTAGCTGGTCATAGGCGTCAAAGCTTTGGTAGCCAGCTAGGGGGTATAGGATTATTTATTTAAATGACAATTAAGGTAGTTAAGTAATTTCTCAAATTTTGCAACACTTCAAAATTCCAAATCAATCTCTTTAAAATTATTAAAATTCAACATATTTATTTATCTTTTAGTAATTTTTATGGTATTTTCTATCTTTTTCCCAATAAATATATATATAGTGTGTGTATATATGTATATGTATATACATACATACATATATATATATATGTGTGTGTGTGTGTGTATACTTGTGTGTGTATATATATATGTATGTATATATAGATATATATATATATATATGTGTGTGTGTGTGTGTGTATGTATATTCATATTCAATCGGACTTGACCCTTTTGATGTCCTTATCGTTTCAAATATGTCAAGTAATGGCATGCAATTTTGGTGGAAAATATTATAGAAAATTTCAATAATCCACAAGTAAATGACTGAGACTATTCAACATTGCAAAACGTTGACATTGTTGATTCTCATGTTATATCTACATTGTAGAAATTTGAATAAATAATTTTGTCCCCAATCTTATTAAAATTATTAAATATAAAGCATAAAATGGCATGATTTTATTTTTATTTTTTTATCTCCCAAAGGATTATCAACATAAACTATAAAAAGATAATGAGACATACGTACGCATATTAAATCATAAATGAAGAATAGATTTCTAATTTCTCAGATATCGTGCTATGCATCGGACCAACATACCTAGCTTTCTTTTTCAATATTCTATCTAGACATATAATTGCATCTTTATTTTTAATAGTTTCAAAAGTATAATTATTTTATAAAATTATACCACACTCGTATTCTTTTCATTAGAGAAATTACAATGAATGTAATATGAATAATATACATAATTGGAATAAATTGTGGACGAGAGAAATTTAAGAAATTATAAGCAAACAAACGTGATTAATATTCTTATCATGTTCAGTTACAAATTTTATTAGATAAAGCTCTTAGTTTATTAACCAACACAATTCTTATTAATTATGCTCAGTTACAAATTTTCAATAAAAAAGGTGATTCAATTGCAAAACCAACTAAATGGTTCCTATATTTGAAAATCAGTCATATTATTGACAACTTATACATAATCTTATACTGTATTGGTATTTATATCGTATTAGTATTAATACATATTGGTATTTATATTTATATTACTTGAAAGTTAAATAATTCAGATGGCTAATCATTTCTAATTTTCTTTTGGTCTGTGAAAAAGTTTTCCTGTACTCCAACTACCACCGAAGGTTCAAGAGTTTTCTTTCATATACAATCATACTAATTATCGAATGAATTTTTCTCTAAGAATTATTCATATATTAAAATACTTGTCTTACCAAAAGATAAACGAGTGCGTTTGGATTCAGCGTTCGTTCATAGGGTGTATGTGTAAATAAAGCCCAGTGGAAATCACAGTGTAAAAAAAGGTAGGTGTTTGTGGTAGCTTTTATCTCACTGGGCTTCTGAAAAAAAAAAAAAAAAAAAAATGCCCCAATTAGGTGGACACTCATTTGAAGAGCGTTATGCCATTGGAAAAGCTAAGACCAGCACTAGGTCTGTCGTGTCTTATCCAAAAGCGAGCTGAACACACATCACATGGTGGGCCCCATAACTTGTGGACTTCCTCATTCATATAAAAATAAATTAAAATTTGAATGCTTTACATTTAAAACATGAACAGCAATTTATGGAGGAAAAAAAAAATTGGCCATCCAGTAAGATTTTCAAATACGTAGTTTATTAATTTTTAAAAAAATTTAAATTCTTATCTTTAATTATCGCAATGTATACAATCAATCTAAAAAATAAATCACTTCTCCAACTGCTAACCCAAACAAAATTGTTCGGTGTACCCAATAGCATGCGAGCGTCGGCAGAAGAAGCTCAGCCTTTCTAGCAGCGTTCACATCTCCTTTCCTGCCCAGTGTTCAGAGTTGGTCCTCTTCTGCCAAAATTAAATTCTTCTTTGAATGGGAAATAAATTCCCAATGTTCACAACTCCTTTCCTACCATACGAATATTTTTATATTTAATTAAGACTGAATTAATTTATTTTTAATTAATTTAAATATTTTTTTATCCATTAAATATATTAATTAAGGACTTTATTATGAATATTGGCTTGATGGTGAGAGTGTTTTGCTTTCACTTCCCAAATCACTAGTTCGAATTGGCAGTCTCACACACACAAGCAGGAATACGAATGTTGAGTAATGGGGCATTTATTCTACAGCTGCTCATTGATGATGACTTGACGCTACTTCGCAAAGACCCTTTTATTTGTTTGTTGCTATTGACGGACTCATAATTGATTTATTGGTACCTGATAATTCTATGGCATGGATGCAAATAAGTAAAGTGGTTTCTTCCGACAAAGACTTATTGGTTAAATACAAGTATGTAATTACTGTTGTTGTGAGGTTCTGGAAGGGGTTCTGCATAAATTAATGTTTACAGTATGCTAGTATGCTGCTTTTAGAATGTTTTGGTATGAAATAATTATGAATGAAGGATTCTTGTGTAGTCTTAAGGGCATTAAAGTTTGCGGGTCGTCCATTTTTTGTTGCCTGAATGACTTTTCTTTACGGTATCTTGCTTATTGTATTACTAAAAACTTGATGGAGAATATGTGTTGCCTTCAAATTTTCTGTCCTTTTTTTTTTTTTTTTTTTTTTTTTTTTGGTTGCCCATCCGGTATCCAGAGTTTCGCCTGACTAATCCGAATCCGACCCGGGTCACGCACCTGGCTATAGTGGGTGAGTCTCCCGGCGGAGCTTTTCTGCATTTACAAGGCTCGAACCCGAGACCTTGCTTAAGCGACACAAGCCGCTTACCACTTGTGCCAACCCCATTGGTCAAAGTTTCTATCCTCTATTAACTCAAAGGATAGAATTAAGGGTGAAGGAGCGATTTTGCCAACCAACTATTAGACCAGGAGCGGTTTTGCCAAATAACTTTTAATGAGACCAAAAAGGCCAAAAAACAATTGAATTCCTAAAAAAACTACAACACCGTCAGATCCACACTAACTCTGTTTACACCTGGCATTCAAAGTCCAGCTGGTCCCTTATATTTTTTTGGTCAATCTAGGTGGCTTTTTTGTTTTTTTGATGAAGAATCTATAGCTTCACCGTCAGAAGTTTCTTCTTCATCGAGGAACAAATCATCGGTCCTCCTAAACGCCGCGTACAACACCAAGGTGGCCTTCGCAGACGGTTCTCGTCCTTGTCCTCAAGATCCAGGCCACCTCTGCTGCATCCTCCTGGTCATTTCCCAGATCCAAGTCCCTCTCATCGATGGGAGACTACATTGGCACCTTGCTCGGGAAATGGTGGGATTGGGGCTCGCTTGGCTCCTCTCGTAGAAAACCCTTTTCGCTAGGGATCTCGAAATGAACGACCAGGAAACCAAGGTTCTTGGATCCCACGACAAGGGCAATGGAGGCATGTTTTCCTTAAGGTCCGATCGAGATTAGAAAGCTCCTTGGCTCTGATCAAATGACTCTTCCCCAGACCATCATAGGCAAAGTAAAAAAGGGTCTGGAGTTGTACTTGTGGTTAGCAACCTCAACTTGAAGTCGGCTAAGGGTCTCTACAAATAAGTCAGCGAAGTTCAGTTGCCTCTCGCGTCGCCCCATCGAGCATCCACATCCCACTTCTCCGAGTTGCCAGTCGTGATAAGGTATCCAAATGGACGTAGAAACTAACGGCAAAACCGTTTCTCAGGTCGACGACGACGGCAAGCCCAATGTAACCTGGTTCTTCCTCTTTCTCTATTCAGATCCATTCGTCTCTTTGCTCTATCTATCTATGTTCTTTTATGAGACCGCCCGCATATTTTCTCTTTAAATGATAGCGATGATGGATTATTTAAATGATTTGGAAATCAAAGTATCTTGGTCAATGCCCGGTGATTCTTTTGTTCGTTATTCATGTATCTTGCACCTTCTTTGATTTGATTCTTTTGTTCTCTGTTAGTCATAAGGCATTGGGTTAAAGCTCGTTTTTTCTGTGCTTGATAAAAAATTGGGATTCATCAAAAAAAAAAAAAAAAAAACCAAAAAAGCCACCTGGGCATTGACCAAAAAACATAAAGGACCAGCTGGATTTCATAGTGCCACGTGGCATTCAATCCAGACGGTGTTAAGTGAGATCTAACGGTGTTGTAGTTTTTTTTAAGAATTCAATTGTTTTTTGGCCTTTTTGGTCTCATTAAAAGCTATTTGGCAAAACCGCTCCTGGCTACTAATAGTTGGTTGGCAAAATTGCTCCTTCACCCTAGAATTAATCTCATCTTTTTAGTTCTGTTTTTATGTGCGGTCATTGTTGACCTTTGGTCTTTTAGTTTGCTTTCAACAATAGTAAGCCATTTTCCACTAAGGTCAGATACATCGATTGTGTGCCATCATTGTGCCCTGTCAGCAACTAGCTATTTAGAAAAATCCCTCTATCCATAGTTTTGACATACAAACAATTTGTTATTATGTCTCACTAGATTTGCAGCTGCCTTTAGCAAGATAATATAAATTTTAGTGTTTGGCTGCCTTTGGTGATGGGGAGTTAGGTGGATCCAGTAAAGGAGGGCCAAATAGTGGATGGCAGTTTGTATTTTTTCTACGCTGTAATATTACTGTATTTTTTCTTGAACTATCTGATGGCAGTTTGTGTCTGCTACTTTTTGCAGCATGGAGCTGGTTTGGTTTCATCATTTTAAGGGTATTCTCGAAAAATTATGAGCAAGGTTACTTTGTGTTTTTCTTGGTTAAGCTGAGTTGATTATGCAAGATCTTAAATCTTGTTCTGCTAATATTTACTTTGAGATTCACTTTATCTTTCTCCTGGGTCGATTCATAGCTATTCAATCCGCAAGAGTCAGTATGATCCATTAGAACCACTTGTTTGTCTTTATATTTCTCGGTAAGTATGTAATTTTTTGTCCCATTAGGTCTCAAGTGATCATTCTTTTGTCTCCTCGCATTAACCAAGTTTTGCCGTGGAAATAGAAGAACACTTTTTTGATGGCTGAAGGTTAAAACCAAAGGCAAGGGATAAGAAACAGAGATAGAAGGGAATGAATTATTTCTATGCATATTGGCCTGCGAGCATTCAATTATTTATACAGAAACTCAAGCATGATCAATCATTATTGATTTGAGTCCAACTGTACAACTAACTGATTGTTTGCTGGATAACCAACTTTTATAATCCCGAAGTTGGCCATTCATTTCTTCCCTTGACACAGCTCTCATGGCGTTTCTTACTTCCGTGCACCATCTTTTGGCCAGTTTTATTATATTTTTTGTAGTACGTGATGAGATCTCAAGTAAACTTAGAAGCCAAGATGCTGAATTTTTTGTTATCTCCAGCCGTTTCTCCATTTATATTTGCCTTGGATATTTGGGGGCCTAGTTTCTACTTTTCAATTCTCATATGGACAATTAATCTTGCAATGACCATTTGAACTTTTGAGACTTTGACAAGTGCTAGGCTTGATGCATGATCTAAGGGTGGCATGAATATATGAGGTATTCTATTCTTGCCTAGTTTTGGGTCAATGTTCACTGGTCTTCGATACATGGAGTCTCAATTTTCCTTGTCGCAATGTCTCAGTTTCAGTGTCACTCTATGTAACATCTTGAAATTTATGGGATAGATTGATGGAAATTAATCTACCAAGAAAATTAGTATAGGAGTAAAATTTTCTATTAGTAAAATAATAATAATAATATAATAATAATTTTTATTATAATATATTATGAAATATATTAAAAACGTGGTCGGCTTGTTTAAAGGGGAGGGTGTAATAGAACTACACCCCCCAACTTTAACCATTTCCCCCCAACATCTCACCCAACCACCCTCCAATTTCACCCCGATTACCCCTCTCCCCAACTACTTATATACACCTTTGGGTGCGTATTGGCGAAGCAACGAAGTGTTAGAAAAATAGAGAGAAAAAAGGAGAGAGGGAAAGCGTAGAGATAATTATTGGGGATGCGGTAGTTGCTTTTTGGTGATTACTTGGGAATTAGCGAGTAATAGGTAACTCTAAATATTCTTCCATATACTTGTGAATTGTGTATGATTATAAATTATATTTTTTTAGACCGATTTATATGTATATGTATTATAATATTATTATTATTATACAAGGAAAATAAGTAAATTTTCAGGACTCCTTCAACTACGTCCTAAATAAGAAAAAGGTAGTAAAAACTGAGGCCAATGGCAATCTTGTAATTATATACAAGGAAAATAAGCCTTCAACGTCCCGAATTATTGTTTAGGACTTCTAAAATTAATTTTTGACGTTCTAAATTACTTTCGGGACTCCTTAATTCCTTCCCGCTATGAGAAATATGAGAATTTTATGTTTGGCGCCATGAAAAATCATTTTTGGCGACGATAATGTTCCAAGACGCCTAAAATCTGCCAAAAAATTGGCGCGAGGAAAACATGGGAGAATTTTTTGTCGCGGGCCATATATGTTTAATATAATTAATATAATGAAAAAAATGGCCAAATAGGCGACCGAACCTAAATCAGTCGCCTACGTTAAAAAATAGGCGACTGATTTATATTCAGTCGCCTATTTTCGGATTTTCTTTTCTAATATTAGGAAAAATACGTGGTTTTTTTTAAATATAATGAAAAAAGGCCAAAATAGGCGCCGAATTTCCATTCGGTCGCCTCATATGAAAAATAGGCGACTGAAAAAGAATCGGGTCGCATAGTTTCAAAAATAGGCGACTGAAAGAATATCGGGTCACATATTTTTTAAAAATAGGCGACCGATATGCTTTGGTCGCCTATATTTGATTTTGGACGACACTGAAGCCTCTTGGTCGCCTCAAATCTAAAACCTAACCCTTATTTTGTGCGATCGTCCTTTTTATTTTCGAAGTTCCCTTGCTTCCTCGTTGCCGTAAAAAACCCTCTTCATATCCACGCTATTTCCCTCATCTTCCCTCATCGCCGGCGAACCCTATCGACTCGGTCGCCGTGATGTCCATCGTCTCCTCCGTCTTCTCTCTTCTCGGCGTCCGTCTGCTATCGACTCTGTGCTTTCTCCATCCTCTCAGACTCAGTCTCTCTGTCTCTCGCGTAGTTACAGGGGCGCCACGGCACACGCGGCCTCGTCTTCCTCCATCTGTAAGAATCAACTTGTATAACTTCGAAAACTAGCTTCCTTGTGATTTCGTGTTGCCATATTTGAGGGAACCTTTGTTCTCGGGTTGTTTTTATTGTCATCCTTTATGTGAAGTGTTCTGCGTAGGAAATTCTTCCATTTATATTTCAAATAAAGATATGACATTTTCTAGTTGGCTGTATGAAGGTATTGTGGATAGCTATTAATTGACTTTTATATGCATGTGATGAACAATGCGGCTAGATTACTGTGACAAAGAGACAAAGACACCCAACAAGTCAAAAAGCACCCGATACTTCCCGCCGTAAGACATGAACTCTAATAGCTAAGTAAGAATGCTTTAATCCTGGAAAGTTATTTGAGAATTTTGTAAGTTTAGTGAACTGTGATGACAAAATGAAGTTCATGGTGGTAGTAGTAGCGAGAAAAGAATCTAACACATGTCAATACATCAATTTTGGCATAGAAATTTGATTGAACTTTTGAATTGTGGAAACTAAAATCAAATTTGGAGAGTATAGATGTTATTCTAAGACCCATAGATGTGAGTAGCATATTCTTTGAACTCGATATATGCTCATCGAACTCTATGGATTAATTTTTAATGTTTATGAGTTCATCAATGAGTTATTTTGTTATTTTGGTATCGGCTATCATGATTTTTTGTTCTTAATTGATAAAATGATTTAACTAGTCATGAGATTTTTATTTGCTTAACTTTGATGAAATGAATTGTGTTTATTAAAATATCAAAGTTTGCAAAAGTTTTAACCAAACTTGCTTTCTCTATGCTTAAATGATCAAATTTAATTTTTGAAAGCAATTGATTGTTTACAAGTGTTGTCATCATCAAAAAGGGGGAGAATGTTAGTTCTACATGTGTTTTGATGATGTTTTAACAATTGTAAACAAAATGAGAAGTTTTCTCTTGCAAATCACGGAAAACTTTCTTTGTCAAGGGAAAACTCCAGTTTTGAGTTTTCTAAGAAAATCCTGAACAAAGCAAAACTTCCAGTTTTCGTTAAAACCGCCAGTTTTCAGTTTTCATGAAAAACATGAAAACTCGAGTTTTGGGAGCAAAACTCGAGTTTTGGTTTGGCCGAGAGGTTTCAAAGTTTTCAAATCACAAAACCTCCAGTTTTCAAAAAGCACCCGCGAGTTTTGAACATTTCAAAGAAAACTTCATTTTTCCGAAATAGTTCAAAACTCGAGTTTTGGGGTCAAAACTCGAGTTTTGGTCTGTTGGTCGTGCACCTGATTTACAACATATGAAAACCGCCAGTTTTGGGTCAAAACCTCCAGTTTTCATTTTACACAGGTTTTCATTGAACATATGAACTAACACATACAACATAAAACAATGTGTGTAATATAAAATTTCCAATTTTAAACTATATTTACGATAAGGCTCATTCGATAGCATAAATATTCATGTATCAACTCATTGTAGAAGATTTTTTTTGTTTTCTTTTTTGTTTTTGTTTTTATATAGATAAGATTATCAATTAGTGAGCGTTTGTTGTAATCTATTGAAACACATTCTTTTCAATTGCACTAAAAGTGAGAGATGCAAAATTTAATATATTCATGTTATCATTACATAGAGACAACCACTTCTTTTCCTTATCCTCATTTATTTTTAAAATCGGGGCACCAAATCCTAATACTCTTTAACTTATCTAGGTGGCTAAGGGATCAGCAGAAGGTGAAGGAGTTACTCCTGGTGAAGATGTCTACATTATATTGCGGTTAGATGGTCGTGTTCGACGATTAGGGAAAGTAAGTTCCATTTTGGAGTGAATTTGTTTTTCTTTTCTTCCCTTGGATATAGGATTTTTACTTGCTAGCAAGTTAGCTGGATGGTAACCAAAATTATATTATTCAAAATCCCTACAGGCTTTATTGTGTGTTATTTTGTGGCTTGATTTATGAAAATTCTTTGGGTTATAATTATAAAGGAGACCCACAGGGCATATATATTTTGTTGGGCATGGCATTTGGTTGATTAGGAATTTTGATTGTTGAGGGGATATGGAAGTGGAATTATTTAATTATATGCATGTGGTGTAAGCTGCATCTTTACTCATACCATTTTTTAATATAAGTTTGAAAGTTTTAATTTATTCATCAGTTAAGATTTCCTATTACCGCTTGCAAATAAGTTTTGTGCTTGGTTCTTAATAGAACAACCATATGTTGATATGCGGATATAGACGAGAAGAGATTAAAAGAGAGTCATATTTATCTATTTGACTACCTTTGAGAAATCTTGGTCAAAGGTTTGAAGCAAACGGTTGCGCTCCCAAATTAGGTCGAGTTGCTTTTATTTTATTGACACACACATATATTGTCCTTATATGATACCTTCTTCCTAAGAGAGAACAATACTTTTGTCTTATGGCTTCATGGTTTACCATTATTGATTGAAGTATATGTCAGTAGGAATAATTCCAATGTTCTCTTAGTTGATGAAATTGTTGGATTTAATAGTTGATATTGTTCTGAATTGCTTTAGTTATAAGTTTTGTTGAATTATCTTGAAATTGCTTGTTATTGAAATTTTGGGATGTCTTGCTTTTAAGGGGAAATGCTGCCAAATTTTTTAAAAACAAAGCATGTCAAATATGAACTTGATTTGTTGTTGGAAATGTCGTAGGTGGTATTAAAATGGGTCATAGTTGGATGAATGCGTTGAGAACTAGTGAAGAATATGAAAATGGGGTGGAAGAGTTTATTGAATTTGCTAGAAGTAATGTGGCTACAAAAAATGGGATGTACTATTGTCCATGTGTTAATTGTTTAAATGGGGTTCGACGGAATATTGCTTGATATAAGGGACCACCTAATTTGTGATGGAATCAACCTTCGATACACAACGTGGATATGGCATGGTGAGGAGGTAATGCCCAAGTGCATCCTACGAAAATGATGTTGAGGTAGATGATGATGGAATGGAGAGAATGATTCATGATGTTGAGGTCGAATCCTTTGCAAAACCGCATGAATATGATAGCGTGCGGAGTGATGCGAGAGACACCTTTGTTCCCTGGTTGTACTAAGTATACACGGTTGACGGGACCTTACATTTGGTCAACTTAAAGGCAACATGTGGGTGGGTGATAGCGGTTTCACGTCGTTGCTTGAATTGTTGTGTGATATGTTGCCAGATAATAATGTACTTCCAAATCGTATGTATGAGGCCAAGAAAATCTTATCTACGATGGGTATGGAGTATAAAAAGATACACAGTTGCCCTAATGATTGCATATTGTACAGAAATGAGTATGAAGGCCTTAGTAATTGTCCGAAGTGTAAAACTTCACGATACAAATTGAAGAAAGTTGGTGGTTCTGGAGATCACACAAAAAAAAAAGGCAACCTTTGAAGGCCTTATGGTATCTTCCCATAATTCCTCTGTTTAAGCGTCTGTTTACTAGTGAAGCAACAACAAAGAAGTTGAGATGGCATTCTAATGAGAGAATATTCGATGGAAAATATCTACGGCATTTTTTGGTGACTCTCTCCAATGGAAGAAAATAGACGAAATGTTCCCGTAATTTGGCATTGAGCCAAGAAACCTTCGGCTGGGGCTTTATACAGATGGCTTCAATCCGTATCGAACTCTTAACAGTACCCATAGTGTATGGCCGGTTCTCCTTGTAATATACAACTTACCTCCCTAGCTATGTATGAAACGCAAGTATGTGATGCTTTCTATGATGATTTCTAGACCAAAACAGCCTGGTAACAATATCGATGTGTACTTGGCGCCTTTGGTTGAGGATTTGAAGAAGTTGTGGGAGGAAGGCATAGATGTGTTTGATGCATATAAGAAGGAGTCCTTCAAGTTGCGTGCAATGATTTTTACCACGATCAACGACTTTCGCATACGAAAATTTGTCGGGTACGGTGTGAAGGGGCATAAAGCATGTTCAATATGTGAAGCCGACACAAACTTCCAACAATTAAAGCATGAAAAAAAAAAGGTCTACCTCGGTCACGGGAGGTTTCTTGATCGGTTCCACCCATATCGTAAGTTAAGAAAGCGTTTTAACGGCTTAGGAGCATAGAACGGCTCCAAAGGCATTAAGGAGAGGAAGTCTATAGTCGGGTGATGCATATCAATGTCACATAGGGTAAGCGAGAAAAGGATTGCGGGTGAGAAGAATATATGGAAGAAGAGATCAATTTTCTTTGATCTTCCATATTGGCGTAGTCTTGATGTGAGACACGATCTTGATGTGATGCATGTGGAAAAAAATGTTTGCGATAGCCTTGTCAATACTCTTTTGCACATACCAGGAAAGACTAAGGATGGAATTAGTGCAAGACTAGACCTGGTTGAAATGGGAATAAGAGAACGGTTACATCCACGAGTAACGGAAGATGGTAAGAGGGCATACATGGAGCCAGCAGCTCATACACTATCAAAAGCGGAGAAAAAAGTTTGTGTGGGTGTCTATATGACATTAAGGTTCCACAAGGATATTCTTCAAATTTGAGAAGGTGTGTTTCAATGGACGATTTGAAGTTAGTGGGAATGAAGTCTCATGATTATCATGTATTGATGCAACAATTATTACCAGTAGCTATTAGGGGCATTATGAAAGATGAAGTGCGGACCACTATAACAAAATTGTGTATTTTCTTTAATGCTATATGTAACAAAGTCATTGACATTGAAAAGTTGGATGAATTGGAAAATGAGGGTTATATTATTTTGTCCCAACTAGAGATGCATTTTCCTCCTGCATTTTCGATATAATGGTGCACCTGATAGCGCACTTGGTAAGGGAGGTAAGGCTCTGCGGTCCAGTTTACCTAAGGTGGATGTACCCTTTCGAGCGATACATGAAGATCTTAAAAGGGTATTCTAAAAATCCTTATCGACCAGGAAGCCTCAATCGTTGAGAGATATGTAGTGGAAGAGGCTATGGAGTTACGTAAAGATTATCTATCGGGGTCGACGTTACAATCTCGGCATGATAAGGGGATAAGTGAGGGAACTCGAGGAATCAAAAGCGAAGAATATGCTTCGTGCGAGAGGTGTTGCAAGCACACCTGTACATCTTGAATAATACGGAAGAAGTTCAACCATACATTGATGAACACGAAAGAGTTTGAAGAATATGAATCCAAGGAAGAATGACATGCAGATAGCTAATGAGCAAAAGAAGACATTTATAAAGTGGTTCCAGGAGAAGGTATTGCACGAGACCGGTGTGTCGGCTACAATCGAGTGGTTAGCGTGGGGGCCTTCTTATCAGGTCATCACTTGGACAGGTTATGATATCAACGGATATTCTTTCTACACAAAAGACCAAGATGACAGAAGTTCTGTGCAAAACAGTGGGGTGATGGTTGAAGCTGAATCCATGCACTTTTCAAGTTCGAAAGACAAAAACCCGGTGTTAGCATTAATGGCCTATTATGGAGTTATTGAAGAAATATGGGAGATGAGCTACACCAAGTTCAAAATTGCTTTATTTAAATGTAAGTGGGTTAACAATAATCTTTGTTGTAATAGATCCTAAATTTGGATTTGTCTCGGTTGATCTTCAAAGACTTGGTCATAGAGACGAGCCATTCATTCTAGCAAGCCAGGCGAAACAAGTGTTTTATGTTACGGACCACCGCAAATAACAAAATGTCCATTGTACTTCAAAGTAAAAAAAACAGACGTATGGTGAAGAATCCTTGAACCTGGACGATACACTCCCTTTCACAACAAATCCACCTACAACACGTGAAGTAGAATTGGTAGATGATGAAGAATATGCTCCAAGGAAGGATCATTCGAAGGAATATGGGAAACCATATAAAGTAAGATCTTTAGTTATGAAAAAGTCCTATGTTATTTTTGTACAGGTTTAACATGTTAGTTCATTTTATTCATTTGTTTATTATTTAATAATAACTCTATCTAACATTATTGATTTGTCTTTGATGAACGGGAATATGTCTAGCTCGACGAGTCATCGAGTGATGGTGGGAATGATGTACCGATAGGGAGAAAGGGTAGAGGTAGCACACATATGGGTGCGTTAATTGCACGTCGTGACGTGATCGAGAAAAAGAGGCTGCATGTGGAGTTCGATGCCAATATGAATCCAATTGGTCCAGGAGGAAGACAATTTCATTAGCTACGTAGGCTATCCGGCTCGAAGCAAAGTTCACATTGTATTCTCTCATTGGAAGTTGGTTCCTCCTAAAACGAAGGAGTTGATCTGGGCACAACTTTTGGTATCTCACTTTCGATATCTTCGCATTTGTATCTTTAGTTTTATCACTTGATTTCTTTCATATCTTCTCTTTTACCTAAAAGCAAACGTATGATGTGCCTAACAATAAGGCCATGAACAAGCATTGGATGGGCGAGGTTCGTATACGTTGGAAAGACTTTAAGAACAAGCTCACTAAAAAATATATTCGAGGGTCAAAGAGGGACAAGGACCCATGTCAGGACTATGATTACATTTCTCCGCAGGAATTTGGAGGGAGTTTGTGGCGTCACGCGAGAATCCTGAATTTCTTGTAAAATTTCTTTCATATCTTATCTTTTAGTTGAATCTATTTGACATCGAAGGCTAGTTTTATTTGTTTTCGTGTCACATAAAACAAGTCAGGCCAATAGAGAGAGGCAAGCGAGAAATAAGTATCCACATTGCATGTCTAGGGGTGGCTATAAGAAGCTTGAATGGAGGCTGATGGAAGAAGAGTTGCGAGAAAATGAAGGAAGCTGCTCAATCCGATCCTTCCACTTGTTATCCAGGCCCTCGAGCGTCCTCCTCGCCACAAAAAATGGATAGCTGCGAGGATGAAGGGCGAGAAATACATAAATGAAGATGTCGGCGAGGTTGCTTCAAAGATTGTAAGTGGTTAAATTAGAAGTATTAAATAGCCTCGGTTGTTTCATATTTTTAGAGTTTAATTAGTTACTATTTATGAAAAATCCTATGATACGGGATGTGCTTGAGCATCAAAGCGGCCAAGGTTCATTCACGCGGGTACACGGATGGACATTTTGTCCACGACGATTGGGAAGCGATTACCTTGATCTTGTTCGTGGGGAGCCTAGGGGAGTTAGTGTCGCGAAATATTTTGGACGGCGTTCGAGTTGTTCGCATGACGATGACAACCCTAGTCCTCGGCTTGTAGCCAAAATTCGAGCGTCCTCGTAGATGAGGTTATGGCACAACTACGGGGTGAAATGAGGGAGATGATACAAGGGAATGTAAATACGCAACCTTCAAACCAGGAATCCCCGGCCTTCCCAAGCAGCAAAGAAAGTTTTCACGCTCCAGATGTACCTATTGGCGAACCTTCTCATCACTCTCCAGATGTACTTATTGACGAGCCTGGCGAGCCTTCTCACACTCCACAGGGGGGACAACCCTGCACTCTATATTTGGATGACCCACCGGCGTATTGTTGCGAGATGGTCTTGTTTACCCCGAACAAACCACACACCACAATATGAAAATTCCACAAGACCAACGTAGGGTGACTCGACAAGTGTGCGAGGGGGAAGAAAAGACAGCCATCCCGATTGTTGATGAGGAGGTTCCCACGCTAGACGCCGCCACCACATCGTTCATCCTTTGGCCGCATCATCTTATTGAGGTGGGGACGACACCTCCAATGGTAGGAAATACATTGCGATTGACGATGAGTAGGGTTTAGGATTGATTTTCATTGCTAACCCACTCATAATCTGTTTATTATGTTTTCATAGCATGAACAAGCTGCGGGCAGATTTCCATACTTATCACAGGTGCGAGAGCTCTACCAGACATCGTCTCTATAGGCTTGCGGATGCCTCCGGCATGTCGGTGCAGACAAGACATATCCGATATCAATTGACAAGAAAGATTTGACGAGTTTATGCATATGGACTGTTTAGATATACGTGGCTTCAACTTGCAATCTTGTAAGTTTTTTACCCTTTAATTATGTCAATACTCTTTTTTTGTTTAATATATTC
This sequence comes from Acacia acuminata, assembly GCA_019022655.1. Classification (NCBI taxonomy): domain Eukaryota; kingdom Viridiplantae; phylum Streptophyta; class Magnoliopsida; order Fabales; family Fabaceae; genus Acacia; species Acacia acuminata. The sequence goes on from JAFJYI010000045.1 coordinate 963,067, forward strand.
AACAACACTTATCATTTTATTTCGATCATAGTGTCCGCCACGACATATGCAAAAAGGGGAGACCGATTGGATTCGTATGGATTCTTATGTCCTGGATCCACGGCTTCGGCTCGCAATATCTTAGCCGGGAGGGCCATTTATGTTGGTTTAACAATGGGTGATAAAATCGTCTTGTTATCTAGCGCCAATTCATGAAAGGTGCGTATTTTTTTTGTCTATATAAGATTTTTAAGGATAAAATGCTTTTTTATCTTAGTTTAATATTAATATGTATATGTTGTAGTGCTCATTGGACCTGTGTGTTGTTTGTCCAAGAACGCATGTTATTGGTTCGATTCCATAGGTGGCAGGCCAACCGAGGATATCAAAGACATGTTTGCCGAGTAAGTAAATTTTTGTCTAAATCATCGATTCTTTTTTTAAATGAATTGTTTTGATTTCTGTTAATTTCCATTTTAATGATAGGGGTCTTAGGACATATAGCATTATTTGGAGCACGAGAGCGGGGTGGACCGAAGTGGTTTTATCCGAAGGTAAGTAGTTTCAATTCAAGTTTTTTCCGAGACACGGTAGCTTTTCGTTTAACAATTTGTTTTTGATTTATAGTGCCATCGACAACCGGGGAACACCGCGTGCGGATACTACGTTATCAATTGGATGCAATCTATCGTTTCCACCGGACGTACTACTGGCTTGCAAAACGTACGTAATGCTCCGTGATCCTCAAATGATGATATTTTTTGTTGTGGTACTTCGGTTGTTAATTATACCTTGTTTTCCAATTTACGGTTTTTTAAAATGCGAGGATCCGTACTCACAGGATGACATCGATTCGGTTTGAGACATGATGGCTAGATATCTTCTTGAACATGGCTCACTGTGAATATATAGGCATGTCATTACTTGTTAGGGTGATTGTCAATGTGAAACTTATTAAGCTGTGCTGATTTCGGTTTCTGTAAATTATTGGTGCTGCTCTTGAATTTGCCACTTTAATTGCTGTGAATATGAGGTTTGATTTTGGAAATAGATCACTGTCATATGAGGTTTGATTTTGGAATATGAGGTTAGATCACTTGTTTAATTTCGGGAAATAGATCATTGTCATATGAGGGTTGATTTTGCCATTATACCTACTGCATTTGATTTTCCAATAACCAAGACTTGAGAATTTTGTTGAATCATACCATCATAACTGATTTCTTTGAAAGTTCTATGTGTGCTTCTTGCTTGGGAGGTGTTTGATTTGCTTGTGTGTGCTTGTGATCATTACGAGGTGGCTCTCATTCACTTTAGCATTAGAGTTGAGCTAAATTCTGTATGATGAAACCTTGAAATTCTGTTAAGTTTTGTGTGCAAAAGTCATTGTTGCTATATATATTTGCCTCTTGTCGCATATCGGTGTTATTGCCAATTGAAGGGAATGTTGATGCTATCTAATTCTTTGCATTAAATTGTGAAATTTGTTGTGAAATTTTGGAGATTAATTGCCTCCAAATGTGAGAAAAATTTGTTGTCATAGTGGTGCTTTGTTTGTTGTTTTGGTCTAGTTTTAGTAACCTAAATCTAGGTCATACCTTCTTTCTTTTCTATTGTTGAATTTCTTGAAAGTTTCTAACTCGCTACACTTTAATTCATTATCGGTGACTTTCCGAACTTGTCTTCTTAGGCTCGTTAGTTGAAGTTTTCTCTTTGGAGTTATTGATATTCTTGCATCCTCATGGTTATGTTGGAAGCTAAGTTGTGAATTTGATTGATTTTGTTTAACGATCGAAATTTGAATACGTACAGAACATCTATATTGTCATTCTCTTGTATGATCTTGTATGTGTAGCCAAATATTCTTTTGTTGAAGTCACTTTTACAATTTTCTTATTGAACCTTGCTGTATTCATTGTTATTTCACCTTCTTTTGATGGAATGCACATACATATAATTCATACAGTCATAATATATTATCTATTGTCATTCATTTGCATATGCGCTTAATTATTTTGTGAAGTATTTGCAAAGCAAATTGGCCAAACAAAACAGCAAGCACATTTTTTTAAAAAAAAATAATAATTTAAGGCGACCTGAAAATCAATTCAGGGCGTCTTTGGATCATTAGAGACGACCGGAATAGATAATCAGTCGCCTATTACTAAAGATGAGGCGACGATTATTAATCGTCGCCTAAAATGGCAGAAAATCTGGCCCATAATAGGCGACGAAAATAGTTCAAGTCGCCCATATGAGGCGACCTGAATAGAGTTCGGGTCGCCCCATACATAATAGGCGACCTGAAAAGAGTTCAGGTCGCCCCATATGAGGCGACCTGAACACAAATCAGGTCGCCCCATATGAGGCGACCTGAACACAAATCAGGTCGCCTCTTATGAGGCGACCTGAACTCTATTAAGGTCGCCTCATATGGGGCGACCTGAACTCTATTCAGGTCGCCTCATATGGGGCGACGTGAACTCTATTCAGGTCGCCTCATATGGGGCGACCTGAACTCTTTTCAGGTCGCCTCATATACAACAAACGACTACGCTCTCCCCGACGTCCCGTAGAATAAGGACGTTAATTGGGTCTTTTTTAGGTCGTCTTTTAGGTATTTTGTAGTAGTGGAGTCTCAATTTTCCTTGTCGCAATGTCTCAGTTTCAATGTCACTCTATGTAACATCTTGAAATTTATGGGATAGATTGATGGAAATTAATCTACCAAGAAAATTAGTATAGGAGTAAAATTTTCTGTTAGTAAAATAATAATAATAATATAATAATAATTTTTATTATAATATATTATGAAATATATTAAAAACGTGGTCGGCTTGTTTAAAGGGGAGGGTGTAATAGAACTACACCCCCCAACTTTAACCATTTCCCCAACATCTCACCCAACCACCCTCCAATTTCACCCCGATTACCCCTCTCCCCAACTACTTATATACACCTTTGGGTGCGTATTCGAGCGAAGCAACGACGTGTTAGAAAAATAGAGAGAGAAAAGGAGAGAGGGAAAGCGTAGAGATAATTATTTGGGGATCGGTAGTTGCTTTTTGGTGATTACTTGGGAATTAGCGAGTAATAGGTAACTCTAAATATTCTTCCATATACTTGTGAATTGTGTATGATTATAAATGATATTTTTTTAGACTGATTTATATGTATATGTATTATAATATTATTATTATTATAACTGAATATTATAGTTTTGTACCTGCAAAAATTACAGTTTTGTACCCGCAAAAATTATAGATTGTGCCCACGAAAATTACAGTTTTGTACCCACAAAATTACGGTTTTGTGCCCATGAAAATTCCGGTTGTGCCCAGAAAAAATTACGGTTTTGCCCCGAATTTCGAGAAAGTACAGTTTAGTCCCAAATTTCAAAATGATAGTTTAGTCCTTCGAATTTCAAGAATGACAAATTGGTCCGATGAGGTTTTATGATATGTTTGGTTTACTTTTTATGATATTTGATGGAAGCGTGTTTTAATATACTTTATTTTATTGATATAATTATCATGGCGGCGGTATGTGATGGGTTGGAGTAAAGAGAAATTTATATGATAAGATTTATTTATGCCACCGCTCGATGCACAGTGGATGGTACTTGTCAGGACCCCATCTTCCATGTTTTCCTCTGGCCAGGATTACATTGGAGTTATGGGACATGTGACACCTCCTTAGTTGTTATTTTTAAGGAGGGGAGCCATAGCCCATGCTTAAGCTCTATACCTTTGGTCGGGTATATCTTAGGTTTTGGTGAGCTTGTAACCATTCAGTCAAATGAATGGGTTTCTGTCGGACTATATGTTAACCTATGACTCCGGTCGACGATACAAGGGTGGACGGTGATATAAGGGAGGTTACATATTGCATATTGTATAATTGTATTTGACCAAATGATGATTACTTTTGAAAAATAATTTTGTATGAGAAATTATGATATATATATATATATTTATGTAATCAACTGTTGTTTGTCATATATAATTTGCTTGTGTACGGTAGAACTTTAGTAGTTACTGAGACGTGAAATCTCATCCTATATTAATATTTTTCAGGTGAACATTCTAGTAGGGAGCAAAGGAAGGCACCTATGGAGTAAGCTTTGAAGGCTCTTTTGTACTCCTGTAGCTTATGTTATGTTATTTTTATTTTCCACAACTCTAAGACTTTTGCTTTGTATTTTAACTCGAAATATTTTGGAAACTTATTTTCCTCTCAGTATTATGAACTTTATTTGAAATGAATACGTATTTTAATGATTTGGATATTGATCATCCCTGTTGGAGGTATTTCAATTATTTTGGCCAAGTTTTCAGGTGTTGAATTTAGGGTGTTACACTCTATATCGATTCTTCCTAGAAGGTGACACCGGCCACTGATGGAAGAAACCAAGTAGTGGGTTGGATAGCCACGTTGTTGCATTGTTCTGAAAGACATTTGAGCTATTTGTGATGAAAGTACCGATGGTGTGAGTGCTAATAAAGTGGCCATAGTTAATACTCCCGCTGATCCTAATTATAAGACCAAGTTGACTTTTTTGGAGAAATTAAGGAAGCTAATTAAATTACTATAGAGTGTTTTTATTTTTATTTTTTCCGAGCTCTCAAATCAAACATTGTTTTATGAGCTAAAGAAGTACAAGCAAAACATAAGGAACCAAATACTCTAAATTGAGTATAATTTGGATTTTTGTCATGAAAAAGGAAAAAGGGAGATGCATTATTTAAAACTGGAGTAGGAGGGCAATTTATAATATAGATAGCATGAGACACATCATTGCACGGGTAAGTGATAAGTGTATATTTTATGAATAAATAGGTGTATGTTTTATGAGAATTAATTGAAATTATTGATATTATATACCTATTTAATTATCTTTTATTGACTTTTCCATTATTGAATCAAACTTATGATCAAAGAATAAATCGACATAAAATCTACTCATATCCTATTTTTATTGTGCAGGAGATATTTGCTGATTTGGAATGAAGTAGAAAGAGCAATTAAGAGGATATGCAATCAGCCAAACTCAGTGGTCCAACGCAAGAAAAATAGAAGCAAAATCAATTGCGTGATCTGGTGGAGTTGATTACAAGATATAAGATATCTTTTTAATAAGAAAAGGAGAATCAATGACCCATGACCTAAATTATAAATAGGGAGGCGACAAAGAGGATCACAGAGGAGAAGATCGGGAGACATAGAACAAGAAGGAATGAAGAAGTAGAGGAGTAGAGGTTGAGCGTTTCAGTTCTCTTCATCATCTCCACGGAAGGACGGAAGGACTGTGGAGGCGAAGAAGAAATTTTCTTTCCCCTCTCTCTTTATTCTTTGAACCTGAATTGTTATATTTTTATTATGGATTTTGTTAGAGCCATGTGTGGCTAGTTGGTTTTGCAACCTAGAGGACCTATGAACTTGTGGGTGAATTGGATTTTGTTTTCATTATTTAGTTAAATTTGATATTAATTTTGGTTACTTAATCTTGGTTAGTTTTATCTATTTGGTGATTGGCCATCATTGAATATGATTTTGAGCATTAGGATTTACCTTGACGAAGGGGATTTTAATTAGGCTCGAGATTAAGTAATATGGGATTAGATTACGATTTAATTTGCGGTTAGGATAGACATATACCTAATGGCCCCATATAATTGTTGAAGAGAGTGTCCGAGTTTTGTTACCTCTTGAATAACTATGTTAGACATAACAAGTTATACTCAATAGAGGGTTGTAAGTGGACCGACAGGCACTTATAGCTATTTATACTCGAGATTAATAAAATTGATATTGAAGTGATTAAATTAGTGAAAACAAGATTTATGAAGCTAACAAGGGATTAGTGACTCTGGGTTGCTCATTTGATTATTGTGGTAGTTTTCTTATTTTTATTTTAGTTTTGATTTTCTTTTCCTTTATCTTAATTAAATTCAGTTTGTTTTGCTCAACTTGAAAGAAATTGTGAAATTAATGCTTAACTAAAGTTGTGATACTAAGTCCTCATGGGAACGATACTTTTCCTATCACTTTATTATTTGATACGGCCCGTGCATTTGCGGAGTTTATAGGCTATAAAGTTATGCCCTATCAGTAAGATAAGGGTAAATGATATTAAAACATTAAAGCTCAAGCAACATGAAAAATATGTTAATGTTTTTGTTCTACAACACTATTTTGCTCAGGAGTTTCAACACATGATGTTTGATGAGACATGCCTTTAGAAGAATAAAAAAGAGTCCATTAGAAACTCAACACCATTGTCAGTTCTAATGATTTTAACTTTTTGGTCAAACTGGTTTTCAAGTAAAAGAATGAGAGATTGCAAAGAAGTGCGAGCCTCGGATTTGGTTTTCGAAAGCCTTACCCAAGTATAACATGTAAAATCATCAACAACATTAAAAAAAACGATGACCATGAATAGAAGAAAGTTTATGAGGGCCCCAAATATCTACATGTAACATTTGAAGACAAGAAGTAGTTTTAGATGTACTAAGTAAAAAAGAAATTTTTCTTTGTTTGGAAAAATGGCATACGTCACGAGGCACTAAAGGAATTACAAGAAATAAAGGAAAACTGTTGCTTCAAAACATTCATAACGGATGAAGATAAATGTCCAAGGCGAAAATGCCATAAAGCAAAGGGGGAAATAGGAATGGAAACAAAACTAACACTAGCATTCATAGGTAAGTGACTATGCGGCTTGAATAATCCTTGAGAAAGATCAGCTATACCAATCATTTTCCATGTCTTCAAATCTTGTATAAAGCAGCAAGAAGAAGAAAAGGTGAAGCAACAATAAAGTTTGTTAGCCATTTGTGAAACTAAAACAATATTGAATTGAAAGTTTGGAACATAAAGAACATTGTTAAGAATGATATCATCATTAAATTTTACATCGCCAGAGATGCGAGCAACAATAATGGATTTGGTAGGTAAAGTTAAACGAATAGGAGCGATATTCGAATATGAGGCAAACAAGTTTAGAGAATAACAAACATGAGTAGTAGCACTACTACCAAGGATCCATTGACCAGAAGAATCAAAGGCAAGATAGTGTACATACGTTGTGAATCAGCATTTGGAAGCAAAGTGAGTGCAGAAGGCTGATTGACATAGGATGGAACATCAGGCGTTGTGGTGGAGACAGAAGCATTTGGAGCATGAATTACAACAAGCTAAGTAATGTAGCATGACGAGAATGTTGAAGAGCAAGTAATTGATTATATTGATCTTGACTAATGAAAGAATTAACAACAGTAGGTGTTGAAGAAAAAATACCAGTTGATGAACTAGGACCAAATGTTACCACATTATTCACTGAAGCTTTATTACGAAATATGAATCTAGGAGGAAAGCCATGCTTCTTGTAATAGGTTTCAATGGTATGTCTCGATTTGTCACAATAAGTACACATTTTAACATTGGTGTTGAACTTAGGCTGATATGTAGACTTCAAAGATGAATCAATATGAGTAAAACACATACTTGGTTCAGTAATGCTCGTGAGGTCACGTTCTTGTTGAACAATCAATGAGGAAGCCTTATTAATGGAAGGAAGATGACCCATTAACAGAATTTGTGACCGAACATTAGCAAATCGGCCATTGAGTCCTTTCAAAAATCTTCTAACATAATCTTGACGGAAATACTATTTTGACGAACAAGAGCAATCAACAATAGGTCGAAAATTGAGTAATTCATCCCAAATAATTTTAATTGTAGTAAAGTAATCAAAGACTGAAAGATCACCTTGTAGTATTTGGTAGAGTTCATCTTGTAGCTCGGCCACTCTGAAAGCGTCACTTTGATTTAATCGTTCCTTTAAGTCATTCCATACATCAACGACACGATTAAGCCAAATAACACTTTGGCTAATCAACGGAGAAATGGATCAGAAGATCCATGTCAGAACCATGGTACTACACCTCTCCCACACCGAAAACAGAGGATCATTGACGGTCGGAATCTGCAAAGATCCATCCATGAACTGATGCTTGTTCTTGCTCATTAGGGCAATCATCATAGCTCATGCCCATTGATGGTAGTTGGAACCGATCAGGGATGGTGATACAAGAATTAGTGATGGATTCTCGTTCGGATGCATGAAGTAACAGCTGGTTGGATCTTGAGATAAATCTAGCAATAACGAAGACACCGCCGATGAACTTTCGGTAGCCATAGCAAGATTATAGGGAAAAAATGAGATCTCAAAATATGAAAAGAGATCTTAGAGAATAATGGATCAAGAAAAACAAATAGAGGATTACGACATTTAGAAGATTTTGAGCGAAGGAAGAATGAAGAAGAAGAAATCGAAAAAGCCGGTGAAGGTAATGTCGGGTGTGGAGACAAATGAGTAAAGTAAGAGGAGAAAAAAATGGTCACACAGTTAACCAAGCAGGGAGAGATAGAGTATGCTGAAGTAAACACAGAGCTGTGTTCGAGTGTGAGAAGTAAGGTAAAACTGTAAGTTGTGTATAGGTCAAGAAAAAGATGCTTTCGGCCGACTGTAAGTTATGGTCTACCAGTTAACAGTCAAAATTTTTTATTAGTTTTGTATTTTATTTTAATAATTATGTATTAAAATTTAGAGTTAAGGTTGCAAAAAATACACATGTGATTTTCCCTAAAATGCACCCAACACAAACACCAACTATTGTTTTCCGAGTTTCCTAAAGGTATGCATGACTACCATTCCGTTCCACAACACTGTTTCTGTGATGAAATAGTTTTTTTAAATTCTATGCCTTGGAATAGTTCTAAGAATCAGAACTACGTTTGTTAACTCATTTTATTTTTACTCCGAGAATCAGAATTATGTTTGTTAACACATTTTATTTTTATCCTAAGAATTAGAATTACCTTATAATACAATACAAATCTATTTCTTTATTTCTTGTTTCTGATTTCATCAACTGAATAAATAAATAAATATACATAAGTCACATGACTCAACTAAATTTTCATGATATCACAATAATTTAAAGCAAAAGTAATTGATGTTGTATTGAACAAAAAATATAACAAGTCTCCAATGTATTTCGAATATGTCTCTTAATCTGTCAACATCATATTGGGGTCAACTAATTGTCTCTAGCTAATTGGTTTGCAATATTTTTCTTAATAATGTTTACTTCACTCCCTTGATCTAAGAGGCCTTCATCATCTATAGCTGCAGATGTATGGGTTGATGCTGCCATGTTGAGATTTGCATAATGTGCTAGATTTTTGTCTGCTATCTGATGATCCCAAATAAAGTTATGTACGGCACAACATGCAATCACGATGAGAGCTTGCTTCCGAAATGGAAATGGAGGCATTTTATGTAAAATTGGGAACCTATTCTTCAAAGCTCCAAATAATTGTTCGATTACATTTCTCGGTTGATTAAGTTTGTAATCAAGCCTGTTTGTTTTGTAAATTCATCTTTAATGCTCTTCCATGCTTTCTTACTGAAAGTACATGTTGTTCTATTCCCTTTTTTTTTTACTTCGTCAACCATCAAAGTAACTAAAAGTTTAATGTTTTTATCAGTCCATTTTGCTGTGAACCCTTTGGATGCCATTCTCCTTACTGATAACATGTCAAAGACATAAGAGAGCATTTTGCAACATGTATATTTTATTAGGAAAACAAAAGAGAGCATTTTCAAACATGTATATTTTATTAGGGAAAACAAAAGAGAGCATTTTGCAACATGTATATTTTATAGTAAAATGTCGACTGGGAATTTAATAGAATAAAAAACAGGGGTAGAACAAAGCATAGCTATGTTTTATATATATATATATAAGAACAGAACATAGCTAAGCTTACATCGTGAATGAACAATAGGCAGATCAACTCAGTGTTGTTAAAACGTCGTTCAGAAACGATCAAATGTACGTTTTTACGTTTTTCCCCGGAAAATCGTGTCAGAATGGTGGTTGAGACGGAAATTGATCTGAAACGATAGAGACGTCGTTTCAACTCAGTAGAAACGGTCGAAACGGGCGAGTTTACCATTCTGATTTTTTTTTAAAGGGTATTTTGCAATTCTCACCCCTCTGTTTCAGGTCGCCGACGGCGATGGTAGTAAGGGTGGAGGCCGACAGAGACTTAGAGGAATATGGAGGAAGGAAGGATGGAGGTCGAAGCTCGCCCCTCTCTCGCGGCGCTCGGTGATTGATCGGTCTGTCTCAGCCTCTCACCCTCAGGTCCCTCGATGAAGAAGATGACCTAATTATTAATCCCTTGATCAAAACATGTGTTTTGACCAAGGGACTAAAATGCAAGAATTCAAAGTTCTGAGGAGGGACTAAACTGAAAAGTTTGAAATATTTTTGCGGCATAACTGTGGATACATTTGCCCAGCTGTGGATACATTTGCCCAATGAAAGTGTATGTACTCTATTTAGTATTGAGCCATGGATGACAGTTTTAAATTGTGCTGATAGATTTAATGTTCAGACTAGATATAATACATGTTTCTTAAAACATTGAGATATATATTAAATCCATGGTAGTGGTATCTTTTTGGGACCAATAATGTAGCTTAATGTTTACATTCAGTGCTTTTTAATTTGATGTTGTATTCAAATTATATTTCATCAGCAAGCTCAGAGCAATAACTGCAGTTCAACCTGCATCTAGGAAGTTGCATATCAGCTATATATTGTGAACTTGCAGACCCTCCTTTTATTGGTCATGATTATTCTTCATCCTTTATTCCATTCTCATCATCAGCAAATGAGTTTTCCTCACAAGACCAGGGAAATAAGCAGAGAAGACATGCAAATTAATTAAGCAAAATAAACCAAAGGCATAAAGATTCCCTCAAATCGTCATATGAAACGAAAACTCACATCCTCAAAGACAACTTATATGGTAGTATGTGAAAGATACAAAAAGGGCACGAAGACATGCAACTGATCAATTTATAATTGCGTAATAACTTATAAAATCGCATGCTACTGTTATAAAGAATCGTATAACAAATAGACCTTCTCTGGTATTTCCGAAGTCAGACCTTAAAATCCGAATGAGCGAACCTAAAAAACAGAAACAGAGAACAATGAACAACAAAATCGGCGCAAGAATTTGAAGGAAGAATAATAAACAAGCGTTTAAGAATGCACTTATAATGAATAAAAAGTCGAGAGGCCCAGAACAAAAATCAAACCACGATCAGAACTTCAATCGCCAGGAGACGCAACACGTCAGAGAGAATCAAAGATATCGCGTAAGGCAATGGGACAGAGAGAATGATGAAGGCTAAAGGAACGGCCAATCGTCGAGTTTGCACGGCCGAGAGAATCGGGAAGAGGAAGAGGGAAGGTTTGCTAGGGTTTCGTCGGGTTGAAACCTATCGTCGAGTTTGCCTAGCCGAGAACAAAAGAAAGATTAGAAAAGTGATTCTCATTTTGTACCCGGAAGCAGAAATTTGTAGCTTTTTTTTTTCTATTTCAGAAAAAAAAAATGAATTTACCAAACACAATTTATCTATTTTTATTATGGAGAACATAAATTTAGAAAAAACTCATTCCCACATGTTACCATGCACACCTAATTCACCTCGATTTAGTGTACAACTACGAGAACCCTTTGTCTCCGTAATGTAAACTTGTTGCAAAGATTCTTTATCCTTTTCCGAATGATAGAGGACTTTCAATCAAACACGGAAGTATGTGCGTAATCTGTTTTCGTGTGCTCTAAATTGTTTTAGTATTGAATAAGATCAGGCGCGGACCCACACTAGTGCCTATGGGGCCAAGTGCGGACATAAAAAATTTTAAAAATATATATATAGTATAGGACTTCTATTACAATTTGCTTGGATGGAGTAGCTAGTAATTACTTCCTCCACCTATCCACACGTCACGGGTTCGAACTAAGTATCCTCACCCCCTCCGTTTTTTCCCCAATTTCATATTCTCACTCCTCACATCCGGCATCCATCGTCCAAATCGAGCGGCCCGAGACCCCAAATCGTTCGTCTCCACACTTGATCGAGCTCGCCGTTGGACGCCTTCCTTCGTTATCGGCTACGAGTGGTTGTTCTCCGGCGGGCGGGTATTGAAGAAGGTCCGAACTTCGAACCCTAGGGCTTCGTCTTCTCCCAATCCGGTAAGATTGACTTGTTCAATCAGGCTTTGAATCTAGGTTTCCTCATTTATCCTCTCTGTTTTTTTCCCCAATTTCATTATTCTCACTCCTCACATCCGGCATCCGTCCTCCAAATCGTGCAGCCGAGACCCCAAATCATTCCGCGTCTCCACACTTGATCGAGCTCGTCGTTGGACGCCTTCCTCTCTGTGTTCAACAAGAAACAAAGGAGGGCCTATCTCTGGTCATTATAAGTGGGGGTTACGTCGCTATTTGCGGTTTTTGTCCCCATGTGCGGATGTATACATGTAGTGTTTGCTTGGCATAACCTGGAAATTGGTGATTGTCTAATATATCTTTTTAGTTAAAAGGCATACTTATTTACTGCATCGTACATCGTTTTTGATCGGATCCCGAGAAAGCTAGGAGTATAGAATGTTGGCCAGGCTTCGCATCTGCATAGGTAGGGGCTGCGCGGAAAATCTCGGGGCCTCGCGGTAAGTTTGGGTTTGCTTTTTTACGTGATCATATTCGTGGTGTTGTTTCTATTCATGCATATGTCAATCTTGGGTTAAAGGCTAGATTTTTCATCCATTATTATGAACAGCAGAGGATTCAGAGCTGATTTTGATGATAATTTTCCTCTCTGTGTTCAACATATTTTTCTTTCAGCGTGAGATGATAGAGTGATTAATTTTGTTTAATAATGTAACAAAGTAATTTGATTTAGGAATCAGGGTTTGTAATTGGACAATTAGGGTAATCTAAGATTTAATTAGGCATTTAAATCTTTTTGGGCATTGGATTATATCAGCCCATTTTCCCCAAATGTGGGTCTTGTGAGTTATAGTTAGTACTCTTCAACCCAAGAGACATTATGAATTAGGAACCGCTGATTATTATGGATTACGATAAAATTTGCTAGCTTTCGACTAATAATAAAAGAAAGCAAGTCCCCATTAGTGTTTGATCTCCTCCTTTTCTTTCTTTGTTTGATTTACTACGGTGAATCCTTTTACATTCTAGGATTTCAGGTGCAGAGTTTAGAATTTTAAAAATTAAATAGCAATACAACTGTTAAATTTTGATGTGGCCTTTGATCTTGGTTTTTATTCTTCCTTAGTTCTTATTTGGGAACTATCTATGTATGCATATGCTTTTGACAGTTGGGATATAGTGTCTCTTGGATATAGTATCTCAGGGTTGGTAATTGTTTTGTTTTATTTCAACCCATACTGTCGTGCATATATAATTATATATATGTGTATTTTAATTCTTTATTCTCTTAAGGTTGCAAGCCAAGAGACCTATGGAACCTTGGGAGCTATTGTGAAAAGCCGAACAGAGGTTGGCTTCCTTACAAATATATAATTATATATATGTGTATTTTATATTCTTTTGTTTTTAAATGTGTTTAAAGTTTTCCTTTTAAAAAAAAAAAATTCGGGCGCTGCCCCCGAACCCCGAATTCCACCATTAATTGTGCACCCACAAACTTAAAATCCGGGTCCGCCATTGAATAAGATAACGGTGTGACTTGTGAGAATTACCTTATTTTAACTACCGTTGTGATTTTTTCTGTTTCTTCCTCAGTATTTATATTTATACTTTTATTTTGAAAATAATAATAATAATTCTTTGTTTCCATAACTCCTGTATTTATTAATTTTTTTAACTCTTTTGCTGGAGCAGTCAAATAATTTGCAGTGGGCAATCACCTCAGTGATCCCTTCATAAAAGTATTGCAGCTCATGCTGTCCTTTCTCTTCTGGTACGTTTTGGATGAGTTTTGTGGCTTATTGTACGTTTACTAGATATAAATACTTAAATCTTAGAGTTAGAATTTAAATTCACTTCTCGGTGATGTTTAAATATTTTAGTCATTTCTTTAGATGGTTAAATATTTTAGTCAATTCTTATTTTAATTAAGTGCCATATTTTTGGGGACTGGGATAATTCTTGTTTCGGTTGATAGTTCAGGAGACAGATGAATGCTAAAAGGCATTATTAGTAGGACTGTGGGAATGTCGATGATTCAATGAATAGAGAAGAGATAAAATTTACTGTGCATATGATTTGGTCCCTTCATACGTTACCCCCCCCCGGGCGGCAACCACACCTTTCTCCTTCATTCTTTCTGGTTTTGCTCCTCTGCAAAACAGCTTAAAGAATTTGCGACAACCATGAAGAAGCCATCTATAAGACTGAATAAGAACGGTATATTTCTGGATTACTTGTCTGGCTTAGGGTGTAGAATTATATATGGCTCTGACTTCTGACACGCCTGTCTCATTGAAGAATATGTGACTGGAGAGTAGAAGGATACTATAAAGGGCAAGCAATTGTGGCAATCAAGATAGAATAACGTGATATCTTACAGTTGCAGGCATTCTCACCAATATAGGTGGGTAATTAACCCCGTATTTGAAGTTACTGGACTCAGAATTTACCAGAACGCATGTACTTATCTTTTTGCAACAAATAAGATTTCAGAAATCCTAAACCAATATATGGAAAATATGATGTTGGGGATCATTGACGGGAAAGGGGACACTGACACACTGTTCAAATCTATTTGTATTTTTAAAATTGCTAATTGTGATAATGAATCTGTTCAAAAATAGCAGTATAGTTTCTTGAAGTCGTATGTGTCAGGGTTTGCAAATCAATGATTGTGCAGTTTTTTTATTATGAGGAACAAGGCTTTGCTTGATTTTTAAGCTTGATGCTTGTTTGATAACACATTCTATTCTAGTACTGAGAACTTAACATATGCTGTCCGCAAAATTTATTCCATTGAGCATTCAACACACCATTCCTGCAGGTATATATTCATGCTTCTATTTTCAGGCATGTTCCTCGTGGATGTCATTTGGGGTGTATGTAACTGGGGTGCTCTTTCAGACTGCTGCCTTTGTCTCCTCCTTGCTCATTGCTCATGGCTACTGTATCATGTGTGAGCATCTCTCTTTAAGTGAACGCCGTACAACTGCTGCACTTGCATGTGTCTTTTACTTAACGCTAGCTGGTTACAAAGCTTGTGTACTATACTTCATTGTGAGTTTTTTACATGGTCTATTTAGTATGCCAGTTTAAATTGTAAAACTGGGTTTATATTAAGCAAGCATGATTCTCTGATGCTAACTTCTAATGTGTTAAATTTACAGGTTCTTCTGCTTCTGAATTATTTTGTTTCATTCTATTTGATTTTCTGGCATATATATATCGCAAAACCTATTGGTATTGCGGGGACAATTGAGTATTGTTGAAAATGAAGATGTTCGGACAATGCATGATGCTCTGTATACAAGGTACATGATGTTCAAGTAAGTGTTACGCATCTGAGAAATGTATATCAATACTTGTGTGAGTTGTAATGTTAAAATTTTCATTTTTTGGCTGAGAATCCTTTGTATGTTTGAGCAGCCAACTTGTGGTTGCGCTGACAAAAGCTCAGAAGATGTTGTTCTAGTGATCATTGAACATCCCCACTCACAGAGGATAAGGATAGTTCTTGACACTTCATCTTCTCGCAGTGCTCACTGTTCTGCTGTGTCGTCAAATCTCACTTCACAGATATCTTCATCTTCATGCCAAATATAATCAAATCAAGATTATCTCTATACATCTATTAGTTGATCATGCCTTTTTCTCTTTCAATATGGCACGGTCATGGTACTACACTCAATTCTTCTGGGTTTACAAGCTAATTTGAACGTTTCAGGTTGAGAAGAGGCAACGGGAGTAGAAGTATTAATTATTTCCTCTCTTTTTTTTAACCTTATTTTTTAAAAAACATTTATCCACTTTTGCTCTAGAAAATCCCAATAGTTAGTCATGAGCTGAGAGTAGAATAATGGGCTTGATCTCGTTTACATTACTCCTTGCACCTTAGGTGTTAGTGGCAACAGCAAATATAAGTATATGTACACCATCCAAGCAAATGATAATTGTATATTATTTTCTTCCATGAGTGTACCCAACTACGTTGGCAAAAAAGAAAGTCAATATCAGTTCTTGTTCCTATGGTATTGATTTTTGGTTTTGATCATTCTAATTTTAAATTGTTGGTTATATGGCCTCTATAATTTTATAAGGATTTGGTCTCAGTTTAAGAATAGAGGTCGAAACTAAAGCTCATTAAAAGTATAGGGACTATTTGTTGAACTTGGACCAATTTTTGATGATAGTATAAGGATCAAAACTAACAATTTGAAACTACATGGACCAAAATCAAAATTCGATCAAACCATAAAACCTAACAGTTTTATTAACTCAAAAAATTAGGGAAAAAGGTTGAAAAATATATCAAAATTGGTAAAAAAAATTAATAAATATGTTGAATTTCAAAAATTCGAGAGGGACTTA
Source organism: Acacia acuminata (assembly GCA_019022655.1). Lineage (NCBI taxonomy): Eukaryota > Viridiplantae > Streptophyta > Magnoliopsida > Fabales > Fabaceae > Acacia > Acacia acuminata. Next base: position 979,519 of record JAFJYI010000045.1, read on the forward strand.
TTTGAAATTTTGAAATGTTGTAAAATTTGATAAATTACTGAACCACCCCTAGTTTTTTTAATAGAAAACCCTCAACCTCCTTGCTTGTTGTCGTGCTCCGGTGACGGTGACCGGCAGTGGCTGCAGTCACTGGAGCTTTGGTGACCTTGCTGGCAATGGCGATAAGTGAACGGAGCTTTGGCGGTTATATATATATATATATATATATAATTTTCTCATGTAAAGTTGTCAATAACTTGAGTTAATTGCTGATATCGATAATAAAGTTATAAACAGAAGCCTAATATATATATTTTTAATTTCTCAGGCAAAAGTTCTCAATATTAATACTTGAGTTGTTATTAATATTTCCTAATAACTTTCTCTGGAGCAATGACAACTAATATCGCTATTAATAACTCACGTATCTATATTGAAACTTTTATCTTAAAAATTCAAAAAAAAAAGATATTAGGTCGTCAGAGCTCTGATCAGTAGGGAGGTCACGGAAGCTATATGTTACAATTATTATACCATGAGGATGTATAGCATGGAGCAAGATATAACCAAATTGACAAGAGTTCTCTAAACTAGGGGTGTGCATGAAGCCCGGGAGCCGGTGCCCCCACTCGAGCCGATGAAAAATCGCCACACTTTCGCCCCCCCAAAAAAAGAAGCTCGGAAAAATTGGGTACAATTGGGCTAGGTCTTTTTACGAGCTATATATTATTATATTTGAAATAAATCTTTTCTTATATAATACTTTATGTACTTATATTATATTATATATTTACTAATACTCTAATATATCCCTTGAGTATTTGACCATTAGTCCATTATATATATTATTAATGATGCCTTGTATTTAATGGACTAAGGATGTTATTTAATTCTTCACGTATGGGTGTTTGACTATTTATTAAGGTATATGGAAGTCTTTTTAATTTCAAGATTTAAGTTGTAGACTTATTTTGGAATATTCTAGGGTTAAAGGCCTAATTTACCCCGGAAGTTTTGCTAAGGGGGCGCCCATCATACGGAATTTTTTTTGTACCAAATGTGCCCTGGAAGTATTAAAAGGTATCAAATTTACCCAAAAGTGACGGAAGTCCACGTAGATCGTTAAAATGTGCCACCTCATCACACGTGGCATGCCACCTCAGCACACGTGGCATGCCACCTCATCAATCAAAAGTATCATTTTTGCCCTGGAAGTTTTTATTAAGGAGCAATTTTACCCCGGAAGTTTTCACTAAGGAGCAATTTTGCCCCGGAAGTTTACAAAAGTAGCAATTTTTCCCTTCTTTCTCCCAATATTAAATTTAACTATTAAATCAGTCAAAGACCACACATTTCATGCCTTGAAAAGGTCGAACTTGGATTCAAAGAAGGAGATCCTTGAGATGGTGAGCTCAAGGCGGCGGAGAATTTGCGAAAGCTGAACTGGTCACGGGGACTAAAAGGCATGTCGCAATCCACGTGACCAATTCGGCTTCACAAACCTTGAGATGTTGAGCTCAAAGCGGCGGAATTTGTGAAGGCTGGTCACAAGGACCGAAAGGTGCGTCGCAATCCGTGACCGGTTCGGCTTCACAAACCTTGAGATGTTGAGCTCAAGGCGGCCACAATTTGTGTGGCGAACCGGCCGGTCCGGGGACCGAAAGGTCTGTCGCAATCCGTGACTAGTTCGGCTTCACAAATTCGGCCGCCTTGAGCTCAACATCTCAAGAATCTCATTTCTCGACTCCAAGTTCAACCTTTTCAAGGCATGACATGTGTGGTCCTTGGCGATTTAATAGTCAAATTTAATATTGGGAGAAAGAATGGCAAAATTGCTACTTTTATAAACTTCCGGGGGCAAAATTGCTCCTTAGTGAAAAACGGGGCAAAATTGCTCCTTAATGAAAACTTCCAGGGCAAAAATGATATTTAATTTTATTGGTTGATGAGGTGGCATGCCACGTGTAAACTCAGTTAAACTTAACGGTTAAAATTAACGGAAGGGCAAATTTGCTACCTTTTTCATAGTTCCGGGCAAATTTGATACCTTTTGAATCTTTTGCCATGGCAAATTTGGTACCAAAAAAACTTCGTGTGATGGGCGCCCCTTAGCAAAACTTCCGGGTAAATTAGGCATTTAACCCAATATTCTAAAGTATTAATTATTGATTACATTTGAAGTTTGCAATATTGTTTATCAGGTATGATTGAAGCTATTTTTTTCCCACATATGATGTGACGGGGTATCACCATTTGGACAGGGAAGCTGGCCCTGCACAGCCCATTATTGCCCAGCCCGAAAATGTTAGGGCTTCTATCAGGAAGGACTAGGTACTGGGCTATATTTTACTGCCCAATGATCCTTCGGACAAGGCATCAAGCCCTCTCCAGCCCTACCTATGCTCACCCCTACTCTAAACTAGTGGTTGGGGAAAGAGGGAGAAATGAAAATTGGAAGAAGAGGGGAAGAGAGATGATTTTATTCATTTATTGAATAAGAGAAGGGCCCAGGCCAGTGATTCATGCATGATTTTATTCATTTATTGAATAAGAGAAGGGCTCAGAGGCCAGTGATACATGCATGAGATTAGATGACGTCGATCAGAGAGGAATAGCCAAATGGCCTCTGGGGAAAGCAGTCTAGGTTGTCGCCATAGCCCACACCAAGTATGTCGCAGTACCTCTTGAAAAATCCAATACAATTCTCAACCCTTGAGTCCTGACGTATCCCACACTCCAGCCCTCCGTTTATGATGTTGGTCACCGTTCCGTACCCAGGAAGTCGACCCGCAGCCACGTCCGCATCGGAGGGTGTCCAACTCCCTATTATGACGTTGTGGCACGACGGCTTCGGTGACTGTGGCGTCATCCAAAACCACAGTGCTGCCTTGAAGGATAACACAGGATCAATAGCCACCAGGTCGGGGTTGTTGAGCAAGTCCACTTCTAACGCTGTTCTGGCTTGCCCATAGTTGTAGTTCCTATCAGTCAATCATATCGATCAAATTAGCATTGTATTTAGCAAATAAATCAAAATTAAAATTGAGATCAGATATAGATATATACCATGAGAGTTGCATGGGTCCTCGGCCATAGTATTGCTTGCGTGGAGCACATGGATATTGGATGTTGGGGGCACAGTAATCGCCCCCGCCCACTTCCTCTTTGAAGCAGTAGCCCCATGCATAAGGATCGTCGGGGGCGGTGGGCCAACCGCTAGTGGTCTCGTGGGAAGTTTGGCCGAGGAAAGCTGTAGCCTCCCTCTTGCACATGGCATCATCGCCGGTGGTGGCGAAGGCTGGGAAAGACTCGGCGGCTTGAATGAAGGCATCGTAGGTGTAGAAGCCTTTGGCCAGGCAAGCAGCGTCGTCGCGTTGGATGAGCATTTGTTCAAAGGTGTCCCTGGAGATGACGTCGACGAGGCCACCCTGTTAGTTCTCAATGTGTTTTGATGATTAACAACAAATGTAAAACTTGTTTTGAAGATTGCAAAGTCAATTGAAAACGATCGATATTCGCATATCGCGGTATGGGTTTGCAAACTCGAGTATTGACCGGTCAATACCGCAGTTTACATAGCCCAACTCGAGTAATGACCATACGAGAAGACAACCAAGTTTTTGAACTAAAACAATACGTGGTATTGGTTCGCAAACTCGAGTATGGAACAGTCAATACCTGCGGTTGCATAGGCAAACTCGAGTATTGGACTTCCAGAAGCGAACCAGGATTTTGAAGTGAAGTCAATACTGCAGTTTGCATAGGCAAACTCGAGTATTGGACTTCCAGAAGCAAACCAAGTTTTTCAAACGAAGTCAATACTGCGGTTTCCAAAACCAAACTCGAGTATTGGACTTCCAGAAGCAAACCAAGTTTTTCAAACGAAGTCAATATCTTGCGGTTTCCAAAACCAAACTCGAGTATTGGACTTCCGAAGCAAACCAAGTTTTTCAAACGAAGTCAATACTGCGGTTTCCAAAACCAAACTCGAGTATTGGACATCCGAGAAAGGAACCAAGTTATTGAAACTTAGTCAATACTACGGTTTGCATTTGCAAACTCGAGTATTGGACTTACCGAGAAACAAGAGCGACTTTTTAAGTTAAGGCTTTATCGCGATAAAGGAACCAAACTCGAGTATACGTTTTATCTTTGAAAAACATAAGTCACGATGTTTGTCCTCCGAAAGGTGCATACTCGAGTTTCCAGTGGATACTGCAGTATGGTCACTTGTGTACAGTGCAAAACTGCGAGTAAGCAAGAACAAACTACGGTATACAACGGTGAAAGCCAATTTTCGAATTTCACGAATTCGCATATCACTTTTGTTTGTTCCAATTGCTTTCATGAATCATTCACTTATGTTCCCGAGATATGTTTAACAATTTATTCGGTGGATTTCGGTTAGCACAAGATGAAAATTAATGAAGATCAAGGGAAAAAGCAAAAAAAGTGGTCAGAGCATTTATTGCACTTCAGTAAATCAACCTCCTTTTGGTTTATCCATCTGAGCACGAATTCTCAACGTTCAAAAACACTTTCTTCATCAAGCAAACTCTTCTCCAACGGGCAAATCCTCAGAGTTCCACATCAGACCATATTAGCATCTGGATTAGCTGGAGTTTAGAGAGAGAAGATGACCAGACTTAATGCTAATCACCTACAACGGTTGGACTCATCATACAACGGTCATTTAATGTTCTCTACCTATAAATAGAGTGCATTAACTCCTTCTCAAGTTGACACAACTACTGAGAGCGAAAATTCATTGATTGTCACTTATTGTGTTCAGCTTTCATCTATATTGTATCAAAGCGATACTTGATCTTCGTGTTCATTTTATCTACTCGAGAGAGAGTTCTATTTGTAAATCATTCATTGATTAAGATAACCACAAGTCGGGGACTTGGTGGTTGGGTGTATTGATTACAACTTGTAAGGGGGAGTGAGTTCTAGAGAGAGAACTACTCGAGTACGAGTTTGTAACTGTTAGTGAGTATAGTGGATTGAAAAATCCCAAGTGTGACTTGGGATTTGGATGTAGGTCAAGGATAAGACCGAACCAGGATAATTTCTCTTGTGCAAGCTTTTCTTCTCTTCCTCTTGTCATAATCTGCTTTACTTGCTCAAAACGAGCTTGTTTTGAAAAGTTTCTAAAATACCCAATTCACCCCCCCTCTTGGGTATATTGCTCCATTTACACACCCGAGGGATCAGGAGGAGAAGGAACAGGAGGAGCAGGAGGAGGACTAAGAGGAGTAGGACTGCCACATTGGCTTTGGCATCCAAGGCCGCAGTAATCATTGGTGCAACCACACCAACCCCATTAGTCATAATTGTAATACCCTAAAATTCTCACTTATTATAAATGTCATATTTTGACAAATAAAACATTAGAGATAGGTGAATATGTGGTCTCAAACTTTAGAAACTTATTGACTATTATTTTAAGTGATTTCTTCTTGAAATTAAATAAGCTAAAGACCAAATATTCTAATTTCTTTTAAGGATCATAAAACACCATAAAACTATCATCATTAAGCATAGTCTTAATTTAATCATGAGAGACAATTAAAATGACATGGAAATACTTATTCCAATTAAAGAAAATTATCAACAACTAATGGGCAATTAAATTTGCAAACATTAAAATATTTATGTTAATTTTCGTAATTAATTAATAATTAAGTTAAAAAGGCATAATTAAGAAATGTATGAGATTAATTAGTGATCAAAGGCTAATAAAAACCCAAGATTAGCATAAAGGGAATTTCTAATGATCATAATTAATATAGTAACCAATCATACTTTGACAATTAGGCCTAATAACACTTAAAACACTATATTAGAGATATGAACCAAGATTAATTTAACCTTCCCTAATTCAAATATGGGTGGCGAAAATTCACTCTTAAAAAGGCAAGATAATTACACAAATATTAAATCCTAAGAGCACATAAAATATGAGCAAATATCATCAATAGTGGTAGGATTTTTCCAACACAAAATAAATGCTTGGATTAAATCTAATAAAGCTAAATCCTAAGGCCCTAATTAAGTATCATAAAGTGCAATCCTTGTGAAGTAAAAATTAACCAATGAGAGAATTCTTTCTAGATAATATGAGAGGATTAAAACACAACAAAATTGAAGAGCAAGAGGAAATAGAACACGGTTTTGCAAGGCTTGTTGGATAAACAAGAATTATTTAAAATAACTAATAACCAAGGATAAATAGCATGTGCAAGTCATCAATTATGGAAGAAGATAATGTACTACATAATTAAGAGACTTAATGACTTTGGAAGAGGATAAGCAAGAGAGAGAGAGAGAGAGAGAGTGTGTGTGTGTGTGTGTGTGTGTGTTGTGAGCCTAGTGAAGGAGAGAGAAAAGTGTGTAATTAATTGAGTTGTAAGTTAAAAACCATTGGGATTAATTCAAGACACAAGTAAATGAGAATCTATACAAAATAAATTGTATCCTGAGATACGTTAATCATAGATCAAATATAAGGATTTATTATGATCAAGCATATTTTAAGCTTGGATTAGGTTATCTCCAAAATCATTTTCTCAACTTTTGGAATTAATCTTAAAATGATTAAAAGGTTAGTTAAGACCTCTAAAGAAGCCATAATTTTGAGATTAGTGGATTTAAGAAGAAAACTTTTATAAACTACCATTTTTCAACTAGCTACATAAGCACCTGGTATAACTATAAATTGGAGCAATTAACTAGAAGACTAAGGGGAAGGGGAAGGGGACGGTTTTGAAGAAGAAAAGGAGAGGAAGGAAAAGAAAATAGGCTTAATCCAATGTAATTTGAAATCCACCAATAGGAAAAAAATCAAGAGAAATGCTTTTAAATTAAATTAAAACTTCTTCATTAAGTATGGGTCCAATGGTTAAAATTAAAACTTCTTAACTAAGTTTAGATCCTTTGGCTCAAAAGCAAGAAGAGGCAAGTTCCACTTAACTACCAAAATGCCACACCAATTTACTATAAATAGGAGCTTAGGTTCTTCATAATTTTCACACCAAAACTCAACCAAAGTAGATAAGTTTAGAGAAGCAAGAGTAGAGAGAAAGTCATAGCAAGAAGGAGTAGCAAGGTTCTCCAAGGGTAAGTTCTCTAATTCTTAAGTTATAGCTCTTTAGTTTATGGCTTAAATGTTGTTTTGGTCTTTAAATCTTCCAATATATTTTTGTTATCATGTTTTTATGGTTAAAAGTGGTTTTAATTCGAAAAATTGATGAAGAAGGTGTTATAGCAAAATTTTTGGAAGACTAGGATCAAAGTAGCGAAACTACGCGAAATTACGTCGGTTAGCGATTCCTGAAGTTAGGGGTAAAAACGCCAGTATTTTAAGTTGAATATGAGGTTCTAAATTCTGAGAAAATTCATGGATAAATTAGACATATAGGGATTTTCAAATATACCTAGAATATATTATTTTGAGCTCTGTACAGTGAAATAAAAATTCTCAAAGTTGGGCTACGAATTTCTGGAAAATTCTGGGCAGAGTTAAGAAACCTTAAACCTGGTAATGACTCAGGGATTCTGAGCGAAAATGAGTATTTTTCATTGAAAATAGACATCCTAAGGATTCCAAGGAATTTTACAGATACTCATTTTGATTTTTGTAAAATTAATTATGATTTTTCAAAGTTAGGCGAAAAATCTGCCCGAAATGCTGAAATCAGCGTTTTTCACGAAATTAGGGGTTATAATTAGAATAACAAATCTACCAGGGGTAAAAAGGTCAATAGTGGCTATAATATCTCTTAAGATATTATTTATGATATAATAATGAGATGATAATATTATAGGCTATCCGAGAACACGTATTAACAGACAGACGTACCGCTATCTACACGGACTAATGTACGTTCGTGACGTACTGTAACACTAACTCTGATGCTTATAGTAGGTTTATATATGATAGATGTATTCATAAACTAAGACGGTGTCTTAGATCATTACTTATACATTCAGCTTTACACGAGTTATAGTCTTATTAATGCCGTGAGTTTTCCTAGTGCTGAGGACACGAGGGCCAATCGTGGCACGAGGTGGTGCAGACTAGAGATAACGGACATATGCAGTGGTTGTGTACTGTTATCCAGACAAATCATACATCTGTTATGAGCTTTTGTATTGATTAGTGCTGTAATGTCATGAATATCTGTCATACATATATTGTTTATATAAACATGAGGTTAACCGTTACCTAAGGTCCAGTAGGCATTGGACCTCAGATCTTACCATAACTTCAGGGTCTGAAGAACCGAGGACTGAAGATAAGAGACAAGGGTAAGTAGCGCGCGTGAGGACTCGACTGGAGCCTCTTTTTAGAGACGTACTGTCATCGCTAGAATTTTTGTATTCTCCGATAAATGTATCTATATTATTAAGATACGTCACGAGACAATGTTGTACCAGATTTATCAGTTACTCAATATTTTAAATTGCTCCGATACTCTACTCTAATGAAAAAAAATTTATACTGCTTTTGAAAAATAGGATGTTACAACAGCAGAGGCCGTCAGGCACAAGGCACCGCCTGCCTGTGTTCCGCATTGCTCTGCTAGGCCACCCACTGTGAAGCACAGCAGTAGAGACGAGATCACCGAAACATTGTTCATGTTAACCATCCGATGTGGAAAATGGAGACATGAGAGCTCCTTTATATACAAATGAAAGAGGGGCATGGTGATGAAGGAGGAAAGCTAGCCTACGTGCCTTATTCATTGGCGGTGGCTTGTTCTCTTGGATATTCTATCCATCCAAGCCTGCAAGGTGAAGTTACGCCTTATATTGTGCGGCTTAGCTACACTTATCGGCATTATCTCCCAAAATACAAACACGTAACTAACATTGCCTGTGAAAGTGATGCAGTGGCAGGTCATATGGAAAGCATGCATGTTTTTATATGTGGAGTGGTGACGCAACATAATCTTAGAGACAACAATGTCTTGGCTGAGTCATATAGTCCGGACCTTCTAGTTCTCAATCCCGATGCTGGTGCTAGGATCATGCTGGTTGACGGTGGAGACTAGTTCGTCAGCCTTTTCAGTTTATCAAAAAAAAAAAAAAAAAAAACTACTAGCCTTGTCTCTTAATCATTAATGTCTTCCATCCCATTAAGAGTGTTCCTCTTCTGTTAACCCCGTGATTAATTACTTAATTAGAATTAACAAAGTATAAACCTAATGTGATTATGCATGACCCACGTATATATTACCACTATCTTCTATCTTCAAGGCAAACCAAGTTATTTGCGATTTCTAATTTTTGTGTTTTTGATTTCAGGAGATGGGATGGGAGGGGAGGCTAAATTTAGATGCTAATAATATTAGTCTCTAGGTGTAGTCTCTCCTCCCCTCACTTCAAACTAAACACACTTTTAAACTTTTAGAACAACAAATGGTTGGTTTGAGATAGCAACGCAAAAAGTGACTTTTGTCTAAATGACTTTTACCAAACGAAAGATAGAATAAAAGTCAAATTATAGATATAATTTGTGTTTGAGATAACGGTGGTAGAAGTGACTTTTTTCCAGATGAGCTCTTATTTGGATGATCACTTAAGATGGAAAATGACATGAATCTTATTGAATATTACACACATATATTAGTTAGATATATTGTGATAATTGAATATAAGAAATTAAATTTAAATTTGATTAAAAAATAAATTATTATAAAAAATACAAAACTCTAAAGTACTTAATTACATATATTCTTTGACCCAAAAAATTACATATATTCTAATGGATAAATTAGAATATATACAAATGTATATTTAATAGTATATTTCTTATTAAATCACCTATCTCTAATATTTTTCTCCAAAAGTTGGAAAAAAAAAAAGTCACTTCAAAAGGTGAAAAAAAAAATGACTTATGAAAAGAGTCACTTTTTTTTTTTTTTTTTTTTTTTTTTTTTTGAGAAGCTCATCACCCACCAAAACTATCCCAAATATCTATTTTTCCCTATTGGACTTTTACTCGCTTCCACTAGGCTTTTTTCGACTTCAAAGCCATGTCACACAGGCACAAAATAAGCGACAATAAATTTTTTAATATTTTAGGATAATCAAATCAACTAACAACAATTGAACTTATTGTCTTTTAATTTAATTATAATCAAGTTACAATAATATCTAAAGCATATTTAGCTACACAAACTTAACATTTCCACGACTAAAACGTAAAGCCAACCAGTTAAGTACAATATAAAACATATATTCCCTCTCGTTTTATAAAAGACTTGCTTTTCAGTTCTATTTCTTTATTAAATGGGCCTAACAATGTGAGGAATACAAAGGAAGAAAATAACAAGATAAAACTAGTAGTTATTGAATTTGAAATCACTTACTATTTGTTTTGAACAACGTTTTAGCTATAGATAAAATTATGTTAAGCCACTCTTTATTTTTAAAACTTTAATTGTGTCAATGGTTAGAGTTTAAGTTTCTAATGATGCTCCTTAAATAAATTTTAAGAATCTTTACTAAAACCTAAAAATAACAATAGAATATATGATGTTTATATACAGTTTTTAAATTATAAATTATCATATATAAACACAGACAATATAGAATTTTAGATATAATTAGGTTTGTATTATTTATATCCTAATAATTGGTTAGCACGTTTATTCAAATAAGATTTTATTAGATAATCTTACAATTTTCTTAAGCCGTACGTAAGAGGTTTGGTCCCTAGTCGCCATCGCCGAGCTCGTGGCCGGGAGGTCACGAAAGCTCCGGTGATAGCCGTTATAGCTAGTCGCAGGCATCGGAGCTTTAACAACCAGCTAGTGGATTTAGGAATTTTTGTTGCTGCTCTCTGTAATAATATCCACTTTCTCGTTTATAAATTAGGGCAAAGTTGAAAATCCCCTATCCCAAATTTCACCCAACCACCCCAATTTCACCCAACTACCCTCCAATTTCACCCCAATTATCCCCTCCCCAACCACTATAAATACGCACCTTTGGGTGCATATTCAGGCAGTGCAACCGAGTGTTAGAAAAATAAAGAGAGGAGAGAAAGAAGGAGAGAAGGAAAGCGTAGAGATAATTATTTGGGCATACTGGTAGTAGCTTTTTGGTGATTACTTGGGAATTAGAGAGTAACAAGTAACTCTGAATATTCTTCTATATACTTGTGAATTGTGTATGATTATAAGGATAAAATAAGATCAGCTTGTGTTCCATAGAATTAGCTTGTTTCTTAGGAAAAATTATCAGTAGTTCTTTAAATTTTGTCTCGTTTATTCATTTACAATTCTTCCTTCCTCTGCCTAAATGACCTGTACTTGATTTGTAAATACTGGGGATTTCAGCCTAATTATACATCCAGGAAGAAGTGGCCAACTTAGTAGGAAATGATCCTTTAAGAGTTTATTGCATTGTACCTTGTGTCTCATGGATGTAAATGGTTGTCAAACACTAGCATCCTTTTTTCATTGCATATATCTTTTGACCAACCCGCTTTGTAATCTTAGATAGGCAGGATTCGTTCGCACATCCTGAGCACTAAAATAATGAATTAACCCATCTTAGATAAAGTTTATAAGGTATAGCTCCATATTCTAAGCTAAGCATATGTTGCTGCAGGAAATGGATGCAGCTACTTTTAAAGATTTTAGCAGTCATCAATGGCACATAGGGGTGGTAAGTATAAACTTGCACTCACAGTTCATTGTATTCTTAAAATGGAAAAGCTCGAGTGTAAAATGTATCGTAAAGGAATTGTTTACTCTTAACTTTTAAGGGGACAACAATATTGTGTGAGCTGTAATGTTAAGATTTTCATTTTTTGGCTGAAACACCTTTGTATGGTTGCGGTGATAAAAGCACAGAAGATGCTGTTCTCGTGATCATTGAACATCCCCACTCAGAGGCTAAGGACAGTACTTGACACTTCATCTTCTCGCAGTGCTCACTGTTCTGCTGTGTCGTCAAATCTCACTTCACAGATATCTTCATCTTCATGCCAAATATAATCAAATCAAGATTAGCTCCACACATCTAATAGTTGATCATGCCTTTTTCTCTTTCAATATGGCATGGCCATGGTACTACACTCAATTCTTCTGGGTTTACAAGCTAATATAAACGTTTCAGGTTGAGGAGAGGCAATGGGAGTAAAAGTATATATTCTTTCCTCTCTCTTCTTTTTTTACCTTATTTTTTAAAAATAATTTTCTCACTTTTGCTTTAGAAAATCCCAATAATTAGTCATGAGCTGAGATTAGAATAATGGGCTTGATCTCGTTTACGTTACATAGGTGTAAGAGGCAACAGCAAATATATGTACCTGCACACCATCCAAGCAAATGATAATTGTATGTTATTTTCTTCCTCGAGTGTATCCAACTACGGAAAAAAAAAAAAAAAACTACGTTGGCAAAAAAGAGAGTCTATCAGTTGTTGGTCCTTAGGTATTGAATTTTGGTTTTCATCATTCTAATTTTAAATTGTTGGTCCTTAGTTATGGTCTCTATAATTTCACAAAGACTTAGTCTAAGTTTAAGAACAGAAATCGAAACCATGAGTTTAAGAATAGATATCGAAACCAAAACTTATTAAAAGAAGAGGGACTACTTGTTGAATTTGAACAAAATTTTATGATACTATAAGGACCAAAAGCAACAATTTAAAATTACATGGACCAAAACAAAAATTAGATTAAACTATAAAGCCTAACAATTTTATAAACTTCAAAAATTAGGGAAAAAGACAAAAAAAAAACATCAAAATTGGTACTAAAAAAATAAGTACGTTGAATTTCAATAATTTAAAAGTGACTTATTTGACATTTTGAAATGTTGTAAAATTTGAGAAATTACTTAACTATCCCTAGTTTTTTTAATTAAAAACCCTCAACTCCTTGTATGTCGTAGGTGTTCGGGTAAAGGTGACGGTGGCTCCATCCACACGGGAGCTTCGTGACCTTCTTGGTGACAATGGCCGAAGCTTTGGCGGTCAAATATTTCTTTAAAAAAAATTCTCATGTAAAAGTTGTCATTATAAATACTTGAGTTGTTGATATCGATACAAAAGTTGTAAAAGGCAGCCTAACATATATTTTTTTTAATTTTTCAGGCAAAAGTTTTCAATATTAATACTTAAGTTGTCAATATTTCTTCATAACTTTTACTAGAGCTACGGCAACTAATTTTTTTTTTTTTTTTTTTTTTTTTTTTTGGGGAATTTCTTATGATAAATTTGTTTGTCAACATGAATACGTGAGTAGTCAATAGTGAATACCTGTTTACAGTTTTGGCATGGCTATTAATAATTCACGTATCTATATTGAAAACTTTTATCTTAGAAATGCAATATATATATATATATATATAGGCCTCCAGAGCTCCAATGGTGGTGGGGAGGTCATGGAAGCTATCTGTTACAATTATAATACCATGAGGATATATAGGGTGGAGCAAGATATAATCATATTGACTAGAGCTCTCTGAACTAGTGGTTGGGGTGAGAGGGGAGAAATGAAAATTGGAAGAGAGGAAGAGAGATGATTTTATTCATTTATTGAATAAGATAAGGGCCCAGGCCAGTAATACATGCATGATTTTATTCCTTTATTGATTGAGAGAAGGGCTCAGAGGCCAGTGATACATGCATGAGATTAGATGACGTCGATGAGAGAGGAATAGCCGAATGGCCTCTGGGAAGAGCAGTCCAGGTTGTCGCCATAGTCCACACCAAGCATGTTGCAGTACCTCTTGAAAAATCCGATACGATTATCAACCCTCGAGTCCTGACCTATCCCACACTCCAGCCCTCCGTTTATGATGTTGGTACACATTCCGTACCCAGGAAGTCGACCCGCCGCCACGTCCGCAGTGGAGGGTGTCCATCTCCCCGTCATGACGTCGTGGCACGACGGCTTCGGCGACTGTGGCGTCATCCAGAACCACAGCGCTGCCTTGAAGGATAACACAGGATCAGTAGCCACCAGGTCGGGGTTGTTGAGCAAGTCCACTCCTAACGCTGCTCCGGCTTGTCCGTAGTTGTAGTTCCTATCATTCACTCATATCAATCACATCAGCATTGTATTTATCAAATTAGTAAATCAAAATTAAAATTGAGATCAGATATAGATATACCATGAGAGTTGGATGGGTCCGCGGCCATAGTACTGCTTGCCTGGAGCACATGGCCATTGGGTGCTGGGGGCACAGTAAACGCCTCTGCCCACTTCCTCTTTGAAGCAGTAGCCCCATGCGTAAGGACCATCGGGGGCGTCGGGCCAACCACCAGTCGTCTCGTGGGAAGTTTGGCCAAGGAAAGCTGCTGCCTCCCTCTTGCGTGTGGCATCATCGCCGATGGTGGCGAAGGCTGGGAAAGACTCGGCGGCTTGAATGAAGGCGTCGTAGGTGTAGAAGCCTCTGGCCGGGCAGGCAACGTTGTCGCGGTGCATGAGCATATGTTCGAAGGTGCCCCTGGAGATGACGTCGGCGAGGCCACCGGAGGGTTCAGGAGGAGGAGGACCAGGAGGAGTAGGAGGAGGAGGAGGAGGATGAGGAGGGCCACCACATTGGCTTTGGCATCCAGGGCCACAGTAAGCATTGGTGGAACCACACCAACCCCATTCGCTGCAGCAGAGGCCGCCGGGGCACAAGGCACCTCCTGCCTGTCTTCCGCATTGCTCTGCTAAGCCTCCCACTGTGAAGCACAATAGTAGAGACGAGATCACCCAAACGTTGTTCATGTTATCCATCCGATGAGGAAAATGGAGACATGGGAGCTCCTTTATATAAAAATGAAAGAGGGTGGTGGTGAAGGAGGAAAGCCAGCCTGCGTGCCTTATTCAATGGCTGTGGCTTGTTGTCTTGGATATTCTATCTATCCAAATCCACGAGAGGTGAAGATTACGCCTTACATTGTACGGCTCAGCTACACTCATCGGGATATCTCACGTGGTGAATTAATTAAAGTACAAACGTAAGTGACTCAAATTGCCTGTAAAAGTGGTCCAGGGGCAGGTCATATGGAAAGCATGCATGTTTTTATTTGTAGAGTGGTGACGCAACATATTCTTAGAGACAAGAATGTCTTGGCTGAATCATATAGTCCGGGCCTTCTAGTTCTCAATCCCAATGCTGGTTGACGGTGGAGACTAGTTCGTGATCATTTTCAGTTTATCAACAAGAAATAGCCTTGTCTCTTAATCATTAATGTCTTCCATCCCATTAAGAGTGTTCCCCTTCTGTTAACCCTGTGGTTAATTACTTAATTAGAATTAACCAAGTATAAACCTAATGTCATTTGCCATTTCTTATTCTTAGGCTTTTAGAACAATTGGGGCCCGTTTGGGATAACGGTGAAAGAAGTGACTTTTGTCCAGATGGTTTTTGCAAAGGGAAGATAGGATAAAAGTCAAATTGTAAATGTAATTCGTGATAGCGGTGATAAAAATGATTTTTTTCTTGATGAACTATTATTTGGATGATCATTTGACTTTTATTCACTTCCACTGGGCTTTTTTTTACTTCTACAACCATGCCAAAGAGGCACAAAATAAGCCACAATTTTTTTAAAAAATATTTTAGGATAATTAAATCAACTAACAGCACTTGAACTTATATATTGTCTTTTAATTTATAACCAATTCCACGACCAAAACGTAAAGCCAGCCAGCTACAATATAAAACATATACTCCCTCTCAGATTTGCTTTGTAGTTCTATTTCTTTATTAAATGGGCCTAAGAATGTTGAGAAATACAAAGGAAGAAAATGATAAGATAACACTAGTAGTTATTGAATTTGAAATCAATTACTAATGAAAATTTTGTTTTAAACAACGTTTTAGCTATAGATAAAATTATGTTAAGCCACTCTTTATTGTTAAAACTTTAACTGTGTCAATGGTTAGAGTTTAAGTTTCTAGTGATGCTGGTTAAATGAATATTAAGAATCTTTACTAAAACCTAAAAGTAACAATAGAATATATGATGTTTATATACAATTTTTAAATTATAAATTATTATATATAAACACAGACAATATAGAGTTTTAGAAAATTAGGTTTGTATTATTTATATCCTAATACTTGGTTAGCATGTTTATTCAAATAATATTTTCTTAGATAATCTTACAATTTTCTTACACTGTCCAAGCTCTGGTCCCTGGTCACTGGAGCTCTAGTTGCCGTGGAGGTCACTAAAGCTCCAAAGTGACGACCTTTGTAGTCGGGTCACAGTCGAGCTCGACAACCGGCTAGGGGGTTTAGGATTTTTTATTTTAAAAAATTAAGGATAGTTAGATAATTTTTGAAATTTTGCAACATTTCAAAATTCGAAATTAATCTCTTTGAAATTATTGAAATTCAACATATTTATTTGTTTTTCACCAATTTTGATGGTATTTTCTATCTTCCCACAATCCCACACATACAGACACACTCACGCATCACACAAGTAAATGAATGAGACTATTGAACATTGCAAAAGGTTGACATTGTTGATTATCATGCTATATCTACATTGTAAAAATAAGTAAATGAATGGGACTATTCAACATTGCAAAAAGTTGACATTGTTGATTATCATGTTGTATCTACATTGTAAAAAATTGAATAAATAATTTTGTTCCGAATCTTATTAAAATTATTAAATATAAAACATAAGATGGCATGATTTTATTTTTATTTATTTTTACCTCGCAAAGGGTTATCAACATAAAGTATAAAATGATAATGAGACATACGTACGCATATTAAACGTAAATGAAGAATAGATTTCTAATTTCTCAGACATCGTGCTATGCATAGGACCTACATGCCTAGCTTTCTTTTGCAATATTCTATCTAGACATATAATATTTTATAAAATTATACTACACTCATATTCTTTTCATTAGAGAAATTACAATGAATGTAATATGAATAATATACATAATTGGAATAAATTGTGGACGAGAGAAATTTAAGAAATTATAAGCAAACAAAATTAGATAAAGCTCTTAGTTTATTGACCAACACAGTTCTTGTTCAGTTACAAATTTTCACTAAAAAAAATGTGATTCAATTGCAAAACCAACTAAATGGTTCCTATATTTGAAAACAAGTCATATTATTGACAACTTATATATACATAATCTTATACTATATATTGAATATGAGGAGACGCCTGAATTTCAAGTTCAAATTTAAGAGGAGACATATGTGTTCCGAGGGGCAACCATGAACTTGAACCAGATACCGGAAATTAATATTAAAAAAATACTTTTCTTATTAATTTGTCATTTTATAATTATTCTAATTTTAAATCATGTTCACATCACATATATTGATTTTTTTTTTTTTTTTTTTTTTTTTTTTTTTTGCTAATCAGTTAATTTACACACACACGTAAATGATTTCTTTTACATTTTCAATGCAACCAAATCAATTTCAATATTTGACAAAAATTTACCCAGGATCAAAATACTAGATTGAGAAGCCATTTGAGAGAAAATGTGATTTCTTGCTAGACAATAAACATAATAAATTCATTTAAGTCCATCCCATTCCCTCCCGAACCTTGTTTGTTCCAACCATCGTCTCGCGAGTTTTCAACAGAATCACCACTCTTCTGGTTCGTCCATTTTACCGATTTAGTTCGCCGTAGAACTCCGTTTTGATACGACCGAAGGAGAGCGTGATCAGCTCGGGAGATGGGCGAATTAGGTAACTGTTGCCTTAAACTTTATGTTTTACTTCTCTTCCATGGGCTTTCGGTTCTAGGTTTTGATATGTAAAAACAAATCACACAAAGCCCAAGTTATTAAAGTTGTGAGCCCACTTGCAGTTTCCTTAAACTATATGTCCCCGTATTTGAAGTTACTGGACTCAAAATTTAGCAGAACGCATGTACTTATCTTCTTGCATCAAATAAGATTTCAAAAATCCTAAACAAATATATGGAATATATGATGTTGGGTATCATTGACAGCAAAGGGGACACTGCCACACTGTTCAAACAATAGTAATATAGTTTTTTGAAGTCTATTTGTATTTTTAAAATTGCTGATTGTGATAATGAATCTGTCCAAACAATAGCAGTATAGTTTCTTGAATTCGTAAGTGTCAGGGTTTGCGAATCAATAATTGTGCAGTGTTTTTTATTATGAGGAACAAGGCTTTGCCTGATTTATAAGCTTGATGCTTGTTTGGGAACACATTCTAGCACCGAGAACTTAACATATGCTGTCTGCAAAATTTATTCCATCGAGCATTCAACACACCATTCCTGCAGGTATTCATGCTTCTATTTTCAGGCATGTTCCTTGTGGATGTCATTTGGGGTGTATGTAACTGGGGTGCTCTTTCAGACTGCTGCCTTTTTCTCCTTCTTGCTCATTGCTCATGGCTACTGTATCATGTGTGAGCATCTCTCTTTAAGTGAACGCCGTACAACTGCTGCACTTGCATGTGTCTTTTACTTAACGCTAGCTGGTTACAAAGCTTGTGTACTATACTTTACGATGAGTTTTTTTACATGGTCTATTTAGTATGCCAGTTTAAGCAAGCTCGATTCTCTGATGCTAACTTCTGATGTATTAAATTTTCAGGTTCTTCTGCTTCTGAATTATTTTGTTTCATTCTATTTGATTTTCTGGCATATATCACAAAACCTATTGGTACTGCAGGAACAATTGAGTATGGTTGAAAATGAAGATGTTCGGACAACGCATGATGCTCTGTATACAAAGCACATGATGTTCAAGTAAGTAGTACGCATCTGAGAAATGTATATCAATACTTTTCTCACTGATGTCTTCCAAATAACGAAGCATTGTCCTTTGTGCAAGACAACAAATCACACTTCACTGGTGACGCATTTCCTTTGAAAAGCCGCTTCCTTTCTAGATATATACATGAACATGAATGACTCTTTAGAGAATTACTGCCTTCGGTTATTAATCAGAGAATGGGCACAATTCTGCATTTTTTCATACATCGGGTATGTGAATATGTTTTCCTTTGCAAGAATAATAAAATGATGAAGTTATTTTATCACAAAATACAATCACACGGTATAGTAAATCTTTGATGATTCCATTCCTGACATTCAGTGTTTCTTCATTTATCCTTCATATGCAGGTGGACTTTCAGGTCACAGGACTTGACGCCACGCTTCTCTGTTATGCCTGCCACCAAGTGTAAAGGCGATACTTTGGTGCCTCCCATCTACAGCATTGTAAGTTATAAGATCTTCATATGTTGCAGTCAACACACAAATTTAAATGTGCACATCATGAGGATAAAATAAGATCAGCTTCTGCTCAATCGAACTATCTTGTTTCTTAGGAAAAATTATTCGTAGTTCTTTAAATTTTGTCTCGTCTCTCCATTTACAATTCTTCCTTCTTCTGCCTAAATGACCTGTACTTGATTTGAAAAGAATGGGGATTGCAGCTCATTATACATCCACGAAGAAGTGGCCCACCAGTTGTTGGTCCTTTGGTATTGAATTTTGGTTTTGATCATTCTAATTTTAAATTGTTGTTTATGGTTTTTATAATTTCACAAGGACTTGGTCTAAGTTACGTTTAAGAACATAGATTGAAACCAAAACTCATTAGAAGTATAGAAACTATTTGTTGGACTCGGACCAAATTCTTATGATACTATAAGGACTAAAACCAACAATTTGAAACTAGATGAACTAAAATCAAAGTTCGATCAAATTATAAAACCTAACAATTTTATTAACTCAAAAAATTAGGGAAAAAGAAAGAAAAATACATCATAATTGGTATAAAAAAAAATAAGTATGTTGAATTTCAATAATTCGAAATGAGTCCTTATTTGAAATTTTGAAATTTTGTAAAATTTGAGAAATTACTTAACCACCCGTAGTTTTTTTTTTTGATAAAAATCCCTCAACCTCCTTGCACTGTTGCCAGTGCTCCGATGATGGTGACTGGCAATGGCTACAGTCGCTAGAGCTCCGGTACCTTACCGGCAACAACGATCGAGGAATTGAGTTCTAGCGGTCTAATATTTTTGCAAAAATTATATTTTCTCATGTAAAAATTTTCAATATAGATACTTGAGTTGCTGCTATTGATACTAAAGTTGTAAACGGAGCCTAATATATATATTTTTAAATTTCTTAGGCAAAAATTCTTAATATTAATACTTGAGTTGTTAATATTTCCTAATAACTTTTACCGGAGCTACGGCATCTAATATTTCTATTAATAACTTATATGTCTATATTAAAAATTTTGTCTTAGAAATTCAAAAAAAAAAAAATTTATTAGGCGGCCGAAGCTCCCATCGGTTGGGGAGGTCATGGAAGCTATGGATAAGTGAGTTGTTGATAGTGAATACCATGTTTACAATTTTAGCTTCCCTATTAATAACTTACGTATCCATATTGGAAACTTTTATCTTAAAAATTCAAAAAAAAAAAAAATTATTAGGCCTCTGGAGCTCCGTCGGTGGTGGGGAGTAGGGGCGGACCTAGAAAATTTATGAAGAGTGGGCACCAATCCGAAATTTTTTTTAAAGGAAAGTTTTAAATACATTTAATATAAAAAAAATTCATGAAATCAAGTGAATCGATGATATAATAAAAGAAGTTAGTTATTTTACAAACATGTCATTTAGAGAAGCAAGGCTAAGTCTTGTTAGAAATGCATTTATATAAATTACAATGAAGGGAAGGCACTCAATAAGTTCAAGTATATATATTTTAATAACAAAAATATATTTCAATAAAAATAATTACAATGCTATCGTTCTAGGCCTTATTTTTTGAAATTCCATCATAATTGCCTTATTATCAATGCTATTAAATACATCTTTTTCAATATAAGGCACTAAACAATCATTCAACCATTCATCCCTCATCCGATTATGAAGTGCAATCTTAATGTATTAAGGGTGGGCAATCATTCAAACATGTATTAATTTTTTTATAATAAAAAAAAAAAAAAAAAAAAAAAAAAAAAAAACCGATTCCCAAAATTCAAGGGTGGGCACTTGCCCCTCTAATCTTACACCTAGGTCTGCCTATGGTGGGGAGGTCATGGAAGCTATATTTTACAATTATAATACCACGAGGATGAGGATGTATACGGTGGGGACAAGATATAACCAAATTGATTAGAGCTCTCTAAACTAGTGGTTAATAAGGGTCGAGGAGAAAGGGAGAAATGAAAATTGCAAGAAGAGGGGAAGAGAGATGATTTTATTCATTTATTTTATAAGAGAAGGCTCATAATGCCAGTGATACATGCATGATTTTATTCATTTATTGATTAAGAGAAGGGCTCATATGCCAGTGATACATGCATGAGATTAGATGACGTCGATGAGAGAGGAATAGCCATATGGCTTCTGGGAATAGCAGTCCAGGTTATCGCCATAGTCCACACCAAGCATGTCGCAGTACCTCTTGAAATATTCGATACGATCCCTAACCCTCGGGTCCCAACCTATCCCACACTCCCGCCATCCGATTATGATGTTGGTCACCACTCCGTAGCCAAGAAGTCGACCCGCCGCCATGTCCGCAGCGGAGGGTGTCCATCTCCCCGTTATGACGTCGTGGCATGACGGCTTCGGTGACTGCGGCGTCATCCAGAACCACAACGCTGCCTTAAAGGATAACACAGGATCAGTAGCCAACAGGTCGGGGTTGTTGAGCAAGTCCACTTTTAACGCTATTCCGGCTTGTCCGTAGTTGTGGTTCTTATCAGTGACTCATGCATATCGATCACATCAGCATTGTATTTAGCAAATAAATCAAACTTAAAATTGAGATCAGATATAGATATATACCACTTGAGTCCGATGGCTCCGCGGCCATAGTATCGCTTGCCTGGAGCACATGGATATTGGTCGCTGGGGGCACAGAAATCGTTTAGGTTCAGTTGCTCTTTGAAGCAGTAGCCCCATTCGTAACGCCCACCGCCCTCGGTCTCACGGGAAGTTTGGCCGAGGAAAGCTGCTGCCTCCCTCTTGCGCGTGGCAGCATCGCCGGCGGTGGCGAAGGCCGGGAAAGACTCAGCAGCTTGAATGAAGGCATCGTAGGTGTAGAAGCCTTTGGCCGGGCAGGCAGGGTTGTTGTGGTTCATGAGCATCTGTTCAAAGGTGTCCCTGGAGATGATGTCGGCGAGGCCACTGGAGGGTTCAGGAGGAGGAGGAGGAGGAGGAGGAGGACTGCCACATTGGCTTTGGCATCCAGGGCCACAGTAAGCATCGGTGGAACCACACCAACCCCAATGGCTGCAGCAGAGGCCGCTGTGGCACAAGGCACCGCCTGCCTGTGTTCTGCATTGAAATGCTAAGCCTCCAACTGTGAAGCACAGCAATAGAGACGAGATCACCCAAACGTTGTTCATGTTATCCATCCGATGAGGAAAATGGAGACATGGGAGCTCCTTTATATACAAATGAAAGAGGGTGGTGGTGAAGGAGGAAAGCCAGCCTGCGTGCCTTATTCAATGGCTGTGGCTTGTTCTCTTGGATATTCTATCTATCCAAGTCTACGAGAGGTGAAGATTACGCCTTACATTGTACGGCTCAGCTACACTCGTCGGCATTATCTCACGTGGTGAATTAATTAAAGTACAAACGTACGTGACTCAAATTGCCTGTAAAAGTGGTCCAGGGGCAGGTCATATGGAAAGCATGCATGTTTTTATTTGTAGAGTGGTGACAGCAACATATTCTTAGAGACAAGAATGTCTTGGCTGAGTCATATAGTCCGGGCCTTCTAGTTCTCAATCCCGATGCTGGTGCTAGGATCATGTTACAAGGAAGCGTTTGTCTTTTTCTTGCTGGAAAGGAAACGGTAAAAAAAGTTACACCTATTGTCTTGAAAATGCCATTATTCTTACAAGCTGATGAAGTTGCATGCTTAAGCTAATAAAACTTCATGCTTTTTGAGGCGGCACCGACATGTTTATATATGAGTTTATCTGAAAAGAACCTTCATGATAACACCTTTTCTGTTTTTGAGGAGCTTTTGGTATAATATTAAGATCATGTTTTTCTGTTTAAAATTTCACAAAATGACGTTTTGCCAATGCTAATAACTTTTTTCCTTTTCCATTTGCAAACAAATACAAGTATGTAATTACTTCTGACATAGACTTACTGGTTAAATACAAGTATGTAATTACTGTTGTTTTGAGGTTCTGCATAAATTAACGTTTACAGTATGCTGCTTTTAGAATGTTTTGGTATGAAAGAATTATGAATGAAGGTAGTCTTAAGGGCATTAAAGCTTGTGGGTCGTCCAATTTTTGTTGCCTGAATGATTTTTCTTTACGGTATCTTGCTTATTGTATTACTAAAAACATGATGGAGAATATGTGTTGCCTTCAAATTTTCTGTCCTCTATTAACTCAGAAAGGATAGAATTAAGCTCATCTTTTTAGTTCTACTTTTATGTGCGGTCATGGTTGACCTTTGGTCTTTTAGTTTGCTTTCAAAAATAATAAGCCATTTTTCACTAACTAAGGTCAGATACATGGATTGTACGATATTTTTGTGCCCTGAAACTGAAAAGGGTGTATCAGATCCACACGGTATTCTAGCAACACTGAAGCAGATATAAGGCTAAAATACCAGTGTTCACGGGCAGGGGGTGGGTGCTGCCATGTTCATATATCTTGAAGCTTTATCATCCGGTGATTGCAAATGAAAATTCAAAAGTATAATACCAAGACCTTAGTAACAACGTATAAGGTTAATTTGTCATTTTAGAGAAAACCAAGACCTTAGTAAGTCAATTAACCACGAACTCCGAACCGGATACCAGAAATTAATATAAATAAATACTTGTCTTACTAATTTGTCATTTTATAATTATTCTAATTTTAAATCATGTTCACATCACATGTATTATTTTTTTTGCTAATCAATTAATTTACACACACATATATGATTTCTTTTACATAAATGCAACCAGTTCAATTTCAATATTTGACAAAAATTTACCCAGGGTCAAATTACTGGATTGAGAAGCCATTTGAGAGAAAATGTGATTTCTCTCTAGACAATAAACATAATTGGTGTGTTTGGGATAGTGGTGGTAGAAATGGCTTTAACATCTGATAGACTTTTCCTGATGAACTTTTTTCTGCTGGATTTGTTCTAATGTAATTTGTGTTTGGGTTAGCAGTGGCAGAAGTAGTTTTTTTTTTTCCTTGATGGGTACCTATTTAGCATAGCTTTTGAAAAGATAGTTAAAATGGGGGGAAAAACTGAGAAAAAAACTATTTTATTTTATATATTCAAACCAAATGAAAAAAAAAATTGTTAAAAAACCTCGCATTGCAAAATTTAATTACACAAACGTATTCATTTTCAGCGTGAACAAGTCCTATTCAGTTATATGTGATTTATCTTCCAAACTTGCAAAGTGTAATATATTTGAATGGGTCATTGCTCATTAGGTTCTTTTGGACCTAAATTTTAAAATAGCTTTCAGAAATTTTCCCTATATAATAATATGGATAAATTATTTGTTCAGTGACTAGATCTAAGAGTTTCTCCTGTGAACCCAAACTACATCGTTTGGTTTAGTGATGGAGCGCGACACTCTTTTTGTTTGGAATGAAAAAAACAAAAAACCATTTGCCTGTAATTTCCGATCGAGCGCGCGACACTCTTTTTCTCCAATGGATTGCGCGCGACACTCCCTCCCTCTTTCTTCTTCGCTTATGTGTTCGTAACCAGCCACTCTCTTTTTCTCCTTCTGTGACGTCTCTATCTTTACTCCATGGCAGCCAGTTTGAAGTGCCGAGCAATCACCAAAATGGGGGAATGAGGTGTACCAGAGGGGGGGTGGTCGGAGGAAGAGATTCAAATGTCATTCAGAAAGCATCCGAATTGCATGCTTCTATCGGAGGACAAAAAAACGAAAGCAATGGACTTTTTGGTGAACAAGATGTGTAGGCCTTCCGGAATGATAGCGAGATGCCCAGTAGTAGTTCTTCAGCTTGGAAAAGAGAATCAAGCCGAGGTGTTCTGTTGTTCAGGCTCTGGGATTTGATTTCTAAATTTAGATATAAGGTTTTAATCCATGTTGGAAGTAATTATCACGACTAATGCTCGATCGAAATCACAATTTTCGAGAATCAATCGGAAAAGCAAACGAAATCTCTTTTTTTTTTTTTTTTTTTTTTCATCTTTCACTCGCCCTCACTAAACCAAACGATATAGTTTGGGTTCATAGGAGAAACTCTTAGGGCTCATTTGGTACAAGAAACTTTTGAGGAGGGAAATGAATTTAAAGAAAGGGAAAGGAAGATTTGAAAGATGGGGGAAGATGGCTTGAGTTGTTTATTCGGAAGAAAATGAAAGGATGGTAGTTGGTAAAGAATTAGGAAATATCTATTTTACCCTCAAAAAAATTAGTTCAAAATATAAAAAAAAAATTTTTTTTTTGCTAAAATATATCTTAAAAAAATATGTTTTTGTTAAGTTTGAACTCGTGTAAATTTTTTTTTTTGCCAAATTTGGACTTTCCCGACAAATTTGAACTTTCCTGCCAAGTTCGAACTTCCTACCAAGTTTGAATTTTAGGGGTAAATCTGTCCAAAAATGCGAATAGTGAGGTGGGAACTTGAGATCCCACCAATTTTAGAGGGATCTCAAGTTCCCACATATGAGGGGAAGAGTGATGGGCCGGTGTGGGCTCGGAAACTTGGGTTCGAAAGACTTGGCGCATCAAACACGTTTTCGGTAAGGAACTCTGTTAAGTTCTCATTCCCTCTCCCAAGTTCTTTATACCAAACGAGCCCTTAGATCTAGTCACTGGACAAATCATTTTCCCTAATAACATACATACTTCATATATTTTTAATTTATTACAAAAGTTTCTAAAAAATTTATTACAAAAGTTAAAATTATCCAATTTTGAGTTTTTTGTTTTTTCAAGCAATTTGAGTAAGCTAGAAGCTATTAATAACTCATTTTTTCATAAATACTCTGAATTACGTAATTACCCGGTGGGTTTTGGACGAAGCTTTTGTCGATCGCATATGATCAAATAACCATTTCTTTTTTTCTTTTCTTTTTGTTTTTTTTTTAATTAAAAAACAAGCGCTAATAGTCTGAATTACAACGAACAACGAATCCATGTGCCTCAAAACCCAAACATAGGCTAAAAAGCTTTGGTGTCAAATATTCATTTCGTGCCCCTGCACTTTCCCTTGCATTTACATAATTCCGATTTCTTCTGTGAACGTTTCTTCCTCCGATTGCTGGATTCAGTTTTCTCATTATCAACGGCAACGCCTTGTATTAATCGTCGCGCTTTCATCTAGGTAAGCATCTCCCTCGCCGCTGCAAGGATCTCGTCGTGTAGTTACTGAATTCCTCATTATCAATCTCATGTTTAGAACTCAAGAGGGCCATAGTGACTTCAGATTCACTGGTTATATCAGAGAACTAGAGAAATTGCTATCAAAATTCTAGAAATTTATTAGGGTTATTCCATGAATTGCATGAACAGGAAATAGTCTCTGATAGATTAGAGGAAGAGGACAGGAGGTAGCTCGCGGATTTAATTCCAAAGGAAGGAGAGTAGCAGGCGAAATTTTTTTGAAGAGGAGAGGAGAGTACCGAGCGAAAGAGCAGCTTCAAGTCCAAACACCCAATATAGCTTCTACTTATGATGGGCTGTCACTGGACTTTTTTTAACTTCTGAAGCTATGCCAAACAGACCCAATAAATTCATTTAGTCCTTCCCATTCGCTTCCGAACCTTGTTTGTTCCAGTCACCGTCTCGCGAGTTTTCAACAGAATCACCACTCTTCTGGTTCGTCCATTATACCGATTTAGTTCGCTGTAGAACTCCGTTTCGATACGGCCGAAGGGGAGCGTGATCAGCTCGGGAGATGGGCGAATTAGGTAACCATTGCCTTAAACTTTATGTTTTACTTCTCTTCCATGGGCTTGGGGTTCTAGGTTTTGATAAAATATGAAATTACAATATTGGCCTGATGGTGAGTGTTGTGCTTTCGCTTCCCTAATCACTCGTTCGAATTGGCAGTCTCACACACACCAGCAGGAATACAAATATTGAGTAATGGGGCATTTATTCTAAAGCTGCTCATTGATGATGACTTGAGGCTACTTGACCCTTTTTATTTGTTTGTTGCTATTGAAGGACCTATAACTGACTTATTTGTACTTGATAATTCTATGTCATGGATGCAAAAAAGCAAAGTGTGTTTCTTGTGACTCAGACTTACTGGTTAAACACAAGCATATAATTACTGTTGTTTTGAGGTTCTGGAACGGGTTCTGCATAAATTAACGTTTAACAGTATGCTTCTTTTAGAATGTTTTGGTATGAAAGAATTATGAATGAAGGATTCTTGTGTAGTCTTAAGGGCATTAAAGATTGTGGGTCGTCAATTTTTTGTTGCCTACATGATTTTCCTTTACGGTATCTAAAAGTATGATGGCGAATATGTGTGGCCTTCAAATTTTCTGTCCTCTATTAATTCAGAAAGGATAGAATTAATCTCATCTTTTAAGTTTTTTTTATGTGCGGTCATTGTTGACCTCTGGTCCTTTACTTTGCTTTCAACAATATTAAGCCATTTTCCACTAACTAAGGTTAGATAGATGGATTGTGAGACATTGTTCTGCCCTGTTAGCAACTAGCTGTTTAGATATATTAATCACTATGAGATATTGTTTGATAACTTCCTTAAGTGTGGTTTCTTAATTTTGCCAAATCTGTATATAACGGTTTGCCTTGTCATCCATTTGCCTCATTTCCAACTTCTGTAATAGGTGGTGCATTTGGTGGCAACAGGGGACTCCGTCCAGTGCCTCCTGAGAAAGGAATATTTCCATTGGACCATTTGCATTTATGTGACCTGGTAGTGTTTCTTTATTTTTCAATGAGGGAAGCATGTGCCTGCAAGTTGCAATATTTCAGACTTTACAGTCCAACATATTGCTTCTGAATTTTCCTGTTCAGTTTTAGGTAGCTTAATTTGTTTATTGGCATCGTTTCAGGAGAAGAAGGAATATCTTAGTTGTCTAAAATCGTTTGGTCACAAGTCTGAAAAATGCAGGCAGTTCTCAAAGAAATATCTGGAATGTCGGATGGAAAAGTGAGTGACTTTCCTTATCATATATTCTCTTCGATAAATATAAGACAAAGTTGACCTTTTTTTTAGAGAGATTAAGGAAGTTAAATAAGTCACTTAATCATATCATATATTGTGTATCCTTAAATTATACTTCTATATCAGTTTATTAGTCAAACTAATTAGTTTAGCAAAAAAAAAATAAAGATAAAATATTCTAATGTAATTTAATTAGCTTCTTTAATTTCTCCCAAAAAAGTCAAATTTATCTTATATTTAGAACCGGAGGAAGTACCATTGTTCATCTCTTATGTTGTTTGTTTAGCATGTGGTGTTTAACTATGCAGTTTTTCTCCAAAGAAAATTGAAGTGCACCAAATAATTCTCGTTAAAATTAATCTGTCAGTGCTTGACAAAAGTGAAAATATGTAATGAACATGGCTTGGAAATTTAAGTTGTTTATCTAAGTGAAGAGATGTATTCCTTTTCAATTGCAATTTAAAAGTTTTGGTGTAGTCTTGTGAATAATGATAATGATTCTGCCTCCTGTTCTTAATATAGGACATATTCGGAGAGTTTGTCTTGATCCTAAAGATTAGACATATTTCTTATATTTGTGAATTTTCTTCTAAGTTATCCCTATTGATGCTCCCTTTACAATAATTAAGGAAGAGAGGGAAGGAGAGAATTGGTGACTAAGGTATTTTAGAAACTACATGTCATATTAAATAACTTAACTAACTTTCTTAATTTAATTAAATTGGATAAATATGCCTTATATTAAGGACATGAAAGCATTAATATTTGGCCAATTGGAATTAATTGTGCTAGATCAGCAACTGCCTTGAAAGTTTGTGCAATCAGAGAATGTGTAGTATATGCATTGGCGCATCTAGGATGACAGAATAAAGTCACATACGCCTAAGACAAATAAAACCTCAATAATTGGTCATTTTGGGAGAAAATACTACAGAAAAGTAATAGCATGCTGAGGTCTTATGGTTTGTTTGGTTGAGTAAAGAAAACGAAATTAAAAATTATGAAATGCACGAAGATTATTTTTATTATTATTATTTAATTCACATAATACCTATCATGTTCTCAGGTATCTTTCAACGCGATTTTCTTTTGACAAATTAGTTGTTTATGAACTTTCATTCGCATATTGCAGGAACTTGATGGCAAAGCAAGATTTGTCAGAGCTTGGTTTCAAGGAAAGTAATATGGAAACTTCTGGAGGGAAAATTGCTGAGGGTTGATAATTGAAGCCCGTGAAGATTTAGAGCCTATTTCCCATAAGGGTGAGAGAGGAAAAAAGCCTAATGCACTGTGATTTAAGCCTTGTGGAGAAAAAATAGACTGTTTGAGATAGCGATAATCTCATACTAGCTTATTTAAAAGAAGTCGTCTTCTGATGTGATTTTTTCCAATTGCTAGAGAAAAATGTTAGGTATAGATGATCCAATAAGTGATTTAGCTTTAAATATACATTTCTATCTATTCTAACTTACCAATTAAGTACTTTAAAAAAATTAATTTTTGATTAATAATTTAACTTTTCTTAACAAATTTCAATTTAAATTTTTATCTTTAATTTTCACAATATATAACTAATATATATATATATATATATTTATTAAGATTTATGTCATTTTTAATCATTTTTTATCTCAACTGATTTTCAAATAATCATTTAAATAAGAGTCATTTGGAAAAAAGTTACTTCTCCCTATGTCATTCTAAAAGCATATCACTTTTATAATCTAATTTTTATCTATCTTTTATTTGTAGAAGTCATATTATGAGTAAGTCATTTATGTCACTGCTATTGTTACTCTTGCAAATTGGATATCATAATCTTTTCACGATTTTCTTCTTATGTAGTTCATGTGATAAGCAAATGCTGACTTTGCAATAGCATTTGTTTTTTGGGATAAAGGAAAAATGTATTTGAAAGGAAGTTAAAAGAATGATCCAGGAAAATATATGGATGGGTAGATTTTCCCATTACCCCAAAACTCGTGTCCTGAGTAGCTGAAAAAGTTTGCCATTCTCTCGTATGCTAGCAAATAAAAGTGTTAATTTCTGCGTGAATATCTCAGATTCTGCGTAAATTGAGTAAAGATCAGACTGAATGGTAAGGTCATCCTAGTCTCTGCTAACTTGCCCTCAGATGGTAACTTGTTATCTAAATGCTAAAAAAATACAAGAGGTCAACTTCTAATAGAATCTATAGTAAGCAAAAGTTCAGAAGAACCACACTCCACAAAATTACCAGTTAGAATTGGAAAACCTGATGGCTTAGAACCCATTTAGTTCAAAAAACGAGTTAGAAGAGAATGGAAATATTTTACTTTTTAGTTAGTTTGCACCAGAAAAGAGAATAAGTTGATGGGAAAATTTTTATTTGATTTGAAAGAAAAAAGGTAAGAAAACGAGGCAAAAGACCATTTTATCCCTTAGAGCAAAAATATTATTAAAATGTCCATAGAACCCATGCACTTCACTCACCATTTTATATCACATCTAATGTCACATCAAGAGGATTTTATATCTCTAGGCCATTTTCCTATTTCCCTCTACACTTAACTTTGCCACCAAAATCTTAAATTATATAGCTAAAAATTGGTAGGCCCGGGAAAATAATTTCTCACATAAAAATACAACCAAACGCCAGCCCACCCGCTGTAGCTAGAAAATCTCAATTTTTCATTTTCCCTCCTCAACTCTCCTCCAACCAAACGGGGCTCTTTGAGATCCCTCTTCCAAGGTAACCCTCTCGATGTGAGACAAAATCCCCTCAACTTTTAAGAAATTGGGGGAGAAAAAGAAGAAAAAATTCAGACCAACTAGCAGACAGGAAGGGTAAAGCCAATTCAATCATTGATTCACGCCCAGAACTACAATTATACCACATCATAAGCAGCGCGAGACAGAGCAATATACTAATTTTACTGAAATGCTAAATGAAATGAATGAACCATGCTTATTGTTCTTATTGTTCTCGAAGCAAGCAATGGTAAACGAAGCACCCCCAAGTACTACAAGTATGGATTGAGAAAGAGGGGGTATTTCTATTAATGCCTGAACTGCAGCGTGCAGTAATAACTAACCGAACTCTAATGGAAAATATAAACCGCTCCCTCTATTCGTATCAAATACAACATTACCAAACCATAAAAGTCCATCGTCGCAAAAGGACAGCCGTTCAAATTCAAATCACTTTCCTGGTATCATGAGCCGAAGCAATATGGTCCTACAAGCATGAAACAACTTGATCAGGTGAATCAACCAAAAACTAGATAACGAATCGACTGATAATATAATAATCAAGTTTAACTAACACATGCAATATTTCATCCCCCCTCCTTTTTTACAGAGATACGAAACGTAATTCTCCAAGGAAGCAAGCCCAGTAATCACTAAGACCTGAAAATGTTAGTTGTTCAAGCTGCTAGAGAGCACTTTTTCCCTGGTGGTTCAAATTTAGCATTTTATCAAAATATTGTTAAAATGCAAAAAATATAAATTATGTGTTTCTGGCAATGCATATTTTTCTGCATTGCAGGCTTGCATAACCAAGTGGCTGATTTTTGAAGATAAATCGAAAATTCAGTGTCCAAATTTCTATTAAAATTCAGAACTCAATAGTAAACAAAATTAAAATTCCGCAGAGCACAAATTTCAAGCAGACAATCACAATCCTAAAATTGATGGGATGTATAGATCAAATATCTATGTCTGGACTTACTGAGATGAAATCAAATGCTTTAGTGTCTTCTTTCTTCGAATTGCTAATCATTGAGGTGGGAGCTTGAGTAGGAAAATTTGGTTGGAATATGTCTGGCATTGGCATTCTTTCACTGGTTCCAGCAATCTGAGCAGAACCTGCATCTTGCATGCTTACATTACTAAAGTGCTGGAAATTAGCCATGGTTGCCAGGAACTGCTGCTGGGCCAAAAGACTTCCCATGGCACTATAATTAAGGGGTTGAGAAGGATATGCATGGTTCAACATGATACCAGGCTGCACATTATATGGAAAATGGCCAGTAGGAAACATGGGATTAGCATTGAAGCCAACTGATTGAGAGTTCAACATGTTGCCTAAGGTATGATCTGGGCCTTGATGGCTAAACTGACTATTCAAGCCTGACAATAAAGATTCGGATTGTGAGGTGGAAGATGTTGTTTTCTGTATTGTACTTGATGTATTTTCATTAACAGACAATCCAGACATTAAATCACCAATATGCTCATGGTTTGCTTGAGTGGATTTGGAAGCAAAAATGTCAAAAGCTTCTGGCTCACTAATACTTCCCAGCCCATGAGTCAAACTATCACTCTGTTTATCATCAACTGTCATCCCTGAAAAGAGATCATCTGCTTGTCCTTTATTTTCATTTGTATGAAAAGATACATCAGCAAAGGGGTCATCGTCATTTTTCTGTTCAATACTAGATTCAACAGAACCATTGAAATCTCCAAATAAATCATCAACCAAAGGTGTAGATGGTGCCAGATTTGATACATTCTGATCAATTGTAATCTTTGTAAAATCATCCCCTCCAAGATTCTCATTGGAATCATCAGTGTCTATCAAGTTGGGTAACTCAGTAACAGTAGCAGCTTCTTCCTTCACAGACTTCTCTGAAATAAATGGAGAGCTGTTTGGCTGACCTCCACCAAGAAGACCAATAACCTGTCCATCAAGGGGCCAAGAGCAAACAAAATTTTCAAAATGTGATTTTGCACTAAAGAGAATTCTGTTTAACTTATATACTGTCATTTAACAAGAGTGCAAGACATTAACATTTAAAAAAAATTGTGAATGATACATCCATTACCAGCCAATTTGATATGGGTAAGAGCTCAATTTCACTTCAACATAACTTTGCCAAGAAAAGACAGAACTTCATAGTATCTTACACAGGATTAAGACATAGTTTAAAATGCTTTCTGGCTGCCAAATTTCCATACATAACTACAACCATACAATTTACTAGAAAATCACGGAGAATTATTGATGATTAAAGTTCTAAGATAAGATGTGTAATGGATACATACTTAAAGAAAGTCATCACCCCAAACACAGACAAAAACACATGATCGCACAGAAGAAGAAAGAGGGAATTGCTAGCTAAGAGAAATTATGACAAAAAAGTATGGAAAAATCCCTTTAAGGTCCCAAGGGACCCAAAAAAATATATAAAAAGTCCCACAAAAACTTTTGATGTCAAAAAAGTCTTATTGACAACTCTTTCAGTAGATGATTAACTATTTCATCTGTGGGTTTTAACAACTTTTTGGAATCTTTTTTACATCAAAATTTTCTGTGGGATTTTTTTTGACATTTTCTTGGTCTCTTGGACCTCAAAAGGGATTTTCCCAAAAAGTATAAATCCTCTGCTTGGAAGTTGGATATTTAGGCATTGTATTATGTTCCACCCAACATTTTAAAACGACACTTGTCATCATAATTCTTTCCTAGTAATATTCTCTCAAATGAGAGGCTTATTTCCCTAATCAACAATCAATCTTCATTAACAAAAAAAGATACAGCATGGGATCCTCAATAACTTCTTTAGCACTATCCTGGCAGAAAACTAGCAGTTTACCAATCAGATCCAAAAGTGTTCATCGAACAAGTCCATCTATAGTAACAGCAGTAAGAACTGACAACATCTCCAGCAAAATGAGCATATGAAGGCAAGGCAAGCAATAATAGATTGATATAGATTTAACAGTCAAGACGAATGAGAAGGTGAAATTTCATGCGAAAATTATTTGTACTGATAAACTATAAGAGTACCTTGTTAGACTTTTCCCTCAACGAAGCTTGGGGAGATTCTGAGCATCTCACAACCACATCTTTATTTTCAGTGAAGTATGATGCTACATGTGAAAAAGTGTCATCATCCCTTTTCCTAAGTATGGCTTCAAGGACACAGATTGCTTTCATGCGAACCTATAAATATAATGATCAAAAGAAAATGAGAAGGCATGATAATTAATATTGCATAAAGGTTTTTATGGCCATCTGTTAGGCTATAAAGTTGCATTAGCATATGTGCAAATGGCAAATATTCAACAAAAGTGATATTTAACAATTCAGTGCAAAAGGTTGAGGTAAATGTGTATGCATGGTCCTATATGTCCGTGCAGATATGCAAGCATAAGCCCTTCAAGCTTATGCTATTTTAAAGCTAGAATAGTGATGAAAAGCTCACCATACCGTGATACCAAAATACTCCTTTAAAATTATGAAACATTCAATTTATAGATACAAGAATGTGCTTGAGAAATTGGTATGGGCATGCACGTACGCGTGTTTTCCTTTCTCTTTGTCTGTCTGTCTTTATTTATTTATTTGCACATAAGAAATAAGAAATCATTGTAAACTTAGAAAATACGTACCTGCCACATTGGAGATTGAAGCTTTAGTTCAAGGGCATGACTTAAAGACAGGGCATCCAACTTCGCAGCCTCTGTTAGGAAAACTTGAAGGGCATCTCGAGTGGGCTGTAGCCGTACACCTCCTGAGGTTACAATTGTCTCCAGCAACCTATCCTCTCGTGTCTTACTCTCTGAATGGCTTGCATTGGAATTATCATCCAATGTTTCCATCTTAACCACTCTTGAGTCCGGGTTCCAAGAACCACTAGATTGATTCTTTGAATGTCCAAGGCTACTTTGAGTTTCATTACCATACGTAACTGGTTCATATCTGCCACTATCTTCCATTTCAATTGTTAGTGACCTTCGAAGATTTGGACTCTTGTAGGTTCCAGTTTTATTCTTCATGATTGAATGTCCCTGTGCCAAGTTACTAAGTCCTTGCTTGATTGAGGCACTTCCAAGACCAACTACCCCACTGATAAAGGATTTCTTGTCTTCCGATGATGCTTCAAAGTTTGTATTCCCAAACCCTTCTATCCGCCTGTTAAGATCTTCAGCAGGTGTTG
Source organism: Acacia acuminata (assembly GCA_019022655.1). Lineage (NCBI taxonomy): Eukaryota > Viridiplantae > Streptophyta > Magnoliopsida > Fabales > Fabaceae > Acacia > Acacia acuminata. Next base: position 1,014,553 of record JAFJYI010000045.1, read on the forward strand.
GCTTACCGTCTTCTGCAGAAAAGATGGCAGAGATGGCCTCATGAGCGGTGTCCTGCACTGCCTTGTTCAGTGCATTACCTTTCAATGGATCCGGCTGTCCCTTGTAGTGAAACAACTGACGAACAGCGACTGAATGTCTCTGCATTTCCCTCCTGAACTCAATACCAGACTTTCCAACTGCATATTTGATCAATCTTAAAGTCTGCATACATGAAAAAAATAAATACAGCATAATGAGATTAATCATTAAACATACCATTCAGAAAGGTCAGGGAAAATTTCAAGTTGAAAAGAAAAATATGCTTGCATACATAGGAGATAGGACTCAATAAAGAAGACCGTAAAAAGGAACGAGAAAAGTGAGCATTTTCGCCATCATATTGCTCATTCTGTAATCTAATCTTATATCTTCCCACAGAAGGTGATTGGACCTATTTCTCTTGCCTTGGACAAGAAAGCAACAAAACACGGAAATTTGAAAGCCCACGCTTTTTCCAATTCAACATTTCATCGATTATAACAACTCCCCATCGAAGGTCTAACTCTCAACTACCCATCCCCCTTCGTGCAAGCTGAGCAAGGAAAAACTACTAAAACAACAATCATACCTTCTGCTTTACAATTGGACTCTTATGCTCCAATCGTTTTAAGATGAACTCCGAAATTTCCTTCACAATACTAACATGCGAAGCCCGCAAAAGTTCGCAAACTTCTTCTAATTTATACACCGGAGTGACTTTATCTTCATCCGATGTTGCAGAATCGATCAACCGCGACCTCCAGTACGATTCCACCGCTCTTCGACTCGATTCCATTATTTCCTAAGCTGATCGTATAAAGCTCGTCTGATTATCACAAAACCTACCAAGCAAGATAGAAACACAACCCCAAGAATCCAAAGGTCCTCAATTAAAACAAGAGGCCCCTAATTTAGCAGCTAAAAATGGTAGTAGTATTACAACACATGCAATACAAACTCTATAAGAAGGATAATCAACAGCTACGGATCGATGACAAGGTAGAAACTTCGTGCTCTCCAGGAAGAGATTAATTGTTGGGATTTTGTTATACAATGATACGAAGAGTACTGGATTGCAGGACTAGAGAATTTTGGGGTTGTATTATCAGGATCGAGGTAAGAGCTTGAAAAGGGACACAGGAAAGAGAGAGCAAAGAAGCGACGAAGAAGATGATTGAGAGGGGCGAGAAGGAACGATTTCTGGCATCAAAACTCAGACAGAAGATGCCATGTCATAGCGTGACTCATCGATCCGTATGGTTAAAGATGAAGGTCTACTCTTCGCAACCCGCGTACGTTAGCCCATGCCCCCTGCTCCTTACAAAATTACAAAAATGCTCAAATGAAAAATAAATGTGTGATTTAATTTTATGAGAAGCCAAATAAAAAACTAGGGTCGAAGGGCAAAAATGCCCATTCACTTTTCCCAATTGGGCACATGCACCATATATATTTTAGGTACAAAAATGCTTATGAAGATTACAAAAAATTACAAAAATGCCAGCTCTATTTTTTTTTTTGGTAAATAATGCCAGCTCTATTTGTTTGAACTATCATCCGTTACCTATTAGTGTCTAGTGATGGGCTCTACATAATTTTGCAAATGTTAATCCAGAATGGTGAAAAAATGATCATGTATTTTTACCAAATGCGTATCTTACACTATATATATTTATTTGATGCAAAAATGCATACTAACACTTATCCACATATCAATCCCTTATTTTTCTATGTTTTCTTGTCTTTGTTAATTCTTTCTCCTTTTACTCACCCTTATTCTCTCTATTTTCCCTCTCTCTCACTCTTTCACCTGACGCCACCGAATTATTGTTTTGGTTCTTGCTTTGATTCCCGTCGGATTATTGTTGAATTAGATTTTCATTTTTTAAATCAACATTGTAACGAACCATCTAGCTCTCCAAGCTCTAGAATCAAAACATAGTTTGACGAGTGAAATTGACAGTTTTTTTACTGTTATGATATAAACGGTAAAAAAATTACTAAGATACTACAGTTTGAGAAATATTTGCCAATATGCTATAGTTAAACTCGTTCATGGTCAGAACGAATTTGAATTTATGAAGAGATCGTTATTGGCCTGATGGAGTTTCATTTTATCTTTTATGAACTTGTGAATAAATCGTTCTTGGCATGATGAAGTTTCATATTGTCATATTGTCTTTCGTAAACTACTACTCTGATTCTATTTATAAGTTCATTTTGATCAATAAAATTTGAACCTATTTATTAGTCCAGTTTCATGTAATAAATGAGATTATGACAACTTTACTCATATTAATTATACCCATGAAGATATAAAGACGAGAAACATTTGAAAAATACACAATCATAAATTAGGGTAAAGTTGAAAATTTATCTCAATAATTATTGTGTCAACTACCTCTCATTGACATGTGAGATTTAGTTAAAACAGACTTCTGACATAAGAGGAGAGAGAAACACAAAACACAAGAAAAGGGAGATGGAGAGAGAATGTGAAACGAAAATATGCATACGGTGGGGCTAGTATTTAGAATCAACAAAACTTTTGCATTCCTCAGGCAGTTAAACTCCATTATGATTTAACTCATTAATTCCCCATTTGATAATTAATTAAAATATTAAAAGAGAATAAAATGTTAGTATTTGTAATCCATGAAGAATAACTTTCCATTTCTAACAAGTCTTCCCTACCAAAAAAAAAAAATGCTAATTATTATTACTTTTGATCTTAACTACAGGAGCTATTATCCAAAATATAATACCTTAACACATTTTTAAAAAATATAAATATGAATTTTGGAGACAAAATAAATCACTTGTCTCAGGATCAAATTATTCAACTCCATCTCCCGAACTTATACTTTTTTTCTCAAAGAGAATTAAGATTATTATATTTATGGCCAAAATAAATCACTTGCCTAACTTCTATATTTGAGACCTAAAGTAGTAAAAATTAGCATTTAATGGGTAGGGAGGACTTTTTAAAATTGAGACACTATTTTTCATGAATTACAAATACTAACATTTTATTCTCTTTTAATATTTTAATTAATTAACTAATGGAGAATTAGTGTGTTAATAATTATAATGGAGTTTAATTGTATAAGGAATGCAAAAAAAAAAAAAAAAATGTTGATTTTTAGTTATGGGCCCCACTACATGCAAATTTCTTTTTCTTTACAAGTAACGGTTGCTAGATGTACCAAGTATCGAACCCTAGTAGACACCATACTGAGATGGTGTACATGCCACTGCGCTCTCTAGACGTTGGCACTACATGCATATTTTCATTTTACATTTTCACTCTTCCCATCTCTTTTTCTTGTTTTCTGTGCTTCTCCCTCTTCTTGTGTCAACAAACAATATTTACAAAAGACGAAATGAAACTTTTTATAGCCAAAAATGATTTCTTCACAAATTCAAACTCATTCCAACCGTGAAAGAGTTTAGCTATAGCATAGTGGTAAATATTTCTCAAACTGTATCATCTCAGTAATTTGTTTTACTGTTTATAGCTTAGCAGTCAAAAAGCTTGAAATCGACTCCTAGTGACGATTTACAATCTTTAATGCAAGCTGATTATAATGATCTAGATATGTATAGTAGTTATAGCTTGTTACCTTCAAATATTTTTTAAAAGAAAAGAAGCTAGCTGAGAGACGTTAATGTTAACAGGCTAAAAATTTCTTCTTTGTTTCTTCCCTCAATTAGCGAATGGAAAAAGGATCAATTAGCTAGTGTTAGCAGGCATGTACATTGTTACCTTTAATATGATATTTTTGCTCTATTTGAAGAAGTTAATGTGTATTATTGCACCCAAGAAATATATAGGGAAAATCCATATAGGGGCCTTTTTAACAGAAAAAATCCCAAAAAATGCCTAAAAATTCTGAAAATCCCAGAAAATGTCCCAGGGCCTTTTCTGGTATAATTTCATTAAAACTTTAGTTGTTAACGAGGCTGATATAGTTGTTAACGGGTAAGTCATTGACAACTATGTCAGCCCCGTTAACAACTATATCAGTACCTGTTAACAACGGTATCAGCGGGCCTTTTCTAAGATTTTTACAATCTTTAGGCCTTTTTTGGATTTTTTTTTCCTGTTAAAAGGGCCCTGATATGAGTTTTCCCAAATATATATGATGCCATATGCACATTTTAAAAAGGCTAAAGTATACTTTTGGTCATTTAAGTTTTACATAAGGTATACTTTTGGTCCCTTAACTTCATAAAGTATACTTTTGGTCCTAAAATTCTAACATGGTTATGTTGCTAACGGAAAATGATGACGCTAAATGAACTTAAATGATGACTAATAGCATCTAATTATACAAATTTTATATATTTTTTAATTTACCCATAAGCTTAATAGTATTTAATTATGTAATCATAACTTAAATTTACACCGTTATCACTTGAGTTAACATTTTCCGTTAGTAAAATTAACAGTGTTAGAATTATAGGACCAAAAGTATACTTTATAAAGTTAAGGGACCAAAAGTATACCTCATGTAAACTTAAATGACTAAAAGTATATTTTAGCCTTTGAAAAAAGCATATGGGCATTTTTACATCTTAAACCTTAAAAAGTTAACGGACGTTTGAAATGGTTAATAGAGCTGACATTTTATCCCCATTTAGAAATGTTCATGGGCATTTTTGCATCCAATTAATGTATATGGTGACAGATACACATATGGAAAAAGCCCATGAATTTATTTTACACCTTAACCCTAAAGGGAAAAGCATAAAAGTAGCAACTTTTACCAAAAATTGTACCCAATTAAAGCACATGAGAAAAGATTTACCCAAATAGGACAGTTGGTAGCATTACGTCAAACGACGCCACTAGGAGCGTTGAGATTCCAAACGCCACTTAATGAGTGGCATCAAGGAAAGTGACGCCACTCATTGAGTGAGTGACGTCACTATTAAAGATTCCACTTGAGTGTCGTAAAAATAAATTAAATGAAAAAAAGAATTCAATATTATATATAATAATAATAAATAAAAATTCATAAAAATATATATAATATAATTAAATTTAATTTAATAATTTAATTTAATTTTTTTACTTAATTTAATTTAATTTTATTCATTTTCTTGTTTTATATTATTAAAAAAATGGATTTCTATGGTTATAAAAAAAGCATTCTATGGCAGCAATAATAATCCTCCCGACTCTCTTATTCGATTCATACCTAATTATTGACGCCACTTCAATTAATTAAATTGATGCCACATTAGTGGCGTCAATATAGCGGCGTTAATTTGCCTAATGGCTTTTTTCTTTAATTATTAATAATAAAAAGAGTAAATAATAATTCTAATTAATAATTAAGGGAATTAAAATATTTAAAATTTATCTGTATCATGTATAAACAACTAAATGCATATAATTAATTATATAAAGAATAAAACATACCGGGAGTTTCTTCATGCGAGACACGTGCGAAACCCGCATTAGATTATTTTAAAATGGGTGAAGAGACTCCCAGTATGTTTTATTCTTGGGTTAAATACCTAATTTGCTATGAAAGTTTTGCTAAGGGAGCGTCCAGCACCCAGAAGTTTTTTGGGTACCAAATTTGCCCCTGAAGTATGAAAAATGTAGCAAATTTACCCCTCCGTTAATTTTGACCGTTACGTTTAACTGAGTACACATGTGGCATGCCACCTCATCACACGTGGCATGCCACCTCATCAATCAAAAGTATCATTTTTGCCCTGGAAGTTTTCATTGAGGAGCAATTTTGCCCTGGAAGTTTACAAAAATAGCAATTTTGCCCTTCTTTCTCCCAATATTAAATTTGACTATTAGATCAGTCAAAAACCACACATGTCATGCCTTGAAAAGGTCAAACTTGGAGTCAGAGAAGGAGATCCTTGACATGTTGAGCTCAAGGCGGCCAGAATTTGTGAAGCCGAACTGGTCACAGGAACTAGAGTCAGGAAATCGGGTCGGGCCCGTCGGGCCGACCCGTTTAAGCCCTGGCCCTGCAGGGATTGGGCTTGAAAAATAAGCCAGAAATTTGAAATTGGCCCTGGATGGCCTCAGGCTTAATCGGGCCGACCCTGCAGTTTGTATAGACTGATCATTTGCATAGATCATAAGTGATGCTTCCTGTGACCAATTCAGCTTCACAAATTTTGGCTGCCTTGAGCTTAACATCTCAAGGATCTCCTTCTTTGACTCCAAGTTTGACCTTTTCAAGGCATGACATGTGTGGCCTTTGACTGATTTAATAGTCAAATTTAATATGCAGGAAAGAAGGGCAAAATTGATACGTTTTGTAAACTCCCGGGGTAAAATTGCTCCTTAGTGAAAACTTCCGGGGCAAACTTGCTCTTAATGAAAACTTCCAGAGCAAAAATGATACTTAACTCTTATTGGGTTGATGAGGTGGCATGCCACGTGTACATTGAGTTAAACTTAACGGTCAAACTTAATGGATGAGCAAATTTGCTACCTTTTTCATACTTCCGGGGTAAATTTGGTACCTTTTTCATACTTCCGGGGCAAATTTGGTACCTTTTTCATACTTCCAGGGCAAATTTGGTACCCAAAAAACTTTCGGGTGCTGGATGCTCCCTTAGCAAAACTTCCATGGCAAATTAGGCCTTTAACCCTTTATTCTTTATGTAATTAATTATTTGCATTTAGTTGTTTGAATATGATACGGATAATACAAGACCCTTACATATTTGTTCTCCATTTTTATATTGGTACAGATTGACAAAAACCATATTTGTTCTCAATTTTTCCAAGGTTGTTTAATTAATTTACTAATTAGTCTTGTATCCTAAGGTTTATAATAAATTTTAAATATTTTAATTTTCTTAGTTATTAATTAGAATTATTATTTACTCTTTTTATTATTTATAATTAATATTAAAAAAACACCATTAGGCAAATTAACGCCACACTAGTGGCGTGAATAATTAGGTATGAATAGAACAAGAAAGCCGGAAGGATTATTATTCCGCCATAGAATGCTGTTTTTTATAACCACAAAAATCCATTTTTTTTTATAAATGAAATAGGCAAATGAATACAATTAAATTAAAGTAAGTAAAAAATTAAATTATTTTTATTTAATTATATTTTTTATATATTATTAATTTTCATTTATTATTATTATTATTATTATATATATTGAATTTTTTTTTTTTTTTTTTTTTTTTTTTGACGCCACTCATTTGAGTGGCGTCTTTAATAGTGAGCCACTCAATGAGTGGCGTCAGGAATTTTAATGTTATTAGTGGTGTCGCCTGAACGATGCGATGCTACTGATTGCTCTATCTGGGTAAATTTTCTCCTATATATTTTAATTGGGTACAATTTTTTATATAAAAGTTGCTATTTTAGTACTTTTCCCTAACCCTAAAAAATATATTATATGAAGACGAAGTTGATAAAATAGTTTCAAACCAAAATAAATTTAAAAATGTACTATTTTCTTTTCTTGCAAAACTAGTTTGAGGTTTTGCTCTGATGTTATTCGTTCATATGAACTTAAGTTGCGGATTGAAAAAAGATGACCGCAAAATATAAGAAAATATCACGTAAATTTCAAATTTTCAAATCAGTCTTGTTAGTGTAAGAGTATATGTATTGACTACAAGAATATAGCAATCTACAACTCATTTTAGTGAAAAATCACTTTTTTAAAATCTTAGAGTTCATGTGTTTTTTATTTTAATAAGTGAATAGATGTAACAAGCAATGTGCGCGCACACACACACATATATATATGGAAAAAACACTTCTCATGTTATAGGAAAAGTATATTCTCATGTCACACACATGAAATGGTGGGACCCACATATATATAATGTATGGGGTTTACACTTCTCATGTTGCATGAGAAGAAGAAGTTTCCTACACACACATGAAATGGTGGACCCACATATATATATGATGCTAATTGTATGTATATGTGGGTCCCACCATTTCATGTGTGTGTTACATGAGAATACACTTCTCCTATAACATGAGAAGTGTTTTTCCCATAATGTGTATATATATGTGGGTCACACCATTTCATGTGTGGGTAAAAATCCTCTTCTTCTCATGCAACATGAGAAGTTTAAAGGGAAAAATCCCATATAAAGTTACTTAAAATAGAAAAATTCTAAATTGGGTTAGTAAATTCAATAAATCATTAATTAAGTCATTAACCTAATTTAGGATTTTAAAATTTGTGTCAAATGACTTTAATGTCTCTCCTCTCTTTTCTGCCGGCCTTTCTTCTATTCTTTTTAAAAGAATATTATTGCTTTATGACTTTATATAAAAGGATAATCAAGAAAATTCAAATATGACATGCCATAATAGTATCATTGATATCAATTAAATATATTTCAATTGAAAGTCAATTGATTGTATTAATGATGAAAAAATGAGTTTTTTTTTTTTAAAAAAAGAAAGTTATTATTTTTATCGGGTGAGATAAAAGCAAAAAGAAAAAAAATAAAAATAAAAAGAAACATATCCCATGCCAACTTCACCTTTTGCAAAATTGAATTAAAATAAAAGTCATTTTTACCAATATTAACTTACCGAGAATAATCTTCCTTAACACATAAATGTGAGTTTTTAGATAGTAATTAAGTTAATATTTCAATTTCAATTTTTTAGTTCTTTAATATAAATTAGTAATATTATTTATCTTTTTTATAAAGCGGCGTTGAAATTTCATATACTTCTATGGATATTTCAGAAAAAAGATGTGAAATGAACTTAAAATTTCATAAAACGGTTTACATCAATATAAGAATTTCCACACAAAAAAACCTATATATATGTGTGTGAAAAATATAGAAAAATTCATACTTAATTAATATATTTACCAAATATGCCCTTTTTATAGTGACATATAATATAAGTTTTCTGAAAAAAAAAAAAAAAAAAAAAAAAAAATTTGTTCATGTTAATAAAATAAACTCTTTGCTAAAAATATTGTAGCTTTTTATTCTTATGATGGTATACTTAATATATTTAAATAAATCATATTTTGTTGTATTAAAATTAATTTTGATATATACATGGGAAACATAAGTTAGGGAGTAATAAGACTCATTAATGAGAGAGAGGAGAGGGTATTAAAGTTATTTTATCCATATTTTAAAATCCTAAATTGAGTTAATGACTCAATTAAAAATTTATTGAATTTACCAACCCTATTTAGAATTTTTCTATTTTAAGTAGCTTTATATGAGATTTTTCCAAGTTTAAACCCCTATATATATACATATATATAATTGTGGCGCCTATCTTTAATTTTTCTAGCACTTATTTTTAATATGTTTAAATTTCAACACTCATGTTTGAATTATTTTTCAGTAAGTATTAAAAATATAAAAATTAAGTATTTATCTTTGATATTTTACACCTTCAATCATTTGTTTATTTTTCGGTATCACGTGTTTCACGCTTAATATTGGAGTGTAACTGCTGCGCGCCAACTATGTTTGTGACGGAAGGAGATACTCTGCCCAGCGTGCCTCTGCCCATCCCTCATTGTCACAATCCTGACTGTCCAAATCTTGATCCAAGGGCCCAGATTTATTTTTGAAAAAACCGCATGCGGTACACACACCGCATGCGGTTTTTTCAAAAATAAATCGGGCCCTGGATCAAGATTTGGACGGCCGGATTGTGACAATGAGGGATGGAAAGGGGCGCGAGGAGAGAAACCGGACTCGTTTGTGACAGATCAAAATGTCCCTTTCCTTCCCCCCGCCTCCCAGAAAAAGCAACTTTTTGCCACATTATCAAACACATTTATTTAATGTACACTTAATTATATAAAATCTAGAAAAAAAATCCATCTAAGGTTCCAAGGGATCTATCTGTAGGATTAACAACTTCTTGAGACTTTTCTGATATCAAAATTTATTGTGGGATTTTTTAGAATTTTGTTAGTCCTTTGGGCCTGAGAGAATTTTCTCTAAAATATATAGTACAATACATTATTTAATAAATAACACCCTTTTTTAAACCAACCCAGTGACCCACCTCATATTTTAGATTTCACAATAATTTGACGGGTGTTCATGGGTCCCAATCTCAGTAGATTTTAAAGATTAGCTTGGTAAAGACTAAAGAGATTGCATGAAAGAGGGGATTGAGACTTGAGAGGAGAAGGTACAATCTATGCGTTGGCCATAAGATATCCCGCGTGACAGGGGACCCAAAATTTTAATTCTTCAGAGTTACTACTCCTCTCGATCTTAATTATAGAAATATTTTTATAGTATAAATTATACTATTAAAATATTCCTATAATTAGAATCGAAAGCAGTAGTACATATCTTTTATTAGTAAAAAAAAGGAAAAAAGAAAACAAAGTAGAGAGAACCCTAGTCAATGTTGAGTGTGTTGTTGTGTGTGTGTGAGAGAGCGGGAAAAATAGAGTTTCTTGAGTGCACTTATTAAAAAAAGAATATTTTCTCTGTTTTCCAACTTGTACCTCTTTTTATTAAGGGTTAAGTAGCAATTTTGCCCTTTAATTTTTTTTTTTGGAATAATGTTGCCCTGGAAGTCTAAAAACGTAATTATGTTGTGCATGCGTTACTTGACCTAAGGGTCAAATGTTAGTTGACCGCATTATGCTGATGTGGATTGCCTACGTGCCATATTTGTCACTTTTTTAAATAGATATTTTGTCTCGAAATTACACGCCTAGGAGCAATTCTGCTCTGGAATTTTTTTTGGTCTCAATATTGCCCCAGAAGTCTAAAAACATATAATATGATTAAATAACTTATTTAGCTTCCTTAATTTCTCCAAAAAATGTCAATTTGATCTTATAATTAGGACTGGAGGTAGTACGATTAAGTAACTTATTTAGTTTTCTTAATTTTTTTCCAAAAAAAAAAAAGTCAAACTGGTCTTATAATTATAATCATGACAGGAAGGAGTAGGGGTGGCAATTAATTTTTTTATAAAAAAAGTAAACATAGCCTATTCCTTCTTCCCCATAGCGTCCTCCATCACAGACATCCTCCAATCAAACAATAATCACTCGCCTACAGAATTTGTCTAGAAAAATGGTTTCGAACAAATCAAACAAAAAAATAAGAATGAATTTGTCCGAACAGAAGATCAAACGAGTACGTCGCAAGCAGTTCAAACGAATTTTTCCAAACAATAATCACTCGCCTGCAGAATTACCTACGCGAACGATTAACGAACCTCTAGTGCATTGTAAGCAGAGATGACTGAGAGAATAAAACTTACAAAAAATGTCAAATACAATTAATTAGGGCTGTTAACGGAGGGACAACATTGCTACGTTTTTAGACTTCTGGGACAACATTGAGACAAAAAAAATTCCAAGGCAAAATTGCTCTTGAGCTTGAACTTCCAGAGCAAAATTGCTACTTAACCCCAAAGAAGTGAGAAAGATGTCACGTAGACAATCCACATCAGCATTATGGGGTCAACTAACATTTGACCGTTAGGGTTATTAATAGAGGGACAACATTGCTACATTTTTAGACTTTCAGGGCAACAATACTGCAAAAAAAACTTTCACAAAAAAATTGCTCTTAGGCATATATTTCAGGGACAAAATTGCTACTTAACCCTTTTATTAAAGTAGCGTTTGTTGGTGTACGATAACTCTTGTAAAATCTAGCTGAAATTTTTGTGAATGTTCCAAATGTACTTGTTTAGAACAGCTATTGGAGTCTTCAAATATAACTTTTTCAATTGTGATTTATGGTATACAAGGTAAATATGTGAGAGGAATTTTATCTCGATATACGTGAATAAGCACTTATGTGGGTCACAAACGTGATCCCAACCATAAATCACAATTGAAAAAGTTATATTTGAAGTGAATAAGCACTTATGTGGGTCACAAACGTGATCCCAAATAAATACAGAACAAATCAACCTTTAGAGTCTTCAGTCTAGCCTAGAATTTTTGTGAACAGTGATTTAAGGTTGTTGCTGGCCAATCTAAGTAGGCTTGATCAAGTAGAAGATCAAAAGGTTATTTGTGGTCTAATCAAGCTAAAATTTTGTGGTGGGATTAAAAACACCAAAACCTTGAATTTAATAGGTGGGATCATCAATTGGCTATAAAAAACACTTTCAGATAACCACAATTTTTATATAAAAACTAAGGGTTAAGCATTCATTTTGCCTTGGAAGTTGTTACCAAAGAGCAGTGGGTTTCCCAAAAAAAAAAGAAAATTTAGGAGCAATTTTGTCCTCAAAGTTTACAAAACGGAGCAAATTTGCCCCTCCATTGATTTTAATGGTTAATTTTAACTGATATGCACATATGACACCTAATGTTTACCACCTCATCATCCACATCATTGAGCGCAATATGACGTGGCATCACACATCGTCATCTCTTTCGTCCTCTCTCCCTCATTCACTCATTTCTCAAATTGATGTCCCCAACAACACCTCGCCACTAGTGGCGATGCAGATCACGTTCCAAGCGATTCTTCACTCTTGATAAACTGCTTGTCCTTTTGTTCCCTCATCTCACACACTCAAAAAACTTTGATGGATCTGTGTCCTTTTGTTCAAATCCTCATTCGGTGGCGAGAGTGTTGGGGACAACGATCCGAGAAATGAGTGAATGAGGGAGAGAGGAAGAAAGAGATGACAATGTGTGATTGTTGGTCGATTTCCTTAATGGCAAGTGAACCAGTCGAACAAGTAATAAAGTGTAAGTAGAGTATCGTCCCACAGAGACTGAGATACCGAGTGACGCGCGATTGCTATGATAGTTGTTCAAGCGAAAGTAAATATATTGGGATGAGAGGTTGTTGTGATTATGCTACTAGCAAAAGTAAACAGATTGACTTTAAACGTGAGAAGATATCAGTAAGAGGTTAGGCTGGACTCAGAATCACTCTTAAGTGCATCAATCCCCCAGTTGCTCTACCCAATGCTATAGCATCTATACTACATAGCTTCCGCAATTGCTACAGCATAGCTACTACTTACAAAGTTATTTGGTTAACCCACCTCTATAGTCTATCGAAGCTTCCGCGTTCGATACATATGAAGCTAACTATACTCCTTCCATATTCCTATGGCAACTTTCTAGTCGGATCTCGCTACGCTCGGGGTGTTATGGTTATGAGAGGTAGACCCATTCCTGAAGCCTACAATAATAGGTCAAGCCGTGTACGGGTTGCCTAGCAAACACTGTTTCTCAAAAGTCTAACCTCAACTCCTTGCCAGTAAGCTGAGGCCACAAATCTAGCCCTTAACTTCCGTTAACCGACTAGTAATTAAAACACTGATAAGAAAACCAAATTTATTGAATTAAGAACTTGTGACTGGGTTCATTCAACAACTTAAAGACTCATCCTCGTCCAGCCATATGAAAATCAGTTCATGACTGACGAGGGACACACAAAACAGACACTAACAGAATGACCCATAATCGCGAAAACAAAGATAAAAAAGGGAACACAGAAAGCTTTGACGGAATTTCCAACGGCGTGGTCGAAGCCCTATCATGTCACCACTCCACGTCTTCTTCGTTCCGTCGTACTGCAGGGAAGAATGTTGGGTTGTCCTGGAAGTCTCGTGCTCTTGTGAAATCTCTCACTCTTCTCTTGAGTTTGCCGAAAGATAGAACCTTGTTCTAGGGCTCTCCGACTCTCTTAGGGTTGGCTCCGCTGTTTCCTTTTATAATCAGGCTTTTCTTGCGTCGTAAGTTACAGTGAGCTGGGCCTTTCCTAATCCGTCGAGATTTATCGTATCTTTAGATCCGAGTGGATTGCTTCTGTTGATTCTGCGGGATTCTCCAAATCTGTTAGTTCCGATCCTCCGCATCTTATATTCCGTTATATCAAGAACCTAAACATCGTAAGCGCCCTTTTCTTTTATTCCTGAAATCATCTGGGTAAAAAGGTCATAAAACATACCGTATAACATTGCGTCCTTTACTTTGCTATAGCATTCGTGATGCGTTGTATTACACTTCTACTCGCTGTCAGAATGCTATAGCATCGTATCAGCTCTGCTATATGTTCTTCTTTAAAGACCATGTAAATCGTTCCATTCTTAGCATATGCAAATGATTTCTATTCTTAAGTCCCTATATCATGAATGTATGCATTTTTGCTTAGATTATCTGCAGTTAAGCCTGTATTTAACATTCAATTCAATAATAAAGTATAGGGAAAACATGGTACTATTTGTGCTCATCAAATACCCCCACACTTAGCTTTTTGCACTCCTGGGCAAAATAAGATGAAGCGAACAGAAACTCATAGCTGCAGTACTCCTGTTCATATAACCTTGCTTGCACGCTTGTTTTCAGTTTCCATCCCCCATTCGGCAATCCCACTGCCCAGTGCAAACCGCTCATAATGCATGGTATTGTTTAAATGAGGAAGTCTCAAGGGGCTCTCAAGTTCAGTGTTCACACTCGCTCGCCCAGGGGATTTTTGATTTCTCTCTTGTCCAGCTGGCCTAGAAGATCCATAGTCTTGTCAAAGTTCTAAGATTGCTTCCTAGCATCTGAGTATTCATTCATCTAAAGGACTTCTTGGGTTGTAATGTGAGGATGGCAAAAGTGTTTTGAGATGGAAGATGGAGGTGGATGCTATAGCAGACCCGGTAGACAAATCTTTTGGCTTCAGCCGAGTGCTTCTCTTTGACCTTTGTACTTCTTGCTGTCTAATTCTTTCCTTTCTTCTTCCTTCTAGTTTTTTTTTTAAAGCAAGAGCAAACCAACAGCCTTTTTCAGTTCTTTTTGCAGCTTTTCACTGGAGTACCCTGCCGTAGCATTTTTCTCAGCTTTCTTCTAGTTTTCTTATCTAACCTATTCTGCTATAGCACACTTGGATGGCTCAATGGGGTGGCAATGTGGAGATGGTGATAAAAATGGGTTGTGTATGGGAAGAATGGGTATGACATGAATGCCTTTGTCCTACGAACTTCAGACTCAGATGCCATATAGTTTATCAAATAACTAAGACAAATCAAAGATCAAACACAGGCTAGTAGACATGCATAGAAAATAACACAATTAGGCTCAATTCAATCCTTTCATTGGGGGGTTCTTCCTTTAAATTTCCTCATTGTCACTCTACCCTGCATCAGATTGGCTAGCGCCGTCAATTTTCCAAGCCTAAAGGTTCAGTTCCCCTAAGCAATTGTGTCATGCTCTGTTATAAAGATGCTCATTACAGTGCTACAAGGTTCTTTTCATGCTTTATCATGCAATTTGAAAAAAAAAATCCCATTTGTGCAAAGAGCTATATGTAGGGTAAAAATAGCGGTAGATTATATCACAAATCGGTATCAATCCCCCCCACACTTGAACGATGCAATGCCCACATTGCAAGAGAAAATTAATCAGGAACCTAGCGCGCATCATAGACGGCAAGAGAAACAAATTATCATAAAATCATTCACAAAAAGGGGCCCTGGGGCAAACGCCCGGGGCCTGAGCAGATCGTCAAAAAAAGAAAGAAAAACAACGGGTTAAAATGAATAAAAGAAAGGACGACTACGAGGCAGGAGGAACGGGAGGAGCTGGAGCACTGCTGGCCGTGTCATCTTCGTCCGAAGAGTCCCCGAGGGTGTTAACCACGGGGATGGCTGAGTGGGAGCGCGAGAGAGAGACGGCTGCTAGCAGGTGACGGCGATGTGATTCAAGTTTCGCCCAAGAATCGCTTCGGAGGGTTTTAAGCTCCTTGCGCAGGCAACGAAGGCGATGGGGGAATTTACGCGGGGACTTCAAGTCAGTGGCCGGGCGCCAGTAGAGAGGGGCGTGCGTGAGGATGTAGGAACGATCAGCGGAATCGGTGCAGTCGGAGACCGTAGATGGTTCAGTGGATGAGGAGGAAGGGGAAGAGACCTGGACGGTGACGGGTAGTGCCGGCGCCGTGGGTGGATCGCGACGAGGTGGCTAACGAACGGGAGGCGGTGGGGGCGCCTGGCCACACCGTGTTGTACACGGTGTCCGGACCATTGGCGTCTGTGGGTAAGGATGGGGGAGGGGCAAGTGAGTCGGTGGGATTGTGAAAAGACGCGGGTGAAGGGGTGGTGGACTAGATAGAATAGAGGAAGGAATTTGAATATGAAACGTTACAGCTCCTTAGACAATGTGATCTCTTTAGTTGCGCACGGTGGGCGAGAAGGTGGCCCATTAACACAATCGCATACATGCAGCGTTTATATTAGAGATGAGGAGCGTGCGACTTACATTGGGCTTATGCCATGTTGTTATCTTTGGGGCCACGATGCCTTGCCTCGTCTTTGTAGCATCTACCATCTTTGGACTCGTTCACTCCCGTTCTTTGCCGCTAAAAACATAACCTTGGGCTGCCTCCCAGTAGTGCTTGGTTTAAAGTCTTCAGCCTGTCTTTGCTACGGCAAATTAATGCTGTGGTAGTGCAAGAATGTGCAAGAATGTCCCCTGCTTCTTTAGTTCCTTTGCTGTCATCTGAAAAAGTCAGGTACTTCTTTATGCACATAGATGGATAAATATTGGGTAAAGACCTCCTTTTTCTTGTTTGTCTCTAAATGAAACAAAATAATGTTTTAAAGAAAACAAATGGATTTAGGAAACTTATACTACATGATTAGTCCATCATTTAACATTGTTTTCCTAATATAAGAGGGAGAAATTGAATAGCTGGAAAAGAGAATACATAGAATTTATTATTATTATTAAATATCCTCGAATATAGAAGTATGAACCAGAAGTTCATTAGACCATGCATTCATGAAATATTATAAAGTATTTGCCATATGGAATTACTGACTTAAATGAGATTTACTAAATCTCATATTCCAACTAAAAAATGCTTCAATAAATATAAATACAAGTGAGACACACTCGAAGGATGAGAAAATATTCGGTTCCAAATATAAATATTATCGATAAATTGGAGCATATAATTAAGATAATAGGAGGCATATACTCCAGAAGAGTGCCGAGACATAACTAATTACAAAACCTCAAGAGAGGTTCAAGTACCTAAAAAGTAATATAGACCTTGTTAAGTTATGTCACAACTAGAAACATGAAACCAAAAAGATAAAATTGTCGACAACAATTTTGAAAATGATATCATGTGATTAAATGGGGATATTATATAAAGGTATGTCATAAGAAATAGACATAAAGATGATTGGCCAAAAGGAAAAGGGAAAAAAATTGAAAAAGGCGCAAATATGATTAAGGACCTGCAGTTCAATTTGGGATATATGAATATTTATGTAAAATAAAGATTTTCACAAAGTCTGATATAATTATGATGAGATATATGATTTTGTGGTGTATACAATAATTTTGTATATATTATTAGTCAGCAGGTTATGAAAGAAAAATTATGCGTCTATTATATATTGTTATATATAAGCTATGCATATGGCTCATTAAATTATGAAGCTTGTAGAATAATCTTTGAAGGATCTAAAATACCAAAAGCATATCCAATGATTTTTTTTTTTTTTTTTTTGGAAAATATATATTCTTTGATATTCTAGAAGTACCTTATGATAATATTTAGAGATCACTGTATTCATTATGATTTTATTGGTAAAAAATTTAGTTCTTACAGGTATACAATGGATAATGAAAATAAGATTGAGTGTTTTTTATGATAATTCTTTTATTGTTCCTCAGTGAAATATATAATGTTTGACGGTTAAAATGAAGATCTTCTCATAAGGACATTGGAAGTAATGTTGTTATTAGGTGAGTAAAACTGATGTCATCAAGAGAGGGGATCGATACATGTTGTACAATTTTTCCCTTATTTAGGTTTTGTCCCGCTGAAAAATGTTTTTAATGAAGCAAAGATTTGGACGAGGTGTATCAACGAATGATGTACTCTTTTCTTTTGCTAAGTTTTTATCCCAGGTTTTTCCTAGTTAAAGTTTTAATGAAACACATTAATAATGACATCCAAGAGGGAGTGTTATGAATATTATAGGGTTAAGATACAAAAATACACATGTACTTTGGTCAGAGGAACGCCCAGTAGCAACTAGCAAGTGTTTTTTTTAGGTGCAAAAGTGACTATGTGGTTACAAATTAGGTGCAAAATACCGTTTGACCGTTAAGTTTGACTTTTTTTGTTGAGGGGACAATGACATGGCATTTTAAAGGTGCAAAAATACACATCTGGTTTGGCAAAAAGAGCGTCCAACACCAAGTTTTTTTTTTATTTAATAATTTTATTTCAATTAAAGGAAAATTATTATTTCTCTAGATATAATTCATGGGAAGTCAAATTTTTTTATTTCCATAATTTATTTCTTTTTTTAATCCTTATTAAATTTTTTAATTAATAAATAAGTATTTATGCATTTGAAATTTGATATTATAAATACTATATTTTAATTAAAAATAAAAGTCAATAACGGACCATATTATTAGTATAAGATATATTTAAAGATTAAAGATTCTTTTGCTAACTTGTTCTTCCTCTTTTCTTTTTTTCTCTCTGGAACATTGGCTTATCATTATTCCATTATACCTATATATTAACACATACTAGTCTCTCTTTGCTATTTCCCATTTCTTTGTCTTCAATTGTTTTTGCAAAGTGTAGAGACAATGTTCACACTCGTTTTCATGCTTCTGTTTCCTCTTTCTGTAATTATATTAATAATGGAGGATGACTAGATTAAGTGTACATCCTGCTTTTCCCTGTCAAAACACTTGCCACCAACTTCCATCTCTGCCGCCGCCGCCTCCTCCTCCCCTAGACTCCACTGATTCTTGCCCTCCCTCGCTTTCTCCCTCACGCACCTCCATCTATGTCTACTCATCACAGCCGCGAGGAAGCGACAGCACCGGGGCAGTGTTTAATCCTCCGCCCTTTCACATGAAGTCCTGGTGCCGCCTCCGCCTAACCCCATTGTGCTTTATTTTCCTTTCTACTTCTATAGCCCGCTGCCATCATCACCGTCAATGGCGTCCATGACGAGCTCTTCCATCAAGGCGTCTTGTTTGTTTACATTTTTGGTGATGCTCTTCATTTAATAGAGAGCGAAAGAATAGCTTGAGTTGTACTCTTGAATCACGACGACCTCCTTTTATTTCTCTTTAATTTGTATATCTCAATATTTCTATTGGTTCATGTACAATGATAACCAATTTCTTAACTTTTTTTATTTTGTACGTGTCTGGTTCATCTTATAATCAGATTGCGAAGATTATTCACTTTATTTGTTCATTGAAATAATTTTCTGGCAAATCCATACTATATAGCCAAGATTTAAAAAGAAAGATAATAAATTATTGTCAGTTATTGACTTTTATTTTTAATTAAATATAGTATTTATAATATCAAATTTTAAATGCATAAATACGTATTTATTAATTCAAAAATTTAATAAGGATTTAAAAAAGAATTATGGAAATAAAAAATTTGGCCTTCCAGGAATTATATCTAGAGAAATAATAATTTTCTTTTAATTGAAATAAATTATTAAATTTTAAAAAAGAACTTGGTGTTGGACGCTCTTTTTGGTAAACCACATGTGTATTTTTTGCACCTTTGAAATTCCACGTATCATTGTCCGGTCAAGCAAAAAAGCCAAACTTAACGATCAAAACGGTATTTTTGCACCTAATTTGTAACCACATGCGCCACTTTTTTTTGCACCAAAAAAAAAAACACTTGCTACTTAGGTGCTTTCCTCTAGCCAAAACACGTATGTATTTTTTGCACATTAACCCAATATTATATTTGTAAATGTCTATATCTCTCATTGTTTTATACTCTCCATAGTTTTCTATTCTCACCCATTAATTACTTTGATTATGGAATAGAGAGCTATGCTCATAAATAGAAGACATATATGATATATTTAAGAAAACACTAAATAGTAAGTAAGAATTACTCTTTCTCGCATTCTATTCATTCTTCCTTTCTTTTCTCATCTTTCCCTTTATTTTATAACAACATTAACCGTTTTAATGTAATAATTTTCTTAATTTTAATTATAAGAAACTGTGCCCGCCGAAGCCGATCAAGCGCTCTTCGGATTAGGTAAACAAACTGCTAAAGACTGAGCGAAGGGCGAATGATCACTTGCAGGTCCCTCTTCAGGTAAGTCCCATGGAATCTTCATGTTCTGCTTATGTTGGAAGAAACCAAAGAAAATAAGTAGTCTTTTTTGCGATCTATAATTACTGGAAGATTATCTTTGAACTCATCAACCATAATTCTTTTATGTTAGTTATAATCCAATAAGATATTTCGATTCCTTTCTATTCATTGGTCTTCTCTTTGTTCTGCTCTTGAGATTCTAGAAACTATTACTGGAATTCTAAGGGTACACATTGACCAATTTGTTCATGTTGCTGTATACTTCCTTCTGCTTTTGAGTTGTCGAGCTTCTTTGAAGAACTATTGTTAATTTACCACTTCGTCTTCATTGGGTAGCTATGACGTCACTCTAATTGGCCATTTTTGCAGAGTTGATCGAGTTTTAAAATTCACCGCTACATATATTGCACCTAAACCTGTAGGATGCTTTCAGGTTCAGAGCTTTAACTGTTGTGTTACATTTACATTGCGGAGATTGTTCATTTATTATACTAATCCTTTGTAATAAGGTTCTGCATCACTTTCGTTTTCTTATGAAGTGTTAAAATCAACTATACTAATCGAGAAATGAGATTATGGTAGTGTTGTTGCTTTTATCTAAAAGTACTGAATTACAGAATCTGTCCATATGCTCATTGAAATGATGCAATTTACAACCGGAGTACAACTAAATTGTTGACTCGGTTTAACAAATGTGGTGTGGATATGGTTTCATATTCAAAAGCTAGCTTGAGCTGTTGTTGTACACGCATTTTGGCTTGAAACAATTTATTGGAAAATGGGAAGCAAGCAAAGGTGACTGTATTGATAGAGTGACAAACAATAAAACTTGTTCTTTTGTCCAAAAAATAGTGCTATAAATTATATGCCCGGAAACATTTTTTTCGTATGAGAATCTCACTTTCTCCGCTAAAGCATGCAATACTGTGAATTTTTTTATGATACTTTCTCATCTTTGTAGCGGGTAGTAATATCTCTGATGGTTATGAGTTGTGCTTGAGTGTACCATATTTTATTTAGAAGGATTGAAGCCTGTTGTAAGCTTAAATTTATTATATCAGGATCAGAGAAGTTATCATTGCTTAAGGCATAATTTAATCATGCAAGCTAGAAAGAAAAGACTGGTTATTGAAGATCATGGCAAGAAACAGAAAAGTACAAATCTTGTATGGAGACCAGTCTCCACTTGCGCCAGTTCTTGCGAAGGTCTGTAACCCCTGCCCCCCAAGGTTCTGAAACAATGTGAAATCAACTTTCAGTTGTCCCATGAAATCTATGGTTTGTTTATCTTATCATGAGTTAAGGGCAGTAGTCTGATATGAAAAAGACAGAAGAAGTGGGGATGAGAGAGGACATAGGAGAGAAAAATAAAAAAAATTTCTGTTATTAACCATCAACCTGAATACAAAATACCTCCTTCCCTCACTTATATAGCCGTTGGCCTAATATCAGCTAACAACCACTTAACTCCCAAAAGTTAATTACACGCATCCATATGATGTAACATATTATTTGCAGTGTGATATAGAAGATGTACTCTTTACTTCTACCTGATCTTAAGATTATGGTCATGTTCTCCAGGTTTGTAGGTCACTGAAGAATTTTGGTATTTTATATATTTCCTATAATTAATAATTGAGAAGCACATGAAGTTCCATAGCATCTCTACAACTATGAATTCTTTTTGCCCCTTCTTAAAGGCAATAGGGGAAGGTGGTTAGCTGACCTAATAAAAGTTGATAATAAGGTCTGTATCGAATTGTGTATTTTTGCAGAAAGCTTGGTAAAGGATGCAATGGTTGAGTCAGAAGATGGAGGAGATGTTCATACAGTGGGCTGTAATGAATCTAGCACTGTTACCAATGATCATGTTATGGAGGCAGCTGCTGAAGTTATAACTGAATTAACTGAATCGGCTATAACATCTAGCCCATTGCAGCACGATGTTGAAAACAAAGAGCTAGAAGAAAGTTTAGCCGTTTCCACTGAAAAGCACTCAATTTCTGTTGAGGCAAGTCTATAAATTTTCTGTTCAGTTTTTACTGTTTTCATCTTTGGCAGTCTTGTACTTTATGTAGATTTGAACCAGTATTTATTTATCTTACCTCTTATATTCTGCTGTACCATTTGTCCTGTTTTTGCAATTCAGTTGCTGAATAGGTGATTTCAATCTATATAAGATATTACCTTGGCACTAAAATTTATTGTTTTGTTACCAGGTGGGAGAACTTAAAGGCTATGCTGATGATATATTGTGTGCTTTATTTTTTTCCTCTTTTCATTTTCATTCTTTCTTTTTTATTTATTTTTTGCATAACAACAGTTCATATCTCGAATTATTTCTGATATTTTTGTTTTTTCTTTACAAATATGTAAGTAAAAGAAATTGTATTATTACCAATATAGAGTTGATCTAGCAGTGTTAGGCCCGTTAGACCCCCTTTAGATCTCAAGTTCGAGTCTTAAAGGAGTCACTTGTATTGGGAGGGGTAGCCACGAACCCCTAACCGAATACCGGATGATAATATTTTTTAAAAAAAAAAAAAAAAAAAAAAAAAAAAAAAAAAAAAAAGGAAATGGTATTATTTGTTGCGCTTGTGGAAAGTTTGTTGCACTATCTGCCAACATATTTTTTATCACTGGTTTAGCCACGCAATCTATACTTTTTTGTTATTGCCTTTTTCTATTATGCATTAGCTAGTCAAAAACTGCAGCTTTTTCATTATTTTTTACTTTATTGTTGTTGGAAATCAGATTATTACCCATGATACTAGCCATGATCCTAGCTCTATCTCATCTCAGGATCCTAGCTCTATCGTATCCCTTGATTCTAGTTGTATTAGTTTAGGAAAGATTTCGACCGATTGTAATCAATCCTTTATGTTGTAATCCCTTTAATCTTGCCTTTGATATCCTCCTAGAGCTTATATAAGTGTAATCCTTTCCTATGAATAAATATTGCATTGAGAGTGTTTATGATTTTAACATGGTATCAGAGCGGGATTAAATTCCTGACGAAAATTAACAGTTCTACGCTAGTTTTTCGGCGCTGGTGACTCGCTGCTCTATTTAGAATTTCAGAGAGGCAATGAGTTACACAGCGCTAGGAGACACCTACTCTCACCATCGTCGTCTGTTGGGTCAGCCAGTCGTCCAGTCCGTGATTTCAGTCCCTCATCTCGTTTCCGTAGTCCTCGTCTCACTGCACCCTGGGTTCTTCGTCTGTTAGACCCAGTGTCAGCAGTTTCCAGCGAGATTCGCAGATTCCAGCAAAATTTCCAGATCCCGGCCAAATTCCCCGATTCCGACGAGCGTTCCAGAAAGAGGAAAAGAGAAGAGAGTGCCACGGTAGGAGTACTTAGAGCAACGCCGATTGCCACCTTCTACGTTGGATGACCTCAACCTCACTGCCGGAAAATCAGAGAAGCTCGTTGAAATTAATAGGGTTCACCGGATAGTTCAGAATCTCGCCGGCGTCGGAAATCACATTATCACCGTCGTCTCCCTTCCTCGCCATTGTTGCAGATCGAAGCAGAAGGAGAAAAGAGAAGGAGAAGATGAAGAAGAAGAAGAAGGTGTGTCCGGTGAAGAAGAAGAAGGATCCGGTCCGTTCTCATCCGTGGTGTTGTGAAGAAAAAAGAAGAAGAAGAGAAGGTACCGAGACGCATGAGGAAGAAGTCACGATAGGAGGAAAAACGGATCTGACCTGAATAATTATTGTTATTATTTTTTATTTTTTAAAAAAAGAAAAAAAGGGGGGGGGGGGACAGATGGAGCCAGCAATGAGAGATCTGAAATTTTTTTAGAAAAAAAATCAAAACGATTGGGACTTCTAGAGAATTAAGGGACTTGAGATTCTTCTGGGCAAGTTCTGCTATTCAATATGGGACCTCTCGAGACTCCAAAAGCCCAAATAAAATATGGGACCTCCGAGACTTAAAAAGGAGTACAAGCCCAAACAAAATAAATGGGCCACTGCGACTCAAGAAGAGTACAAGCCCAGACAAAAATAAATGGGCTGCTGAGACTCAAGAGGTACAAGCCTCAAGATTTTGAAGATTGAAGCAGGCAAAACAAAGTTTGAAGGATTTTGAGGCAAGCTGGGTATAATCGACATATATTCTCCAGCTTGAGGGGGAGTGTTGGAAATCAGATTATTACCCATGATACTAGCCATGATCCTAGCTCTATCTCATCTCATGATCCTAGCTCTATCGTATCCCTTGATTCTAGTTGTATTAGTTTAGGAAAGATTTCTGACCGATTGTAATCAATCCTTTATGTTGTAATCCCTTTAATCTTGCCTTTGATATCTCTCCTAGAGCTTATATAAGTGTAATCCTTTCCTATGAATAAATATTGCATTGAGAGTGTTTATGATTTTAACAATTGTGTTTGATGTGCAGGCTGGTGCTTCTCTATTTCGGTTTATCAAAGGAAAAGGGTAAAAACTAGATTTAATTTTTATTTGACATTGATAGCTAACTTAGCGGATGCTGATGGTTGCATGAATGGAAGTTTGTGTATGTATACTTGTTAAAGGTGTGGGCTCTGGTAAGAACAAAGATGGACTGGAAAGGAAAATTGTAATACAAGTAAAGGATTTAAAGAGTTTGAATTGTGAATCATGTAACACACGTTATAAGGGACAAAAATCCTGTTATTAATGTTATCAGAGGGACAGGGTGGAAAGTTGTGCATATTATATGCAAACTGGATTACTTGATTGTTAGTTATTAAGTCATGTTTGATGGTTGATGCTGTTTCAGGGGATCCACGCAGAAAAATATTGAAGAGGAGATGGGGGTTAAGATAATTTTACCATCTTCAAAAGAAGATGATTTTGTCAGTAAGTTTTGGATTTGCCCATACACATTGCCTGTCTTTTCATCGTCAGCTTTGCAATATATTCTCTTGGAATCAGCATTTGTACTCAGAAGAAATAATTAGTCTTTATAATTCCATTGTTTGATCCTGATTGTTGTTATTCTTTGAGTTGGATGAACATCTGAATGTCTGTTCACCATATGAAAAATAGTTTTTGCCTACATTCAAAAGAATGCATGAATCATTCTGATTTTCTGGGCTTTTGCTTCAAGTTGGACTAGGCTCTATCTAACTCTATATATCCTAAAGCCGAATTTGACCTAAACACTGAACATCATGATCTGTCAAGGCAGAGGGATATTATGACCCCACATATAATGGGTTCTGTTTGTATGATTGTCTTTTGCAGCGATTGAAGGCATTTCAATTGATAGTGTGACGCTAGCTTCCAAAAGGATACAAGCCATAATTGATGAGGTCAGTTGCCTGTCTATGCTGCCCTTTGAAAGAGACTTAAATTTACTTCCATTTTCCAGTTTGTTTACTAGAAGCGTATTATTTCAGTGATAATGAAGACTATTATAGTTACAATATCATGCCAAAATTTTTATCTTTCCTTGTGTTTGATAACAGGCAGTTAAGAGTCGAAATCTTGATTATTCACACTTCATATCACTTCCATTGGCCATTCATCCTGAGTTAGTTGATAAACTCATCAGTTTTCAAAATTCTATCCTGGGAACTAGTGATTCTTGCGTGGATGAGAATCTTGAATCTAATTCCAATGAAGAAAATACTGACAATGAAGAACAGGATGATTTATCAGAGGAAAAACCTAATGTTGTGGTTGAACTTAAAGCCCATAACAGCAATGAATCAGTTGAAGTGAATCTCAAGAACGTACCACTTGTCAGTTATGCGCCTAAAGCTTCCAAATCTTCTGCATCCAAGTCTCCTGATTTATCTGGTATAAAAACAAGTTATATTCTGTTATGTTATGATTGAGATATTTTTGTAATTTTGATTGAGGGATTGTATATGTGTTCATATATTCTGTAATTTCTTTAGCAGCATAAATATTCTCTATTTTTTTCTCTATATGCATTTAGTTACATGTTACTGCTCAGTACTCAATGAAAATGTCAGCTTCAAGGAGTCCTAAGTTTTAGCTAATTTTTTATTGTTTCTCAAGTTATATTCTCAAGAGATGCCTATGTTAACTGGAACCAGTCATTTTTATTCCTAATTATTTTTCTCATGCTGTTATCTTCAAACTCAACAAGGATTAGTTAGATGCTTCAAGTTAATTACATTCCTGTTTATTATTATTCTCCCTCCCTGATGCTGATTTATGTTGCACTTTTTAGACTTGGGGATCGACAAGTCCACATTCATTAAGCCTAAAACGTTTCATCTTACTGTACTCATGCTGAAATTGTGGAACAAGGATCGAGTTAAGAAAGCTACTGAGGTTTTACAGGTAAGTTAAAGCCCATTGCAATTTAAAAGCTTAACCTGTTGAGTGAAGGCTCATGTATAGTGTTTTATTATAATCTTTACAAAATATAATATGTTTGGTAAATTCTTTGTCTGTAATTACCTTTGTCACTATGCAGAATATCTCCTCAAGAGTTAGGGAAGCCCTTGACAATCGGCCTCTCTCTGTGAAATTAAAAGGATTGGTAGGAGTCCGTCTTGATCTCCATTTGGCTGATGCAATAGTTTTATAAATTTATAAATGCTGATTATTTGTTGATTAGATACCATGCCTTGGCATTGCCTAATATGAGTACTTTTACTTAAATCGGTAGATTGAAATAACTGGACAAGTTAAAGGGTTCATATCTACAAATTTGTTCTTTCTGATATATATAGAATTTTGTGAATTCACCCTTTGTTGGCTTATAGACCAATCATTCCTATAATTCAGCATTTCATTATACGATTTAATATTTAAGCATAGGATCTTATAATTCTCATTCTCAATCTGAGCAGTTTTTTATTGACGATTTATTATAGCCTTATGTACATCAGATGGAGACTATTTTTCTTCCTATCATCAGACTGAACTTTTATGCAGTTTCTTGGACATTTTTATCGGGGAAATAATATATGTACCCCTGCAGGATTGCATGAAAGGTTCTCAGGCAAAAGCTCGTGTTCTTTATGCTCCTGTGGAAGAAGTTGGAAGTGAGGGCCGTCTTCTACGTGCCTGTCGTATCCATATATAAATTGTATTTGATGAAATTGGTTTTATTATGCATGCTTGGTTTCACGTTAAAAACCATTAAAACTATGGTTTTTCTCATACAATTCAAGCATGCAAATAGTTAATGAATGCAATAAAATAATTGTGCATAAAAATAAAGAACAAGAAATTAAAATATTGCCTGAAGAACAGTAGTCTGCATGTCTAGACGAGAATGGAAAAGTCCAAGAAATTAAAATGGTGCTAGGACGGTGGTAGTCCACACAGTTTAAACAATGAACAAATTATAAAGAGCAAGAAAATAAACTAGGTTAATAAAAAAAGAAAGTAAAGTACAAGAACATAAGGTTAATAAAATATTTATTGAAGTAAGGGAAGAAAGACACTTACAAAAAATGTCACTATGGTTTTGGTGGTTTTCAACGTGAAACCAAACATGCTCTTGTTCGCAAACCTGTAAATAGCGATGTTAATTCTATCTGGTTTAAATCATATATTAGTCTTTCAAAGTCATCTGAGTTTTCTGAGCTTTTTAGAAGTCATTATTGATGCATATGTTGAAGCTGGACTTGTCATGGAGAATGACATTAATCAGAAGCTGAAGGTATGTTAAATTCAGAGGATTACCATACTTTGTTTGTTTCTTTTGGATCAAGGGTGAATAGAATATTAATATATACATTTGGCAATCATCAAGATATTCTTTTTTTGATTTTTTCAGTTGCATGCAACTGTGATGAATGCAAGGCATAGTAAAACTAAAAGGTATTATTTTGGATTTCCTAAGATATTCTAGCTTAAATAGCTATTAGCTGAAATAATCTGCCCGTGTTCAGGACGAAGAGGAAAAAGTTTGATTCCTTCGATGCACGGGGCATATTCAAGCAGTACGGATCCGAGGACTGGGGAGAGTATCCTATTCGAGAAGCGCATCTGTCGCAGAGATTTTTCTTTGATGAAAATGGATATTATCACTGCTGTGCTTCAATACCCTTTCCTGAAAATATGGAGGTAGAAGTAGAATGACTAATGTATTAATGATATGATTAGCCAGCTTTTATTTTCTGTTGGAATAAAGATCTCAATCAGTCTTGGTTTCTAACTTCTTGGTTTCAAATGTATTACCTGAAGTGGCTTTCTTGTAAACTTCAACTTCCTCCTGTTCATAACTAATGTTAGAATCTTAATCTCCTGGGTCAGTTTAATTATTGTAATATGTGGAAATTCCTCAATGAAATCTATTTTTCTTCTTTTACTAGTTACACCTTGAAATTGTTTTATGCTGTTCATCTGATGGAAAATATAGGTGTAAATATAAGCCAGAGTTGTTGTACCATACCAGTCTGTTCAACCCTAAAATCCTAACGCCCCATAAAGTTGACATTTTTCATTTTATCATAATAAGTTTTTGTATTTTCTACTTCTTTAGTTTTAGATATAAGACAGAGTTGACTGTTTTTGAAGAGATTAAGAAAGTTAAATAAGTTACTTGATCATATCATATATTGAGTCCATAGATTATATATCAGTTTATAAGTTAAGCAAAATAGTTTGGAGAAAAAATCACAAATATAAATATTTGAAATTAATTTAATTTGTTTTCTTAATATCTCAAAAAAAGTCAACTTTGTTTTATATTTAATAGGAAGAAGTATTACTTTTTGAAGAATAAAATTAAGATTATGATTTATTTTTAAAATTTTCAAAACTAGTTTTCATTTTATTTCCCTTTTTCATTGGTACCATTAAGTTTGCTGCAAATTGGAGTGAAACTCAGCCATGGACGGCTGGACGCTATTGAAATTGATTACAGACAGTTAGGTAGCAATCCTTGCTGTGATTTTGTTGGCCACCTTATTCCATGTTTGGTTGTCTGCTATTGGGATCCATAATTACTGTCAGTGCCACTCCCAAAAGTCATTCACATTTCAAAGAGACTTCTCTTGATCTGATTGGCTGTCCCCACTTATATGTTTCCCACAAACACAATGTTATTAATGAACAAGTGTTCATCCTTGTATTTTTCACATCATATCCCATCATTTATATGTACAAGTTAAAACTCCCATATCAACTAATGATATATTTTTTGTATTAATTACTCGCAAATTTCATTCCTAGATCATATCTAATACTCCCTCTATCCCTACATATTTTTTCAACAGATTCTACAAAACAGTTTAAATTAATAAATATGTAGGAAATATAAGTTGTTTTCAAAAAATGCCACTGTTTATGAATGAGTGTGTGTGTGAGAGAGAGAGAAATAATGAAAAAAAGGATGAAAGAAAATGTATGGGGAATGAATGATTAAAGAGTAATTAAGGGTAAAATAGGTAAAAGTATATTTATTATTGAGACAAACTCAAAAAAGATCTTATGAAAAAGGACAAGTTTTTTTAAAAAAAAATCTTATATATAGGGATGGAGGGAGTAGTTCTTGGGTTTCAAATTTTTATCTTTCAATAGATGAGAGTTGGTGGATATTGTTTTTTAATGTGGTTATCAAATTGGATTAGATTCAAGAATCAGGAGTAAATATCTTAAAGCCCTTTTTTTTTTTTACATTCACACAAACTTGTACTTAAGATCTCATACTTAAGTGGTCAAAGCTCCTTCCATTAGGATAATGGATGTTGGTATTGTGTTGGTACTATTTGTTGTTCAATTTTCTCGATGAATTCAAACTCTGAAAAGATTATGAGGGAAGATTCATAATTTACAATGTTTATCATATTCTTTTAATTAGTACTTTTTTGTTTTTTGTCTTTATATATATATATATATATAAAGTAAGGAATCATGATTATTTTGTTATCTTCAAAACAATTTTTTGTTTTGTTTTCATTTCAGATATTAAGGAAATGTTTGATTAATTCTTGGCCGATTTAACTTTTGATCTAATTATGGAAACATTAATTGTAATGGCTACCCTCCTATCCCTTCTCTTCGAAAGTGGAGATTTCAAGGGATCACTTGTAAAATTCCTTAATTCCCTCTCTTTTTCCTTAAGCAAAATCCCTCAATTTTTCTTCTTTTTGTTAAATCCCACATCATTAAGTAAATAATCCCAAAAGCACTGTTCATGAAGAGGCATTCATTCACTATCGGTTTCATTTCATATCTGCCTTTGGACAATGCCTACCACAAGACAAAAGAGTCACATGGGAGGATATCCAAAAGCTTCCTTTATGACCCAAAATATAAAGTTCCCTTTACT
The DNA here is from genome assembly GCA_019022655.1 of Acacia acuminata. NCBI lineage: Eukaryota > Viridiplantae > Streptophyta > Magnoliopsida > Fabales > Fabaceae > Acacia > Acacia acuminata. The sequence continues at coordinate 1,044,898 of JAFJYI010000045.1, forward strand.
TTTTGTTCTTGGATTCCCTTCATAAAGCAATTCTTTGTGTATCTGTGTGTTTTTTTTAAAAAAAATATAAACTGCATGTCATTACATAACAATCTGAACAAGTATCAAAACAGTCCAAGCAGATCAGTCTCCATCATCAAAGGAGGAGGTTGATCACGGAGATAAAAATTATCTTCTACTCTATAAGAGTACATTGCTAACTGATTAGCTATTATGATGTTTTCTCTATGCACATAATATACTAGCACCTGTCAATCTCGATCCGTTCAGAATTAACATAGCCGCGTCCACCACATCTTTGAAGGGATGATCACTAATTCACTATCACAACCTCTAATAATAAAATTAATTGCTTCTGTACAATCAAACAACAAAATGATTTTCCTAAAGCCTTGGACCAACAGAGGCGTAGTCCATGTATGAGACCAATAAGCTCTGCAATGGCCGGGGAACGTGTGTGAGTTTACAGCTGAAACCTCCTAGCCAACGGTTGTCCTGGTCACGAACATATCCGCCGGCCGCATCAGCTTCGACCACTCTCTACTGCTAGTCTCACATGCATGCTCATTGTCTTTCATGTGTTGATCACCTGTAGGTAATTGGGTTCCATGAGAGAAAATTCCATGTCTCATGAGATCATGGCCTTAAAGGACCACTCTGCTCCTTGTAGTGTGAAGAGTGTATTCTACTGCTCCGTTTGGATGACAGAATAATGAAATACAATACAATATAATACTTTATCCTGTATGCATAATTATGATTAAGCAATCGTTTTTAGGGGAGCTTTGTGCACTAACCAAGCAGATGAGCTAGAGAAGTTCACAAGATTCTTCTTCTTTACTATACCATCTTCAAATAAAATACTTCCTGCTTGTCCTTTTTATAAGATTTTTTTTTTTTAAAAAAAAAAAAACGAATTACATAGTTCAAGAAACTGTTCAATTAGTTTAAAAAAAGTAAATATGTAAGAAAATATAATATTTTTTTAAAAGTATGCTCTTATCTATAAGGGGTAAGTAAGAATGAGAAATAGTGGTGAGAAAAATGATAAAAGGACATGGTTCTCTGCTAGCGAATCAAGAAGATCTCGAACACCAGCTCTAATCTGAAAGGCCCATATTTGTTTTTTAAAAATTCATATATTTTAAAAATAAATAAAAAATTAGATTTAGGCTGTCTAGATTAAATTTGATAGTGATAGCTCAAATCCGCCTAGCTATTTGCTAAGCAGGGAAACCAATTCCTAGAAAAGAATGCACGTGAAAATGATTGAAACAATCTCAAACTGGATCTTAAGAAAAATACCAAACCAATTTAAAAAATAAGGACTCATATAAAAGACAAGAGGGAGTAATTAGTAATAAATCAAACACATGAACTATTTTACAATTTAGTTATGTAAAATGTCTTTTCCATTGAAAATAGACTCTTCCCCCCAAAAAAATTATTATCCAAAAGTATCCAAAGATTAAGATTTTGAGTAGATGCAACTCATCTTCAACGGGTACAATTTTTCTTCAGTTATGTATAAATGTCTTTTATCTCTTATATAATTAAAGATATATTGCATACAATTTTTCTTCAGTTATGTATAAATGTCTTTTCCATTGAAAATAGACTCTTAAATGAATTTTAGGAAATGAAAGATTTTTCAGTAATTAATGAAATTGTATCCACTCAGCCAGTTAGGGGGTGGCATGGGCGGTGCTATTTGTGGTCCAAAGCCATTCATATGCACAACCACACCAATGACCTACCAGTGGCTTTTTCTGGGATGATAATATTGGGTCCCACCAAACAGCGCCTGGTCACATGGAGGAATCATTCATTTGCTTCTGGACATTTCTATTAAATCACGTTTCTGCCAGCTAAGCTTGCCCCCTCCTCCCTATTGGATGCCCTGCCATTTCTTTGACTCTCAACCAATAGTGTATTATCATCCAAAAATTTATACACAACCATTCAAATGTTCATATTATACTTATTCTCATTACAGCTAAAAAAAAAAAAAAATCACATTCCCATTAACATCAAATTTGAATGATATGATGAAAGATGATTGATAACATAAAAAAGTTAGAAAAATTGGAGAGAGGTATGCATTAATTAGCATTAATTAAGTCTTAATGTCAATATGAAAAAAAAAAAATATTAACAAATAGCTATTTGCAAAAGAAAAAAAAAATAAAAATATAAATTACTTAAAAAAATTTAGAGAAAATTATGGAATTAGTAATGATGAAGGGTAATTAGTAAATAAATTTATTTTAATATAAATTTTAATTAAAAAAATAAAAATCTTTAATGGAGTTAATGGTTTGTACTTAAATGTATGTTTTTAAAATAAGAGGAGGTCCGTGTAATTAATGCAAAATGCAAAAAAAAGGTTAGAGTCTTTTACTCAAATTTTTATTCATCGAATGAATTAAATCAAAGTATTATTGTTCTTTGTGTATTACAACATTTGCAGATTATCGGTTTTGTTGTGACTTGTAAGTATAAAAAAATAAGTTTTTTAATAAGGGGTTGTTCCCCAATTTTGTCAATAATTTTTTATATAATTTAATTTAATAATATTTTATAAGAGAGTAATTTTTTTAAAAGAAAATTGTGATAAATTTAAAAAACCTGACTAAAATAAGCATCGACATATTTGTAGAAACTATAAGAAATCATATTGTTCAAATGTAGTAAATAATGTAGCTTACAAAGCATTAGTTGAGACAAGGAAAAATCAATGTAAAATTATTTACAAGTCATAATAAATGGTAATATTTTATGCTGTTTGCTTGCTATTGAAACTTTTTAATGATTACATACCTTAAAACCTCACATAAGAATTGTTCTTAATATATATGGGACCTACTCTTTTTTTAAAATAAAATAAAAATAAAAGCTTATGGGATGAGCTATGAGAATTATTAAGACCACGACACATCTCAAGGGCCAAGAGTGTGCCCATAAACCGATTCACACATCCACAGTAGTATTTGTTTTTTCATGTTCTTTTAGAAGATAATAAGGCACATTTGTATTTTGTTTATAATTTAAATATTTTTGTGCAGTTTTTTAAACTTTGTGATGTTTAAGTATAATTTCTCTATCTTTTGCTTTCGTCTTGGAATGTCCAAAAAATGCAATATATATTTACCTCAATAGCTAAGAAAAAGTAATATTTTTTTGGATGAAAATTTATATTTTATTTAAATGATCTTTGTTCAATTTTTAGAGAATAATTTACAAGTAAAATAAAAAATCTTGTACTTTCAAATTGACCCAAAAATAAAACTCTTTTCTGATCCTTAATATAAGAGCTAATTAAGTTTTTTTGAAAAGATTAAAGAAGCTAAATAAACTATTTAATTATAGCATATGTTATGTATCATTATATTATGTGTTAATTTATAAGTTAGACAACTTAGTGTAAAAAAATGATAAATATAAATAATTTAATGTGGCTTTTTTAACTTATTTATCTAAAAAAATAATTGACTTTCATATTTAAAATTAGATGTAGTATAAAGAAATCCATCCTCATGTCATGCATGATAATAATAAATTTGTTGGGAAAAAAGGCATCCAAACAGTAGTAAGGATAATAAATGCAACTCTAGAGAGTACGAGAGCCTCAAAACTAAACCTGGCAAGTTGTGAGTATATATATACCATATCAGAGTAGCCTGTTCTTCCATATTCTTCTTCACTCTCAACGCTTTCTTATTATCTTCTCTTTCTCTCTCTAAAAATTTCCGAAGATGGCCGGCATAGCTTTTGGACGATTCGACGATTCTTTCAGTCTGGGCTCCATTAAAGCCTACATAGCCGAGTTCATCTCAACCCTTCTCTTTGTTTTTGCCGGCGTTGGTTCCGCCATAGCCTATGGTTAGTTCCGTCGTTTTTATTTCAGCTCAGATTATAATAATTAAGTGACTGTACGTGTTGAAGTAGTTCTTTATTATGGGTTTTGTGATGAGTGATTAATTGATGGTTTGTATAACATGCAGGAAAGTTGACAAGTGATGCAGCACTGGATCCAGCAGGATTGGTAGCAGTGGCAATATGCCATGGATTTGCTTTGTTTGTGGCAGTCTCAGTCGGAGCCAACATTTCTGGTGGCCATGTGAACCCGGCGGTGACCTTTGGGTTGGCTCTCGGAGGTCAGATCACAATCCTCACCGGAATTTTCTACTGGATTGCTCAGCTTGTCGGCGCCATTGTCGCTTGCTTCCTCCTCAAGTTTGTCACCGGAGGCTTGGTACATAATACATATCTTCATCTTCATGCTTATTCAAAACTTAGCTCATTTGTGCTTTCTCAGTTGGGCCATGCGCCTCAAAGGGCTCCTTTAATTTCCAAACGTGTTTTTTGTGTGTGGTTCCGTTGCTTATTAGATTTTATACGAGATGAGGGACATTTTTTTAATATGAAATATAGATTTTTTTTAAAAAAAAAATTCCGATTTTTTAAAAGTTTAAAAATCTAAAATTGTGTAACGTATTCTAAATTTAGATTTTTAAATATTTAAAAAATTAAAATATCACAAATTTTATGTAAAATCTAATAATAAAAAAGAAAAGAAAAAACGTTTGGATAGAGCTCCAAATATGAGGCGCATCTGAGAAGGCGCAACTAACAACCTAATCCTTCAAAACTCATTTAGTTTTTGTTCACAGAAAATAGAACTGAACTGTGTTTTGGTGATTTCTTTGTCTTCAGACAACTCCTACTCACAGTTTGGCTGCTGGAGTGGGAGCAGTGGAAGGAGTGGTTATGGAGATTATTATCACTTTCGCTTTGGTGTACACTGTGTATGCCACAGCTGCTGACCCTAAGAAGGGTTCTCTAGGGACAATTGCTCCCATTGCCATTGGCTTTATTGTTGGCGCCAACATCCTGGCTGCTGGCCCCTTCTCTGGGGCTCTATGAACCCGGCTCGGTCCTTTGGCCCCGCCGTGGCTTCCGGCGACTTCCGTGACAACTGGATCTACTGGGTTGGACCCCTCGTTGGTGGTGGCTTGGCTGGTCTTATCTATCCCAATGTCTTCATGAGATCTGAACATGCACCTTTGGCTAATGAGTATTAATAATTTCTGGTTCTGGTTCTGATTCTGATTGACACATATTCCTGCCACGCTGATTCTGCGTCTTGTTTTCTCTGTAATAAAAGGAGGGAAATGCATGCATGCGTTTGCTTGCTTTTTCTTTCTTTTAATTTTCTTCTTTTGAAATCTTCGCTTCAGTTGTAAAGCGTAATTCTGGGGTTAATTTATCATCATGATCTGTGTTATTCAATAGCTAGGTTGGTGTATGTTCATCAGTAGTGTGCTGTTTTGTTTTATGTCCATGGTTTTCTTTTTTGATATAATTATTTGACTGTGTTAGATTCGAGTATTACCAAGCCTAATTTGGATTAATTCTCTCAAATGTGTTTTATGCATTCATGGGCTCGAATTTAAGGCCTCTTCCAGAAGAAGGAGCTCTCTATTGTTTTTTTTTTTTTTTTTTTTTTTTTTTTTTTTTTTTTTTTTTTTCCAGCTTTTTCTTTCAACTTTTGTGCTTGGAGGAATGGGACAGAAAACATGCAAGTGAATGCACCGATCAATTATTGAATATCCCAGAAAAAGCAAGAAAAAAAGAAAATTCCTCTAACGTATACAAGGGCAAAAGACAAGTTACAGTAGTCTTTATTTTTCCATGTTGAGTAAAAAACACTTCAAAATTTTCAAATTATCACAAACTGACAGATGAAAAGAGAAGATTGGGATAATGTTTGAAAGGTGGCAAATAAGACTGTGGATATAAAGGGAGAGCTTGAAAATATGGGGAATCCAACAAAGCTAGATTTCTGTTCGATTACACATAAAGGTGATACCAATGTGCTTCATGCCATTGCTTTTGTTCATTATGGCCTAAGTGGCCCGCCAGCCAGTGAGAATGATTGATCTTCCAAAGAAAAGAGGCCAAAAGCAATATAAGGACAATAAGAAAAAGCATTAATGGATTGAAATTGTCAAGTTTTGAGGGTCCACATGCATGTTTATTTATTTCTCAGGGGATTTCTTTGCCAGATTTGAGCTACTGTCAGATAGGCTGCAAAGTCTGTGGGTAGAATTCACTGGAATGGTGGGTTATTCTTCAGTATGTGTAGCTCTAGAATTGGGTATGGTTAGGATCAAGGAACAGTTGAGAATGATGCAGTGTTTGTCAAACTTGAGTATTGGAACCTGTGGCACTTGGAAAGAGTTTGGTTCTTAGCCCTGAAACTGCAGAAATAGTATAATGAAACTGAATACAAGCAACAGAAGAGGCTACCAATGGGGGTTGGGTCTAGCAGAAGAGGCTAGCCCCTCACAATGTAATGAACTAAGGTTCAAAACCCATATTTAGTACTTGACAGTGTTTTGACTAGGATTGTCGACAATATAGGAAGATACTTGTATCTAAAAAAAATAACATAATAGAGTACAAAAGAAGTTACCAATAAAAATCCAATATAATGAACTACAACCTCAAATGAACCTTTTGTGCTCGCTTGAGATAACGGTGGCGAAGTGGTTTTTTCTATATGGGTTTTTTTTTTCAAAAAAGTTAGATTGTAGATGTGATCTATTTAGCATAGCGGTGATGAAGGAATTTTTCCCAGATGAACTTTTTTTAGAAAAATTAGATTGTAGATGTGATCTGTTTGGAATAGCGGTGGCAGAAGAGACTTTTTTCATATAGGCTCTTGTTTGGATGATTATTTATTTATTTGAGATCGAAAATGACATGAATTTTATTAAATACTACATATATGTAATTGTATATATTGTGATAATTGAATATAAAAAATTAAATTTAAATTTGATATAAAAAAATTATTATTAAAGAAACTACAAAACTCTAAAGTACTTAATTAAATATATTATAATGAATAAATTAGAATACATGCAAATGTATCTAATGGTACATTGTTTATTAGATCACATATCCCTAACATTTTTCTCACAAAGCTAAAAAAAGTCACACTAGAAGCTGAAAAAATAACTTCTAGAAAAAGTCACTTTTTTGGAGAAGCTATCCCAAACATCTATTTTTCCTCTGTTGGACTTTTCTCACTGCCGTTGGGCTTTTTTCCCCATCCTGCAGCCGTACTAAACAGGAACTAAAAATCCCAGTTTTGGGAACCATCATTTGTGAATAAAATCTGCAAACCTCTTCAAAAGTTCAGCTTTTCTTAGTAACTCCTTATAATGACTAAGTGTGTGTGGTGTTTCAGATAATGAGATCTATTACATATATACTCACTTTAACAAGTTCCTATTAATTTTCTTTATATCATCTAAAACTTTATAACTTTAGCTGTGAACGAGATTTAGGGTGTGTTTGGTTTGAGAAGAGGGAATGAGAGGGGATAAATTTCTAGGGAGGATATTAATCAAACCGTCATTAATGAAAAGAATATTCTTTTTTGTTGAGAGTGTATTTTTGAAATATTGAAAAAAAAAATTATGAGGTATTTAGTAAAGATGAGAGAAATTTTTTTTCTCTCCTCACTCCTTCCCCCTCCCTCCCCTCAAATAAAAAAAGCTCTTACTGATATGTCCACTTTATATAATCTGACCATGCGTAGCATTATATGATTTCAGGTGACGGCTTTGTAAAATATTAGTAGTACTTTGCATCCCTCCCTCTCCTACTTTCAAACCAAACACAGCCTAAAAAATGCTAACAGTAACATACTAAAACTCAAGTTAAAGAGATTTCAGAAACCTATTCCGAATATTTTATTCATCCCTGATTCTGATATGAATCTCTGAATATGTTGAGAAGCTAAGTAGCACGGACACGGCAATTTTGAGCAGCAGAACGTATCGGACACGCGAATTATTCCGACACGCGAATTCCAGTGCAATTCGCGAATTTAGGTGGTCAAAGTCAAATGGCAGTTTTGTATCGGACACTCTGCACTGGTTTGTAAGTGTATCTTCTCGCCAACAACACGAAGGCACACATATTTAAAGCACCTAACACAGCCAAAAACCAGTAAAACTTGTCCAAACGACTCATATTTATATCCTTCCCAATCCAAGCCTTCCCATTTTTCCATGTCACATGATCCACAATTATAATCAAAAAGCTGCTCAAGAAACTTGCCACCCCGATCACACTCAGAAATAAAGCTATACCAAAACTTCTCATCGAATCAGGAACTTGGTCATAGAAGTACTCTTGCAAACCCACAATAGAAAATGAATCCCCGAGACCTAGTAACAAGTACTGAGGAACCAGCTAGAAAATGCTCATCTTTTCATTATTCCCAGACATGGCCTTTCCAAGTCTCTGTTTTTCCACTAAGGCTGCAACTACCATATATAGTAATCCAGCTTTGTAAGAACAAGCAAATAAGACGTGTCGGAATGTGTCGAAATACTAGTATTTTTGAAGTAACGTGTCGAAAAAGTCGTGTCAGTGTCGGTGCTACTTAGTTGAGAAGTCAACTTCATTCATTATCAGCTCATGATCTAAACTACCGTTTAAACTACATTATCAATATTTTGTTCATACCAATCTTTTGGTCTTAAAATATTATTCATATTGGTCTTAATATGATACTGAAAAAATGTAATACGCTAGAGGAAGGGCTTGAACCTTCGACCTTGTGGTTAACAGCCACACGCTCTAACCAACTGAGCTACTCCAGCAACTGCTAATTAAGTAATTAATTAAATAAGAAAAAATTTACTGATTGAGGTATAAAGAACTGCATCTTAAAAGAACGGGCCAAGGTAGTTTTCTGAGAATATATTGTGAAAGCCCATAAGGCCTTTTTGGGAGGAAGGGCCTCTTTTACTCATGATTCATTGATAGGGATTAAATAAATAATAATTATATTAAACCATAAGTGGATGAAAATTAAAATAATATCAACTGGTTATGTAAGTATTGACAAAAAATTAATGGCATCAAGCTAAAATGTCAAATTAATTTATAAAAATAATCATAAATTTTAATAAATAAAAATTAAATTAATTAGGGAGATGATATAAGGAAGTAGATTGATAAAAAAAAAAAAAAAAAAAATGTTAGTCATGAACAATTGGCATGCATATAAAATAAAATGACTGTTTTTTTTAAAGAAATTTATTGATAATAAAATATAATATGTATATTCATAAAACCTGACCTATCATACTAATAATTAATAATTACAAAATAATATAAAGAAAACTATATTTGAAAGACTGAATATGCTGATACAAATATTTATAACAAACGGCTTTAAAAATAAAACTAGAGTGTATGTCAGAAGGACAGCATGTACATTCCACAATGTCTTTTTAGTCATTAAATTTTCTTTCTTTCCTGGCTTTAATTTTATACTAAATGAGATTTAGAAGTTTGTCTTATATTTAAAATCGGGATAACACTTACATTTAAGCATTAATTATATGGGTAGAATTGATAAATAGATACTAATTACTCTCTAATGAAGGTATAATAGTTCATTTAAAGGTTGAATTTAGTCAACCCATAATCAACTTTGTCTATCATATTTATAATTTTTTAAACTAATTTATAAATTAATATATAATATAATATTATCGTAAGGTGTTTTAAAGAGATCATTTCACATTTGTTATTGTAATTAATTGTTTTATGACCTCCATTATAAAACATTGTTAACTAATTCATACGTTTCAATAAATGTAGTAAAGTCATCTAATGTATTTTAAATTGTTAAAATTGTAAGTGGAGCTATATACTCAAGAGGGGGGTGAATTGGGTATTTTAAAACTTTTCAGTAAATGCTCTATTTTGAAGCTATAAAAACAGAGGTAAACAAAGTGAGGGAAGAAGAAGTTTGGACACAATGATTTATCTTGGTTCGGTCCTAACAACTTGACCTACATCCGGTCCCAGACTCTCGGGATTTCCACTATATCAAGGATTACACACTCGTACTCAAGAGATAGTTCTCTCACTAGAACTCACTCCCCCTTACAAGTTGTAATCAATGAACCCAACCACCAAGTCCCCGACTTGTGGTTCTTTACAATAAATGATTCACAAGTAGAAAACTCTCACAAAGAGTAGATAATGTTAAACATTTGAAGCTTATGTATCACAAGATACTACGAGATGAAAACCGAAGAAATAAATGTGAGACTTGAATGATTTTCGTTTTTTAAGCATTGTAGTTGTTGGAAAGGCTTGAATGCAATTCTATTTATACTCAGAGATCATTAAATGACCATTGCTTTCCAGATAGATCCGTTGGAGAAGTTCTCCTAGTGTTAGGAGGTGGCTTAGGCACTTTCTCTCTCTAATATTCTCTTAAACCGCCGGCCAAATAATGCGAGTTGACCTTCGCGAATTAATCCGTTGGAGATGCAGTTGCTTGTTGTAGAAAACATTCTTAAATGCTTTGCGACGTGTGCGGTGTGGATTAGCCAAAGTTGTGCAACTTTTCGATCGGTGCATTTAATGTTCTCAACCACTTTTTGCTTTTTGCTTTAAAACTTCAAAATCTTTCTCTAAACCATCTCGAAACTCACTAATAAAGTCATTAAACATAGCTAAGAATAGTAGAGAATAATCCTGAAAAGTATTAAGATTAAACAAGAATGATTTGAAAAATCGTGTAAATCAAATTTCAAAATCAACGACCGAAACTCGAGTTTTGTTCTTCAAAACTTGAGTTTTCAACTGTGCACAAGACCAAACTCGAGTTTCAAGATCCAAACTCGAGTTTGCTTCTTCCAGAGAGCATCATCGCGATTTATGCTTCAAACCAGGTTTTCTGATGAAAAACTCAAAACTCGAGTTTTGACCAAAACTCGAGTTTTGGACTATTGATATGAAAATGTAGTTTTAGTCCAAAACATCAAAACTGGAGGTTTTCAAATCAAGAAAATACTGATGCTCTCGGGTTGCCCGAAACTCGAGTTTGGCTTCCAAAACTCGAGTTTTCACTTAAAGCATGAAAACTCGAAAACCCGTGAACATATCAAACTGGCGGTTTTGCTTCAAATGGCGGTTTTGCATTTGTGAAAACTTGAGTGCTCTCTGCCAGATCAAAACTCGAGTTTTGCTCCCAAAACTCGAGTTTTCATATGTTCAATGAAAACTTAATGAAAACCTAAGAAAACTGAAAACTGGAGGTTTTGGCTCAAAACTAGCGGTTTTCATATGTTGTAAATCAGTGCACGAGTAACATATCAAAACTCGAGTTTTGACCACAAAACTCGAGTTTTGAACTATTTCACAAAATATAAGAAATTCTTTGAATAGTTCAAAATTGGCAAGTCTTTCTTTGAAAACTGGGGGTTTTGAAACTTGGAAACTTCAAAGGCTCTCGGCCAAACCCAAACTCGAGTTTCACTGGCCAAACTCGAGTTTTGTCTTTGAGTATAAAATCAGGTGCTCTCTGTAATACACAAAACTCGAGTTTTCAAATGAAAACTCAAGTTTTGCTCAGATTATCGAAATAGAGCACTTTTCTGCCAAGACCAAAACTCGAGTTTTGAAACCAAACTCGAGTTTTGTCATGACAGTAAGTTTTCCAACTTACCAAAACAAAACTTTGAATTTGTTTACAATTGTCAATCATCATCAAAATACATATAGAACTAACAAAAATGTATCTATTTTACTCTTATTAAATAATCTCATTTTCAAATATATATTTACCATGGTCACCGTTTCTCTCTCCTTTGATGTAATGGGTAAATGTGAAAAATAATCTTTAATTACTATGTCAACCTCCTATATTTTGAAGTAAAAGACTTGTTAGGTACTTCCTCTATTAAGACAGATTTAAAGAGTTGATTTTAGTATTAAATATAAGATATAGTTTTTTTATTTATCAATTTTTTTCCTAATTTACCTTTATTGATATTCTCTCACCAATAATAAGGAGAAAAGAGCCAAAGGAAGTTGGCATAGATGGTAAAGGATTTGGTCAAGTCCCCAAAGGGATGTGTGTTCGATCCGCGTCATTGGGAGGACTCCTTTGGTAGGCGATCTCGTAAGTCCCCATTAAGTGCTCAAAGAGCCCGGGGCCATGCCCTGGCCTTGGTGGGGGACTGATGTTGAACCCCTCCAAAACTTTTTACCATAAAAAAAAAATAAGGAGAAAAGAAGATGAGAAAATTAAGGAAATTGAATAAGGTACTTTCTCCGGTCTTAATTATAAGACAATATTTGAGAATTGATTTTGCTCTTAATTAGTATATGACAACATTTTAATTTTTCTTAATTTCTTTCTAAGCCTTAAATTTCTTCCTAAGATATGAATGAGGGTTTATGTGAAATTAGTAAAGTGATTGAAATGTAAAATTTATATAAGAGCATTTTAGAAAAATGAGTAAAATTAATTAATCTAACTTCTATCTTTAATCCCTTCAAAATCGGTTAAATATGTCTTATAATTAGAACATGTAGTATTTTATAAAATAAATATTATATTAACTAATTTTTCAATATAATTAAATTAACTAAATAGAAGAGTATATTATGGAGCAGGGTAGTATTTGATTTGGTTAATGTAATCAAAATAGTTTTAAGCAATTCTTGTATCAATGGGGATTAAGGAAGAGGATTTCCTCATCAGGGATCCCTCATTATCTCTCACAGATAAATCCGGGTATTTAAAATCGTCGAAATCACGATTGAGGATCAGAATAATTTTCTTAAAAACCGCGCACGGTAACAAAAACCGCGCGTGGTTTTTAAGAAAATTATTCTGGACCATTGGATCAGGATTTCGACGGCCAAAATTTACTGATGATGAGAGATGGGTAGAGAAATGATGATGAGAAGATCCGGACCCGGGATTAATGTGGAGGAAAAAGATCACTGTTGAAACATACGAAAATAAGTCCGACCAAAAAAAAAAAAAAAAAAAAAAAAAACATACGAAAATAAGGAGGACGGAGGATGGCATCTCCTACACCGTTACACTCCCCCACCCCAACTCGCCGTCATCGTCCCTTACTCTCCGTCATCATCCCTCCCTCTACCATGCTCGACAGAGTCCTCTCTCTTCGACGCACTACCCCTCACTCCGACGACTCTGGACCCTCCTCCTCCACCGCTCCCGCCGACGAATCCAAGATCAGGAAGCACCAGCCTTTCTTCTTTCACGCCACGACTAGGGCCTCCAATTACCTCTCCCGATTGAGTGGTTCTGGCTCCTACTGGCTTTTCGCCATCTCGTTGCTTCTCCTTCTTTTGTCGGTCTCTTCATTGCTCTTTAGTTCTCGCGGCTTCGTGTGCGTCTCCTCTTCTTCCCCATTTTCTCGGGTTGGTTTCTTCGGTTCCGACGTTCTTGAATCCGATTTCGGAGCTCTCGGCGTGCCCTGGTGTAAGTTCCTGATCTAATACGTTAGCCTTCTCTCAATGTCGAATCTTTTTTTATAAATTTTTTTATTTAGGTGTTCGTATTACTGCGTATTGTACGTTTAGATCGAGGGAAAATGTTAGCTTGGGAAGTGTTTCGTTTCTTCAAGAATTAAGAGAAATAATGAACTCAATCTTCATTAACTGGAAGAAGACCGGTTCATCAGCTCCTCATATTCTTATTTTTATTCTTGGATTATTGAAACTGAACTAATTGTACCCACCTCCACCTCCCTCGTTTTTCCTTTTTCTCCTTTTTCGTACGGAATATTTGACAAGCTGATAACACGATATGAAAGTGAACGAGTTAGTATCTTTAGTTTCAAGACAATAGTAATCTGAGAATATATTTGTTCTGTCCTGCACTTATCGTGCAGTTTGTGACATAATTAATGTTTTAGGTACGAGTTATTATTAGCTTCATGCTAATAAATTCTTTCTAACATTTTGAAGTCAGGAAACATTGATATCTTAGGAACTTCTGTTTTCTTTATTATCCCCATTTTGTTGAAAACTAAAGAAGGAAAATTGAAGTTTGACGGACTTAGTTGTAGAAAATCAGAGTTAGATTCCATCATTTGTACAAGTAGGGGTGACAATTCAATTTTCTACTATAAGAAACTCTTAGCTTCTTTAATATCTGATGTTTATGATGTTCACTTTTTTGGACACTTATAATCTTTCCTTGGTAAAGGCAGATCGAAACATGGTAAAACAGTTGAATGGACGTCAAAAGATCTGCTCAAGGGGTTGGAAGAATTTGTTCCTATATATGAAACACGGCCAATAAAAAATAACTTGCATGGGATGGGTTTTGACCACAGCTTTGGACTCTGGTTCATCGCTAGATGGCTGAAGCCTGATCTGATGATTGAGAGTGGTGCTTTCAAAGGACATTCAACTTGGGTTTTGCGGCAGGCTATGCCAGACACACCGATTATTTCACTTTCACCCAGGCATCCAGATAAGTATCTGAAAAAGGGACCTGCCTATGTTGATGGAAATTGCACATATTTTACTGGAAAGGACTTTGTGGATTTTGGAAGTGTTAACTGGTCTAAAGAGATGAAAAAACTTGGGATTACTGACCTGAGTCGGGTTCTTGTATTTTTTGATGACCACCAGAATGAATTGAAAAGGTAATTACAGAATCTTTGTGAACACTTGTATCCATGTTTTTTTCTTTTCTTATGTTGAAATTGCCTTTGCTTAACTATTATTTTCATATGTATTAACGAACAGAGTTAAGCAATCTCTGAAGGCTGGGTTTCAGCATCTTGTCTTTGAGGATAACTATGACACTGGAACTGGAGACCATTATTCATTGAGGCAGATATGTGATCAATTTTATATTAGAGGTGTGTAAAGTAAACTTCCAAATTTCCTTGGATGTAGTATCTTATTATATTGTCCAATTTGTACAACATGTGTTTGCTGTTTTATTCTGATATGTGTGTACCTCATGTGAAAGACCTGCAATAGTTCTCCTCCTTGGGATATCTGTAGAAACTTGATATGTCTGAAATATTTTTGTTCAATTGCTATGGCAGTTTGGCATAGAGCAATAGAATAATAAAGGGTCTGAGCTGTTATATCAGTTATCAGATCCATTGGGGGAGTAAAAGAAGCTTTGATACGTCTGAATTATTTATGTTTGATGGCTTTGATAGTTTTGCCTAGAGAAATAGAATATCTGAGGGGGGGAACTGGGGTGTTGTATCGAGCATATTGGTGGAATAGAAACTATCAATAAAACTGAAGCTGGAAGAACATGTTGAGCTGATCTCACCATGGTAGATGACAACTCAAGCATTGAAACATGACCTTGACATTAGACTTAGGCGAAGGAACAAGCAATTAGAGGCCATGCAAATGTCACCACTAGCATTGTTCTAGGAAGCCTGCGGAAATCAATATCATGAGGATGCCCACAAAAGTCGACATTCCATAGCCAACATATGTAGGGACCACCGTGGACAAGGACAAGGTAGTGGAACAAATCAGTGGTGTCTTGTAGAACCCCATTTATCCATGTTAAAGAGTTGGCACCAGCCATGACATAGCTATTAGGCACAATTTCTGGTGTTGGTTTACTGAAACTTTATGCTGAATCGCGTGAATTTTTTTATTATGCCCGATAATTTTTGTTGTACATGATATTGACATGTTCTCATGGGTTGTTGATGTAGGAGGGGGACACAGTTGCTTTAAGGACAGCGACGAAGCTAGGATGAGATCGAGGAATAAGAAGTTCTGGGAAAAAGCAGTTGATATTGAAGAACTTTGTGGGCCAGGAGAAACATGGTGGGGAGTTAGAGGGTACGTGCGTGATAACTTCAATCATAGCAATAGGAGAATCTCATATTCGGTGCATTTTCAGAATAGCCGGTTCGTGGAATCGGTTCTTGATGTGTATTGGGAACTTCCTCCAGTTGCTGGTCCCTCCCTCACCCACCAAAGCAGATATGATCCTGCACGAACATCCAGTCCTCTTGTTGAAGATGGGCGCTTTGGCTTGTTTCAAAGGCTTGGCCTAGCTAGACTTGACAATTCTGTATTTAATGGATACACTCAAATGGTTTATGTACAAATATCTGAACGATGATTTGGAGTTGCCTACACCAGAATATCAGAATTTTTGTATGAATTGTCGTTTCAGCCGGTTTTGGCTTGAAATATAAGCTTTTCTTCTTCTTTTCCCTCTTACCATGCCTTTTTTATGCTTGAAATTCTAGATAGCCTTCTGTGTTAGCTAATTTTTTTTTTTCTATACTCTTTGGTAATTTTATCATCTGTGATTTACGATAGTCTAATTGTAGGTAAGTTTCATATATATTCTATCGGCTTTGATGTTTCTACTTTTACTGCAAAAAAATTTTTTTCTGTTATATTCACATGAAAGTAAGTGGGTTTCATTGTAAACAAAAAAAGAGAGAAAATATCAGTGGGACACACTCACTTTTATACGAGTGTGGCAAAAAAAATATTTCTGCGGCAAAAGCACTAACATTAAACTCTATTCCATATCAATCAGTCGAATTTGCAGCTTGTAGTGAGGCTTCTAGGGCTGTGGTGAGTATGAAATCACTGGGATGATAATATATTTATTCATCATGATTCTTCTTCATCTTCTTAATCTTTGACTTGAAGTTCTCAGGATAAAGAAGTTAGACCTTCATGGCTTGGCTTGATTGCCAAGGAGAATGCAGTTCTCTTAGCTAGGGTTGTAATGCAGAGAAGAGAAGAGAGGGTAGCAGAGCTTAAAATCATAATTGGGATAATTTTATTTATAATATTTTATGATACTTTTATTATATTATTTAATTAATGCTTAACATTATTTATTTATTTTTATTGTTTTTATTATAACAATTGGAGATTTATACTTTTTTTTAACCTGGGAATTATATTTATAGTTGATGTCTTTATTATTATTATTTTTTTTTTTGTGGGGTTTAAGGAACATATTAAGCGGGCAATAAAGTCTAATTTTTTCCTTAGATATTGACGACAAAAAGTAGACTTATCCCAATTTGATTAATACATAAGCAAGAGCTTGGATTGGAACTTATCCCAATATTTTCTTAGATTAATCCTGAGAACTCCAATTGTTTTACGTTAATTTGCCTTTGGTCTTTATTTTTTTATAACAAAAGTATATATTTGGTCCTCTAACTTTATACAAAGTTTTAATTTTAGTCCCTTAATGTTAAAATTTGCCTTTGGTCTTTATTTTTTTTTTATAACAAAAGTATATATTTGCCATCCTCTAACTTTATACAAAGTTTTAATTTAGTCCCTTAATGTTAAAAATGGTTTTTTTGGTTCTTTATCCTCAATAGCCGTCAATAAAATATTGATACTGAAATCTGAATGTTGAAAAAATACTATCAAATGCTAATGTATACATTTGAATTTCAAAATAATAATGATTGTTGTTTATTAAAAAAAAAAATCATCATTTGAGATCAATAACTTTAGGGTTAAAAGACTAAAAAGATATTTTTTAAAAAATAATAATAACTAAAATTTTATATAAAATTAAAGAACTAAATTGCATTGATCCATAACATTTTCCTATTTGCTTGCTTTGCTTCTCTATGGTAGACTAGTCCACCTCATTTATGGGGCAAAAAAGCATTTAAAATTAGCTATCAAAAGATATATTTTGATAAAATTTCAGATACGCCTCGCTCTATTATTTTATTAAGAGAATGATAATTACATTTCAACAATTACAATTAAGTCCTAGATAAATTTGTAAAAAAAAAAAAAAAAAAAAAAAAGTCCTCGATAATTTTTTATAAAACTAATTGATTGAAAATAAAAATTTATACGGTTACAACTTTATTAGTCCTAATTGCAAATTAAGCATTCACAGGGAAAGTATAACTCTCGTTTTATAACTGAAATTTCCTTGGCAGTTATTTGAATCAATACCGGCAAATTTTTTTTTTTGGAATTTTTTGTTGGCGACCTAAATAATATATACTCTCCGGTCGATCCTTAATATAAGAAGAAGTTTTTTTTTTTTTTTTTTTTTTTTTTTTTTTGGAGAAATTAAAAAGGGCTAAATAAACTATTTAATCATATCATATATTGTATATCATTGAATTATATATCAGTCTATAAGTTAAGCAAATAAGTTTAGACAAAAATGATAGATATGAATACTTTAATGTAATTTAATTAACTTCGTTAACTTACTCCAAGATTGTTTAAAACTTAGGTTTTGGAGACATAATTATCTATAATTATCTTCGATGATTGCAAGATTCAGACATAATTATGTATAATCAAACAATTTGCTTAATAAAATTTGCATTTTATATGTATAGAAATTTGAAAAATGATAACAAGAGGGTAAAGACACAACATGCAATAATTATTGTATGCAGAAACAAAAATCCAAAGATACAGCAGCAAAACCATGTGTGTATGTAGTGTATATATATGTAAATATATGTTCTGGATTTCTCCAGTTAAATTCTACAGATAGAAAACTTGTCAGTCTATAAATGCATACAAAATAACAAAAATGAAACACTGAAATTACATACATATGATATGATATAACATCTTTAATCTTTTCAAATGCTTCAATGGTTGTTGTCCCTTCCCTCTTCCGGTTTAACTGGTTTCTTTTGCAGCCAAGCTTAGTTTTGGCTCCTGGATTTTTCCACCACCCTTGGAGCTGCAATAAACACAATTCATCTCATTTTAACAACAATCTTGCTTTTCAAATATAGTAACTGTAAATTATTTGAGCATATGCTAGAGTTTATCAGACATACCGAGCCCGATTGCCTCAGAACCTTTCATGATCCTTAATCTCTTGCATGAGTCAGTGAACATCCTGCAGCAACAAATTAGCAAACTCAGGCTAGAAATTGTATTACAGACAAAAATGTTCACAAGGTTGTCATCAGAATCATATTAGAGTTTAAACCAGGTGGGTTATGCTTGAAGTCGAAGAATCATGAGTAATTTATTGGACCACAAATCAAAATTTATTTGACAGATAAATGGGTAAATCAGTGAAAAGTCCAAGTTTAGAAACTCATTAGCCAGAAGGGCTTGATATGTTTTTATTCATAGAAAGCACTAGTACTTTGCAAGATTTCACACACAAACTTCCAACACTCAAATTCAGGTACTTTAGGTCAATAAAATTTTCAAACGTGGCTTTTCACCAATTTTCCCTAGATGAACTGAGAAAGGTTTTTCACCTAAAAGGATAGATTGAATGGTAAAGAGGACTTACTCCCAGGGAACATCACCAACAAGCATCCAATCTCCATCTTTATCTTCATAAGTAAGAACATATTCAGACCCATGGAGAAGATCCCTCAGAGAGCTCTCACTTAGGCCATCTTTCACAGCAAGTCCTCCAGAACTGCATTGACCTAAGTTTCAGGAACAGAACAAGAACATCATCAAAAATTCATTATCTCTAGTTTCAGATCTTGCTAACCAAAAGGCTTCACTTTATCAAATTCCTACCGTTACTTACTAAGAACCTAGCAAAAAGCAAGTGAGAAACCCTAAGATTTTTCACAACAGTAACAACATTTTCCTTTTGGTGGATTCAGATGTTTAATCCCAGAGTACCCTTGAAGAAAAAATACAACTTTTTGAGTATTCAGTGTGTGTGTGTGTGTGTGTGTGTGTATGCATGTATGTATGTATGTATGTATAGAGAGAGATAGAGTACCAATAGTAAAGCAGCTGAACATTTTCTCAAGAGCTGAAGAAAGATCCACATAGTTGCTGAAGGTTTTGAGATCAACCTTTCTGAGATAAGGGGCACCATCCATGCTCACTTTCACATAGAGACAGCCATATCCTGCTTTGCCACCTTCACCTTCATCATTATTCTTCGTCGAATTAGAGGCCATGCTGTTCTTTCGAAAAGATCGAATTGGTGGCCATCCCACAACCTGTGCCCTGTTGCAAGAGATTATTCATTTTTCATTATTTATCCCAATGGTTATTATATATGTACAAGCAAACACCAGTATTTTTCAGTAAGAAAACAATAAGATTCAGTTCCACAGAGAGGAAGACTTGAATTTGATGCCACTAAGTTGATATTTCCATGGAAGACTTCATTTTTAGGAGAAGATGGTATTGGTGATAACATCTACGATGACTGGATAAACCAAGAAAATCACAGAAAGATCTGTAGATCATAATATCCAAAAATGAGCACACAAAAAAAAAAAAAAGGACAAAAAGAAAAGTATGAACTAGAAATCAAAGAGAAAAGGAATACAAACAAAATAACATCCATAGGGTTTGTTTTCATTGAATTAAAAGAAACAAAAGGCCTTGATTGATTTCGAAACCAACTCAACCTCTCTCCTCTATACAGGACAACCGATAAAGAACTTGATGCAACAGAGACAAGAAATCCCTTGTATTTGTTTTAGAAAATACAGAAAATCAATAAAAATGACATGAAGGAATGCTCTTTAACACTTCAAAATTTTCAGGCGATGCTCACAGTTCTAACATATCTAATTTTTATACTCAGAAACCTTCATAACTGTCAACAGCCTTTCACGTTCTTCCTGGAAACCAAAAACCAAGGATGATGATGATGACATGAAAAAGAACAGAGAAAAATGAGGTAAAACTTACTTAGCAGCAGGAGGAGCACTTCCATGTTCATTAGTAGCAGCAACAGAAGAAACCTGAGGTTTCTTCTTCTCTTGAACTATTCCACCATCTTTAACGCTCTTTTGTTCATAGTTAGCAGAAGCTTCTGCAGCAACAAGAGGAGGCTTCACAAAAGAAGCTCCTTTTCCAAAATCAGCTTCAGACCCAATTTTCTTGTCACTCACAGAGAAACCCCATTTCCCAGAAGACCCATCAATGGCGTCAGAAAAAACCCTCTTAGCTCTGGCCACGTTGGTGTTTTCAAAGGGGAAGGAGAAGAGAACCCATTATTAGCATTAGTATCAGTATTATTGTGGTTACTCTGCAAATCCTTGCCGAAAAGAGAAATCCCACTTCCAGATTTCCTCTCAGAAGGAGGAGGAGGAGGAGGAGAATCAGTACCAGGGAGTCCAAGCCTGAGCTCAGTCTCTTTGAAATTAAGAGAAGAGCTATTTTCTTTCTCAGAAGAAAGAGTAGACGAAGCAGCAGAAGAAGGAGAAGATATTTTCTCAGTATGTTTTTCCATGGAAGGATTCCCTGATGCCGCTGCTAAGCCTATGTAATCATGTTCTAATGGTTTAGACATCAAAATGACACCAAGAAATGATATCAGAAATACGATGAAGCAAACAGGAGAGTCTTTTTATAGGTGTGTTAGCTGGAAGAACAGGTTGGACAGGACAAGTCACAGAGAAGAGGCTATGGCGGGTGTGTTTGTGTGCGTGTCAAGGCTGAAACTCTGGTTTTTGTTAATGCATAAAAGAACCTTCTTGGGTCTTTCCATGGCTAGCTAAACTTTCCCCTTTTTAAAACAGAATAAAGCAAAAAACATATTGAATAAAGCAAATTTCCCTGGACGGCCCAGATCTGATATTTTTTTCCCATACATAATACATGTAGAATAACTTGAGATATGATCATAATTAATTTAGGTTAGTATTTATTTCTGGTATTTTTTTTTTCAAGTTTGTTTTTATTTTTGAGTAACAGGCAGGCACTAACAATTTAAGTCATGACAGAATTGATTATGCGACGTCCCACTTATAAAAAAACATCCATATCATTAGACTATAAGATCATTGAGTATGTTAAAGGTTGTTTATTTCTTGATCGTTACTTACCATGTTATGTTACATAAATATACGGTAACTAACTCTCGTGTTGTACAAGTATTAGAGATTTTCACAACAAAAACAAATGCTCACTCAATTATTCATGCCGTTAGGCTATAAGACACTAATACCTAAACTTTACACTAGGCAAAACCAATGTCTCAATCTGAAAAGCGGGACAAATTGGTGAAGAGCTTTATTTAAAAAATTTATTAGTCAGAAGAATATGAATTATAATACTAATATTTTTCATGTATGAGAGTATTAATACATTTTATGTATAAAAAATATGAAGATCTTATCATAAAATAAATAATGAGGGAATTTTCTTTAAGAGAAAGTATATTTAAGTAGTATATTAAGAAAAGAAGGTATTGGGATAGAGAAAAAGAATACGGGACAAGGGGGCACCGACAGGAGGCAGAGTATTCCCCGGCAACCTTTTACGCAGTGTTTCCCCTTTACAAAATATACAAAGTTCCATATATACTTTAATACCGGCCGCCCAAGATGCGCCGGACCACACGGCGTAAGTTAGACAATGACCCTCTTGCATGAGAGTGTGTAGAGTCCACTTTGAGTTTACAATATTTATATATTATATCCTATTTATAAGTTCAGTTTGACCAAAAAAGTTGGTCTTTTTTATAAGTCCATTTTCACCAAATAAATGAGATTAGAGGAAGTTTAATAATAATGATGATAAGAGAGATTAGCTAGGTTAAAAAAATTAATAAAAGATCTTTTAAAAAGATTTGATAATAAATTTTAAAAAGGTACCCTTTATTCATAAATGAGGGTAAAGTTGGAAATTTATTCCATAATCATTGAGATAACTTATCTCTCCTTGGTATGTGAGATTTGGATAAACCTATATGTGTTATAATATATAATCCACTTTGAGTCTACAATATTTATATTTTGTATACCTGAAAGCGATTCAAACAATGCCTTCACATTCATTGAATCCCCCCTTTGAGTAACTTCCTTGCTTTTCCACATCCTCACAAACCTTTGTCACAGTTTAGGAAAAACCAACATCAATGAAATTCATATGAAATAATTATATTACTGCTTTACATGTGAGTTAGGTTTTTTTTTTTATTTATAAATTTTATGTTATTTATAGATGTGTACTCCTTGTGTAAATTTCAATCTTATGGATGTTTGCTATTTATAATTGTTCGGCATATAAAAATGTTATTAAGTGTTTTATTTCATATAGTATTTGTTCACAATTAAACATGTTAACAAACTTTTTATAGACAAATGTCTTTTATTATTATTATTTTATTATTATTATTATTGAAAACAATCATGTTTAAGGTATAATCAAGTGCTAAATATGTGCATCTCTCCTCATAACAATTTAAACCTTGGTTTGTTAGGTTGTGGGTAAAAGTTATTAATAAGTTTATACCACTCTATACCTTATTATAATTCGTTTGTATTTTATTCTCCCAAACTATGAAAATCATTATATGTATATTTTTTTCCCATATTTATCCTTATTTATAAAATGATGCACATTTTCTTTTGCATCATTTATCTTTATATATTTACATGTGTCCATCCAATAGTGGATAAAGCTAAATTTGAAAACCTCATTTATTATCCTATAAGTGACTTATATTTTGAACAAAAATTTTTAGGTACAAGTGACTTATAAAAAGGTATTGAGTGAAATAATGAGTTTGTTAAATGATAAACAAAAATGTTAAATATTTTTTTTCATTTGATTAAGGGTATAATCTCTTTCAAATAATAGAGTGTAATAAAAGTTTTTGTCTCTTCCAACAATTATACTTCTCATTATTTGAAATTGTGTTCTTTTTTTACCAAAGTGAAGCCGCTTATATCGTCTTTATTAACAGCTTGTTGGTAACATTAGATATTGTTTTTTATCCTCATTATTTTTATAGGATTTGAGTTCTTTACCATCACAAAATTAATTCAAATATAAAATTTATGATTAATAAATTGTAGATATTGAAATTTATTTCTAAAAATTGACACGATAAAGGAAAAATAATAGAAAAAAATCACTTGAACTTCAAATTTTTATTGATAACAATAGTAATAAAATTAATTAGAACAAGTAAATTGATTAACAACTCATTTTATGGATAAAACACCTATTTTTGATTTTTGATTTTGAAGTTTAAGTGATATTTTTTAAAAAAATTCTCAAAGATAAAAGTAGAAAAGAGTTTTTAAAAAAATAAAAAAATAAATGTAGGGAATAGTAGTAGTCCTATATCCATATATGAAAAGATGAAAGTGAGTGAAAATGATGAAGGGTCGGCTCCATTATAGCATGATGATACCTTTTGCCACGCGCGTATCTGAAGGTAATGATTGTGTAATCTAACAGTGGGAAGGCGTGCGAAGACACCGTAGGCGATCTTAACGGCAAGGATACGTCCACGTCACTCTACGTGGTCGTTAGGAGACAAAACGGCGTTGTGTCGTGGCCGTTGACGCGGGTAAACGGTAAACACCTCATCATTGCTTCATTGATCTCTTCTCCTTACCACTCCTACGTTACCTTCCCCACTACCCTCTTCCCAACTTTTGACACTCGTATTTTAATTTAAATAGGTCTCACTTTTCGTACAGTTACAACGACAACAAACAAATTATTCTCTCCCGTTCTAATTATAAGAGTTAGTTGATTTTTTTACACAAAAGAGATTAATTTACCCTAATTAAATTACTTTAAAGTATTTTTATTTTTATTTTTTTCTTCAATCTTATTAGTTTGACTAATAAACTAATATATAATCTAAGAATATACAACATAAAAATGATTAAGTTAAATCGATTCAAAAGTTCCTTAATCTCTCCAAAGAAAGTATCAACTAACTCTTATAATTAAGTCTCTCTTTTTGTAAAGTCACAACAACAACAAACAAATTATTTATTATTATTTCAATCCTTAATATCTAGTTTATAATATAATTTATGCTGTAAGTTAAGTCTTATATTAAAGATTGAAGAAATTATCACTGCTAGAAAAAAAAAAAAAAAAAAAAAAAAAAAAAAAAAAAGTTTAAAACCACTACATTTAGACATTTTATATTCGGAGACAATTTAAAGACTATGATGATGACAATTTTATAAATATATGTAAATTTGTAGACCAATTCCATTTGCCACAAGTCTTATATATATATACGTTTTAAAACGGATGCTTTTACAACCGATCTAAAAGGTATTAAAATATGTTTTATAAAAATAATATTTATAGGATCTTACACATGTCCTATATATGACTAGTCTAAAATATATTTTTTAAACTTGGTGTTTCTACAATGGGTCTAAGAGAATATCAAAAATACTTTTTTTAAAAATAATATTTACAAGCTTTTATACCAAAATTTGTTAAACACGGTTCGTCTTATAAAGTGATCTAAACAATAAAAAAATTGTATAGAGTTCACTTAGCCGCCCTTTGAAATCAAATTTCACAATTTTCATTCGTCATTTTTCTTTAGTTCTCCCCTTCATGCATGGTCTCTCACAAGACCACACTTGTAATTATCGAATACTCCCTCCGATCCCAATTATAGGACAGTATTTGGGAGTTAGTTTTGGTCCTAATATATATACTGTGAGTGTGTGGGTTTATATCTGTGTGTGTCCATATGTGTGTAGATATATATACACACAAACATGATGACAATTATTTATTATTATCTCAATCCTTAATATCTAGTTTATATTGTAATTTATGATGTAAATTAAGTCTTATATTAAGGATTGAAGAAATTATCACTACTAGAAAAAAAAAAAGTTTAAAACCACTACATTTAGACATTTTATATTCGGAGACAATTTAAAAACTATAACTGATGACAATTTTATAAATATATGTAAATTTGTAGACCAATTTTGTTTGCAACAAGTCTTATATATGTACGTTTTAAACCGGATGCTTTTACAACTGGTCTAAAAAGTATTAAAATATATTTTATAAAAATAATATTTATAGGATCTTACAGATGTCCTATATATAACTAGTCTAAAATATATTTTTTAAACTTGGTGTTTCTACAACGGGTCTAAAAAGATATCAAAAATACTTTTTAAAAAATAATATTTACAAGCTTTTATACCAAAATTTGTTAAACACAGTTCGGTCTTATAAATTGATCTAAACAATAAAAAAAAATTGTTTAGAGTTGACTTAGCCGCCCTTTGAAATCAAATTTCACAATTTTCATTCGTCATTTTTCTTTAGTTCTCCCCTTCATGCATGGTCTCTCACAAGACCACAAGACCACACTTTTGATTATCGAATATATTATTGTTGTCTAAACCAATATGAATGTATCGTCCGATCTAATCTTTTCATTGTTCTACTATTTTTTTTATTGTTGGATTATTTGTTGGAATTTTATTATATACATGTTTTTTTCTTAATTTTTTTCAAATCTATCTTCTTCTATATGGTTGTATGTGTAAATTCATTTCAAAAACATCTTATAATTAATAAGAACCAGGGATAGTATCTTATATTTTATTTCTTTATTTGATAAAAGATATGTTCAAGTCGCTTTGGGCTTCATACTAATCATTCTCACACAGCTAAAAGAGTACAAAGGGTTTTTCGTCTTACTAACAAGTATTTTTTTAAAATTTGAACTTGTGTACTCCGCATTATATTACGTTATATTATTGATTAACTGTATTGGCTTAATGGTTGTAAATTGTTTATGATCGATAGGCCTAGCGTCTACTTTACATGATGAGGGGCAGTAAAGTGATTTCACCAAATTATGAAATCTTATTTGAGTAGTATAAGGGACCTATCTAGCATTTTGTGGATTTAAAGGACTGATTTGAATGCTGACTAATTCAAAAATATTTGCTTGTGGTTTTCTAAATAGCCAAGTCCCATGAGGGTAACACTAGAACAATATTATAGACGCAACATTTAGTTTGATGGATTAAAATCCCAAAGGGTTGCTTGTGCAAATTGAGGCAACCCAACAAGCGAGGCTGCTAGTTATTAACTATATATAGTTAATAAACGAAAGATATAGGATAAATATCAATTTTACTACGGAAGTATTGGTTATGGAGCATCCAGTACTCGGAAGTTTTTGTGGTATCATTTTTGTTCCAGAAGTTTATAAACATAGCAATTTTTCCCATCAGTTGATCTTGACCATCGGATTGATATCATTTTTGCCCCAGAAGTTTACAAAAATTTGCTTCTAAACAAAACTTCGGGGCAAATTTGCTCCTAAAAAACTTAGGAGCATATTTGCTCCATTTTATAAACTTAGGACAAAAATGATACCAAAAAAACTTTCGGGTGGTGAATGCTCTCTAGCCAATACTTCCGTGACAAAATTGGTATTTATCTCAGTTAAAAAAAAAAAAAAAAAAAAAAAAAAAAAAAAAAAAAAAAAAAAAAAAAACAAGCGAGGCTGCTACAGCCTACAAGCATTTTACTTATAATTAATTCCCACAACATATTTATGGTTATTAACTATATATAGTACTAGTTATTAATCAACCTCAACAACTTCAAATCATTAAAAGATATGTTCTTTTTTTTTTTCAAAAAAAAAAAAAAAAAAAGATAAATAAAATACATATACAAGAGTTGGTTCAAATGCAATGTATCTTTTTGTGCCCCCACCAGCTTTATTTCCATGTTTGATATGTATAGTTGGTAGGTGAACATTCATCATAGTTGTATTTATTCTTTTTCTTTCTTTTATTTCTCATTTTCTTAAATATATATTTAGGGGCTGCTTCACCTTTGCCACCTTGCAAAATTGCTTAATATACTATAAATAATTGCATTGTTAAACTTTTTAAAACCTCTCACCCACTCAACATTCTTCATTCTATATATATTTATTTATGCATTTTTCTTAAAATAAATTTTCAGAGAGCAACAAAAGGAAAAAAAAAATATTAGACCTCTAACATTAATTACTTATTTTTTTAACAAATTAGTGAGGTCATGGACAATTATTTATTTTATAAAGTGTTATTAAGAAACAAACTAGGGAAAATGACATAAAAATTCCACTAAAACTTCGAAATCATGTTGACAATAATAGTAATGAGATTAACAAGAACAGTAAAGCAATTGACAATATATTTTGTTGGGAAATCATTTCTTTAGGATTTTGAAATTCAAGTAGTATTTTTTTTGGGGATTTTCTCAACAAACTATATATTTATTTTGCAACTTATAAATATTACTCTATCTTATCCTTAATATGGGAGCTAAATAAAGATCTAAATATCAAACATCAATTCACTTTTTGGTTAATTTTGGCAACTTATAAATATTACTCTATCTTATCTTAAATATAAGGGTTAACTTTGGATCTAAATATCAAACATCAATTCACTTTTTTGAGATTTTAAAATTCAAATTATATTTTTTTAGGATTTTCTCAACAAACTATATATATTTTTCGCAACTTATAAATATTACTCTATCTTATCCTTAATATGGGAGCTAAATAAAGGGTTAACTTTGGATCTAAATATAAAACATCAATTTACTTTATTTTTCCAAATTTATAATTTTTTCTAAAAATATTCCTATTGATTGTACATATTAAGGGATTTCCATCCATAAGTAACATCGATGCACATGATTAAATTATGTATTTTAGAGAAACTAATACACATTTGTGACAAATAATTAACTTGATTAATTTTACTAATACCTATAAATTAGTTAACTAATTTCTATATTAGGGCTCGGTAGTGCTTTTTTTTTTTTTTTTTTTTTTTTTTTTTTTTTTTTTAAAAAAAAGTACTCCTATTAAAGACCATCATGTTTTATGCATTATCAAATACCAAATGTAGGTGGGAATTTAAATATGAGTAGCAAATACTATAAGAATATTATATATATATATATATATATTGCATTTTATTAGAAAATGTTGGGATTACTCATGATATATTTCAATTAAAAGTCTTGTGTACGTACTTCATTAGACGTATAAGAAACACACAAAGTAATGGTGGGGCATGGAAGACAAATTAATTAATACTACTTGGGATTAATAATAGCTAATAGTACTGAAACGAGGGATTAGTGTGAGGCTGGAATGATGGATTATGATGAGAGGGTGTGAGGTTAATAATAATTTAATAATGACGATAATTAAAGACGTGTTTGGATGCAGAGACATGGTGTCCCAGTTACGTCGCACGCGTTTCACACCCATTAGCTGGCACTTTCGATCGCTACACCCAAACACGGTCCCATCACAATTGTTTGCCTCTACTCCTCTAGTGCTCTTTATTTTCCTATCTTTAATTAACACAGCTTTTATTAGTTATTTATACCCTAAAAGCTCTTAATATCCATTTATTTAATCTCTACAATCACCATTCTGATACTTACTTATTGTCATGCTTCAATTTATAGGTTGATTAAATATATAATCTGAGTAACTTAATTAAGTTGGGTTGGACTGATTAAATGGGGGGAAAAGTTAAACGAGTTATCCCATATTTAATTAATTAGTGTTGTATACAAGGTTGTTAAACTCATAAATTTAAGCAAATACATAACAACAATGTGAACTTGTATCGTGAACTAGAATAGTAAACTCGTAAGAGTTTACTTTTATCATTATAAGTGTATAATTAAATGATTAAAATATAAAAAACAACAACGATTTGCTTTAAATATATTTTAAATCTAAATAGTTAAAATTAAATATATTAACATACATAATTTATTATATTTAACAAAGAAATTTCTATAAAATTCATATATAAAACCGTTGAAGATGACAAAATCAAAAAAGTTAACACGAGTTTAAAAGTGAATTAACACGATTTTATGAATTAGAAACAAAAAAATAATAAACTATGTGTGTAAACTCATAAGTTTAATCGAGTTTATAATGACACGAGTTTACCAATGATTCGACTCGATTTAGTAAGATAGAAACGTAAAAATGATTAATTCAGAAAGTCAACTCGTGAGTTTGACAACAATAATTGTATGTGATTAAGTAACTTGACTTAATGGGTATAAAAACCTAACAAATGTTTTGTCCTTGTATAACATAGAAAAAGATGCAATTTTTGGGATATTTGGAAGTTTTTTAATGAGCAATTTCATTCTGAAAGTGTAAAACAAATAGTGAATTTTCCCTAACCGCGAAGAAACAAATGTTAGCTGTTAAAAAGTTTAACATAAATTGTTAATATTTTAAACGATAATGAGAAATTATGTTTTTGGTTACTTACAGAGTAAAATTACTCCTAAAAAAACTTCTAAATACCCAACATTGTTGAACAAAATTATAGCTTAACCCTATAATATATCTAAAAGTATAACTATAACATATAAAAGTTCACTTAGTTTACCAAATACCTATATATAGAGTAAAATAGAGAAACATCAAAATAATTTATTAAATACACAGATAACTAGAATTTTCTGTTAACATTAAGTACTTTTTTAATTTGTATCTATGTCGTCCAATGACTTTTTCGATATTCTAATTTTATTATTTAATATGAATCATTTTTCCTTTTCTCCAAAAAGAAGATTAATCTTGGATTATAAGAAATTTAACTGTAATTAAATGATTATTTCTTGGATTCAATCAAAGACATAATCTTCATATACACTTTGCAAACTTGAGAGAATCAATTAAATGTTGTATTCTATAAGAAATAATAAGACAGTCAAAGATGATCAAGTCATAATAAAATCGATCATTTGACTGTACGTCAAAGATTCTGATCTGGAGGGTAATATAAAACGTGGTTGTAAATTAATTAACAGCACATTAATTAGAATGATTATGAAGTGCAGCTAGATGACAAAATCATACCACATGTTCCACATAAATATAGGTACTTACAGCATTAATTATACAGTTAATTAATGTTAATAATTCATCTCAATATTCAACCAGTACCTACCTAGTTCAGAGAATGCATTGAACCAAATGTATATCTCTCAACATTAACTGGTTTCATTATTTGCTAAGCGGATCTTCAACTTTGAGCTTCAGAATGGGAATTAATTATTTTATTAATCCAAAAATTATTTATTTATTATGTAATACCACAATAGTCCTATTTATAAGTCCATTTTAACCAATAAAATTTGGTCCTATTTATAAGTCAAGTTTCATATAATAAATGAGATTGTGATAATTTTACCCATATTAATTTTAAACCCATGAAGTTAGAGAGAGAAAAAACAGTTGAAAAATACTCAATCATAAATGAGGGCAAAGTTGAAAATTTATCCCCATAATCATTGTGTCAATTACCTCCCCTTGATATGTGAGATTTAGATTAAAGTGGACTTATAAATAAGACCAAAATGGTAATCTCATTACAATCTTGGCAATTCAATTAACTACCAAGATCATGTCTTATTATTTGGACAATTTATTTGGTCTATTAAACTAATTAAACAACTAATAATTGCATGTGAGGTAATATTGTCAAACTACAAATTCAAATAAATTCATGACAATAAATTAAAACCGTATCATAGATCATAAAGAGTTTGCTTTTATCAATAAATAAATATTAATAATATATCCAATGAAAACAATTTGATTTAAATATATTTTAAATTTAAATAATTCAAAGTAAATCCATCCTTATTCATAATTCATCCTACTTTTTTTTATATATATATATATATATATAAAGTCACTAAACATTATCAAATCAAAAAGTTAGCACGAGTTTAAGAGAAGCTAACACAATTTTATAAGTTAGAAATATAAAAACGGAAAATTTGGTATGTGAACTTGTAAATTTGACCAACTTTACAACTATCACGAATTTAAGAGTGACTCGACTCAATTTTGTGAAGTAGAAACGTAAAAACAGTAAACTCGGAGAGTTAGTTCGCTAGTTTGGCAACAATAAGAGAGGGAGAGGTGATGACAAAAAAACTTCGGATCGGGGACGGAATCACCGAAAAAAATTCCGTCGGAAATTACCCATGTAATTCCATGGGTAATAATCATCGACGGAAATTACCCATGGAATTCCGTCGGTAATTGTAATTGAAATTACCGACGGAATTCCATGAGTAATTTCTTTCGGTAATGTCTTCTGCCACGGTTTTTCTTACAACAAACATTTTCCGTCGAAAATATAATTACCGATGGAATTCCATGGGTAATTTCCGTCGGTAATCTGACTTTTTTGTAGTGATATGTGATTTTTTTTGTTTATTTTTTAAAAAAAACTTAGGTTCATTTACTACTTATATCCATTATATTTTTATAAAATTTATTTTTGTTTTTGCTATAAATACGTGGGAACCAATTGCCAAGCTAGCACCATTAGTACAGTGAAAGGCACAGTTCAATTGAAATAATGATAAAGAGGGATTCTTCTTGTTCCTCACTATCCCAACCCTTTCTTTTTCTGATTCCTTTTTAACATTCTTTCATTATATTACTAAATAAAGCATTATTTTGGAATTTAATTCAATAAACAATAAGACAGACAAAGTAAAGGTTATCTCTAAAGGGCTAATTACAAAACCCAAAATTAACCTCGCATTTATTTATGGATCTTTCCTCTTTTTAAAAAAATACAATATCTAATTTCTTCCACTTCAAGCTGTGTTCATGCATGTACTCAACTCACCTTTCTACTGAATATCAACAATCAATGCAGCCATTTAATTTTTACTATATTTTAGTCATTAATCTCTTGTATGTCGTTTTATAAGATCAATTTTTGCCCCATTTAATTCTGCAGTTTTAGTATAACTTTCACGAATACTTTATATAAAAACACACACACACACAAACACACAAGATGTTTAAATCATGCAATTTTTTTATTTTTATAAATTATATATTTTTCATATAGAAATAAATTAAAATAAGCAGTGTTTACTTTTCATTTGATAGAAAATTGTTATAATATATAATATTTATTTCGAACAAATTTTTTCGTATATATTGTTACAGTAAAGGAAACATTTCTTCTCCCGAGCTATTGTGAAAGCGCCTCTGTATATATATAGCAACGTTTTGTGGTGTGAAGAAACCTCTAATGAAATCAAAACAATACTGGTTGAACCCGCAAAGAATACACGATAGAACCCTTTTTTATATAGTAAGAGGTCTACTGTATGTATTAAAATCAGTGTGTGTGTGTTCATATATATATAATATAGGGAAAATATCACTCAGGTCCCAAGAAAAAAAAAATAAAAAAAAAGTCTATCAAAAAGGTCCTTAAAAGCCTCTAAAGACTTTTTTGATATTAACTACGGAGAAAAATAAAAATTCTCTAGAGACTTTTTTATAGAAGATTTTGGGGTTGTGATATTTTAAATATGTTTTTATTTTCTTTTTTGGGACCTGAGTGATATTTTCCCTACAATATATGTGGGGGAAAACGAATATGATGTTTACTTAACATATGGTAGTATAACACGTAGTACTATGTTGGATCCTACATATAAAACTTAATTTTTTTTTTAGAGAGATTAAGAAATCTGAATAAATCACTTTAAAAATTTTATTTTTATCGTTTTTATGCAAACTAATTCATCGACTTATATATAAACTAATATATAATTTAATGATACACAACATATACTATAATTAGGTAATTTATTTGTTTCCTTAATCTTTATAAAAAATATCAATCAGATTTTATATTTATGGATGGAGGGAGTAATATATATATATATTCATTATTGTCAAACTTATGAAGTTGACTCTCCAAATTTACCGTTTTTACGTTTCTAGTTTGTCGAATGGAGTTGAGTCATTGGTAAACTTGTGACCATTATAAACTCAGTTAAACTTATGAGTTTATGCACCGAGTTTATCATTTTTACATTTCAAACTTACAAAACCGAGTTAAGTCACCCGTAAACTTGTGTTAACTTATTTTATTTGATCATGGTTAGCAGTTTTTTATGTGTGAGTTTTATCGAAATTTTTTGTTAGATATGATAAATTTTGAATAGTGATATGATGATTTAATTTCAATTATTTTGATTGAAAATATATTTAAATCAAATTGTTGTCATTGTTTTATACGTTAATTATTTATTATACACTATTAGTACCTATTTAATAGTGAAAGTACACTCTTACGAGTTCACGATTCAAGTTTAAGATACGAGTTTACGTCATTGTCACGAATTTATTTAAACACATAAGTTTGACAATATATTGTCCATATATGAAACGTGTGTGTGTGTGGATCGACATAAATGAATGTAAGTGGTTCAGAGGACAAGAGGGATCGAGATAAATTGATGACAGAAAGAAAAATGAAGATGATGAAGGTTAAAATGAATTCTAGGAAGCAAAGTTCGACTCAAACATTTGAAACGTGACACTCACTTAATGATTGTGTGGGAGAGATAACATGTTCTTGAATAGACCATACTTGATACTCCATTTTCCAGTTTTCATGTTCAGGATAAATGGATGTGCTGGTTTGATTATTTTTTTTTTAAATTTTTAAACAAAAATAAGCAGATAAGCTTCGTACACACAACTTAAAAACCATGAGTTTATATAAAAAAATACATCTTCTATTCTAAATATAAAATATGATTGATTTTTTTAGAGAGATTAAGGAAGTTAAATAAGCTAGTCAATTATAGTATATGTCGTGCATCATTTAATTACATATCAGTTTATAAGTCAGACTAATTAATTTAGTATAAAATTAATATAAAGCATAAATTATACTTTTAGTCCTTTAAGTTTTACATAAGATATACTTTTGGTCTCTAAACTTTATAAAGTATACTTTTGATCCTAAAATTCTAACACCGTTAATGTTGCTAACGGAAAACGCTGACGCAGCGAATTCAACTGATAAGTAATAACATTTAATTACACAAATTTTATATATTCTTCAATTTACTCATATTTTAAATTTAAGTTTAATAGCATTTAATTACACAATCATCACTTACGTTTACAACTTATATATCACTTGAGTTTTCATTTTCTATTAACAAAATTAACGGTGTTAGAATTATAGGATTAAGAGTATACTTTATAAGGTTAAGGAACCAAAAGTATACTTCATGTAAACTTAAAGGATTAAAAGTATACTTTAGCCAAATATAAATATCATTATTTTAAAGTAATTTATTTACTTTTCTTAATTTCTTTAAAAAAGTTCAATATATCTTATATTAAAAATTAAAAGAGTAGTTGCAAGAAAAAACGCTCTCTCTTGAAAAACGTGAAGTACGCTCCCGATGATCGACTGACATCGCAAGCTCCCACGGACCGTCCGCCGGCAGAGAGGGGCAAGATGACCTAAGAAGAAGAAAAAAATCGAAGAAACACCTCTTGCTATTATGGATGACGCTATGTCGATAATGATACTGAGAGGAATCTACCGAGAAGAGCAAGAATTCTACGCAAGTGAAAGTGCAAGAGATAAAAGAAGGAACCACACCAAAATTCTCATCGTATCGTGCCTCCTTAATGGGCTTCAATGGAGTAGCACACAAAGAATCACATAATGGAGGAAGATGACCTCTTTTCCGATGACGGGGAAATTTCTTGGAAAATACCACGAAGAAACGGATGAGATGAAAAAACTCATGGAACTATATCCAGTTGCACCATGTACACAAGAAGAGTACAATGAGTGGTGTGAACCATGGAACTATGCCCTGATTCTGACGGTGCTTGGTATGAAATTTAATCTTTATGTGTTGAGGGATCTGTTGAAAAACATCTGGGGCTTCTCTAGCTTTGAACTGATCGACCTCCCAAACAATTATTTTGTCGTCCGGTTCCAAGACCAAGAACTCTGGAGATCTCATTACAGGAAAGTGCTGTATGATGGGCCCTGGGTGATCAAGCAGCACTGTGTTCTTATCCAACGATGGACCCCTTATTTTAACCCATATCAAAACCCCTCGCGAGTGGCAACCCGGGGTTCGGATTCCGGATGTGCCTATTCACTGTTATAACAAACATTGTATATCCAGGTTAGGAGACAGAATTGGAAGAACCTTGAAGGTGGACATGAACACTCTCCACGATTTTCAATCCGCAACACCAAAAATTGAAAGGGCTAAATTTGTAAGGCTATGCGTGGAAATAAATCTCCAGAGGAAGTTAGTTCCGAAGGTAATTACCGCTGGGGCCATCTTCAATGTCGAGTATGAGGGCCTCCACCTCATCTGTTTTTCATGTGGGCGATTTGGCCACCGTAAAGAGCAATGCCCGCATAGGAGTCATGCCACTGAACCTCAGGAACTTGTGTCCACGTCGCAGCCGATCACTCGACCTCAGGCGCCGGCTAATACTCCGGCGAGACCCACCGCAGATGATGAAGCTTTTGGGTCCTGGATGATTGTCCAAAGGAACAAGCCTCGTGTACAACGGCGGCCTGAGAGCCAGCACCGACCGTCGGGATCTGGGACCAAAGCATCGGGTTCTGGGAATAGAGGGGCTAAAACGGCTAACCTCGGGCAAAGTTCACGATTTGAGGTAATCGCGGATGTCGAGGAAGGAGCAGACTTGCCGTCAGTTGAAGGGTTGGTGAAAGTACCCAAGAAATCCGCTGTGGCCAGATCTGATAAATCGCAAGATAGGAAAAAATCTCCAGTGGCAATTCCCATGGTCAAAAGAGACCTTATGGACCTAATAATGGGCAAAAAACGAAAGCCCAATACAAACCCAAGGACCAAGGGAATAAACCTCTCCTAATCGGGCCTTGTAATCCCCCTCCAGCGAATTCAATGGTTCATCAAACTAACTTGGCAGATGGGCCTGTGAATGAAGTAAAGACCCCCATGGCTTTGGGCTTGGTGGATGAGCAGGTGGAGTATGCCGATGGCCCAGCTATGGACCAATTCCACCCTCAAACCGAACCCGCACCTGATTCTCTTATGGGTAAAATAAAAGCCATTACAATGAGGACCAAGGGACAACGTGTTCACTGTGTGATCCAGGGGAATAATGCTACCTTGCAACAAAATAAAAAAAGGATCCGGTGGTGACTCTCAATGATCCTCATACGGCAACATCTCCCAAAGAGCCAAATTCTGAGCCACCTGATTTAAATATCCCAAGTGCATCCCATCAGTTAATTTTATATGAAGGGCATGCCAAATTTGAATCTATGGAGGGACATGTTGTGCCGGAAACTCAGCTTGAGTTGGAACCTGGGAAAGAATCCGATTGCTCCAGGTAAGTATGTCTATCTCTACCATGATTATATTTTTTTCTTCTTTTTTTACTATTATTTTAATGATTATTGCAGCTTGGAATTGTAGGGGGGCCGGCAGCCGGACCTTCCCTTTAAATATTAAAGATATTATTAATAAATACTGCATTAATATCCCTCGTATTTTCGAGCCCCGTATTAGTGGGGATAGAGCTGATAGAGTGTGCCGTAGGCTTGGTTTCACCAATTGGATTCGGGTGGAAGCTAGTGGCTTCTCTGGGGGCATATGGATCCTTTGGAACAATGACACCTATGATGTTTCCTATCTGGCCTCCTCCACCCAAATGCTCCATTGCCAGGTTCTCGATCGTGCGGATAACTCTCTCAGCCTTGTGACTGCCGTCTATGGTGAAACTAACGCTATTGGTAGAAGTTCGCTATGGAATTCTCTCCGTCTTCTGGCGACCAACTCTACCCTCCCCTGGTTAGTCTTGGGAGATTTTAATATCTTCATGTCTCCCAATGATAAACTTGGAGGGGTCGAGCCTTTATGGGCCCCTATGCAGCACTTCAGAGACTGTATTGATGATACTGGGCTCTTGGAGCCTCAAACCTATGGAGACAGGTTTACTTGGGAAAAAGAAGGGTTAAAAGAGAGACTGGATTGGGTCTTCTACAACCTCAGTTGGTTTAATTGTTTTCCTAATTCTACTGTCAGTCATGGTCTTAAATTCAAATCTGATCATAGGATCGTGGTTGTGAACTCCAATCCCTCTAATTCTAGGAATTTTTTTCCCAAAACCTTCTCCTATCAGATTGCATGGACCTTGGAGAATGATTTCAATCAGCTAACGTCTGACTCTTGGCATGGAAAAAATTGGGTGGATGGCCTCCAAACCTTTCGTAATTCTGCTTCTGAATGGAATAAGAATCGTGTTGGCAATTTCACCAGTAGGAAAAAGAAGCTTATTCGCCGTTTGGAAGGAATTGATAGAATCAGGAGAATGAATGTGCAGTCTGGCTTATTTCGGCTGGAGAAAAAATTATGGGATGAATTTCACAAAGTGGCTGCCCAGGAGGAAATCACTTGGTTCCAAAAGTCCAGAAGCAAATGGCTTCTTGGAGGAGATAGGAATACAAGATTCTTCCATACCTCAGCCATAATTAAAAGGAAAAAGCAGCATATTGAGGGCATTTTGAATGACATGGGAGAGTGGATTGATGATCATGATTCTGCAAAAATGATGGCACATGACTTCTTCCACAATCTCTATACCCGGACGCCAATGTTAAAAATCTGTCGGGTGGTTCTCAAATTTCCCCACTTTAAGTGCTACTCAATTGAACTCTCTATCGAGTAGAGTAACCGGACTTGAGATAAAAAATGCTACC
The DNA here is from genome assembly GCA_019022655.1 of Acacia acuminata. Taxonomy (NCBI): domain Eukaryota; kingdom Viridiplantae; phylum Streptophyta; class Magnoliopsida; order Fabales; family Fabaceae; genus Acacia; species Acacia acuminata. Next base: position 1,083,108 of record JAFJYI010000045.1, read on the forward strand.
TTTGCTATGGGAGCTTTTAAAGCTCGGCCCCGATGGTCTCCAAGCTCATTTTTTCCAAACACAATGGAATGTTGTGGGGGATAAAGTCTCGCGATTTTATTGAAGAATGCTTCGAAACCCTTCACTAATGTCTCACATAAATCGGTCAGGGTGATCCTTATCCCTAAGGTCGACAATCCCTCTACATTAAGGGATTTTCGTCCTATTTCTTTGTGTAATGTGAGCTTCAAAATTATCACCAAACTCCTAGCGAATAGATTTAAGGAGGTCATGCCTCAGCTCATTAGTCAGGAGCAGTGTAGTTTTATTGCTAACAGATCTACCTGTGATAATATTCTGATTGCCCAAGAAATCATCCACTCCATGAGAATGAATGGAAGAAAGAAAGGCTTCGTGGCGATCAAAATCGATATGGAGAAAGCCTTTGATGATTGATCGGGGATTTATAAAGAATACTCTTACTTGCTTGAACTTGGAGGCTAACCTTATTGATCTCATTATGGCTTGCATGTCAACCACCTCTATGTCCATCCTCTGGAATGGTGACGAAAGCCCTGCTTTTTCCCCTTCCAGAGGCATTAGACAAGGGGATCCCTTGAGCCCGTATGTGTTTGTTCTCTGTATGGAACGGTTGGGACAGCTTATTAAAGCTGAATGCGAAGGTCGTCGATGGAAACCTTTCACCTTCAAACGTGGAAGCCCTCATATTTCCCACCTTTTCTTTGCTGATGATCTCATCCTCTTCACTGAAGCCTCTTTATCCCAAATGCATGAAGTTAAAAGAGTGATGCATAGTTTCTGTGAGGTTTCTGGGCATAGAATCAACTTAGACAAATCCCGTATGTTTTGCTCCAAAAACGTGAATATTAACAGAGCTCTTGAGCTGAGCCAACTCCTTGGGATTGGCCTTACTCCTGACCTTGGGAAATATTTGGGTGTTCCTATAATCCATAAGAGAGTAACTAAAGCCACGTACTACCCTATTGTCCAACGTGCTCGGAAAAAATTGTCTACTTGGAAAAGTAAATACTTGACTGTTGCAGGTCGGTCGGTTCTTATCAAATCTGTTCTATCCTCATTGCCTTCCTACTGCATGCAGTCCTCCCTTCTTCCAATTTGCACAATTAATGAAGTCGAGAAGATCTCCAGAAATTTCCTTTGGTCCCAAGATGATGATGGGAGGAAAATGCATCTCATTGCTTGGGACAAAATCACGCAACCTAAGAAGCATGGAGGTCTGGGATTCAAGAACCTTCGCCGCCAGAACAAGGCCTTCATTATGAAACTCTGCTGGAATCTCTTAACCAACCAGGATGCTCTTTGGGTTAGATGTCTATGGGCCAAATATAATTGTGGCCTTCATCATGTGCCTAAGGTTGTGAAGAAGAAGGTCTCCTCCTCCGCTTGGAACGCAATTGTCAGCGTCTGGGAAAAATTTATTGCTGGCGTCGGGAAAAAAGTCAACAATGGAATGGGAACTAAGTTCTGGTCTGATCGCTGGCTTCCCCTGGACCAACCTATCATAGCCTACATTCAGAACCCATCTTCTGTCAACATTGATGAAACGGTTTGGGACCAGGTTTTGCCCAGTGGAGGTTGGGACGTGCGTAGATGGCATGGAATTGTGCCACCTGGTATTATAAATATGATCGTTAAAATGCACCCTCCCAATACTAGATCCCCGGATTGCTTTACTTGGAGAGTAGCAAAAGATAGCCGCTTTCGTTAAATCTGCTTACCAATATCTTTCTGAAAGTGGAGGAAGCAGCGTCAACACCTTTTGGACTCAATTGTGGAAATGGCAGCTCCCCGAGAAGGTCAAATTTTTCATGTGGCAAGTGGGTCACGAAAGACTTGCTACTAACTCCCTCAGAGCCAATCGTGGTCTTACTCAACAAAGCACTTGTCCTTTCCAGTGTAATCATGAGGAGAGTGTGATCCATACAACCTAACTATTTCTCTCAGTTTTTTGCAGGTAATTTGCAGGCTTGGCTTAATTGGAACACTAATCATAAACCGGGGAAAGGAAGGTTTCAAAGTTTCTCGTGGCCACAGGTGTTCAGTCTGGGCTGCTGGATCCTTTGGACAACCAGATGTAAATTTCTTTTTCAGGGAACAGGAACAGAGATCAGGGAGATGCTACACCTATGCAGCTACCTTCTAATGGAGTCAGTCACAAACCAACGCCTAAACCACCAAATCTTCCAGCTAGATATGATGGCGGAGCAATCCTGGACTCCTCCTCCTGCTCACTCTGTTCGTATTGACGTGGATGGTTCGGTCCGTCTCCAACACCAAGCAGCTTGTGGCGGTGTGATAAGGAATGCTCAGGGTGACTGGTTGATGGGTTTTTGTAAATCCCTCGGTCTCCACACTGTTATCGAAGCGGAAATCTACGCCATCATGCTTGGACTTAAGGTCGCCCGCCAGATGGGTCACAGAGAATTCTTCTCTATTCCGATTCTCTTGATGCCATTAATATCCTTATGCGTGACCTGTCCTAGGGATCACCGCTAAGGAATATTATTGGGGAGACTAGGGATCTTCTCTTCCTTGATCTGGAACGTTGAGCTCCACCACACGCCAAGGGACAACATCTCATGTGCGGATTATTTGGCCAAGCAGGGCCACAATGTCAACATTGAAGATGGTGTGATTATGATACCAAACATTCCTCAAGGATGCCTCCATATGGCTCGAAGGACCATGGCGGTCTCCGTCATCTTTAGTCTTTTATTTTGTTGTATTGTGGGCTAGATTTACGTAATCTAGCTCATGTTTATACTCCTCAAGCTTCGGGCTTGCCTTTATTATATAAAAAAAAAAAAAAAAAAAAAGAGTAGTTGCAAATTATATGCATAAGTTCAAAGCGATTTAATTTACATACTCATGATGATGAAATGATGAGCTGAAATCATGTACACACTAAATCTAAACTATCCAAATTCAAATATATTGGACGACTCATCAGATATTACTTTATTTTTATATTTTAACCTTTTATAACCCCATTGTAAAATTTATTGTTCAAAAGTTCCTTAAACTTTAAGCACTTTGGTGTGAGTGCAACATATGTTCAACATATCCAACTCTATTTTAGTTATGTGTAACCTTTTAACTACGTGCAAAACGAAAGATATACACACGCAATTAAAGAAATATTGCACACGATTAAATAAGACTTGCTCGTATTCAAAGACCTATTAAGCCTATTAATTAAATTATTTAAAAATACTTATATTTATCATTTTTTTCTTCAAATTATTTTATCTAACATATAAATTGATCTAGCTATAATCTAATAATATACATCATATGATTAAGTAACTTATTTAGCTTTCTTAATCTTTCTAAAAAAATCAATTAATCTTATATTTAGGATCTGAGCAAGTATGTTACTTCAATATCAACAATTAAACCTAACATTTTGCATCTTTTTCTTTGTCGGGCCACAATCCATCTAGATTATACTCAGATAAAATAAAGTAAAATTAACTGAAAAAAATTAAACACAGACCATTACCATATTTAATTGGAAAAATATTAGTGAGATCCCAAGAAAGAGAAAAAATATCAAAAAAGTTCCTAGGTACTTTTTGGATATTGATTACAGAATTTAGATATCAAAAAAGTCTTGTTGTCAAAATGGTTTTTCATGTTATTAAAATGATTTGTCCTATTATTAAAATTTTCCTATAAAAATATTGTTGTTAAAATAGTTTTTCATGTTGTCAAAAAGTTTCCCAGGTTTCTAAAATTCTACATGTCAGATGAAAAATTTAGAAAAATTTTACAACAAGAAAAATCATTTGAATAGCATGAAAAGTCATTTTGATAAGGAGACTTTTTTGATATTGAAATTAAGTAATTAATATAAAAAAAAGTCCCTAAGATTTTTTTGATAAGAGATTTAAGGTTGAGACTTTTTTTATATTTTTTTTCGTTGGGATCTCACTGATATTTTCCCTATTTAATTTTCCTTATTCTGTTAAAATGAATAATACAAATTTGGATATTCCACATTTTTACTGGACCCTTCGCGATTTTTATTTGGAGTAGGGTATAAATTCTTTAATTATGTTCTCATCTGGTGTTGGTATATTTCTTTATGACTTTGTGTAAATGAACACAATATGAAAGATCGGCAAAAAAAAAAAAAACACACACACACAATACAAAAGAGAATGCTATTTGTCAAAGAATCAACTTAAAAAATTGATGATTAATCAAATTTAAAAACAAAAATAAAATAATTAGACCTAAGTAAACTATCCAAATTATAGAGATGTTGACATTTATACAAGAGTTTACCTGCATGAAGCTGATGAGATCAGATATTAAGAAGAGGGACACTGATATTTCATTAAATGACACTGAATAAAGTCTGAGTCTGCTAATTCATAATGCACTGTTCATCAGATGAAGCACAGGTCGATAATGGCAGAGAACTGAGAGCTGCAAATAATATATATATATATATATATTATTGCTAATGGTCCTTCCTTTTACCAGAAAAATAAAAGAAAAAAGTTGAGAGATGACGTTGAAAGGACATTTTGTTGCTGCAGCATCAAATTATTCAAAGACATGAAAGCCACAATTTTAGACCTGCACTTTACTGAGTCTTCTTCTGTACCACACAACTTGTCAATAAATTCAACTCTTCATATTTTTCTTGAAAGTTTACAGGAGCAGGCATCAACACAGCACGAAGTTACAAGTAAGATCGAGCGATCTTATATTTATAAGAGAGTTCTGATCCCACTTAGATTATAAGGTCATTATAACTCTTCGTTACTAACGGTCATCAGTTTAAATCTTTTATTCTTTTGGAAGAGATATATAGAAAAACCCAACAAATATTTGATGTCTGCTATTTGACCTATGCTAGTAATATGTTAATACGCTGTTAGACATGCATCATGCACGCATGACTTGTCTAAAGAGTCTTAATTAATATCATAACTAAATAGGCTTAATACTTATGGAATCAGTAGAAAGTTTTAAAATACTACTTATTTGAAATATCGATTAAAACCTTTAAAAGTAGTTTTTGAATCCTGATTAGAGTTTTGACTCGATATGCGTAAATAAATACTTTTGGAGATCATAAATGTGATCTCAAACAAGTGATAATCTTTTCCCCTTGCTCTTATCAAATCCGTATAATTTTACCAATTTTTAAGATCCCTTGTAGTTTTTTTTTTTTTTTTTTTTTTTGGTTCCTCCCTCGTTGTTTTCTTTTCATCAGTCAAATGAAACTACAGGGACTACTTTATTAAATATCAGGTAAGCCTGTATATGAACCTAATAAAAGGAAAAAAAGCTATATATATGGACCTGGTAAAAGGTTTTTTTAAAAAAAACACTACATGGACATGATAAAAAAACTACATTTTTTATATCAAAATAAACAGAATTATATTATACGAATATATACTATATTTTTCAATGAAATAAACTGAGAAAAAAGATATAACCAAACCTTTTTTTAAAGTCTAATGATCCATTTGTTTTTGGTACAAGGAATTTGGCTCTTTACACACATTACCTTTTTGAGTACTACTTGACTGAGAATCAGTCACTTTCTTAAGGCCAACCAACCAAACCCACTCCCAAGATCACCTTTCCGCCATGAAAATCTCAACAGGAGGAAGAAGAATTTGTCAGCCTCCAAAGGAAAATTTGATTCCTATAAAGATATATTTATAACAGTATAAACCAATCTCTCAGTGGCAGTTATGTTTTGGAATCTTCTTTTAAAGTTATCTGTTCTCAAGAAGGAAATTACTGACTTGTTAGTCTATAAACTAATGATTAGTCGTCCTTATCACAACAATTGACATTTAAGCATGGAATTTATTTTTTAATTGAAAAAAACAGAGGACAAGACCCTTTTCTTATCCCCTTAAAAGTTAAAAACAATGAGAGCATTTTCTAAATATTATATTGCATTATTTAGACTTAATTTAAAGATAATTGTTATGTGAAGGTAATCATATCAGATTGAGAAATGAGAATATTGGAGCTGTGGTATTCACAATCTAATAGAAAATAATATCTCAGAGAAAGTGCTTAAAAAGCAAGTATTCTCAAATTGTCATTAGCAACAAATCAATAAGATAGGAGTTTCTAGAACTGCAGCTTCAATTATCATAGGGTGATGCTACTAAGTGTAGCTTTGGTGGCTGGTTCACTCTAAGAAATTACTGTGGAATATTTTTTTTTTTTTTTTTGGCTCAGGATATTGAATATTTAGTTCAATGAACTAAAACGAAGCGTTTTTGTTCACTAGCATGGTAGTTGGGATTGTCCTAATTTATATAGAAAGATTAATATATTTTTTTAACATAATATAAGAAAATAAATAATCTTCCCTAAATAATTTGAATAATATTTTTTGACCTGGATAATATAAATATTGAAATTTATGCCGAAATAACATTTTCCATCTATTTTACAAAGTTTAAACTGGGGCATTTGGGCCCGTTAAATAAGTCGCACATTACCTCACCAGGCCTCTGTAATCTAGCCCAAAGCCCACTATTCGCCTTCCTTTTCCTCATTGATACATTACATTATAATATAATCCATCAACATGAGGAGCAACTGGTAGAGAATTTGTTCTCTCTTAACCACGTCCTCGGTTGGAGAGGTAAGAATGAAAAAAAATGTTATCAGGAGCTTTGCCCCCCCACCATGCACCCGACTCAAGGGGAATTTGAACTACCAATGATTGTGGGCCCGACTCGAGGCGAATCCGGACTAATTAGAACCGAAGGTCACTGAATCAGATGTCCCAAAAAAAAAAAAATCCAGGGAAATAAGATTTTAAATTCAAAATACTATTTAATAAATAAAATGAGAATGCAAGAAATAAAACAGACTCTAAATCTGTTGGGCTTTGGCTGCGTAGGTGCAAATCCTGCTATAGATCGTGCACCCAAAGAGTGCCTGCTTGACAAGTGTACAAGAGGCTATTAACCAAGGTTATTAAAATTGGACCGGTCACTGAACTAGTCGGAGTACTAAGTCAAGGGTTAGTGGGTCGATCAAAGTCAAATCGAAGCTAAACGGGACCAGCGGTGGGAGAGTAAAGATTTCAAGTTATTAATATAAAATTATAAAAAAATAATAATAATTTCCTTTAACCTTGACTTCCCCAAACAATGACGAAACCGTAAAAAAATTTAACCGGCAAAAAAATAAACATATTTAACTACTCCCTTTGGTTCTTATTATAAAGCACTAATATTTAGTCTTTTTTATAAGGCACATGCTTGTTTCCAAATAGCATTAAATATTTTTTTCGTGTATACCCATAATTAGAAAGGTAGTGAATGTGAATAATAATTAATAAAAAATTAATTATTACTCTCTTTTTTCGAGCAAAAAAAAAAAGAGTAATAATTAAAATGATATTAGAGTTTAGTGTAATTAATAGGGATAATATTGAAAATTATTTAAATTTTAGGACAAATTTAATGACTTTACATGTTTTTATTGACTTGAAAGAATTGTTAGTTGGTGCCTTAAATAAGGATCGAGGGAGTATTTACTAAATAGTATCACATAACCTTAAAAATACAAATAAATAGTAACCGATAATTATAAATCAAAATAATATATAAGATGATACAAACCTTTTCGTAGGTATCTTAAACAAGAATTTTACTTTCCTCTCACATGACCTAATAAGTAATTAACCAAACATTATCCTTACGAGATAAAATAAAAAATTAGCCGAGGCCAAATTAGTAGCCAAATAAAATATCATATAATAAACACATAGATATATTAACAAATTTTATAAGATCAGTAGGAGTTGGGGCCAAGGCCCCAATTGGCCATAAGTAAGTTCCGCCATTGCCCCCAAAGGTTTGAAAAGAAAAGTAACAAAGTACGTGACATGCATGAGAAGTTAGATTGATAACCATCAAAACGACAGTAAAAGGGTGGTTGAAAGTTAAAAACCCACAAATGACTAATCGAGTTTAAAGGTTTGAAATCTCGAGATCCAAGCCAACAAAGTTGACTAAGTTTTTGTTCGGATGTATTTGAAAGGCTTTGTAGCCTTTGTGTTCAACAGTCCTTCCATATGTGAAGTTCAGATCTGGAAAATAGATAGCAAATGAAACGAAGGAGAGGAGTTCGAAGAAATTAAAATGGAGAAGGTGTAGATGATTTGTTGCCGATGATCACACCCTCGCCATCTTCCTTGCCAATAATCGCTGGTAAGCGGCGGCTCTGTCCATCTCTCTCTCTCTCTCACTTTCCACCCTCTGTCTTTCTATGTGGAGCTATCGAATAGGAAGGGGGAAACAAAACAAACCACTAACCCCAGTTTCTATGGCAAATCGGGCCGATTTCATGGCCGGTCTAGATAGTTTGGTGTGGTTTGATAACCATGTTGTTAACAACACAAGGATGCAAGTCCTTAATCAATAATTTTTTTTTTAAAAAAAAACAATAATGTAAGTGCTCTTTTAAAAACATATAATCTTTTGTTTGGACAATAAAGCGTATAATTTATGGCTTATGCACAATGACTTCTTTTTTTTTTTTTTTTTTTTTGGCTAGCGGCTTATACATAATGTAACATTTTATATTTAAATAGATAAATATAAATCATATTAGAGTTAAATACTTAATAAACATTTTTCTCTAATAGATTTTTACAGAAGAGCTATAGGCACTAAGAAATTTTAAGGGGGAAGTGTTGTCCTGTAAATTACAAAATCTTAGCAATGTGGCCTTCCTTAATAAATCCAAAAGGTTAACCAATAGTTGACCAGTTATGTTATGGCATTATGCCCATATGACATCTACGTCACCTTAGATTAAAAAGTCTTTTTGCTTTAGAAGTTTCTTCACCTTAGGTTAAAAAGTCTTTTTGCTTTAGAAGTTTCAATGAAAGATACTAAGAAGATTCTCGAGGTGGCAATAATGTCTTGAAAATTAGGGTAGAAATAGGTAAAGCCTCTAAAAGAGCTTACGACCTAGCCTATTTAATTTTTTTAAAATTTATACTATATATATAATATAATCTAAATAAATTTATGAATCATTTATAGAATTACCAATTTAGCCATAATCTTAAGTTTCACATCCCATTATCATTTACATACGTAATCCTTGCATTCATCAACCATTCACTCTTACCTCTTTTTCTCTTTAATTGCTCAAGATAACAACATTAGCTCACTCCTCTCCAAAAATTTCTGCATAATAATTATTGTAAGTTTATGTTAGTGTCAAACAAAATATTAACCTTACGAGGAGTTTGTCCAAACCAAAAGGTAAAGTCCATTTTTACATGTCACTTGTTATACTTGGTCAAATTTACAAAATATATCACATTAATCGTTTTAAAATTGAAGATCATTAAAAAGCGTTACTAAACATAAAGGAGGCTTATAACTGGGTGATGGTTGGAGAGGTGTTACAAGTCGAGGAAGGCAACTAAGAGGCAAGCACAATTGATTCAACTTGGACACCTGGGTAGAGGAATTAATTCAACAATGGACCAACGATCCGGTTTCTCAACAAAAGTGAGAAAAATAAGCAAATAAGGGCCAAAATGGAAGGATCACATGTTGGTTGATCCATTCCATTTAGCATAAACGCAAAATTGTGTGAAAGAGACATTATTTTCTATTTAAGTATTCAATATTTTGTAGGTCATCATTTGTATTTGTAGGAAGAGTCTGGGAAGTTCTGCAGTCACTTTATTGGGCTACCTTTATTTAACCCGTTCGGTGATCAAGGGAGTGAGAGGCGCCGGATTAACAACAAGGCAAAGCAAGTAGCTGTGAGACATTTATTGCATATTATTTGTTTCATGCTTTGCAATATTTATTTCATTTCATGCTTATTTCTCCTGTGTTTTTGCTTGTAGGAAAACTTTGGGAAGGCCGGCCGCAGGAATGGGGCTTCGCTGATGGGCGGAGACTCGTCTGGGTTCGAGTGAGAATCTCTTCTTTCAAAGCATATAGGAGGATTTGTAAGAAAGGGAGAGTCTTCTCGGCAGTACCTCTAGCCGATGGTGAGCAAATCAAGCGCTTCCTTACCTGGCACTCATTTAAGGTGTTTACGCTAGGAAAACGTTATACATTTCTACCAATTACATTTTCATTCATTTTGTCCATTTAAATGATGTTCAAAAATAAACGATTAGTAATATTTTTTGGGGATGAGATAAAGAAGATGAAGGCATTGGTGGAGGAGCTTAACCAGACACGGATAAAAGAAATGATGAAATTGAGATGATGATGCGTTAGAAGATAGATCTGGAGATGATGACACTCGAGCAGAGATGATCGGAGAGATGAAAGAATGTGAGACGATGAGGCTTCAAGAATGGAGATGATGATGCAGCATGAGTCAACAAATCCGAGATGATGAAACTATATGCAAAGCTTCAACTTAAGTTGTTGAAGATAAGGAGAGATGATCATCGGATGGTCGGCATTTACAATGATGATGATAACGTCAACCATATAAATTTTTGTTTTAAACAATATTATTTATATTTTATTTTAATGTAAACTAATTGTTATTTTAACATATACGGCTTTTTTTTTGATACAAGAATCTAGGCTTTTACTATTATATTTTTAAATTTTAAATGATTTTTAAATGTGGTAAAAACAAAGCATGGGAATAAACATTAAAATAAAAATAATGGTAATGGGAATAAATATTAAAATAATAAAAATAATATATTTTTATAAAAAAAATGAAAATTAAGGATTAATTAAACAATCTGCTAATATAAAAAAAACCGAAAATATAAAAAAAGTGATTTTATGATTTAAATTACTATCGACTTTAGTAGATTTTGTTTTAACTAATGCAACGAATTATTTATATTTTATTTATCTCATTTTAAACTATTTCTTTTGCGACTTCAGTTATTATTTTGAAATACGTTTTTTGCGAATTATACAGTTTTTTTTTAAAATCGGGATTTTTTTTTGTAGTGATCATTTGGCACACGTAAGTTTTGCATTCATCAACCATTATACCTCTTTTTTTTTGAAATTTTAAATACCATTTTTAAATGTTTTGCCAACCTCTTTTTCTCTTTAATTGCTCAAGATAACAACATTAGCTCACTCCTCTCCACAAATTTGCGTTGACCGTTAAAGCATAATAATTATTGCAGTTTATGTTAGTGTCAAAATAAACATTGAAATAAAAATAAAAAGTTCAGCTTTGCATGTCACTTGTTATACTTGGTCAAATAATCCACATAAGATTGATTTTTCTTATTCTTGTTTGCTCATACAACTATTGTCATTGGGCATTCTTTTCTTTTCTTTACTATACCCTTATACCACAACGAGAATGGATCATAAGCTTTTAAGATAACGTATGATTGTACTCTATAAATAGGCTTAAATGATTATATATAAATTTAGAGGCACATGCTTTCAATTTTTTTTTTAAAGGCTTGCATTTTAAGCAAACTTTTAAAAAGGTTTCAGGACATTGTCAAGCCTTCAAATCTTACAAGGAGTATAAAATAGCAAGTACCTATTTAGTGGAAGGCTTTTCCCTTGCAAAGTGTCATCATCTATATACGAGAGGCATCGACGACTAAACTCAAACTATAAGATTGATATCCTTCTCGCCACAGCGTTGCTCCAACCTCGAACGGTGATGCTCGAATCAATTCCCTGAGGAGGCAGACTAAGGAAAACTTTTGCAGAGAGACGGCGGACGAGACGAGGGCGGGGAAGAGGACGCGAGAGACTACCGGAGAACGACCGTGAGGGTTTCTTAAGTTTTCACAAATTTTTTTCCTTTGTTGATTTTAAATCTTTATTACAGGAGCATGTCTATTTAGGTAAAATTTAACCCAATTTAGTCTAACTTATTTTCACTTATACCTAAAAATCACAGATTTTTTTGTTGATTTATTTCATATCTGGAAAGCAGCACTCAAGCACCAATCAATCAAAGAAATTGTAGGTTTTAATTTTTGAAAACGATTGCATTTGTAATATAATTAATTCTTAATAATTTCTCCATTTTTTTAAATATCAGGTAGAATTTAAACGTAATTTCTCCCTTTTCTTGTTTATTTATTTATTTTATGTTTTTCCGTTTTGTGTTTTTTTGGACGGACTGGAAAATTGATTTGCGATCCTTCTGCTTCAACCGCCTAGCCAGCTTGAACGGTGGTGACCAGAACATCCTAATCTTACTCATACACACTTTCTTGTCTTTCCCCTCAAAACTCATCTACTTCATGGACAGAGAATCGCCAGCCTCTTCTTCTTCATCATCAACAAGGGCAATCACCAGCAACAATCTCCCACCTCCCGAAGATGCTTGGCTTGATGCCTGCTACAAGTTGCTGCCTCGTTGGGAATCTCATTCCCTTTCTCATCAGGTCCTTCTCTCTAATCCGCCCAAACATAGTCTCACTTCCTCAATTGTATTCAACCCGTAATTTTCCCCTTATTTTGTAATTTAGGGTTTGATTCTTTTCCGTTGATCATTTTCTTTCTTTTCATGTTAATTAATGTTCATAACCATGCCTTCCTTGTTGTTTGGAAATTTTTATCAATTACGGTTTCTCTTTTGGAACGTAATATACGCGTTATTTGATGTTTCTTGTGCCACTCACCTTCCCCTAAAATTGGTTGAGCGTGAGCCGTGGAGGAATGCTTGTTTTTCCTTAATAAAGTCCAGTAATTTTTTGTTTATTGATATGCATGCCTGACCGAGCTATTGCTTGATTTTTTTTTTTTTTTTTTTGGCTTTCTGTGCAATATAATTTCCTTGCATTGTAAATTTTCACTGTTACAATGAATACACTTGTTCATGTATCCGCACACGGTTGAGTAGTTTTGTTGAATTTTCTGCAGTCAATAATTCCTATTTCTATATCAAGAGTTAACCAAGTCGATGCTGCTAGACTGGATGTTGAAATGTCAGCCATGTTGAAGGAACAGTTGGTTAAAGTGTTCTCTTTAATGAAGGTAAAGTGATGTTTTGCTTTCATATTGTTATTAATTGAATGAACTTAGTAGTTTTGGAACTTCTCTGAACATCCTAAAATTCTTGTCGTTTTTGGATTTAGCCAGGAATGTTATTTCAGTACGAAGCTGAGCTTGATGCTTTCCTTGAGTTTCTTATTTGGAGATTCTCAATTTGGGTTGATAAGCCAACCCCAGGCATTGCTCTGATGAACCTGAGGTATAGAGATGAGCGTGCAATTGAACCAAGAGAAAAAGGTAAGATGGTCTGAATATCATCTATTTGAATATGTTATATGTTTGATTTAAAAGGGGAGAGTTAGCTTTCTGTAAGTTGTACAAGGCTATTGTTGGTATTGCCAACATTATGAATGACTGTGTCCTGCAGATAGTGTAGATGCTGATTTTCTCTTGATGTCATTTTGTAAAATGTACCAATTAAGGCTGATTCAAATCTGTCTTTCAAGCAACTTTGTAAAATTTTTCTTGTATTGAACTTGAATCTCAGTCATCTGGGATTCTTTCTCCTGTGCATTATGTTCACATGATGCACCAATAGAAGTTGAAATATGATCATTTGAAGAGGCTTTTACTTGCCTTAAAATAACAATTATCTGAAGTGAGGAAAATCTACTCTGATCTTTCTGTGACCAGTAACCACTGCATATATACTATCACTGGAGGGTATTCATTCTAGTGGTATGCTGGCCTGTACAAACTTATTATACTGTTTCTTGCTTGTGACTCCCACAGTCAGAACTGGTCTTGAGGGTCCTGGACTCACTGTTGCTCAGAAGCTTTGGTATTGTGTTGCAACCGTTGGTGGTCAGTATATCTGGGCCCGCATACAATCCTTTTCTGCTTTTCGACGGTGGGGAGATTCTGATCAGGTAATTTCTTAGCATTTTGGGCCTCCTAAGGCCCTGTTTGTCACAAGGAAGATTTGAGGAGGGGAAGAAACTTTAAGAAGAAAAAGAAGGGAAGGGAAGATTTTGAGGGATGAGGGAAGATAATTTGTTTGGTAGGAAGAAAATGAAGGGGTAATAGTTGGTAAAGAATCAGGAAATACCTATTTTACCCTCAAAAATAATTAATTCAAAATGAAAAGGAAAAATAATTTTTTTGCTAAAATATATTTCAAAAAAAAAAAAAAAAAAAAAAAAAAAAAAACCTCTTAGCAAGTTCAAATTTGTCTAAAATAATCTCTCGCCAAGTTTGAACTTATCGCATAAGTTCGAATTTATCGCATAAATTTTAACTTAATCATATTTTCTTGCATTTTAGGAAAAAATATTTTATGAGGGGTAAATATGTTTAAAAGTGTCACTGTTCACGTATCCCATAATTTTAAGCAAAGATTGGTGGGCTTGGAAACTTGACTTCCGAGAAGATTTGACATAAAAAGCGTACCAAATAAGGGAACTTGATAATCTTCCTTTTCCTTCCCACCGAATCCATGTACCAAACAGGGCCTAATTGGCAGCTGCCAAGCTTTTATTTTCCAGATGTAGGTGAGTGGAAATGAGTTCTTATCTGGTTTTTATTTTGTTTAGAGATCATTGGCACGCCGGATATGGATCCTTATACAACGTGTAGAAGGAATTTATAGAGCTGCTTCATTTGGCAACTTGTTGATATTTCTTTATACTGGAAGGTATTTCTGCTCAAGATTCAGATGATCCACCAAATGCTATTTTTCTGATTCTTGTATTTTCAATAATTGTCTACTCTAGTCTCTAATTGGGTAGTTTGTTTTATTTAGTAATGAGTGTTTTAAAACTCCCTTTAGGATGAGTGTATCTCATAATAAACTGCACTATTCCACTAATCTTCCTTTTGCTTGTGTTAATGCAAAGCAGATATAGAAATCTCATTGAAAGAGCTTTACAAGCTAGGCTTGTCTATGGGAGCCCAAATATGAATCGGGCTGTTAGCTTTGAGTATATGAACCGGCAGTTAGTTTGGAATGAATTCTCGGTAATTCTTCCTCACCGAAAAAAATTAGTCTCTTGGTTACTTTACAGTACTTTTGAGCTAGCTTTATTTGTTCTAAAGTTTTTTGAGTTGAAGTTGACCTGCCTTGTGTCCATTGTCCATTGCTGAGGATTATGTTTCCATTGAAATGAGTTTTAGTGATTGGAACTTGCATACAATTTTACATCCCCAGAATTTTGCTTTATTTTTGTTTTTTGAGTTGGATTACCTGCCTTGTGTCCATTGCTTACTTATGGTGCTGGGAAATTTGCTTTTGCTGAGGATTATGTTTCCATTGAAATGAGTTTTAGACATTGGATTGTTTTTACTCCTGAACTTGCATACAATTTTACATCCCCAGTCCTTTTTATAAGGCACTTGGAGGGGAAATTTTTGTTTTTTGTTTTTTTTTTTAATAAAGCGTCATATGGATATTTATTACATTTTTCCCACATTGCCCTTTTGTTATATTGACTTTTGTTTCTCACTCATCTTTTCAAGAATGTGTTTAATGGGGGTTCAATTGGAAACTTTGTTAATTTTAAAGACAGAGTTAACAGTTTTAAGTCTTTTCTTGGTTCTAGTAAAAATGTTGGAAGTCAGACTTGTAAAAAGAATAAGAGGAAGTACTTATTTTTCAATTTTATAGAAATATGCTAGTGTTTTTTTCCCCTTATGTCCCGCATTGGAGTTCATATCTTGCTCTGCTGGCAGGAAATGTTACTGTTGCTTCTTCCTCTTCTTAATTCATCGTCCATGAGAAATCTCCTTCGACCATTTTCGAAGGATAAATCGTCAAGTTCAGATCAGGATGACAACATCTGCCCCATTTGTCGATCAACTCCAACCATTCCTTATGTTGCTCTCCCTTGTCAGCACAGGTGCATTTCTAGACATGCAATTTGAGTTTTCAAGTTATGGTTAGGGGTGAGCATTCGGTTTTTTAGTTCAGTATTCGTTAAAACCGAAATTCATGTGTTTTATCAACCGAACCGAAAAAACGAAATATTTTGGTTTGGTTTTTCGGTTTTTGGAGAGTTCAAAAAAGAAAATATTAATAGAAGCAAAATTATGAAGAAAACATTTTTTTTTTTTTTTTTTTTTTTTGCCCAGAAAATAATAGAATACCAAGTGAGTGAAGCAGAAGCTAAGCATGAACATAAAAATTCACCAGCATATGTACAATATTTAAAATTGTTGTCAATTGAAGCAAAGCAAATGAATCCAAAATAGAGAGAAGATTGTTCAGACCATACACAGTCAAAACTTCATATCACAGTGAGGTAGGTGATAATGGGGTAGGGTTTTGACTTTTCACGGTTTTCATGTTTAAAGTGAGGAAAAATTGAAAGGAAGGCTTGGATAATTGGGTTGGGTCTGGAGGTGACGTGGGTCCATCTTTGTATAGGAAATCTTTTTTTAAATAAACGGTTAAAAAATTCATCTCTAGAAGAAAAATTCAAAGGAAACAAAAATTTTTAAATAAACGGTTAAAAAAAATTTTTCTAAAATCTCTAAAGAAAAATTCAAAGGAAACTTAGTTATGGTGAAAAATTTCTATCTATGAAAGTATCTTTTTCTGTGTGTATGCTTTAAATTGAAGAAATGGTCATTGAGGGATCAAAATTTCTCTGAACGCAGATATTGTTACTACTGTCTTCGAACACGCTGTGCTGCTGCTCCATCATTTAGATGTTCCAGGTGTAGTGAGCCTGTTGCTGCTATGCAGCGGCATAATGGTGGTGTCACCAATGGATGATTCATACAAAGAGGGAGAACAACGGGACAGTGTTGGAGAGCATTTGATCATCATACAGAATTAGCGTTTGTATAAAATACTACCAAGAATGAGGGTGGTATTCTTTTTCCCTCTTGCTTTGCTTCCCTCCTAATATATATGTATTTTTTTAGAGAAATTCAAATTTCATTATAGTGCCATAGGCAGGCTTATAGCATCTCTTCTTCCTCCATTGAATGATGTATTTTATTTTGTAGCAATTTCCAGTGTTTCCATGCCTGCCTGCCTTCCTTCCTTTATTTATTTTTGCTAATCAAATTACTCGTATAATGTTTTGATTATCCCGCGTGGGTAATTTTGCATTCACTTGATTCTGATTTGAACAGTTTTAAAGCACTGTGGACGATAATTGATGGTGATTTGAGTTCACTTGATTTTCTTTATGGTCCAAATTCTGATTTCTTGCATGTAACATCAGGTTGTTAGTACCTGTATATCCTCTCTTTTTGGCAAAGGGGGAATTCAATAGTATCAATCAAGTCAAAGCTAAAAGCAAACTCAAATAGGAAGAAGGGAAGTAACGAACAAGGACTAAAGCAGAGCACTCCTTGCAAACATAATCCCCGTTCGGATTAGCAGTAGAAATTGCTTTTCCAACATGATTTATAGTTTGAGGTAAGTATGTGGGAGAAGTTTTGTATCAGCTTACGTGAAAATGGTTTTCATACTCACTCAAACAGTCACACAGTAATCCTTGCTTCCACAAGTAGTCAAGGGATACATCTCTCTAAAGTTGTATGGGAAGTTTAAATTATAAGTGAGTGAAACAATTTTGGAATTCACATAGGGTTATACAAACTCAGTGCTTTGTGAACATTAAAACAATCCACTAGAGCCAAATGATTCCCTTTGATCTTAAAAAAAAAAAAAAAATACAGACAAGTTTGTTTCATAATTTATCTGCTTTATTTTTGCCTGCCAAAAGACTTTCTGCTTTATTTGTTCATGCCAATCCAATCCTGAGAATCAGAGACAGGAAGAAACTGAGCTGATGACCAACTTCAACAATTTCGGCCAAATCGTGCCGCTTTATATTTGTTTTTTGTTTTTTTCCTTTTTCGGTAAAACACAAAATCTGATAACCTAAATAATACTCCCCTTGGTCCTTAATATAAGGATCTATTTGGAGAATCAGTCTTGGTCTTAAATATAATATTTATTAATTATATTTTTCAATTTTTTTAATTTGCCCCTATTAATACTCATTTAATTTTAATAATAATTAAGGAGGAGAATGAAGAAAGGAATTAAAAATGATTAGAGTATTTTAGAAAATACCCGTTACATTTATTGTTGTCAAACTCACGAGTTGACTCTTCAAGTTTATCGTTTTTATATTTCTACCTTATTAAATCGAGTCGAATCGCTAATAAACTTGTGTCAGCTATAAATTCAATTAAACTCACGAGTTTACACTAATCGAGTTTACCATTTTTACGTTTCTAACTTTCAAAAACCATATTAACTCACTATTAAACTCATGTTAACTTTTCCGATTCGATTATGCTCGGTGGTTTCATCTATGAATTTTATAAAAATTTCTTTATTAAATATGATAAATTATGAAAGTCGATAGATTTAATTTCAATTATTCAAATTTAAAATATATTTAAAGCAAATTGTTGTCTTTTTTATATTTTAATTATTTAATTATATACTATTAATATACATTTAATGATAAAAATAAACTCTTACGAGTTTATGATTGAAATACGATACAAGTTTGCTTAAACGAGTTTGACAACCTTGATTATATTAACTAATTTAATTAGCTTTATTAATATAATCCAATCAAGTAAATAAGTTTTATACACGCATGGCTTGATTACTGCGAATACTAATTTTAGTTTTCAAGGAACAAGTTTTATTCCTTGCAAGATTCATGTTCAGCTTAAATAGCCCTCGGTGGCCCCAAAAAAAAAAAAAAATCGATATACTTTCACCTGAAAGCAATTAAATATCTTCCAGCTTATGACTATGTTCAGTCCATTTAAATGATTACAGATTAAAATGGGTACAAAATTTTCAACATGTCAAATTCAGTCAAAGCCTTTATATTTCTTCTTTTGCTTTAAGATTTTTGGTTGTTTGCGTGCATGATTGGAATGAAAAGCTCATATAATTCATAGAAAAAGATCGATGATATCACTTAGGTTCAAGGATGTTGGTGAGAGTGGAAGACCAATGGTCAAACCCAAATCCATCTCATCCATTTCTTATCGTCATCTTCTTCCCTGCAACATGTGGCCTGTGGAATTCAGAAGCTTTTAATGAAAAAAGAATAAAAGGAAAAGGAAACCTTTTTTTAAAGGTATGAAATAATTCTAACTTTGTTTGTTCTTTGAAACATTAGAGATCATGTTTCCTTTTCATTGATTCCAAGTGTGATGGGAAAAAATTGTAACAAAAGTTGTGTATCTAAAGGGTATCAACAACTTGTCAATTTGGATGACTTTGTCTACTTCCCTACGTAATTACCAATTTTTTTTTATAATATAATCATATTGACCATCCAGTCAAATTCTAAAGTTGTTTCACCCAATTAAAAGTAATTATTTTAAGGTGTTTTATTTGCACAAGTACATTCTAACCTACTTTAACTTGAACAATATACTCCTTTTAACCCTTAATGTAAGACTTAATCAACACATTTGAGTAGATTAAGAATGTTAGTTAAGTTAGTTAGTATGATGAGTTTTTTACTTTTTTTTTTATTTTATTTTATAAAACACTTCATTAACTTCTTTAATTCCTTCACTCTCTCTCTTATTTGATTATTGTTGAGAAAATATCAATAGGGTTAGTTTGGAAAAAATTGATAAACATGCCAAATAGATATTATAGTTAGAACAAACATCAACTCTCTAATTAGGTCTTATATAGAGGAGTATTACACACACGTGCACAACACTACCAACAAGAGTTAGGACTAGTGAAATGGGTCAATCCTTTATAACGTGACAAACTAAAGTTTAAATTTACGTTCATTGTGTTTGATTTTTTATTTGTTTTGACCTTTTTTTTTTCCTTTTTTGCTAAACATAGATATCCTCTTATTGAAAGCAATTTTATTTGAGACACTATCGGACACTAAATGTGAGCATATCTCCTAACGAGAATTCAAACCTCAGTTTGTCACGTTATAAAGGATTAGCCCCTCAAAGATACTAGACCAGATCATAGCTCAATTCCTCATTAGACCAATGGCTCTAATCTAGTTCTAACAACCCTAATTTGAAAATTAGGAAAATAGAGAAAAAACGTGACATTTTTTTTTTGGGTCATTATTTTCGTCAGATGATTAAATGTAAAGGATTCAATTTAACAAACAGTAAGAGCCAATAGCATAAGGAAGCAAGTTATATTTTGTGAAGGAAAAGTCTTTGGAATTTGGTTTGTTGTGTTTTAACTTTTTTGCAACTTGTGGATCTATCAGAACCCACACACTTTCTGATTCTCTTGGTCGGTGCCTCATCATCTCATGTTATCTCCACTCAAAATCAATGTCTTCCACATGCTTATATATTTCGTTTTCTTTTAACCTACTATATCGCATGAAAATTAAATATAAATGATGTTTTTATTGTGAAAATAATCATAATTTATTTTCGGATATTATTTATAAGTCATTGATAATATGTTCTATTGAAATTAAAAAAAGCAAGGGGAGGGATAAAAAAATTTGAGTTGAGTTGAATTTAAAAAAAAAAATAGAGAAGTGGGGTTAAAAGCTTTTAATTTATTTTTCTTGCTCTTCTATCTTTCTTCTTCTATGTATTTTCTCTGGTCTTTAATATAAAATATATTTATATAATTTAATTAGATTAAGGAAGTTAATTAATATGACATGTACTCTCTCGTGTCTTTAATATAAAACAAATTTATCTAATTTGATTAGATTGATTAAGAAAGTTAGTTAAATTAGTTAATATGATATACATTTTTTAAGACATCTAGCCATTTTTCTTAATTCTTCCTCCCCTCTCTTCCTTGATTATTATTGAGAGAGAAAAAATAGGGGGTAAATTAGGAAAAAATTGATAAATATCAAAATTATGTCTTATATTTAGGATCAAAAGCAACTCTTTAAATATTTCTTATATTAAAAATTTTATAACCCCAATTCTTCAATCTTTTTAAATTCAACTTATAAAAATTCCCCTAGTCCAAAAAAAAAAAAAAAAAAAAAAAAAAACAACTTATGAAAATTCCCTTTTCCCCTCCCCTCCGAATCCCTAATACCAAACATACCTACCTCATTAATCTTACTTTAAAATTTAATAAACTTTTAACTTTACCCTTATTTAATATATTTATGTTTTATAAGAAGAAAGTCTATACAACAATAAAATAAGGGTAAAATTGTCTTTATATGAAAATTTTAATAAATGATTTATAAATAAGGCTAAAAAAATATTGTCCCTTTGCCCTTATTGATATGATAAGATGATTAACATTTAAAGTAATAATTAAACAAATATATTTATTTTTTAGATAAATATCATTGTTACTTTAATACCAGTAAATAACAATTTGACTGTTGATAATTGATATTTGCTTGTTTGAATCAACGATTAAAATCTTCAAAAATAACTTTTCTATCGTGATTTATGATACATATAAGATAAGTATGTGATCAAAACTCATAAATGGCTTTCTCTCTTAATACAACAACACTCATCCGATTCTAAATATGAGATTTTGTTAATTTTTTTAAAAGAAGTTAAGAAAGCAAAATAAGAAAATAAGTTATTTAATTATATTATATGTTCTATATTATTATATTATATATAAGTTTATAAATTAAATAAATGAGTTCGGAGAAAAAATAATAATATTTTAAAATAATTTAATTAGTTTTCTTAATTTTTTTTAAAAAAATCAATTGAATCTTATATTTAAAATTGAAAATAATAATTAATTATGACACATAATTAATCATAGTATGAATTGTGATAAACAAATAAAACAAAGGGAAGCACTAATTGGTGTCAGAACTCAAGAGCTTGTTGTTAATTATTGTCATTTTGTGGAATACTATATTGATCCACTTGGATTCCAAATTTTTGTTTGTACATGTGAACTTGAATTATTGCTTCCTCCACATTCCCCACTGCCCTAAACCAAAAAAAAAAGAAAAAAAAAAAAAAAAAAAAAAAAAAAAAAAAAAGATTTATGCCTTCTGACATAGATCTCAATACCATTAGTAGGCCCTACTCCTACTCTAGCTCAGCTACCATGTCTCCAATCTAATCCCAACGCCATCATGTTTTTTATTTTCATTCTAAAATTTATGATCTAAAAATAGCTTAATTTTGTTTATCTACAGACATGGTCTCAGTAAGATAATTTCCAATTTATACGTGACTGGGTATTGTAAGTGGTAGAGTGACCTTGTTGTTATGATCCATTGAGATTCAGCCCAAGTTGCTTTGATTCGGTCCCTCCCCCAACTCCGGCCGGAGGTTCCAACACACTCGAGCAGAGTGTGGGCAAGTTCTGGGACGAGTCCCAGGCAAAGTGTTGGATGGGATAGGTTAAGGTTAATAATTTATTGGTGTTTGTGTGCTTACTTCCTTTAAGAATTGTACTCTTTCAAAAACCTTGATTTTTAAAGTACTTTTGAACAATAAAATTTTCAAAGAAATATTTTTAACAAGTTTTTCCTTTTCCTTACATGTTTCATTACTCCAGTTCAACTTGTAAATACTTATTATTATCATTAGCATATATATTATGGTTTTATGGCAAATAAAAGTATGATGGTTTTGTTTCAAATTTATATATGCATTATATTTTAATCAAAAAGTAGTAAATAATTACATATTATTATTTATCAATTTTTCTAACTTATGTCCTTTCATTTTGTATTTCAATTTTCAAAGAGAGTTGAATCTTTTTTAAAAAAAAAAAAAAAAAGTATGATATTTAAAAAATAAGAGAAAATTAGGGGAAAATAAAAGGAAGGAACAAATGAGTCATCTACACATGCTCATACTCTTTGTAGCCTTTAGTTTTACATTTAAAATTTAAAGGGATTTAAACTTCTCATGTTGCATGAGAAGAAAATTCCTACACACATATGAAATTGTGGGACCCACATATATATATATATTTTAAAAAAACTCAAGCACGGAAATCATTATATCTATGACATGAGGATACACTTCTCCTATAACATGAGAAGTGTATTTTCCAAATTTAAACGGTGTAAAATGGGTTTTTTTTTTTAAAAAAAAAATGTAATATGGCCTATTTGTCTCATAGAATAAGAATGTAATTAATATTGATGACTATATGAATGTATTTGGTTCATCATTAAGGAAAGATGATGCATAGACATAAAAAATTTAATTAAATTACATCAAACATGAGAATATATGAAAAATTGCCCCTTTTTACATACATATATATCTATTTTCACCAAATATATATAATAATTAATTAATTAATTAATTTAAATTACTTATATATATAATATATAACAACTAGTATAATTTACATGTTCGATTTATGGTAATTTTTTCATTTTGCAAAATACAATTCATGGTAATTTTTTAATATTTAATAGTGATATAATATTTTTAATGATATATTTTAATATTTTTTAATTGTGGAATATAATTTCTTTAATTTCTTAATGAGGGAATATTTTTAAAATTTATATATTATTAATTATTTTTTAATATTTAATACGAGTAGCGTTTATTAATAGCCACTTTAATTTGGTCAATTTAAAAAATTATGATGGCAATAATGTCTTTTTCGCTTGAAAACAAGATGTCTTCATCCCTATTTATGAGAGTTTTTACAATGTAATTTTGATTACATTATCAATACTACAAAATGTAATCATATTTACATTACATAAACCCAACCAAGCACTGTAATTGGTCTGTTGGATTAGGATTACATGTCATCCTCTCCCATAGAATCGAATCAAACAGGTTCTTAATAATAATTATTAGTGTGTGTGTAAATATATATTAATATATTCATGAAAAAAGGGATATAGACCAAATTGAGGAATTAGCTAATGAAGCTTCCACTAAACCCTATAAATCTATGAATTAATGTAATTAATTAACGGAGAGGCGCTCTTAATACAGCGTAAGAATCCCGGCCACCAGCTTTTTCTCTCTGCCCCTAACTTTATTGTTATCACTACATAAAATAAAGGGAAAATTACATATAGGCCCCAAGGAAGAGAGATATTTACATTTAGATCCCTTAAAATTACGAAATTACTCGGAAGTCCCAAGGGACTTCTGAGTAATTATTTCAGAATGTAAAATTACTTTCTTTGCCCATAGTGCATATTTCACATGAAGCGATTAACAACACAAAATGCATAAATTAACAACACAAAATGCATAAATTAACCACAACTACAACGAAAACCTTCAATTTGTCATGTCTCACTTCCAGAAGTTGTGGTTAATTTATGCATTTTGTGTTGTTAATTTATGCATTTTGTGTTGTTAATCGCCCTCGAAGTGAGACATGGCCAGTTGAAGGTTTTCGAAGTTGTGGTTAATTTATGCATTTTGTGTTGTTAATTTATGCATTATGTATTAATCGCTTCTATGTGAAATATGCACTATGGGCAGCAAAGTAATTTTACAAATAATTACTCAGAAGTCCCTTGGGACTTCTGAGTAATTTCGTAATTTTAAGGGACCTAAATGTAAATATCTCTCTTCTTTGGGACCTATATGTAATTTTCCCTAAAATAAAAGCGAAAAAGCATCCTCTCAAAAAGGAACGCGGGATGAAA
This sequence comes from Acacia acuminata, assembly GCA_019022655.1. Taxonomy (NCBI): domain Eukaryota; kingdom Viridiplantae; phylum Streptophyta; class Magnoliopsida; order Fabales; family Fabaceae; genus Acacia; species Acacia acuminata. The sequence continues at coordinate 1,107,646 of JAFJYI010000045.1, forward strand.
GAAATAAATTAATTAATTAAAGAGACTCATGAAAATGAAAGAGAGCCACAATTCAAAGTTTTTTTTTAGCCTATAAAATTCTGAGACTCCCCTACACTTTCAGGTTCCTTAAAAAAAAAGCTCCTTTCAACAGAGAATCAAATTTAAAACTCTTTCATACACAGCCGCCTCCTTGTTCAAGTTCCCAATCACATATATATCGACAACTAACAACAATACTTGTTTGGGTTTTGTGGTTCTTGAGATCAGAAGGCGCATGAACTGATCGAGGAGATCGATCTATATATTTCAGCAAGTAGTGATCGTTGTCGTCATGGGTGGGAACCCTAATCTGTGGAGCAATATGCATGAAGAGGATGCTTATGTTATTGGATCTTCCATTCCTTTCAGCTCAATCCCTCAAAACCCAGAGCCTCCTTCTTCCACATGGAGCCAGCTCCTCTTGTAATTCTCTCTCCCCTCTCTCTATAACTGGTTCTTGTGTTCTTGATCCGACAACTATATATATATGTGTGTGTGTCTGTGTGTGCTTGCTTTCATATATGCAGCCCTCTTTTTTGTAATTGACTCGAAGCTTAATCATACGGTAGTACTGATAATTAATTTGTTGCGTTGGTTTTGCTGGCGCAGCTCAGGAGCACCAGGAGAAGAAGAGGGATTGAGTTTTGATCATTTTCAAGCAAAGAAGTTGGCAACCTCATGGGAAGAACAATTTTTGAATCCATCCTTTTCCAGAGTTCATCACAATCTTGTTGAAGGAATAATAAAGCAAGAGGGCGGTTCTTGCTTGTACGGCCATGGCGTCAGCGAGGAATTTCAGGGTAATTGTTCTTCATCATCTGGTGGTGGGCCAGCAGCAGCTAATTGGTCACATATGTTGGCTCCTGTTTCTTCTTCTCCTAGGTCTTGTGTCACTAACTTGATTAGTAACAACAACAACGCTAGTCTTTTGGATTCTTTCTCTTATAAGAAGCCTGATACTAAGAAAACTCATCGTCTTCCTGCAGATCACTCATCTGAGGTAATCATACATATTAATCCTTAAGACTTGATTTAAGCATCTGTGTGTGTGTGTGCGCATTGTATTTTGGTAATAATTATGAAATGTATACGTTTTCTTATGATTGATGCATAATATAGAGTAGCACAGCCACTGGTGGAATCTGTAAGAAGGCTAGGGTACAAGCATCTTCAAGCCAGCCTTCTCTCAAGGTCTCTCTCTCTCTCTCTCTCTCTCTCTCTCTCTCTCTCTCTTCTATATTATATACCCCACCTGTAAGTGTACGATGGATTTGAATCATCTTAATAGTGTATTTTAAGGACGATATAAACTCATGATATATATAAGATGTGAATATGGCTTTTTCTTTTTTTTTTTTAAAGACTTTATTGTTATCTTATTCATTCTTGTAATTAAAATAATGCTTAAATATACTATTATCATATATTTTGAAGATAAATACTACCTCTAGTCGTTTATATAAGTTTCAATATTTTTTCTTGAATAGATAAAATCAATTTTACAAGTTACATACACTTTTTATATATATCTAAAAAATTTATACATTCTTTTCCATTCTTACAACTTTTTTATATATATATATATATATATTAATTATTTTCTGCACATTATTTCACATATATTTTCCCACTCATATTCTTGCTCTCTCATCCTCTCTATTATAAAGAAGGGTATATTTTAAAAAAATATTTTTCTTACATATTTATTGCCCTTAACTAATATCGACCGACTTCTCAATCCCCATAATTTGATGGTTCGCATGATATAAAATTCTAGAGTTAATTAACTCATTTCATGTGGGAGTTTTGTGCGTGTTGTCTTGAGGCTGGTTGTCTCTCCATTAATTAAATATTCTTTGTGGTAGTGATGATCGATGGAAGCAAATTAAAAGTGTAATTAATGGAAGATGAATGAACAGGTAAGGAAGGAGAAGCTGGGAGATAGAATATCAGCCCTCCACCAACTTGTTTCACCTTTTGGAAAGGTAATCCACCACATTTAATTTATACCCCCTTTCTTAATTTTTAATTTTAGATTTTATTCTTATAGTTTCAAGTCTTTTATTTTCATTTCTATAATTTTATAAGACTTTGGTTTAAATTTAACTTTGGATTTTTATGTTTTTAATAGATGATTTCTTATTAAAACAGGTTGTCAATTTCATTCAATTGTTGTTAATTTGCGAGCAACATAATTTTAAAATTTAAGTGGTATTTTTTTTTTTTTTTTTGTTGATTTCTCCCATTAAATAAATTAACTCAAAAAGAAAGAAAAAGAAAGATGAAAAAAAAAAAAAAGGAGATGACAAGAGTGGGAAGTGGTTTGCTTCTTTGCAGACTGACACAGCTTTTCAGTGTTGTTAGAAGGCATTGGATATATCAGATTCCTTCAAAGTCAAATTCAGGTCATGTCTCTTTCTCCCATAATATTTATTTATTTAGTCTACTTTGTTCTTTTATTACACAGCTTCAGTAGTATTTTTAACTGATAAACATGTGACGCATAAATATTACAATTTTTTTCATTATATATAATATTTTAAACTCTGTATGATATCCATATGATAATATGTCAATTTTTTGGAGTTAAAGTATATTACTAATTTACGGTTAAATATAGTAAAATAAAAAAACAATAGTACAATTTTTCTTAACAGTTAAACACAAAACACAAACAGCAGTTGCTCTGGTATTGTTATGGTACGAACTCTGCAAACTGTTCAGACTTGAGAGTCAGTGAGGAGGGCACGCAATTAAAGTGAAAGTTTCATCAATTTTGATGTTTCTTCCTCCAAAAAGAAAAAAGAAATTTTGTAATTTTTGTTTTTTTCTTTTTAAATTCTCATTTCTTGTCATTGCTATGTTTTTTTCATTCCCTGCTGCAGGCTCTCTGTTCTCCTTATTTTGGAAATTCATCAAAAAACTTGAGGAACAATCGCTTTGTAAGTTTATGTATTTTTGGTTAAATAGTAAATTTACTTTAAAAGATTTTCTGATGAAACAATGTTACTTTAAAAGTTTTTTTTTTTTTATCTCAATGTTATTTTTAAAATTTTAAAACATAGTAATGTTACTCTATTTCCGTTAAAAATTTAATAGTCAATGTTAGTTATTCAACGAAATAAGATAACATTACTACGTTTTGAAACTTTTAAAATAATATCGAGAAGGAAAAAAAAAAAAAAAAAAAACTTCGAGATCAACATTACTTTTAGTCCTATACTTCCAAGACAACATTTACTATTTAACCCGTATATTTTTCATTTACATATTCTACATTCAGGAATAGATTATATGAAAGGATATTTAAATAATTTACAACAATTCAAAATTAAAACAATTATCAGATGGTTTTGTTTTGGTTTTGTTCTTTTCGTTTTATTACAATTAATTGAAAGTATATTTGTTTATGTTTTATTCACAACAAACTATATGGATATTTTTTTGTTCATGAATTTACAATAACTTGTTTTTAAGAAAAAAGATACTAACTTATATTTTTTTTTAAAAAAAAAAAAATTTGAAATCAGTCAAAACAGAAATTTTCAATATAATACAATTTGAAAAAAAACATCATGCATAACAGCACCCATTGAAAAGAAAAACCCAACATGAAACAAGACACCAACATAAATGTGAAATATAAATATACACACATATTATAAATTGGTGAGAGAGTGGTTTTTATAATTAATTAATTAATTAAACATATGGTTTAATGAACAGGGGAATCATGGAGAGAGGAATTCTGTATTCCCAGAGGACCCTGGACAGGTACCACTTTTATTATTATTCGCCTATTTTAGATCCATCAACTTCCTAAGAATAATATAATATCAATATATGGGTCCCATTTTACTTTAATAAATATAAATTATAAGTTTATAACCCAAAAAAAAAAAAAAAAAAAAAAAAAAGATAAGATTTCATTAAAAACGGTTCTTCTTTTAATTAGTGAGGTTAAAAAACGATAATAATATATATTCAAACTGATTCCTTGTGTGTTTTTTTTGGGGTCCTTTCTATTCCCTTCAAAAAGCTGTTGAATAATGACTCAACCCTCAAGAGAAATGGAGCTCCAAACCAGGTATTATTTCTTTCTTTAATTTGATTTAAACACAAAAAAAAAAAAAAAAAAAAAAAAACAGACACCTTAATAATTAAGGTTCTTGATTGTTATAAATTAAGTTGCATATATTGACATTGAAGATCATAATATTGATATGGGTAAAAGTGCAATTTTAGTCATTAAATTGATTTAAAATTTCATCTTGATCCCTTAATTTTATAAAATGTATGTTTAATCATTTAACTTAGTTTCATTTTTAAGAAATTCCAAAATCAAAATTTTATGTTGATAAAATATTTTTAAGTGATGACATATTATTTTTTAAAAAATAACTATGTTTGATAATAAAAAATTCATAATTTGAGACTGACAATATTTAAGTTAAATAATTGAAAATATACTTTAATAAACTTAAAGAATTAAACTGAAATATTGAAATCTTGTATAAATTTAGAAATAGGGTTTGGCCATTGTTTTTTTTCTTTTAATTGATGGTGCTATTGTTATTATTATTATTATTATTATTATTGAGGAAGGAAATGATATCAGGAAAATGGAGAAGAAAAGGCAAAGAACTTGAGAAGCAGGGGATTATGCCTGGTGCCAATGTCATTGAGCGATCATTTTGGGAGTGATCATAATAATATTGGAGCTGATTTTTGGTCATCCACTTATGCCACTGGTTTTAATTAATTAATTAATTAACTCCTTCCATTATCAATTAATCCTTTCATTTAGCTCCTACTTTACTTGACAACAAATCTGAGTCTTCATTAATTAAATCCAATAGACTCAGTCTATAGAATATCATTAAGCAGGTTAAATTAATCCATATTACAAATAAATATGTGTAAACATTACCCATATATTTTAGTGTAATATTTTCATGGTTATGTATTTACATGTTCAAGGCTTACTTTGATTTGCTCATTTATTTATTCCTTCTTTTCACATATATAATTAAATTCTCCTAATTTCTGCATCCTAGACATATTTTAATGCAACATGGAATTGATGTATGAATGCTATATACTGTAATACTATAGGCTACTATAGGCTCCCTCCGATCATTAATATAAGATTTATTAATTTAATTTAATTATATTAAAGAAGTTCATTGAGTTAGTATAATAAATAAAGTTTTGTCGACAATGATCATATTTACATCAAGTTCCTCGTATACATTAATCATCAAGTTCTCTATTCACAACATCCACATAGCTAATTTTTTTCATGTGTTTATAGTTAAATGATAATAATTAAAAAATAAAACACATGATCACGTATGATTTGAGACTTTGACAAAATACTAGTGTTCAGTATATATAAAATTTTCAGAAATAATATTTATTTATTTTTTTGTGTATAAAAATTTACTCTATCTTTTTTTACCAGTAAATATTGCAGACAGACACAGAACTAAAGAAGTGCGAAAGAGGCAAGCACTGCAAATTGTGTCATGTTTATTGGGAAAATCCTTATAGGGGCCTTTTTTGGCAAAAAGAATCCAAAAAGGGCCCTAACTTTTTGCCAATTCCGAGAAAGGGCCCCGGGCCCCCTTTCTCGAAAAAAATGCATTAAAATTTAACAACTAAATCGGTCTCATTTGCAACAATTTTTTTACTCGTTTTTACAACTAAATCAGTCACATTTACAACAATTTTTTTACAACTAAATCAGTCGATTTACAACAATATCGTCTTGAGATTAACAACTATATCAGCCTCATTTACAACTCACCAAGATTCGACAATCCCAAAAGGGCCCAAGGACCCTTTCTCGAACTGTCAGAAAGTTAGGGCCCTTTTTGGATTGTTTTTGCCAAAAAGGGCCCTCAGAAGCATTTTCCCATGTTTATTCAAGAGATATCCTAATAAATACTAAGGCTAAAGTATATATTTTGGTCTTTTATATTTGCGTCTTGTATCATTTTAATCCCTTAAATTTGTAAAAAAGTTTACGTTTAGTTAGTCTAATTTAACGGAAAATATCTTGACTTAACAATTTTAAACGATGACTCGCAATTAAATAATGATAATTTATCCTTATATGTTAGTATTTTAATAAATTAATATTTTAAATCCTATTAATTGAAAAATATTTAATCTTATTTGACAAAAAAAATATATTTAATCTTTACAAACTATAAAAACCAATAAAATAGTTTGTGAAGATTAAATATTTTTCAATTAATAATATTTAAAATTTAATTTATTAAAATACTAACATATAAGCATATTTGGTCACCATTTAATTACATAATCATGCTTAAAATTGTTGAGTCAATATTTTTCGTTAAGTCGACTAACGGTGTTAACATTAAGGGACCAAACGTACACTTTACAAACTTAAGGACTAAAATGATACTAGAGAAAACATGAAAGACCAAACGCATACTTTAGCCAAATACTAATTTTATGACAAGATAAGATATATTTATCTAATTTGATTAGACTAAAAAAAGTTGTTTGAATTAGTTAATACGACATTTATTTTCTAAAACACCCTATTCATATTCTTTAATTTTCTCATTCCATCTCCTCTTTGATTATTATTAAGAAAATACAAATAAGGGTAAATTAAGAAAATATTGACAAATTTAAAAACTATGTATTATATTTAGGATGAATATCAACTCCTCAAATATAATTTATATTATTACCAAATTAATATGCAACAAGCCAATAATGACCAAATGCAAAGGTAATTACTGAAGTCAATCGAAAATTATAAATTAATCATATTCAGATCACATTTATGTTTACTTGCGATTTGTGAAACGCATTAACACAATAATGATGACGTTTCTTTCCTGAGTCATGTGCTATTTTTTTTTTTTTTTTTTTTTTTTTTGGTAAATTGAGTCATGTGCTATTAATTAAACTAAACGGATTATATTATCGTGTGCGATGTATGGGCCCTTTCATTGGAAAGGGGAATGAAAATAATTTTTAAATTTAAAAAATAATTTTAGTTAATTATTACAAAATGTTGAAAATATGAAAGTAAAGAATATGCAGCACAATTTAATAAAAAGTATCTATGTTATTTATGAGCACTTGTAATTCATATTGGAGATCAAAATAAATGAGTAGCTTTATAAGTGTTCAAGCATATATAAATGGATTTATGTTATTCTTGTTCTTAGAGTCTGTTTATGAGCTTTTTTTTTTTTTTTTTTTATAATTTTTTTTTTAAAAAAAATAAAGTGTTTTTTTATTAATAAATATGTTTGGATGAGAGCTTTAAAAAAAAAAAAAAAACTAAAGTTCTTCTTTTTTTTTTAAAGCTTTAATTTGTAGATTAAAAAAAAGCAAGTGCAAAAAAAAAGAGAGAGAAAGTGAAAAAAAAAAATTGACTCTTCTTTAGAGATTTGTTTTAACACCAATTACCCTTGATTTTCAATATATAAAAAATAACTTTGTCCCCATTTCAATAGTTTTACTAATTAAAAAGAACCTCTCTATTTTAAGTTTTTAACATTCAAACAACTTTTTTCTATTTAAAAGAACTTTTTAAATGGTGTATTCAAACGTAAAATAGTTTTAACTTCTAATTAAAGTATTTTTAAAAAAACAAACAATATAAAAAAACATTTTTTTAAAAGTTCATCTAAACGGGTCATGTAGCAATATAAAGAAAGATGTTTGGATATTTTAAAAAGGTATACACAAAATAAGTTTAAAGAACGAATGTGGATTGGTCAAGTAAAGCAGATAGTAAAACATCTCTCTCTCTCTCTCTCTCTCTCTCTCTTCCATAACAAAATATGAATAAATGAATGAAGAAAAGTGATAAAGTTGGAAAACCAAAGTTGATGCTAAATTCCTCATCTGAAAAATTTTCAAATAATTTTCAGAAATAAAAAATATATATATTTGTTGTCCAACTTCTTTTTCTTAAAAAAAAAAAAATATTTAAGAATTTTTTATGGGAAATGATGAGAAGAATTTCAAAACCTAATCCGGGTTAGGTATGTGAATGTTTACTAATTTGTAATTATTCTAGAAAAGTTGAAGGAGGGATAATTTCTCTCTAACTTTTTCCACTTTGAAAAGTAAACCCAATTAATGAGATAATGACTGTGATTACTTTAATTTGTCCATTAATTAACAGATTTATTTCATATAATATATAATAATGATCACAATTTTTCTGATTAGCTATGAGATTAGCCCCATACACTTAAAGTGCACTCTTAAAATATTCTATTGGCCTAATTAATTAAAAAACGTCCTAATCAATTTGAAAAGCTCGTTTTCCAAGTCCTTTTTTATATGACGACACAAGACTTTAAAAGGTATTACAGTTTGATTTTGAATCCAATATTTGTCTGCTAATCAATGCTTAGACCAAATTAAAATAATGTAAGGACACATTCACAGCGTTGAGTCTACATAATTTTTTTTTAATTTATCTCTTATCATCTTTAAATCATATCCATCCAATCAATCACAATACTACTTTAACATTTCTCTCATCTTATACAATCAATGGCCTGAGATGATGCTAATGAGGGAAAATGAGAAAGATGATTAGTTTACAAGAATCTCCTTCCCACACTCACACCCATACGTTTATAACTTACAAAATATGAATTTCATAGGTAAACTTGTCTTAGTTGTAAACTTGGTTAAATTTGCGATTTTATAAATTTTAATTATTTGATTTTATATTTAAATCAAATTTTTGTCTTTTTTATATTTTAATTGTTTAATTATACATTATTAATACCTTTTAATGATAAAAATAAACTCTTACGAGTTTCACGATACACATTTGTTTAAACTTGTGGTTATTTTTTTGCTCACACCAAAAGAAGTTTTAAGCACATAAGTGAGATTACTCATGTTTTTTTTTTTAATACTTTTTTGGTTCCTTTTAAATGCTTTCAAAGTTGTGCCACTTTTGTAGTGCTTGGTGACTAATTCCACGTCTCAATTATAATAGGTCTCCTCCACTCTTTTTTTGATTCTTTTCTTCCCCTCAAATACATCTTTGATTGTCTAACGTTTTTATAAGGTTCAATTTTCTTCCATCCAAAAGGATTCAATTTATTCCTTTGATTTTAAAGGTATATTTTAGGTAATCCAAGGATCTAATCCCATTATTATTAGTTTCAAATTATGATTTTTTTTAAAACAATTTTGAAAACTAAACTTAATATACCAGTATTTAAGAATATTTTGTCAACATTTAAAATTTTAATGTCATTATTTTTTTACTAACGGCATTAGGGTCAAAAGGTACTTTATAAAATTAACTGACCAAAATGAAATATTGTAAGATTAAAATTAAAGGTGCAATTTCGTGGGAAATTACTACAATGCCTCTCCTATCTTCTCCCTTTCCTCTCTCCTCCCGTTGAACGAACCAGGCCTTCACCCGCCAGATCCGCCGTGATCGGCATTGTTTGCCTACCTCCACCATCGACATCGCCAACGCCGCACCCACCGCCACCTACAGCCACCTACACTGCACCCATCGGCGGCATCGTGAAAAAGAAAAAAAAAAACCGAGGCGGTTCACGTTTGGGAGAGATCGAGAGAGAGATTGGAAGAAATTGGAAGAAGAAGCCGGAAGGGAAGGAGGGAAGGAAGGAAGAGGAAGAAAGGAAGAAGAAGGAAGAAGAAGAGAAGGAGGGGGAAAAAAAGAGTTCACTGCTCGAGTGAACAAGGAACACCGGAAGTGTGCACTTCCAGCCACTCGAGTGTTTTAAAACACTTGGAGTGTGTTTTAAAACACTCGAGTGTTATCTTTTTTATTTTTTACTTGCCTGCATGAAATGGTAAATAGCGTTTGTGAAATGGTAAATGACGTTTGTGAAATGGTTAAGCAGTCTTTTTTTTTTTGTTATCCATAAAGAGTAAAAAATGGCACCTGGGAAAACAATGGTAATTGGCGTTTTTGGAATGGTAAATGACGTTTGTAGAATGGTAAATGGCGGTTGTGCAATGGTAAATGGCGTTTGTGTCATAACATACATGAAAAAAAGACACCCCCGGGAAAACAATGGTAATTGTTTGTGGAATGGTAATTAGTGTTTGTGGAATGATAAATGGCGTGAGTGTCACTCGAGTGTGCAAAGTGCACATTGGAAGTGTCCATCCAAAGTGTGAACATATGAAAAAAAATGGCCAATGGTAATTGGCGTTTGTGAAATGGTAAATGACGTTTGTAGAATGGTAATTGGCGTTTGTGGAATGGTTAAAGTCCCTTTTTTTTTGAAAGAGTAACAAATGGCACCTGGGAAAACAATGGTAATTGGCGTATGTGGAATGATAATTGGCGTTTGTGGAATGGTAAATGGCGTTTGTGGAATGATTAAAGTCTCTTTTTTTTTTTTGAAAGGTAACAAATGGCACCGGGAAAACAATGGTAATTGGCGTTTGTGGAATGGTAAATGACGTTTGTGGAATGGTAAATGGCGTTTGTGGAATGGTAAATGGCGTTTGTGCAATGGTAAATGGCGTTTATGTCATAACATACATGAAAGAAAAAAATGACACCCTGGGAACACAACGGTAATTGGCGTTTCTGGAATGGTAATTGGCGTTTGTGGAATGGTAAATGGCGTGAGTGAAAATTCCACACTCACGGAAGTGTCCACTTGAACTTCACACTCCAAAGTGAGTAAAAAATGGCCAATGGTAATTTTTGAAATGGTAAATGACGTGGAATGGTAAATGGCGTTTTTGTAATGGTAATTGGCGTTTGTGGAATGGTTAAAGTCTCTTTTTTTTTTTGAAAGAGTAACAAATGGAACAATGGTAATTGGCCGGGAAAACAATGGTTATTGGCGTTTGTGGAATGGTTAAAATCTCCTTTTTTTTTTGAAAGAGTAACAAATGGCACCTTGGAAAACAATGGTAATTGGCGTTTGTGGAATGGTAATTGGCGTATGTGAAATGATAAATGGCGTTTGTGGAATGGTAAATGGCTTCCACAAACGCCATTTACCATTTCACAAACGCCAATTACCATTCCACAAACGCCAATTACCATTGTTTTCCAGGTGCCATTTGTTACTCTTTCAAAAAAAATGAGACTTTAATCATTCCACAAACGCCATTTACCATTCCACAAACGCCAATTACCATTGTTTTCCTGTGTGCCATTTGTTACTCTTTCAAAAAAAAAGGGACTTTAACCATTCCACAAACGCCAATTACCATTCCACAAATGTCATTTACCATTCTACAAACGCCAATTACCATTGGCCATTTTTTACTCACTGGAGTGTGAAGTTCACACTGGAAGTGGACACTTCCAGTGTGCACTTTGCACACTCGAGTGAGTGTGGAATTTTCACTCATGCCATTTACCATTCCACAAACGCCATTTACCATTCCACAAACACCAATTACCATTCCACAAATGCCAATTATCATTGTGTTCCTGTGGTGTCATTTTTTTCTTTCATGTATGTTATGACACAAACGCCATTTACCATTGCACAAACGCCATTTACCATTCCACAAACATCATTTACCATTCCAGAAACGCCAATTACCATTGTTTTCCCAGGTGCCATTTGTTACTCTTTCAAAAAAAAAATGGGACTTTAACCATTCGACAAACGCCAATTACCATTCCACAAATGCCATTTACCATTCCACAAACGCCAATTACCATTGGCCATTTTTTACTCACTGGAGTGTGAAGTTCACACTGGAAGTGGACACTTCCAGTGTGCACTTTGCACACTCGACTGAGTGTGGAATTTTCACTCACACCATTTACCATTCCACAAACGCCATTTACCATTCCACAAACGCTAATTACCATTCAACAAACGCCAATTACCATTGTTTTCCCAGGGTGTCATTTTTTTCTTTCATGTATGTTATGACACAAATGCCATTTACCATTCCACAAACGTCATTTACCATTCCGAAATGCCAATTACCATTGTTTTCCTAGGTGCCATTTTTTACTCTTTATGGATGACAAAAAAAATGATTGTTTAACCATTCCACAAACGTCATTTACCATTTTACAAACGCCATTTACCATTTCACAAACGTCATTTACCATTTCATGCAATGCGAGTAAAAAAAAAAAAAACACTCGAGTGTTTTAAAACACACTCCAAGTGTTTTAAAACACTCGAGTGACTGGAAGTGCACACTTCCAGTGACTGGAAGTGCACTTCCAGTGTTCACTGTTCACTCGAACAGTGAACTCTTTTTCCCTCCTTGTCTTCTTCTTCCTTCTTCTTCCTTTCTTTCTCTTCCTTCCTTCCTTCCTTCCTTCCTTCCTTCCCTCCCTCCTTCCCTTCCGGCTTCTTCTTCCAATTTCTTCCAATCTCTCTCTCGATCTCTCCCGAACACGAACCGCCTCTTTTTTTTTTTTTTTTTTTTCACAATGCCGATGGGTGAAAAGCATAGGTGGCGGTGGGTGCTACGTCGACGTCGACGTCGATGGTGGAGGTAGACGGCGCGCAATACGCGGTGGATCCGCGGATCGAAGGCCCGGTTCGTTCAACAGGAGGAGAGAGGAAAGAGAGAAGATAGGAGGGCATTGTAGTAATTTCCCACGAAATTGCATAACCCACAAAAGTCCTTATCACCTCTAAGTCTTTTTACAAATTCAGAGGACTTCTGGGGGTTTTGCAAATTCAATTGGTATTTAAATGGAATTTTCCCTAGTTCTTTTCCCCCAAAGAATGAGTCTCGCTCTTTGGTTCATAATGTAAAACTTAAATCTTATATTTTTTATATTAAGGACTAGAGATAGGTTTTTGACATAATCATTTCTTTGAGTTTGTTCTCATAACGGAATATTCTTGTAAAGCTTAATTATAATCTTGCTGAATCAGTTGATAAACTATGTTTATTCATCGATAACAATTTTCTTTGTCCCAGTCATTTAAAATATTTAACATTATACTACGTCCGGTCCTAATTGTATGAACACTTTCATATGATAATTTATACTATAAAAGTGTTCCTATAATTAGGATTGGAGGGAGTAAGTGATACAATAAGGACGTACAATAAGTTCATGTTAAAAATTCCGTCCTAATTACTATAACACCATATTTTATGTGATTAATTATTTCTATATATTTTAATTAGTACTGTATATGACTCCGAGTCAATCTCTATTTGACACATTAACCCTTTAACATCTATTTTGGCCGGTTTATGTCCGATCCGGTTTTTAATAGCAAATAAAAATTGCATAGCTTGAAAGCTTTAACTTTTTTTTTTTTGATATTATTGAAAGCTTTAACTTGAAAAAAATGAGAAAATGTAAAATTGGTCAAAGCCCGAGAGCCTGCCTGGTTAACTTGACTGCAGATGCCATGAAGGGGAATTTTAATATTTGGGCTCTTCGATATGAATACCAAGAGCTGTGAACATAAGCCCAGAATCACTCAAACTCTCTAAAATTTAAATTGGAGCTTATATATTTGTTTAAATTTTCTTTATCTGAATATATTTATTTAAATTTAACTAGGCTGGGTTTCAGGGTTTGTGCATTCATATGAAATTTAAGACGAGTTCAATTATTTATAAATTCTACAGGGTGCAATTTCATATATATGTGTGTGTCTATGTATGTATATTTTTTGGTAACAATGCTTTGTGTATTTTTCTGGGGAGAAAGACTTTTTTTATGGGACTCAAAAAGATAGAAAGATTGTTGTTTCTTTACCATAGGGTGGTTCATGATAATAAAAATCGGGTTATGTGGCATATCTCAACCCCCTCCTTCATTTGTTTGACAGTCTTATACACTGGCTGTCTACTGCTTTTATATGCTTCAACTATGTGTCTTGTTAGCCGAAGCTGCTAGTCACTCACGAAATGATAAACTAATGTTTTAATTCACATAAGAAAAAGTGCTCACATAACTTTTATTGCACTTCCTCACATAGAATATACTTTAATAGAAAGAATCTGTTTTTCAAAAAAAAAAAAAAAAAAAAAAAAAAAAAAAAAAAAAAAAAAAAAAAAAAAAAAAACAAAGCTAGTTATTTTTCAGAATTCAGATTTGTATTTGGGGTATGGTCATTTACCTCCTCAATTTATTTCAAGGAGTACCCAACACCAAATGTTCTTTTAGGTGTAAAAGTATATACCTAGTTATAAGTTAGGTACAAAAATACTATTTGACCGTTAAGTTTGACTTTTTATACTGACTAGATGATGACATGACTTTCAAAGTGCGCATACAAAAATACACATGGTGGTTTAGTAAAAAAGAGCGTTCAACACCAAGTTTTTTTTCTTAATTTAATAATTTTATTTCGATTAAAGGAAAATTATTATTTCTCTAGATATAATTCTTGGGAGGCCAAATTTTTTATTTCCATAATTTATTTTTTTTTTTTGTAAAAAAATTCTTATCAAATTTTCTTACTAATAAATGAGTATTTATGCATTTGAAATTTGATATTATAAATACTACATTCAATTAAAAATAATTTTAATTTTTTGATTTAACAAATTGAACTAGAAATTATTTAAATTATTTTTTAATTAAAATAGAACAATATTATTTAATTTTTATGGGACAAGGGTCTTAAATGCCATTAAGTTTTCACTTTGAAAGACTTGGTAAGACAAAAGTTTTTTTTGTCTCTTATTTGCCCCGGAAGTATTAAAATTGTAGCAAAAATGCCCGCCGTGATTTGGAGCCGCAACGTGGAACGTTAAATGGCCACTTGGCGTCCGATGGAAGGCCACGTGGGATTGAAATTGGACATTTGGTTGACACATCGCTCCTCCTCTCCCACGTATTACAGGCAAAGAAATTAGGGCATACCCCGCTCCTTCTTCTGCAGAAGCTACCGGAGAAGATGGAGCAAGCAAGATTTCTTCCCGAGAAGAGTCCTTCCGAGTTGGACAACCTACCGACGGGCCGACACAAACGTTGTTGAGATTTAAGGATCGCTTGACCGGTGCCAGATCTAACGACGCCACCGAGACCAATGAGATCGAAAGGAAAGTGAGAACGACATGAAACGCCGCCTCAACCGGTGGGATCTTATCTGGTTTGGCCTTGGGTCTGCGATCGGAGCCGGAATATTTGTCCTCACTGGTCAAGAAGCTCACGACCACGTTGGACCAACTATTGTGTTATCTTACATCGCCTCTGGCTTCTCCGCAATGCTCTCTGTTTTCTGCTACACAGAGTTTGCCGTGGACATCCCTGCTACAGGTGGCTTCTTCTTCTACCAGTGAAAGGTTCCTCTAAATTTAATAATTTAATCCTCAAACCATTAAATTCTTCCTACGTATTAGAGGCAAAAATGCGACCGAACGGAGGCAATTTTTCTTCAAGTCTTCCCGATTCATCCCCCTAAAATTGCCTCCGTCGGTGCCCTAATTTCTTTGCCTTTAATACGTGGGAGAGGAGGATCTCGATGTGTCAACCAATTGTCTAATTTCAATCCTACGTGGCCTTCCATCAAACGCCAAGTGGCCATTTAACGTTCCACGTTGCATTTCAGATCCGTCACTACAGGGGCATTTTTGCTACGATTTTAATACTTCCAGGGGCAAATAAGAGATAAAAAAACTTCCGCCTTTCTTCCAAAGTGAAAACTTTCATGGCATTTAAGACACTTATCCCAATTTTTATTGCATTAAGAAATTTTCAATATAAACTTTTACACCTCTAAATAAATTATTTCTATTTATATGATGAATGAAAAGTAAATCAAGGAATGTTATAGACTTATAGTTATAAAGTTGACTTTTTCAAAGTAAATGATTTTTTTTATAGAATAAATGAATTATTTCTTTAACTATTTATTTTTCAAAAATAAAAATTATTTTTAAGTAAATATATAATTTATAATATCAAATTTTAAATGCATATATACTCATTTATCAATTATTAATTAGAAAATTGAACAAGATTTTTTTTAAAAAAAGAAAATAAATTATGGAAATAAATTTTTTACCATTTTTACCTATTGAATAAATCCTCCTTCCCAAAAGATAAATTTTAGAAGAAAAAATTTGGCCTCCTAAGAATTATACCTAGATAATAATTTTCCTTTAATTGAAGTAAAATATTAAATTTTAAAAAAGCACTTTGGTGTTGGGTGTTTTTTAATTAAACTACATGTGTATTTTTACACCCGCGTGAAATCCATGTCATTCATCAAGTCAGCAAAAAAAGCCAAACTTAACAGTTAAAGTCAAATTTCATGGTCAAACGGTATTTTTGCACATGAAAAAAAATATTTAGTATTGGACACTCATCAAGATAAATTATATGTAAATTTTTACACTTAAAAAAAAAAATACTTGATATTAACGTTCATCGAGAAAGAGTACATGTGCCTTAACCCTATATTTGAAAACCAAGGGAGTATCAATCACATAAATATAGTATGATCTTTTATCAAAAAATAAATTTGTGGTCAAATAATTGTTATTGATGAGAAAAATGTTGGCAAAAAATGGCAGTAAAAAATTGATTCCCATTTCTGGCCTCCCTGAATATTAGGATTTTACGATGATTGACATGGGCAATACAGTAAAAGACAAACAAATGCGCCTGGGCAATCCAAAGGGAGAAAGCAGGAGAGGAATGCAGAGACTTTTACAAGGTGACTACGATCAAAACCTTCTCATCCTGTTTTAGGACGTAGTCTTCTCCCCTGCACTGCAAGTTCACACCTTTTTCATCTCTGAAATTGAGTGTACCCGATTCTCGTTCTTGGTATTCCCTTCTCTTTTGATTCCCAATTGTCTAATTTTTTACTAATTTGGGTTTTTGCTTCAAGTGCCTGTGTAGTAGGCTCATCTATGGTAATCCCAATCCGTTGAGGAATTTATCTCTGCGCTCAAATCCCGAGTTTCAGAAGGCTGCGCCTTTGGAAATGGCAGATAAGCGGGCTAACACGGCTCTTCTTGTCGTTGGCATGCAGGCATGCTCTAATCTCACCTCATCGAGTCCTTCCCTCTTGTTGTTCATTTGAAGAACTTTGAGACCAAATAAGGATCAAATTTATCATGTAAGTGAGACTGAAGAGAAATAGTAATTGAATCTTGGAGAAAGTAAGGTTTCTCTGGGCTTTGTTATTGCAGAGAGACTTTTTAGAAGATGGAGGCCCCATGCTTGTAAAAGGAGGCAAAGCGATAGTCCCCAATGTCGTTAAGGCTGTAGAACTTGCCAGGCAGAATGATATACTCATAGTTTGGGTAAGCACAGTTCATGCCCCTCTTTCATTCTCGCCATTTAGTTTTGTCTAAATGAAGCTGTGTTGTTTATGGCTGTGATTAGGAAGATACAAATTTACAATATGTTAACCTGAGAGATTTGATCATTCAATCAGAATATTCTATGGGGAAGGAGGGATACTTGTTCAGCTATAGATGGACAATTTTTCATGAAACAAGCCTTGCTATGAATTACGAGTAATTATTTATTTTGTCGAAGCCTGAATGCTGAGTAAAGTTTCCAGGAAAGGTATAGTTGGAATAGTAAAGAAATGAAAAGCCAAAGTTGTGAAATGAGTTTTGTGATTTGTGTGTTTGCTTAGCTGAGGTTTGTTTGCATCTCTCTTGAAGAGACTGCATAATCTCTTATTACCAAAAAATAGAGTCTGTATAAGTGAAGAAAATTGAAGAGAGATGTTTATCAATTTTTATATTTGAAGCTCTGACGGCACTACTTGTTTTGAGCTGCTTCCACAAAATGTTTTCAGGTTGTACGTGAACATGATCCTTAGGAAGAGATGTTGAACTCTTCAGACAGCATTTATATGGAGCAGGGGTAGTCGGACCAGCCACTAAGGGAAGTGAAGGTGCAGAATTAGCTGACGGCTTGGTAATTAGAGAAGGGGATTATAAGTTGGTGAAGACAAGGTTTAGTGCATTTTTTGCTACACATCTTCATCCATTCCTTCAAGGAGCAGGGGTCAATAGTCTAGTGGTCACTGGTGAAAGATCCAACCCAACAAACTGAATTTATTTATACTTTTATGCCTGCGTTTCTTGACTTCTCAAATCACTATTTTTAGGTGTTCAAACTCCAAATTGCATCAGGCAGACTGTTTTTGATGCTGTAGCATTAGATTATCAACCTGTGACTGTTATTGTTGATGCCACTGCTGCAGCCACACCTGATATTCATCATGGTACGTCCTTTTTCACTTGCTTGATAGCCTTGCAATTGGCTGTAAATTCAATTTGGACAACGATCAAAGATAGTTGAAACCCATCTCTATACTATTTATTTATGACAAATTGAAAATAACGTGGCCAGAACAATGCCCTGTTAAGCTCTACTATGGGTTTTAATGAATCCATCCAAGAATGATGAAATTGTGTGTCTTGTGATATTCATCTAAACTTCATGGCTTAGGATAGGGCGTTTATTCCTGTTGTACTGAGCAGGGGTATATCCATATTTGTTCAACTATCATGAGTGGGGGATATATATATATATATATATAGACATATATGATCAGTGAGTTGTTTGCTATTGCAAGGGTTGGTTGATTTGTGGTCAATATAGTTTGAATTGTAGGGTAAGCTATCCGATTTTGCATATGCATAATTCAGTCAATAGCTTATACATCTAATATCCAGTTGTATGCCTGTTAGAAAGAACATGATTGCATTCTGTGATGCTACCCTTCTTCTTGTGAATACTCCTTCCTGAATCTTTCTATAGTTTGTGTTCTAGATGCCCTCTAGTCATTTTATTTCATTCCCCCTAAAACTCCAACTCTCTCTCTCTCTGTGAAGATCAAAGTGTACATGACTAGATCTTGGTAATGGGCATTGGCCAATGTTTGTTTGTTTTCAGCCAACCTATTTGATATGAGAAATATTGGAGTTGCAACCCCAACACTACAAGAATGGAGCAATATGTTTGAATCTTGATCTGCATAGACCATGCTACTGTTTGCACCCTGTGGGCTTTTGATGTCTTCAGTATGATAAACTATGAAGTGAAATGAAACTCATGTATTCCTCAACAATAAACTGAGGAGAGAGAGAGAAATAAGAGTTCACATCTCAACTTGAGTCTCACTCTGATCTGACCCCCCCCCCCAACACACACACACACAAAACAAACAAAACACTTCATCCCTTTATGAGAAGATCCCAACATTGCGGACTTGTTTGGATTAACAAGCCAATTGAAGTTTAGGAAGAAGAAACAATGTGATTTATGCTTGGATAAGCTTTAATAAAAATAAATAAATCAGTTTGACAGAAACTTATATGGATGATATGTTGAAAATTCAATTTCAAAAGAGTCAAACATGAAGAAAAACCAAAAAAAAAAAAAAAAAAAAAAAAAAAAAAAAAAAAAAAAAAAAAAACACTTCAACTTTAACGTGATTGTTGGAGAAAAAGTCAATTTGCCTAAATACTAAACCAAATATGATATTTAGTGCTTGTTTAGAATAACGAGGAGTTTATGATATACGAAGTAAGTATGTGAGAGGAGTTTTGTCACAATTTATGTGAATAAGCATTGTTGAAGTCCCAAACGTAATCCCAAATAAGCATGTATCCAACCAGCTTTTAGGCTTATAAAAGTCAGTTTGGGTCCACTTAGCGCTATCCCAAACAAACTTGTTTGGATGCTTCTCCAATAATGGCTTGGTCATTATCTACATTAAGTTTGTTAAGTTAGTATAATAAATAAAGTTTTGTTAGACAATGATCATATTTACATCAAGTTCTCTCTATTCACAACATCCACATGTCTAATTTTTTTCCCCTTATAGTTAAATGATAATAATTAAAAAATAAAACATATGATCACGTATGATGATTGGAGACTTTGACAAAATGGATGTAAGAAACTTAAGTGTTTTCCATCACATAATACTATTGATTGGCATGTATTTTTGGTTAGGGATGGATCTGTTTTTTGAAAACTTGAGGAAAATTCCCCATTAAAAATGTTATTATGAGAAGGTATTTAACTCAGAATACCGGTGTTCAGTATATATAAAATTTGCAGAAATTATTATTATTATTTGTATACAAATTTACTATATCTCTTTTTACTAGTATATATAAAATCTGAAACATCAAATTTAATATGATGACGTCTGCCATATTGGAGTGGTGATTAAGAAGTCATTTCACTTTCATATACCATTTTGGTTCTATTTATAAGTTCATTTTATAAAAAAAAAAAAAAAAAAAAAATTGGTCCTTATATAAGTATAGTTTTCAAGTAATAAATACGATTTTTACAATTTTACTCCTATCAATTGCAATAAAGAAAAAGAATGAATCATATTGACTCTTGGAACAAATCATAATTAAGGGAAAAATTGAAAATTTGACCCATTATTAATTTAATTATTTCTGTGCAATTTTTTTAATCCATTTTAGTTTTAACTGTAGATTGTGACATATCATTCTCTTTGGGGGAAAAAAGTCTGTTGCCCTTGCAGAAACACACAGAAGTGCGAAAGAGGCAAACACTGCAAATTGTGTCATGTTTATTCAAGAGATATCCTAATAAATACTAATCTCATCTCTGATTAGACTAAAAAAGTTGCTTGAATTAGTTAATACGACATGTATTTTTTAAAGCACCATAATTATATTCTCTAATTTTCTCATTCCCTCTCCTCTTTTATTATTGTTAAGGAAATATAAATAAGGGTAAATTAGAAAAATATTGACAAATATAAAAACTATGTATTATATTTAAGATTAATATCAAACTCTTCAAATAACATTATTACCAAATTAATATGCAACAAGCCAATAATGACCAAATGGAAAGGAAATTACTAAAGTCAATAAAAAATTATAAATTAATCATATTCAGATCACATTTATGTTTACTTGTGATTTGTGAAACACATTAACACATTAATGATGACGTTTCTTTCCTGAGTCATATGCTATTAATTAAACTAAACGGATTATATTATCGCGTGCAATGTATAGGGCCCTTTCATTAAAAAGGGGAATGGAAATAATTTTTCAATTTGATAAACAATTTTTGTTAATGATTACCTACAAAATGTTGAAAATATGAGAGTAAAAATATGCAGCACAATTTAATAAAAATAGTCTATGTTATTTATGAGCACTTGTAATTTATATTGGAGATCAAAATAAATGAGTAGTTTTATAAGTGTTCAAGCATTATAAATGGTTTATGTTGTTCTTATACTTAGAACTTGTTTGGATGAGTTTTTTTTTTTAAGTGTTTTTTTTTTTTTTCAAGAATAAAGTGATTTTTTATTAATAAATATGTTTGGATGAGAGCTTTTTTTTTTAAAAAAAAGCAAAAGTAACAAGAAAAAGTCAAAATTTTGCTTTTTTAAAGCTTCAATTTGTAGCTTAAAAAAAAGTAAGTGCAAAAAAAGAGAGAGAAAGAAAAAAAAATAACTCGACTCTTCTTTAATAATTTATTTTGACATCAATTATCCTTAATTTTCAATTAAAAAAAACAACCCTATCCCCATTTCAATAATTTTACTAATAAAAAAATACTTCTCTATTTTAAGTTTTTAACATTCAAAGAACTTTTTTCTATTTAAAAGAACTTCTTAAATGGTGTATCAAAACGTAAAATAGTTTGAACTTCTAATTAAAGTACTTTTTAAAAAAAAAAAAAAGTAAAAAAAAAAGTCACTTTTTTAAAAAGTCCATCCAAACGGCTTTTAAAGTCATGTAGTATAAGAAAGATGTTTGGATATTTTAAAAAAGTATACACAAAATAAGTTTAAAGAACAAATGTGGATCAGTAAAACAAAGCAAATAGCAAAACATCCTTTTTTTTTTTTCATAACAAAATATGAATGAATAAAAGTGATAAAGTTGGAAAACAAAAGTTGATCCTCAATTCCTCATCTGCAAAATTTTCAAATAATTTCCAGAAATAAAATAAAATATAAATATATATATATATATATATATATATATATATATATTTGTTGTCCAACTTCTTTTTCTTAAAAAAACAATATTTAAGAATTTTTTATGTGACATGATGAGAAGAATTTCAAAACCTAACGGGGGTTAGGTATAGAATGTGAAACTTTTCATCAATGTTTACTAATTTGTAATTATTCTAGAAAAGTTGAAGGAGGGATAATTGCTCTTCTTACCTTTTCCACCACTTTTCAAAGTAAAGCCGATGAGATAATGACTGTGATTACCTGTGTCCATTAACTGATTTTTATTTCATATAATTCTTCCTTCCTCCGGCCCTAATTATAACACTTTTATAAGACAAATTATACTATAAAAGTATTCTTATAATTAAGACCGAGATAATATATAATAATCATCAATCACCATTGTTCTGATTAGTTATGTGATTAGCCCCATACACTTAAAGTGCACTCTTAAAATATTCTATTGGCCTAATTAATTAAAAAGCATTCATATAATTTTGAAGATCCACGTCCTAATCAATTTGAAAAGCTCGTTTTCCAAGTCCTTTTTTATATGACGACACAAGACTTTAAAAGGTATTACAGTTTGATTTTGAATCCAATATTTGTCTGCTAATCAATGCTTAGACCAAATTAAAATAATGTAAGGACACACTCACACCCATCTACATTATTTACGTTTATAGCTTATAAAATTAAGTCAAGTCATAGGTAAATTCGCCTCAGCTTGTAAACTAGGTTATACTTGTGAGTTTATACATTGAATTTACCATTTTTACATTTATAGCTTACAAAATTGTGTTAACTTTTTTAATTTGGTCACGCTTAGTGATTAGATATATGAATTTTTTATAGATTTTTCTTTGTTAAGTATGGTGTATTATGAATGTTGGTGGATTAAAATTTTAAATATTTGAATTTAAAAAATAATTAAATCAAATTTTTGTCCTTTTTTATATTTTAATTATTTAATTATGCATTATTAATACCTTTTAATGATAAAAATAAACCCTACAAATTTATAAAACGAGCTTACATCACCATTAGGAGTTTGTTTAAACTCGTAAATCTGACAATCTTACTCATGCCCAAAGAAATTTTAAGCTTCCAAGTGAGATTATTATCATTATTATTATTTTTACACTTTTTTTTTGTTCCTTTTAAATGCTTTCAAAGTTGTGCCAACTTTTTTAGTGCTTGGTGACTAATTCCACGTCTCAATTATAGGTCTGCTCCACTCTTTCTTTAATTCTTTTTTTACCATCAAATACATCTTTGATTGTCTAACGTTTTTATAAGGTTTCAATTTTCTTCCATCCATAAGGATTCAATTTATTCCTTTAATTTTCAAAGTATATTTTAAGTACTCTAAGGATCTAATCTCAATATTATTAGTTTCAAATAATGTTTTTTTTTTTCAATTTTGGACAATAAACTTAATATATTGTTTTTTCAGCATTTAAAATTTTAATGTCATTATTTTTTACTAACAGCATTAGGGTAAAAAGATACCTTATAAATTAAGGAACCAAAATGAAATATTGTGTAAGATTAAAATTAAAGGTTTAGTTTTTTTTTTTTCCCGGAATAATGAGTCTCTCCATTGTTCTTTGTGTTTCTTCAAAGCATCTTTAGTTGCTTTATGTGATTAAAACTACTTCCAACCCTTAATATATGATTTCGTTCATAATGTAATATTAAAATTTTATATTTTTTATATATTAAGAGTTAGAGGTAGGATTTTGACATGATCCTTTCTTTGAGTTTGTTCTCATAATGAAATATGTTTATTCAACGATAACATTTCTCTTGTGCCAGTCATATAGAAATTTTAACATAATAATAAGGACGTGTATAATAAGTTCATGTTAAAAATTCCGTCATAACGCCATTTTTTTATGTGATTAGTTATTTCTATATATTTTAATTAATCTGGTCGACTCTGAGTCAATCTCAATCTAACCACTAACCCTTGAAACACTATTGTGAGCGGTTAATCGTCCGGTCCCTTTTTTGATACCTTAGTGATTACATAGACTTTTCAATTAAGGGTAAAGGTACAAAAATACACATGTACTTTACCTCTCGGAAGCGCCCAGCACCATATGCTTTTTTGAATAGTAAAAATACACATGTGGTTACCAAATGGATGCAAAAGTCACACATCTGTTTTTTTTTTTTTTTTATTTAAAGTTGACCGTTAATCCCTTCACTGAACTCACAATCTCAACGCCACCATGAAATCCAACCTTCGACCACCACCTACCACCGGTGCCTCACAGCTCTCAAAGGCCACACTTCTTCTTCTTCTTCTTCTTACACATCCTGTCTTGCTCTCTCTGGGAAACTCCTCTACGCAGGTTCATCTGACAGAGAAATCAAATCATGGAATCGCTCTGTTTCATTCTCTGATGACTCATCAGACCCTGAAATTTGCATCACCAACATAGCACTTTCAGTAAAAGGTGCAGTGAAAGATCATCATTCATCAGCAACAACAAAACAGACCAACAAGAGTACACACATGTGGCCACACTTCCAACATTGGGTGATCGAGCTTCCAAGATTCTGATCCCTAAGAACCATGTCCAGAGCAGAAGGCACAAGAAATGCACATGGGTTCATCATGTGGACACAGTCTCTGCTCTAGCACTGTCCAAAGACGAGACCTTGCTCTACTCTATTTCATGGGACAGGACAGTGAAAATATGGAGAACCAGAGATTTCAGCTATTTAGAATCAGTAACCGACGCACACGATGACGCCAGACCTTGCTCTACTTTGTCTCAAGTGTTTAAATGCAGAAAGAAGCTCTCTTGTTTTCTTGCTCTGCGTTTTTGAAGCTCCACCACTGACAATGGTGGTCACCGACGACGAGATATGACGGTGAGGTGGAAGAGACCCATGATGATGGAGTCAAGCTCTCCTCATCCGAATTTCCATGGCATCGCGTGGATGATGGAAGAGACCCTAGAAATTCTCGGTGCTCTCTTACACAGTTTTTTTTTTCAGATGCTAAAATAATAAAATATATGCCAAGTCAGCATCTCTGTTAGTTCTGTTAGTGTCTTTTAACGGTCAACTTTTTTTTTTTTTTTTTTTTTTTTTTTTTTTTTTTTTTTTTAATAGAGGTGTGACTTTTACATCCATTTAGTAACTACACGTATATTTTTGCTCTCAAAAAAAGTATTTGGTGTTAAGGCATTTCCTAGGATAAAGTACATGTGTATTTTTACACATTTACCTTGCAATTAAATAAAAATTGCACAGCTTGAAAGCTATGAGAAAATGTAAAATTGGTCAAAGCCCGAGAGCCTGCTTGTTTAACTCGACTGCATGTCCAATGAGGGGGAAGTTGAATATTCGGCCTCTTCCATATGAAGACCAAAAGCTGTGAATATTTAAGCCCAGAATCACTTAAACTCTCCACAATTTAAATTGGAGCCTATATATTTGTTTAGATTTTCTTTGTCTGAATATATTTATTTAAATTTAACTACACTGGGTTTCAGGGTTTGTGCATTCATATGAAATTTAATACGAGTTCAATTATTTATAAATTATATAGGGTGCAATTTCTATATATATATATATATATATATATATATAATGCTTTGTGTATTTTTCTAGGGAGAAAACTTTTTTATGGGATCAATATGACTCAAAAGATAGAAAGATCTATGTTTCTTCACTTTCAGGTGGGTCATGATAAAAAAAAATCGGTTTTCTGGCATACCTAAACCCCCTTCTTCATTTGTACAGTCTTATACTCTTTCTGGTCCTTATTATAAGGCACCAACCAATAATTCTTACAAACGAATAAAAACAGTTAAAATCAATAAAATTGTCATACAATTTAAGTAACTTCCAATATTACCCCTTATTAATTGCACTAGACTCTAATATTATATACTCCCTCCAGTCCTAATTATAAGAACACTTTTGTAGTATAATTTGCATAGCAAAAGTGTTTTTATAATTAGGACAGGAGGTAGTATTAATTATTACTCTCACCTACTACCTTTATTAATTATAAGCATACATGGAAAAACATAATTAATCGCATTGGAAAAAAGTAAATGTTTTATAAAAAAGACCAAATATAATTATCTGTTGGTGCCTTATAATAAGGATTAGAGGGAATATGTTGGCTGTCTACTACTTTTATATCCTTCAACCATGTGTCTCCTCATCGAGGTTGGGTGTAGCGGAAGCTGTTAGTCACTCATGAAATGATAAACTAATGTTTGAATTCACGCCCACGAAATGCTAAACTAATGTTTGAATTCTGGAGAAGTGCTCACATAACACTTATTACACTTCCTTAGATAGAATAGACATCAACAGAAAGATTTTGTGTTTCAAAAAGACAAAAAAAGCTGGTTTATCAAGAAAGAGAGAAGGGAGACGCTTGAGATCCCTTTCTAAATTTTTGTGTAAATATATAATTTTCACCTCTTCCAATAAATACATGTTTTAGAATTCAAACTTGTGTTTAGGGTATGGTTACTTACCTCCTCAACCAATAACTTTTTAGTATCAACTGAATTTTATAAAAAAAAAAAAACTATTGAAATACTCCCCCTAATTCATAATCTAAGAAGTCTTCTAAAAGGATATTTTGATTCACAATATAAGAGGTTAATAACATAAATAATGGTTGCCTCTCACTTTTCCCTTGCGAGAGAGAGAGAGAGAGAGAGAGAGAGGTGACAAATATCATATGCATCTCTAAAAATCATATTCTTTAATAAGGGTTAAAGTGGTAAATTTAATTAGTTTATGACATATTAAATAACTTAACTAACATTCCCTATCTCATGTTTATTAGTTTTTCTCATGTTGCTTAGTTGACAATGTGTTATATTTTAAAACCCAGAGTATCAATCACATTAATATAGTCTATCTTTTATCAAAAAATAAATTTTTGGTCAAAAAAATGTTATCGATGAGAAAAATGGCAGGAAAAAATTGATTCCCATTTCTGGCCCCATTGAATATTAGGATTCACGATGATTGACATGGGCAATACAGTAAAAGACAAACAAATGCGCCTGGGCAATCCAAAGGGAGAAAGCAGAAGAGGAACGCAGAGACTTTTACAAGATGACTACGATCAAAACCTTCTAATCCTGTTTTAGGCTGTCGTCTTCTAGCTCACACCCTTTTCATCTCTGAAATTGAGTGTACCCGATTCTCGTTCTTGGTATTCCCTTCTCTTTGATTCCCACTTCTCTAATCTTTTACTAATTTGGGTTTTTGCTTCAAGTGCCTGTGTAGTAGGCTCATCTATAGTAATCCCAATCCGTTGAGGAATTTATCTCTGCGCTCCAATCCCGAGTTTCAGAAGGCTGCGCTTTTGGAGATGGCAGATAAGCGGGCTAACACGGCGCTTCTTGTCGTTGACATGCAGGCATGCTCTTATCTCACCTCATCCAGTCCTTACCTCTTGTTGTTTATTTGAAGAACTTTTTTTTTTGCTCAAGGTTTATTTGAAGAACTTTGAGACCAAATAAGGATCAAATTTAAAATGTAAGTGAGTGTGAGACTGAAGAGAAATAGTAATTGAATCTTGGAGGAAGTAAGGTTTCTCTGGGCTTTGTTATTGCAGAGAGACTTTTTAGAAGGGCCCATGCTTGTAAAAGGAGGCAAAGCGATAGTCCCCAATGTCGTTAAGGCTGTCGAAGTTGCCAGGCAGAATGATATACTCATAGTTTGGGTAAGCACAGTTCATGCCCATCTTTCATCCTTGCCATTTAGTTTTGTCTCAATGAAGCTGTGTTGTTTATGGCTGTGATTACGAAGATACAAATTTACAATATGTTAACCTGAGAGATTTGATCATTCAATCAGAATATTCTATGGGGAAGGAGGAATACTTGTTCACCTATAGATGGACAATTTTTCATGAAACAAGCCTTGATATGAATCAGGAGTAATTATTTAGTTAGTCGAAGCCTGAATGCTGAGTAAAGTTTCCAGGAAAGGTATAGTTGGAACTTGGAATAGTAATGAAATGAAAAGCTAAAGTTGTGAAATGAGTTGTGATTTGTGTATTTGCTTAGCTGAGGTTTGTTTGCATCTCTCTTGAAGAGACTGCATAACCTCTTATTGCCGAAAATAGAGTCCGTATAAGTGAAGAAAATTGAAGAGACATTCATCAATTTTTATATTTGAAGCTCTGAAGGCACTACTTGTTTTGAGGTGCTTCCACAAAATGTTTTCAGGTTGTCCGTGAACACGATCCCTTAGGAAGAGACGTTGAACTCTTCCGAAGGCATTTATATGGAGCAGGGGTAGTCGGACCAACCACTAAGGGAAGTGAAGGTGCAGAATTAGCTGACGGCTTGGTAATTAGAGAAGGGGATTATAAGTTGGTGAAGACAAGATTTAGTGCATTTTTTGCTACACATCTTCATTCATTCCTTCAAGGAGCAGGAATCAATAGTCTAGTGGTCACTGGTGAAAGATCCAACCCAACAAACCGAATTTATTTATACTTTTATGCCCGCATATCTTGACTTCTCAAATCACTGTTTTTAGGTGTTCAAACTCCAAATTGCATCAGGCAGACTGTTTTTGATGCTGTAGCATTAGATTATCAACCTGTAACTGTTCTTGTTGATGCCACTGCTGCAGCCACACCTGATATCCATCATGGTACGTCCTTTTTCACTTTCTTGATAGCCTTGCAGTTGGCTGTAAATTCAATTTGGACAACGATCAAAGATAGTTGAAATTGAAACCCATTTCTATACTATTTATTTATGACAAATTGAAAATAACGTTGCCAGAACAATGTCCTGTTAAGCTCTACTATGGGTTTTATTGATTCTATCCAAGAATGATGAAATTGTGTGTCTTGTGATATTCATCTAAACTTCATGGCTTAGGATAGGGCGTTTATTACTGTTGTAGTGAGCATGGGTATATCCATATTTGTTCAACTATCATGGGTGGGGGATCTATATATGTGTATATATATATATATATATATGATCAGTGAGTTGTTTGCTATTGCAAGGGTTGGTCGATTTGTGGTCAATATAGTTTGAATTGTAGGGTAAGCTATCCGATTTTGCATATGCATAATTCAGTCAATAGCTTATACATCTAATATCCAGTTGTATGCCTGTTAGAAAGAACATGATTGCATTCTGTGATGCTACCCTTCTCCTTGTGAATTTCCTGAATCTTTCTATAGTTTGTGTTCTAGACGCCCTCTAGTCATTTTATTTCATTTCCCCCTAAAACTCTAACTCTCTCTCTCTGTGAAGATCAAAGTGTACATGACTAGATCTTGGTAATGGGCATTGGCCAATGTTTGTTTGTTTTCAGCCAACCTATTTGATATGAGAAATATTGGAGTTGCAACCCCAACACTACAAGAATGGAGCAATATGTTTGAAGCTTGATCTGCATAGACCTTGCAACTGTTTGCACCCTGTGGGCTTTTGATGTCTTCAGTATGATAAACTCTAAAGTGAAATGAAACTCATGTATTCCTCAATAATAAACTGAGGAGAGAGAAAGAAATAAGAGTTCGAGTCTCAACTCGAGTCTCACTCTGATCTGATATCTCTCTCTTTCTCACTTCATTCCTTTATAAGAAGATCCCAACATTGCCGACTTGTTTGGATTAACAAGCCAATTGAAGTTTAGGAAGAAAATGCAATGTGATTTATACTTAAATAAGCTTTAATAAAAATAAGTAAATCAGTTTGACAGAAACTTGGATGATAACCAAAAGTTTTAAAAAAAGAAAACACTTCAACTTTAACATGATTGTTGGACAAAAAGTCAATTTGCGTAAATACTAAACCAAATATGAAATTGTGTGTTTGTTTGGAATATCGATCGGAGTAATGCAGGCTTTTAATTATGATTTACGATATACGATATAAGTATGTGAGATGAGTTTTATCTCAATTTATATGAATAAGCACTTTTAGAATCCCAAACAAGTACGTATCTAATCAACTTTAGCGCTATCCCAAACATACTTGGTATTCCTAAACAAA
Source organism: Acacia acuminata (assembly GCA_019022655.1). NCBI lineage: Eukaryota > Viridiplantae > Streptophyta > Magnoliopsida > Fabales > Fabaceae > Acacia > Acacia acuminata. Next base: position 1,137,617 of record JAFJYI010000045.1, read on the forward strand.
AATCTTGTTTGAATGCTTCTCCAATAATGGCCTGGTCATTATCAACATTATGCAGTAAAGCATTAGAATGCTGGCAATGGAGAGAGACAAGATGGAGTGTGTTTCTAGTCACTCCATTTTTAATGTCTACTTCCTTTTTGGTTACTGAAAAGACCCAAGTCGTGATTGTGATTATCACTACACATAGATGAGACAAGAGTAGGGTGGAAGAATCGAATTTAATCACGTCATCGATAGGTGCTTTGTTTGGGGCAACAAGTAGATTAAAATGTCACTTTTTGGAAAATTATCTAACTTTTGAGTTTTTCCATTTGATTTCATGCCAATCTTCTTGGAACAGTTTTTTTAATTTTTATTTCTTCAATTTCGTTATAAAATTAGTCTTTCTAGAAATCATACGCAAGTTTATGATCGCTCTCTTAACAATATCATTAATGAGATAACAAACATGATCATGCAAGGAGATATTGATATTTAATTTTATTTCAAAAATTAGAGAAATACTTACATATTCTAGGAGTGTCATGTCATCTGAACTCTATCTAATAAAAATACAATAACTCATATTATTATAATCTTAATTGGCTAATGACTCATCTCAAACAATTTACATTTTAGTTAATTTTTAAGAAAATTATAGGCTAATCATTTTTTTTTTTTTATCAAATTAAGATGTTTATTTTTCTTACAAACAAAATAAAATGTGAATTGTTTTATATGCGTTATCAATCAACTAAGATTAAAATAATATAAGCTATTGTATTTTTAATAGAATTTAGATGACGCGATACTCCTATAATATATAAGTATTTCTCAAAAAATTATATGAAAGGAGATAAAAGCAACAAGAGAAAGCTAGACGATAATCTAACCAAAGTGGTCCAACATTTTAGTTTAACCAAACTAAATCATCGTCCTTGCTAGAAAACTTGCTGTTAGGCACGATCGACCAATATACAGATTAAATAAAAATTAAGAGTAGCACATTTTCTAAAAGTATAAAAATACAAAAGATAATCAATATCAATAATAATAATAAAGCATGATACAGTACAATAAATTGATATTTTTTTCCTGCTAACTGCAACCATATTCTCCTCTTAGGGTCCTGTTTGGCAGGAGAGAAGGGTTGGGGATGGAAAATTTTTTGAGTTGGATTTAAAAAATCGGAGAAATAAGGTTATAATATTTTAATAAAGATAAAATGAAAAATAAAAAGATAAAAAAATTAATTAAAAACCTTCAACCCACTTCTCTATTTTTTTAAAAAAATCCAATACATAAAATTTTCCTCTCTTCTCCCCTCCCCTCCAAATCCCTCTACCAAATAGCCCCTTGGATCAGTATGGTAGGCAATTGTATTAAATCTGCTGGCTTTCATATTACATCAATGTCTCGTCTCTCATTTATATTCAATATCCTTGTATTTTAAAATTACTCTCTCCAGTGTTTAACATATCACATAAGAGTTATGTTTGTCAATATTTTCTTAATTTATTCCTTATATGTTCTCTCAACAATAATCAAAGAGGAGGAGAATTAAAGATGATGACTATGATGTTTTATAAAATACATACTCTTTTTGTCCTTAACATAAGATATATTTGAAGAATTGGTTTTAATGCTAAATATAAGACATAATTTTAATATTTGTCAATGTTTTTCTAATTTACCACTAATGATGTTCTCTCAACCATAATCAAGGAGGAGGAGGAGGAGGAATGAGATAATTAAAAAAAGATAACTAAGGTGTTTTAGTAAATATATATCATATCAACTAACTTAACCAACTTTCTTGATCTAATCAAATAAGGTAAACATATCTTATATTAAGGACCGGAAGTAGTATCATAGTAACTAGTTTAACAACTTTCTTAATTTAATCAAATTAAGTAAATATATTTTACATTAAGGACATAGTAGTCTCATTTCAAGATACTTCCTATGGAAAGTATGGTACATTGAAAACGCAGGCCTAGTTTGATTATGTTTTCAGAATAGCTTGGTAAAATTGTTTTTTTAAAACAAAAACTACATTTGTACGATTATTCTAAAAAATTACAATTGTAAACAAAAAATTACAAGTGTGTGTTTTTTTTCTTCGTAGGACATTATTTGTTGAAAGAGATGGTGATGTTTATCTCCAGACTAGTGTGGATCCATGGCCCTTACTACTTGATTGAGTCAAACCAAATCCCTCAGCATTAGAAGAAATTGGAGCTCTCCTTGCTGACAGTTACAAACAAGGACTAAGAAACCGTGATATACTTAGACCAAGTCTATACCACACTATGTGTCTACCTATTGTGCCACTTTCTCAGACATAGCTGGACCTTAGCCAGACTCTCAAGGCAAGTTTCTTCAAGATTCACAAGACCTGTATGATTTCACTCAGTTGTCCTTGTCTCCACTAGGATCCTTGACTCAGCCAAGTTCTTCCACATACCCAACATATTGTACTCAACCTTCAGCCCAGGCCCAAGATGACTTTGCAAGATCAGACCCATACGATGATAATTTTGATCCACTCAATTATCTTCAAGATTTCTATGATGATGACAGTGACAACAACAATCTCTCTATTAGTCATGAACCCATCTGTAAGGGTTGGTCACCAAAATAAGTGTCGGTAGATTGTCCTTATTTCTAGATGTTTCAAATTATTGTACTAGTGTGTTATGTGTCCTTTACTTTATTCACGCGTGATGTATTGCTTTACTTTAGATGATGTGTCTATCATAAGTGTCTGTACTCTTTAATTTTGATCCACAAGTCCATTATAGTGTGTTCTATCCTCCAGCTCAGAATAGTTGTCGTTTTGTATCTCTACACCTCTATATAAGCAAAGTTTCTCTTTAGTTGTAATTTCGGGTAATCAGAAATAAAATCCCAGAGTTTTCTTCTAATATGGCTTCTTTCTAGTTTCCTTCTAATGCTTCTAAAAACCTAAGTTCTTAGTACGTTATATCATCTGCCTCTTAGATTCCAAGTATACTCTGCATTTGTCTTTTTAAGAGGAACCTGTTCATTAGAACAGAATCAAGAACAGAATCCACTATGAGAGTATTGAAAATTAGTATACTAATCTTGTCAGTATTGTAATCCTTGGTTGGAAAGATGTTTGAGTCCTAAGTGTCCTAGAGTATGAGTCAGAGATGAGAGTTCAAAGACTCGGATTGTCCACTGGATTGAACATCTTTCCTATCAAAGTAATAAGCATCCCCTAGTATGATATTTCTTAGTTTATCGGGTCTCTAACCGTTAGATAGGATAGATCATGATCCAAATAACAATGTCGGTAAATGTTTGAGATCTTCATCTTCTTTGCTTGAGGATGTCCCAATGGTTTTATGTGTTATTAGGATTTTGATACATCCACCCTCTAGCGTGGAGTTTCTTATTTTTAAAACATATTTATATTTTGTCTATTGTACAAGACGCCTAATTGAAAAAATTAACCATCAAACAAGTTTTTTTTTTAAAAAAAATAATAAAATTGTTAAAAAAAAGAAGAAGAAAGAAATCTAACAACGCCTTTGCTTTTTAATTAAAAATAAAATGCAGTTTTTACCAATTACCGTACAAAGCAGAGCTAAAACATAAATTTACAAATGGAAAAAAAAAAAAAACTGTTTACTCATTCTCTAATATATATTTTAGGCAAAACCTTTTATAAAGGAAGTTGAATTACCAAATTTTAATTTGAGTCATTAAACTTAATAGATTATATATCAGATTATGTATTATAATTAGGGATTTAAAATTTAGATCAAATTACTTCTATATCTCTTAATTATTAACAAAACAAAATTGAACACGTTACTCTATTATTTACTGTATCAATTATCACGTCGTGAGTATTATTTACTGTATAGCGTAATATCTAAACTAAATTTTGAATTGTTTGAAGTGGGTGGCAGAAAAAATAAAAGTTGAACTGTTATCATTCTTTCACTTGCTTCAGGGTTTCTTGTAGGGGAATTATATATAAATATGAAAGTAGTATATTAAAAGTATATTAAATTTTTAGATACAATTATTATTTATTATTTTTTAAAAGAAAATTATTATCTGCACATTTTCTTGATTATACCATCTCCTTCTAGCAAGATGTAGATGAAAATTACGATAACCCATATATCATCATACCTTTAATTTCCAATTATTTTTTGAAAATTAGGATAATCTGCATTTGTACCCATAACCCATATGAGTATTCATAACGTTTGGGTGTCCTGGGCTGTAATTAATAAGTCCTCTGTCGAACTGAAATATATCGTATGAGTCACGCACCCAAATATAACTATAATATTCTTCATAGCATAGAGAACATAATAGGATTATGTTTTCAATTTGGCTAGTTTAGGGCCAGTTTGGTACGAGGAAGATTTAAAGAGGGAAAGGAATGGAAGGGAAGATTGTGAGGGAAATTAAAAAGTTGAGCTGTTTGGTAGATATGAGAAGGTAAATTAAGTTGAGGGAAAATGAATGGTTTGATATGAAGAATTGAGTGTTAGTTAAGTGGGAATATGAGGTGAAATACCAAAAATACCCCTAAATTAAAATAAAAAAACAAATTCACCCCGTGCGTCTCCTTCGGCGTCGTGACCCACCGCGTCGCCGCCACTCCCTCCACCTTGAACGCCACTCCTGCCACCGTCGACGCCGCACCTGCCGTCAGCTTCGAGTGTTGTATGTGACGCAATTTAATTAAAAAAAACCAGACCCGACATGGAGAATTATTGTGAATTCTCTTTGAATTCTCGAGAATTCATTCATCGAATTCTTAATGAGAATTCTTTGAATGAATGAATTCTCGAGAATTCATTCATTCAAAGAATTCTCATTGAGAATTCAGATGAATGAATTCTTGAGAATTCTCGCGTGAAGATTGCACGAGAATTAATGCCAATCTCTTCTTCTTCTTCTTCTTCTTCTTCCGTTTCCTTCTCTTCTTCCTTCTTCCTTCACTTCCTTTTATCTTTGTGCACCGATGGAAACTTTCAAACTGTGTTGACCTTGTGTTGCGTCTCCAACCGCCCTCTCGTTTATTAACATCATTTCACTCACCTTAACCCACAAACATGCATATTATGTTACCAACATTCGGTACCCCAATATTTCGCTATCCCTCCTTCTTGATCCCTGACGTCCCGACGACGAAGCAAATAAAAAAAAAAAGCTTGATTTCTTTTTCATCCTTGCAACGTCGGGGTCGAGATTTCTAGAGGGAGGAGGCGGCGGCGTCGGCGTCGACAACAATTGCAAGGAAGACATATGATTGAAGGAGGAGAAAATGGTCATTTGGAATTTCTTCCCTAGGGAAGATCAACTTTCCCACCGAAAATGGAGGGAAGTGATTTTCCCATGAATGAAGGAAGATCGAAGGTTCCCGGAAGGCAGTTTCCTAGAAGGTAGGGCTACCAAACGTGTTCGGTGATCGAAGATCTGCAATCTTCCCTTTCCTTCGGCCGATCTTCCGCGTACCAAACGGGCAGTTTAATGTCGAAAGGATATGGAGATAATTTGTAATAAATTTTAAATCCCTAATTATGACGTATAACTTAATATATAATTGAGTAAAATATTCGACTACCTTTATATTTTACCTTAATTACACGAGACCTCCCCTCTATTTTGAAAACCCATAGAAACCTCCCTTAAAATTCGAGTAAAATACTCTGACCATCCTCATGTTTTGTCTTAATTACACAGATCTCCCTTCTATTTTGAAAACTCATAAAAACCTTCCTTAAAATTAAAATGTATGTTACACAAACCTCCCTTATATTTTAAGATTCTATTTCCATTCACCCAAACCTTTAGTTAACTGTTAAGTTTGACTTTTGAACTTTTTTTTTTCACCAAAATGTCCCTCTTCAATATTAGAATTATTTAAGTATATAAAACCAAATTTATACAACCAAAAATGTATTCTAATAGATTTTCTAACTTTTTAATTTGTTAAAAAATTTATTAGTTTTGACATTATAAATTAATTTTGACTTAAAAATATAAATTAAACACATATATTTTTATCAAACATAATAAACTATATAAGTTTGAGATTTCATGTGTCATTTAAATTTATAATTTAATAATTTTTTCACAAATATTTATAAACACATTTGATCAAGCACATGTTTATTTAAAAACTTATTTGAATATTCAACATTCTGTGATATTTGCATGATCTAATGCTAAATAAATTAAAGAGATAACTATTTGTAAAGATAAAAAACTCTTAAATTATTTAAAACAATATTAGTCAAAATATAAAAGTAAAACTAGGGATTAAGTATTAAGGGTAAAATTATATATAAATTTTATTTTTATATAAACTTTAAGTAAAAAATATATATTTTTGGAATATTTTTAGAATATTCTTAACGTAGTTAATTATTTGGACTTAAGTATATGTTTTCAAAATAGAGGGGAGGTTTGTGTAATTAAAGCAAAACAAGAAGAATGGTCGAGTATTTTACTCATATAAATGAGGTTTGTGTAACATACATTTTAATTTTAAGGGAGGTTTACATGAGTTTTTAAAATAGAGAGAAGGTTTGTATAATTAAGGCAAAAACGGGAGGATGGTGTAGTATTTTACTCTATATAATTTTTTAAATTCAACAACCCAAATTACAATTTTACTAATTCAACCGTTTTTATATAAAAAATTTTCTTATATTTTGCTCATTTTCTCTCCTATACTCTTTTAATAAATAGAGATATATTTAGAAGAAAAAGATAACATTTAATATGTTTATTATTTTTACTTAATTTTAACTGTCAATTTATTTTTCGTAATAAAAATAATTGTCGCTTTTAAAAGGAAAGTAGAAATAATAAGTAATGTAAGGGGGAACATGAATGATTATGGAGCTGGCAATATGCCCCATGAATATGACAAATAAATAAATAAAATAAAATGAACGCGAGTGCCTCGTGGTATTGAGTAAGATGGATTTGGCCCACAATGAGGAGGGACCACACTACGTTGCTCGCATCCTTTGTTGACTTTACAAGGGAAAGTTCGAATGTGTGATTATCTCGGCAATGAAGAGGGAAAACATTATTTATAAAAATTGAGGCTTTCATTTAATTTCAATGTTAAAATAATACTCCATCATATCCTTTTTATAAGATATAATTATTAAAATAACGTGATTTAAAATGTTAGCTAAAAATACTAAATGTGTAGCTTTTAAACATTTCTTTTTACATATATTAAATAATAGTAAAAGTGAAATTTTCTTTTTTAAAATTTCAGACAAAGTTAATTTATTCTTTATATTAAGGACCACCCTTATAAGAGATAATATTTTTTTATAAAAAGGATCGGAGTGAGTATGACTTATAATATTGTCCCTTTGTTCCTTATTACTATAAGAAATGTTTAACTGAATCTCTCGATTCAAAATGGTAGTTAAAAACAATAAGTATGTTAAAATTGTAACTTTTTAGTGTGAATAAAATATCCTTATTTATGAAGAGATAAGGAATAAAAAATTATTATAACAAGGAGGATTGTAGAAGAGAAGAGAATAAGAAATTAAATATGGTAGAAGTAATAGGTCTTTGGAGGCAATGAAAATTTATTATATTGACATAAGGGTAATTAAACAAGAAAAAAAATGGAAAAAAAGTAAAGTAAAATAATAAATAAAACATTCTCTGAATGTTTATTATAATTTAGAATGAAGCATGTGTGACAATTGTCTCTTGTAATATGGAACATAGGAAGTAATTTATACTCCCTCCGGTCCTTTTTATAAGAGTCAAAACATTAAATTGCCTTTGGTTATTTTTACAAGAGCTCAACAAGAATTATCTAAATATTTAATGAGTTTATCCATCTTTCCCCCCATTTATTATTGATATTGTATTAATTAAAATGTTAGTGATATGTATATTACTCTATTTTCTTCTTAACTATTCCTCATAAATAAAGACATATTTTTTTAAAAAAGTTTATTTCATAAATACTTATTTTTTTAAATTAATTTTAATCTCTTTTTTTATAAATAAAAGCAGATGAAGTATTATAAAATTTGTAAATTTTAAATATTGATGATATTATAAGTTGATGGTCTGAAGGATAAGTGTGGTGGATGAGGAAGAGAAAGAGATAAGATCATGAATGTTCTTTGTTTGGGCGTCAATATAAAATAGGCTTGAAGGTGGGGGAGCTGAAAAAACGAGCGTACCATTATTAAAATAAAGGTTAAAGTATATTTTTAGTTTTTTAATTTTATAAAGTATACTTTTAATAACACCATTAATTTTACTAAAAAAATGTAAATTCAAGTGATAATGGTGTAAACTTAAGTGATATAATTAAATGTTATTAAGCTTAAATTTAAAATATGGGTGAATTGAAGAATATATAAAATTTATATAATTAAATATTATTAGTTTTGAGAGAATTCCCAATCAACGTTTTTTAACGGAAGGAACTGAAAATGAGTGTACTATTTAATATTAAGACTATATTTTATAAAGTTAAGGGATTAAAAATATGCCTTATGTAAAACTTAAAGGATTAAAATAAATGAATTGTGTAGATAAAAAATCAGTTAAAAATAATTAAAGACAATAAATATGTAAACAACGATTTTTTTCCCTCGAAACACTCCTATTTATAAAGAAAAAATGAATAAGCGAGAGAGCATGAACATATAGTTAGTTAAAATGTTGATATCATGATTCATTGTTGCCTAATCAAAATAAAGAGTTTTGAACAAATCAATTAGACTTATTAATTTAATTATAACTAGTTTAATCTTGAGTCAACCTAGATTTGAACCACACTAGCCCTTGAATTATTACCTCCAATAATTGATTGATCCATTAAGTTTTCAATACTGATAATATGAGACTAACCAATAATTAATAAGTGAAAAATAAAAAATGTTGCTAAATGTGGGGCGGTGGTTATCAGTTATCACTCCATGCGTCCCTTATCATAAGATTCTAAATTTTTAAATTGATCTTATTCCCTTTGAAATTAAATGAATTTTTACTAATTTTACTTTTATTTAATATACTCTCTTTTATTATTATTTTTTTTCTCAGATATTCTTTGAGTTCATCTTGTTGATTTTTTACTAATTTTTTTTCCCACGCTTTCACTTAACCAACTTGTAAAGAATCTTATTTTTTTCCCACGCTTTTTAACCAACTTATAAATTTTTTTTTCAAAATACATTTTTTATGTATTTATTACTTTTTAACTAATTTTAACAGTTATGTTGAACCAAAAAATTAGGATTTATAATAGGAGAAGGGGGAGTGTGTAAGCTTGTTTTGGATCACTTTTAAGGGTTTTAAAAGTATTTATTTACGTAAATCGAGAGAAAACTTATCTTATATATTCATTTCATATATAAATCACGATTGAAAAAATGATTTTAAAAACTCCAACTGCTATTCCAAAACAAACAATCATGAAAGGTGTGAAAGCATGAGGATGGAGTTTGCTAATTGTGGGCACATTATATGAATCGATAGAAAGAAACCAGATTTGCAATGTGAAATTGAAGCACGCCAAATCGGTAAAGCGCGTCCAAACAAAACAATGATTGCAAGTTGTCAAAAAATAAATAAATAAAACAATGATATGCAAAGATGATTCCATATTAACAAGGAAAAATCCATGTCATGGTCCAAAAAAAAAAAAAAAGTCAAAAAATGTCTAACAAAAAGTTACATGTTTAAAAAGGCTTCGTGGCTTTTTTTGATATTATTTCATAAACGTTAATTGTTAACGTCTAACGATATACTTGTTAGCAGTGATGATTTAGTTGTTAATGTTCTTCGATTTAATTGTTAGGATATTGTTATTAATGCTATTAATTTAGTTGTTAAACGGGTACTAGTTGTTAACGTTTATGAAATAATATCAGAAAAGGACCTTTTTTAATATGTGACTTTTTCTTAAACCGCTTTTGACATTTTTTTGCTACTTTGGGCCCTGGGCCCTGAGATAGATTTTGCCTATTAACAAAGGTCACATGGGACCCACTCCCCACGGACATACCGTCCAACCCGAAACCGGCCCCATTCAAACACAAAATGACCTAAAAAGCAAAAAGATACTTTTCATCTTCTTTTTTCCCCCAACCAAAAAGATATTATCATCATCTCCTCAAATTATTTATATATATTTTTTAAAAAAATGTCCTCAAATCAATAATAGTAGGACCTTGTACTTTTTTTAAAGTCGTAATTAAATTTTTGTTAAAGGAAATCCATGTGCAACACATCAATACTATTTATTTTTCATAAACAGCTTTTTTATAAATAAGTAAAAAGAGATGAGAAGTAAGAAGTGGGAAAACAGATGGAGTAATTAATTAAGGATAAAATGAGAAAAATTGTACTCATCCATCTTAATGTATGACCTAAATAAGGAAGTGATATTAGTTCATAAATGTAAATCTATTTCATATATTTATTAGTGTTTTTCCAAAATAGCCATATTGATATTCTCTTAATAATAACTGAGTAGAATAGAGACTGAGAGAATTAAGAAAGAATGTTATATATTTTTTTTTTTGTTGAAAAAATATACCAAAATATTAGTTAACTCAATTAAGTTCTAGATGTAATCAAATTAGATAATTTGGTCTTATTTTAATAATAGTGGGGGTATTAAATTTTCAAACAAGTACAAAATATAACTTATAAAAAGGACCAAATATACAAGTATTTAAAAAGTTTTAACTTATAAAAAGCACCGGAGTAGTAACATATTAATTTTTATAAACTGTTTTTAGCTGCTAATACTTGAAACCAACAAGGGTTTTTAAGTCCGAGCAGATTTTTTTTTTTAATGATAAGTTTTTAATTTTTAAAAATAAATTGCTGATATTGATTTGGATAGTCATAAATTTTTTTTTGTTAAAAACATAAAGTTACATTTAAAGTTTAAACGTCTGATTTCTAAGTTTTTAGTTATTTATATCCATATATTGTGGCTATTTTTTATCTTTACTACTATCTTTATTCCTTAATATAAAACTAATTTTAGTAAATTAAAAAAATTAGTTAAAATTTTTTCTTTTTAAAGATTCTTTAGGGGGAAAAATCTAAATGGGTTGGATAGAGAAGTTTTGCTAAGGAGGCATCCATCAAGGAAGTATGAAAAAGGTAGCAAATTTGCCCTTCCGTTAAAGATATGCCACCTCATCAATCAATAAGAGTTAAGTATTCTATAAGGAGGTTTTCAAAACGTATCAATTTTGCCATTCTTTTACATATTAAATTTTATAAATCGTCAAGGTCGAAAGTTAGAGAAGGAGATTGAGCTTAATTTGTGATTGAATTGGTCCAAGGAAGCATCACTTATGATCTAAGCAAAACCTACAAACATAAATATTATCACTATTGGGATGAATTTTTGGAACAATTCATTTCTCGTTTTGCGTTTAATTTGCTTAGATCATAAGTGATGCTTCCCGGGTTTTGCGATAGACCTTTATGTTTGGTTTCACAAATTTTAGCCAATTGAGCTCAACATTTCTCATTGACAACTTTACTACTACCTTTATTCTTTAATATAAGAGTTAGATAACTAATTTTAGTAAATTAAAAAAATTAGTTAAAATTTATTTGTAACAAAATGAAAACTCTTTATAATGTACAATCAGTGAGGATTCTTTAAAGGAAAAAAAAAAATTCTAAATTGACAAAGTAGATTGATGTTGACGAAAATATCCATGTTATGTATGTTGTTTATTTAGGACCAAGGTAGCATGATTAATTCTATCATTTCGATGTTATTGCCATCACTTCAATTATTTGTACTTGGTACAGTCGAAGCTCGATCAAGCCTCTTGAGTGAATCCCGGATCGAATCCACAGAAGATGTTGAGGCCAGTCAACAAATCATTTTTCTTCTCCTTTCAATTCTCATTTGTCCAGATCCAAATCTTTTTTTCTTGATGTGGAGGAAAAGACAACAAGCACATGCTTGGGACTTTTTAGTAATTACACCCTCTCTACTCTGCAAGCTCACCATAATTCACCCTTATATATTAAAGCACTACTGGTATCAGTTTTCAGTCTCACTTGTGGGCAACCTCATTCATTTAGCACAATCTGTCAAGCTCAAATGGTCCATCAGCAATAAAAACACCTTACAGTAACAAAAAAGTTAAAAGTTCTCTGCTTTATCTGTGTTTTTCCTCCACAATGGAGATGCAAGAAATGGGTGGTGCTTCATCTTCTTCAGCTGAAGCCGAAATGGTTCGTAGTCCTCAGATTTCTGAAACCCAGAGAAACAAGGGTGGCTTCATCACCATGCCCTTCATTATAGGTAAATCATTATTTGCTTCAACCCCGTTATCTGAAAAACCATTATTTTTCTTTTCTGTGGCATAATCTTAGTTAATAATAATGTTGCAGCAAATGAGGCACTGGCCAGGGTGGCTAGCATTGGGATTTCGCCTAACATGACTTTCTATCTGATGGGGGATTATAGGCTTCGTGTTGCCACAGCCACAAGGATACTCTTATTATCCTCTGCTGCTGGAAATTTCATTCCTGTGGTCGCTGCTATTATCGGTGATTCTTATCTTGGTCGATTCCTCACTGTTGGCTTAGGTTCTCTCTTCGCGTTCCTGGTATTCTTCCTTTTTCCTCCTCCGTTTTTTTTTTTTTTTTTTTTTTTTTTTTTTTTTTGAGAGGGGGAAAAAAAGTGAAGTTCTGTTTACAAGGGTTGCTTTCCATTTCTCTGTTTAGTTAATCTGTTGACCAGAGCTTCAACGGGTCAAATTTTCTACTAACAATCTGTAAGATTCCACTCTCAGGTCCTGCTTACAGATGATGAATATATATGTTCCCAAATAGGAGAGACTCAGAGTATTAGAATAAAATCATAAAGAATATGCTTATATTGGGATGTTTGATGATTATTATGGGTAAGTTTCTTCATAGGAATTCTAAAGAAAGGGGGCCTTACTTTCTAGTTTTTAGAATAGATCCTCGTCTCTTCCAGGCAGAGATAGAAAGTTTTTTTCCCCATTCCAGTGAAACATGCAGGAGGTGACCTATAAATAAGACTTTGTGCTTGAAAACGTGTTGAGCTTGTCGGGCGGCCCTTTTCGGCCTGAATTTACAAGGACAAGGCTTAAGATTTTTGCTTTAAAAGTGAAAACGGGGTTAAAAGGGTCAATCCGATAGGGCCAAAGGCTTGCATGGCTCTGTGGGGCCAAGGGCCGGCTCCGGTATGTTTTTTTTTTTTTAAAAAAAAAATTATTTATATGATAATAACATTATTGATTTATTATTTTTTATACTTTATTAATGATGTTGCAAATTTTTAGTTGTTATCATTTTTTTTTAGAATTAAATTTTATAAGAACATCTTGTATTAAAAATCCTAAAAATTTAAAACTTATCAAAGATATTTCTTATTTCATATGTATTCTTATTAATTTTGTATTTTTGACTTATTTTGTAGTTATTTTTTGTTCATATCTTGTGTTGTTTATTTTGTTAACTACTTACACTTTTCAAGATATATTTATAAGAAGTATTTTTAATTTTGTTAAGTCTTTTAATTAATTATTTGTAATTGTAGTATATAGACAATAGTTTACATTTGATTATGACTTAATCACTGTGTTTGTTTGTTATATGATGCATATCTTTTACACTTAATTTTGATAACATTTATGTGCTAAATTAAGACTTTCATTGTTCTAATTTTATTTCTTTAAAAAAAGCTGAAAAAATAGTAAAAGATTGTTAAAATAGCTTTGGCCATGACCTCTTAAAATGACTGTTTTTCTTTAGTTGGGTTTAAGATGGCCTTTTTTACCAGCTCTAATAAGACCAGAGAAATACATATAGACAAAGCTGGAGATTTTACATGTGGTTTAAGGGAAATAATATCTAAGTCACAACATGTCCAATTCAATAGAGAATAAGGCCAACAACAAGAAGAACAAAATTTTGGGCTTGATGTCACTAAAGTTGAATAATTCATCTAACTGAAAGTAATGTTGTTTTGTTCAACAATGACACAGGGAATAGCACTCTTGTGGTTAACAGCCATGATACCACAGGCAAGACCTCCGCCTTGCAACCAAGCAATAGAGAAGTGTAGCTCAGCAACAGGAGGGCAAATGGCTCTCTTGCTCTCTTGCTTTGCACTAACCAACATTGGAAATGGCGGTCTTGGTTGTTCATTACCGTTTGGTGCGGACCAAGTGAACAGAAAAGATAACCCTAATAACCAGAGAGTGTTGGAAATGTTCTTCAGCTGGTATTATGCTTCTTCTGCTGTTTCTGTCTTAATTGCCTTCACTGCAATAGTTTATGTGCAAGACCATTTTGGATGGAAACTGGGTTTTGGGATTCCTGCTGCACTAATGTTCTTATCAACCTTCTTGTTCTTCCTTGCTTCTCCACTTTATGTAAAGCATAAACCCACTGCTAGCTTGGTCACCGGCTTTGCACGTGTCATTGCCGCTTGGTATAAGAACAGAAAACTTGACCTTCCACCTAAGGGCTCACCTGGAAGGTATCACATTAAGGAAGGCTCAGATGTCCTTGCTCCATCTGATAAATTAAGGTGATTTCAAAATTCTCATTATTAGTCTTTAGAGAATTGAATGGATACTAGATTGGTGTTAAAATCTATTTTGATAGAACGTACCTTAAGACTACATACCATTTATGCATTCTCCGTGGAATTTTATGCTAATATATTTTAAGGTTAAACCACAAGTCCTTATACTTTTAAGGAGTTTTGGTTTTAGTCCCTATACTTTGTTTTCATTGTTTTTCGTCCCTATGCTTTATCCTATCCAAAATGATGTTGGTCCCTGTAGTTTCATAAGGACTTGGATGTAAGCTTAATAGTGTTATCTTTGCTAATGTGGTGTTAACAACATTAAGTAAGCTCCCGTGGACTGCTAAATAGGATTGATGCCTTACGTGTAGGGATCAAAAGTTGTTAAAAGTATAAGGACCTGGAGTGGGCTTAACCCTATTTTTTAATACCATTCTTGATCTTCTGTACATTTGGTTGGATCGATACAAGGTGACAACAGCTTTATTTGTACATAGGTTTCTGAATAAGGCTTGCTTGATTAAAGATCCAGAAAAAGATATAGCCCCGGATGGTTCAGCCACAAATCCATGGAGTCTCTGCACAACAGAGGAAGTAGAACAACTGAAAGCAATCATCAAAGTCATTCCACTGTGGTCTACTGGCATAATGATGTCTGTTAATGCCCAAGGCTCATTTCCATTGCTCCAAGCCAAATCCTTTAACAGACATATCACATCAAGCTTTGAAATTCCAGCAGGCTCATTGACTGTAATAGTCATAGCATTTATATTTGTGTGGATAGGGATATATGACCGTATCCTGCTTCCCCTAGCATCGAAGATCAGAGGCAAACAAGTTAGGATTAGTGCAAAAAACAGAATGGGACTTGGGTTGTTCTTCTTCTTTCTCACAATGATTGTCTCAGCAATTGTGGAGTCTAAAAGGCGAAGAAAAGCCATTGAAGAGGGACATATTGACGATCCTAATGCTGGTGTTGACATGTCCGTTGCCTGGCTTTTTCCTGCACTTGTACTTGGAGCCATAGCAGAAGCATTTAATGTGATAGGCCAACAAGAGTTCTATTACTCGGAGTTTCCGGCGACCATGTCGAGCATTGCCACGTCGCTGGTCGGGCTGGGAATGGCAGGTGGCAGCTTGGTGACCACCGCCGTGTTCAGCCTTGTGGATGACATAACTTCAAGAGGAGGAAAAGAGAGCTGGGTGTCGGATAATATAAACAGAGGTCGTTATGACAAGTATTATTGGCTTCTTGTCATAATTCAAGGTGTTAATCTGCTCTATTACCTGCTTTGTAATTGGCTTTATGGTCCAACTTCTGATGAATTACCCAAAGAAAATCAAGAACTTGCTTCAATAACGGAGGAAAGTAGTCGTGGGGTTAAGGATGAAAAGGAGAATTAGAAGTTGGGAGAGTTTGTTCGTTCACAAACCAGAGATATAGTCATGTTTTTTTACCTTGAGAGATTTGAATAGGCTACAACTATATATATATATATATATATATATATATATTTACATGTATTATAAGTAAAACTTAAATGTTTATGTTCATGGAGATACGAATTATGGGGAATATGTTGCTTCTTAAGACTTATTAATAATAGTTGTAAAAAGTGGTTGTTTGAAGAACCATCTCAAAGGATTTATCGTTTTTATCGGTAATAAAACAATCTAATTAGTTGTTGAAGAAACTCCATGAAAAAATCTCACAGAAGGATAAAAAAAATCCATAAACACCAATACAAAAGATGAAGATAGAGAAACCGTCAATTACGTAACAAACATGACCTATTCACCATTACCAACAACCTAAAATAATCTTTTGAAAATAATCTTTTGAAAGATGAAGCTAATAATATGTGAGACTATAGTTATTAAATTCCAACCCCCAAAACCACGAAATGTAGCCACTAGGTGAGATTTGTTGTTAATGAAACTTCCAACTCGATTTATTGCAGCAAAGAAAATTAAAACTACCATAAGAAAGCAGATTTGCAATGTGAAATGAAAGCGCCAAATCTGTAAAGCACGTCCAAACAAAACAATGGTTGCAAGTTGTAAAAAAAAAATGATATGCAAAGATTATTCTAAATTAACAAAAGGCAAAAGGGTTGGAAACTCTCACCAAATGGAAGGAGATCGATTTTAGAGTTGGTCAAAGTGCTGGAGAAAGCATCTTGACTCTTAGGTGCTTAGGTAAAGGCTAGAGAGTAATAGACGGCTAGGAGGAAGGGAGATTTCGCTCTGTTCTTGGATCGTGGGTAAGTCCAACCCCTTTCCTAAAATTTATGTATAAAAAAAAGGCCGCATGGGACCCACTCCCCATAGGCATGCCGTCCAACCCAAAACCGGCCCATTCAAACACAAAATGACCTAACAAGTAGGGGTGAGCAAATCAAAACCGAAAACCGAACTGAATAATTTGGTGTTCGGTTTTTTCGGTTTTTCGGTTCGGTTCAGTTTTTGAAACTAGCTTAATTCGGTGTTCGGGTTTTGCAATTTTATTTCGGTTAAAACCAAAATTTTTCATTGCATTGGAGGCAACTGTTGACATATAGTAGATGCTTTTTATTTTGTTAATATTTATTAGATTATTTCTTTTCTTTTTATTTGATTTATTCTTGTTTTAATTTGCAGGTTGCTCTCAATATCTTTCTTCTTATCGATATATACCAGGTGCTCCATGTAAAGTATACTATAGCCAGGTGACACTCAATAATCAATATTGTAAATTGATTCAGCAAAAAAAAAAAAAAAAATAGATTGGCAATTTTACAAAATTAACCCAAATAAGAAGCCCATAATAAATCCCAACTTAAGCCCAAAATCCGAACCGAAATATTTTGATTTTTTCGGTTGTTCGGTTTTAGTTTCGGTTTTGAAAATATAGGTAATTCGGTTTTAACCGAAAAACCGAACGGAAAACCGAATGCTCACCCCTACTAACAAGTATTATCATCTTTTTTCCCCCAACTAAAAATATATTATTATCATCTCCTCAAATCAATAATAGTACGACCTACCCCTTGGTTCAAATGGCAAACAGATGGATACTCTCATTAAAAGGAGGAGATTCAATTCTGGAGTTGGTTAAGGCATTGGGGGAGACATCATAACTTTGGGTGCCTAAGTAAACGCCTGAAGGCAATAAACAACTCGCCCTGTTCAACATTGGTATTATTTAGGAGAAAGTTAGTTAGGAGAAAGAGAGATTTTGCTTTACCTTTGGATTATGGGTGAGTCAAACCTCTTTCCTAACACACACACAAACACACACACACAATAGGTCCTCGTACTTTTTTTAAAGTTGTAACAAGACCTTAGACCCGTGCGTTGCACGGAGTGTGTTGTTTTATTCGGTATTTAAATCGAACAACTAAAGTATTAATGTAATAACAATGTTGTTTTATTAGTAAATAGATTAATTGTAGACGTAATAATAAACTCAAATGAAAGTACGAAAAAGCTGAATTCATATAACCATTACATTGAAAGCACAACAATAACAAATTGGAATAAATTTTCGCTTGACGACTATTAATGTGGTAAAATGTTTTGGAAAACCTCTCTCGTATACCACATTAATTGTGTTATCGATACACTTATTAAACTCATCCAAAATCAGTATTTTTAGACCCTTGGAACTCTTTACCCTAGATAAAGCAACATAAAGTTGTCCATGTGAGAAAACCGGTCTTGGTAGGTAAAGACCTACATTTGATATTGATTGTCCTTGACTTTTATTAATTGTCATGGCGAATGAAATGATGATTGGAAATTGTCTTCTAGTCATCTTGAAAGGAAGTTTAGATTCACATGGATTCATGTCCATCCTATGTATCAAAATATCTTGCCCGCGTATTTGTTGCCATTCAACGCTTTCGCCTTAATGACGTTCTTCCCTAGTTTTGTAATTTGAAGCCTCGTACCATTGCACAATCCTGATGTTTGATCAATGTTCCTTATTAACATAACAGGTACGCTGACCTTCAAAACCAATTTATGATGAGGAATCCCAGAACATTTAATTGAATTGAGAAACTCTGTATCATACAGATCATCGATACTATCATTTACACGATCTAAATGATTTATAAAGTCAAGATCAAGTATTCTCGCTTCATCTCCCGACAAGTAAAGAACAAATGTATTCATTCAAGGAGTCAACATGTTCCGTAGTTGGTGTCGTATTGATCTCGTTGTTTAGGTAATCTTCCTCGAATAAACGCTCAACGAAATTTGGGTAAGTAGATTCAACGATACACCTTATTGGATTATCATCATCATGGAGTAACAAATCGAGAGGGTATTTCTATGTTTGCAATACCATCGTGTGGCAAAGCAATAACACCCTCTCCTATAAGCGTAGCCATTCGAGAAAATGCTTTGATTTTCTCTTGCTCAACCGGATCTGTGGAAGGCTTGAGTCTCATATTTTTGGTTAATTGCAATAATCGACATCCATTCCAAAGAGGAGAAGCATTAATAGATGCATCTACAATCTCAGCTCGTCCACTTTTAGGAATAACTCGGTAGAATTTGTCCGAAATCACCTCCCATGACGACACATTTCCCTCCAAATATTCTATTGGTCTTCAATAGGTCCCTTAAAGTTCGGTCAAAAGCCTCAATGCAATGTCTCTTCACCATTGGAGCTTCATCCCAAATGATTAGATTAGTAGCCTTAATCAAGTTGGCAGTTGGTGAATTTTGAGTAATAGAACAAATAGAATCTTCATTGATGTCTATAGGAATTAAAATTTTTGAATGTGCAGTTCTGCCTGATGGTAGTAAAGTAGCTGCAATTTCACTGGATGCTACGTTCAATATGATACTCCCTTTAGATCGTATGGAAGTGTCAATGCGTTCCAAATGAAGGTTTTCCTAGTACCACCAAATTCATGCAAAAAAAAAAAAAAAAAAAAAAAAAAAAGAATCCACCTTCTTGTGAAGAAACAAGTGGAAAGTATTTTATGGAATACTCCCTTTTGCTCGTCAGTCATTAGATTTTGCAACCTAATAGCTTCATCGCTCTTTGTTTCTTTGTTGTAGTTCAACTCTTGAAGTATTAGTTGATTAGACATGTCGATCATGTTTTGTTCGTTTGGCTTGGGCAAGCATGGATAGTCATTGAGACTTTTACCGTTCCGTAGCAAAATTTGTTCAATCTCAAATAGTCCTGCAGCCTTCTTTATTGATACTTGAGAACCGCATTCGGAACATGAAAGAAAACTTATTAATTATTTCATTACCCGCTTGTTTGTTTTTTGTTAAAACAATGAATACTTCGCGCAAAAATAAAGTATTAATAAAGAAACGTACTTGTAAAGAGCTGATTGCCTCGTGTCATATATAACAAATCTTCACATATGATATCTTTAGTCCTTTCCCAAACAATACCAGGTTGTGACAAGGAATGACTTAACAACATACTGGTGAAAAAGCGACGAAGGTAGTTGCTCGATGCCCACAATGATGCTTCTTTAATTGCATCGATATACTCATTGTCACCATCTAACAATCCAAGTTCATAACATGCTTCCCTGAATGTCGGGTAGACAACATTATTAACAGTCCTAATATCTTCATAATTCGTTGGACCTCGAATTTTTGTCAAAAGCAAACGAAGATAATATAACTCCCCTTGAGTGGGTACAATGACCAAGCCTTCCAACGAGAGAAACCACGTTCGCGATGCTTCCAAATTCTTCTTTCCCTAACAAATGTAAAGTAGTTAGGGAATTGAGAATAAGTTAGTGTTCTTGCAAAAGGGTCATCCTTATTCTTTTCAAACCAAGCAAGGAACATTGATTCTTTAACTCTAGGATTGTTGACAAGGGATGACGTTGCACGAGTTTGAGAGTAATAAACCGCTTGTTGTTCATGAAGATGAAACTTAATCTCTCAACAAAGTGGTTGTCTATGGTGGATATCAAAGGCAAAATTCTCCACGATGCCTCACATGAAGACACATACCTATAATTGAGATAGTGAGCAATCTCATCAAATGTTTGTTGAGACCCTGGACTTTCGTTGTTGCTATATATGCCACGATTACATGAGTCATTCCCTTTGCTTATATATTTGAATAGGTATTTAACAGCTCGTGTTTGATTTGTCTTCTCAATGTTCAAATGAGCAGAAAAAAGCTTTAGTAACCTACCATTGTAAGGGACTACGAATCTGTTATCTAGATAAACACCCTTCCTAGACACTGTGCGCCCATCATTTCTCCTTCGATATGTTGGATATTCATTTTCATCCAACGTAGTACTTGTGTTATACCTTTTAGGAAAGTACTTGGAACATTTAGCATCCTTCATGCAAGGTGCATTGTTTGACGATCGACCGCATGGACCATGAACCATATAATCGCCAACTAATTCATATAATTCATGGTCTAAATCTTTGTCGTATCTCTCGGATATTAAGCTATCAACCTCAAATGATGTTTTTATTTTGTCTCGAATCGACAACCATAATATGATGTGCACGTGTGGCGGGCCTCTTTTTTGGAACTCGATAGTGTAAACATATGCAAATACACAAATATCAGTAAATTATACATTTTCGAAATAATTTAATAATAATATTTTGAACTGTAATTAAGTTGTTAATATTTATATGTTTTTTCAAGAGATCCGTAAAACCAATTTGGCAACTCCTCCAAATTATGAATAAATTTTAAATGGATACAAGTAATCCTTTCTAACTATGTTTGTCGACTAAATAATCATTCTTCCACATTGGTTTTTTATAAATCCTTCTTATTAAACATTAATATAGAAATAAATGTAGCATAATGACAACATTAAATAATTTGAAAGAAGCAAAGGTTATGTTATATCTTCTAGTAAAACATACCGCTTTTATCGAACCAAAGATCTTATCGTCCTTCAAAGTTCGCATCAACTTCATAGCTTTATGTGGAATACTCTGCTCAATATTTTTGGCCTGTCACATGGTTTTAAACCATCTTTGTTACAATGACGAGTAATCTTAGGCCACATAGGGTTGCATGTAAATGTTATAAAAATGTCAGGATAACTAGCCCAGGAACAAATGGCCATAGCATCCTGATAATTCTGAATCATGTATCGTGCGCCCCCAGTGAAAGAAGAAGGTAGAATAACACGTCATCCCGTTGATGAAAGATCTGTCTCTCCTCTTGTAACTATGACGTCGAAAGTCCATTATAAAGGTCAACTCTTAATTCCTTTTGATGTTTTTTGATGTAGCTGAGCCTATCACTTTCTACCATGGAATATCCGTCAACAACAAACTGAAGTAATTTTTGGCCTTGCAAAATAAGAGAATGCTCTGAAGTCCTCCTCATAAGACGGAACGCCAAGTACTCCCTAGGTGTTAGTTTTTTTTTTCTTCTTTGTCATTGACAATGATTCAATTGCATGTTCATTTGTTGAGTCGTATCCGTTGTCACCATAAGGAAATAACAAAGGATATTGAAGTGGTAGATATGACATGTGTAGCTCATCAATTCGTTGTAAATGTCCATTTTGACGTTTGACAATGATGTCTCTTTTGGTGTATGACTTGTCAAAATCACCAACAATTAGTGCAGCAAGTTCGAAGTCGTTGGCATATTATATTGTCTAGATAGCTCGCTTGAATTTCTATTTCGATTAGCCTTATGCTAATATCGTGGACAACATTTTCCTTGATAATGTCTCGCAGCTTTTCTCGTATTTTTTCACTATAGAATTGTGCTTATCAAGGCAATCCTTCAACATTTGAACAATTGTAGGGTCTAAAATCTCAAAGCATTAACATGACGGCTGTAAAGTTAACAAATAAAGGTTTATCATGTGGTGTTATAATGTATAAACCATTTGGAAGTATGTAAAAAAATATAACTAAAACAAACCTCACCGATGAAATTTCGTTTGAAACTTCATTGTCAATATCATAAATATACAGCTGGGCGTACACCGGAGGATTTCCTGGAGGGGGTAATAAGATCCCGATAAGATGGTGGTTTTGGCCAGAAAAGACAAAAGAATAAGGGCCTCCTCCTCTAGAGTTTATAGAATGGTCAATTTTACCACCCATCGATGTGAAGCAAAACATATTATTGTATGAGCGGATATTTTTTAATTTTTTTTTTTGGAATATGATGAATGCTTGTTGAAAAATAAGTCTTCAAGTTCTTCAGGGGCTCTCTTTAGTAGAGGCACAATTATCTTCCCATTACAACAACACAATCCAAACCGCTGGGTGTTATTTTTTTTTGACACTTTTAATACTTTTCTCGCTAACCACATTTGTGCACCACATGAATGACATTCGTGGCTAGCATCACCATCATCTAAATAGCCGGATTTGGAATGAACGTTTGAAAATTGTCCGATCTTGTCCAAGAACATATCCATTATCACTTACATCATGGTTGACTTCCAAATTGATCGCACCAAATTGGAAGGAAAATTCATTACTCACAATACATGACAACGTGCATCGATAAAATCAACATTGAAAAAAACTTACATGCATTGTTTGGTTGTTCAAGTCTCTGGGCTAAATTAGATGCGAATTGACATATTTTATTCAATGATCTCTTTTTAAGCTTCTGTTGGGTAACAGATAATGAAGAGAGGTTAACAGGAGGAACCTCAGATACTGTATTGATATCCGTCAACCCAATGGAATGGGTATGGTTCGAATTAGAGTATCCTTGTTTGTTAGTAATATCAAACAAAACAGATATATTTTGATTATCTGTTGATGGATTCGTAACTGTAGATTGCGGAGATTGCATGTCATTCTCTTGTATAAGCAAACTCAGATTCATCGAGCGAGTTCGTTGAATTGGAATTTGTTGAACATGGTCGTTTGCCTACATTATGAAATCAAGCTCATATACATGAATCCATTAAAATTGGAATCTAAAATTTATTAACAATTTTTAAGCTGACTTATTGTACAATGGAAAAGGTTTCATACCAGGACTTTTGTATGCTTGAAATGGTGATTAGTCACGACTGACAACATTTGTAATTTCCTCAAAGACACTCCTCTTCATGGTAGTCAAAATCTTGCTTAAAGCGCAAAAAACGCCACTTTTACGCTTTTTTTCGGGCAAAACGTGTTACGTGGTGGAAAAAACGCACGTGAGGTAAAAGCGTAAAAAGCGCCGCTTTAAAGCGTAAAAACACAACGTTTTTGCAAAAAGCGCCGAGTTTACTAAGGGACTTAAGTGAAAGTTTTAAAAGTTCGGGAGAGGGACTAAAGGGAGAATTTTCAAACTATTTTCAGCGTAACCGAAATTTCAAAAACATCCGGGTCCTTTTTCGTAATTAATAAATAAAGATCATTTTACCCCTAATTACACTTAATTCAATACAAATGTTCCTAACTCAACTTAGTACTTAATCATACAATAATGTCCTTAAAATGCATTAAAAATCCCAATTTAATTATGTAAAATCATATAAAAAATATGGTTTGATCAATAACAATGTTAGACATTTTGATTGATATTACATTGATCAGTATATGTGTGTAGGTACCTTATATACATATGCAGGTAAAAACTCCATTTTATTTACGATTTTACGTTTTACGATTTTTCATTCTCCTTCCGTTTTTACGTAAAAACTACACTTTCACTACCATGCTCGTCTTGGCTTCTTCCTTGTAGTCATTTTTTGTTGAATTACTGAAGTGTTGTCTTTTCTTCGTCGGCATGTTGATCATTCCTCAATATGAACAATGGTTTCCTCAGATTAAGTGCGTTGTTGAGAGCTGCCATCATTATGTTAAGATAGTAAAAAAATTTAGGTGAATATGGACATAGGCATCAGGTCAAATTTGCGGTTGTTTTATCTTCGATTTATAGCTGAGCAAATAATGTCTAGATTTATCTTTTTTTGAGTAGAGCCGTAACCTAATCCATGTTTAGCCCAGAATTGTGCAGGCTTTTTGATAATGTGTTAATGTTTGACGCCTCACCCTAATGCAACCTAAACGAACCCTAATGCAACTTATCTTTATGGTGTTTCACAATGAAATCGGCTGTCATTTTATTTGTACCGATTGGATATGTCAAGTTTTCTTGTGAAAATGGAACTCCCGATTACGCATGCTTAGGCGGTAGTGTCTTCGGGAAGGGTGACTCTCTTGTTATATTAATACAATAAACACAGAAAGGGAAAACATTTTGAAGAAGAACAATGACCATAAAACTAAGAGTTTGTTATGTTTGTTCATAGTTAGAAATATGAATGTTTAAAGAAATAGAAAAACAAACAACTAAAAAAGGGAAAACAATTTGAGGATGAATTTAAAACATACCGGAGTTTTCTCATCCATTTACATCCTTGGCACTTCCTCAAAGCCGTTAAACGAAGTGTTAGAATCCCGAGCTCATGCGGCTAACTCAAGGTGACGATAATGCCGACGGGGAAAGTAAGCGTGATAATGAATAGTTAGTAGGAGATCTAACTCTTTGTTGAAAAGTAAGATGGAAAAGACACAAGTATGTGTAAATATAGACAAAACCTGGAAGTCAAAGGTTAGGCGAATGGATAGTATATATTGTTTGAACCGATATTAACATCCGCATCGTGTACACAGTGATATGCATATCTGTAGATTTTTCTGAATTTCAATTTTGAAAGATTAAAACTCTGGGTAATATTGTTTTACAAAAACAAAACAAAAATCTGGGTAATAATAAATAGGCATTAATTAAGAGGGGACCTTGATCTATCCTATCTAACTATCTGGATGACCGAGAAAGTTTGATAAACTGAAAATTATTATACTGGACAGTTACCAGGAAATACATACATTGATGGGGAGATGCTTAATCCAGTGGACAGTCCGAGCCTTTTCGGGACTTATCTCTTGCCCATGCTCAAAGACACTTTAGGATTCAAACATCTTCCCAATCAAGGCATATAATACTGGCATATTCAGTATCCTAATTTTCGCACTCTCACATACCTTGGATCGTAATCGATTACGTTACGATGCACGGGTTCCTCATGAAGAGGCAAGTGCGAGCATGCGGGAATCGAAGGAACAGATAATACCGATATATCGAGAACTAAGGCTTTAAACGGGAAAGGGAGTTTAGAAAGAAGTCATAGGAAACACACTCGGATATTATTGATCAACTCCGATCTCGCCTACAATGAACACAAAGTCTCGCTTATATAGAGAAGCGAGTCATTACAAGACAAACGGGGAGAAAGACAAGTACTAGTAAAAGTAGTGGCTTCAAATAAAAACGACAGCATGCCAGTACATGATAATACCGACGTTATTAACTTCACGCCGAAAAGTAAAGGACACGTAATATACATCGAAAACACATGACTTAAAACTGAAACCATTTGAAACGGGTTGCCGACAGTCCGACACTAGCTATGGGGACCACCCTTTGCAGATTGGTTCGTGATCGGGAGAGAGATTGTTGTTGTCACTCACCATGTCATAGTAGTTGGAATTTGGAGATAGCCGAGTGGATTAAAATCATCGGGGGATGGATCTCGGGCCAACCGGGTTATCTCCCGAACTTTGGTCTTGGGCCCGTGGTTGAGAACAATGGGCCGGATCGAGACGAGCACGGGAGAGACAAGAATGACTGTGTGAATTGGTCCTCATCTTCATAAGGGTCTTGAGAGTCTTGAAGAATATTTCCCTGAGAGTCAAGGGGAAGTTCCGCTGCTTGTGAGGAAGAAGCATAGTATGATGACACATAATGAGGTTCTGGTTGGTATAATTCATCATATGCGTATGCCTTATCTTCACTGGGTATAGGGCCAAGAATAGTACGGTCTTTGGAAAAGACTTGTTGTAGTTGGCAAGGATGAGACCGAGTTCTTTCCATTGTGCTGGATCCGGTTGAACCCAATCAAGAGATTCAGTCCATAGTAGGGCATTGGTCTTTAAATCTACACCATCTGGCTTTTGCGCATGATAAGACCTGCTAAGAAAAAACACACAAGAGAATCTTTTTTGTTTTGATTTTTTAAGGAACCAAAGATTATTTTTTTCGATGACATTAAACAAAGAACCTCTCCGAGAAATGAAGAGGGGCAAAGAGTGTGAGGAGTCCGACTAGGGCGAGAATCTTCATTGTGACCATCACGAGATGTAATGGTAGACAGTAAAGGGGCTAAGGCAATGGAGCTGGTATGGAGAATAGTCATTGTCCAGACATACCATAAAAGTTCATCAGGTATGGCACCTTGAATGAACGGGACAGTAGTGTATGGATAGATAGGGCTAAAATGCTGGATTTTAGGGATGAGATCAGTTCTATTGAATAGAAGATGGAGCCAAGAGTAGAGGTGCTCATTGGCATATTTTTGAAATCGTGAAGGAGTGGAGGTCGAATTAGGAGGGGAGGACAGTTGCTTTAGTGCAATAAGGCATGGTGGTAGGAGGATGGCTTTTCGAGAGGGTAAGGATGTAGAGAATCGTGGGTGAGGAGGAGGAGTCTTTTGAGGTCCGGAAAGGAAGTCTCGCAAGGATGTTTTGGGGACCCTTGAGGTGTTTAACCGTGAATTTATAGCGTGAAAACCAGTCTTTCCACCGAGTAATCGGGCATCTCGGCAAGAACTTCTTTTTTGGATCTAACATCTTTGGAAAAGATGTGTTGTCCATTTCTTTGTGAAGTGGTAGGGGCTCGATGAAAGCTAAACTTTTCAATTCCACGTTTGAAGCAAGGATCTCTTTATAGGTAGCATGATAATGTTTTCTCGAGTCCTTGAATTGGCCACTTGCATGCCCACAAGTAGTCTCGTACTCCATTAACTTCTTCAAGAAGTATTGCACCCCAATAATCTTCACTAGCATCGTTTGTAGGATCATGTGTCCTTGATCGGAATCTTTAGTGGTGGAGGATTTTGAGCAATCCTTTTGAGGGTAATTACAACATTTTATGCACTTTTTGTGACCATGGTGGTGGATTCTTTTTTAACATTTTGTACAATGTGTGGTGGTATGATGGGACAATTGAGGGATAAAGTCTCTCAAAAAATTAACAATCCCGAGAAATTGTTGGACTTGTTTATAAGAGAGATTTTCATCAGGAAACTTGAGCAAATCCTGGGCAATATGTGGGCCTGGGCTGTATTTACCGTTGTTAAAGTGCATTCCAAGAAAGTCAACTTCGGTGATTCCAATATCACTTTTCTTGGATGAGAGCATTATGCCATGTTGGGCTATGATCGGTAGAAATGGGCCGAAGCAATTGATGTTCTTCTTCGGTGGTGAGAATAGTAGGATATCATCAATATAGATAAGAGCATTATTGATGATGGGCTCAAATATTTTGATCATAGCTTTCTGGAACAATGAAGGGGCTACCTTGAGGCCAAAGGGCATGACGGTCCACTGATATTGAGCGTTAGGTATACAAAATGCTTTGTCTTGGGCCGATCTTGTGGGTGGATCCCAAGTTGCCGAATCCCGCTTTAAGATCAAACTTTGAGAAAACATGGGCCGAGCCTTTTAACTGTGCAAATAAAGCCGTAGGCTTAGGAAGAGGAAATTTGTCATCTTGAAGAAAATGATTAAGAGGCTTATAATCAATAACAAGCCTTTTCTTTCCCCTTTTGATCTCAGATCTTTTTTCAACATAGAAAGCTTGACAAGCCCATTCAGACTTTGTTGGTTCAATGAGACCTTGTTTGAGTAGTGCAAAGCACATTCTTCCCGAGCTAGCTTTAAGTCCTCCGGATTCATACCTGGATGGGAGGCTTTTGTAGGATTAATATCCTCATTCCTCTTAAAAGGAAGACTAATGAAGAAATCTTGATTTTTCCATAATGGGGAAGGATGTGGGAATTGGTCATGGCTGTCAGCACAGTACTGTAACAACTGATCTTTTACGTCTGAATACCGCGGTGGAGCATTCTGTAATTCATAGAGAGAAGGGATTTCTTTCCAGGACCTGAAGTTGGATTTCCACCTGATCCCTTTGGGAAGTATAGTCAAATTCTTGGTGTGATAGAAAGCATCAAAACCAAGAAGAATATCTTTTCCCTGGAAGTTCACTTCCTAGCACTTTGATTTTTAAGGTGCATCCCGGGAAGAACTTAATGCTTGATCTTTCTTCCGGTGATCAAATCAATTTTGAATATCTTTCCATCGCCAGTATAGAAGTACCGATTATGAGGTACCCATTCTTCGAGAGGAAGGATATGTGGTTTCATCACCGTATGAGATGAACTGTATCAATGAAGGCTATTGCAGTAATGGGCTTTGAATATTTTTTACGGTAGGACTTGGACTTGAATGTTTGGCAATGGAGCCGTGAGGTTAATCTCGTGGTTGGAATTTAAAGAGCCAAGACATCCAATGGATGGAGTTTGGGGAGAAACTTGCTTTGGACAAGATTGATAGTTCCGGGGGGAAATCTTCTTCTTCCGAGTGATAATCTTCTTCGATTCGAAAAGGATGAGTCCGTTGATTCAGCGAGAAGAAGGAAGAACATATTGTGTTTCGGCGTCTGTTCATCCATCGTTCTTCAAGATAATCTTCAATATCGCCATATTGTCTCGAAATCATCAAGATCTTCGAAGTTTCGCATTATCTTGACATCACCTTTTGTCTTTTTTGGACAATTTTTTGCAAAATGTCCCGGCTTTCGGCAAAAAAACACCCGGAGCCTTTGGAGAAAGGTTTTCTAGATTTGAAAAATCTAGGTTTCTTTCGAATCTCGATCGCCTTGATTTTTTGTAAGGTTTCTGGAACGGTTGAGAATAATGACGATAATGAGATTTCTTCTTGGAAGGACAATAACAATCCTTCTGGTCTTTGCATTTGATCTTGAGATAAGGCTTCTTGCATGCAGGCTTGAACTTATGAGCTTTCTTTTCCGCATGTCCTTGAAAAATTTATGTTGTTCGCAGAGTTTATCAAGGGCATTGAGAGCAAGCTGGTACAATTCTCCTATAGAGATGTCAGACATATCTCGTTGGAGAGCATTAATACTTCTGTTAAGTTCTGCCTGAAGCTCATCCGGAAGGGAGGCAATAAAAGTATGCCTCAGGTTTACATCATTTCCTCCATTTAACATGTGGTATTTCTCCATCATTCGATGGTAATGAGTTTGGAGATCCTGTCTTTTAGAGAAAGCATTTCATCTCAAAGAATTCTTGCTTCTCTCTTTCCTAGGATGATATTATGATCCCCAATAAATTCTTTATGAATAACACCAAGGAGAAGAAGCAGGGTCTTCCACTTGACCGCTTGAAGCTTTTGATATGGAGAGAGATTTTGAAACCATGCTCGAGGGTACCGGTGAATCGTGAAACAAACTCCCGCAACGCTTGCCTAAGAGGAATTTGATTTGTGTGATTTGTAAATCTATCCAGCACCGATTCCTCAAGGCGAAATCGCCATTTATCATAAGGAGTGTTGTCAAAAGTGAACCATGGACCATTGGTAGGCTTGTAGTCATGGTTACGTCCTCGAGGTCGATCTTCGGGTGTTCAACAAATGATTCATCAAATTCTTCTTCTTCTCGCACTTGGTCGGACCATAGCAATTCTTGAGATATCGGCCATTTCGGCTTCGAGCTAGCATCGAATGAATTTGGGAAAAACCTTCGATTGTGATTCCTCCGAATTGGATGAATCTTGTAAAGGAGCAAATTGGTTTGGGCTTTGTAGGATTCCTATATGAGAAGGATTAGTGGATGGTGTAGTGTGAGAGGAAGTTTGTGAGGAGGATGTTGCGGAAGTAACAGATGAATAGGTAGATAGTTGGGTAGCCGAGAAGGACTTGCTTTGCATTTTTGTTTTTGTCTTGGGAGGGTTCATTAATCCGAATGCCTTGAGAGCGATCCTGGTTCATGAGTGTGAAAAGGGGTGAAGTATGGTGGTCTTGGTCTCGGGGTAAGTAAAACGAGGTGTAGGCCGAGGTTTGGTGTGTGAGGTTAATTTTGGTGGTGATAATTGAGCAAACGGATAATTGAATTTAAACCGTTTGCCGTAATCTACTTCTTCCGGTATTTGTTGGTGATGAGGGAAACAAAGGTGCTTTGGAATGGTTGAAAATGAAGGATAGGGTTCATATATAGCCCGAGATCGCTTTTTGGCTATATCCAATTCAATTCTTTTTAAATCTTGTGAATAGTCTCGAAGCTCAATCTCTTTCGTTTGAATTGGGAACCCATGTATCCTCTTTCGATAAATGCTCGAAGTTACGCATCCAAGTTTGGTAGCTTCTTTGTTTTTGATGAAGATAAAGATTTTTAACCTCTTCGATATCCGGTCTATCCGAAAGGCTATCCCTTTGTCTTGGTGGTCGAGAGTCAAGCTTGGAATCAATCCTCAAGCAAAGTATGGTTCGACAAACAAGATTTTGAGTCTGCCGGTTTAAAACTTCCTCGGCTTGTGAGGACCGGAAATTTCCTTGGGCATCAGTTGTCTTGGCCGGGAGTAGCATATGGTTTGGATAAGATTTTGTTAGCTTGATCAACTCTTCTTTCAAGGGGAGGAAATTCCTTTTCATAAGGATTGAGCATAGCAATACAAGAAACGGCTTGAGGAGCGGCTTGAATTGGGCCGCAACAAAAGGTTCGATGGAGAATCGAGAGCAACATCTCGGAAAGTATCTCTTAACAAGGTCATGGTGACTGTTTCTAACATTAGTTCAACAAGGGACATGTCTCTTGAAGATCTTTTGGAGGAGGAGGCGGTTGCCAACGACGTGTAGAACGCCTAGAAGAGACCGGGCCGTGCGAGCCATAATCATCATTGTCATCAAACTTCTTATTCTTGTGGGATCTACAAGGAGATGCAGGAGAGGACTTGTTTTTTAATGCTCGCTTGTGAGCATATTTACAAGGATATAAACCTTGTTCATCATCAGAATCTTCCCACCATTCAGGAGTATCACACTCACACCGTGGATCACACATTCCGATCCCGGGACATCCCATAAAAAGTGACCATTGATATGTGAAACATAGCAAGGCTTGGCATCCTGGTTTATCCAAGCAATTGGCGGATCTCTTTCGGAGGGTGTGTAAGGGTGTAAGTGACAACATTCTTCCACTAGGATGTGGATTTGATGGTCCGAAGTACTTGGTCTAGTGAAAGTGGTTTTTGATACACCATTTCCAAGGTCTTCAACCTTTGGTGGAGTGGTGGTGTGGACATCTCAATTTGTTTCTCATGGAAAAGCTTTTCATAATTGCTAATCCATTCCATAGGCATAATCGAGCGAGTTCATTCTTTGGGATCTCGCTCGGAATCTGGATAATGGATGTTTCATCCGCTTCTATTAGAAAGCGCAACAAAGGCATCCGTGGTTGAATTAGGAAGTTCAAGATCATAAGCATGATTCTGCACGATAGATAATCTCGATGATGAAGTGTAGCCATAATGGCTTGAGAGTCTTGTTTCGCTCTCCCGTGATCTCGGATCTGAACTTTTAATCTCCTTGGAAGAGTTACGTCGTGAGAGACCGACATTATAATCAGCCGGATAGTCGGGATAACACCGCCATTGCTAAGAGTGGTTAGGAGTGCACCAATAAGAGCATGAGAATAGTTCTTATAAGTGGAATCTAAAAGAGCCACTTTAGCAAGAATAGGAGTCCTTTTCTTCCATGAAGGGTCGAGCTGTGCGAACAAAGACCAAAATGGAGATGAGTATAGCCTTCGGATCTCCATTTAGCAATGAGGTCCGGAGAGATCTCAATGGTGGAATATTGCTCCGGGTAGTTCCGGGAGAGTACCTTTGTTCAAGTTTGGTAGATCGAACAATTTCTTGGACATGTGGTCTTCTCGTTCGAATAATGGATCGATGGAACTGGTAAATGAGTTACTTCGTGGAAGTAACTCGTACGGTTAAGGAGTGGTAGATCAAGTAGATCCAACAGACGATCGGGATGATGGGTAACTTCAATAAGGTTCTCTATTTTGTTGGAAAGAGTTCTCTTTATAGAAGGAGACAAATTTCTAGGAATAAAGGGAGTGATAAGAGAAGAAGATTCGAGAGGTAGATGATTGAGGTGGTTCACTCATACCGGGAAAGTTGTTTCTTACTCACCTTTGTCCTAAGTATCTCAGCATTATCCGCAAAATTCGCGCTGGCTCTGATACCACATAATGCAGAAACTTCAGAAGATCTTGATGATTTCAGACAATACGGCAGATATTGAAGATTATCTTGAAGAACAGGATGAACAGGATCTTTGAAACACAATATGTTCTTCCTTCTTTCGCCGAATCAACAGACTCATCCTTTTTCGAATCAAGAAGATTATCACTCGAGAAGAAGAAGATTTCTCCCCGGAACTATCAATCTTGTCCAGCAAGTTTCTCCCCAAACTCCATCCATTGGATGTCTTGGCTCTTTAAATTCCAATCCCGAGATTAACCCGACGGCTCCATTGCCAAACATTCAAGTCCAAATCCTACGAGAAAAATATTCAAAGCCCATTACCGCAATAGCCTTCATTGATACAGTTCCTCTCATACAAAGTGATGAAACCACATATCCTTCCTCTTGAAGAATGGGTACCTCATAATCAAGTACTTCTATATCGGGCCGATGGAAAAATATTCAAAATTGATTTGATCACCGAAGAAAGATCAAGCATTAAGTTCTTCCCGTGGATGCACCTTAAAAATCAAAGTGCTAGGAAGTGAACTTCCAGAAAAGATATTCTTCTTGGTTTTGATGCCTTCTATCACACCACGAATTTGACTATACTTCCCAAAGGGATCGGGTGGAAATCCAACTTCGGTCCCCGGACGTAAATTCCTTCTCTCTATGAATTACGTAATGCCCCACCACAAGTATTCGACGTAAAAGATCGTTGTTACAAGATCATTGCCGAACCATGACCAATTCCCACATCCTTCCCCCTTATGGAAAAATCAAGATTTCCTCATTAGTCTTCCTTTTAAGAGGAATGAGGATATTAATCCTACAAAAGCCTCCCATCCAGGTATGAATCCGGAGGACTTAAAGCTAGCTCGGGAAGAATGTGCCGCACTACTCAAACAAGGTCTCATTGAACCAACAAAGTCCGAATGGGCTTGTCAAGCTTTCTATGTTGAAAAAAGATCTCGAAATCAAAAGAGGAAAGAAAAGGCTTGTTATTGATTATAAGCCTCTTAATCATTTTCTTCAAGATGACAAATTTCCTCTTCCTAAGCCTACGGCTTTATTTGCACGCTTGAAAGGCTCGGCCCATGTTTTCTCAAAGTTTGATCTTAAAGCGAGGATTTTGGCAACTTGGGATCCACCCACAAGATCGGCCCAAGACAAAGATTTTGTATACCTAACGCTCAATATCGTGGACCGTCATGCCCTTTGGCCTCAAGGTAGCCCCTTCATTGTTCCAGAAAGCTATGATCAAAATATTTGAGCCCATCATCAATAATGCTCTTATCTATATTGATGATATCCTACTATTCTCACCACTGAAGAAGAACATCAATTGCTTCTGGCCCATTTCTACCAGATCATAGCCCAACATGGCATAATGCTCTCATCCAAGAAAAGTGATATTGGAATCACCGAAGTTGACTTTCTTGGAATGCACTTTAACAACGGTAAATACAGCCCAGGCCCACATATTGCCCAGGATTTGCTCAAGTCTCCTGATGAAAATCTCTCTTATAAACAAGTCCAACAATTTCTCGGGATTGTTAATTTTTTGAGAGACTTTATCCCTCAATTGTCCCATCATACCGCCCACTTGTACAAAATGTTAAAAAAGAACCCACCACCATGGTCACAAAAGTGCGGACAAATGCTTGTAATTACCCTCAAAAGGATTGCTCAAAATCCTCCACCACTAAAGATTCCAGATCAAGGACACATGATCCTACAACCGATGCTAGTGAAGATTATTGGGGTGCAATACTTCTTGAAGAAGTTAATGGAATACGAGATTACTTGTGGGCATGCAAGTGGCCAATTCAAGGACTCGTAGAAACATTATCATGCTACCTATAAAGAGATCCTTTGTCAAACGTGGAATTGAAAAGTTTAGCTTTCATCGAGCCCCTACCACTTCACAAAGAGAAATGGA
Source organism: Acacia acuminata (assembly GCA_019022655.1). Lineage (NCBI taxonomy): Eukaryota > Viridiplantae > Streptophyta > Magnoliopsida > Fabales > Fabaceae > Acacia > Acacia acuminata. The sequence goes on from JAFJYI010000045.1 coordinate 1,172,232, forward strand.
CAACACATCTTTTCCAAAGATGTTAGATCCAAAAAAGAAGTTACGCAGAGATGCCCGTTACTCGGTGGAAAGACTGGTTTTCATGCTATAAATTCACAGTTAAACACCTCAAGGGTCCCCAAAACATCCTTGAGACTTCCTTTCCGGACCTCAAAAGACTCCTCCTCCTCACCCACGTGATTCTCTACATCCTTACCCTCTCGAAAGCCATCCTCCTACCACCATGCCTTATTGCACTAAAGCAACTGTCCTCCCTCCTAATTCGACCTCCACTCCTTCACGATTTCCAAAAATATGCCAATGAGCACCTCTACTCTTGGCTCCATCTTCTATTCAATAGAACCGATCTCATTCCTAAAATCCAAGATTTTAGCCCTATCTCGTCCATACACTTCTTGTCCCGTTCATTCAAGGTGCCATACCCGATGAACTTTTATGGTATGTCTCGGACAATGACTATTCTCCATACCAGCTCCATTGCCTTAGCCCCTTTACCTGTCTACCATTACATCCGTGGATGTCACAATGAAGATTCTCGCCCTAGTCGACTCCTCACACTCTTTGCCCTCTTCATTTTCGGAGAGGTTCTTTGTTTAATGTCATCGAAAAAATAATCTTTGGTTCCTTAAAAAATCAAAACAAAAAAGATTTTCTTGTGTGTTTTTTCTTAGCAGTCTTATCATGCGCGAAGCCGGATGGTGTAGAACTAAAGACCAATGCCCTACTATGGACTGAATCTCTTGATTGGGTTCAACCGGATCCAGCACAATGGAAAGAACTCGGTCTCATCCTTGCCAACTACAACAAGTCTGTTTCCAAAGGCTGTACTATTCTTGGCCCTATACCCAGTGAAGATAAGGCATACGCATATGATGAATTGTACCAACCGAACCTCATTATGTGTCATCATACTATGCTTCTTCCTCACAAGCGGAACTTCCCCTTGACTCTCGTGGAAATATTCTTCAAGACTCTCAAGACCCTTATGAAGATGAGGACCAATTCACACAGTCATTCTTGTCTCTTCCAGGCTCGTCTCAAAAGATCCGGCCCATTGTTCTCAACCGCAGCCCAAGACCAAAGTTCGGGAGATAACCTAGTTGGCCCAGATCCATCCCCCGATGATTTTAATCCACTTAGCTATCTCCAAGTCCAACTACTATGACAAGGATGTGACAACAACAATCTCTCTCCCGATCACGAACCAACTGCGCAAAGGGTGGTCCCCATAGCTAGTATCTAAGACGCCGGCAACCCGTTTCCCGGTTTCAGTTTTAAGTCATGTGTTTTCGATGTATATTACGTGTCCTTTACTTTTCAGCGTGAAGTTAATAATGTCAAGCATTATCATGTATGCTTGCTGTCTGTCGTTTTTATTTGAAGCCACTACTTTTTCGGCATCGTCTTTTTCCCCGTTTGTCTTGTAATGACTCGCTTCTCTATATAAGCGAGACTTTGTGTTCGCTTGTAACCAGATCGCAGTTGATCAATAATATTCGAGTGTGTTTCCTATGACTTCTTTCTAAACTCCCCTTCCCGTTTCGAAAGCCTTAGTTCTCGATATATCGCATTATCTCGCTCCCTAAATTCCAAGTATGCTCGCACTTGCCTCTTCATGAGGAACCTCGTGCATCGTAACGTAATCGATTACGATCCAATGTGAGAGTATTGAAAATTAGGATACCGAATATGCCAAGATTATATGCCTTGATTGGGAAGATGTTTGAATCCTAAAGTGTCTTTGAGCATGGGCAAGAGATAAGTCCCGAAAAAGCTTGACTGTCCATCGGATTAAGCATCTCCCCATCAATGTATGTATTTCCCGGTAGTCATGTCAAGATAATAATTTTCGCTTTATCAAACTTTCTCGGTCATCCAGATAGTTAGATAGGATAGATCAAGGTCCCGATGGCATTATTGGTGGAACGTGGGTCGTGTCTCGAGATCTTCTAGCCCCAATGTCATTTGGATCCCGATACATCCACACTAATTAATTGATATATAATTTTTTTGGAATGAACCCTAAAACTTGGAAAAAAAAATTTTCAAAGTCGGCAAAGAAAACCACTTCATTCCAAACGATATGACGGTAAAATTGACAATATCATCACTATAAAATCAATTTAGATTGATGAGATATGAGCAAGTATTACCGTGGATTGAGGAAATTTTATAAAGAAAAATTTTATAATTTGAATTCAAAATTTTTTACCGTTTAGGAAAAATGTTGGCTTCTTACTTTAAAAAACCGTATTGACTTACGTTTGTAAATGACCCTGGCAATTACCGTTTAGGAATCATATATGATAAATAGGACTTGAGCTGATCCATTAGGTATTTTATAAATGAAATTTTATAATTTGAATTCAAAAAAATTTTACTGTTTAGGAAAAATGTTGGCTTCTTATGGAAAAAAACTGTATTGACTTACGTTTGTAAATGACCCTGGCTAATTATCGTTTAGGAATCATATATGATAAATAGGACTTGAGCTGATCTATTAGGTATTTTATGAAGGAAATTTTATAATTTGAATTCAAAAAAAATTTTGTTTAGGAAAAATTTTGGCTTCTTATGGAAAAAACTGTATTGACTTACATTTGTAAATGACCCTGGCCAATTATCGTTTAGGAATCATATATGATAAATAGGTCTTGAGCTGATCCATTAGGAATTTTATAAAGGAAATTTTATAATTGGAATTCAAAAAAATGGAGGGAGGGAATGATTTTATAAAGAAAAATTTAAATTGTGGATTGAGGTAAAATTGACAATATCATCACTATCAAATCAATTTAGATTGATGAGTCATGAGCAAGTATTACCGTGGATTGAGGAAATTTTATAAAGGAAATTTTCTAATTTGAATTCAAAAAAAGTTTACTGTTTAGGAAAAATGTTGGTTTCTTATGGAAAAAAAGGGTATTGACTTACGTTTGTAAATGACCCGGCCAATTCATCGTTTAGGAATCATATATGATAAATAGATTCAAAGATCGGTGTATATGAAAAATGAGTGATTAATGCTATTGGTGATGCGCTCCAAAAGTTAATTGGAAATGAAATTTCAAACTTAAAATAGTTCATCTTGACCCACAAAAAATTAGGGTTGATTTCCTTATGAGCAAAAAATTAGGGATGAGTTTGAGGCATAATGGATAGCATATAGATATAGGTTGAATCGATGTTAATATCTCGTAATATGTACTTAATTGAATGTATTAGTTAAAAATTTTCTCAAAGTAGTAATATTTTATTTTATATTGAGATGTAGTCGTGCCTAATATTCCAATCTCCCCGACTTTGGTAATTGGAGAATGGGTTGTCCGGCAGAAAAAGTTAAATGGCCTTAAAATGCCATATTATAAAATTCAATTGCTCATATCATTGCATATAATTTGAGGGTGGGGCAAATAATTTTATACAATTAAACATGATGTACAATGTATATATCTTTCAAAAACTCAATAATTTTATTTACAAACCTAGAGGGCGGTCCCCTATGAACGGTCATTATGTCATTGGCTTTACTTTTCAAAGTGAAAAAAAAAGGTAAAAATTCAATTATCCATTCATGAACAATTCTCGAAATATGTTAATTATCGTTAACATTGATGAAAAGTTTCACTTACCTATCCTGCATTAGGTTTTGAAAATCTCATCATCTACAATAAAAAAATTCAAAAATTCTTTTTCTAAAAATTAATTTTTTTTGAAAATTTTGCAGATGAGGAATTGAGGATGAACTTTTTAAAGTTGGAAGAACATTTGATTTTAATAATTGTTTTGGGTCGGAAGCACATTTGAATTATAGTAACCTTTTGTTTTGTTTTTTTTTTTTTTTTTTTTTTTTTTTTTTTTGGGTTGGAGAAATAGAGTAACTTAAAGAAGAATTTCGATTTCAAAATATTTGGGAAGGAGAAGTTCAGATTTCGTAGAATTACAAAAAATATTTTTAGCGACCTATTGAAATAATTTTATAAAAAATTTAAAAATAAAGTAGAATATATTACTTGATGAAATACAAGAGTGTTGTTAAATAAATTATTGTGGAAAAAGTATTAGTCGGGGTGATATGAAAAATTATGATAACTTTTGCTCAACAATATTTAATAAAAAAATGTATAGTTGAGGTGTATATGATACAATGAGTTGCAAACATTATTTACTATATAGAATTAATAGGTGTATTATTAAATTATTTTTGTCTTTAATTATTATTAAGAAAGTATAAAAAGGTGTATTATAGGAAAAAATTGACAAAACTTAAAACTTATCAAAACCAACTCCAAAATATGTTTTATAGGACCTAGGATTTAATAGGAAATTATCGAGAATCCAATAACGTTGGAAATAAAAATATTAGAGACCTATACCTACTACTTTGGACACAGGGAAAAAATTATATTATTGTATTATAATAATTTTATATTGTATTATATTATAAAAATATAACATTATTATTTAAATAAAGTTAAATAGGGGTGAATTTATAAAAAATTTAAATAGGACCAAGCTTTATTATCTACTCAATGATATTAACATCTTTATCACGGTTGATTTTAGGTATCCTCATGCACCAAATATTTTGTCTTTTCCTTAATTTGGACAAGTTTATTACCCTAAATAGTTAAAAACGGATCCGTGTTGATAGTGATGTCTCATGATTTTTGTCTACATAATGACTTTGCTTCTCCGACGTAATATACAAATCTTTTTTTTTTTTAACCAGCTTTATGACGCGTAATTATAAGGGATAAAATAATTATGAGAGAAAGAGTGAGAGAAGGTGGTTGGGTAGGTAAAAAGTGGCCGAACAAATGAAAGAGTGATTTCTATTTTTTCTCCTCTCCCAATGACTCATATTTCGAGCATTGTATGCCTGGTCCTTATATATTACACAATAAATAATATTATATAATCGGTCTTATTTCAACGATCGTGCATTCATGTTGTCCGTTTGAAAATTAGTTTCAAGAAAATTACATCCAATGGCCAGGGTTATGATAAAACTCAAGTTGATAAAATGTTGAAGAGAATGTTTATAACGTACAACATCATTACAACCGAAATTTGAGAAAGGTAAACTTCATATTATAGAGTAGTAAACCATATGCATAAGATATCAATTTATTTTCTCCTTCTTGATGTTTTTAAGAGGTTTGGTAGTGCTTGTGGTGTGCACATATCGCAAGACCAAGGTCATCACACACAAGTGGAACGTCAATTGCAATAGTCTTTCTTTTTGTGTTGGAGTCGTGGGGTTGTAAGTTGGGAGATGGTGTTAATGTCATCTTCAATGACATTAATTTGTGAAGATGTATGACTAGTTTCCTTGAAACAGCTTGATTCCTACGTATAGGTAAGATAAGTTAATAAATAGAGTAACTCTATAATCTTACCAAAAACTACAATAACAAAGGATGAAGATGACAAAATACCATATCTCATGAACGTTGTGTGTTGCTGCAAGTAAAACATGTAAATAAAGTAAGTTTAACAAATTTACTGTTAAACTATTTTAAAAAATCCAGATGCAAAATTTAAAGAAATTGAACCTCGTCATTTGAATATTGGAATTGTTGTACCAAGTGTGTATCTCGCACACAACCGATCGACTCCAATGCTACTCATCCTATGCTTGATATTATTGCTCCTAATCCGTAGCTTGACAAGTATTACCTTTCCGTCTATTTTATCCAACTCTTTTTGGAACCGTAGTATTCTCACCATTCTATGGGAATTTAAAACATATAGACATGCATAAGAATTTACAAAATAGAGCATGTAATGCACAAGAATTTACAAAATAGAGCATGTAATATGTAACTCAATATACAACATAATGAATGCCTCTTGCATGTCTTCTTTCATCTTTGATGCAGATTTACCCAACAATTCAGTTGCATGACGATCAAACAAAGATGATTGAACATTTTCCAGTTTTTGTCAAATACTTTGTAGTGAACTTTATACCTACCAAAGTAGATATTAACTAAATTTATGGAACATGGATTATGGAACAATATGTAGTGGTTAAGTTTGAAAACATACTTGGGGACATGTCATAAGTACGTCCTTCTCACACTTGGTGCATCTAAGAGTGCCATTAGGCATGTACTCGTGTTTTTGTCACAAGGACATGTATCATAATACCACCCATACAATGTTTCACATTTTTGAATCGTGACCTTTGAAACAACATCACACTCCTAAACATTTTAGGAAAAATAATATTATTTTACTTGCAAGTTAAATAATGGTTACCATCTTTCTAACAATATAGATGAATGGATAAATTAATTATTAATTTGTGGAAGTAAAATAATATAAAGACGAGGAAGAAAAATTACTTGCTCTAACTTAGAAATATCAAACAATGAAATCCGGTGCGGAAACTAAGAAGTGATTCAAATTGAGTAGGTTGGATATTCGACACTTGAAATTTGTGTAAAAAGTTGACTCGAGCTAGAATCTTGGCTAAGTTTATACATTATGCGTATGTTCGATTAGTATAAGGTAACAAAAAAAAAAAAAACACTAATAGTAAAAGGAATTAAGGTCCAACCTTTCTTTCAACAATGATGCCTCCGGATATTCGGATTAAGAGTGACTAAAGTTGCATTAAATACGTTACTCGATGACCGTAATCTAATGTAAATGTATATTAGACATTAGACAATATATTAATAAAACAAAATAATTCATTTACTATTATCTGAAGACATTGAAAAAAAATAAAAAATGAAAAACCTGTATTCCTGTTTGATCTTGCGAAACGCACAAGAACAATAATTGGAGGTTCCATGTCCTCATGTTTCTTTGCATAAGTCTCCTCAGCACACTCACCCCAAAGAGTGATATTTATAATGTTTTCACTAAGAGATGTTGAAATATGATTATATTCAGTACTCTTTGTTATACTTAAGTTGAAAAAAAAATTGAACACCAGATTTTTAGTGAGCTACAAAGATAGATAAAAAAAATTACTTCTCATCAGCAATGCTAAAATTTAGCCTCTTGGAAATATCACTTTCCCTTCTTTGATCTAGTAAACGTCCGAAAGCTTGCAAAAACCCAATTACGTCTGCAGTTGTTTGTATGTCATGCATCATTAAATTAATTGGAATGCACTCCATCTTAAAGCATAAAAGGTTAGTTGATTTAACAAAATGGGTCCAAAAAAGACAAACCTATTAACCCTGGGTCTGGGTTATTTCCATGCTTGATGTCTACAATGGACTTGAAGTTATAAGCTTGTTGGTTAATGACAACGTCAGATTCTTCTATGAACGTGTGAGTATGGAAGTTCAATCTCTAAGGGTTTGTAGTTGCTCTATACTTATCATCATTCTCGACTACCTCAAAGTTTTGGAAGTTGTACACCATCCCTTCTTTCGGATCATCAATCAATTTTGGAATGACATTTTTTTGTGTCACGGAAACTTCCATTCTTGTCTCCGGCACAAAAACCAAAAACGAAAAACAAATTGGTTGACAAGACAAAATTTCAGCTTGTAAGAAAATAACTATTAAAAAAAGATTATAGAAAATGGGTACTATGTAGATCTATAAATCTTTATAACAACTAACCATTTCATCAACCAAGATAATCCCTATCTTCCATATCGGGTATGGTGCAGCCTTTTTCTTGACAACCCACTTCCGGAGAACTTTTGCAACAATCGACCACGTGTCCTTGCTATCATCGACTCGATAAGTATGTCTCGGTCATTGCCTCGTTTGTTGTTATAAAACAAAGGAAAGCTTGTTTAGAGTACCGCGAGCATGAGCCGATCCATTAGGTGATTTTATAAAAGAAAATTTATAATTTGAATTCACGAAATTGGAGGGAGGGAAAGATTTCATAAAGAAAAATCTTAAGTTTGAATTTAGAAAAATGGAGGGAGGGAAGACGTATGATTGAGAGATCATAAAATTATGTTGAATTCATAAAGGAAAATCTTAAGTTTGAATTTAGATTTCATATGGACTTGAGCTGATCCATTAGGTATTTTATAAAGGAAATTTTACAATTTGAATTTAAAAAACTTATACTTGTTTAGGAAAAAATGTTGGCTTCTCGATGGAAAAAAACGTATTGACTTACGTTTGTAAATGACCCGCCAATTACTCGTTTAGGAATCATATATATGATAAATAGGACTTGAGCTGATCCATTAGGTAATTTATAAAGGAAATTTTATAATTTGAATTCAAAAAAATGGAGGGAGGGAATGATTTTGTAATGAAAAATTTAAATCCATCCCACTACAATGGGGGAGGGAAGATGATTGAGAGATCGAAAAGTGTGTGGACGTGGCACTAATCATAGTGTAACATGTGGACCAATGAATAAAGGAGTTAGAGGTTTAGAAGGATATATTGATGATGATTAAATTTTTGTTAAAGGAAATCCATACGTGACACATTAATACTATTTATTTTTTGTAAACATCTTTATTATATGGAGGGAAAATAAGTAAAAAGAGATGAACGATAAGGAGTGCGAAAATGGATGGAGAGATATGTAATTAATTAAGGATAAAATGAGAAAAATTGCACTCATCCAATCTTAATGTATGATATAAATGAAGAGGTGATATTAGTCATAAATGTAAGACTTATTTTACATATCTATCACATTTTCAAAAAAAAAAAAAAAAAAAAAACCATATTGATATTCCCTTAACAATAATCGAGTAGAATAGAGACTAAGAGAATGAAGGAAGATGATCAAAGTGTTTTTTAAAAAATATTTCAAAATATTAGCTAACTCAATTACATTCTTTAATGTAATCGAATTAGTTAATTAGGTCTTATTTTAAGGATAATAGAGTATTAAATTTTCAAACAAGTACAAAATATAACTTATAAAAAGGACTAAACAAACGAGTATTTAAAAAGTTTTAAATTATAAAAAGCGCCTAGAGTATTAGGATATTAATTTTTATCAACTGTTTTTAGCTGCTAGTACCAACAAGGGTGTTTAAGTCCGAGCAGAAAAAATTTTATGATTGTTAAGTTTTTAATTTTTTTAAAAATAAATTACTGATATTGATTTGGATAGTCATAAAAAAAAAAAAAATTTGTTAAAAATTGAAAGTTACATTTAAAATTTAAACATCTTATTTGATTTCTAAGTTTTTAGTTATTTATATCCATATTTGTGGTCAATTTTTATCAGCAACTTTAATACTATCTTTATTTTTCAATATAAGAGTTAGATAACTGCTAAAATTTATCTGAAACCCTTTATAATGTACAATCAGTGAAGATTCTTTAAAGGGAAAAAAAATAAATCTAAATTGACAAAATAGATTGATGTTGAGAAATTATACAAGTTATGTATGTTGTTTATTTAGGACTCAGGTAGCATTATTAATTCTATCATTTCGATGTTATTACCACCACTTCAATCATTTGTACTTGGTACAGGCGGCTGGCTCGATCAAGCCTCTTGAGTGAATCCGGGAACGAATCCACAGAACATGTTGAGGCCAGTCAACAGATCATTTTTTTTCTTCTTTCAATTCTCATTTGTCCAGATCCAAATCTTTTTTTCTTGATATGGAAGAAAAGACAACAAAAGCAGATGCCCTTGGGACTTTTTAGTAATTACACTCTCTTTCTCTACTCTGCAAGCTCACATACTTCCCTTACATATTAAAGCACTACTGGTATCAGTGTTCAGTCTCATTTGTGGCCTATCTCATTCATTTAGCGCAATCTGTCAAGCCCAAATGGTCCATCAGCAATAAAATCACCTTACTGTAACAAAAAAGTTAGAACTTATCTGCTTTATCTGTGTTTTTCCTCCACAATGGAGATGCAAGAATTGGGTGGTGCTTCATCTTCTTCAGCTGAAGTGATAAGTAGATATGTTATGATTAAATAAGTATAGATTCTGAGATATATTGGATTGAATTTATTAATATTTTGTACTTATTTAATTATCTTTATGTACTTATCTATCTTTTAATTAAATATAGGATAAAAGAACATTATAATGTAAAATCTATTGATATCCTATTTATTTGTGCAGAATATTATGTGATCTAAGAGAAGAGAAAATATAGGAAAGATAATAAACATCACAGTAAATTAAATTGGAAAAGTATTTAATATAATATATTATTATATTAAATGATATAATTGATGATGAATGAAGCAGATCACGACATTGGCAATTGGAATAGAACGTGTGGGACCCGCATGAAAAGGCATATATTAGATAGGAATTACATCTGGTGCTTTGGAGTTATTGGATATATTATTTTGAGGAGCCGAATAACAACCAGGAGAGAGGTGACGCACAGCAGAGGAGAGTACGCACGGCAATTCAAGAGGAGAAAAACGCAAAGGAGATGACGGACATCAGCGAGGAGCATTGAGACTGAGGGATTCTTTAAGAGTTTTTATTTCTCTTTTCTTTTCCTGTCTTCTCTGAATCTGATTTTCATCTTTTCATGGGTTTTAGTATAGCCATGCTCGGCTAGTTTTCTTTTTAGTTAGGGCGAGGATGAACCCTATGCGAATTTAAAATATTTATTTGGATTCTTTATTGATCTTTATTTTTCTTGATTGAATGAATTATCCGTGCTTAAAGCTTTCTTGAAGATTGATCACCTTTTAGATTGTTCATAGGTTAATGTATCACAATAGAGATGTTGGTGCATTTAACTAGATCCGTTAATTCATCGTAGAGTTGCATGACCTAGACATAGGCTTACGATTTTATGCGATCTCATAATTCTGGTTTAAAAATATAATCTTTCCCATCAATACTAAGACATTAGGTTGATTTCAAAGATAACGGACTAAGGTAAAGCATCAAGACATTGGGACTTAGTCTAACTTTAGAGAATTGATCGTCAATCATGAGAATAATAATCAATTAGGGATTCAATTCAAATTATTAGAGGAACATAGGGGATTCTCATCCCTAGCCGCATATTTCTTAATTGAAGGTCTTAATTTTGGATTACTCATATTTTCTCTCAGTTGTTCTTGAGATTCATATTTTGGATTTTTTATTTAATTCTTTAAATTCTATTTGGTTACAACTCACCCCATATTACTCATTCATCCAACTAAAGCGAAAATAGTAAATTAGTGATTGGAATACTATTCCTCGTGGGACGATCTTTTTCTCACTACTTTATTACTTATAACGACCGGTGCACTTGCCGAAGTCGCTATCATGAAGCCGAAATGGTTCGTAGTCCTCTGATTTCTGAAACCCAGAGAAACAAGGGCGGCTTCATCACCATGCCCTTCATTATAGGTAAATCATTATTTACTAGTAATTTGCTTCAACCCCATTATCTAAAAAACCATTATTTTTCTTTTCTGTGGCATAACCTTAGTTAATAATAATGTTGCAGCAAATGAGGCACTGGCCAGGGTGGCTAGCATGGGGATTTCGCCTAACATGACTTTCTATCTGATGGGGGATTATAGGCTTCGTGTTGCCACAGCCACAAGGATACTCTTATTATCCTCTACTGCTGGAAATTTCATTCCTGTGGTCGCTGCTATTATCGGTGATTCTTATCTTGGTCGATTCCTCACTGTTGGCTTAGGTTCTCTCTTCGCTTTCCTGGTATTCTTCCTTTTTCCTCCTCTTTTTTTTTTTTTTTTTTTTTTTTGAGGGGAAAAAAAGTGAAGTTCTGTTTACAAGGGTTGCTTTCTATTTCTCTGTTTAGTTAATCTGTTGACCAGAGCTTCAACGGGTCAAATTTTCTACTAACAATCTGTAAGATTCCACTGTCAGGTCCTTCTTACGAGATGATGAATATATATGTTCCCAAATAGGAGAGACTCAGAGTATTAGAATAAAATCATAGAAAATATGCTTATATTGGGATGTATGATGATTATTATGGGTAAGTTTCTTCATAGGAATTCTTCATAAAGAATATACTTTCCAGGTTTTAGAATAGATCCTCGATTCGACCTATAGGACAGAGATAGAAAGGTTTTTTTTTACCGTTCCATGGAAACATGTTTGAGGTGACCTATAAATAAGACCTAGAGTGGGAAAATAGGAGCCTGTTGGGTCAGTTCTTTTGGACCCTAAATTTGCAAGGGCAAGGTTTAAGGTTTTTTTTCTCAAAAATGAAAATGGATTTAAAAGGGCAAGCCCTATAAGGTCGAGGGCCTAAAAGGGCAGGTTCTATAGAGCCAAGCGCCAACTCTTTTAAGCTCGTATATTTTTTTCTCAGTAAATTATTTATATGATAATAATATTATTGATTATTGATTTTTTATATTTTGTTAATGATGTTGCGAATATTTAGTTATTATTATCTTTTTTTAGAATTAAATTTCATAAGAACATCTTGTATTAAGAATCCTAAAAATTAAAAACTTATAAAAGATATTTCTTATTTCATAAATATTCTTACTAATTTTGTATTTTTTTGACTTATTTTCTAATGATTGTTTTGTTCATATCTTATGTTATTTATTTTTTGACTATTTATACTTTTCAAGACATATTTATAAGATGTATTCTTAATTTTGTTAAGACTTCTCATTAATGATTTGTAATTGTGATATGTAGACAATAATTTACCTTTGATTATGACTTAGTGACTGTGTTTGTTTATTGTATGATGCATATGGTTTATACCTTAATTTTGATAACATTTATGTGCTAAATTAGGACTTTCCTTGTTTTAATTTTATTTCTTTAAAAAAGCTGAAAAAAATAGTAAAAGATTATTAAAATAGCTTTGGTCATGACCTCGAAAATGACTATTTTTCTTTAACCGGGCTTACGGGGCTGGGACGGCATTATTTACCTGCTCTAATACGACCAAAGAAATACAGATATACAAACCTGGAGATTTTACGTGTGGTTTAAGGGAACTAATATCTATGTCACAACATGTCCAATTCAATATAGAATAAGGCCAACAACAAGAAGAACAAAATTTTGGGCTTGATGTCACTTAAGTTGAATAATTCATCTAACTGAAAGTAATGTTGTTTTGTTCAATAATGACACAGGGAATAGCACTCTTGTGGTTAACAGCCATGATACCACAGGCAAGACCTCCGCCTTGCAACCAAGCAATAGAGAAGTGTAGCTCAGCAACAGGAGGGCAAATGGCTCTCTTGTTCTCTTGCTTTGCACTAACCAACATTGGAACTGGCGGTCTTGGTTGTTCATTACCGTTTGGTGCGGACCAAGTGAACAGAAAAGATAACCCTAATAACCAGAGAGTGTTGGAAATATTCTTCAGCTGGTATTATGCTTCTTCTGCTGTTTCTGTCTTAATTGCCTTCTCCGCAATAGTGTATGTGCAAGACCATTTTGGATGGAAACTGGGTTTTGGGATTCCTGCTGCACTAATGTTCTTATCAACCTTCTTGTTCTTCCTTGCTTCTCCACTTTATGTAACGCATAAACCCACTGCTAGCTTGGTCACCAGCTTCGCACGTGTCATTGCCGCTTGGTATAAGAACAGAAACCTTGACCTTCCACCTAAGGGCTCACCTGGAAGGTATCACGTTAAGGAAGGTTCAGGTGTCCTTGCTCCATCTGATAAGTTAAGGTGATTTCAAAATTCTCATCATTAGTCTTTAGAGAATTAAATGGATACTAGACTGGTGTTGAAAGCTATTTTGATAGAACGTACCTTAAGACTATATACCTTTTCTGCATTCTCCGTGGAATTTTACGCTAATATATTTTAGGGTTAAGCCTACTGTATGTCCTTGTACTTTTAAGGAGTCTTGGTTTTGGTCCTCATACTTTGTTTTAATTGTTTTTCGTTCTTATACTTTATCTTGTCCAAAATGTTGGTCTCTGTAATTTCATAAGGACTTCAATGTGGGAAAAGCACCATTGTAGCAATTTTTACCAAAAATTGTACCCAATTAGAGCAGATAGAAAAAGATTTACCGAAATAGGGACAGTTAACGACGTCGCTTGACGAGACGCCACCGATGGAGTGGCGCCACGAGAATCGACACCACTAGAGTGGCGTCAATTTAATTGACGCCATCGTGGCGTCCTAATCCCCTGGTAGCCCTAATAATAAATATTTTAAATATTTATTATTAATTATAGATAATAAAAAGAGTAAACAATAATTCTAATTAATAATTAAAGGAATTAAAATATTTAAAATTTATTATAAACCTTAGGATACAAGACTAATTGGTAAATTAATTAAAGCACCTTGGAAAAATAGAGAACAAATATGTAACGGTCCTATGTTATTTGCATCATGTACAAACAACTAAATGTATATAATTAATTACATAAAGAATAAAACATACCGGGAGTCTCTTCATGGGAGACACGTGCTTAAAACCTACACGCAAAAGGTTCGTTGCAAATCTAGTGGGATGAGATCTCACAGGGGTTAATTAGAATTATTATTTACTCTTTTTATTATTTATAACTAATAATAAATATTTAAAATATTTATTATTAGGATGCCCTAGGAGATTATTAATTGACGCCATGACGCCACACTATGGCGTCAACTGACAACTGCTATGACGCCACTCTAGTGGCGTCACCTCCCATCGCCTCACTACCTCAGTGGCGTCACGTACCTTGACGCTATTCGTGGCGTCTCATCAGGTGACGTCATTGATCGCTCTATTTTGGTAAATCTTTTTCATGTGTTTTAATTGGGTATAATTTTTGGTAAAAGTTACTACATTGGTGCTTTTCCCCTTCGATGTGAGCTTAACAGTGTTATCTTTGCTAATGTGGCGTTAACAACATTAAGTAAGCTGACGTGGAAGGCTAAATAGGATTGATAGCTTACGTGTAGGGACCAAAAGTTGTTACAAGTATAAGTGCCTGGAGTGGGCTTAACCCTATATTTTAATACCATTCTTGATCTTCTGTACATTTGGTTGGATCGATACAAGGTGACAACAGCTTTATTTGTACATAGGTTTCTGAATAAGGCTTGCTTGATTAAAGATCCAGAAAAGATATAGCCCCGGATGGTTCAGCCACAAATCCATGGAATCTATGCACAACAGAGGAAGTAGAACAACTAAAAGCAATCATCAAAGTCATTCCACTATGGTCTACTGGCATAATGATGTCTGTTTATGCCCAAGGCTCATTTCCATTGCTCCAAGCCAAATCCTTTAACAGACATATCACATCAAGCTTTGAAATTCCAGCAGGCTCATTGACTGCTATACTCGTAGCATTTATATTTGTGTGGATAGGGATATATGACCGTATCCTGCTTCCCTTAGCATCGAAGATCAGAGGCAAACAAGTTAGGATTAGTGCAAAAAACAGAATGGGACTTGGGTTGTTCTTCTTCTTTCTCACAATGACTGTGTCAGCAATTGTGGAGTCTAAAAGGCGAAGAAAAGCCATTGAAGAGGGACATATTGACGATCCTAATGCTGGTGTTGACATGTCCGTTGCCTGGCTTTTTCCTGCACTTGTACTTGGAGCCATAGCAGAAGCATTTAATGTGATAGGCCAACAAGAGTTCTATTACTCGGAGTTTCCCGGGAGCATGTCGAGCATTGCCACGTCGTTGGTCGGGCTGGGAATGGCAGGTGGCAGCTTGGTGACCACCGCCGTGTTCAGCCTTGTGGATGACATAACTTCAAGAGGAGGAAAAGAGAGCTGGGTGTCGGATAATATAAACAGAGGTCGTTATGACAAGTATTATTGGCTTCTTGTCGTAATTCAAGGTGTTAATCTGCTCTATTACCTGCTTTGTAATTGGCTTTATGGTCCAACTTCTGATGAATTACCCAAAGAAAATCAAGAACTTCCTTCAAGAACGGAGGAAAGTAGTCGTGGGGTTAAGGATGAAAAGGAGAATTAGAAGTTCGGACTGTTTGTTCGTTCACAAACCAGAGATAAACTCATGTTTTTTTACCTTAGAGATTTGAATAGGCTACAATTCTCTCTCTCTCTCTCTCTCTATATATATATATATATTTACATGTATTATGAGTAAAACTTAAATGTTTATGCTCATGGAGATACGAATTATGGGGAATATGTTGCTTCTTAAGACTTATTAATAATAGTTGTAAAAAGTGGTTGTTTGAAGAACCATTCCAAAGGATTTATCGTTTTTATCGGCAATAAAACAATCTAATTAGTTGTTGAAGAAACTTCATAAAAAGATCTCATAGAAGGAAAAAAAAAAAAATCCATAAACACCAGTAAAAAAGATGAAGATAGAGAAACCGTCAATTACGTAACAAACATGACCTATTCACCATTACCAACAACCTAAAATAATCTTTTGAAAGATGAAGCTAATAATATGTGAGACTATAGTTATTAATTCCAATCCCCAAAACCACGAACTGTAGCCACCGGATGAGATTTGTTATCATTAAAACTCCCAACTCGATTTATTGCAGCAAAGAAAATTAACACTACCATAAGAAAGCAGATTTGCAAAGCACGCCAAATCTGTAAAGCACGTCCAAACAAAACAATGGTTGCAAGTTGTCAAAAAAAGAAGATATGCAAAGACTATTTTAAATTAACAAAAGGTAAAAGGGTCGGAAACTCTCACCAAATGGAGGGAGATCGATTTTGGAGTTAGTCAAGGTGTTAGAGAAGGCATCTTGACTCTTAGGTGCTTAGGTAAAGGCCAGAGAGTAATAGACGACTCGTCCTACCCAACATTGGTATTACCGAGGAGGAATGGAGATTTTGCTCTGCTCTTAGATCATGGGTAAGTCCAACCCCTTTCCTAAAATTTATGTATAAAAAAAAGGCCACGTGGGACCCACTCCCCATAGACACGCCGTCCAACCCAAAACCGGCCCATTCAAACACAAAATAACCTAACAAGTGAAAAGACACTTATCATCTTCATTTTTCCCTCAACTAAAAAGATATTATTATCATCTCCTCAAATCAATAATAGTACGACCTACCCCTTGGTTCAAATGGCAAACATGCGGATACTCTCATTAAAAGGAGGATTCGATTCGAAGTTGGTTAAGGTGTTGAGGAGACATCATAACTCTGGGTGCTTAAGTAAATGCCTGAAGGCAATAGACGACTCGCCCTGTTCAATATTGGTATCATTTAGAAGAAAGAGAGATTTTGCTTTACCTTTGGATTGTGGGTGAGCCGAACCTCTTTCCTTACACACACACACAAACACACACACAGTAGGTCCTCGTACTTTTTTAAAGTTGTAATTAAATTTTTGTTAAAGGAAATCCATGTGTGACACATTAATACTATTTATTTTTCATAAACATCTTTATTATATGGAGGGAAAATAAGTAAAAAGAGATGAGAGATAAGGAGTGCGAAAATGGATGGAGAGATAAGTAATTAATTAAGGATAAAATGAGAAAAATTGCACTCATCCAATCTTAATATATGATCTAAATGAGGAGGTGATATTAGTCATAAATGTAAGACCTATTTCACATATCTATCACTTGTTTTCCAAAAAAAAAAAACTATATTGATATTCCCTTAATAATAATCGAGTAGAATAGAGACTAAGAGAATGAAGAAAGATGATCAAAGTGTTTTTTTTTTTCAAAAAAAAAATATCAAAATTTTAGCTAACTCAATTAAATTCTTTAATGTAATCGAATTAGTTAATTAAGTCTGATCAATATATCCTTCTAAACCTCCTAGTCATTCAACCATTGGTCCATCTGTACAATTACATGTCGATTTCCTAACGTTTAATTGGAGGTCACCTGGAACACTGTCTCCAGTATTCACGTTTTACACATATCTGGGCCATTTAATTCTGTACGTCTTTTTCAAACATACTACCTAAACCATTGGCTAGTTCAAATGACTATTGGACTATATTGACTTCTAAGCCATTCGTCCTTATATGATCTACATGTGGTAATTCTCCATTCATCATTTGATTATTCGTTTATCAGAAATATTTCATTGGCTTTACTGATTGGCTTGATTTAAATGATCCTGGGAAATCAACTCATTCTTTCCAACAATTCACCCGTCTTCCCTCACTCCATTTTTTCGATTTCAAATTTCAAATTCCATATATAAATCTTTCAATATAAAATCACCTAAAACATTAGCCAAATTTTGAAATTCTCGTCTTCCCTTCTTCCTCCCCTACGAATTCTCTCTGCCCCTCCCTTTTCATCTTCCCTCCTCTCCTCCCCTGTTTGGATGGCAGCTCAGCTCAGGTTCTCCTCTTCTCTTATAATTCGTTGATAATATTATCTACTCCTTCTTCGATCTTGATCAGTCGTATTGTTTTTAGGGAAATTTTCAGTAACAATCTTTGCTTTCTTAATCCGTCATGCATTCATTCTTTTTTTCTTTCTCACTTACTTCAGATTCGCAAAGACCTTACATGCACAAACGTTCTCCGCTTTCCTTCTTCTCTCTTCTGCTCAATTCGTGGACAATACTCATCTGTTCGGATGGCAGATCAGGTTCTCCTGTGACACAATTTCAAATCTTTGAAAGTTTCTTCTAGGATCTTCGCAAGATTTTCTAACTCCGTGTTTATTTTCAGATCTTCGCAAGATTTTCTAACTCCATGTTGAATTTCCTTCTCTGATCCGAAGTCACAGTACAAGCATCCTTCGATGAAAATCAAGATACCGAAGCTGTGACAAACAGCCGAGTGGTGGAGAAGAAGAAAACTCAACACCATAGTCAACTCCAACCATCGTCTTCCTTCTTTCCCATCGTCGTAGGAGGGAACCAGAGGTGCCGCGAAAGGGAGTTTGAACCAGAGCTTCAAGCTGCCATTCTTCGAACCTTCTTCTCCCCACCTTCACAGTCGCCACGGGAAGCTTGGAGAGGAGTGAAATTCGAACTCGTGTAAAAAAAAATTCGCCAAATTTGAACTTTCCCGTTAAGTTTAAATTTCAGAGATAAATCTGTCAAAAAGTATGAATAGTTACGTGGAAACTTGAGATCCCACCAATTTTAGTGGGATCTGATCTTCCCACATATGAGGGAAGATTGGTGAGCCCGAGAACTTTAGTTTAGGAAAGATTGGTGCAAAATGTGTACCAAACGGAGAAACTTGCCAAAGTTTCTTTCCTCCCTACCAATTCTTTCTACCAAGCGGGCCCAGTGTGCATATTCAGGTGAAAAATGAGGGAATGGCTTGTCTCTGCTGCTCTTTATATCCGCTGCCATCCTTTTCTCTACAACGTCATCGTTTTGTTGTATAGTAACTTTTGAAACTTGCCTCATGTCCCCGCAATCTGACCGAGATCCACTTTAATGTTTTCAAAGGATGGCAGTGGAGGCAAGCCACTCCCAAAATAGGAAGACATCTTTTCCTCCTAAAAACGTGGTGCTGAACCCACATTGCTGTTTTCGAGGGAAAGAAAAAAAACATGCTGCAGTTTCTCACCTTCAATTTTTAATATAATATATATACTATTATATTATATATATTTTTTCCAAAATTAATATATTATATTTCAATTCGGGGTGTTCTATAATTTTTAGCAGATGAGGGTTTTTTTTTTCTATAGTTTTCTCTGATTCTCTTCTGTTCTAAAAAGTGACAGCGTATATTTCATTAAATACCTTTTTTCCAGACATAATTCCCATCTGGATTCCTTTTCTTTTTGGTCCTTCAACAATGTTTTCTTTTTTTTCTTTTCATTTTAATCCCTCCAATATTATTTCTTTTTTTTATCCTTGCCCTTTTCCTCAATTTTTTTTAGCTCGAACCTTCCTAAAATTACCTATAGTACAAATTGAAATTAGGTTGCAACTTATATTCTAAGAAAATTAACCCAATTAGTAGCAATTACAATATTTATGGAAATATTACTCGAAGCTCTGTTTATACACAACCATAATTAATTGAGATTAATCATAAAAATAATTTAGCTGAAAATTAATGATGAGATCCTCGATTCAAACATTAAATGTTATGATAAAATGAGGATTCCACTAATTAATTCTACTATTTCTCATAATCTTTTTTCAATTCTCTTTTTTGTTGTTGTTGTTGTTGTTGTTGTTGCCGCCCACTATCTCTTTCTTATTTATCATCTCTTAAACAAGGGCATATATGAAAAAAAGTATATTTCTAACACTTTTTACCTTCAACTAATTTTAACATAATTTTTAACTTGCACAATTCGGTTATCCGAATCTTATAAAAATGATGCAATCATGCAAGGAAGCATAACATAATATTATCAATTTCATCATAAAGTCCGAAAAATTTAAAACTTCATACATTATAAGGCGTGCCGCATAACTTAAAATGAATTGAATGTAAACACGTTGTTGGTGTTGAAGTGATTTGAGTTTTCAAATTTTGAAATTAAAGTATCCAAAATATTAAATGCAACCAAATAAATGGTCACGTAGCATTTGTCTTACTTTTAATGTTTGAATAATTTTTCAAGAGTTCAACAATTTTTTTGCGAAATAGCTGTATTTAGATGAATTGGTCATTTTCTAATGCATGTGATAAGTCACACATGATTTAAATTGCGGGTCATACTAAAATATCTCTGTGAACTTATTGGTTTAGAAATCTTTTTCCTTTATATATCTTTAAGGTAGTAATAACGAATATGCTCTCAGTCCATGCAACATGCAGGTTATTAAGGCAAATGTGTTAAGTGAGATAAGCGTTGTCAAAGAGATTTTGATATTCATAATGGATATTTACAATGACGATAAACAAAAGCCAAGGTCAATCAATGTCCAATGTATGTCTCCATCTATTGAGGCTGATTTTCTCACTTGAGCAACTATATGTTGTACTATTGAGGGTTAAGAGTTTCAATTATTGGATGAGTTCAATAAATGCAATAGTACTACAATAAATATAGTTAGAAGTTTTTCAAAACCATTTATTTCATTATAGCATTGAATCATTTCATCATAACATTATGACATTTATTATTTAGTTCATCTCATTTATAGTTTAAACATATATGTGCATCGCACGGGTCTAAATTTTACCCAAATTTAGTTGAGCGTTTATTTGAGGAAGATTACCGAACAATAGGCCTATTTTAACCCCAACTCCGAGAACATGTCGACTCATTGAATGAGTACATTTGTTCTTTGTTGCCAGGAGATGAAGTTGAATACTTTAATGCGACTCTATAAATCATATAGATTATGCAAATGAGAGTTTCGATAATCTATATGACACGAAGTTTCTAAATTCAATTAAATGTTCTCGGGATTCCACATCATAAATTAGTTTTGAAGATGGGAATACTGTTATATTAATAAGGAACATTGACCAAGCTTGAGGATTATGCAATGGTACGAGGCTTCAAGTTACACAACTTGGCAAGAACGTCATAAAAGCCAAAGCGTTGAATGACACTAGCCCAGGTCAAGACATTTTGATACACAGGATGAACATGAACCCGTCTGAATTTAAACTTCCATTCAAGATGACGAGAAGGCAATTTCCAATAATCATTTCATTTGCGATGAAAATTAACAAGAGTCAAGGTCAATCAATGTCAAATATAGGTCTTTATCTTCCAAGTCCAGTTTTTTCACATGGACAACTTATGTTGCTTTATCTAAGGTAAAGAGTTTTCAACGTTTGAAAATATTGATTTTGAATGAGTTGAACAGGTGTATTGACAACACAGTTAATGCTATATACGGGGAAGTTTTCCAAAACATTTTACAACATTCATAGTTTTAAGGGAAAACTTTGTTTGACTCTGTTATTGTTGTGCTTTGAATTTCATAATTACATGAACTCATAATTTCATTACTTTCATTTGTGTATTTATTGAATTCCTTATTTTACCTATTACTTAATGAAATAGTTTGGTTATTACATTTGCATATTTGTTATTTATAGTTAAAACAGAATAGAACTACACACTCCGTGCAACGCGTCCAACGCACGGGTCCGAAGTCTTGTTTTAAGGATAATAGAGTATTAAATTTTCAAACAAATACAAAATATAACTTATAAAAAGGACTGAACATACGAGTATTTAAAAAGTTTTAAATTATAAAAAGCGTCTAGAGTATTTTAGTTGTTATAAACTGTTTTTAGCTGCTAGTACCAACAAGGGGTTTAAGTTCGAGCAGAAAAAAATTTATGATTGTTAAGTTTTTAATTTTTTTTTAAAAAAATAAATTACTGATATTGATTTGGATAGTCATAAAAAAATATTTGTTAAAAATTGAAAGTTACATTTAAAATTTAAACGTCTTATTTGATTTCTAAGTTTTTAGTTATTTATATCCATATTTGTGGCCAATTTTTATCAGCAACTTTACTACTATCTTTATTTTTTAATATAAGAGTTAGATAACTAATTTTAATAAATTAAAAAAAATAGTTAAAATTTATGTGAAACCCTTTATAATGTACAATCAGTGAAGATTCTTTAAAGGGAAAAAAAAATCTAAATTGACAAAATGATGTTGAGAAATTATACAAGTTATGTATGCTGTTTATTTAGGACTCAGGTAGCATTATTAATTCTATCATTTCGATGTTATTACCATCACTTCAATCATTTGTACTTGGTACAGGCGGCTGGCTCGATCAAGCCTCTTGAGTGAATCCGGGAACGAATCCACAGAACATGTTGAGGCCAGTCAACAAATCATTTTTCTTCTTCTTTCAATTCTCATTTGTCCAGATCCAAATCTTTTTTTCTTGATATGGAAGAAAAGACAACAAAAGCAGATGCCCTTGGGACTTTTTAGTAATTACACTCTCTTTCTCTACTCTGCAAGCTCACATACTTCCCTTATATATTAAAGCACTACTGGTATCAGTGTTCAGTCTCATTTGTGGCCCATCTCATTCATTTAGCGCAATCTGTCAAGCCCAAATGGTCCATCAGCAATAAAATCACCTTACTGTAACAAAAAAGTTAGAACTTATCTGCTTTATCTGTGTTTTTCCTCCACAATGGAGATGCAAGAATTGGGTGGTGCTTCATCTTCTTCAGCTGAAGCCGAAATGGTTCGTAGTCCTCAGATTTCTGAAACCCAGAGAAACAAGGGTGGCTTCATCACCATGCCCTTCATTATAGGTAAATCATTATTTGCTTCAACCCCGTTATCTGAAAAACCATTATTTTTCTTTTCTGTGGCATAATCTTAGTTAATAATAATGTTGCAGCAAATGAGGCACTGGCCAGGGTGGCTAGCATGGGGATTTCGCCTAACATGACTTTCTATCTGATGGGGGATTATAGGTTTCGTGTTGCCACAGCCACAAGGATACTCTTATTATCCTCTACTGCTGGAAATTTCATTCCTGTGGTCGCTGCTATTATCGGTGATTCTTATCTTGGTCGATTCCTCACTGTTGACTTAGGTTCTCTCTTCGCTTTCCTGGTATTCTTCCTTTTTCCTCCTCCTTTTTTTTTTTTTTTTTTTTTTTTTTTTTTTTTTTTTTTTTTTTTTTTTTTGAGGGGAAAAAAGTGAAGTTCTGTTTACAAGGGCTGCTTTCTATTTCTCTGTTTAGTTAATCTGTTGACCAGAGCTTCAACGGGTCAAATTTTCTACTAACAATCTGTAAGATTCCACTGTCAGGTCCTTCTTACGAGATGATGAATATATATGTTCCCAAATAGGAGAGACTCAGAGTATTAGAATAAAATCATAGAGAATATGCTTATATTGGGATGTATAATGATTATTATGGGTAAGATTCTTCATAGGAATTCTTCATAAAGAATATACTTTCTAGGTTTTAGAATAGATCCTCGATTCGACCTACAGGACAGAGATAGAAAGGTTTTTTTTTTACCCAGGGAAACATGCTTGAGGTGGCCTATAAATAAGACCTACAGTGGGAAAATAGGAACCTGTTGGGTCAGTTCTTTTAGACCTTAAATTTGCTAGGACAAGGTTTAAGGTTTTTGTCTCAAAAATAAAAACGGATTTAAAAAGGCCAGCCCTGTAAGGTTGAGGGCCTAAAAGGGCGGGTTCTATAGAGCCAAGGGCCAACTCTTTTAAGCTGTATATTTTTTCTCGTAAATTATTTATATGATAATAATATTATTGATTATTGATTTTTTATATTTTGTTAATGATGTTGCGAATGTTTAGTTATTATTATCTTTTTTTAGAATTAAATTTCATAAGAACATCTTGTATTAAGAATCCTAAAAATTAAAAACTTATAAAAGATATTTCTTATTTCATAAATATTCTTACTAATTTTGTATTTTTTTGACTTATTTTCTAATGATTGTTTTGTTCATATCTTATGTTATTTATTTTTTGACTATTTATACTTTTCAAGACATATTTATAAGATGTATTCTTAATTTTGTTAAGACTTCTCATTAATGATTTGTAATTGTGATATGTAGACAATAATTTACCTTTGATTATGACTTAGTGACTGTGTTTGTTTATTGTATGATGCATATGGTTTATACCTTAATTTTGATAACATTTATGTGCTAAATTAGGACTTTCCTTGTTTTAATTTTATTTCTTTAAAAAAAGCTGAAAAAAATAGTAAAAGATTATTAAAATAGCTTTGGTCATGACCTCTCGAAAATGACTATTTTTCTTTAACCGGGCTTACAGGGCTGGGACGGCATTATTTACCTGCTCTAATACGACCAAAGAAATACAGATATACAAACCTGGAGATTTTACGTGTGGTTTAAGGGAACTAATATCTATGTCACAACATGTCCAATTCAATATAGAATAAGGCCAACAACAAGAAGAACAAAATTTTGGGCTTGATGTCACTTAAGTTGAATAATTCATCTAACTGAAAGTAATGTTGTTTTGTTCAATAATGACACAGGGAATAGCACTCTTGTGGTTAACAGCCATGATACCACAGGCAAGACCTCCGCCTTGCAACCAAGCAATAGAGAAGTGTAGCTCAGCAACAGGAGGGCAAATGGCTCTCTTGTTCTCTTGCTTTGCACTAACCAACATTGGAACTGGCGGTCTTGGTTGTTCATTACCGTTTGGTGCGGACCAAGTGAACAGAAAAGATAACCCTAATAACCAGAGAGTGTTGGAAATATTCTTCAGCTGGTATTATGCTTCTTCTGCTGTTTCTGTCTTAATTGCCTTCTCCGCAATAGTGTATGTGCAAGACCATTTTGGATGGAAACTGGGTTTTGGGATTCCTGCTGCACTAATGTTCTTATCAACCTTCTTGTTCTTCCTTGCTTCTCCACTTTATGTAACGCATAAACCCACTGCTAGCTTGGTCACCAGCTTCGCACGTGTCATTGCCGCTTGGTATAAGAACAGAAACCTTGACCTTCCACCTAAGGGCTCACCTGGAAGGTATCACGTTAAGGAAGGTTCAGGTGTCCTTGCTCCATCTGATAAGTTAAGGTGATTTCAAAATTCTCATCATTAGTCTTTAGAGAATTAAATGGATACTAGACTGGTGTTGAAAGCTATTTTGATAGAACGTACCTTAAGACTATATACCTTTTCTGCATTCTCCGTGGAATTTTACGCTAATATATTTTAGGGTTAAGCCTACTGTATGTCCTTGTACTTTTAAGGAGTCTTGGTTTTGGTCCTCATACTTTGTTTTAATTGTTTTTCGTTCTTATACTTTATCTTGTCCAAAATGTTGGTCTCTGTAATTTCATAAGGACTTCAATGTGGGGAAAAGCACCAATGTAGCAATTTTTACCAAAAATTGTACCCAATTAAAACACATAGAAAAAGATTTACCAAAATAGGACAGTTAATGACGTCGCTTGACGAGACGCCACTGATGGAGTGGCGCCACGAGAACTGACACCACTAGAGTGGCGTCAATTTAATTGACGTCACTGTGGCGTCCTAATCCCCTGGTAGCGTCCTAATAATAAATATTTTAAATATTTATTATTAATTATAGATAATAAAAAGAGTAAACAATAATTCTAATTAATAATTAAAGGAATTAAAATATTTAAAATTTATTATAAACCTTAGGATACAAGACTAATTGGTAAATTAATTAAAGCACCTTGGAAAAATAGAGAACAAATATGTAACGGTCCTATGTTATTTGCATCATGTACAAACAACTAAATGTATATAATTAATTACATAAAGAATAAAACATACTGGGAGTCTCTTCATGGGAGACACGTGCCAGAAACCTACACGCAAAAGGTTCTGTTGCAAATCT
This sequence comes from Acacia acuminata, assembly GCA_019022655.1. Classification (NCBI taxonomy): domain Eukaryota; kingdom Viridiplantae; phylum Streptophyta; class Magnoliopsida; order Fabales; family Fabaceae; genus Acacia; species Acacia acuminata. Next base: position 1,198,319 of record JAFJYI010000045.1, read on the forward strand.
AGTGGGATGAGATCTCACAGGGTTAATTAGAATTATTATTTACTCTTTTTATTATTTATAACTAATAATAAATATTTAAAATATTTATTATTAGGATGCCCTAGGAGATTATTAATTGACGCCATGACGCCACACTATGGCGTCAGCGACATCGCTATGACGCCACTCTAGTGGCGTCACCTCCCATCGCCTCACTACCTCAGTGGCGTCACGTACCTTGACGCTATTCGTGGCGTCTCATCAGGTGACGTCATTGACTGCCCTATTTTGGTAAATCTTTTTTCATGTGTTTTAATTGGGTATAATTTTTGGTAAAAGTTACTACATTGGTGCTTTTCCCCTTCGATGTGAGCTTAACAGTGTTATCTTTGCTAATGTGGCGTTAACAACATTAAGTAAGCTGACGTGGAAGGCTAAATAGGATTGATAGCTTACGTGTAGGGACCAAAAGTTGTTACAAGTATAAGTGCCTGGAGTGGGCTTAACCCTATATTTTAATACCATTCTTGATCTTCTGTACATTTGGTTGGATCGATACAAGGTGACAACAGCTTTATTTGTACATAGGTTTCTGAATAAGGCTTGCTTGATTAAAGATCCAGAAAAAGATATAGCCCCGGATGGTTCAGCCACAAATCCATGGAATCTATGCACAACAGAGGAAGTAGAACAACTAAAAGCAATCATCAAAGTCATTCCACTATGGTCTACTGGCATAATGATGTCTGTTTATGCCCAAGGCTCATTTCCATTGCTCCAAGCCAAATCCTTTAACAGACATATCACATCAAGCTTTGAAATTCCAGCAGGCTCATTGACTGCTATACTCGTAGCATTTATATTTGTGTGGATAGGGATATATGACCGTATCCTGCTTCCCTTAGCATCGAAGATCAGAGGCAAACAAGTTAGGATTAGTGCAAAAAACAGAATGGGACTTGGGTTGTTCTTCTTCTTTCTCACAATGACTGTGTCAGCAATTGTGGAGTCTAAAAGGCGAAGAAAAGCCATTGAAGAGGGACATATTGACGATCCTAATGCTGGTGTTGACATGTCCGTTGCCTGGCTTTTTCCTGCACTTGTACTTGGAGCCATAGCAGAAGCATTTAATGTGATAGGCCAACAAGAGTTCTATTACTCGGAGTTTCCCGGGAGCATGTCGAGCATTGCCACGTCGTTGGTCGGGCTGGGAATGGCAGGTGGCAGCTTGGTGACCACCGCCGTGTTCAGCCTTGTGGATGACATAACTTCAAGAGGAGGAAAAGAGAGCTGGGTGTCGGATAATATAAACAGAGGTCGTTATGACAAGTATTATTGGCTTCTTGTCGTAATTCAAGGTGTTAATCTGCTCTATTACCTGCTTTGTAATTGGCTTTATGGTCCAACTTCTGATGAATTACCCAAAGAAAATCAAGAACTTCCTTCAAGAACGGAGGAAAGTAGTCGTGGGGTTAAGGATGAAAAGGAGAATTAGAAGTTCGGACTGTTTGTTCGTTCACAAACCAGAGATAAACTCATGTTTTTTTACCTTAGAGATTTGAATAGGCTACAATTCTCTCTCTCTCTCTCTCTCTATATATATATATATATTTACATGTATTATGAGTAAAACTTAAATGTTTATGCTCATGGAGATACGAATTATGGGGAATATGTTGCTTCTTAAGACTTATTAATAATAGTTGTAAAAAGTGGTTGTTTGAAGAACCATTCCAAAGGATTTATCGTTTTTATCGGCAATAAAACAATCTAATTAGTTGTTGAAGAAACTTCATAAAAAGATCTCATAGAAGGAAAAAAAAAATCCATAAACACCAGTAAAAAAGATGAAGATAGAGAAACCGTCAATTACGTAACAAACATGACCTATTCACCATTACCAACAACCTAAAATAATCTTTTGAAAGATGAAGCTAATAATATGTGAGACTATAGTTATTAATTCCAATCCCCAAAACCACGAACTGTAGCCACCGGATGAGATTTGTTATCATTAAAACTCCCAACTCGATTTATTGCAGCAAAGAAAATTAACACTACCATAAGAAAGCAGATTTGCAAAGCACGCCAAATCTGTAAAGCACGTCCAAACAAAACAATGGTTGCAAGTTGTCAAAAAAAGAAGATATGCAAAGACTATTTTAAATTAACAAAAGGTAAAAGGGTCGGAAACTCTCACCAAATGGAGGAGATCGATTTTGGAGTTAGTCAAGGTGTTAGAGAAGGCATCTTGACTCTTAGGTGCTTAGGTAAAGGCCGGAGAGTAATAGCGACTCGTCCTACCCAACATTGGTATTATGAGGAGGAATGGAGATTTTGCTTTCGCTCTTAGATCGTGGGTAAGTCCAACCCCTTTCCTAAAATTTATGTATAAAAAAAAGGCCACGTGGGACCCACTCCCCATAGACACGCCGTCCAACCCAAAACCGGCCCATTCAAACACAAAATAACCTAACAAGTGAAAAGACACTTATCATCTTCATTTTTCCCTCAACTAAAAAGATATTATTATCATCTCCTCAAATCAATAATAGTACGACCTACCCCTTGGTTCAAATGGCAAACATGCGGATACTCTCATTAAAAGGAGGGGATTCGATTCTGAAGTTGGTTAAGGTGTTGAGGGAGACATCATAACTCTGGGTGCTTAAGTAAATGCCTGAAGGCAATAGACGACTCTTACTGTTCAATATTGGTATCATTTAGAAGAAAGAGAGATTTTGCTTTACCTTTGGATTGTGGGTGGCGGAACCTCTTTCCTTACACACACACACAAACACACACACAGTAGGTCCTCGTACTTTTTTTAAAGTTGTAATTAAATTTTTGTTAAAGGAAATCCATGTGTGACACATTAATACTATTTATTTTTCATAAACATCTTTATTATATGGAGGGAAAATAAGTAAAAAGAGATGAGAGATAAGGAGTGCGAAAATGGATGGAGAGATAAGTAATTAATTAAGGATAAAATGAGAAAAATTGCACTCATCCAATCTTAATATATGATCTAAATGAGGAGGTGATATTAGTCATAAATGTAAGACCTATTTCACATATCTATCACTTGTTTTCCAAAAAAAAAAACTATATTGATATTCCCTTAATAATAATCGAGTAGAATAGAGACTAAGAGAATGAAGAAAGATGATCAAAGTGTTTTTTTTTTTTTTCAAAAAAAAAATATCAAAATTTTAGCTAACTCAATTAAATTCTTTAATGTAATCGAATTAGTTAATTAAGTCTGATCAATATATCCTTCTAAACCTCCTAGTCATTCAACCATTGGTCCATCTGTACAATTACATGTCGATTTCCTAACGTTTAATTGGAGGTCACCTGGAACACTGTCTCCAGTATTCACGTTTTACACATATCTGGGCCATTTAATTCTGTACGTCTTTTTCAAACATACTACCTAAACCATTGGCTAGTTCAAATGACTATTGGACTATATTGACTTCTAAGCCATTCGTCCTTATATGATCTACATGTGGTAATTCTCCATTCATCATTTGATTATTCGTTTATCAGAAATATTTCATTGGCTTTACTGATTGGCTTGATTTAAATGATCCTGGGAAATCAACTCATTCTTTCCAACAATTCACCCGTCTTCCCTCACTCCATTTTTTCGATTTCAAATTTCAAATTCCATATATAAATCTTTCAATATAAAATCACCTAAAACATTAGCCAAATTTTGAAATTCTCGTCTTCCCTTCTTCCTCCCCCTACGAATTCTCTCTGCCCCTCCCTTTTCATCTTCCCTCCTCTCCTCCCCTGTTTGGATGGCAGCTCAGCTCAGGTTCTCCTCTTCTCTTATAATTCGTTGATAATATTATCTACTCCTTCTTCGATCTTGATCAGTCGTATTGTTTTTAGGGAAATTTTCAGTAACAATTTTTGCTTTCTTAATTTGTCATGCATTCATTCATTCTTTCTTTCTCAATTACCTCAGATTTGCAGAGACTCCTACATGCACAAACATTCTCCGCTTTCCTTCTTCTCTCTTCTGCTCAATTTGTGGACAATATATACTCATCTGTTCGGATGGCAGATTAGGTTCTCCTGTGACACAATTTCAAATTTTTGAAAGTTTCTTCAGGATTGATGCTTCAGATCTTCGCAAGATTTTCCAACTCCTTATTTATTTTCAGATCTTCGCAAGATTTTCTAACTCCATGTTGAATTTCCTTCTCTGATCCGAAGTCACAGTACAAGCATCCTTCAATGAAAATCAAGAGACCGAAGCTGTGACAAACAGCCGAGTGGTGGAGAAGAAGGAAACTCAACACCATAGTCAACTCCAACCATCGTCTTCCTTCTTTCCCATCGTCGTAGGAGGGAACCAGAGGTGCCGCGAAAGGGAGTTTGAACCAGAGCTTCAAGCTGCCATTCTTCGAACCTTCTTCTCCCCACCTTCACAGTCGCCACGGGAAGCTTGGAGAGGAGTGAAATTCGAACTCGTGTAAAAAAAAAATTCGCCAAATTTGAACTTTCCCGTTAAGTTTAAATTTCAGAGATAAATCTGTCAAAAAGTATGAATAGTTACGTGGAAACTTGAGATCCCACCAATTTTAGTGGGATCTGATCTTCCCACATATGAGGGAAGATTGGTGAGCCCGAGAACTTTAATTTCCGGAAAGATTGGTGCAAAATGTGTACCAAACGGAGAAACTTGCCAAAGTTTCTTTCCCTCCCTACCAATTCTTTCTACCAAACGGGCCCAGTGTGCATATTCAGGTGAAAAATGAGGGAATGGCTTGTCTCTGCTGCTCTTTATATCCGCTGCCATCCTTTTCTCTACAACGTCATCGTTTTGTTGTATAGTAACTTTTGAAACTTGCCTCATGTCCCCGCAATCTGACCGAGATCCACTTTAATGTTTTCAAAGGATGGCAGTGGAGGCAAGCCACTCCCAAAATAGGAAGACATCTTTTCCTCCTAAAAACGTGGTGCTGAACCCACATTGCTGTTTTCGAGGGAAAGAAAAAAAACATGCTGCAGTTTCTCACCTTCAATTTTTAATATAATATATATACTATTATATTATATATATTTTTTCCAAAATTAATATATTATATTTCAATTCGGGGTGTTCTATAATTTTTAGCAGATGAGGGTTTTTTTTTTCTATAGTTTTCTCGATTCTCTTGTTCTAAAAAGTGACAGCGTATATTTCATTAAATACCTTTTTTCCAGACATAATTCCCATCTGGATTCCTTTTCTTTTGGTCCTTCAACAATGTTTTCTTTTTTTCTTTTCATTTTAATCCCTCCAATATTATTTCTTTTTTTTATCCTTGCCCTTTTCCTCAATTTTTTTAGCTCGAACCTTCCTAAAATTACCTATAGTACAAATTGAAATTAGGTTGCAACTTATATTCTAAGAAAATTAACCCAATTAGTAGCAATTACAATATTTATGGAAATATTACTCGAAGCTCTGTTTATACACAACCATAATTAATTGAGATTAATCATAAAAATAATTTAGCTGAAAATTAATGATGAGATCCTCGATTCAAACATTAAATGTTATGATAAAATGAGGATTCCACTAATTAATTCTACTATTTCTCATAATCTTTTTTCAATTCTCTTTTTTGTTGTTGTTGTTGTTGTTGTTGCCGCCGCCCACTATCTCTTTCTTATTTATCATCTCTTAAACAAGGGCATATATGAAAAAAAGTATATTTCTAACACTTTTTACCTTCAACTAATTTTAACATAATTTTTAACTTGCACAATTCGGTTATCTGAATCTTATAAAAATGATGCAATCATGCAAGGAAGCATAACATAATATTATCAATTTCATCATAAAGTCCGAAAAATTTAAAACTTCATACATTATAAGGCGTGCTGCATAACTTAAAATGAATTGAATGTAAACACGTTGTTGGTGTTGAAGTGATTTGAGTTTTCAAATTTTGAAATTAAAGTATCCAAAATATTAAATGCAACCAAATAAATGGTCACGTAGCATTTGTCTTACTTTTAATGTTTGAATAATTTTTCAAGAGTTCAACAATTTTTTTGCGAAATAGTGTATTTAGATGAATTGGTCATTTTCTAATGCATGTGATAAGTCACACATGATTTAAATTGCGGGTCATACTAAAATATCTCTGTGAACTTATTGGTTTAGAAATCTTTTTCCTTTATATATCTTTAAGGTAGTAATAACGAATATGCTCTCAGTCCATGCAACATGCAGGTTATTAAGGCAAATGTGTTAAGTGAGATAAGCGTTGTCAAAGAGATTTTGATATTCATAATGGATATTTACAATGACGATAAACAAAAGCCAAGGTCAATCAATGTCCAATGTATGTCTCCATCTATTGAGGCTGATTTTCTCACTTGAGCAACTATATGTTGTACTATTGAGGGTTAAGAGTTTCAATTATTGGATGAGTTCAATAAATGCAATAGTACTACAATAAATATAGTTAGAAGTTTTTCAAAACCATTTATTTCATTATAGCATTGAATCATTTCATCATAACATTATGACATTTATTATTTAGTTCATCTCATTTATAGTTTAAACATATATGTGCATCGCACGGGTCTAAATTTTACCCAAATTTAGTTGAGCGTTTATTTGAGGAAGATTACCTGAACAATAGGCCTATTTTAACCCCAACTGCAGAACATGTCGACTCATTGAATGAGTACATTTGTTCTTTGTTGCCAGGAGATGAAGTTGAATACTTTAATGCTGACTCTATAAATCATATAGATTATGCAAATGAGAGTTTCGATAATCTATATGACACAGAGTTTCTAAATTCAATTAAATGTTCTGGGATTCCACATCATAAATTAGTTTTGAAGATGGGAATACCTGTTATATTAATAAGGAACATTGACCAAGCTTGAGGATTATGCAATGGTACGAGGCTTCAAGTTACACAACTTGGCAAGAACGTCATAAAAGCCAAAGCGTTGAATGACACTAGCCCAGGTCAAGACATTTTGATACACAGGATGAACATGAACCCGTCTGAATTTAAACTTCCATTCAAGATGACGAGAAGGCAATTTCCAATAATCATTTCATTTGCGATGAAAATTAACAAGAGTCAAGGTCAATCAATGTCAAATATAGGTCTTTATCTTCCAAGTCCAGTTTTTTCACATGGACAACTTATGTTGCTTTATCTAAGGTAAAGAGTTTTCAACGTTTGAAAATATTGATTTTGAATGAGTTGAACAGGTGTATTGACAACACAGTTAATGCTATATACAGGGAAGTTTTCCAAAACATTTTACAACATTCATAGTTTTAAGGGAAAACTTTGTTTGACTCTGTTATTGTTGTGCTTTGAATTTCATAATTACATGAACTCATAATTTCATTACTTTCATTTGTGTATTTATTGAATTCCTTATTTTACCTATTACTTAATGAAATAGTTTGGTTATTACATTTGCATATTTGTTATTTATAGTTAAAACAGAATAGAACTACACACTCCGTGCAACGCGTCCAACGCACGGGTCCGAAGTCTTGTTTTAAGGATAATAGAGTATTAAATTTTCAAACAAATACAAAATATAACTTATAAAAAGGACTGAACATACGAGTATTTAAAAAGTTTTAAATTATAAAAAGCGTCTAGAGTATTTTAGTTGTTATAAACTGTTTTTAGCTGCTAGTACCAACAAGGGGGTTTAAGTTCGAGCAGAAAAAAATTTATGATTGTTAAGTTTTTAATTTTTTTTTTAAAAAAATAAATTACTGATATTGATTTGGATAGTCATAAAAAAATATTTGTTAAAAATTGAAAGTTACATTTAAAATTTAAACGTCTTATTTGATTTCTAAGTTTTTAGTTATTTATATCCATATTTGTGGCCAATTTTTATCAGCAACTTTACTACTATCTTTATTTTTTAATATAAGAGTTAGATAACTAATTTTAATAAATTAAAAAAAATAGTTAAAATTTATGTGAAACCCTTTATAATGTACAATCAGTGAAGATTCTTTAAAGGGAAAAAAAAAATCTAAATTGACAAAATGATGTTGAGAAATTATACAAGTTATGTATGCTGTTTATTTAGGACTCAGGTAGCATTATTAATTCTATCATTTCGATGTTATTACCATCACTTCAATCATTTGTACTTGGTACAGGCGGCTGGCTCGATCAAGCCTCTTGAGTGAATCCGGGAACGAATCCACAGAACATGTTGAGGCCAGTCAACAAATCATTTTTCTTCTTCTTTCAATTCTCATTTGTCCAGATCCAAATCTTTTTTCTTGATATGGAAGAAAAGACAACAAAAGCAGATGCCCTTGGGACTTTTTAGTAATTACACTCTCTTTCTCTACTCTGCAAGCTCACATACTTCCCTTATATATTAAAGCACTACTGGTATCAGTGTTCAGTCTCATTTGTGGCCCATCTCATTCATTTAGCGCAATCTGTCAAGCCCAAATGGTCCATCAGCAATAAAATCACCTTACTGTAACAAAAAAGTTAGAACTTATCTGCTTTATCTGTGTTTTTCCTCCACAATGGAGATGCAAGAATTGGGTGGTGCTTCATCTTCTTCAGCTGAAGCCGAAATGGTTCGTAGTCCTCAGATTTCTGAAACCCAGAGAAACAAGGGTGGCTTCATCACCATGCCCTTCATTATAGGTAAATCATTATTTGCTTCAACCCCGTTATCTGAAAAACCATTATTTTTCTTTTCTGTGGCATAATCTTAGTTAATAATAATGTTGCAGCAAATGAGGCACTGGCCAGGGTGGCTAGCATTGGGATTTCGCCTAACATGACTTTCTATCTGATGGGGGATTATAGGTTTCGTGTTGCCACAGCCACAAGGATACTCTTATTATCCTCTACTGCTGGAAATTTCATTCCTGTGGTCGCTGCTATTATCGGTGATTCTTATCTTGGTCGATTCCTCACTGTTGACTTAGGTTCTCTCTTCGCTTTCCTGGTATTCTTCCTTTTTCCTCCTCCTTTTTTTTTTTTTTTTTTTTTTTTTTTTTTTTTTTTTTTTTTTTTTGAGGGGAAAAAAGTGAAGTTCTGTTTACAAGGGCTGCTTTCTATTTCTCTGTTTAGTTAATCTGTTGACCAGAGCTTCAACGGGTCAAATTTTCTACTAACAATCTGTAAGATTCCACTGTCAGGTCCTTCTTACGAGATGATGAATATATATGTTCCCAAATAGGAGAGACTCAGAGTATTAGAATAAAATCATAGAGAATATGCTTATATTGGGATGTATAATGATTATTATGGGTAAGATTCTTCATAGGAATTCTTCATAAAGAATATACTTTCTAGGTTTTAGAATAGATCCTCGATTCGACCTACAGGACAGAGATAGAAAGGTTTTTTTTACCCAGGGAAACATGCTTGAGGTGGCCTATAAATAAGACCTACAGTGGGAAAATAGGAACCTGTTGGGTCAGTTCTTTTAGACCTTAAATTTGCTAGGACAAGGTTTAAGGTTTTTGTCTCAAAAATAAAAACGGATTTAAAAAGGCCAGCCCTGTAAGGTTGAGGGCCTAAAAGGGCGGGTTCTATAGAGCCAAGGGCCAACTCTTTTAAGCCTGTATATTTTTTCTGTAAATTATTTATATGATAATAATATTATTGATTATTGATTTTTTATATTTTGTTAATGATGTTGCGAATGTTTAGTTATTATTATCTTTTTTTAGAATTAAATTTCATAAGAACATCTTGTATTAAGAATCTTAAAAATTAAAAACTTATAAAAGATATTTCTTATTTCATAAATATTCTTACTAATTTTGTTTTTTTTGACTTATTTTCTAATGATTGTTTTGTTCATATCTTATGTTATTTATTTTTTTGACTATTTATACTTTTCAAGACATATTTATAAGATGTATTCTTAATTTTGTTAAGACTTCTCATTAATGATTTGTAATTGTGATATGTAGACAAATTGTATGATGCATATGGTTTATACCTTAATTTTGATAACATTTATGTGCTAAATTAGGACTTTCCTTGTTTTAATTTTATTTCTTTAAAAAAAGCTGAAAAAAATAGTAAAAGATTATTAAAATAGCTTTGGTCATGACCTCTGAAAATGACTATTTTTCTTTAACCAGGCTTACGGATCTGGGACGGCATTATTTACGTGCTCTAATAAGACCAAAGAAATACATATATACAAAGCTGGAGATTTTACGTGTGGTTTAAGGGAACTAATATCTAACTCACAACATGTCCAATTCAATATAGAATAAAGGCAACAACAAGAAGAACAAAATTTTGGGCTTGATGTCACTTAAGTTGAATAATTCATGTAACTGAAAGTAATGTTGTTTTGTTCAATAATGACACAGGGAATAGCACTCTCGTGGTTAACAGCCATGATACCACAGGCAAGACCTCCACCTTGCAACCAAGCAATAGAGAAGTGTAGCTCAGCAACAGGAGGGCAAATGGCTCTCTTGTTCTCTTGCTTTGCACTAACCAACATTGGAAATGGCGGTCTTGGTTGTTCATTACCGTTTGGTGCGGACCAAGTGAACAGAAAAGATAACCCTAATAACCAGAGAGTGTTGGAAATGTTCTTCAGCTGGTATTATGCTTCTTCTACTGTTTCTGTCTTAATCGCCTTCTCTGCTATAGTGTATGTGCAAGACCATTTTGGATGGAAACTGGGTTTTGGGATTCCTGCTGCACTAATGCTCTTATCAACCTTCTTGTTCTTCCTTGCTTCTCCACTTTATGTAAGGCATAAACCCACTGCTAGCTTGGTCACCAGCTTCGCACGTGTCATTGCCGCTTGGTATAAGAACGGAAACCTTGACCTTCCACCTAAGGGCTCCCCTGGAAGGTATCACGTTAAGGAAGGTTCAAGTGTCCTTGCTCCATCTGATAAGTTAAGGTGATTTCAAAATTCTCATCATTAGTCTTTAGAGAATTAAATGGATACTAGACTGGTGTTGAAAGCTATTTTGATAGAACGTACCTTAAGACTATATACCTTTTCTGCATTCTCCGTGGAAATATATTTTAGGGTTAAGCCTACTGTATGTCCTTGTACTTTTAAGGAGTCTTGGTTTTGGTCCTCATACTTTGTTTTAATTGTTTTTCGTTCTTATATTTTATCTTGTCCAAAATGTTGGTCTCTGTAATTTCATAAGGACTTCAATGTGGGGAAAAGCACCAATGTACGCAATTTTTACTAAAAATTGTACCCAATTAAAACACATAGAAAAAGATTTACTAAAATAGGACAGTTAATGACGTCGCTTGACGAGACGCCACTGATGGAGTGGCGCCACGAGAACTGACACCACTAGAGTGGCGTCCTAATCCCCTGGTAGCGTCCTAATAATAAATATTTTAAATATTTATTATTAATTATAGATAATAAAAAGAGTAAACAATAATTCTAATTAATAATTAAAGGAATTAAAATATTTAAAATTTATTATAAACCTTAGGATACAAGACTAATTGGTAAATTAATTAAAGCACCTTGGAAAAATAGAGAACAAATATGTAACGATCCTATATTATTTGCATCATGTACAAACAACTAAATGTATATAATTAATTACATAAAGAATAAAACATCTTGGGAGTCTCTTCATGGGAGACACGTGCCGTAAAACCTACACGCAAAAGGTTACGTTGCAAATCTAGTGGGATGAGATCTCACGGGGTTAATTAGAATTATTATTTATTCTTTTTATTATTTATAACTAATAATAAATATTTAAAATATTTATTATTAGGATGCCCTAGGAGATTATTAATTGACGCCACGACGCCACACTATGGCGTCAACTGCTATGACGCCACTCTAGTGGCGTCACCTCCCATCGCCTCACTACCTCAGTGGCGTCACGTACCTTGACGCTATTCGTGGCGTCTCATCGGTGACGTCATTTTCGCCCTATTTTGGTAAATCTTTTTTCATGTGTTTTAATTGGGTATAATTTTTGGTAAAAGTTACTACATTGGTGCTTTTCCCCTTCGATGTGAGCTTAACAGTGTTATCTTTGCTAATGTGGCGTTAACAACATTAAGTAAGCTGACGTGGAAGGCTAAATAGGATTGATAGCTTACGTGTAGGGACCAAAAGTTGTTACAAGTATAAGTGCCTGGAGTGGGCTTAACCCTATATTTTAATACCATTCTTGATCTTCTGTACATTTGGTTGGATCGATACAAGGTGACAACAGCTTTATTTGTACATAGGTTTCTGAATAAGGCTTGCTTGATTAAAGATCCAGAAAAAGATATAGCCCCGGATGGTTCAGCCACAAATCCATGGAATCTATGCACAACAGAGGAAGTAGAACAACTAAAAGCAATCATCAAAGTCATTCCACTATGGTCTACTGGCATAATGATGTCTGTTTATGCCCAAGGCTCATTTCCATTGCTCCAAGCCAAATCCTTTAACAGACATATCACATCAAGCTTTGAAATTCCAGCAGGCTCATTGACTGCTATACTCGTAGCATTTATATTTGTGTGGATAGGGATATATGACCGTATCCTGCTTCCCTTAGCATCGAAGATCAGAGGCAAACAAGTTAGGATTAGTGCAAAAAACAGAATGGGACTTGGGTTGTTCTTCTTCTTTCTCACAATGACTGTGTCAGCAATTGTGGAGTCTAAAAGGCGAAGAAAAGCCATTGAAGAGGGACATATTGATGATCCTAATGCTGGTGTTGACATGTCCGTTGCCTGGCTTTTTCCTGCACTTGTACTTGGAGCCATAGCAGAAGCATTTAATGTGATAGGCCAACAAGAGTTCTATTACTCGGAGTTTCCGTGGAGCATGTCGAGCATTGCCACGTCGCTGGTCGGGCTGGGAATGGCAGGTGGCAGCTTGGTGACCACCGCCGTGTTCAGCCTTGTGGATGACATAACTTCAAGAGGAGGAAAAGAGAGCTGGGTGTCGGATAATATAAACAGAGGTCGTTATGACAAGTATTATTGGCTTCTTGTCGTAATTCAAGGTGTTAATCTGCTCTATTACCTGCTTTGTAGTTGGCTTTATGGTCCAACTTCTGATGAATTACCCAAAGAAAATCAAGAACTTGCTTCAATAACGGAGGAAAGTGGTCGTGGGGTTAAGGATGAAAAGGAGAATTAGAAGTTGGGAGAGTTTGTTCGTTCACAAACCAGAGATATAGTCATGTTTTTTTACCTTGAGAGATTTGAATAGGCTACAACTATATATATATATATACATGTATTATAAGTAAAACTTAAATGTTTATGTTCAAGGAGATACGAATTCTGGGGAATATGTTGCTTCTTAAGACTTATTAATAGTTTCATGATTGTAAAAAGTGGTTGTTTGAAGAATCATTTAAAAGATACATCGTTTTTATCGGTAATAAAACAACCAAATTGGTTGTTGAAGAAACTCTATGAAAAGATCTTATGGAAGGAAAGAAATCCATAAACACCAATAAAAAAGATGAAGACAGAGAAACCGTCAATTACGTAACAAACCACACGGTCTCGAGCATGACATATACTTCGGGTTCATCGTTACCAACAACCTAAAATAATCTTTTGAGAGATGAATCCAATAATATATAAGACTATAGTTATTAAATTCCAACCCCTAAAACCACGAAATGTACCACCAGATGAGGTTTGCTGCATTGAAACTCCTAACTCAGTTTATTGCAGCAAAGAAAATTAACACCACCAAAAGAAGTCCAAAGTAACATGAAAATATGCTGAAACCATGGAGGGAGACTTCGTGAAAAAAAGCTTGCCCAACAATGAGAGAACAGTTCCCACCTCCCAAGAAGTCAAAAGGAGGAAAATTGCTAGATCTTATAAATTAATTATAGCTATCAACTTGTGCCTAAAAATCAAAATTTAATTAGGGAAATTGCTAGATCTTATAGTCTTGCCCCATTGTGAACCAGTTCTTAGTAGTTTTTTTAGTGAGTGCTTAAAGTTTTTTCAACTATACGTTTTAGTCCCCATATTTATAATCTTGTTGATAAGTTGAAAGCAATAAACGTTCCATACGCACTTTCCCCCTCTAATGTGGCCCTTATTCTTAAAAAGAAAGAATGAGTGCGAGAGATAAATTGAGTATAATAATGAAAGTGGATATATGGGAAGACAACAAGGGATAAAATTGAAAAAAGAAATGCATTAAATGATCAAACATATCCAAACTTTAACTTTTATATATATATATAAACAGTTTCAAAAATTTGAAACTTGTATTTTAAACATGAAAAAGTAATAAATATGTAAAAAAAAAAAAACTAATAAATGTTAGTCTAGTTGGTAAATGAGTTGTCTTATAATCATAAGATTGTAGATTCACATCCATTAATGTAAAGACTTTATTGGTTAGCAATCTGTAGTTACTCCCGTAAGCGCTATTTCTTTAAGTAAGGGTATGTCTTAGTCCTAGTGAGCTCCAGGTGATTCAACTCACCTAAACTTTATTTGTACAAAAAATAAACAGGTAAAAAATACAACTTATTTTATGACAACATCATTATTTATGAAGAGAGAGTTTGTGTTTATCAGAGAGAATGAGCAAATAATTAATTTATATGTTAAAGATGAACTAACAGTAATTGATAGAGAATAAGTAAATTATAGGGGAAATCCCATATAAAGCCACCTAAAATAGAAAATTTCTAAATCAGGTTGGTAAATTCAACAAATTATTAATTGAGTCATTAAACCAATTTAAGCTTTCAAAATATGGTTAAAATGACTTTAATGCCCTCCCCTCTCTTTTCTCCTCTCATTAAAGAGTTTCATTCCCTTTGTAACTTATATTTTTCAAATATATATATATATATATATAAATATTTAATAAAATAAAATATGATTCATCTATAGTTTAAATATATTAACTATAATAGTAAGAGAAAAAAGTACAACAAAGAGTTCATTTTAAAAGTAGTATTGGTTAATCATGTTTTCTATTTGGATATTATTTTTACGGGTGATTTTGAGCATTTTTATTATATTTGGATTTTATTTAACACCTATAGATGTATAATTACAAAAAATGTATTAATTTAAAACACATGTTCCAATCATCTTCATTCAAAAATAAAAAAACATATCTCAATCACATGAGAACATTTGTCTCAATCATCACTTTACTTGAGAATCCTTGGGATGCATTTGAATTAATTTTTGCCTAGCTTCTAGGCTCAAATTCTCACCATCCATATATCCTTCTTCTCTAGGAAGACCCTTATTATTAAACTTGTCAAATTGTGGATTTTTTCACATATGAAATCCCATAGTCAATCTTTTTTATACTATAAATAATACCAGAATTAATAAATATGGATAGACTATGAGATTTTTTTGTTGAACAATATAGACCATGAGATTTTAGATACCCTTTTATATTATATATAAGTTACAAAGTGAATAAAACTCTTTAATAGGGGAGAGAAGAGAGGAGATGACATTAAAGTCATTTCACCTATATTTTGAAATCTTAAATTAGGTTAATAACTCAATTAAGAATTTATTGAATTTACTAACCTAATTTAGGATTTTTCTATTTTAAGTGACTTTATATAGAATTTTTCCTAAATTATATATAAGGTTAAGTTTACCAAAAACTTTGTTTTAGTACAATGTCCAAATCGTTGGAAATCATGCTGACGTGGCTGTGTTACCATTTACTTAATTTTGTATTTGAAAAAAGGGGCAATTCTGTGACATCACATAATTATGAGAAAATTAGATTTGGAACTGAATTATTTTATTAATCTTTGGTGATACATATTACAGAGCACGTCAATTAAGATCCCATATTACCGCTTCCCATATTATCGCTCAACAAACTGATTTTTTATTGTCCTAACAATGTTATTAGGATGTTGACGTGTCAATATATTATTTTTCTTAGAAAACTTGAACAAAACCATATCTTTATGAATCCTCTGCTTGTTACTCGTTGATTGTTTCTCCCACCTTAAAAGCTTTAGTCCTAATCTTCTTCGTAATCCGTAGAACAAAACCTTAATTTTCTTTTTTTTTTTAATTTTTACCAGCAATGGAACAAATCAAATATATAATGCCATTTTTTCGGGCCACCATATTGACTTCTTGAGCTATTAATGCATATAAGTGCACTACTGGTATCCATTTTCATACCCATATGGACCATAAGCACTGAAATCACCATACTCTGTACTGAAAGTTAAAAGTTCTCTGCTTTTCCTCTGTATCTTTTTGTTTTTCCCTTCTCTGTTCCTCAATGGAGAAGCAAGCAAAGGGTTCTTCTTCTTCTTCTTCAGCTGAAGCTGGAATGGTTCGTCGTCCGCTGATTTCTGAAACCGAGAAAAAAAAGGGTGGCCTTGTCACTATGCCCTTCATTATAGGTATTATTACTTTGCTCCAATCCTATCATATCTCAAAACAATTGTTTATTTCCCTGTGGCATGATCTAAGTGAATAATGTTGCAGCAAATGAGGCACTGGCCAGGGTGGCGAGCGTAGGGATTACACCTAACATGACTTTCTATCTGATGGGGGATTATAGGCTTCATATTAACACAACCACTAGGATAATCTTGTTAGCCACTGCTGCTGCAAATTTCACTCCTTTAGTTGGTGCTATTATTGGTGATTCTTATCTTGGTCGATTCCTCTCTGTTGGCTTGGGTTCTATCATCATTTTCCTGGTATTCTTCCTTTTTCCTTCCTCTAAAGGAGAAGAAAAGTAAAGTTCTGTTTACAAGGGTATCTTATTATTTCGCGGTTTAATCATTGCAATACATAGAAAGCAAGTGACGAATCCTGCTAAATATATGGCTATCCGATTTATATATATGTTCTACTAACAGTATGTAAGATTCCACTCAGGTCCTGCTTACAAGGTCATGAATATATATGTTCCCAAATAGGAGAGACTCTTCTCAATTATATTAGAATAAAATCATAAAAAATTATGATTATATTGGGGCATATGATGATTATTATGGGAAATATTATTTCTAGAAATCAGATACATATAGATTAAGCTGGGGATTTTACATGTGGTTACAACATGTCCAACTCAATAGAGAATAAGCCGACAAGAACAAAGTTTTGGGGTTGATGCATTAACATAGCATTACTTTCAACAACAATAAGCCTTTCTTTAGCAAAAAAAAGCAATACGACTTATTCTACTAGGTGAGTTGAATAATTCATCGGACTGTATTTTAAACTAGCCATTATAGTGAATTGACATTAAAAAAAAGGGGGAATGACACACAGTTCTCAAGAAAGATAAATAATTAAAACCAGGTCCCTTGAAATCATCTAATTGCATTTAAGTCTTATAAGAGTTAGGTTAGATAAATTTTAAATGTGAAAAAGACCACTTTACCCTCTATCTACTCTTTCTGATTCTTTTTTTTTAAAAAAAAAAAAAATGAATGAGGGAAAATTGGCCTTTTCACATTTAGAATTAATCTAACCTAGGTCTCAGGGGATTTCAGTGTAATTTAATATCAAAGGACCCCCAAAAAAAAAAATATAATAATGCTGAAAGTGATGTT
This sequence comes from Acacia acuminata, assembly GCA_019022655.1. Classification (NCBI taxonomy): domain Eukaryota; kingdom Viridiplantae; phylum Streptophyta; class Magnoliopsida; order Fabales; family Fabaceae; genus Acacia; species Acacia acuminata. The sequence continues at coordinate 1,215,858 of JAFJYI010000045.1, forward strand.
GTTTTGTTTAATGACAGGGACTGACACTGTTGTGGTTAACAGCCATGTTACCACAGGCAAGACCTCCACCTTGCAACCCAGCAACAGAGATCTGTAGCTCAGCAACAACAGGGCAAATGGCTCTCTTGCTCTCTTCCTTTGCACTCATCAACATTGGAACGGGTGGGAGTGGTTGCTCCTTAGCATTTGGTGCAGACCAAGTGAACAGAAAAGAAAACCCTAATAATCAGAGAGTCTTAGAAATATTCTTCAGCTGGTATTATGCTTCTGGTGCAGCTTCTCTCCTACTTGCCTACACTGCAATAGTTTATGTGCAAGACAATTTTGGATGGAAACTCGGTTTTGGGATTCCAGCTGCACTAATGTTCTTATCAGCCTTCTTGTTCTTCCTTGCTTCTCCACTTTATATAAAGCGTAAACCAACTTCTAACTTGATCTCCGGCTTCTTCCGTGTCATTGCCGCTTCGTATAAGAACAGAAAACTTGAGCTTCCACCCAAGAAATCACCTGGAAGGTATCATCATAAGGAGGGCACAGATGTCCTTGTTCCGTCTGATAAACTGAGGTGATATCATCAAAACTCCCATTTATTAGACTTTAGAGAATTAAGTAGATATTAGACTTCTGTTCATTTTGATTGAACTTACCTTAAGATTGTATACCTTTAATGCATTCTCCAAAGTTAGTCAACATGGGATTTTATGCTAATATATTTGAAGGTAAAACCCACTCCAAGTCGCTTTACTTTTCACGAGTTTTGGTTTTAATCTAGTGCTTTATTTTCTTTTTCTTTTTTTTTTTTTCGTCTCCATACTTTATGTCGTCCAAGACGTTAGTTCTTATAACTTCATAAGGATTTGATGAGGTTAACATTGTTGTCTTTGTTGATGTGGCGTTAACACGGTTAAGTAGGCTGATGTAGACTGATGACTAGGATTAATGTGACTTACATGTAGGACAAAAACCAAAACTCATTAATTAAAAGTCTAGGGATATGGAAATGGAGTTTAATCCCATTCTTATGTCCTATATTTTGTATAGGTTTCTGAACAAGGCTTGCTTGATTAAGAATCCAGAAAAAGATATAGCCCCTGATGGTTCAGCCAGAGATCCATGGAGTCTCTGCACAACAGAGGAAGTAGAAGAACTGAAAGCTATCATCAAAGTCATTCCACTGTGGTCTACTGGCATACTGGTATCTGTTAGTGCAAACCAAGGCTCATTTCAATTGCTCCAAGCCAGATCCTTGAACAGACACATCACATCAAGCTTTGAAATCCCAGCAGGCTCATTGTCTTCAATCCCCATATTTGTAGTATTTGTGTGGGTAGCTATCTATGACCGTATCTTGCTTCCCATTGCATCAAAGATCAGAGGCAAACAAGTTAGGATTGGTACAAAACTCCGAATGGGAATTGGGTTGTTCTTCTACTTTATCTCAATGATTGTTGCAGCAATTGTGGAAACTATAAGGCGAACAAAAGCCATTGAAGAGGGACATATTGATGATGCTAATGCTGTTCTTGACATGTCCGTTGCTTGGCTTCTTCCTCAACTTTGTCTTATAGGCATAGCAGAATCGTTTAATGTGATAGGCCAACAAGAGTTCTATTACTCGGAGTTTCCGAGGAGCATGTCGAGCATTGCCGCGTCGCTATACGTGCTCGGATATGCAGGCGGCAACTTGGTGGCCACCTTCGTTTTCAGCACTGTGGATGACATAACTTCAAGAGGAGGAAAACAGAGTTGGGTGTCGGATAATATAAACAGGGGTCGTTATGACAAGTATTATTGGGTTCTTGTCGCAATAGCAGGTGTTAATCTGCTTTATTACTTGATTTGTAGTTGGGCTTATGGATCAACTTCTGATGAATTAGCCAAAGAAAATGAAGAACTTGCTTCAATAATGGAGAAAAGTGCTGGGGTTAAGGATGAAAAGGAGAAGTAGGAGATCGAGAGGATTGATGTATTTGTACGTTGAAGTTCCAGAGTTTGTTTCGTTAATAAATCAGAGATTCAACATGGGAGAGGATATTCTCATCATTCTTTTTTGTTTTTTTTTTCCTTTTTCTTTAATTAGCTTATCTGGTTGTTGAATGGGAAGAAGAGAGAGCGTTAATTGGCGGATATGATGTAAAGATGATAAGGGATAATAAGAAAAAGATCAGGAGAAAAAAACCAACTGGAGTGAATATCTATCATGTTTTCTCTCTCTCTCTCATATATAATTAGACATTTGAATGGGCTACATCTATATATTTATATTATATATGAAAATTTGTAAAAATACTTTCAAAATATCAAAATCCTAAATAAATTTTGTTTTTTACGGTACTTTAATAGTATTGTATACACTTGCTCAGTAATTAGCAACTTATTTTAATAGGAATCACTAATTTGAGATTTTAAAACTTTGAAACTATTTTGTTTTTAAACTTTTGATGTGTCTGGATAGATTATAATTAAAACTTATACATTTATGCTCATGCATGGTCATGGAGTATTTATTATTACTAAACATGTTGATTGTGGTTTTTATGAAATTTCAACACTTGAGATGAATACATCAGGCTTATTATTATTAAAGGTCTAAAATGACTATCTCCAAGAATATCATGATAAGTATATGGGAAAAGAGTGTTTTCACTAACTCCTCTCTTCACTTCCTCTCCACTTAATTTCTCAACCACTGGATTGACTTTTAATGGTTGAAATTTGATATTATATTAAAAATAGAGTAAAATACATTGAATACCCTTCTATTTGACTTATATTATACAAACATCTCCAGACCAAATGTACACTTTAGCCTAACTTATATTATATAAACATCTGTTTTGAAAACGTATATAGACCTCCCATAAAATTAAAATACATGTTACAAAAACTCCCTTACATTTTTGAGATTTCATTTATATCCACCCAACCGTTAATTGACCGTCAAATTTAACTATTAAATATTTTCTTTAACAAGTACCCCTCTCTTTCATCAAATGTACAAATATTTATATTTTCCAAAAAATAATTTTTTGTACATAAAAAATAATTCTAATATATATATGTCAAAAATTTCAATATATTATAACATTTATGAATTTTTATTATATTATAAAATTTTAACTTTTAAAATTCTTATCATATTTATTGAAACTTATTTATTTTATATTATTTTAAATGACTTAGAACACATTTTTTTTTTTCCTCCACGACACCATGATCGAAAACATATTTAAAAGGCATATTTTTATTTACCATATGTATTAAAAATGTAAATTTGAGATATTATATAACTTACATTAATTTTTAAAAATATTTTTCGCCCCATCCCTAGAGGAGCCGTATGAGGCGGAAGCTCCACGTACGGTTTTGAAGCCGAGCCTTTCCAGCAATGGGGCCTGGCTCGCTCGGCTTACCTTTATTCTTGAAATTCGATGACTCAAGCTATCTTTTAACAAAGGGTTAAGGAGCAAATTAGCTAACAAACTATTAACTCAGGAGCGCTCAGCACAAACAACTAATAAAACCTTAAATACCAACAAACTTTTTAAAAAGTGAAGGTAGCACAAAATCATTAACTCCCCCTCAACGTCCGTTAGATAGACATCGAGGGTTACCCCCTGCTGTTGATCCTAATGTGAATTTGGAACAGAGGAAGCTATGGATTTTGGACGAAACTGGAATGGGATGAACAGGAAAAGGGCTGGCGGTGGTGTGTGGTCAAGTTGCCGGCAATGGGGGTCTCGTCTTCGCAGGCATTGGGAAAGGAAGGTCAAGAGAGAGGAAGGATGGAGTGGTTCTTTGGGTTTAGTCTCGCGACGTTCTCTTTCCCTCAACTCACGGTGAAGGTGGGCAACTATGGAGGAGCATCGCTGGCGATGGTGAAGGAAGCTATCGTCGCCGGTGACCAAGAAGTGATGAGGATGAAGGTCGAGTGGTTCTCTGGTTTCAGTATCGTGGCGTTCTCTTTCCCTCAGCTCACGGTAAAGGTGGGCGACTATGGAGGAGCGTCGCCGGCGACGGTGAAGGAAGCTATCGTCGCCGGCAACCAAGAAGTGATGAGGATGAAGGTCGACTTGGACGTCTCAGATTGTCGAAGGTGTGAAGGCGTGCTAAAGACCAAGCCCCCATTAGCGGTGCTGTTTCTCAATTTTAATCTCCAAGTCCCCCTCAGCTCGCGGGTCAGCTAGGTCTCCCTGGTCAAAACACCAAAAAAAGCCCTTGTCTGATTACGTTGAGTCTGAATGAAGGTGACTAGCTAACGGATGAATTAACGGTTTTGTGCTACCTTCACTTTTTAAAAATTTTGTTGGTATTTAAGGTCCACTTATTAGTTGTTTGTGCTGAGCGCTCCTGGGTCAATAGTTTGTTGACTAATTCACTCCTTAACCCTTTAACAAATAGAGTTGAATGAATAACTAGACCAATGCATCTTTGTAGCTCTGCATTAATTATATTTTTAATTAAGTTTTATAGCTTTGCATTAATTAACTTAATGAAGTATTTATCTCAATATAAAAAAAAATAACTATTTGTAAAAGTAAAAAATAAATTAAGAAAAATAAAAATAAAAAATCTAAATTATTTAAACATTTAGCCAAAATTAGGGAATTAGTAATGATGAAGGGTACATTAGTAAATAAAATTTATTTTAATAGAAATTTTAATTGAAAATAAAAATTCTTGACAGAGTTAACAATTGGACTTAACCCTATGTTTTCAAAATAGAGGAGGGTTCATATAATTAAGATAAAACGTCGGGGATTAGAGTATTTTACTCTTAAAAATATTATTGTAATATTAACTATTAAATGATAATAATATTTTTTTCACAATAAATCTTAACCATTAAAAGAATTCAATGGTAGAGAGAAGTTAAATAGAGAGGAAGTAGAGAGAGTTATTAATGGAGACACCATTTTCCCAAGTAAACGAAATCATCATCTCATCTAAATTAATTATACGAGCAGCTATCAACTTTTACCTGATAACCAAAATTTAATAGGGGAAAAGTAATCCCTAGATCCTTATAATTTTACCCAAATTTATCAATTAAGCCTTTGCAGTTTGTCGGTTTTTTCCCGCTCTTTTTTTGGGTCTTTACAATTTCTTCAACTAATAGTTGTTAGTCCCTATATTCATAATATGTTAATTATGATTGATGCAGATGATGACTAAACTACATACAAATTAATTGAGGTGTCTGGATAGCCACATCATCAATTATTAACATTTCTCATACAAATTAACAAAGTAAAGACCCACTTTATCAATTATCAACATTGTTGTTCTCTTACAAATTACTATATTTGGTATTAAATATAAGATAAAGTTAACTTTCATAGGAGACTAAAGAAGCTAATTAAATTATTTTAAAATATTTATATATTTTTCTCTAAATTATTTTGCTTAAGATATAAATTTATATATAATCTAATAATACATAATATATGATATGATCAAGTAGCTTTTTTAGCTTCCTTAATCTCTCTAAAAAAATCATTATGTCTTATATTTAGGACCTAATGAAGTAAATAATTATAAATATAAGGACCAATGATTTATATATATATATAAAAGAAAAAAGATATGTTAAGCAATAATCAAAGTATTACAAAGAAAAGGACAAAAAAACGGTTGTTAATTTTCCTTTGTTTTACCGTGTTAATTTTCAATGATAAGAGATTTAAAGGGGCTGTGCTCGCTCTCGTAAGAAGAAAAAATAAATTTAAATCTCATAAAATTTATTTGTTCAAAGAGACAAAAACATTTACGTTTTAAATCTTAAAAGAAAAACTTTAGTTAAATTTTTTCTCTATAAAAAAGAGATATAGGTCGCGTATGCATTTTTTAAAAAAGTTTACTAGATATAGGTTGCGTATGTCTTTTATATATATATATATACTTTTTTATATATATATATTTTCATGGGCATTTTTATATTTTAATTATTTAATTATCTTAAACAACGTTCATCGGAATAATTTTTGGCTTCCCAAAAATGAAACCTCATAATTTGTGTCAATAACTTCCTATTATTAATAGCATGTCCAAACATTATGGCAACATCGGGAACTTGAGTTGTCCTTGTCTTCGGATCTGCCTCATACGTCATATATGGGTTAGGAATGTGCAGTATCTATCAAGCAAGATGGAAGAACGATTTATTTTTGGGTTATGCTGCATTCACACTTTTTCTGTATTCAGCACGGCACATAAAAAATGCTTAAGATGTTGGATGGTTTAATAAAAAGTTTATGGTTTTAGAGCGATTTAAAGGGCTAGATGTGCACCACAAAATACTCTTTCAGTTTTAAATATAAGATATTATTTTTAGTACAAATTACACTACAAAATATGTCAGAGGGAGGAGGAGGTAGTAATTTTTTTCTCCTTGATTATAACAGTGGATCAAAGTACGTTAAGCAGAAAAGAACTGGTAGGAACACATGCACGACGGTCAACTTCAACCGGATCCGTTATCGCTGCTGGAGGTGAATGCAGAAGAACTAACTCAGAGATTGCACCATGGGCTTCCGAAGCTAGAGCATCCCCATTGAATTCGCTAGTCGATCGCACACCAGTAATTCGACATCCCATTCCTGCTTCAGTAAATTAAAGCTGAATTTCAACCAGAATCCGTCTCATAGTCCGGATGATCAGCAGGATCTGAAACATAGCAGAGTACGCCACATAGTCCATCGAGCATCTTCATATCTGAGAGCAAGTCTTTCCATAAATTCCTCCACAAACCCCTCGATCGAACCACCAGGCGATGACCTTCCACTTATGATCGATTAGCAGTTTTGACCGAAAATAAACCATTTGAAGACCAACACCACACAGGAACAAGAAAATACGACATTTTTGTCAATCTTCTTGCAAGTGTGCTAGATGGAGAAAAACCCAAAAATGAACTTGTCTCAGTAACACGTGTATGATTCACATTTCTCGAATAAAATATACGCGTTTTAGCCGCATTCACCCTTTGACCTGACAGTTCCCAAAAATCATCCAATGTGGCCTTCACCACTCCCACCTTTCCCATATCTGCCTGTCCCATATCTGCCTCCGCAAACAGTACGTAGTAAATCATCAGCAAAAAAACACAAGTGGGATATCCCAGTACCTGTCTTTAGGGGCTCCATGTCGAATAGAGCCCGTTTAATTTCACGACGTTCAACCTGCCTTCCTAACATATCTATCTGGGACTGATCGAGTCTAGGATAACTGTAGTTAAAAACACAGCATGAAACGCCGCATGCACCATCGTCTCTGTATATGAAAACGATCAAATATGATTCTATTTACTTTTTGTCAAAATATTTGATTATGTTTATAAGTCTTCTTTTAGGTAATAAATGAGGTTATGATAATTTTATTCATATTAATTATACCAATAAAAATAAAGAGAAAAAAAGAGTTGAAAGATAACTCATTCATAAACAAGGGCATAGTTGAAAATTTACCTCATAATCATTGCTAATTAACTATCTTTCTTTGAAATGTATGATTTAGTTAAAAAAAAAATTTATAAATAGAATCAAGGTGATATGATAAGACTTAGCTACTCTCTCTAGAGCCTATTGTAATTCACGTCTAACTAATTTAGACATACCAATAAATATGTTTAAAAATAAATAAATTTGTTATGAAATTCAAGTAATTTTTAATATTATCCTTATTAACTAAATTAAACCTTACAAATATAAGCTTATATGAAAATAATATTTTACAATTTATAGAAGAATACCTTGTAGAAGGAGTCTTGTATCACAAGGACATACAAGTGGCAATAATTAATAGACACAACAATAGAAAATGTTATTAAAAATTTTAGAGTGATTATTAGCATATTTTATAAATAAATAATAACATCTCATCCATAAAAATTTCTCTTATATATATAAAATAATCGAAGCGAGTATATCATATTAAGCTGAAGTTTGAAATCAAGGTTACAACTTTAAGGAGCGAGCGCCTGTGATGGAGACAGGTCACTTGCTAATCAAATTGTTAATGTGTAATGTATATAACAATGTGATTTGAACGTTGACGTTTGAATGATGAGGAACAAAAAAGCACATGATCCCAACTTTTTTTTCCTCGTACGGAGAGATATTATTTTTCTCCTCAATAATTGATTTAGAAAACTTATGCCAAACCAACCATATTGTTATCAAACCATTGGTTGTTCCTCTTTGATTGTCACTGCCACAATTAAAGCTTTAGTGCTAATCTGCTTTGTACTCCATGAAATAAAGGAAAATTGTATCTAAGTCATAAATAAATAAAAAATGATATAAAAGTCCATTGAAAATTTAAATTTACAGTGAAGTCTCTGAAACATTTTTACAATAACCCTACTGATTAAATAAAGAGAAGGAATAGATGTTTATGTATTCATTAAAGATATTTTGGAATTTTACATTTAGAATTTTGCAAAAACGCCTCACGATATTTTATTGTAAATTTAAGATTTTAATGGATCTTTTTATTTTTTTTTTTTTCAGTTGGGATTAGGTGAAATTTTTCCTAAAACGAATTAAAACCTTTTGGTTTGCCAGCCATGAAACAAAGCACTTGCCCTCATAATATAATGCCAATTTTTTGGGGCACCATCTCGAGCTATTATTGCATGATTTTAAATAACATAACATTAGCTAAGTGATAGCAATATTATTTTATTTATTAGTGATATAGTACTACGATTTTTATTAATTAATGGAAGTCAAGTGCTCCACCATTTCTAGTGCATGACTTTTCTTTTGATAATTTAAAAACGTCAGCGTGACATACCACGATCTATTAATTATAGACAAGTAGGTACGTCTGGACTTTACAATATAATCTGTATATTTTTAACATTACTAAGTGTTTTATTTTTTAAAAAAATAATTACTTGCTAAATTTTCTTGATGAAGGATAGATGAAGCCAAATCAAATTAATTAATTGTGAAAATCACACAGTATATTTAGACTCTAGTGTAAATTGTAATCAGAAATGTTTTGCTTATTTGTTTGCTTATCAGTAGTTTGATTTATCACATATTTCTATACTCTGGTAAAGTCAACATCGTATGAACATGATATAAATAATAGTCTAACGAAAAATATGCAGCACACATATTAATGTGGTCCTCATTTTTTGTTAGTATATTTTACTACCCTCTTTTCATATATATAAACGATAAAAGAGTTAAGTATCGTATAATTTTTAAACGTAGTTTGACTCATTACATTTAATATATTTATATTTTAAATCCTACGTTTATTATTTTTCAAAACTTAATATATATTCTCATGGTCTTTATTTAATATAAGACTTAATTAACTAATTTGGGTAAATTAAAGTGATCAGTAAAATTAGTTAATATATTGTTGAGTATTTTCCTAAAATACTCTGATAATCTTCCTTAATTTCTCTCTCTTTATCACTTGATTATTGTTGAGAGAATATCATTTGGGTTAATTTAGGGGAAAATGGATAAAAAAAATATATGAAATTTGTCTTCTATTTAAAACCAGCACCAACTTTTCACAAAAAAAAAAAAAAAAAAAAAAAGAGAAAAAAAAAAAACCAGCATCAACTCGTTAAGTAGGTCTTATATTGAGAACTAGAAGGAGTATATCATACATAAAATCTTTTCATTCCATCTATTTTATTTTAAAAGTTTTGAACCTCACGTAAATATGAATCCATATTATTCTATATTATCAATATCATAATAAAATTAACTCAAGATGATAAGCTACTTAAGAATATCAATTAATTTTCAGTATAATATGAATACAAAATAGTTGAAGTAAATACTTTTTACTCAGAAAAAATAAAATATGTAAAAAAAAAAGTAAATTTAATTTTCAAAAAAATAAAATGAACAAAAAGTGAGTGTAAAATTTTCATTGAAAATATATTAATGTATCTTCAACACAAAGAAAATACTGGGAAAAAATTGAAGACAAAGAAAGTATACACACACACACTCCCTCCAAAATGTATATATATATATATATTTAGAAGAAATTCTAATCAAGTCACATACAAAAATTATTAATTACAAATTTTAATTTTATCCCTATTTGTTGATATTCCACATAGGTTATCGAAATGGGGAAATGAGACATGGGAGACTGATTTAAATATGGATAGGACAGAATTATTATTATTATTCTCAATTTCATTAATTCCTGTTGGTGGTTAAAAGTTGCTTATCGTGTACGGTTTGGTGAAATCAAAATAAAAAAACAACCTAACATAAAATAATAACCACCTAATGAAGCTAGCAATATTGTAATCGTATATAGGTTTTCCCCTAGACAGATTAAATAGGCCATAGCCTATAAGCTCATTCCCAACAAGTACACCAAGATTTTGTATTTAAGTCTCTCTCTCTCAGTGTGAGGGATCGTGAAGAAGGAAATGGAGGCAAGTTCTTCAGTTGGAAGGCGAAGGGGTGGCCTTATTACTATGCCCTTCATCATCGGTACTTGAATCTTTTCTTGTTCTCATTTTGTTATTATTGGGAAGATTAAATTCATATATATGAATATGATCGAATAGATATGAACTGATAAAGAAGATATGTGGATATATATATTATTGAAAATACATGAATGCAGCGAATGAAACATTAGCGAAGGTGGCGATGGTGGGTCTGATGCCAAACATGGTGTTATATCTCACAGAGATTTACAATCTGCAAGTTCCCAAAGCAGCTAATGCCATCTTCTTCTGGTTTGCTGCTTCTAACTTTGCCCCTTTGTTTGCTGCTTTCGTTGCTGATTCTTTTATCGGTCGCTTCTTTTCCATTGCCTTTGGTTCCTTCTTCTCTTTCCTGGTACTTACTCTTATTGTTTATTCTCATCTCTCTTCACTTTCTATATTCTTTCATCATTACCATCTTTATCTTCTCTGCTCTTCCTTTCATATCATGTTTAGTTATTACTTTCTGTCCTTAGTAATATAAGGTTTAAATTGTACTAGGAAGGAGATCTTTTAATAAATAAAGGAAGTACTCTCCCCTCTAGTCTTTAATATGAGACATATTTGAGAAGTCGATCTTGATTTTAAGTATAAGATATATTTTTTATATTTATCAATTTTTTTCTTACTTAACCTTAAAGGTTTCCCTCAACAATAATCAAGTAGGATTAAGAATGAGGGAATTAAGGAATATGAATATGGTGTTTTAAGAAATATATGTCATATTAACTAACTAAGTTTCCTTAATCTAATTAAATAAGATGAATGCGTTTTATATTCTTCGATCTTTAATATAATATATATTTATCTAATTTGATTATATTAAGAAAGTTAGTTGAGTTAATTAATATGATATGTATTTTCTAAAACTACCCTAATCATCTTTCTTAATTTTTCCATTTTTGTTCTTTTAATTATGATTGAGGGAGGATCAATAAGTATAAAATAAAAATAATAAAAATATAAAAAATATTTAGAATAAAATCAACTCGCTTATCTTATATTCACCATCGACGAGTATCACGGGCATGAGGGTGTTAGTGTGTGTGTGTATTCAATAGGATCATCAGGGTTGAGTTTCTCTCATAATCATTTTCTCATCATCCTCATAATCTTTAAATCACATCCATCCAATCAATACAATATCACTTTGACTTTTCTTTCACTTTTCCAATCAAAGATCTAAATGAGGCCAATGAGAGAATGAAAAATAAGATAAAGAGAATATCTCCTTCCGATCATCAAGTATAAGTCTAACTTTCCATAGAAAGAAAATATAATATGCGTATCAAAGTTGTTTGCCCCAACATCGATCACCGATTTCAAGGATTTATATATTTTACTATGCCGAACATCTTATAGTCTTTATTACTGTCCATGTTCATGTAATTATATAAATGCAACTTAGATTCCTTCCTTTTTACTTCTTACCATTTGAGCTAACCTATATTGGTACTACTCAACCTAGGTGTAACCCAAATTGAGGAAAGAGTTGGAGTTGACCCAGACTATAGGTCTACCCTATGGATTGATTATATTTTATATCATTCCCTATATGACTACATGCATGCACTACATAATTTAATTTTATAAGTTGAGAATTGGTCAATTGTGGGGTGGGGGACTGGTTATAATTCTTTGCCTTTGTTTCATGGAATCTCATGATAATGTTAAGGTATCCAACTTTTTCAGGTCCAAAACTTCTTTTCTTCATCATCTTGAAGTGTCTCTCTCCTCAGTAACATGAAGAAAAAGAAAAAGAAAACCACAATCATAAATATGTGACTTTGTTTCAGACTTCATGCAAAACAAAAATTTACAGTGTAATTTTTATTCTGGAAAAATTAATCATTTGTTCCTATAGTTTTATCTTAATTGTAACCTAGTTACTAAACTTCAATTTTGGTACTAAAACTCAATTCTTACAATTTTGACTTGGTTTAAATTTAGTCAATGAATTTTAACTCGATGCAAATAAATACCAACTACCCAAAAAAAAAACTTCTTATTAGCACTAATTCTATTAGTAATCTACTATTTTTTCATAGTGACCTACAATATAGCCATTTAAAACATTAATATTTCTAATTTTAGACAATGAATTTAGTACTTATAGTTTTATGTTCCATATGATGTACTCACTAACATTTTAAATGATTAAAATCATATAGACTAATGAGTTTAATCAAGTTAAAATTTAGAGACTAAGTTTAAACTATAAAGTCAAAACTTAGATATTGAGTTGCATTTGTCCTAATTTAGGAATTGAGTTGTAATAAAATCAAAACTGCATTTGACTAATTTTCCCTTTATTTTTAAAGTGATGTTTCAACAATTTTTCTTGTATCTGGATCATAGGGGATGACAATGTTGTGGATAACATCAATGATCCCAGAGTTAAGGCCAAAGGCTAGCCAATCAGCAACAACATCCCAAATGGCATTCCTAGTGAGCAGCCTGGGCTTGACGGCGATCGGAGCCGGTGGCCTCTCATGCTCCATAGCATTTGGAGCAGATCAGGTCAATAACAAAGCAAACCCTAAAAACCAGAAAGTGTTAGAGACCTTCATAAGCTGGTACATTGCTTCTCAAGCTTTTGCTTGCTTGCTTGCCTTGACATTACTAGTGTATGCTCAAGACCACCTTGGATGGGGAATAGGTTTTGGTATCCCCCCAGGTCTTATGGTCTTGTCCATTGTCTCCTTCTTGCTTGCTTCTCCTCTCTATGTCAAGAACAAACCACACTCCAGCTTGTTCACTGGTTTTGCTCGTGTCATTGTTGTTGCCTTTAAGAACAGAAAGCTTCCTTTTCCTCCTCATAACTCTGCTGCAAAGTACCATCATAACAAGGGCTCTGATCTTCTTGTTCCTTCTAATAAATTAAGGTTCAATTCCATCATCTCTCTCTCTATCTTACTCATCTTATGAATTAATTAATTCTTGTTTATATGATTTCATATTTATAGGGTAAAATAATGTATAGTTGATTTTGGATGATTTGAACGATTTTTTACTTTGTCCTTTTGTGCTTAAGAAGTTGACTTTAGATGTTGATCCAAGCTTTTGCTGACAACACTACTGTACTTTGAGGAGGGCATCAATAGTTGAGTCTTTGAATTGTTAAATCTATTTTATTTTTAATAATATTTTTCATCACGCGTCTTGTCTCGTTTAGAACAATGTTAAAATTTTCAATTTTAAATATTATTATTTGAAAATAACAGCAAAACCATGTCATTGTTCCCCGCAACAATTGAGAATCCTAGCACACTATTTTGACATTTCCAAACCACTTGGTAGAAGAGACAAAGAGCAATCCCATTGTTATTGTTTTTTATTTTTATTTTTTAAAATTGAAGAACCAATTAGCAAATGCAACTATTCTTGATGTTAAAACCAGTATTAATTCACAAATAGCAAGAATTTAGGAACTGTTATGCTAAACCCCACAATGTGAAAAAAAAAAAATGGAAACGACTGAATTCTGTTTCATACTTGCAATTTATGAAGAACCTATAGTGTGATGATGAGTCTTTGTTGTGTGCTGTTAGGTTTCTGAACAGAGCCTGCATAATCAAAAACCCAGAACAAGATATAAACCCAGATGGCACAGCTTCAAATCCATGGAGTCTCTGCACAACAGAACAAGTAGAAGAACTAAAAGCAATCATAAAGGTCCTTCCTTTATGGTCCACAAACATCATAATGACAGTAATCACAACTCAATCCTCGTTCCGTGTCCTCCAAGCCAAGACCATGAACAGACACATAACCTCAAACTTCCAAATCCCCCCAGGTTCGTTCAATGCCTTCACAATGCTCTTCCTCTTCATCACGGTCGGAATCTACGACCGAATCATCATGCCACTAGCTTCAAAAATCGCCAAAAAACCAGTCCAAATCAGCGCCAAGACAAGAATGGGAATAGGACTGTTCTTCGGAGTCCTCGACCTCGTAGCCTCTGCTATAATCGAAAACAAAAGGAGAAACAGAGCAATCCGACAAGGGCTTGCAGATAACCCAAAAGGGGTTGTGGATATGTCGGCAATGTGGCTTCTTGTTCATCTAGGATTGGTGGGGATCGCAGAAGCGTTCAACGCCATAGGACAATCGGAGTTTTACTATTCGGAGTTTCCGAGGACTATGTCGAGCATTGGGTCGTCTCTGTACTGTTTGGGAATGGGAATGGGGAATCTGATGGCTTCATTGATTTTGAGTGCTGTGGATGGGGTTACTTCAAGAGGAGGAAAAAAGAGTTGGGTTACTAGTAATTTGAATGAAGGGCATTATGATTGGTATTTTTGGGTTCTTGCAGTGATTGGTGTAGTGAATTTTGTGTACTATTTGGTTTGTTCTTGGGCCTACGGGCCTAGTGCTAGAACTGGGTCAGTAGTGGATGAGGAACGTTCAGAGGGACGAGGGTGAGGGTGAAGAATAATAATGTTGGAACAATGGTGTAGCTATGTGATTCATAGGTTTGCTTGGTTTCTGCAAGCTAATGTACTAAATTATTATGGAAGGTTTTGTGAACATGCAGTTTATAAGTGTTTTGTTTGTATGATATGCTTGTTTGGTATTACGTTGGAAGGCTACAAAGTGACTTTTAGGGTTTAAATAGCTACTCTATAATATTTGACATGTCTTTCGTGTTATCTGAATTTTTATTCAAAAGTCATTTTAAAGTTGAAGTAACTTTTTTTACTAGTGACTTTTTTTATTTGAACATTCCGAAACTGATTTTTCAATATAGCCTCTAAACAATATTTTGTCCAAATAACTTTTTTTTTTAAAAAAAAATATAAAAACATATTCAAACATCAATCATATTACATAAGTTGATTTTTTTTTTTTTTGGTCAGCTCACCATATCCGCCACTGGTAGCGATGACTAATCCTCTTGCACTGTAGCCTTCTTAAAGGGGCTCTAGTACTAATCATGAGACCCTTTCCATACACATCATCAGAGATCAAACCCTTAATTAGATGCTTAAGAAATCCAATTAAGTGCTAATTGTCTTAGACCTTATGAAAATTTTGATTAAGATAAAAGTACTCCCGCCGGTCCAAATTATAAAACAACATTTGGGATTCAGTTTTGGTTCTAATTATAGGACATGCTTCTAATTTTTGTCAATTTCTTCATAAAATACCTATATTCAATGAAGTTAGGGATTTAAAGGGATTGGAGGAACTATTGGCATGGAATTAGGAATTAAGGGCATTTTAGGAAAATGAATATAATTTACTACTTTAACTCCTATACTTAATATCTCCAAAATCTGATAAATATGTCCTATAATTAGGACCGGAAGAAATAACTTTTACAAATATGAATCCAAATAAACCCATAATGTTCAGGTATGCATGAGTTTGTAGTTATCAAGTTCCAACTTATATAATCACAGGTCTACAGAATATCGAATTATTAATGTTCATTCATCAATTCAATTATCAGTAGAAGAGTAAACACTAACGGTTGTGATGGTTAAAGCAGGATCGAATCAAAAGTTTCACTACTTAAAAACAAGTTTTCATGCCACTACACTATAAAGTCATTTACATGCTCATTCACAATGATTCTAAAATCTATATTACACTCCTCTAGTCTTTAATATGAGACATATTTGAAGAGTTAATATTTTTCCTAAATATAAAACGTATTTTTCATGTTTGTCAATATTTTTTAATTTACCTTTATAAATAATCCTTCAACAATAATTAAAGAGCAGAAAGAATGAGGGAATTAAGCAAAGATAACTATAAGATATTTTAGAAAATTCATATCA
The DNA here is from genome assembly GCA_019022655.1 of Acacia acuminata. NCBI lineage: Eukaryota > Viridiplantae > Streptophyta > Magnoliopsida > Fabales > Fabaceae > Acacia > Acacia acuminata. The sequence goes on from JAFJYI010000045.1 coordinate 1,232,127, forward strand.
TATTAACTAAGTTAAATAACTTTATTAATATGATCAAATTAAGTAAATAAATTTTATATTAAAGAACGATAGATTATTTTTATTATGGTGTGTGCAGGTTTTTTTTATAAGAAAATTTTAGAAAATGGGTTGGACTCACCCACAATCTAAGGGCAGAGGGCTTAGAGCTCAGTCTACAGAGAATATTGGGCTAGAGAGTACACATGCATGCCTCCATCTCCACCCAACGTTACCACTGCTCCTAGAATGCCTCCCCCAGCATCTTGACCAACTCCAAGATCGAACCCCCTCCTTTTAAATGAGGAAGTCTGACCCCTTCACCAGTTGAATCCAAAAATGAGAGGTATGGTGTGTGTAGATGAAGAAAAGAAAAAAAGAAAAAACCTGGAGGTTGGGCTTTGAATAGTAAGAGGCAGAGAGAAAAATAGTTATATGGTCTTGTGAAGTGAAGGCGAAGGCTGTCCAGCTGCCTATGGCGTTTATCGGAGGGGTCATTGCTCCTTCATGCCATTTCCCACTTTCATCCTATCAATAATCACTCAATCAAATCACACACACACACATATATACAAGGTTCTAAAACCTGGACCGGTGACTGAACCGGTCGGGGTACTGGGTTAAGGGTTAGTGGGTCAGCCCGGAGTCAACCCGAGCTAGACCGGTGAGATATAAAAAAATTAGAAAATAATTAATTTCTCATCACATCAACCTAAATTTCACATACTATATATCATTTCAATACTTTAAATCAGTAGTAAAATAACCATATACTTCAATACTTGTGACATATTTAGATATACTTGTGACATATTCAGATATTCAAATTAGATTGCCTTTTATAAATAATTTTAAAAAAATTAAAAACAAAAACAAAAAAAGAATACTGGAACCGGGTTGACCCTTGTAACTCGGCCGGTTTACACCGGTTTCACCGGGTCAACCCGGGTTCACCGGGTCAATCCGGTTTTGCACCAAACCGGACCGGTTTCACGGCCGGTTGGCCGGGTCCCGGTCTGAACCGGCCGGTCCGGTCCGGTTTCACAAACCATGCATATATACACACATATATATAGAGATTAATATCAAAATCTATATATATATATATATATATAGACTCTAAGGCTTTGTTTGGGAGTTCCATTTTGGAGGGAAAGGAAAGGGAAGGGAGGGTTTTGGTAATCCCTCCCCTTGTATATATCAAGGGAAGGGACTACCAAAACCCTCCCTTCCCTTTTTTTTTTTCCCTCCAAAATGAAACTCCCAAGCAAAGCCTAACCAACTAAGATTTGTTAAATGTATGAAAGTGTATATTGTAGTTGAAATATGTGCCACTAGGGCCGGACCTCACTATATATTATGGAAAATCTCTCTCAGGCCTAAATAACTAAAATATTGTCATAAAATGTCTAAAGAAAAGTCACATGTCAGAAATGATATTTTCTGGTATTGTTTCAGAAATATTAACAACTATATTAGTACAATATTAATAATTAAATCAATACATGTTATCAACTATAACAGTAGACGTTAACAACTATATCAACATACATTTTTTGAAATAATATCAAAAAAGACTCTATGGTCTTTTTTGACATATGAACTTTTTGGCCTTTTTTTTAAAGTAACTAAAATATTGTCACAAAAGGCCTAAAGAAAAGTCACATGTTAGAACCCCTAGTTCTTGGGTTCAACTAGCGTGGGAGTCGGTCTTCCTCACCATTAGGGAGGGGTTCGATCCCTGCGTTGGTCAAGTTGCTGGGGGAGGCATCCTAGGGGTCTAGGTAGCGTGGTAACGCTTATTTGGACAGGTAAAAGAGCGCCAGTATTCCCAGCGAATACTGGGCTCCAAACGCCCTGCCCTTGGACTGTGGGTGAGCCCAACCCCTTTCCTAAAATTTTCTTAGCAAAAAAAAAAAAAAAAAAAGTCACATGTCAGAAAGAGTATTTTTTGGTATTATTTTAGAAACGTTAATAACTATATCAATACAACATTAACAACTAAATCAGTACATATTAGCAACTATATCAATATACATTTTTTGAAATAATACCAGAAAAGGCTTTAAGGTCTTTTCTAACATGTGACTTTTTTGAGATTTTTTTGACAATATTTTGGTAACTTGGGCCTGAGAAGATTTTCCCTATATATTATGTAACTTTTCTTACATGATATGTGAGAAATGGATTTAAGAGATTCAGTTATTCCTCTCTCTTCTTTTCTTATGGTGAATATGCCGATCGGAGTCCAAATAGATGCTCTGATGCCATTTTTCCACTTTCCTTGTAATTAAGAATCAGAAGTTGTTCGAGCAAAAATTAAAAAAGGAAAAGGAATCAAAAGTTGTTACAGGTCCCCAAAAAAAAAAGTTGTTACAAAGGGGCAAAAGAGGTAGGTTTGATTGATTTCTGCAGGCTAATGCCCTAAATCATTATGAGGGTTTGTGAACATAAATGCTTAAGTGTTTTGTTTGCATGATATTGATATCAGAGCTGCATATGGTTTTGTAGTTATCAAGTTCCAAAATGAGATCCTTGAAATTAAATTGTCATAGATTGCTTACCACTACCACTACCACTACCATCAAATTGTAATTATTAAATAATATGACAATCATAAATGAAAAAAATAATTAAGAATTAAAGTTTAGAAGGAAGCAGTGGTTTGTTATTACTGGAAGCAGGTGCCATCCAAATGACGCCCAAGGCAAGTGGCTGTCGATGGTGTTTGTTCCTCACCTCCACCGTCACTGACGTCATCCTTCCCTTCTTTCCCGTCGCCTTCGCTTCTATTTCTACCACTTCCTGACATTGCCGATGATCATTTGTTTCAGTCATCCATAATTATAGCAGAGAATGATTACAAACAAAATTACGCGAGCATTGGTAATTTGACTGGCGAGAGACCTGGAAGGAAATTAAAGAGGACAAACAGAAAACCTGGAGATAGGGGTTGGAGTAGAAAGAGACAGAGAGAGACACAGTAATATGATGAAGTGAAGTGAGGGAGAAGGCCACCCAGCTGCTTATCTCGTCTATCAAAGTCATCATCGCTCCTTCATGCCACTTCCCACTTTCATCCTATTTTTCATCTCAGTTCACAGAGATCAGATCATCAATATCCCCAAAACCCTAAAGCTAATTGATTCATATTAGGTTAATATGTGGGCTGCTTTTCCAACATAATTTATGGTACATGAAGTAAGTATATCCGAGAAGAAGACAAAATTATGAGGACGTTACTTACAGAGATGACGCCATTGTGAACGATGAAATCGCAGAGCACGAAACCTTTGTCAAGTTTCACAAGTGTGACGCCCTTGTTGGCCTCCACCCCCACCTCGTTACCTACTCCTCCCTTTGACAACCTCCTTATCCATTTTTTCAGTCTTTCTAATTCAGCTTTTGACTCTTCCATCTCTCTCCTTCCTTCCTTAGAAAACCAAACTCTCTCTTCCTTCTCTCTATATGCATCAAAGGCTCGCTCAACTTTTCTGGCTATGTTTGGCATTAAGTTGAAGAGCTCCAAAACAAGTTAAAATGTCCACTGAAGCTAAAAATGTTGTTTAATAGACTAATAGTAATCTCACGACTTAAATATAAAAAGCAAAATAGAAGACCAAGACTTTGAAAAGCAGCCCACAATATTTAACTGAAAAATTCTGCTTGTTTCTTCCTGTAGTGTTATTCGATCGGATTCTTTTTTCAATTGTTAAAACTCAAGAGAACCTAATTCTATAGTGTGGTGCGTATAAAGAACGCCATGTCTGCCACCATAGCTAAAGCCTGGAACTTTCCTTGAAATAGAAATAGATTAACAATCATACACCTTCAACAAGCGCAGTTTTTTTATTGACTATAACTTGTTTTAAAATAAATGAAGTGCATCCCACTTGATCCCCAGCGTTACCATTTGTCTTTCATGTTTGGTCCTCACCTCCACCTTCCTCACTGACGTGCATCCTCCCCTTCTCCGCCATCGCCTTCCCTTCTATCTCTACCACTTCCTGCCATCACCATACACGTACACACACACATGTATACTAACTTCAATCCTAAATATAGGACATAGTTTATAGTCCAATTTGTAATAAATATTTATGCCTTCAGATTGAACATTTTCTTAATTTATAGTCTAGTTGCGATAAATATTTATGCCTTCAGATTTAAACAACCAGAAATCCCTTTTTAAAACACTTTTTTTATGTTACTCTTGTTGTTTGGTTTGAAGGAATTAAAGCCCGCCAGGAGACCACGACTTCTGACTTTTATGATATGAGATTTTCACACGATATGAATATGATATTAATATATTTTATTTATGTTATTTTAAAATTAGTATTTCATTTTCCCATGGGAAATAGGTTTAGAATTTGAAAATTATGGAGTTTACTTTCTTGATCTTTTTTTTTTAATAAAGCTTTTGCTTGTTTTAAGATGTTAAATATTTTTTTCATAAAAGCTCATTTTTTATAAGAATGATGTTGGAATTTAATGTAGTTATTAAGGATAATACTGAAAATTACTCAAATTTTATAACAAATTCAATACTTTCAAGTATTTTTATTAGTACGTGTGAATTAGTTAAAAGTTACTCGTATTTATATTTAGAACAAGAAGAAAGAGTAAGTTACTTATTTTAAGTTCATTGCTTATAGAGACTTAAATGTAATCGTCTCTAAAACAAAATGGAGAATTTGGTGCAATAAGGGAAGATTTGATGATCACAAATGAAGATTCAACACTATAAAGGAAGAGGAATTACAATGAGATGTTGAAATGAAATGAAAGGAAGATTGAAGAGTGAAACTTGAAAATGTGAGTTGTTTGGTATATTAGGGAATATAACTTAAATTGGAGGAAAATTAAATGTAATCGTCTCTAATACAAAATGGAGAGAAGCAGCATCGTTGACAAATTAGGTCAATAATAAAAGAATATATAAACACAACGATGATCACAAGTGAATAATATATTCAACACTATAAAAAATAGAGGAATTACAATGAGATGCTAAGGAAGGAATTTAATTATCAAAAAATCTCAATAATAACTGAAGAACATGAATAACAAATTCTATGATAAAAAATGACAAAAATAACTATTTGTTTATTTATGTCCTATAAAATGTTTTTACCAATTAAATGTTATGAAAATAATTTATTTGGGTTAGGGAGATATTATTAGAAAGTAAGCAAGATCTTTGATGGGACTAAAATGTCATTTTCAATTTTTGTTATAATAAATATTATTATTAGAATTTTTATTTTAAGTTATAAGAAATTATAAGTTATAATTGTGATAAATATAATAGAGTATTCTTGCTAAGGTTAAGTTTGGAATTGAGGTAACCAGGGTTAATTTATTTTATATGTTTGTTTTGGGTTATAACGTGTTTTTCTTAGCCTTAATTACTTTCATATATTCTTGTATGTGGTTTGTAAAATTATGTGTATGTTTGAATATGAAATTATTTTTGTATTTTCCAATGTGTATATATAAGTGAATATTATTATTGGGGTTGTTATTGTTGTGTGGTTTTATTTGGAAAGTTAGAGATGAAATGATTTTTAATCATAGACAACCGTTAAGGTTTATCAATGGTGACATGGGAGGGGTATTGTTATTGAATTGGCTAGCAAAAGTAACTTTAATTTTTAGGCTAACTATGATACAAAGCTAAGGGATCCTCTTTTGTTGAGGGATGTCTCATGTGATAGTCTTAGCATTAAATGATCTAGGACTTTTTTTGGTATTAGTGTTGTATTGATTTTTTAGATAACCTTAAAATTAATTGTGATAGATACGAAAATTGTTTTGTGTAGACCCTTTTTTCACTCGTGGGTTATATAATCTCATGAAAGATTGTGCGAGTTATATTGGGGTAATTTGCCGAACCCCAAGATGTGTGTATTGAAAAGAAAAAGGGTTTTCCATAATTATACTGTTATGTTAATGTTGGAAAACAATCTTTTTAGATGGGGATTTGTCGTATTGTTAAAGTTAAGATTTTTCTATTTATAGGGATCCTTTTTTGTTGAGGGGTTGTGATGGTCTTAACATTAAATGGTCCTCCTGTATTGATAGCTTTAAAATTAATTGTGATAGAGCTTTTTACCTTATGAAAAAGGGCCGATTATGTTGCTTTTTTAGAGATTTTGGACATTTAGAACATGATAAAGTAGTATTTAAAATTGATTATCTCCCTTTGCTTACCTGTGTGGAGGCAAAGTCTCCAGATTTATACGATTGAAGGTGTAGAAGTATTATTCAGGATGTCATTTGTTTCTAATTAAGGTTGGATTTTCTTTGTCCTTTACCCCAAGAGGGGGCAACTATGTTGCAAATCTTTTTATAGCTAATGCTTGTAAAGGGGTGTGTGCCCTATTAGATGGGTTTCACAACCAACAATTACTTTGTTGTCACTTCCAACTCTAGAAGGCAATTAGAAGACTAGTGCTGGTGCTGATAATTCTTCGCACACCGGTCTTTCAATGGGTGGTAGCTAATTTGATTATTCTAGTTTACTTGGGTTTTTTTGTGTGTGTTTGTTTCTTGTTGTATCTATTTGTTTCTATCATGGTTTGTGGTTTGTTATTCAAACTTTTGTTTCTCCTTTTTGTAATCATCATTCCTGTGAAGTTTATTAATAGAATTTCCTTTGACAAAAAAAGAAAAGGAAAAGAAAGATACGCACATGGTTTTGTAGTTATCAAGTTCCAAAATGAGATCCTTGAAATTAAATTGTCATAGATAGCTTACCATTACCATCAATATTAATAATATATATTTATAGATAGTTTATATTAAAAATCCAATGCTTCGGGGTCTTGTAGCCTAAATGGCACTAATCATACCTTTTACAACCTTTTTAAAGGTAAAGCTGAGTTGAGTTTTAACCCCTTGATTATGTTCTTCTAATTATTGGAGCTCGGGTATGTAATCTAATGTGTAGTTATTAAATTGCATTATATGTTTAGATGGGACGCAATTGTGGAAATGAGCTAGCTCATGAGGTTATATAGCACTAGCTCTATGCTTCTAAATGTAAGATTTTTTTTAATCTTATTTTAGACACGGGAAATTAATGAAGTTAAATAAATCATGTAATTATAGTATATATGCATGATATCTTTGAAATACTTTTGTAAATCATTAGATTATATATCAATATATAAGTTAGACAAAGATAAATGATAAATGCAAGAGATAAAATAAAAAAAAGAATCTAATATTTTGAACTAAAATTCACTTTTAAACTGAATTGTACATTTAGGATTGGAGGTGATATATACTACTACCCAGAAACCTAGAACGAAATGATAAATGCCAAGATAAAACAAAAAAGAATATTATATTTAGAAGAACTGTTCTAAATTGTACATTTAGGATTGAATTAGTAACAATCCGAGCATCAACCCAAAATCTTTAAGGGGTTGGGCTCACCCACAATCCAAGAGCAGTGGCGCTTAGAGCCCAATCGACAGGCAGTTTCTCATCACTTTGGGGTTCATCACTTTCCACCTTCGGGTTTTTTCAGCATTAGGATGCTTTCGTTTTGACCAACTCTATGATCGAACCCTTACCCTCGACCCAATTAAACCCAAGGATGAGGGGTAGAATTTCATATTAATAATTCCAAAATCTTCAATTTTTAGTGACCCTGAGTTAGCTTTAGATTTTAGAATCTTGATATATACATATTGACAATATGATTTTGATTTAGGGTATCTTGAAGCGGTTGACTTCAGATATTAAGCTACATAGAAACCCAAAATAAAGTAAAACTGGATCTAAGATCAGTGTTTTTCTTGAAGGCCAGCAAAATAAAAATTAATGGAGAGAAGTTGGCATTATTGTTGACAAATTGTTATTATTAAATAATAAAATAATTAAAAATTAAAGTTTAGAAGGAATTGGTTTGCTATAATTGGAAGGAGGTGGTGCCATCCACATGACGCCCAAGGCAAGTGGCTGTCGATGGTGTTTCTTCCTCACCTCCACCGTCACTGACGTGATCTTTCCCTTCTTTCCCGTCGCCTTCGCTTCTATTTCTACCACTTCCTGACATTGCCATTAATTGAAGGGCAAGTAAGAATAGTGTAAACAATGGGAGTGATCCTATGCATCTTCTCATATTATCATTATACAGTGAGATTTGACTAAATTAAATTTCACAAGGAAGTTAACATGTTTAATATGTCTTAAATGGATTAAATTTACTTATCCAATAAGGGTTAACACATTTAATATCTTCTCATATTAAATTTTTCAAATTTACGCGTGCATTGGTAATTTGACTCGCGAGACATGGAAGGAAAGAGGAGAAATACAAAACCTGAAGATAGGGTTTGGAGTAGAAAGATAGAGAGAGAGAGACAGTAATCTGATTAAGTGAAGTGAGGGAGAAGGCCGCCCAGCTGCCTACCATGTCCATCAAAGTCATCATTGCTCCTTCTTGCCACTTCCCACTTTCATCCTATTTTCCAATTCAATTCACACAGAACAGATCATCAATATCCCCAAAACCCAACCTAATTGATTCATAAGGTTAGCTTCTACTGCTTTTCTGATGTAATTTATAGTGTACGAAGTAAATATGCTGAGACAGAGACAAAACTATGAGGACATTACTTACAGAGACACCATTATGAACGATGAAATCGCAGAGCAGGAAACCTTTGTCAAGTTTCATAAGTGTGATGCCCTTGCTAGCCTCCACCTCCACCTCGTTAGCTACTTCTCCCTTTGACAACCTCCTTATCCATTTTTCCAGTCTTTCGAATTCAGCTTTTGACTCTTCCATCTCTCTCCTTCCTTAGAAAACCAGACACTCTCTCTCTTCCTTCTTGTACTATATGCATCAAAGGCAGGCTAAACGTTTCAGGCTATGTTTGGCATTAAGTTGAAGAGCTCCAAAACAAGTTGAAATGCCCATTGAAGCTAAAAAGGTTGTTGGGTCAGCTTTAATACACTAATAGTAATCCCACGAATCACATATGAAAAGCAAAATAGAAGAACTAGACTTTAAAAAGCAGCCCACAGAATTGCAACTTTAATTTGTTAGCCACATGAATCATCCGTTATATTTCGTTTTCAACTACTTATTAGTTGTTTGTGTGTACGCACCAACAACGAAATGTACACAGTTTTGTTATAATGAAGGACCTAAACCTAATAATGACTGTCCGTCATAAAATTAACGCTTTCCTAATCACACACTCCAAATACATATGCATCAATAGTTAATTTTGCATCCCACCTATCACCTTTATTAATTTATTCTTTATTCGGACACAAATAAACATTCCCTCACCCACACATATCAGCTCCTGTCTTCAGCATTTAAACCATCCTCTTTGCGACACAAATAAACATTCCCCCACCCATACATATCAGCTCATGTCTCCAGCATTTAAACCATCCTCTTTGCAACTTTACTGGTTTAGCTTAAAGTAACAAACCCCATATAACAGCAGATGAAAACCCCTCTGGAACACAGACACAGTTTTGGACCTTAAGCCGTACTAATATTCCTTTACAACTGCTATTACACATACACACACGTGTGTGTGTGCATATATCTATTTTCAGTTCCAAGTAGAATCAACATCATAATAAATCCTTTAAAGATTCAGTTTTTACGGACAGCATGAGAGACCAAAGGAAGCTCAAAACCATCTTATCTGGCTAATTTAACATATTATCAACAATTTCATTTTCCTTATCCTTAATTTCAGAGAACCCAACGCCTTAGACTTAGAGACAGCAAGCATTCGATACAAAAATCACAAACCAGAACAAATCAAACACCTGCAGCACTAATTTCTTTCCCTAAAAGCTTTAACCTTAACTTATCTTTCATTTATACGGAGGTTTCCTTCGCGAAGCTTTAATTTCAGTCACTCCTCTCACCCCAAGCTGCAGCAATTCGAAAAATTGAAGTGGAAAGAGGTTGAGGAGACTCACCTTACTTAGTTTCTGGTATTTCTTGCAGCGATCGACCTCTTCCTTCCTCTTTCCGGTGATCGCTGGCTCTCTCTCGCTCTCGGATTTCTCGCTCTCTCTTCTTGCTTTTGGCCGAAAATGTGGAAAGCGTGTGTATTTGACTAGTTGTCGTGAATTGACTGTTGAGAGAGGAGTCGTTGACCCAAAAAATTGAGAGACGAGTGAATAAATGAAAAGGGAGGCTGGTGGTAAAAACACCATTTTCTCTTTGCAACTTAATCTTTTACTTATTTAAATTAAATAGCTGTTAGAAATTAATTTTTAATAGAATATAAGGATTTTTTTTTTCCTTAATTAATTTCTCTAGGCCATAAAATGTTGACTTTAAAATTTTCATGTCAAAATTTATCCTCTAACTATTTTTCCATGAATTTTCAAGAAAACAGGCCTTAAATTCTAAATAATACCTTTAAAAATATTTAGGCTAATTTAATTCATAATTAATCCCCTCATAATATTTCTAGATTCTTCAAATAATATTCTATAAATTTTTTTCTAAAATTTCAAAGTCCAAAAATAATTTTTAATAATTATCTTAAGCTTTTTCCTTTTAATGAGCTTAAGATATTTGGCTCCTACCAGTTTAACAGCCTTATTTCAGTCTTATTTCTAAACTTTTCTAGTTCCAAAATTTTGAATGTTACACACCAGACCATGAGTTCATGACTACTGACACTTTTGATATGATATATTTATACCATATTAATATAACACGATGTTAATACTCCTATGCTCTTTTTAAAAGAAACAATTATTAAAATTATATGATTTAAAATATTAGTACAAAGTAATAAATGTGTTGGAAAAAAACAATAAATATGTAAGATATAAATTTTCATTTACAATTATATACCATTGGTACATGAGAGATTATAAATAAAATTTTATTATAGAGAGATATCGGGTGACACATATTTGATGCAGGTAAAATTAGAAATATCCACAAAAATAATTATTCTAGGACCATTCATCTTAGAGAGATATTCCTTATAAAAAAGAATGGAGGGAGTATAATTCATGTAAACATACATATATGTTCAAAAGTTGAATAAGCTTCAAACTTGGAAACATAGACCACCAACCTTGGAAAGAACCTTCAAAGTTCAAACACTACTCTCTCCGGACAGCAACTTCTCTCTCTGTCTTCTTGTTGAGATGAGAGAGAGAGAAAAGAAGAATCAAAGTCTGGGAGAGATCGATTTGTTGAGAAGAAGAATTAAATTTTCACCTTAACAAAATTAATTGTGAATATCATATCCAAACTATCGAAACCGTCATTGGAACTTGTGAAACCCTTAACAAATTTTGTGAATTTTGATTTGCAACTTATGAAATTTTTTAAGGAAGTTGTGAAATTCTTTTGAAAACTTGTGAAACCCTTGTCCAAACTTATGAAACCTTTATCAGAACTTATGAAACCCTTGCCCAAACTTATGAAACCTTTATCAGAACTTGTGAAACTCTTATCAGATATTGTGAATCAAAATTTGCAACTTGTGAAATTATTTTAAGAATTTGTGAAATCCTTATCTGAACTTGTAAAACCCTTATTAGATATTATGAATTCAAATGTGCAACTTGTGAAATTATTTAAGGAAGTTGTGAAATTCTTTTGTGAACTTGTGAAAATATTATCCGAATTTGTCAAACTCTTATAAGATCTTGTAAACTTTGATTTACAACTTTTGAAATTCTTATGAGAAACTCACTTTTAAACTAAATTGTACATTTAGGGTTGGAGGTAATATATAGTAATAATGCTCTAAAACCTAAACTAGACCGACCGAACCAGAGAATCGTTCGGTCTGGTCCAAGCATCAACCCAGTTCTTTTTTTTTAGAATTTTCATATTAATTACTCTAAAAAATCTTCAATTTTTTAACGGTTTGACCCCCGAGTTAGCTCCTCTTTGACTCTAATCGATCTGACCCTCAATTCAATACCCTAGTCAGTTTAGTGGCCGGTGTTTAGAACCTTGATATATACATATTGACTATATGCTTTTAGGGTATCAAAGTGGTCGACTTCAGATATATAAGCTACATATAAACCCAAAATAAAGTAAAACTGGATTTAAGTTCAGAGTGTTTCTTAAAGCCCAAAAAAAAAAAAAAAAAAAAAAAAAAAAAAACTAATGGAGAGAAGTTGGCATTATTGTTGGCAAATTGTTATTATTAAATAATGTAACAATCATAAATGAAAAAAAAAAAAAAATTAAGAATTAAAGTTTAGAAGGAAATGGTTTGTTATTATTGGAAGGAGAAGCAGGTGCCATCCAAATGACGCCCAAGGCAAGTGGCTGTAGATGGTGTTTGTTCCTCACCTCCACCGTCACTGCCGTCATCCTTCCCTTCTTACCTGTCGCCTTCGCTTCTATTTCTACCATTTCCTGACATTGCCGATCATTCGTTTCAGTCATCCATAGTTATAGCAGAGAATGGTTACAAACAAAATTAAATTGGTGAATTAAGTTTTATTTATAGAAGAGATTCTTCCATGCCACTAAGTTAAATCAATTGACACAGACTCTAATATTAATAATTGTGTTGGATTTTGAATCGGGTTTTCCTTTATCAGCCGAATTATTTGATTAATTAGGGGAATAAAAAAATCTAATTTAAGATGAGAATAAATCAGTATCAATCACTTAAATTTTTTTTGTTTAAAATATAAATCACTTGCTAGGTAGTAAATGAGGTTTTGTCAATTTTATCTCTATTCACCGTTGGCTGGGCACATGAAAAAAAAAAGGAGAGAGAAAAAGTTTAAAATGTAGAGAGATAAAATGATATGAGAGAAAATGTACCCTCTTTTATAAATGAGGACAAATATGGAGAGAAAAAAATATTGATTTAATTTTTTTTTAAATTTGCGAGAATATGATATAAATGACTTATAATAAGATACAGAACCGTCAGAAAATAAGCATCTAATTCCTCAACCATTAATTGAAGGGCAAATAAGAATAGTTCCAGTGTAATCAATGGGATGATCCTATGCATCTTCTCATATTGTCATTATACAGTGAGATTTAACTAAATTTCATACCCCAAGAAATGGAAGTTAACATGTTTAATATGTCTTTTTTTTTTTTTTTTTAAATAAAAATTTTAGGAAAGGGGTTGGGCTCACCTACGGTCAAGGGCGAAGTCTTGGGCCCAGTCCATGCCGGGGCATCTTGGCGGAGAGTACACATGCCTCCACCTCCACCCGAGCGTTTCCCTCGCTTCATAGACCCCTAGGATGCCTCCCCCAGCGCTTTGACCAACTCCAGGATCGAACCCCCTCCCTTTGGGTGAGGAAGTCTGACCCATTCGCAAGTTGAACCCAAAGACGAGGGGTATGTTTAATATGTCTTGAATTGATTAAAATTTTCAAATTTACTTATCCAATAAGGTTAACACATTTAGGGCCCGTTTGGATGGTTTTTTTTTTTTTTATTTTTAAAAAAAAATTAATGCAAAAAAATGCTTTTTAAAAAAATTAATTTATGTGTCTAGATGATATTTTTTTTAAAAAGCAAAAATCAAAAAAGAGCCAAAATACTTTTTTTTTTAAAGCTCCAATTTAGAGCTTAAAAAAAAGCACTTTTTTTTAAAAGATCATCCAAACGGTCCCTTAATATCTTTTCAACTATTAAATTTTGGGAAAATCCATGTGGGGCCCTTTTAACAAAAAAAACCCAAAAAAGGCCCAAAGATTCTATAAATCCGAGAGAAAAGGGCCCAGGGCCCTTTTTGATATCGAATATTAATTAAAATGAGAAAAACGCCATCGGTTTTAGTATCACTTTCCTCTTTCCTCTTTCTTACGTATCAATATTCTCTCTCTTCTCTTGCTCTATTTTCCGACGAAGGAGGAAAAAATAGAAGAGTGAAAGGAAGAAATATCTCTGTTTATTCTTCCATCCAAACGTCTAGGGAAATTTTGTTTCTTTTTAATCACCATGAAAAAACAATCATAAAAAAGCACTTTTAATGATTGTTCTTGAAAAAAAAAAAGTCATAAAAAATAACACTTTTAACGACTGTTATTGAAAAAACAGTCACAAAAAATTGTACTTTTAACGATCGTTCTTGAGAAAACAGTCATAAAAAATAGTACTTTTCATTTTCATCTCGTATTAATAAGTTAAACAGACCATATTAACAACTAAAACTGTAGGTATTAACAACTAAAACTTTTCACTTTCATTTCGTATTAACAAGGTAAATGACCATATTAACAACTAAAACTGAAAGTATTAACAATTAAAATTGTAGGTATTAACAACTATCAAATTTCAGCGTTTTTTCAGCTTTCATTCCTTGATCGCTTTCAACCATTCCCACTCAAATACAGACCTTTTCCTCTGTTTCCATGCCCAAAAACAGAGCAAGATTTTACTAACCCAACCCTACAATGATTAAAAACGAAGTAGTATGGTGATTAAAAACAAGCAGCCCCTGCAGCCCCTTGGATGTTGGATGGAAGAATAAGCAGAGATATTTCTTCCTTTCACTCTTCTACTTCTTCCTCCTTCGCCGGAAAACAGATTCCTCCTCCATTGCCGGAAAATAGAGCAAGAGAAGAGAGAGAATATTGATACAGAGGAGAGAGGAAAGAGGAAAGTGATACTAAAACTGATGGCGTTTTTGTCATTTTAATTAATATTCAGATGTTAAAATTTACCCTGGGTCTTTTCTGGGATTTACAAAATCTTTGGTCCTTTTTTAGATTTTTTTTTTTTTATTAAAAGGGCTCCTATATAGATTTTCTCTTAAATTTACGCGAGCATTGGTAATTTGACTGGCAAGATCGGGAAGGAAATTAAAGAGGAGAAACAGAAAACCTGGAGATAGGGGTTGGAGTAGAAAGAGACAGAGAGAGACACAGTAATATGATGAACCGAAGTGATGGAGAAGGCCACCCAGCTGCTTATCCCGTCCATCAAAGTCATCATCGCTCCTTCATGCCACTTCCCACTTTCATCCTATTTTTCAGTTCAGTTCACAGAGATCAGATCATCAATATCCCCCAAAACCCAAAAGCTAATTGTTTCATAAGGTTAGGTTAATATGTGGGCTGCTTTTGCAATATAATTTATAGTTAATTGTTTCATAAGGTTAGGTTAATATGGTGGGCTGCATTTGTGATATAATTTATAGTGTGTGAAGTAAGTATATCCGAGACGAAGACAAAATTATGAGGACTTTACTTACAGAGACGCCATTGTGAACGATGAAATCGCAGAGCACGAAACCTTTGTCAAGTTTCACAAGTGTGACGCCCTTGTTGGCCTCCACCCCCACCTCGTTACGTACTTCTCCCTTTGACAACCTCCTTATCCATTTTTCCAGTCTTTCTAATTCAGCTTTTGACTCTTCCATCTCTCTCCTTCCTTAGAAAATCAGACCCACTCTCTCTCTTCCTTGTTGTACTATATATATGGATCAAAGGCAGGCTAAACTTTTCAGGCTATGTTTGGCATTAAGTTGAAGAGCTCCAAAACAATTTGAAATGCCCATTGAAGCTAAAAAGGTTGTTTGGGTCAGCTTTAATACAATTAGTAATCCCACGAATTACATATGAAAAGCAAAATAGAAGAACTAGACTTTAAAAAGCAGCCCACAGTATTGCAACTTTAATTTGTTAGCCACATGAATCATCCTTATTATATTTCGTTTTCAACTTCTTGTTAGTTGTTTGTGTGTATGCACCAACAACGTAATGTACACAGTTTTGTTTTAATAAAGGACCTAAACCTAATAATGACTGTCCGTCATAAAATTAACGCTTTCCTAATCACACACTCCATATGCATCAATAGTGTTAATTTTGCATCCCATTCATCACCTTTATTAATTTATTCTTTATTCGGTCAATGTATCTCGCCTACTTGCAATTTATAAACATCACATTGAACATTTGATTACCTTTTTGTTTTGTTCTGAAGAAATTCAAGCGCGCTGTGTATTTATGAACCATAATTAAATAGTTGTTAGCCCATGGCATTACATACGTAATCAGGAATGACAAATGATGACGTGTGCTAGTAAAAGGAACATTAATGATAGCCTACAACTATGCTCACCTCTTACAAATATGAGATTCAAAGATCTCAGTAACCATTGATTATTCAAAAATATATATGCAAACCGCTGAGATCGGTTCAAAAATGCAATTCAACTCACAATAATTTATTTATATTATCTTTTACATAAAACCTTTCACAAACTAGTTCTCGATTTTGGTTACCAAAAACCCTTCCCAAAAAGGGTTCCAAAACAATTGATGAACATCATTTCATTTTCCAAATATCGTTCACAAGTATTTCACAAAAGCATGTCTCTAACCTTGTCACAAAAATAATTATACAAAAGCTTTATCATATTCAAATCATCAATCATATATATATCATGCCAAGTAATTGATTGATGCACAGAGCATCCTTATTACCCTTGACCACCCTTATAATAATTGACTAGAGCCATAACTAACAAATGATTTATCCATTTAACTGGATTATACATGATTCCAAATCATAAAGCGTCACCCGGCCAAGGTCCCTAGCTCGTCATGATTGAACTAAGGCTCCCCTCCTTTTGATGAAACCAAAGAGGTGTCATTGTCCCTTGCGCCGACCCTTAGCATGACCAAAGGAAAGCTGATACCAAAGGCCATGAGAATGTCAAAATCATCCACTGTGCACACACAAATTTTAATGTGTTCTAACTAATTTTAAAGCTTAAGAGAGATACTATTTCCTCAAAAAATTTCACAGACAGATGAAGTCATTTGTTCGGTCAAAACCTCACACGAATCCGAAACCCCAATCTAGAAAAATAGGATCTTCCCACTTTTTCCTGTATAACTTGAAATTTTAGACCTCCAAAAAGAACATGTTCTTTAACTCGTTTTAAGGCTTAATATGTGTATTGAAGGTCCACCAAGTTTCATGGTCAGAAGAGATTGTATGCCCTGATTGTACCTCACACCATATTAGTGCTCCAATTGCTAAAATTCTGTTTTCAGTAAAACGGGACAGAACCTCTCTTAATGCACTAAAACTTTTCTAACTTTATAACCATCTACTAAATCATCATTTAGGTGACTCTAACCATAGTTTAACAATGATTCGATAATTCATATGGCTACCTCTAGTATGGAAATTCCCAAATTTAAGAACATCATTCAAAAACTTAGTTTGAAACTTTAGAATAGCACCTATATCACACCTTAATATATACATCTGAAGCTTCTAATACACACACACACACACACACATATATATATATATATATATCTTAATTCTCTTTTCCATTCCAAATAAAATCAGCAGCAGCAGCATCCCTTGAAGCTTCAACTTCTTTTACAGACACAAATAAACATTCCCCCACCCACACAGCACTAATTTCTTTTCCTAAAAGCTTTAATCTTAACTTATATTCATTTACACGGAGGTTTCCTTCCCAAAGCTTTAATTTCAGTCACTCCTCTCACCCCAAGCTGCAGCAATTCGAAAAATTGAAAGTGGAAAGAGGTTGAGGAGACTCACCTGACTTACTTTCTGGTATTTCTTGCAGCGATCGGCCTCTTCCTCTTTCCGGTGATCGATGGTTCTCTCTCGCTCTCGGATTTCTCGCTTTCTCTTCTTACTTCTGGCCGAAAATGTGGAAACTGTATGTGTATTTGTCGTGAATTGAGAGAGGAGTCGTTGACCAAAAAAAATTGAGAGAGGAGTGAATAAATGAAAAGGGACGCTGGTGGTAAAAACAACATATTCTCTTTGCAACTTAATCTTTTATTTATTTAAATGTAAACATTAGATGGGTGTTAGAAATTAATTATTAATATAATATAAGGATTTTTTTCCTCAATTAGCTTCTCCTTCAAAATTTCCAGGTCAAAATTTATCCTCTAACTATTTTTTCATGAATTTTTAAGAAAATGGACCCTAAATGCTAAATAACATCTTTAAAAATATTTAGGCTAATTTAATTCATAATTAATCCCCTCATAATATTTCTAAATCCTCAAAATAATATTCTATAAAAAATTTTCTAAATTTTCAAGATCCAAAAATAATTTTTAATAATAATTTTAAATTTTTCCTTATGATAAACTTAAGGCGTTTAAATCTTGCGGACTTAGCTAAACCTTATTTGATCTTATTCCTAAACTTCCAATCTCAAAATTTTGAATGTTATATATTTATACCATATTAATATACTACGATGTTAATGCTCCTATGCTCTTTTTTTAAAAGAAACAATTATCAAAATTATGTAATTTAAAATATTAGTGAAAAATATTAATTTTGTCGGAAAAAAAATTATGTAAGATATATATTTTCATTTACAATTATATACCATTCTTTATAAAGAAAGTAAATGAGAAATTATAAATGAAATTTTATTAGAGAGAAATATCGAGTGACACATAATTGATGCAGGTAAAATTAGAAATATCCACAAAAATAATTATTCTTTATATGTAGGACCATTTATATTAGAGAGATTATTCCTTATAAAAAAGAATGGAGCGACTATAGTTCATATAAACATACATATATGTTCAAAAGTTGAATAAGCTAGCTTCAAACTTGGAGACATACACCACCAACCTTGGAAGAACCATCAAAGTTCAAACACTACTATCTCTCCGAACGGCAACTACCTCTCTCTGTCTTCTTGTTGAGATGAGAGAGAGAGAGAGAGAAGAACCAAAGTATGGGAGAGATTGATTTGTTGAGAAGAAGAATTAAATTTTCACCTTAACAAAATTAATTGTGAAATATCCAAACTATTGAAACCTTTATTAGAGCTTGTAAAAAATTTTGCGAATTTTGATTTACAACGTATGAAACTTTTTAAGGAAGTGTGAAATTCTTTTAAAAACTTGTGAAACCTTTGCCCAAACTTATAAAATTTTTATCGAACTTGTGAAACCCTTATCGAGATATTGTGAATCAAATTTGCAACTTATGAAATTATTTTGAGAATTTTTGAAAATCTTATCTAAACTTATAAAACCCTTATCGGATATTGTGAATTCAAACTTGCAACTTGTGAAATTCTTTTAAGAAGTTGTGAAAACTTTATCCGAACTTATGAAACCCTTATAAGATCTTGTAAATTTTGATTTACAACTTGTGAAATTCTTATAAGAAATTCACTTTTAAATTAAATTGTACATTTATGATTGGAGGTAATATATACTAATAATGCTTTGAAACCCGGACGGACAGAGAACTGTTCAATAATTTGGTCGATCCAAGCATCAACCTAGTTCTTTTTTTTTTTTTTTTTTTTTTTTTTAATAATTTCATGTTAATTACTCTAAAATTTTCAATTTTCGATTAGTTTGACCCGGGTTAGCTCCCGTTTAACTCCAATCTAATCCATGACCCTCAACCCAATACCTTAATCAGTTCAGTGGCCACTCTTTAGAACCTTAATATATACATATTGACCATATGATTTTAGGGTATCTTGAAGCGGTTGAGACTTCAGATATTAAACTACATATAAACCCAAAATAAAGTAAAACTGGATCTAAGGCCAGAGTGTTTCTTGAAGCCCAGCAAAATAAAACTTAATGGAGACAAGTTGGCATTATTGTTGACAAATTGTCATTATTAAATAATATAACAATCATAAATGAAAAAAAGAATTAAGAATTAAAGTTTAGAAGGAAGTGGTTTGTAATTATGGGAAGAAGGTGCCATCCATATGACGCCCAAGGCAAGTGGCTCTCTACGGTGTTTGCTCCTCACCTCCACCGTCACTGACGTCATCCCTCCCTTCTTTCCCGTCGCCTTCGCTTCTATTTCTACTACTTCCTGACATTAATTGCATCATTCATTTCAGTCATCCATAATTATAGCAGAGAATGGTTACAAACAAAATTAAATTGGTGAATTAAGTTTTACTTATAGAAGAGATTCTTCCATGCCACTAAGTTAAGTCAATTGACACAGACTCTTAAATATTAATAATTGTGTTGGATTTTGAATCGGGTTTGCCTTTATCAGCTGAATTATTTGATTAATTAGGGAAAAAAAATCTAATTTAAGAAGAGAATAAATCAGTATCAATCACTTAAAATCTTTTTTGTTTAAAATATAAGTCACTTGCTGTGTAGTAAATGTGGTTTTGTGGTTTTATCAATTTTACCCATATTTACAAAAAAAGAGGGGAAAGAGAGATGGGTGTAAACGCTGAGAGAAAAAATGATGTGAGAGAAAATGTATCCCTTTTACAAATGATGACAAATATGGAAAAAAAATTATTCATTTAATGATTTTCTTAATTTACGAGAATGTGATACAAATGACTTAAGATAAGATACAAAACGATAAGAAAATAAGCATATAATTCCTCAACCATTAATTGAAGGGCAAGTAAGAATAGTGTAAAGTGTAAACAATGGAAGTGATCCTATGCATCTTCTCATATTATCATTATACAATGAGATTTTACTAAATTTCTTACACCAAGAAATGGAAGTTAACATGTTTAATAATATGTCTTAAATTGATTAAAATTTTCAAATTTACTTATCCAATAAGGGTTAACACATTTAATATCTGCTCCTCTTAAGATTTTCAAATTGACGCAAGCATTGGTAATTTGACTGCGAGATCAGGAAGGAAAGAGAAGAAGTAGAAAACCTGGAGATGGGGGTTGGAGTAGAAAGAGACAGAGAGAGAAACAGTAATATGATGAAGAGAAGTGAGGGAGAAAGCCACCCAGCTGCTTATCCCGTCCATCAAAGTCATCATCGCTCCTTCATGCCACTTCCCACTTTCATCCTATTTCACAGAGATCAGATCATCAATATCCCCAAAACCCAAAAGCTAATTGTTTCATAAGGTTAGCTTAATTGTGTCTGTTCGGATTGACAGCAGATCTGGTTTTTTTAATGTAATTTAGGTTGTGTGTAAAATAAGTACGAGAGACGACGGAGACAAAATCATGAGGACATTATTACTTACAGAGACGCCATTGTGAACGATGAAATCGCAGAGCACGAAACCTTTGTCAAGTTTCACAAGAGTGAGGCCGTTGTTGGCCTGCACGTCCACCTCGTTAGCTACTTCTCCCTTTAACAACCTCCTTATCCATTTTTCCAGTCCTTCTAATAATTCAGCTTTTGACCCTTCCATCTCTCTCCTTCCTTACAAAATCAGGCCCCCTTCTCTCAACATGCATCCAAGGCTCTCTCAACTTGAGGCTATGATTGGCATTATGTTGAAGAGCTCCAAAACAAGTTGAAATACCCATTGAAGCTAAAAAAAATGTCGTTTGGGCCAGCTTTAATAAACTAATAGTAATCCCACGACTTACATATGAAAAGCAAAATAGAAGAACAAGACTTCAAAAACCTGCCCACGATATTGAACGTGATAATACGAAAGAATCAACTTTAATTTGTTAGCCACATGAATCATCCTTTTTATATTTCTTTTTCAACTTCTTATTGATTGTTTGCGTACGTGTACGCACCAACAACGTAAATTACACGGTTTTGTTTTAATTAAGGACCTAAACCTAATAATGACTGTCCGTCATAAAAGTAACACTTTCCTAATCACACACTCCACATTCATATGCATCAATAGTTAATTTTGCATCCCACCCATCACCTTTATTTGGTCAATGTATCTGGCCTACTTGCAATTAATAAACATCCCATTGAACATTCTATATTACTTCTTTGTTATGTTCTCAAGAAACTCAAGCACGCCCGACCATGAGTCCATGACTTCTGACACGTTTAATATGATATCTTTATAGTACCATATTAATGTAACACGATGTTAATACTCCAATGCTTTTTTAAAAAGAAACAACCATAAAAATTTACGTGATTTAAAATATTAGTTAAAAGTAATAAATATATTGAGCAAAGAAAATAATAAATATGAAAGATATATATTTTCATTTTCAATTATCTATCACTGTTTATAAAGAAAGTACATGAGAGATTATGAATATGATTTTATTAGAGAGAGATAATGATGAGTGACATATATTTGATGCAAGTAAAACTAGAAATATCTATTTAAAATTTCATAGAATGTAATTATTCCCTATATATAGGACCATTATATGAGAGAGATTATTCCTTACAAAAGGGAATGGAGCGAGAATAATTCATATTATTCCTTACAAAAGGGAATGGAGGGAGCATAATTCATACTCCCTCCGGTCACTACTATAAAGCAAGTTTTTAATGTCCTTTTTCTTCACATTCTAGATCCCTTTACAAGGGAACGTCTATCTGGGGGACATAGTAAGCCAGGCTTATGTTGGAATTTTAGGATATAATCCCATGAGTTATGGATAAGAAGAAGGTTGGAAAAGAAGAGGAAAAAAGAAGAAGGAATGTGTGTAGATAGAAGTCCCACATTGATTAGTTGGAGAAAAGTTGGAGGGTATATAAGCCTCAACTTTGCTCCTCTTAAATGGGCCCTTGGGCCAACCCATTTTTGTGGAGGGGTGAGGACTTAGGTGACCCTTGGTCCACCACATGTCGCGTCTTAGCGTGGCACGGCCGGGCTCTATTCAGGGACTTAGGTGACCCTTGGGTCACACACGCCGTTCGCCTACCCGATTCGGTTCGCACTTGTGAAATAAAAAATAATTTTTTTATTATATTATCGATCGTGATTCGTTTCGATTGTTCACTTTGCTCTAGTGCGTCTGTTCGTACGATGCACTAATTCGCCAACAAGGGTCGCTGGTCATTTCTATTCGCTCCGTTTTGGTGCTTTTGTTCGCACGACGCACCAGTTCGCTACAACGATCAATCCATCTGATTAATTTTTTTTTCATTGTCTATAAATAGGGCACCCTAGTGACAAAATCATTATCTTAAAAATTCATACTACATATTGCATTCTGCAAAACATATTCTGTGCGTTTTGAAAGCAGACTTGTTGCGGTCGCTTGGGCTTCAAACTGAAAAAGCCATCTTTCTGAAGACGAAAAATCCGCTCTTTCCTGGGAGGAAATTACTCAGCAACCGTGGAAATCCATATTGAGGGAGTAAAATTGTCATAAGGAAACAACATTTGTTGGGCCCAAATTTTTTCAAAGTTCATTACCATATTCGACAGTCTTATGAATTTGTTTATGGTTTTTCATAGGGTTAATGTGTAGATTTGTCAACGAACTATTACCCGAGGAGCATCTGGCACAAAAAACAATTGAGGGTATCAAAATTACCAATAAACAATTAAAAAGTGAAAAAAGGTACCAAATAACTATTAAAAAAACAACTATCACAATTATGTTAAAATATGAGGCACTAGCGTAGGATGGTGGCGGAGACGCTGGAGAAAAGAGCGGTTAAGCCTGCTTGTTGGATAAAGCAAACACCAACAAAGATGGGACCTATGCGAGCAAACATTGTGGCGAGCGGCTAAGCTTTGCCGCTTGTAGCATAAGAGGGATGGAACCAAAGTGTAAGGCATGTATTAGTCGAAAGATGTAGACTGCTGGATTTGGTTTTGGTGCGTGGTTCTTGCCCTGAAGCTGCATATGGACCTTGATGAGTTTAAGAGGGTGAGTGGAACACCCAGCAACAATGGAAGCTTTGGAGACACCGACGTCACCGACATTGTGACAGTCAATGGAAGACGGAAACACTAAGACAATGACGGGGTAATAGTTCATTGGCCAATTTGCACCTTAATTGTGTTTTTTTTTTCACCTTTTAATTGTTGATTGGTAATTTTGGTACCCTCAATTGTTTTTTGTGCCAGATGCTCCTCGGATAATAGTTTGTTAGCAAATCTGTACCTTAACCCTTTTTAATATTATACAGACCTATTGTATGCTCGCTGTATATGCTATCTAATAATACAAATTCTTGTTGTGCTATATTAGTACTATCTGTTTACTGTATATTCAATTTCTAACTGTTTATTATATTTTCAACAGCAATTTACAACTTCCTCAAAACAAAAAGGGGAGTCTTAAGTACCACTTACAGTGTCCTTAATTTAAAATAGGGACGCCATAAGTGATACTTTTGATGAGACTTAACGCATTCTTTCTATTGTTTTAGGACGCCATAAGTCCAAAAATCTCAACTATGGAGTTAGGTTTCACTTTTGGCGTCGTAAATTAATTTTAGGACATCAAAAATTGTGTCAGATTTCACTTTTGACGCCCTAAATTTAATTTAAGACGCTCAAAGTCCTTTGTATAGGTGTTCCAATTATAAATTAGGACACCAAAAGTTACTTTTAGCATCCCCTTTCTAAATTAGGACGCCAAAAGCCTTCACATAATTATAAAAATGCCACCATTTTTATGCTTTAACTTCCTTTCTTAAAAAATGACATTTCTTAGGGAAGCAAAAGCCATTTTTTGTAGTGGTGGGTTCTAATTATAAGACGTATTTACCTAATTTTAAAAAGATTAAAGATAGTAGTTAAATTAGTTAATTATATTTATTTTTCCAAAATGCCCTTAATAAATAGTATTAGTAGATATGGCGTAGGACAAGACCCACACCTTTAAGGCAGGCAGAGCAGAAACTGGATTGGGCTATTTCCCTCGAGATGATAAAGTATTTTGTTGTTTGGGAGTTTTTGCTTCACTCATGGTGAGAAATGTTTCTTACTCACCTTCATTCAAAATATATTATCCGCAAGAGTGCACTGGATTAAGGATATATATATATATAGAGAGAGAGAGAGAGAGGGGTTTTTTTTTATCCTATTTATAAGGTAATATAATTTAACCATTCATTTATTATAGTGTTGATATTTGATATTACGTTCTCCGACTTCTCACACAATTCGACATTGTTTACCTCCGACCTCTCGTAAGAGTGTACTGGAAGTGTAATTTAATAGTAATAACATTATTAAATATAAGAAAAATTGCTCAAAATTATTTTAGTAAAAAAGATATTTTAAAAAAAAAAAAGTAGAATTGCTCAACTTGGAGACATACAACACGAAACTTGGAGAAAGAACCTTCAAAGTGATCAAACGCTACTATCTCTCCGGACAGCAACTTCCTCTCTCTGTCTTCTTGTTGAGATGTGGGGGAGAGAGAGAGAGGAATCAAAGTTTGGGAGAGATTGATTTGTTTATTTGATGAGCTGAGTTTTTGGGAGGCGCATGTGCCACCCACATGATCCCCAGCGCTACTATTTGTCTGTCATGTTTGGTCCTCACCTCCACCCTCACTGACGTCATCCTCCCCTTCTCCGCCATCGCCCTTCCTTCTATCTCTACCACTTCCTGCCATCACCACATATATATCATTCTTCTCATTCATCAATTCAACTATCACCACACACTAACCGTCTTATGGTTATAAGCAGGACTGAATCCTCAAAGTTTCACTTACAACCTTAATATCTCATAGTCAATAGAGCTAGTATGTATAAATTGAAGAAAACAAAAGGACAAGAAATAATGAACCTGGAGATTGGGCTTGGAGTAGCAAGAGACAGAGAGAGAAACGGTCATCTGTTCATGTGGTGTAACGGAGAAGGCCGTCAAGCTGCCTATGATGTCCAACAAAGTGGCCATTGCTCCTTCATGCCACTTCCCACTTTCATCCTATCAATTCAATCAATCAAATCCCACACACAAAACTCAAGCTCATTCACAAAGATCCCACTTTCATGCTACTTTTTCAACTGTGATTTTAAAATTCAATCGATAAATTTTGTTTCGGCTTACATAAACACATGTTTATGGTTGTAAGCAAATCAAACAAGACTGATGAATGAGAAGGTTAGGTGGGTTAGGAGTTAAGAGGAGATTAAGTACTTACGGAGACGCCATAGTGAACGAGGAAATCGCAAAGCACAAAACCTTTGTGAATCCTTAAAAGTCTGAGGCCCTTTGTAGCTTCGGCCTCCGCCTCATGACCTATTTCTCCTTTTGATGACCTTCTTATCCATTTCTCCACTGTTTCCAGAGCTTTTGATTCTTCCATATCTCTCTCCTTCCTCAATATACCACATCTACTCTACTCTCTCTCTCTACTCTCTCTCTCTCTCTCTCTCTCTTCTCTCTACTTTTAATATGGAGGGTTTTGAATGGAACCGGCGGGGTACAGAGGAGCTCCTAGTAGATCTGGATGGCCCATATCTTTTTTTTTTTTTTTTATAGTTATTTTTTTTTTCTACATGAAAAAATGTTAGTTGAGAGATTATCCTTATTTTAGATTCTCTACCTATTAAAATTATTTTTTATTAAAAAAAAATCAAATTGGAGCCGTCCGAGATCTCGATTCCGCTTTGAATTGGGAATCCCGTACTTACAAAAGTAATATCTCCCCTCCTTCATACTACCTCGATACTTTTATATAAGAATCAGTTGATTATTTCTTTTAGAGATTAAAATACTTATATTTATTGTTTTTCTCTAAACTAATTTTCTTGACTTATAAACTGATGTATAATATAACGATAAGCAATATATGATTAAATTATTTATTTAATTTCTTTTAATCTAAAGGGGGGAAAAAAGACAACAGACTCTTATATTAAAAATTAAAGTGAGTATAGGATCTCCTTTGTAGTTCAATTGATACAACGGAAGAGATCTTATATCAAGGATATCAAGTGGTCTATCAACATTGTCTATGGCTTAATTAATCAGCATGTCAAAATCGAAGTCTAGTTAATTTAGAGTGAAAATGATAAAAGTTTGTTAATCTTCAGCTTAAATTGCCCACTCCAGAGATCAATGACTAATTATGTAATTGTCTCCCATCACCTTTATTTTATTCTTCATGTGGGGAAATGTATCTATATAGTTTACTTGCAATAAACATTCATGTTGTCCAGATTGAACATTTTCTCTTGAACGATAAAGTATTTTTTTACCCTGAACGTCAGAACATGACTAATGTAATTCTTTATATAATTTATGTAATTTTTAAATTAGTATTTAATTTTTGCATGGGTAATGGGTTTATAGAATTTGGAAATTTTCAAGAGTAAGTGTAAACATTATGTAAATTTATGGAATTAACTTGCCAATATTAAAGTATTTTACTCTTAAACCACGTAAAGTTTTGAGTTCAAGTTTTAACCCTTCGGTGTATATTTGTTGGTTTGTATATCCATTCAATTATTTTTGTATCCCATCACCTTTATTTATTTTGTTCTTTAGGGGGGGTAATGCATATATAGTCTAGTTGCGATTAATATTCATGTCTTCAGATTGAACATTTTCTTTTAAACAACCAAAAATCCCTTTTAAAACACTTTCTTTTATGTTACTTTTGTTATTTTGTTTTGAATAAATTAAAGCGCGCCAGACGGAGACCATGACTTCTGACTTTTATAATAGGAGATTTTAATACGATATTAATATGATATTAATATATTTTATTTATGTAATTTTAAAATTAGTATTTTATTTTCGCATGGGAAATAGGTTGAGTTTGAAAATTTTGAAGATTCAATGCTAAATTATGAAGTTTACTTATAAATATAAGAGATTGACGTGATCCTATTATGGGTCTCTAACTTTCGTTTTTGTCATGTTGTTAAATATTTTTCCATATATGCTCATTTTTTTTTATTAAGAATGATGTTAGATTATTAAGGATAATACTGAAAATTATTCAAATTTTATGACAAATTCAACTCTTTTAACTATTTTTATTAGTATGTGTGAGTTAGTTAAAAACTTACTTATATTTAGGACAAGAAGAAAGAGTAAGTTACTTATAAATAAGTTCATTCCTTATTGAGACTTAAATGTAATCGTCTCTAATAAAAAATGAAGAGTAGTTGCATCGTTGACAAATTAGTGTAATTATAAAAGAATATATAAACACAACGAGGAGAGAATATATTCAAGACTACAAAAAATAAAGGAATTACAATGAGATGCTAAGGAAGAAATTTAATTACCAATAAGTCACAATAACAACCGAAGAACAAGAAAAACAAATTTCATAATAAGAAATAACAACACCTCACTTGTTATTAAAACAACCTTAGCTATTAAAAGGAGACGCTGAACTAGAATTTACTGCTCCGGAACCAGCAATTTCTTCAGTTCTTTTTTGTTGACCTGAAATTTCACACAAAAAACGCATTAACTTGTATTCTAAAAGCATCCGTCGTTTATTTTCTGTAATCTGGATTCTCTCTTTCAAATAATGCATGCTTATATAATATGCTTGGAAACAATACTGAGTCTAACACAATGTTGTGTGTGTGTTATTCTTCAAATATGCAAAGGATCAATGTCTGTTGTACAGCTAAAAAGTGAAAGATATTTACCTTCCCCATTGCATTACGAGGAAGAGAGTCCCAAAGGAACAATCGAGTGGGTATCTAGCAACACAGAAGTATAAGGATCAAATGAATTAGTGTAAATGAAAATGGATATATATATATATATATATATATATATGCAAAGCACAGTGAAGGATGAAGCAATACCTTATAAGGTGCAAGTCTGTCTTTGGCCCAGGAGGTCAATTCTTCCAAGGTTATAGCAGGTTTAGATTCTTCCTCTCTCTTCTTCTTAGTCTCAGCCTCTGCCACAATAATTGCACAAACTACTTCTCCGTAAGTTTTGTCCGGTAAGCCCAACACGCAACATTCTGACACAGCTGGGTTCTGCACAAAAAACTCAAGCTCATTCAGAAAGATCCCACTTTCATGCTACTTTTCAACTGTGATTTTAAAATTCAATCGATAAATTTTGTTTCGGCTTACATAAACACATGTTTATGGTTGTAAGCAAATCAAAACAAGACTGATGAATGAGAAGGTTAGGTAGGTTAGGAGTTAAGAGGAGAATAAGTACTTACGGAGACGCCATAGTGAACGAGGAAATCGCAGAGCACAAAACCTTTGTGAATCCTTAAGAGTGTGAGGCCCTTTGTAGCTTCGGCCTCCGCCTCATGACCTATTTCTCCTTTTGATGACCTTCTTATCCATTTCTCCACTGTTTCCAGAGCTTTTGATTCTTCCATATCTCTCTCCTTCCTCAATATACCACATCTACTCCCCCCAACCTTTTTTTCTACTTGTAATATGGAGGGTTTTGAATTGGGAATCCCATGAACAAACCTACACAAAGCAAAATAAAAGAATCATACTTAAAAAAGTAATATCTCCCCTCCTTCGTACTACCTTTTTTGAACAGTTTATTATTTCTTTTAGAGATTAAAATACTTATATTTATCGTTTTTTCTCTAAACTAATTTTCTTGACTTATAAACTGATGTATAATATAACGATACGCAATATATGATTAAATTATTTATTTAATTTCTTTAATCTAAAGGGGGAAAAAAAGACAACAGACTCTTATATTAAAGATTAAAGGGAGTATAGGATCTCATTTGTAGTTCAATTTATACAACGGATGAGATCTTATATCAAGATATTAAGTGGTCTATCAACATTGTCTATATATGACTTAATTAATCAGCATGTCAAAATCGAAGTCTGGTTAATTTAGAGTGAAAATGATAAAAGTAAGTTAATCTTCAGCTTATTATTGCCCACTCCAGACATCAATGACTAATTATGTAATTTTAACACCCCAAATTTTGGGACAAAGAGTTTAGGAATAAGATTGAAATAAGTAGGCTGCTAAGCCAGTAGGAGTCAATAATCTTAAGCTAATTTTGAGGAAAAGGTTAAACAAAAATATATTTGGACCTTGAGAATTTAGGGGGGAAAAAAAGAAATATTATTTTGAAGATCTAGATTTATTATTAGGGGTTTAATTATGAAAAGTTTGGCCTAAATAATTTTAAAGCCATGTTTTGGTTGGTCCAGTTAGAGCTTATGTTTAGGCAATGGCAAATATTCAAGATATAATTAAGTTAACACACTACTTTTTGGTTTTTGCTTTTCAAAAATATCCCTGTGCTTGCAATTAATCACCGAGAAGAGCTCATATTGAGGATATGATTAAGGTGAGTCATGGAATAAATGCATGACAGCCACACTCCATTATTGTCATTTGGCAATCGGCCAATACCCCTCTTCCACCCACTTTTATTTTATTACAAACACTCTATTCTCTCCATAATTATTTCCCCAGCGCATAAGAGAAGCCAAGGTGACAGCATGCAATTACTCCCTCATTGATGATTTCCCATTTCCCGCTGGGCTCCACTCAAGCACATTTCGGTCAAACACTCCCTCTCTCCCAAGTATTTATTTCTCATTCGCCCCAACACCAAGAACAGAGGGGAGAAAAATTGAGAGAGAGAGAGATCACAGCGCACTTCCTCGGTTCATGTGATTTTGGGATAACTCATCATCACATGCAATGCCCATGCTCTACTATCTTTTGCACTACGCAGCTTAAAACCATTCGGCCAGCACAATTTATCACTCCCTTATATCTCCAATTAACCATTTCCGCAGCACACTACTCCTTATTTTCTTATTAATGCATTTCGGCCACAATACAAAAAAAAAAAAAAAAATGAGAGGGTGAGTGTGTGAGAGAGGGAGCCGAGAGTGAGCCAGTCCGAGAGCGAGAGAGAGTTGCCGGAGGAAGAGGAGAGGCCGATCATCACATGCAACACTAAAATCTGTCTTAGGTAAGCCTACTAAGCTTCTTCCCATCTTTGATTTCTACGACTGAGGTGGTTTTTGATTAGGAGGAGTGCCTAAAACTTGGGTATAAGATGAATAAATCAGCGATTTAGGTTTTTAATGGTGGCTAAAGGTAGATTAAGCTTGTAGTCATAATTATTGGTGTTGTCCGTATTTGTTGGTTCTGTTTATTTATTTCTCAACCTAAGGTCTCTGTTTGTTTGGTATGTTTTCTGTTTCTCTAATGGAAAGACAAGAGGAATTATAAATGGTTAGAAGAGTATGATATAAGTGTTACTTAAGTCAGTTTGAAGTTGGATGATGCTAGCTGTTCGCTTTTCTCCAAGTTGCTGTCATAAGCTGTTGTTTAATTAAGTTGCTGTCACAAGGTGATATTTGATTTCTTTGTGGCTGGATAGACTTGCTTATGAGTAAGTGAGTGGTTTAAGTTGTTAAGTAAATCTAGAAAATATTCCAGACCTCAATACCGTGCCACGCCACCACTTAAGAAAGGCAAGAAGTCTAATGTTTGTTAACGTAGCGCGCACACACGTGACAACAACTAACCTATTTGTAGTTGAGAGTTTTGGGGGTAGGATAATAGGCATTTAATTATGTCTTAGTGAATATATATGGATAAGGATAAAGGATTACCAATGATGACCCATCTCTATGAATTTCAAAATTTATAGGAGTTGACAATTGCTTGAGCT
Organism: Acacia acuminata; assembly: GCA_019022655.1. Lineage (NCBI taxonomy): Eukaryota > Viridiplantae > Streptophyta > Magnoliopsida > Fabales > Fabaceae > Acacia > Acacia acuminata. The sequence goes on from JAFJYI010000045.1 coordinate 1,263,392, forward strand.
CAAAAGAAAAGCGAACTCAAAGGATTTTAATAAAGGTATAGTTTCAAAAGGAGCAACAGGTGAGTGAATAACGTCCCTAATTTTTATAAATGATATTTTTATTGTTGAATTTTTATGTTTATTTCCATATTTAAAAGTATGAGTTTGAAAAGGAATATTTGTTGATAGTATATGTGTAAAGAATGGTTATTTTATTATGTATTTTCTTTCAATTGTTTTAAAGCATAATTCATTATTATGCAGATAAATGGTAAGGAAACTTTTTGAGATATTTTTCATAACTTTTATATTGAAAAGATCTTGCATTTTGGAAAGATTATGAGCTGGAAATTATTATTTTAAATGGAATGTTTTTACGTGAGTTTTTAATGTTTTAAGAGGATTTTATCGAGATTGAATTGAAGGAAAGTTTTGAAATATTGTTTGTGGAACTTCATGCTTGGGCATTTGATTATGAAGTATGAAATAGAGTTGTTATTATCTTGAAGGAAGTATTTTTATTACTTTGATAAATTGACCCCAAGCATGTTTGAAAAATGTTTTTGAAAGGACCGAATACATACTTATTTGGTTACTAATAGAATATCTTGTTAGTCCTTGGTGCACCATGGTTAACCTCGAGCTCACTTGATATTCATGGGATTCGTTCTCATGCTTGTTTCATGGATTTGTGTGTCCATGCTTGTTTCATGACTTCAAGTCATGCTTGGTTAGTTACCCTCATGGATTGTCTCCATGCTTGTTTCATGGCCTTGAGTCATGCTTGGTTAGTTACCCTCGTGGACTGTGTGGTCACGCTTGTTTTCCGTTCTGTAAGAAGTTCTATGAAAAGATGAGGTTTGATAATGATGTTTTAGATTGACTATATGAAATCAAAGGTTTTATTTCGTTCAGGAAATTATTTGAATAACGATATCTTTATAGAGTTCTATTTTATTTATGAACGTATGGTTTAGAAATTGGGATTTATTGCTATATGATTATTGTCAAAATATATTTTAAAAATGTTTAACTTATTTACTCTTGTATTTTATTTAATTATAAGAATGGGACATTATTCACCGGAAAATTTGTTTTGGTTCAGACGATGTTGCTGATCATGGATCTCTTGCTGAGCGGTGAAGGGTCTCCTTAATGATTTAAAGTTCGCCGACTCATTTTGAGGCGCTACTAGTTGATGTAATCATAGCTGTAGACTTTTGTATTAATATTTAAAATTAGATGCTCCATGTAATTTATAGGTAGGATCCATGTATTTTAAATCATGTTTATAAGTTTAAGGCTTATGGAATATGAGTCATCTGATATTTCGTGCCAGTCACCCCTTTAGGTTTTGGGGCGTGACAGTAATTGTCTCCCATCACCTTTATTTTATTCTTCATGGGGGAAATAATGTATCTATATAGTCTACTTGCAATAAACATACATTGTTGTCCAGATTGAACATTTTCTCTTGAACGATAAAGTATTTTTTACCCTGAACGTCAGAACATGACTAATGGAATTCTTTATATAATTTATGTAATTTTTAAATTAGTTTTAATTTTTGCATGGGTAATGGGTTTATAGAATTTGGAAATTTTCAAGAAATAAATGTAAACATTATGTAAATTTATGAAATTGACTTGCCAATATTAAACTATTTTATTCTTAAACCACGTAAAGTTTTGAGTTCAAGTTTTAACCCTTCCGTGTATATTTAATTTGTTGGTTTGTATATCCATTCAATTATTTTTGTATCCCATTACCTTTATTTATTTTGTTCTTTAGGGGGGAATGCATATATAGTCTAGTTTGATTAATATTCATGTCTTCAGATTAAACATTTTCTTTTAAACAACCAAAAATCCTTTTAAAACACTTTTTTTTATGTTACTTTTGTTATTTTGTTTTGAATAAATTAAAGCGCGCCAGACGGAGACCATGACTTCTGACTTTTATAATAGGAGATTTTTATACGATATTAATATAATATGATATTAATATATTTTATTTATGTAATTTTAAAATTAGTATTTTATTTTCGCATGGGAAATAGGTTGAGTTTGAAAATTTTGAAGATTCAATGCTAAATTATGAAGTTTACTTATAAATATAAGAGATTGACGTGATCTTATTATGGGTCTCTAACTTTCGTTTTTGTTATGGTGTTAAATATTTTTCCATATATGCTCATTTTTTTTATTAAGAATGATGTTAGATTATTAAGGATAATACTGAAAATTATTCAAATTTTATGACAAATTCAACTCTTTTAACTATTTTTATTAGTATGTGTGAGTTAGTTAAAAACTTACTTATATTTAGGACAAGAAGAAACAGTAAGTTACTTATAAATAAGTTCATTCCTTATTGAGACTTAAATGTAATCGTCTCTAATAAAAAATGAAGATTAGTTGCATCGTTGACAAATTAGTGTAATTATAAAAGAATATATAAACACAACGAGGAGAGAATAATATATTCAAGACTACAAAAAATAAAGGAATTACAATGAGATGCTAAGGAAGAAATTTAATTACCAATAAGTCTCAATAACAACTGAAGAACAAGAAAAACAAATTTCATAATAAGAAATAACAACACCTCACTTGTTATTAAAACAACCTTAGCTATTAAAAGGAGACGCTGAACTAGAATTTACTGCTCCGGAGCCAGCAATTTCTTCAGTTCTTTTTTGTTGACCTAAAATTTCACACAAAAAACGCATTAACTTGTATTCTAAAAGCATCCGTCGTTTATTTTCTGTAATCTGGATTCTCTCTTTCAAATAATGCATGCTTGATATGCTTGGAAACAATACTGTGAGTCTAACACAATGTTGTGTGTGTGTGTGTTATTCTTCAAATATGTAAAGGATCAATGTCTGTTGTACAGCTAAAAAGTGAAAGATATTTACCTTCCCCATTGCATTACGAGGAAGAGAGTCCCAAAGGAACAATCGAGTGGGTATCTAGCAACATAGAAGTATAAGGATCAAATGAATTAGTGTCAATGAATGCAAAGCACAGTGAAGGATGAAGCAATACCTTGTAAGGTGCAAGTCTGTCTTTGGCCCAGGAGGTCAATTCTTCTAAGGTTATAGCAGGTTTAGATTCTTCCTCTCTCTTCTTCTTAGTCTCGGCCTCTGCCACAATAATTGCACAAACTACTTCTCCGTAAGTTTTGTCCGGTAAGCCCAACACGCAACATTCTGACACAGCTGGGTTCTGCACAAAAATTGAGTGTGATTGTAACTATTATATCATCTTTCCCTCATTTCTTAAAGTATAAAAAATGAGTGACTGTGTATATAAAGTTACAAGCCTTTAAAGAGAGAAAAGGAATATCTAAAGGGACATAGTCTCTACTTGCCTCTAATAGGACTGATTCAATTTCTAGTGCAGATAGTTTGTAGCCACCAACCTTCATTATATCGGCATTGGTACCTGATAAACAAACGGACTTATAAGATGGCTCGAGCCTGTGTGATTTACTTTTCTGGAACATAATAGGCCAATACAAGACATTAATACCACAAATCAGAGGTTCAGATCAACTGACAACATAAACCTTCTTACACCCATATAATATCTTCTTTTTTTTCCTTCATCTAGCTAATAAACATAAAATAGTTGATTGTTCATACCATATCAAACTTTGTACGCAAACAAGAATTCATTTAAAGTAAGAACCATGATGTTTGGTCTGAATCAAACAGACAAACCAGTGGATTTTGCACCAAATAATAGTATAAACTTGAATGAGTCACAAGAATCCATAAGAAACTACAGAATGACTAATTATATGCAAACCACACCGGACAAATCACAAAAGTAACAACATATAATGAACTCTGTTAGAAAGAAGCTAGACACCCGACAAAAAAGGTACATTTCATGAAGAACAAACATTGATGAGCAATTTGCATGGAGAAATCTAGAATTTCTTACGTCCTAAAATGATGTAATATCCATCTTCATCCATAGTAACAGCATCTCCAGTTTTGAAGAAGCCATCATCAATGAATGATTCCCTTGTTACCTGCACATGAATATCAAGGGCGTAAGCGAAAAGGAATACTGAAAAGAAAGATATTTTTCCTTTTCTTTTCTTCTTTTTAAAGAAAGAAAAAAGAAATATTATCCTCCGCTTGGTGTGCTCAACCTTTAATATCTTGAAGCTCGGTTAATTCAGTCCTGGTGCTCAAATCAACTAAAATTCAGCATACAAGAGCCGAAACACAGCCTATCTATTGTTTGATATAAGTACAGTGAAACGGTGGCCAGTGTACTCATTATCAACGCCAAAAGCTCACAATATAGAAACAGGATGGTACATCAGGATGCATAGAACTATGTAATATGTCAACTAGCGCAAGTACTGGGCCATAATAATATAATTTAGATTGTGGGCTTATGTTTTACACACAGTCTAATATGAGTTGCAACATTTATGACTTAATAATGCAACTTCATATAGATTTGATTGATATCATATATTGATATATAGATAATAGAATTTTGAATAGATTAATGTGGTTTAGATAATTTCACAATTGACAAAGAACCAATGTATAATGTTCTCTAAGTACCTCAGGAAGTTTCCAATATTCTTTGAACAATGATGGGCTTTTGATGCACAGCTCGCCCACTTTATTTAAATTACTCCCACTCTCTTCATCAGCAAGAATCTTAACCTGCCATAAGTACGGAAAAGACACAATTTGATAAATACGTTCTCACTGTACATAAAAAATTCACAATAAATACCAAAAGAAAAATGACAATAATAAGAGACTCTTCTGTTACCTTTAGTTTCCTAGTTACATCCCATAATAAGGGAACTTACAATTTTTCTAATATAATTAAAACACAAGCAAAAAGCAAGTTCATTTCTTCCTAGAATATATTTTCCAATATTTCCCATGATAACTTTTTCTACATTTATTCTTCACCCAATTGCTTTTAGAATATCAAACAAAGTTTTCATATCCAATTTTGAAATTTTTGCTCGGTCCATTAATCAGTAAAATCCCCTTGTATGTTCAGATATCTCATCACATCACATACATTCTTCCACAGTGGAATGGAATATCACAATTCTATAATCCATAGGAACAAACAGAGGGGAAAAAAGAGGATTCAACTGACCTGCACACCAGGAAAAGGTTTGCCAACAGTGCCTGCCTTCCGCTCACCTTTCAAGGGATTTGATATTGCCATGACAAACTAGATATATCAAATTAACACAATGAGGTAAATGTCAAACGGGGCAAAATGAAGGACAAAGAAAGACAGACAATCTTAGAGTATATGACACCAGTAAAACAAATGGCATGTAGCCTCCAGAATATCCACAAATAAGTTCTCAAACCACAGGGTACTTACTTCAGTCATGCCATATCGCTCCAACAGCCTATGCCCAGTGATGGCTTCCCATTCTTGCATAACAGGTTGAGGAAGTGCAGAGGACCCACACATCTAAATAATGGTGCATGTGAAATTCAAAATTTCAGATTTAAAAAATAATTAGTCAGCTCCAATGCAGAGGAACAGAGAACAAAAGTTCCAGGATGGGCATGATTTGTCAATTGCCGCATGTCTAAAGTTCAAATCAACAAAGTCAAATTTTCCTTCTTTAATTCAAAAATTAGTATAAAAAAATTATCTTTATTTTAAAGTCTAGAAGTTTTTCTGATCTACATTTGAAGAATAAAAATATCTTATGTGCTGGACCCTGTCTTCACTTACCATAAGACGCAAGTTCCTTGCAGCAGCAGCTGAAGCGGCTTGCAACTGAGGGTCCATGGCTTGGTAACCTTGTATCAATCTGGTATAAATAGTTGGAACCTGTATTTACAAGGGAATCTAGTTAAGTGAGCTCAACAAAGACAGGTTTTGAGATACACTTGCCAGAATATATAACATTGATTATTGATAGCGAAGAGCAATTAAAAAAAGGTGAAATTTCCAAATGTTGTAGGCATTACATTGAATAGTATCGGATGACCAAGTTATGCTTTATCAAAGCATACTTAGGTACATAAACCAACCAAGGTTCTGCGGGGAATATGAGTGACATCTAACAGGAAACTGCATAACTGAAAAGAATCATACTTACTCCAGTGAACAGAGTTATAGCATGCTCAGCCTTAGTTCCTTCAACTGGATAGGACTCACGCCATCTCTGCCAAACTCCACTCACGCTAAATTTGGGCATAAAGTCAACCTTCATGAAAGACATTAGATTTTTGGGAAGTTTAGATGCCATTGAACATTAAAAATAGCTGTTTTTCTAACTTTTCCTTTGCTTGAGAAGCAGCATTTAAAATTGCATTTTGTAGTAAAATTACCGTGGAACCAGCATAAAGTGGGGCCAGCAAAGCATTGAAAAGTCCATGAACATGTATAGTGTAAGTTAAGGATTGAAATCGTAATAGTAAAATCCCCAACAAACAAAACAAAGATGACAATATGCCGAATCAAATTATATGAATTGCTGTCAAAATAAACATTAAAGTTTTCACGGATATGATGAAGAGGTAGACAATGCAGAAATTGATCAGCAGATGTGTACTCCCACGCTTTAGCCAAGGTTTGAACCTGGAAACAAGTACAATTGGGAAATAAAATAAAATTGTGTGAAAGGGTATATGAGAAACATAACTGGATTGACCAACTTAAGTAACCAGGGTAGAAAACACACTACAATCAAAATAAACTACAAACATGTTTTTGTGAATTTTGATATTTACACCAAATATAACATGTTATGCAAACCTGTGCACTAATACTTCGATGTGTGTGAACGACTCCCTTAGGTTTACCAGTTGTCCCACTAGTGTACAATATCAATGCTGGATCTTCACCTAAGCCAATTAAAATGAGAAAAAAATGTAAAATAAAATGTTCTGATATTGAAATAGTCTCCACTTTAATCATTTTTGAAGCCAAGAGCTTGTTTTTCTTACTCGTTCTTTTGATATTTGCCTGATGAATTCTTTCTTCCTGCATTTCTCTATTTTTTGAATCTTCATCTATGCTCTTCTCCAAGGATTTATCGGGAACAGGAGGAATAAGAAAAAATTGAGAAGAGCTTTTATTGGCAACATTTTGCATTGTTTGACTATGATCTTCAGTACTCAAAATTGCAGACACGTCCTAAAACCAAATTATTAATTATAAAACTTTTGTAAGATTAAATCCACACAAAAAAGCATGGCAGGGATAATGTGCAATTAAAATTTTGTACATTGTCTAGAAAGTAAATAAGATATTTTCATAAATAAAAGAAAAACAGATGCCATAAGAAAGGAGGGGTTTCCAGAGCTTACAGCGTTATTCATCACATACAATAGCTCTGTTTCTGGATAGCTCAGTGCAAGTGGCACGGCAACACCTCCACTAAGCCAAGTCCCAAGCATTGCAGCGACAAACTCAGCAGAGGGTTTGGCTACAATTCCTATTCGAGCTCCACCAATATTTCCCTGGATTTTAGTAATTCAGGAATTACCAAAAAAAGTTTTCCCTCTTAGTCAATAGCATACTTATGTGAGGCATGCATGTCAATCAACAGACTAACTGTCAACTTCTCTTCAATCACTAGTTGATGACCAGAAATAACAACTGTTTTCAGCGATAATGCCTAAAATAATAACAGTAAAGAAACTCTAAGATGTAACTCACGGATTTCATGTCATTTCCACATAAGAGATTTGATATCTCCTGTGCAGAAGATACAAGCTGCTTGAAACTATAACTCTTTTGATCTGCTCTAATGGCAACACTGTCATGAGCTTCAAGCCCATGTTTAGAAACTGCTGTGACCATCTCCATGAATGCAGGAGGTGATGCTGCATAAAACGGATATAACAGTCAATTAACCTTCCGGAGGACAGTATCTCCTTCATGTGAACTGAACGACCAGAAAAGATCTTTATTCATTAAAATGACTGCTCAACAAACCAATTGTTGTTCGCAACCCAGATGATCATTCTAGCCCTCCAGTAAAACTATATCTTAACTGCAATATTGCCTTGAAAATCAATCTAAATCTCAACTTATTGGAGTTCATCTCTTAACAGGTTCATTATAAAATTACAAAAGTTGAAAATTTACATCAGCCCCCAGAAAATAATCAATGCAAGTACGATTGGTCCACCCCAAGGAACTCTCTGTGATCTTTCAAAGTTTAAAACCAAAGAACCCAAAAGCGATAACCAAAATAAGCAAGTAATCACGGGTTTGAAGACTAAAATCTAAACTTGAAGTTTATGGGTAAAAGACAGATAGTTGCTTGTAACTCTATAAGCCACTCGATAACACAATTACATCTCTTTCACCTAATGTCATCTATGTTGAACTTTAAGAAGAAACCAATTTACAGATTACATACCAAACATCACTGAATTCACTTTAAACAAGTAATGACTCAGCTAAACGATACAAATTTCTAGTCTTTTGTCCCCTCTAGCAAACAACAAAAATTATGCAAATTGTTATGCAGATAACTGATTTGCCCATTCGTCAGGTTTGCTTAAACAACTTGAACTACTTCATCCAGACATACCATATGGTGGAAAAAATTACAATTTAATCAGTCATAGAAGACATTTTTATCTGCCGAGATAACGTAACAAATTATTGCCAAAAAGGAGAAATGAGGGGGGAAATGAGATTCATCAAAACCACATTAAGTGAACCATAATCTGATCGTCAGCAACCAATCCAAGAATATCTACAAAACGAGAAAGAAGAGAAACCCACATGAATACAACCGAAACTGCGAGAAACAAAACCTGGGGTATGCAGGATACGATGAGAGAGTGAGGGAAGAGGAACCAAATGAATCACAAGAAGCTGAAATTATGGAACGTTTATGGAAAACAAGAAGCCTGAACAGTTGGCTCAAAGCCTTAAATGTGGCAACCATTTGGACGGCTGTGTGCAGCACCAATAATTAATCAGCAGAGTTAGGTGCTATATTGACTGCACCACACACTACGGTTCAGCGAAATGCAGTGTCACACTTTTACTGCGCCGTGTTGTTTCAGAACTCTATTGCTTCTCTCAAGTCGCAAGAACTCGTACAGAGGACGGACCATAAATAAATTTTTGGGCTTTTTTGATATTATTTGTTTTAGTTGGGATTTTAATGTCATTTTCTCAACAACAAAAAAAAAAAATTTTTAACAGTTTTTAACGTTTTTTCAACTTATTTTTTAATATTTATTTATTTATTTGGGATCATTGTCAGCTTTCAGGACAGAAGGATCTGGAATTTGAATTCTTCTTGTGAATATTTAGTTGTCTATAGTTTTAATTTAATTATTGCATTGCATCACCATCCATGGGATCAAATGATCAAGGGAAAATTACGTGCAGGTACCAAAAGTCAGGAATAATTACAAAAAAGTTTCTTAAAATCACCAAATTATACAAAAGTCCTAAGAGACTTTTTTTATATTATTTGTTGGAAAAAAAAAATTTAGGTTTTTAAATTGTTATAAATATGACTTTTTCTGTTCTAAATGGCCAGATTTAAAATTTTGTTATAAATATAGCACTTTCGGTTGTAAATCTAGTATTTTTCTGTTGTAAATGACATTTCTACATTTAAAATCCAGGTGTTTAAATGTTGTTGTAAATATATCATTTTCTGTTGTAAATATGGCTTTTTCTGTTGTAAATGGTCGGGACGTCAGGTCACTGGTGTTTAAATATTGTTGTAAATATGACACTTTCTGTTGTAAATATGACATTTTCTGTTATTCATACAAATAATATAAAAAAAGTCCCTTAGACTTTTGTGTAATATGGTATTTTAAGGGACATTTTTATAATTATTTCTGGTCTTTGGGACCTGTACGTAATTTTCCCATGATGCAACCTGGAAATTTTTGTGGTTAATATATTTATATATTAATTATTATGTATTCCTGAGGAAAAAATAATCAATATATTTAAGAACAATTACGCAAAACATGTTATTGGGGAGGGTGTACTATATTAGTTACGTATATATTACTCATGTCCGGCTGTCCGCGATTGTCTTAACTTATTTGTAGAATTAAAAAATGTCCGTCAGTTGGTTATTTATAATTATTGTGCAGAAAATTTGATACTTTCTTTTTAAAAAAAAAATTATCATTTAATGATTAAAATTTACGGTTTAATGTTTCTTTTTTCTTCAAGAAATATTTTTTCGCCACACTCACGTAAAAGTGAGTAGGTCCCTATTGTAAAAAAAAGAAAGAGAAAATATTAGTAAGACCTACTTCATTGTTCTCAAACTCACGAGTTTCTCTCCAAGTTTTACCGTTTTAACGTTTCTACCTTATAAAAACGAGTCAAGTTAATAGTAAATTCGTGTTAGTCATAAACTCGGTTAAACTCACGAGTTTATACACCGAGTTTACCGTTTTTATATTTTTACTTACAAAACCGGGTTAACTTACTCTTAAATTCATGTTAACTTTTTTTATTTGATTATGTTCAACAGCTTTATATAGAAATTTTGTAGAACTTTCTTTATTAAATATGATAAATGATGAATGTTGATATATTTAATTTCAATTATTCGGATTTAAAATACATTTAAATCAAATTATTGTCATTTTTATATTTTAATTATTTAATTATACATTAGTAATATCTATTTAATAATAAAAGTAAACTCTTACGAGTTTATGATTCGAGTTCACGATACGAGTTTCTGATGTTTTTACTTTTTATTTGTGTCCGCACAATTAGTTGAGGGTGCCCCGATTTTTTTTTTTTTAAAGGGAAAATTTTAAATGTATTAAATAAGAAAAGAAAAGAAAACTTAAAATTAATATAAAAATAATAATAATTAAGAGTCAACTAAGCTATTGCATGAGAAAGATTACAAAAACATTCTTCGATTCTTCGTCTTGAAAATATTACATTTTATCTTTATCATTAATCTTATCAAATATATCGCGTTCAACATAAGTGTGTCAAGAGTTCTCTAAGATCAAGGTGAGTTTGATAAATAAAAAAAAAAAAAAGTGTTTAAATATAAGTTGGAATTGTTGATGAGGAGGAGAGTATTTGTTTTTGGGGTTCAATTGAAAAAGGGAGGGACAGGAGGAGGCGGGAAAGCAAAGGGAGGGAATAATGAAAAGGGAAATGCTAAAAGAATTGCAAGGAAAAGAATACTGCACCACCACCGGGAATCGAACTGGGGACATTAGCGTGGCAGAGTAAATGTTTTACCACTAAACCATTGGTGTTTTTTTATGAGAAATTGCTTCACAATATATATGTATTCTAAAAATTTTATGTCTGGACTTGCAGACACATGCCCCAACATGGCTCCGCCACTATGAGTTTATGTCACTGTCATGAGTTTGTTTAAACTCGTGAGTTTGACAACCTTGGACCTACTTAATTTTATGTAGATGTGGCAGAAAAAATATTTTTATAGTAAAAGCAGAAATATTAAACCCAAAAATTTAATGGACACAATAAAAATTCCTCAATAAATAAGAGACTATAGGGAAAAAAAAATGTAAAAGACAGAAGGAAATGAGACCTTCTATTTAGAATTAAACCAGAATTTTCAAATGAATCTTAATCTTATATTTAGTATTAGAGAAAAATCTATCTTTATTTTAATTTTATACATTATATTCATTCGGTTGCATTTTGTATAAAAAATTATAGTACAAGTGGCTATTAAAATCTGCAAAAAATAAAATAACTATAAAATTATAAAAGGATTATGGTTGACACTTTTTAAAATTATTAATTTTTTTTTTTCAAAATTGCAATATGATATTTCAACTATGACAATATTATATATATATCATCAGATATCGCAATATTATTTTACTTGCATTTTTTTGTTACATCGTTTTATGTTTGTTAACAATTTTTATTTCTAAATGGAAATATTTTATAACATCAGAGTATAATTTTGAAAAGCATATATAGTAATTTGGCAACAATTTTTTATTTTTAAATTTTTTTAGTATTATTGTAATAATGATGTCAGTTGTGGTCTCTCTTCGTATAAGAACAACGGAACCAATTTTCCTAGGGGAGCTCTTCCCATTTACGTTCAGACTTATTTATTTTTTAATTGCTGATTTATAAATTAAAAAATTATTTTTAAAAAATATGTTAATTGAAAGATTATCTTTATTTTAAATTTTAGGATGAGTAGGGGCAAAGGCGGACCGAGGTTATAGAGAAAGGGGCAAGTGCCCCCTTAAATTTGAGATTTTCTTTTAAAAAAATAAAAAATAAAAACATATATGAATGATTGCCCACCCTTTAATTAAATGTCCATCATTAATACATCACAACGCACTTTGTAATCGGGATGGTGATGAGCGGTTGAATGATTGTTCGGTGCCTTATATTGAAAAAGATGTCTTTGACAAGATTGATAATAAGGCAATTATGATGGAATTCAAAAAATAAGGCCTAGAATGATTAGGTCAAGTCAAGCTTTATCTTTAATAGGTTAGGCTGTTTGATAACAAAATGGCTCGAACTTAGCCTATTTACAAGCCATTTTTTCGATCCGAGCCCTGACCTATAGTTTGGTTAAGGAGGCATGTTTTTCTTTAAAAAAAAAAATGGATTCTAAAAAAAAAATTAAATAGGTTAACAGGCCTACTTACATAAATTAATACTAATGATCTAAATTACATTATAATATGAGACCAAATAAAACAACATAACAATTTTTATTACAAGTTCACCAATTTACAATTTATCTTTATAACAGGCCGGCCTGATAGACCAAAAGGCTCATGGTAAGACTTAGGACTGACTCTTTAGAAAAATAGGCCTTAAAAAAGGCCTAAATTTAGACTTTTAACCTAACAAATCAGACTAGAAACAGGTCAGATCGCTGGCCCTGACAAACCGTCCGACCTGTTTCCAACCCTACTGAGTGCGAGCCAAAAAAAAAAAAAAAAAAAAAAAAAAAAAAAAAAAAAAAAAAAAAAGAAGAAGAAGCTGGTGGGGGACGACTATTAATATGCACCCAACTTCGTCTCGACACATTACACCCCCCATCATGAACATCCGTATCATCGATTCAGACCACAATTTCTTTTCATCTTCGTCCCTCTTTCCTAATGGTCATTTTCTTCCATTCCTTTGTCCGCGTTTTTTTATTATAATACTCTTATTATAATATACCAATTAATAAGTATATTTAATCTTTTTTGTAAGGGATTTTTTTTTCTCAAAGAACATTAATTATTATTTTTATGTATATCCCTAATTAATAAGGGTAATGAATAAGAATAATAATTAATATAATATTAATATTTAATACAATTAGTGCAATCGGTAGTTTTTTTTTTTTTTTAAAAAAAAGAACCTAAACTGGAACTCCGAATGCACATTACATACCCAATAATTACATGCTTCTTATGTGCTATGAGCATATTTTTTTAATTTTTTTTAATTTTTTTATATATTGTATTTATTTAAATTTAAATTATATCTTTGTTTTCGAAATGTTTTTTTAAACCGGAATACAGTTTGAAAGCAAGTAACAGAACGCATAACAAACTTTAACAAGATGCATGACACGTGATAGTTTCTGTTAATAAAGACACGTGGACTAATACGTGGACACCTAACGATCACTTATTATTTTGTTACCATTCTCCCTGCTGAGATCCAGCTCATCTCTCAACTTCATCTAAGCTCGCCATTGTTCACTTCATCTTGGGAGAGTATATTCAGTTTGTGTCTGCAATATGAAAACATGCCATACACTTGTGGCTTTGTTAAGACATCTGCAACCTGGTAGGAAGATGGCACATATCCCACAGTAACAATACTTGCTGCCACCTTTTCTCTGATGAAATGTACATCCAATTCCACATGTTTTGTTTTTTAATGCAAGACTGGATTTGAAGACAAAGCTACTGTACCCGTGTTGTCACACCAAATACATGGAGTCTTGATTACATCAAAATACAGGTCCTTCATAAGTGATAAGATCCACATGAGATCACTGATAGAGTCAGCCACACTTCTATATTCAGCTTCTGTAGCAGATTGAGACACTACTTGCTGTCTTCTTGAAACCCACAATATTGGATTTGGACCAAGGTAGATAACAAAGCCACTTGTGGACCTTTTGTTTTCTGGTAACACCAGCACTTCATCAACTTTGTGTTTTTTCTTAGTTGTCATGCCTCCCCAATCAAAATCAGCATATGCCTGAATGATGAATTGTTGAGCTAATCTAATAAGCAAGCCATGCGTGCTTGCACCATTTAAGTATCTCAAAAGTCTATTTACACAATTCCACTGCTTCACAGTTGGCGCATGTAGGAATTGACTTAATTTATTGACTGTAAAGGCGATGTCTGCTCTAGTATAACAGAGGTATTGCAGAGAACCTACAATGCTTCTGTACAAATGTGGATTAGAGAACAATTGACTATCATTTTCAAACAACTGAATGTTGACAGCCATGGGAGATCCAAAAGAGTGAGCTCCAGTCATTTGAGTTTTTGTGAGAAGGTTGTGAATATACTTCTTCTGAGTTAAATGAATTCCTTTTGAGGATCTGTGAAACTCAATGCCCAAAAAGAAAGATAGATCACCTAAATCTTTGAGAGAGAAGGCTTTACTCATCTCAACAATAATATGTTGAACATATGTCTCACTTGATCCGGTAATCACCAGATCATCGACATACACAAGAAGGTATGTAGTGTGCTTGTCAGATTTATTAACAAATAGACAAGAATCTGCCTTAGCTTCAATAAAGCCCAGAGTTTTGAGATAGGTACCAAGTTTTATAAACCAGGTTCTAGTAGCTTGCTTCAACCCATAAAGGGCTCTCTTTAGCTTGCATACAAGAGTCTTACCTTCTGCATCAGTCTTGACTCAAATTAATTAGCTTCTAGTCCTGCATTCAGAACTATCTGTTTGTAATTGGAAACTAATTAATTTGAGATACTGGATGCAAAAAATATTTTAGAAAGAAGCATATAATTTAAATCTAAATAAATACAATATATAATAAAAATTAAAAAAAATATGATCATACCTTTAAGGTATAAGCACATAAAAAGCATGTAATTATTGGGACATGTAATGTGCACCCCGGAACTCCCCCTACTCATAGAAAGGAAGAGTACGGAAAACTGGTTCCCAAGAACAACACTGGCATTGAATCTCTGTTTTTCTTTCCTTCAGGTCATAATTGCAAAAAAATCTTTGTTGTTTTGTCAGTATAGCTCTTTTTCTTGTCAAATATTTTCAACTGGAATATTCTCCTTCTGTCACTGAACTTTTTTTCTTTTGTCCTCTTTTATGTTGTATATACTAGAGAAATCCAACTCCAACGTGCAAGTGTACGAGACTTTAATGCTTCTTTAGGAAACAATCATACCATGGTTTAAAAAAAAAAAACTCTTTTCCATTAGCTTGGATAAAACCCTTCTCACATATTTACCTCATAAATCATAAAAAACAATTATGAAAAAGTAAAACAAATAGGCACTAAAGTCTGTTTAAATTAGCTTATTTTAAGTCTTTCAGATGAATTTTGTATAGTAAAATATATAAAAAATTTATGTTAACTATCCCACACAGCTTCTAATGTAGACACACGACCATCATCATACAGAATGATTCATAAAGGAGCGAGGCCCCAACTTTAATTACACATTCTCTCAAATTGGCTGAATAAGATTTCATTCAAATTATCGTGGAATGAGAAGGCTTTGCATGTAGTTTAATTTAAAAACTCATAATTCATCAAAAAACAAACATGACATAGAGTTCCAGTCTAATTTTTACATATCCATGTATAGTCCTGTTTAAGAATTCCTCCGAAGCTACTCCTTTATTGCTACAATGCAACACCTCCCACACCTAATTATTCTGTCTAATAAATTATGTTATGATACAAAATAAATTTTCATGTGTGGAATGTTATCCTGTTTAATAATACATTGGTGCTGTCGAAATCAATACGAAAGTCCCTATGATGTGGAAATTTAAGATAGAAGACTATGATGACTAGAGTAAACTAACAGAGAGAAACAAATACTACTGATATATATTTTAGGACAAATGATAGAAACAAATGTTCCACAACAGTGATAGTACCTTTTGTCCTTGAGATAAATTATGATTTCTAAAATTATTCATAGTTATTATTTTCTGAGTCACTAAGTAAAACTTTACTTCATGATGATGCAGGGACCGATCTGAATCCAGAAAGGCGATAGAGAAAGATATCATTAACCTCACCATCTCCTCCACCAGAAGGGAGTTCTTGAATTCTGTGATGGAGGTGGTGTAAGGAGATCAAGCATGGTTTGACTTTCTTTTGGGGTCAATGGAACACCTCTTATAAGGTTCAAAGCCATGATATGAACATTAGTCCTCTTCTTATGCTTGTTGTAAGCCCATACTCCAGCTGCTGCACCTGCAACTAGGAGCTATTTCCCAAAGAACAAGTTATTTTGGGATCACAATGAATATGAATCAGATTAAGGTTAATTCAAATGTTCTCAACACTCCTGAGTAAACTTACAGGGCATAGCCATAAAGCTGCAGTCTGCAAATCAAACTTTGGTGCATAGAGCACAGTTTCTCCATATTCATCCTCAAGCTTTTTGTATATCTCCTTGTCTGTCTTCCCACCGCGAATCTCATCACGAATTAACTGCAATATAATACAAATAATTCGGATTACTATATGTCACAAAAGCTTGCTACAGAAAGCCATTAACTTTAATGGTTGGCTAATTATTTTTATAGCAAATTTAAGCAGAAAAAGATGAAAAACGCACACAAATTGGCAAGCAACTACAAGAGCTTGATCAGCTGGGTTTCAAACACAATAAATCAGTTAACATGTCATAAATTTCACAAGTAAGGCCTATTTTGTTTGATCTTTCTTAACTTCACTAACCCAAGGCCCAAATGCATCAATTTATTTCTTGATATGCCCAGGGCAAGCTTCTAAAGATTTATCATGTGAGCAATTTACCTTAGATTAGGAGTGGAAAAAGGGAAATAGGATGGAATCATAGCATATTAATAAAACTGAGAAATTCAATCTCTTTAAACCTCTAACATTTTAAGTGAAAAGAGGACGGGAGAGGGAGTAAAGGGGAGACTATCTTATTTTATCAGAAAGTAAGCAGACATTTTTTCTGGGATGGAACATGGAAAACTATTTAAATTAAATAAAAAAGGCAACATAAGCCCAAAAGAACTAAATAAAGTGCCAAATTACTTAATAACTTAACAAGGATTGAAATGTCATCTTCACATGGAAAAAAGGATTCAAATGATATGAGATGGCAAAGCAAATTGACAGGTAATTGAAACAAATAAAGAAATGGCAATTCATATGACATGGGATAAATAAAAGTGAAGCTTCCCTGTTACATGTTACTTATAAAGTTGCATACAGAAAAAATCTGAATAGTCCCCTAGTAGACTAATTCATCAATTTTGCGAAAAATCATGCACCCATTTCTTCCAACTTTAATTTTGGGAGGAAGTAGATGCTCTAAGCATATAGTTCAAACCAATGAATTCTATCAATAATGAATTAGTTAATAAGAAGACAACCCTGCATAAAATTCATATTGGCCATTTCATACCACATATTTAACATCCCCGCATGGAGATTTAATTAGAAATTACTGGTACTGGTACCTTTCTAAGTAGAATTGCAATGTCTGCTTGAGAATCTTCAATGGACTGACTCCCACATTCTGTGCACCTCACATTGTGACTGATGTTTCTTGCCCGGGCATCCACTATTTGGACCTCCTTTACTGGATCCACCTCACTCCCCATCACCAAAGGCAGCCAAACACTAAAATTTATATTATCTTGCTAAAAGAAGCTGCAACATCCAGTGAGATATAATAACAAATTGTTTGTATGTTAAAACTTAAAACTATGGATAGAGGGATTTTCTTTCTATCAATACATTGTATCAGAAAGCTAAGAGGCAAGATCAAACAGCCACAATACATTATAATCAAGCACAATGACTCAGTGAAGCTTTATCATCCAGTGATTGCAAATGAAAATTCATGAACAATTAACATCTATAAAGTAAACCAAGACCTTAGTAACATATTGCTCAACAGGACAAGACTAACAAGATGAAAACTATAAGATTACTGCCCGTTCATTGAAAAACTTTCTTTGCAGGCAATGGAGGTCAAGAGTGAAATTAGCATCTTCAGAGAAAACACATTCAAGACATGCAGCTTTGTTTTAACCCTAATCCCTCATTCCTACGGTCAACTCATTGAACTAATGAAAATAATGAGAGTCTTGCACCTTTAAAGCAATGTCAAAGACATAATTTTTATTTTTATGTTCCTCCAACACCCCAAGCAAATACATCAATTTTTAATCATAGCATTTAAACTTCAGTTCATTGGAATTAAACTACATGTCACAGGCTGTAGTGTCCACATCACATCAGAAGGATGATCATAAAGGACGAAGAAAACAGGACCTCACTAAAAATGTAGCATGCCATAGATATCAAGTTCTGTATACGTCATATCAAATTTAGCTAAGCAAATGAAAAATTCAAAGGGCACTAAATTCAGCCTACACATAATTCCCATCTACGCATTCTCTCGAACACCTTGTGAACATGAAATTATCCCCCAGTCTTAGCCATAGCCCTCGACACAACATTTCGCAAAAACTCCGCAAACAAATATTTCCTCCCATTCCCACAGTAATTTCTTAAAATCTATCCTTTAGATATATCAAACAGCACTTCGACACTGACGAACTCACAGTTTAGTGCAGAGAGCCGAGAGAGATAAAGGAGAAGCTCTGATCAATTAGCGTGATTCCACCACAAAGCGAGCCGTGGTTGAACTCAGATTGGGCATTGGAAGTTCAGTCCAAACTCATACAAGCTCGCGAATGAGGACGTCGTCACAGCCTGAGAGATTAGAGCTGGTAAGCGGATGGCGCCTGACAGAGCCAAGGTCGACAGATACGGAGCCAACCACGCCGGCGACACCAATCTCTTGTTGCAGACTTACGCTGGCAGCGTTGGAAGGAAACGAAAACGAGGAGTGAATTGGCGACTATGGCGAGAGAAATAGGCAGAGTGGTTTTGAGGGGTTTCGGGAGTGAAAAGGAAGATTACTCATAAATAATTTTTAACTAAATCAAAAAATATTTGATAAAATAAGAAGAAGAAAAGGATGGCGCGTGGCAGGACCCACCCCCTGCCCGTGCATACTGGTATTATAGCCTTATATCTGCCTTTTTTTTTTTTTTTTTTTTTTTTTTTTTTTTTTTTTTTTTTTTTTGATCAACCTTATATCTGCTTGGGTGTTGCTAGAATACCATGTGGATCTGATACACCCTTTTCAGTTTCTCATGTCACAATTAGAAAATCAATTTCCACAAAATTAACTCAAATCTTTAAATCGTCTTAGCTGAAATTATATAATGCCACTGCATCGAACTAACTCTAGAATTCATTTGTTGCAAGGGTTATTTGCTTTGATCACATTAATCTCGGACTTCCGTTTCAATTTAAAACTCAGACCTTCTTTTTTTAAAACAAAAAAACGAACTGACTATTTTTCAAAATAATTTTTTAAATCAAAAAATACCGACTTTTTTCAAAATCATGAAGTATTTTTTCGATCCGAAGTATTTTTTAAGTACCAGTTAATACCGTGAAATATTTTTTCAACATCTTAAAATAATTTTTCGAGATTATGAAATATCAGTCAGTATTTTTTTTAGTACCGATCAATATCCTCAAGTATCTTTTCGCACCTACAAGATCTTTTTTTTTTTTTTTTTTTTTTTTTTTTACAGAAAAAGAGCAAAAGGACGTTGTTTTTGCCTCAAAATGGCATTGTTTTAAGGAAGTGGATGGCAAAGGATGGGAAGGAATAATGGACGGAATCCGGATAAGGAGGGAGACGCTCCTCCCATCTACACCGTCCAATTTCCCTTTCTATTTTTTAAAAAATTATTTTAATGGGTAGATAATTTAAAATAAAGATAATCCCTCAACTAATATTTTCTCAAAAAAAAAAAAAAAATCATTTAAAAATCACCAAATTAAAAAAATATATATATATATATATATGAACCGTGTAGATCCCATCTAGATGGTCCGGATAGGGGGGAGCGCCCCTTACCTATCTTTAGATAGGTAGGGAAACGCGTTCCGATTGTGTGGCATGTGGGAAGCATCTATTTTTCTTGTCATGCCCCATAAACCCATCTGACCGTTAATTAGAAAGATAAGAGAAAAATCAAAATATTATTATGACTTTTCAGATTGATTAGAGAAACATAACTTAAGATTATAAGGAATGATAAAAAAAGATAATGAGAGATTATATGGCGCATATGTACTCTCAATGTGTAGCATGTCACGTGTGTTTATATATATATATTCTAATTCTTAGGATTTGAGTGAGATTTTTTGAAAGTAAATTAGTCACCCAACTAATAGCTCTAAGTAAAAGAGCTCTAGTCACTCACAACCCAGGTCATCAAACCCGGACCGGCCGGTTCCGCCTGAAAACTAGCAAAATAGTCAAGAAACCCGTCCAATCCGAGCATAAACCCAATTCACCTGTTTTTTTTTTAAGAAATGATTTTTTTCCCCTTTAAAATTTCATATAACCTCTAAAATCTTCACTTTCTCATTGATTATCTCCAATTTGACTGAGTAATGCTTGAACCAATACCTCAATCAATTCAATGGTCAATCTAGGTTTAATAACCTTACTCACAATCTAACAAACCAAGTTGGGAGGTTAGAACTTGAATCTCGAATTTGGCAATATCTTCCATACATGATAAAGCTCCTTGCCATGGTTGGTTATCTAATACCATTTGTCAACCAACAAATTTATCTGTTAATATTTTTTTTGGTAAGAAGAAAAGCAATAAAGACTACTTTACATTACAAGAAAGAAAAAAAAGTAAATGAGAAAATCTTCTAAAGGAACCAAATGAAACCCCCAAGGCATGGTGAAAGAATGCTTGGCTAACATATCAGCTTCAAAATTCTGGCCTGATGCAAATCAACCAACCAATCACGTTGAAGTATGCCATGACTTTCCATGATTAAATTCCAATTATCATAAAGATCATTATTTCCATCCTTAATAAGGTTAATTGCATCTAAGGAATCGCTTCTTTTTTTCTTTCCTTTTTTTTAAAAAAAAAAAATTAGGAAAGAGTTGAGTTCACCCACGATTTAAAGGTAGAGCAAAATCTCCCTTCCTCCTAGGTCATACTGATGTTAGGCAGGGCGAACCATCTATTACCCTCAGGCGTTTACTTAGGCACCTAAGAGCTAGGATGCCTCCCCCAACACCTTGACCAACTAAAGGATCGAACCTCTCCCTTTGATGAGAACGTCTGACCCCTTTACCAATTAAGCTCAAGGAATCGCTTCTTTTTTTTTTTTTTTTTTTTTTTTTTTTTTTTTTTTTTGATACAGACAAGGAATCGCTTCTTAAAAAGACTTGTCGATGATTCCTGTCTCATCCCCTTTAAGCCCAATAAGGCATACCCAAAGTTCCGCCATCAAAGGATTTCCATTATGTAAACTAAGCACAAAAGCTTCAATCGGATTTCCCCTATGATCTTTGATAATTCTTCCACATCCTGCCTTGCCATCCTCATGAGAGTAAGCTCCATCAATATTAATAATCAACCCTCTGTCCATCTCCATTCCGGTGTGGTCCTCTTTCATCCCTGTAATACCGTGAAGTTTGGCTAATTTTCCGAGTCTTTAAGGAAAGAACCTGAAAAGATAATCAAATGTGAGATTTCAGATTTTCTGTCTAGACAATGTTGGTTGGCGTGTTTAGTAAATTTAAAGCATCCAACGTAGCTGAGGTTCGTCATATAGCTGACTAAAAGATAGTGTTATTGGATAATTATATCGTCAAAAGGCTTGAGCCTTTTGAGCCTCCCATTGCCACTTTTGGAAGCCACAACCTTCAATCCAATAATCCATAGGATCATGTTAAAGACATTCTCTCTACATTTGCCATTACCCGGCTTGGAGCCATATGAATATGACTAACTGTCCTTCCGCAGAGAAACCAAGCTTTTTATCGTACTGAATAAATTATACTACAAAATTATTAAAATAAAATACAAAACTAATAAAAATTTCTGACTGTTCGTAGACCATAATTAGTGCAATTTAATCTTCTCGGAACAAGGGACAAGTAACCATAGCACGGTATACTTGAGATGTTGGCCTGAAAGCATCTTTTCTTGACAACTTACAGGTCTGCCTTACATCTCACACTCGAACACAAGGCACCCACTCTCACCAATATTTCTCTTATAAAGGACCCATATGTTATCCCCCACCAAAATGACAAGATTTTGACAAACCACAATAAAAGGTATGCTTACGCACCCTGTCAACCAAACAGACATACACTCCAAGACTATGGCCACTTTTATTAGCACTGTCACACCATCGGTACTTTCATCACAAATAGCTCAAATGTCATTCCGGTCAATGCAACAACGTCGCTATCCAACCCACTACTTGGTTTCTTCCATCAGTGGTCCGCGTCACCTTCCAGGAAGAAACGATATAGAGTGACACTGAAACTGAGACATTGCCACAAGGAAAATTGAGACTCCATGTATCTAAGATCAGTGAACACGGACTCAAAACTAGGCAAGAACAGAAGATCTCATATATTCATGCCACCCTAAGATCATGCATCAAGTCAAGCACATGTCAAATTCTCAAAACATCAAATGGTCATTGCAAGATTAATTGTCCATATGAGAATTGAAAAGTAGAAACTAGGCCCCCAAATATCCAAGGCAAATATAAATAGAGAAATGGCTGGAGATAACAAAAAACTCAGCATCTTGGCTTCCTAGTTTACTTGAAATCTCACGTACTTCAAAAATATAATAAAACTGGCCAAAAGATGGTGCACGGAAGTAAGAAACGCCATGAGAGCTGTGTCAAGGGGAGAAATGAATGGCCAACTTCGGGATTAAAAGAGTTGATTATCCAGCTCACAATCAGTTAGTTGTACAGCTGGACTCAAATCAGTAATGATTGATCATGCTTGAGTTTCTGCATATATAATGGAATGCTCGCAGGTCAATATGCATAGAAATAATTCATTCCCTTCTATCTCTGTTTCTTATCACTTGCGTTTTGCTTTAACCTTCAGCCATCAATACAGTGGTCTTCTATTTCCATGCCAAAACTTGGTTAACGCGAGCAGACAAAAGAATGATCACTAGAGACCCAATGGGACAAGAAATTACATACTTACGGAGAAGCATAAAGACAAACAAGTGGCTCTAATGGATCATACTGACTCTTTAGAATTGAAGAGCTATGAATCGACCCAGGAGAAAGATAAAGTGAATCTCAAGTAAATATTAGTAGAACAAGATTTAAGACCTTGCATAATCAACTCAACTTAACCAAGAAAAAGTGAAAAACACAAAGTAACCTTGCTCATAATTTTTCAAGAATACCCTCAAAATGATGAAACCAAACCTGCTCCATGCTGCAAAAATTAGCAGGCACAAACTGCCATCAGATAGTTCAAGAAAAAATACAATAATATTACAGTGTAGAAAGTAATGTAGACCATTCTACCTTCCTCATCCCATTCACAGATAAATCAGCTAAGCTGAACGGCCCTTCCCATAAGTCCATGTAGAATGTCTGTTATGAGAAAACAACACCATCAAAACAACAAACATCCCAACCATCACACGGAATGGCTATGTGAAGCATAAATGGAAGAGAAATAAGACCAACCCTATTAATCCCAAACATGATGCACCAGCTAAAGGTGCATAAGCTCAGCACCTAAAAGGGCCTCCAACAGTCCAACTACACCAACCATTCAACTGCGCTGGTTTATGAGCATATCTGATATAAGATGACCTAAACACTAGAAGAGAAGCCTTAATCACTACTTCCATTCAAATTTGAAACAACACTAAATAAACAAAAAATAGAAAAACATAAATCTACATGGCCCCTCCCTGATAGGAGAAGAGTTCAAACAGAAACAATCTAGCAAATCTGCACGGAATCAACTGAACTCCAGAAGAAAATAATAATTTATGGTATAAATATTGACTTAATTATAAAGAAGGAACTGCATTACTACCAACTGCTCACAAAAGATGAGGCCTAGGTGCCCAAATCAGTATTTCAGAGTTAACAACAATCTTGCCAAACAATTATAAGATCCCAAAACCTAGCTAATACTATAGTACACATAAAGTCACCAACATTAATAAATCATCAGAGTTTATGAATATTATGAGACATTATATGCCCCATAACAAGGCAAAAGCTCCAACAACAACCTTGAACAGATGGGCAAGTATGAACTCATCTCCTTCTACCGCCACGCTCTCTTAATGTGAGAGAGAGCAACTCCCCTCCTCCAACATTGTAATAAGCAAGTGACATGTTATCCTTGAGAAAGCCAGGTTTTCCACTCAATTTCTGTTTGTTAGCAGGAAGCTGGATCTCCCCAGCAATTTTCTCCTTCAGACTGCCAACAGTTTCAGATAGAGATTGCACAGTAATCTCCAGAACTTGTCCTCTGAGACTTCCTTCATCAAGATTAGGAACTGATACACAAATACGAACTGATCCCTGGTTACACGAAAACAATGTCAGTAGAGATAAATTTCGTTGCTATATTTCTTATATTAAAAGCTTATTGTTCATCATCACAGAGAAAGAAGGCATCCAAGTCCCTACCGGATGTTGAGCCAGAAACTGATCTTCTGGGATAAGAGCAGAATCGTCAAGCTTTTGCTTCTTTGGCTCTGGTTCTTCTGGAAGCGGAGGAGGAGCTTCCTCAGGTGGTGGTGGGGGTGGCATTCCTTGAGGCAAAGGTGGTGGAGGCATCATAGGCATCCCAGGTGGGGGGATAGGCAGAGCGGCATAAGGTCGAGGGGTTGAAATGGGAGTGAATTGAGAACCAGGAGGGGGAGGAACAGGCATCCCTGGTCCATTCCCAGAAACTGACAAAGGCAATGTAGGTGGTTGGCTGGACATGAATCTTTGCTGTCCAGAAGCCATTGGCAAAGGATGAGAAGCTGGATGGACAGATGGCATAATGGGTAATGGAGGCCTTGGAGGAGGAACGGAAAGACCACCACTGATTGGGCCAGAATACTGAACTGTGGGGGGTGGAATACGGGGAAGATTCAATGCTAGTCCAGGAGGTGGCGGAAGAGGACGAACTGAAGGCATACCAGGTCTAGGAGGAGGTGCGGCAGGGCCAAGAAGGTTTTTAGCTTCATTATTAGCAACATTATTTAGGTCATCACCACCCAAACTCTGTGACATGGCTTGGTTTGCAGTTCGTCCTATGCTCCCAGTGTGACCATCCCATATAACCTGCTTAGGTTGCTCATCTTTCTTCTTTTCAATTTCTGCCTTGACAGCATTGGAGACCTCCTCTTCAGTAGTACCGAATATATCAGGACGTGTCCGTGCAAGTCCAACAATGTTTCTTGAGATTTCATCATCCTGAGCCAGTGTTGTCTCACGAATTTTGGCAAACATCCTTTCTTTTTGTTCTTTGTACTTGGGATCAATCAGAGAAATTCGCATATGTTCAGACATTTCACTAATTGGAATTAGCTCACCAGTAATTGGTGAAATAACAAATTTTGTTGGATCTCTTTCTGCAGGAATCCTGTCCTCTGGTCTTTTCCAGTTTTTCACAATCCTCATAGGCGGTTCAGGCTCCTCTGTAACATTGACTCCACCCTTCCTCCCATCATCATTGTCTTCCAAACTAGCTGCCCTCATGCCCTCTTCAACAAGTTGGGCCTCTTCCTCATCCATTTCCATTTCAACTTCCTTTTCAGGTTCAACTATATCCTCTTCCATGGATGAAACCTTGCTTCTCCTTATAACCTCCTCAATGGTCATTGGGGGAGGCAGCTCCTTATCCTCATCATCAACAAAATCTATTGTTTCAACCACTACAAAATCATGCCAATCTATCATCGCCATTTGAACCCTTTCCTGCTCAATTTCATCCTCAGCCTTTTGCCGAGCTTGATCCTGTGAACGCTCCCATTCCAGCCTGTTCACACACCGTTCAAGGACAGTAGTCATGTCAGAAACACTTTTCCTCAGCTTTTCTGTCAACCCCTTCGGAGGCATCAAAACCTTGGAATATGCATCGGCAAGGGAAGTGAAAAATGTAAACATGCTGTGGGTCGGTTTCAAGAAATGGAATTGAGGGTTATTAACCTCCCTACTAGTCAACCCTGTCAAAAATGATTTTCCATTCCGAGCCACAAATTGTGCCGTGAGCTTTATAATATCCAGTTCTTCCCCTGTAATCCCTTCAGGAAGCCGAACTGTATACTGCTCAGCTTCTGGGGGTTCAAGAACTTTCCTTACAGGCTTAAACTGAGAAGAGAAGTCGGGCTTTGTTGTTGCTGTTGGTGCTGCTGCAGCATCATTACCGTCAGAGGCTGGTGCAGATATGGTTGGTTCGGACAAAGCTGAATCTACAGGTTGCAAAGGAGATTCCTGGGTAGAAGATAGGTTTTGGGCACGAAATTCTGCTAACCGATGTTGATAATATGCATGATAGGGATCCGATGAATTAAGGAAATTGAACTTAACATTGCCGGCATTATTTGCAATGATCCTTTTCTCAAATTCAAGCCCGTTTTTGGCAACGAACTGGGATGTTTTATCAACGATAGTTCGAATGTCTGGAGGGGGGTGGATGATTCCAATAGTTCTAGTGTGGGTAGCAACTGATGTAGAATTCGATATGGTCTGCTCTTCATCCTCCCTCTCCTCAGACACTTGAGCCTCGGGGCGAGGACCTAGATTTCCATCAAGGGGAGGAGCAGGAAGAGGCAGTATCGGTAATGAACCCAACATTATGGCGACTCCAGAACAAATTCCAGAGTCTGTTAGTGCCTTTCTTTAACGTTAAAGAAAAAATAGGGCACACAAGGAGGTGCTAGCTATCGAACCCAACCTGCAAATTAAAGATGGAACAGGAATGCCGATTAAAAGTAAAATTCAAACTGAAGCATCGTAAGATAATAAATCAGTGAGACCAGCAGATCAACAAACATGGAAATTATATTTAACAAAAGAAGTGTCACATAAAAAAACACTCAAGAAGAACAACAAGAGTCAAGGAGGACAGTTAAGGAGAGCTACCGATATTAATTAACGATTTCGCCTTCACGGCGACGGCGGGCACGGAGGATTCAGAGACTAGGAGGCCGAATAAGCTGCAGGGTATTTGAAGAGGAGGGAGAGGCACGCACGGTAGAGGCACCGCCAACCTCTGATCGGACCGGCCCGTTTTGCCTTGGCCCTAGGGCCAGACTTGAAAAATAGATGAGATATTTAAAGTTAGCTTTGGAGGGTCGGCCCTAACGGGTCTCGGCTTAAACGGGCCGGCCTCGGAGGGCTCGTAGCCAGCCTGCGCTTTTTTTTTTTTTTTTTTTTTTTTTTTTTTTAAATTTATTAATTTATATATTTTTTGTATTTGTTATAGAGTTATTTATCCATTTAACTACAAATACATAATAACTATGCTCTAATTTTATGATTTGATTTATTATTTGTTGCAAATAAAGATTATGGATGTGTTTATGATGTGGGAGAAGAATTTCATGATATTCTTACTCATGAGTCAGACGCTACTACTCAAAGTGAAGAACAATCAAATGTCGTTAAAATTGATGATAGTGATGAAAATGACAACAATAATAGTCATCGTACTAATGTCTCTTAGTGATATGTTTTTTATGTTTTATTTGAGTTATTTGTGTACATAGTTTGCTTTTGATTATGAATTAGTGATTTGTCTTTATTTATTGGATGATTCGTATGTTGTAATTTACTAATTATATTTTTTATAAAAAAAAATGGAGAAAAAATAGTTAAAATTTGGAGTAGTAATTTTGGGCCCCGGCGGTCGGCCTGCCCCAGCACTCTCGGTAGGCTTTGAAAAACAAGTGTTTTTTTCTTACTCCGGCCCCTGGAAGGCCGGCTCCGATTGCCAACTCTACTCTGGAAGCATATTGGGGGGGGGGGGGGGGGGGGGGGGGATTATTTTTTTAAAATAAAATAAAATAAATAACAATCACATATTGGGTCGGACCATACTGGGTTTTCTCGGGTCAGGCTGAGTTGGGTCTACTTTTTTTCATATAAATATTGGGCCTATTTGGGGGCGGTAGAAGCGGTGGGACTAAAAGCTATCTGATCTAAAAAAAGCTGGGTAGGAAAAAGCTGGATTCTGGAGCTTTTTCCTTAACCGACTTTTTGAGCTTTTTTGACTTAAAGTTAAGCCAACACAATATGCAATCCAAACAGCTTTTTTCTCATCGAAGTCGGTGGCTTAAAAGCCACTAAAATTTTTACACACCAACGCTGAAAAATAAGATACTCCAAACAGGCCCATTAACTTGATTTTTTGGTACAATTATCTTTTTATTAGAAGCAATTTTGTTTACAATACTGTTAAATATTAGATGGGGTATCTTTCCCAACAGAATTTCAATCTTAGTTGGATATGTTATGACGTTTTTTTTGGGTACCATTATGAAGTTAATGTTAATTAATAATAAAGCGATGTCAATTCAAGTTAACCTAAACGACTAAATGCTTGTTTAGGATCATGTTTGAGGTCTTTAAAAGTGTTTATTTACATAAATCGATATACCCATCTCACATATTTGCCTCATATCCTGTATATCGTAAATCAATATTGAAAAGCTGCTTTTAAATGTTCCAATCACGATGGATAATTATAAAGTTAATTTATTACATGACACTGGAAAAAAAAAACTCAAAAAATCAATTATAGATTATTAATATTATTAAAAAGAGGAAAAAAATAATATATATATATATATATAATCCATTTTTTTGCCCAAATTTATAATTTTTTTCCAAAAGTATCCTTATTTATTACACACATTAAAAAGTTAATTCTAACACACGTAATTAAATACAGTATATTAAGGAAATCAACATACATTTAACTAATTTTTGAATATTAGCAAATTCATTTTCTCATTCTTATATTAAGGATAAGAGTGAGTAATGCAATAACAAAGCTTTATCCCACTAAGTTGGGTTGACTATATGGACCGCACGACCCCATTGTGCTCTATCAAAAACCAAATCTTTGGATAAATTATTAACCAAAAAATTTCCCTCTATAACCTAGCTAAGTGTTCGCTTCGGTCTTCCTTAACCTCTTTTGAGAGGACTCCACATTGTTTGATCAAACCCCCTCACCAACACACTCAGTAGCCTTCTTTGAATATATCCAAACCACCTTAAACAATTTTCTACCATTTTCTTTTCTATAAATGCCATTTCAACTTGTTTGTGTATATCATCATTACAAATCTTATTTTTTCTTATATGATTACACATCCATCTCTACATCCTCATCTTAACTACCCCATTTTATGTTCATGTTGTCACTTTAAAGCCCAACACTCATTGCCATAAGCATTACTGGTCTTACAACAGTGCAACCTCTCTTTTAGCTCATTAGATACTTTCCGATAACAAATAACTCAAAAGCTTTTATCCATTTATACCATCCATCTTGAATTTTATTATTAACATCTCCATCAATTTCATTATCTTCTTGTATAATTAATCTCAAATATTTAAACTTTGTCACTTACGAAATGACTTGCCACTTGATTTCACTTCCACTTCACTTTTAATTTATCTCTTATCAAAATTGCAATGCATATATCCAATTTTGCTCATAGACGAAATTATTTGCCTTGTTAACAGGGCCTCTTGATATGTAAACAATATGGCTTTCAGAAAGTAAAGGCCTACACAAACTCTGTGGAGACATATAAACTGATAATCTCAAATTGTGACTCTATTATCCCATTGAGGACAGAGATTTTGGCAATCATAAATATGATATACTCTGACTGGGAGATTGAAATTAGAAACGCACCAAGGGATATCCTACAGTGTGTAGAATACTAAGCTAAGGAGGCACATCATATCATCCAGACGTGATTCTCATGCAGGAACCCCACCCAGAATGTCACACTCTTTTGGAGCAGGACATAGTCGATAGCTTACCCTCTTCATAGTTGAACTCGGCTTTGGTGCTTGATAAGGACCCTCTACTGTATAAAACGGCGCCGTTTTAAGCCAAAATAATAGTAACCTCTTTTTTTAAAAAAAAAAAATATTTTTAGGCACGGATCAAGTTACTAAAAAGATAATTTAGGATATTGATTTTACTAAAAAAATACTTCGTGATTTTGAAAAATTATTTTAGGATATTAAAAAATATTATAGGATAATAAATGGTACTAAAAGATGTTGAACGATATTGAAAACATACCTAATGATTTTAAAAAATTATTTTGGGATCTTTGAAAAATTTTATTGAAGTATATTTTTAATATCAATCCGTACATTGAAATATTTTTTCAGTACTAACTCAAGATATCTGAAACCTCTTTTTAGTACCAATCAAGTATCCTGAAATATTTTTTTAAGATTCTAAAATAATTTTTCAAGATCACGAAGTAGTTTTTAGTACCAGTCAGTATCCTGAAGTATCTTTTTACTAACAATCAATACCCAGAAATATTTAAAAA
Source organism: Acacia acuminata (assembly GCA_019022655.1). Classification (NCBI taxonomy): domain Eukaryota; kingdom Viridiplantae; phylum Streptophyta; class Magnoliopsida; order Fabales; family Fabaceae; genus Acacia; species Acacia acuminata. The sequence goes on from JAFJYI010000045.1 coordinate 1,294,048, forward strand.
AAAGAAAGTTGCTCATTGTTTTGCCGTTTCCTTCAGAGTTTGCTCATTTGTAGCAACATCAAGCGTTAGGCTTGCCTTTCGATTTTTTTTTTTTTTTTTTTTTTTTTTTTTTTTAAGGAATTAATTTCCTCCCTGGTTTAGCCAACAGAATTATATCAGCTAAAAAACCATGCACCTAGGAGTCTCCTCTTTGATAGGCCCAGTTAGAAAACCTATGATGGCCTAACTTATACTTATAAATAGAAGATAAGCTAAAAATAAGCTAGGACAAACTGGCACTAAATTAAACAAATAAGTGAGTAATAACTTTTTGTGTTTGTGAGAGGATATATAGATGCGTTACAGAAAGTGGTAGGAGAGAATTGACATCCACCACAAATTATAACACTTGATTGAACTTACCTAAGTAAGCATGAAAATACCAATAGACATTATTTTTAATGAAAGGGACTTTAACAGCTTAATTAAGAGGTTTCAAGTTTAAATCCATATTGAAAAAAACAACCTTTGGAAAAACTTTGGACCCAATAATACTCAAATAAAACCAATGAAATATCTATATACAAATAAATAAGTGTCAAGTACTCATGTTTCTCACCACCTTCAATTTTTTGTCCCATTATCTCTGTAGTATTTCCTTTATTTTTATAAGTAACGTGTTTCTTTGCTCCCGTTCATAACCATCAGAGCCTAGTTGGACTCATCTTTAAAATGGGTAAAACCCAATATTACCGCTTCATCGTGTAAAGTCAAAAGTCTGACGTCAATCATGGAGTAGTCCTCAAAGATCATCAATCACATTGTGCCCACTAATCTTACATTTGATAAGAACCATAAAGAACACTCAAATTTACAGAGGCCTTCTAATAAGCTATTAATAGCTAAACGTTATACTATATTGTCAAACCTCCAAGAGGCCAGGGGCATGAGCAAGAAGATTGCCTGCAAAACAGAAAGAAATATATAGCATCAATCCTAACAAAATATCTTAAATCAATCCTTTAGTTTTTGACCTTTTCTTTTTCCCAAATCTTCCCTTTCTTTGATGAAATTGGAAAAAAGTCCTCCATTCAAAATTTTATTGTTGAGGAGGACCTAAGCCAAAGCAATGTTGTTCTGTGTATAAAAAATTTTCAGGTCATCACCAATAAAATTTCCAATGGGGGACTTTTCCTAAATCTTTCTTATTTTCAGTGGAAATTGTTGCAAGCTTGTAAGGTGGTGTGCTATTACAAAGCTATTATGGACTTCTTAGGGGGCTTAAGTTTTTGTGTTGACCTAGTTATTGATGTGAGAAATAAGGCAAGAGTTTTTTTTTTTTTTTTGTTGGAAATAAAGGGACCAAAACAAATATACCTCATCAATCTTGACCCTCCTTTAAGTCCATTTATTTTTATTCTGCTTCTTGTGAAAGAAGTGCAACTTCAATTTCTTGGAGTGACCTCCCTTTCGTTTCCACAACATTATTCTTCACAAATATCACGGCCACCATACAGAATGCTCCAAAAATAGTATACAAGAGTTGTGCCCCGAGTTGTTCCAGCAGGCGCAAAAATAACAGACCAACGAAGAAATTAAACACCTGTTATAGAAAAGTGCATCAGCAAGCTCTAAACTTGATTCCATTTGACAAGAAAGTGAACTGGGGATAGGGCAGAGAAAGAAGGAAGATAATAATACAGATAATCATAGACAACAAAAATATGTCAGCATGTTCTATCAGGGAATTATAGATTTTCTGGAAAACAAGCTTTATTTTCCACCACCATAATTGCGATCATCAATGTGCAGAGTAACCCACCTCTACTTAACTTCAACCAAACTAATACATAAGCCATGAAACTCAACAGAATCAAACATGAGTCAAATTAATAACCATCTCAACATTCATACGTGATACAGCATTAGATTACCAATTATCTGATAAGTAAGCTTAGCTCCCAGGAATGATGTCAGTGGAAGTTAGTTTTGAAACTCTCCCATTATAGAGATAACTAGCGGATCTGTCCAAATTGAATATGGTAAAAGAAAATGCAGCAAGGAGAAAAATTATAAAGGTTTCTAAATTTCATGAGTTGGGTCAAAAAAATAGCGTAGAAACAATGAACATTTGTCCACTTGAAGCACAAAAGAGGAACAAAATCAGAAAGAATTACCCAATGTACAGCCAAGCAAATTGCCAATGCCTTTGCCCTGATCCTGCTAGGAAATATTTCTGATAGGAGAAGACATGGTACAGGACCAGTCCCAATCGCGTATGTAAAGACAAACCTGCATTGTCCATTTCACTATTAGCAACCCCGTCATAAAAAGTAATTTTCTCATAGTCAGAGTAGATCTTTAATTATTTTAGTAATAAATTACACTCCCCCCCACAAGAGATGTCCATGTTCTTCCCCTTCATTTTGAAAATATACATTCCTACCCCATAATTACACTCATTCTGACCAAAATACTCTTTTATCTGTTATATGTTATATATATATATATATATATATATATATATAACAAGTATTAAAATATATATTTGACAAATATAAAGATATTCTATGTATTAAAATAGAACAAATTACATATATAGTTGTCAGCACAAAGTTATCACTGCAATGAACTCAGAAATATTTTTAAATGCTAATTTTTCGATATAAGAATTCACATTATTCTTGAGGGTATTTTGGTTATATTTTAGTTTAAGAGGGATTTTTGCACTTTTTCATATCAGAGGGAAAAGACTGTAGTTTATATATTTCCCATGGGAGAAGAAAGTAGTTACTCTATTGTCTTCCAATTGTTTCTGAAAATAATTAGTAGACACCTTATATAGTAAATTGATGGCATAAATGTGAAGAGAGGTAATATCTTAGATTCATATGCAGAATGCAAACATCTATGCAGCTGTCCCTTTCAGATTAAGGAGTAAAAACTAATTCTAATATTAACACAAGCTCACGTTAGATGGGTGCCCTATGCTTCTTCACTTTGTATCTGAGTACGAGATTGAATAGATACTGACCACTCGCTAATAAATACAATTAATAACCTATCCCAGCCAATGTTCATCTATCTGCCATTATGTTTTCCTGTTGCTCTATTATTTTTCTTTTTAAGGGAAAAAAAAATTATTGTGTTATGTATGATTTTTTATAATTCATTTACTCTTTTTTACCGCGCAATTAGAAGTGAAGTTGTCCCCACGGGGAAAAAAAAATAGAGGTGAAGTTTTCTGATCACTCACATCAACATGCCACCAACAGATAAATACATTGCTCCAGATCCTGATGCCAAGGAACTTGCAGCAATAACTTGGATTCCCATTGCCACCCCCTAAACCAACAAAAAGAATAAGGTCAGACAGTAAAGTTCACATGACCTAAAGTCAAATTCTATGGGAAATTAAACATTTGGAGATGAACTAAACTCAGAAATAGTATCATATGCATGCGCCTATTTTTGACATGGCTCAGAATATTACAATAAAAGCAAACTGAAATTCAATTTTTGAAAATGTAGTTTCAGCAATATTCAGATTTTCTTTCTCATACCATGCTCAAAAAGCTCCACAGGAGAAGCGCTTTCCTTCCAAGTTTATCCATTAGAATCATTGCAAGAACCGACCCTAAAGTAACAAACATGGTTAGTTAAATACAGCAATGACCACAAAAGCAGTAAAAATCCTTTGGACTAGAACAAATACATACCTAGTAAATTGCAAATTCCTACACACGTGTTTGCAACACCAGATGGAACACCAAAAGTTTTGAAGACAGTTGAAGAGAAATAAAAAACAGCATTTATGCCAGATAGCTGCTGTAAAGCAAAAAGTGTAGATCCCATGAACATCACTGCAAAAGCATGACTCATTAACTATCAAGCAATTATCTAGAAGAAACTATGTTGTACAAATAAACTAAACAAAAAAATATGTACCTTTGAAATGACGGCCAAAGAGTAATTCTGAAATTTTCACCTTATCAGTCTCATCATCATCTCCGCCAGTCCTTAACAGTTCTGTCATTGCAGGTTTCACATGTATCCCTCCCAAGAGCTTCTCAAGTTCTGCTTCAGCTTCATTGCTTCTTCCTCTCTGAACAAATTCAAAATTACAGGTGCCAGGATAGACAAATAACCCTAGCCATCAAATAAATAAGCATATAAAAAAAAAAAAATACAGACAAGAAAATGGATGCGCCTGCCATGTTATTCCTGCTATGAGTAAATTGTCCAATAATGCTTTAAAACTGGACATCAATAATGTTTATTGATTACCTTTTCTTTCTTTTTTTTTTTTTTTTTTTTTTTTTTTTTTTTTTTTTTTTTTTGGGGGGGGTTTGGATTTGGTATTAAACAAATGAGAGTGCCAAGTTATGAAAAGAGATACATACAAGGAGAGACAATCTCATTCTGTTGGATGATCAAAGGCAATAATGCCGTCAAACAACATCATGTCAAAATATTCCCCAAGGAAGGGGCATAAGAGAAAAAACACTTCAAACACCTTGATTCAAAATTATTTTAATAAACAACAAGTAGTCTCATCCCTCTAAGCTCAACTATATTGACCACACAACACCTTTCCCTCTTAGTTATCTATCTGTCTATCCAGGCAAAAAACATGAAAAATCTCATGCTTTAAACATCTACAAGCTGCGATGAGGACCAAAATTTTCTATTTCATTTTACTCAATCAATGATACCCCCTACAAGGATCAAATATACACATTAAACCATGTTGAGCGGAACAAGTTCACGTAGAACTTTAGTTGTGCATAAATTAAATGGGAGAGTAGGTAACCTTATAAAGCCAATGAGGACTCTCAGCACAGAACTCCATGAGAAAGGCCAGCATTGCAGCAGGAACGGCAGATACCCAGAAACAAATCCGCCACCTGATCATATTACATTATTACCTTTCAAGAATACAGCTTCAAATTGAAGAAATTGAGAAAACCGAGATTAATAGATAATTCTACAGCAAAAATATATTCATTAACACACGCACACATCCATGAGCTTCACTTAGTCCATTAAACGTTCCATACCAACCCTCTAATTCTTTGGACGGGAATCCTATAAATAGAGCGCCCATAACTCCAAAACATTGTGCAATTTGAGTTAAGCTACCAAAAGCACCCCTTACAGCTGTGGGAGACACCTAATTGCAAAAGGATTTATGGTAAGTATTTGGCAAAAAAAAAGTTAAAAAGATCTTTATAATTGAAAAATAATACGATCTCATAATGCAGAAAAATAAAATTTTGATGCTATCGTCATTTATCTATACCTCTGCCACATAAAGAGCTGCAACAGGTGGGCCAAGTCCAATTCCAGTGCCAACAAATAACCTTCCCAAAAGCATACCCCACAGGCTTTTTGTTGTTGCACTGCAGTAGCAATTCATAAGCTTATAGCTTTATATCTTATTCAATATAGAAGGACTTCTTGGAGAAAGAAGACATTAATTTGGACGCCTCTAAGCAAGAGAACTTTAAGACATATATGAGAAAGAGTACATTTTAAAAGAAAATTCCCACTATTTCATGACAACGATTATTAAAGTTGCAGCATAATCTTTCTCATTCCCAATTACTGCTGCCTATATAAGTTCTCTCTCTGTCCACTAATTATCAAAAAGCAACTTGAAATACAAAATTTTCAGATAGACAAAGAAGAGCTCAATTAATAAACTAAATTAAATGATCAACCAATTTTTCACTGAGCAAAAACAAGGAAATTAAATTTCTTAGGCGACATAGTTAAATAAACAAATGAGAAAATATTAACTCCTCCTTTGAACTAAAACTTTGATAGCATGAGTACATATATTGATAATAAGAGACTTGTAATACACGAAGATGAAAGGGGGAGAGATAAGGAAGCAGGAGGGAGAGGAAGTTTAGCTCACTGAATGTTATCACAGAAAGCATTATGCAATTACAACAATCAAAAGAAGTCTTTTTAAAAAATACATTGAGCTATATATAAGAACGCAATTGCTAAAGCTTCCTTCTCAGGTAGGAATGGATTTGCTCTGCCAACTTAATAAAGTAAACATAAAAAAATAATTAAAACATAAAGTAAATCAATTTCCTTCTATATAAGGTCTTCTCAAATTTATCATCAAAGTCTTATAGAACAAGATCACAATTTTCTACACATATAAAGGTAACAATTTATTTTGCAGGTGTGCAGTAGATACCTCATTGATGCCCCAATGATCATAGGCAAAGCACATATCTGGAATGCCCTTCGACGTCCAACCCCATCTGCAACCCACCCACTGAACAAAGATCCAACAAAAGCACCACCCAAACATGTACTTACTACAAGACCTACCAAAATATAGAAGGAAATTACATATTATAGATCCATAAAAAAAGATAAAAGATTTAATGTCAACCACATAGATTACCTTCAGCCATGGTATTCCCTCTAAATCCAAGGTCTATAGAAATGCTCTCTAAGGTTTCATTGACTACTCTGCAATAGCATCAGCAAAAACAATTAAAGCTAATAATATCTTCCGCAGAAGTTACAGACATAAGAAGAATGAAGATCAACCAGAGCATAAGAGTGAGACGCACACAAGATGGTAGCCACATAAAAATGAAGAAATGGAAGCCACTAATACATGCTGCAATGAGCGCTTCCAAGAAGGTTTTCCATTCAACAAACGTGCTGAAGCCATCAAGAGCGAAATTCTTCCATTAGTAACAATATTATGAGAATAAATTTCTAAATGGTATTCATGAAATAGAGAAAAACAAAAATGCAGATTTTCAAAATTTTCACTCCCATTAGAGTTTGTAGACTTGTTACGTAGACTTTTTCCTAAATATAGATGGTATGCCTGATCTTGTTTTCTAATCTTATGCGTATGGGTGCATGTTGTTTTTATCTATTTCAAATAAAAAATGACAAGCTCATAAACATGATGAATTGTCAGTGTACATCAAACTTGAGTGTACTTTGAAGTTAATTCTCATCAGCATATGTAAGTACCAAAACCAATACATATCTGTGAGCATGAATTTTCAAGAAAATAGATCAACAGATCTAATGATATTTTGTTGAATTGATGGTCGTAGCCTCTTTTGGAGCAACCTTTTTATTTATCCATTTTCTAATCTAACCCCAATAGTTCGTTTAAGATGCTATATTCAACTCTGGTTTTCAAATCACTGATAAATAATCACAATATTATAAAATCAAGAGTGGCAAGGTGTAGGTAATGATCAATGGTTAAAAACCGTGTGATGTAACCAAAATAAAAAAATCAAAATTTCCCAATTTGAAAATTTTTTCCCCTAAAACGAAAACAACTAATTTTACTAACCTTTGAAAAAACACGAATGATCAACATTATGCTTTATGAAGATAGGAACATCAGAAAGGTAGGGGAGGGGGGAATACCTGAATTTTCTTCCGTGTCACAAGAAATTATATGATCCTTGGATGCCATTCGCTTGTACGGATCAATAAGTCGTCCCCGCATGTCAGAATGGTACAAACCTTTTCCAAACCCCGCAAGAGAAAATACTTCCCCCGACTGCATCAAAAGACCAAACAGCAACCATAAAGTTCCAAGTTACAGTAAACAACCAGCTGTACGGAAAGACTAATTTCTTAGATCTGACACTCCACAAAATTTTGATCGCATGGGGAAGACAGGGGAACACATGGCTTTGGATTTATCCTCATTTCTCAAAACGAGAAAAAACTGAAACTCACCATTTCCGTTTAAATCAGTAAGACATAAAAATCGGGAAACTTCACCCAATAATCACAAAAAAAAAAAAAAAAAAAAAAAAAAAAGGACATGCAAATGCAAACGTAAAAAGAGAAACTACGCATAGACTACATCCGTAAGTACCTGCATTGATTTATATACTCAAAGGGGGAAAAGAGAGCAAGGTAGATTTGAAAAATCGGGTACCTTCCTCCGTGGTGGAGACCTGGAACGGCGTTTGAAATGCAGAGATCGAAATAAAGCGAAGCGATTGAATCGAAAACGCGTGCGCGCGAAAGACTATGATATGAGAAAACGAAGTGAATTAGGTTGCGGGCCCTGATGGCTAAAGCGAGAGCAGAATGCGGCAGAGCGATGTCAGTGTCAAGTTCCTAACAACAAGAAAATGAGGAGATCAAAAGCGAAGATTTCAAAGACTGTTTCGTCGTAGTAGCACCGAGGGAGTAGTATAAACACTTTTACATTCCAGAGATTTGGGTATAAAGCAAAGAATATGCAATGGCTCTACGCAACCACTCGTTTTAGTATAGTTGCGTTATTAGGCAGAGACCTCTCTGTGGCCAACACCTGTGCGAGGAAGAAGACAAGGACTTATCTGATACACTCGCGTGTATCGTAGGTCCGTGCTCCTCTCCTCCAACTGTATCTCCGTGTGACAGTTGAGACTTGAGACTATCGCCACGTGTCGGCAAGTGAGGAACCACCATAGATTTCGCATATAATTATGCTGCACTGTCAAGGCTCACGCTCTTTTCTTTTGTCGTTTTTGTCGGTTTTTTTCCCATGAGTTTATCGTTAATGGTAAATGAACGAATCTCTGCCTTAAATTAAGGCAAGAAAGGGGAAAAATGGGAAAATCCATTTTAGGGCCCAAATCATCAAAAAAATTGCTGAAAAATGCTTTAAAAAAGTCACATGTCAAAAAAAAGGCCTTTTGGGTCTTTTCTGATATTATTTCATAAGACGTTAATTGTTAACATATACTGATATAGTTTTTAACGGATATGATTTAGTTGTTAACAAATACTAATTTAGTTATTAGGATATTGTTGTTAACATATACTAATTTAGTTGTTAATATTCTATGATATAATTGTTAACGTTTATGAAATAATATCAGAAAAGAATTTAGAGGTTTTTTTGACATGTGACTTTTTTTAACAACTTTTTATTTATTTGAGAGGGGAGATTTTCCCAAAAAAAAAATCCCTACTCTTTGAATTCTAACCATGGCAAAAAAATGCTCTTAGAAATCTAACGGTATTTTGCGCGTGTGAAAAACAGTCTAAAAACTGTAATATCTAGTCAATAATCAATTTAGATTAATTAATTAATGCACAAGGAGTTTGCCTCGTTGTTAATTAAATTATGCATTGATTATACTATTATTTTTAAAAGGTAAAAACTTTAAAGTTTATATACCTAGCTTTATACTACCTTTAGTTTTAAATATAAGACCCAAACAACTTTTTTCTTAAGAGATTGCGGGAGCTAATTAAATTTTTTTAATGTATTAATTTTTTAACTAAACTAATTTATTTCACTTATAAATTGATTTATAATCTAATAATATACAACATTTTATATGAATAAGTAACATATATTTAATTATTTATATATTATATTTAGAACCAGAAGAAATATAAGTATGGTGTTTGCTTCCAATCAAATTAAAGCGTGAATATCTTGAAAGTTTATTGATGTTATTAATATTTTAACATTCACTTATGCCATTAAATTGGACCGAAGTGTTTTACGTGTATAAATCTTATTTCTATTGAAAATTATACATTAATTTGATTATATCCTAATTAAAAAATTGATGACAAAGATATTAAATAATCATTTATTCATTCAAAATATGCAATTAAATGTAGAATGGTTTTAAGAAAAAGGTACTATTCTCGTTATAACACGAGATGTCGACCAAAGGCCAGTATATTGATCTTGGATGATTGGGCTCTGCCTGAATATCTATGGAGGAGATAACCAGGAGAGCGTGGGATCACCGTATACGACAAAGGGGTGATGTGTGTGCACAGTGAGACTGTATGTAAATAGTCTAGGTTTAGAATGTGTGCACCTTGTTACATGTCCTCTATATTTATAGAGGTGTCTGGTGCAATATCCGGGGCACGCCATTAATGGGGCATGCCATTAATGGCGCGCCATTAATGGGGGGATATCCGGGGTACGCCATTAATGGGACATGTCATTAATGGGGTGAGTATCTCGGTAGGCCGTTACGATACGGATGGATCTTCCCTAGCCGAGATTTCCGGATCTCCACCTATGATTAGCGGATCACGCTTCCTGGCTCTGTCTGGGCCGTGCTATGGACTTGGGGCCTTTGGGCCGGTCCGTAACAATTGCCCCCCAACTTGGCTATTCAGGCTTCTGGGCGGCCGAGGTGAGTAATGCCCCCGGTCCCGGTTTAGGTCCGGGGCCTATGCTTCATTCGATCCGGCTTCTAACGCCGCGATCTGTCCCTATTATGACAGTCTGAGTGGTGCCCTGGGTTATGCCTGATCGGGGCGTTTCGATCGGCCTCGGTCTTATGTAATTAGCCCCCGTTCGTGGGTAAGCCGTTTGGCCTTCTTTCCGAGCGTCATAATTGTTGCTTTACACCGGCTTGCTCTGATTGGAAAAAGTCTGCAGCCGTCGCGCCCCTCCGAGTGCCGATTTGCGTGCACATTTAATGCACCTACGTCATTCTGTGCATTTCCCATCGTGTCTGGGTTCAAAGACCGAATTGCCCCCGGCGTTCCCTATCCTTTATATGAAGTATTTGTTTCGTGTTTGCCTCTTTCACTTTTTCCCGCTACAACTTCGCAGTGAACTTGCTCTGGGTTTATAGGATTGTCTCCTCTGCCAAAATTCCAACGTTCTTCATTTCCATCGTTCGAGTCTCCCTCTTCTTACTCATACATGTATTTTCCTTATTTTTCTTTACTCTTTTACGGCGTACTTCGTACCAATTACATATCCTTTGGTTTCTCATCTGCGTTTCCCACTCCTTTTTCTTTCTGGTTTTCTGAGCATCCATTTGAGACCATATTCTGGGTTTTGCCTACATTTGACACATACGCGTCTGTGCTTACCTCTCTGTCGACATAAGACCTTTACTTCTTAGGTTCTAGTTCCTTTCTGATGGATAGACATAGACATTTTCCTAAACCCAGATCAATGCTAACCCCTAAGGAAGAGGAGTTTCTTCGTACTCGCTACCCGCGAGCTTCTTATTGGGTCCTCGGAACCCAGCTTCTGGAAGCAGAGAGGTCAGCCCCTTTACTCCGAGGCAAGTTCGGTTACTCAGGACGAATCGGGCCCCAACCTGTACCTGCTAGAGTTCTGTCTCCTTCTCCTGCCCGAGTTTCTGCACACAACGTTCCCATCTTATCGCCCGCACAGGCCGGGGTTGGCTCCTTTGCTGGCTCCATGTCTCCGACCTTATTGGCCCAACCGCTCAACTTTTGTGAGGGTCCACCCTCTGCGAGCTCGGACCCTTATCCGGATGATTATCTCGGCCCCTGCTGCGATTGCTTGGCCGAGGGTGCATTCCACATTGCGCACGGCGGCGACTCTAGAGCGTCTTCGATTCTTGGTTCTTGCCGGCATCGGCGACCTTCCGGCCCTTCTTCTGGCGTACCCTTTCGTCCGAGTCCGCCATCTGTTTTGTCTTCTAACATTCTTTTACCAGGTATTTCCAACTCTGCTAATTTCCTTTTATGTTGCATATAGGTTAATGGCTCCGAAATCTCTGCCCTCCAAGAAAAGGACCGAGGTTGAGGAATCGGACTCTTCTAGTCCACCCGAGGCTCTGTGTCGTAGGTATCCCTGGGTGTCCCATGAGGTCTTGAAGACCCGGTCCTTGATGTCGAATACGGATATTGCCCGTTTGGATCTACCCGCAATGGAGGGGTGCGTCATACGCCGCGCGGAGGCCGACAAGCCTATTTGTGCGGAACGGGAAATAGGCAGTCCCAAAAATTTGGAAGGAGGACGGAGTAGCTTTATGGTGACTCTCCATCCAATATAGAGGGAAACGCCACTCCACGTTGGCAGCCTCAGCCCCCTTCAAAAACAGGTAGGCTTACCAGGCACGGCGACAACCTTGAAGAACGCACTCTTGAACAGCTTAAACGAATCGGAGAAGGGCTTCTTGAGCTTCCGGTCGGGATTAACGCGGAGAGATACCAACCCTTTTAGCTTGTCACTTTCCTTAGGAGAGCCAGGGGTAAAGGGGCCGAAGTAATAAAAGAAAAGATTGGTCGAAAGGGGAATCGGAACCGGAAGAAGCGACACAGTTGCTCAAACGCAACAAGATAAGCCCACCCGTTCGGATGAAGTTGAGACGGGGCAAGTCTCAGGTGCAGCAGTGCCAGTGTTTGGAAATGGGTGAAAAGGAAGCAAACACCGACCCGAGTAAGGTAATCTCGGTAAAAGAAAAAGAAATTGGGACTGCCTATTTCCCGTTCCGCACAAATAGGCTCGTCGGCCTCCGGGCGGCGTATGATGCACCCCTCCATTGCGGGTAGATCCAAACGGGCAATATCTGTATCCGACATCAAGGACCAGGTCTTCAAGACCTCATGGGACACCCAGGGATACCTACGACACAGAGCCTCGGGTGGACTAGAAGAGTCCGATTCCTCAGCCTCGGTCCTTTTCTTGGAGGGCAAAGATTTCGGAGCCATTAACCTATATGCAACATAAAAGGAAATTAGCAGAGTTGGAAATACCTGGTAAAAGAATGTTAGAAGACAAAAGGCAATGTTACTTCGAGACTCTCAGAGTCGAGGAGGAAGGACCATAATCCCCGCCGCGGCTCCGAACCAACGAGGTTATGACCGATGTCAGAAATGAGGGGCGGCCCCGGCAGTCGGTTAATATGGTAGAGCTGGACCTCCGTGAACCAGAAAACGCGCGCCCAGAGCCGAAAGGGGAGCTGGAGGAATTAATCCTTGGGACGGATCCCTCCAAGACAACCAAAGTCGGCAGAGACATGGACGCAGATATAAAAGCGCGACCGATCAAGTTCTTAAGACAAAATCGGGACGTCTTCGCCCGGACGTCGCCCGAAATACCCGGATCGACCCACACTTTTCGCCACAAACTCGCCATATGGCGGGGTCGAAGCCGGTGGCCCGAAGAAGAGGAATATCTCGGACGACGGTGCGAAAGCCCTTGAAAGTCACATTGAAGAGCTCCTTGCCGCTGGATTCATCGAGAGGTACAATACACAACTTGGCTCTCGAATGTGGTCATGGTCTTAAACCGACCTAAGCAAATGGAGGGTGTGTGCACCGACTACACCAATCTGAATAAAGCGTGTCCAAAAGACTCCTACCCTATGCCCAACATTGATCAACTCGTTGATAACTCGGCCGGGTATCAGTTGCTTTCCTTTATGGATGCTTACTCCGGATACAATCAGATTGCCATGCACCCAGAGGATCAAGAGAAAACCGCCTTCCTGACCGACAAGGCTAACTATTGCTACAACGTCATGCCATTTGGATTGAAGAACGCTGGAGCTACGTATCAACGAATGATGAACAGCGTCTTTGAGGACCAAATCGGACGAAATGTGGAGGTCTATATAGACGACATGATCGTGAAGTCAAAACAACCAGATTAGCATATCCGGGACCTAGAGCAGAATTTGAAAAATTAAGACGATACCGAATCAGGTTGAACTCGGCCAAATGTGCTTTCGGAGTGCCCGCCGGGAAATTCCTAGGTTTTATGCTGACCAATCGAGGGATTGAGGCTAACCCGGACAAATGCAAGGCCGTGCTAGACATACAAGTCCCGAACTCTAAGAAGGAAGTTAAGCAATTAACAGGTCGCTTGGCGGCCCTGACAAAATTCTTACCCAGATCTGTCGAGAAGGCGTTACCTTTCTTTAAATTATTGAAGAAAGAGACTCATGGAGGATGGAATTCAGATTGTGAAACAGCCTTTGAAGAAATTAAGAGATGTTTGGCAACCCCTCCGGTACTAACGAAGCCGGAGCACGGGGAGACCTTATTCTTGTACAGTTGTACCTGTCTGTGGGAGACGAGGCGGTAAGCGCCGCCTTGGTAAGAGAAACCGAGGCCGGACAGACACCCATCTACTTTGTGAGCAAAGCGTTACAAAACACTGAGCTCAGATACCAGAAGCTGGAAAAGATGGCGTTCGCATTACTAACAACGGCAAGACGGCTTCGGCCATATTTCCGGGACATCGGATAGTAGTCCGCACGGTGGGCCAGCCAATCCGGTAGATTTTGCACAAACCTGACCTGGCAGGGCGAATGACAAGCTGGGCAATTGAACTGTCCGAGTTCGACATCACTTTTGAAGCCCGTCATGCTATCAAATCATAAGCATTGGCCGATTTCATCAGGGAATTGACTCCGATTATGGCTAGCGAGGAATTCTGGAAGGTATTTGTAGACGGATCTTCCAATCCAAAAGGAAGTGGAGTAGGAGTTATTGTTGAAAGCCCCGAGGGGGTCGCTACTGAGCATTCCCTCCAATTGGAATTCCCGACTTTCAATAATCAGGCTGAGTACGAGGCCCTCTTAGCCGGATTGTCTCAAGCAAAAGAGAGCGGAGCGCGGTGAGTTAAGGTGTTCACCGACTCACAACTCATCGCCGCACAAATTGATGGCAGCTATCAAGCAAAAGGCCCCCCTGTTGGCTAAGTACTTGAACAGAGCAAAAGAGGTAATGACGGAGTTCGAAGAAGTGATTATCTCTCATATCCCGAGAGAAGAGAATGCCCGGCCGACATTCTCTCCAAACTCGCAAGTACCAAAGGTCCGGAGTCATAGAAGCGTGATCCCACGAGAATTTGGCCGAGCCCACGTGCGTCATGACTATCTCGTCCGCCACGGTCGGAGAAAGCCAATCGAAGATTACCGGAAAGGGGATCATCCCAACAGATTCCACCGAAGCAAAGAAGTGATGAGGGAAGCCGCCATCTACACTATGGTCGATGATCGCTCTACAGAAAGGTGTAACATCCTAATTTTTAATTTTAGGATTTAATTATAAATATATATGATAAAGGTGTTTATTATGTAATTGTTGGAAAAAAAAAATTAATTACAAAAGATAAAATGATGAGGGAGTATACAAATAGCAACACATACATATATACGAGATATTCATGGAGCGACCCAAACGCACAAAATGACAAAATAAGCCCATACTCTTTCATCAATTCATCCAGCCTTTATTAATGCAATACATCCATTATTCATTTATCCCACTTACTCATTCCATTTTGTTAAACACGTTAGGCCCATGTCTCTCCAATAGATATTAATATATTGGCCCATATGAGTATATCCTATTCAACCCACCCCTTCAACCCATATCTCCATTCAGCTGTGCATTCTATTTCTTTAATACTTAATCTTCAATGGACCCAACAATATCATATTGGCAGACACGCTAAACTCAAAAGAAGATTTAGCAGCGTCGATCACGCTGCAACACAGATATCACTTTCGGCCATACTGTTCACACGCAAAAGCAACCTCCATGCTTTTCCATCAGAAAATTCAGATGCCCATACCCCCTCAATCTCAAAGCCTTTAACCATTGGTTTTGTTTCCTCGGACCAGGCCCTTCACGCACGATATAACCATACTCCTTGCTTTTTTTTTCATGGCATTGCTTCAACCCAAAACCAAGAGAGAGAACGAGAGAGGCGAGAGTTAGAGCAAGAGGGAGAGGATGACATTGAGATATAGTGAGTGAAAGAGGAAGGAGAAGAAGGAAGGGAGAAAAAGAGAATTCAAACATTTAGTTGCTCTGTTTTGCATCCAATAAAACAGAGGTGATTCTTACGGTGAGAAACAAAGCAAGTCATACAAGCTAGAACCAAAGTAAGTTATCTAACTTATTTCATTCGGTTCCGTCTTTTCCCAATAAAAGTCGTTGAGTGTTAAGCGGATAGGAAGCTTGTTGTTTTATACCTATATATATTTTTATGCATTGCTTTACATCTAGATATGTATATAGAAAGATATATACATGAACCCATCTAAGTTAGGTGTTTATACATACTTACTGTCATGAGTTCTAAATATATATATAAAGGCATTGGAAAGCTTACTGTCATGTTTATACTTATATATATATACATATATATATAACACGTCATTGGAAGTAAAACTTGGGTGGCAATTGTTGTTTGGTATATATATGTATAAGCTAAAAAAAAAAAAAAATTGAAGGAAAACGCTTGTCTTGCATGTGTATAATTATGTAGCTTGACGTGGAATGAAGGAAAGCAAGAATCATTGTATCAACATATATACATATATGTGTGAACGTCCCTGTACAATGCGAAGGTAGGGAAAAAAAAATGAATGCATTAATATATATAAAAGAGGACACGTTGCTACAGCTAACAAAAAGAAGGAGAATGAGAATAATAAAGTATTATATACACACACACACACGTGGTCATGCATGTACACATTCTAAAAGCTGTACTTTGAAAATATGTATATATATATATATTGATGCCTTTGAGAAATAAGGGGAAAAGCTTTTGTGTGAGAGTATATGATATATACTGGTATATGTATATATATATATATATATATAAATGTGTGTGTGTCAGTCATTGCACCTAAAAAAAAAAAAAAAAAAAAAGAAGAAGAAGAAGTAGTTTTATATAAATAAATACATGCATGGAAGTAATAGAAAGAAAAGTTTTACTTTGTAAAGCATATATGTATATATTGTCACTATATAGGAATTCCTATTGGTTTAGTTTTTGTATGAGAAGGAAAAAAAAAGGGGGGGGGGTTAAACAAATAAAATAAAATAAAAATAAAAATAAAAATATAGATAAATAAATAAAAATTAATTAATTAAATAATTAAACCCCAAATTGTCATTTTCAATTTTTGTTATTAGAATTTGTATTTTTTAGGAAATTATAAGCTTTAATTTTGACACCGTAGAGCCTTTTTATAAGCGGTGATTGTGCGGGTTGTGCTCCTCAAGCTAAGGTTAAGCTTGGAATTGAGGTAAGGGGTTAATTTATTTTATATGCTTGTTTTGGAATTTGTGAGGTATTTTTCTAAGCTTAATTTTTGTATATACTACTTGTATGTGTTTGAAAAATTATGTGTATGTTTGAAGATTAAATTAATGCGGTGAAACAAGTGTATTTTCCAATCTATGTATTTAAGTGTTTATTATTGTTGGGATTATTATTGTTGTGATGGTTATAACTTTTGTTGTGAGATGTTGTGTATGGAATAATATTTTAATAAAATGTTGTTGGAAAATTTTAGTATTTTATTATTTCTTCTATTGAGATATGTTGGGTTGTGTGGAAGAGATTGAGGGTGAAATTGTGCTCATCGGCTCTCTCATTCCGGCCCGAAATTTGAGTTGAGTGTTTTGAGCGGACACCTCCCCGTTACGGTATATTGGTGGTGGGTTTGTGGGAAAAAATGTTGTACCCTGGACCCCTAGTTGGTAGCATGGGAGGGACAAGTATTCTTGAAGTGACTAGCTAACCTTGGCCGGGTATACTAGCACTGATAGGCTGTACCACATCCAGAAGATATAAGGAGGAGCAGGATGGATGAGTGGGGATGATTTTAAATATTGTTATTTATTATGTATTATTTAATTATTATTGATATTTTATTTATGATAATAAACTCCGGCTTCTCCGATTTGCAATCCTTTCTTGCATATTTGATAAATTAATTTCGATTCTGGGGACTTTATGTCTCACCCCGTCATTATTAAATTTTTCAAAGCGAGACCTCTAACCCTACTAGAGGACAAGGGAAGCAGCCAGAGGCATAGTTGTCGCGAAACCCGTAGGCCTCTTTTTGGTATTAGTGTTGTATTGACTTATATATTGCCATCATAGGGCCCTCGTTTATTTTTGAAATACTACATTAACCACTTTTGGATGACTGTTGATTTTCCGAAGGCCTTATTTTATACACTATCATATCATCGTGGATCCACTATTATATCTTTGTGACCCCTGTCTTGTGTATGACTTGTGGGCTATAAAACCTCCCGTTCGATAATTGTGCCCTAAGTTATGGGTTTTCTGCTGTGGGTTTGTGGGCGAAATTTGTGCCCTGGACCCTGAGCTATGTGTATTGGAAAGGAAGGTTTTCCATAATTACCTACTAATTCGATTTTGTGAAAACTTTATGGTTAATTGTTATCTTGTGATGAAAGGTCATTTCAAAAGGAGTGCATTGCCCGATGATGCGATGCCTCGGGGAGTCCGAAGCAAGGTACGTATTGACCGAGATACATGAGGGATGCAACGACCAACACATGGGGGGCAAGGCTTTGGCAAGGAAGGCATTACGCGCCGGCTATTATTGGCCCACCATGAAACATGACGCCATGGAAGCCGCAAGCGGTGCGGCGGTTGCCGTAAACACACCGGATCTTATGGCCACCACCGACGGAGTTAAAAGGGATGTCGACCCCCTGGCCCTTCTATAAATGGGGAATGGACATCCTCGGACCATTTAAGCCAAGCACGGGACAGCTCAAATGGCTCATTGTCGCCGTAGACTATTTCACCAAATGGATTGAAGCGGAGGCATGACTACGATCACCTCGTCTCGAATTATGAGATTCGTTCGTCATAACATCTTTGCTCGATTCAGGATACCCGCCGAAGTCATCACCGATAATGGAACCCAGTTCACGGACCATAGATTCTGTGCCTTAATGTCCAACTTGGACATCCAAGAACACTTCTCCCTCGTGAACATCCGCAATCTAACGGCCAGCCGAGTCGCCTAATAAGATCATTCTTGACGGATTAAAGAAACGCATGTTAAAGGCCGACTCACTGGACCGAACAGCTCCACAACGTTCTATGGGGCTACAGGGACGAGTGTGCGGTCCTCGACCTAGGAAACCCCATTCCGCCGACCTATGGATGTGAAGCAATGATCCGGTGGAAATCGGCAGCCATCATGGAGAAAGATCGAGTCGGACAGAAGGACCCGCGTCAAATGACGACGCCCTAAAGACATGACGGACCTAATTGATGAGATCCGAATCACGGCCCCATTGCCGGAACTTGCCGCCAAGCAAAGCTACTCGCGGCAAAATATAATTGGAAGGTTCGACCACGATCCTTTAACCGAGGTAACCCGGTACTTCTACAGCCGACGTCGGAAACAAGAATTCCCGAGACGGAAAACTGGCAAAAATTGGGAAGGTCCTTATCGGGTTAAAGAAAAACTCGATGCTGGGGCATATGTTCTCGAAACCTTGGCAAGGAAGCCGGTTAAGAGGACATGGAACGCCGATAAGCTAAAGATTTATTACAGCTAGGTCAAGGCGCGGCCCCGTAGACACCAAGGCTACTGTTTGATTATTTCTTACTTTCCCTTATGTTTCCTCTAATAGTTCTTTATTTTGCATCTGAATAATTCATGACTATTTGTACTCTCTTTTGAGCTGCTTTATTTAATGAAGGAATCCATCAAGGAAATGTGTCAATGTGCACAATTACTTGCTTAAGCACGTGACCGTGGGTTCGATCCCCACGGTCGGCGCCAATGTTCTGTTATAGAACACAGATGTCTAGCCAAGGGCTGATATATTGATCTTGGATGGTTGGGCTCTGCCTGAATATCTATGGAGGAGATAACCAGGAGAGCGTGGGATCACCGTACACCGACAAAGGGGTGATGTGTGTGCACGGTGAGATCGTATGTAAATAGTCTAGGTTTAGAATGCGTGCACCTTGTTACTTGTCCTCTATATTTATAGAGGTGTCCGGTGCGATATTCGGGCACGCCATTAATGGGCGCCATTAATGGGGAGATATCCGGGTACGCCATTAATGGGACGTGTCATTAATGGGGCGAGTATCTCGGTAGTCGTTACGATACGGATGGATCTTCCCTAGCCGAGATTTCCGGATCTCCACCTATGATTAGCGGATCATGCTTCCGGCTCGTCTGGGGGGGTCGTGCTATGGACTTGGGGCCTTTGGGCCGGTCCGTAACAGGTACTAATATTAAACGCTTTGATTTATCAAATCGTTGCAAAATTAGATTAGATTTCTACATTCACATTATATGTTTAACAAATAGACTTGGAAATTATGTGTGAGATAAATATTGTATTATTACACTTATTAATTCTTTTTTCTAAATTTATGGGTGAATGCATAATATTAAGAGTAAATACCCTTTCTGGTCCTTGACAAAAAAACGTGATCCCTATTTTGGTTCCTTACAAAAAAAAGTCCTTTTTAGTCCATAAAAAATGAATAAAAAGCGGTTCGATTGGTTGACATTTTCATCCCTCACAAATTTCTAAAAGGTCCTTTTTAATCCCTTAAAAATGACGAATAAGGATCGATTTCTTTATAAGGAACCAAAATGAGATCCGTATTTTTTGTCAAGGACCAGAAAAGATATTTACTCTAATATTAATATTTTAAAAATCGAATCGACATCGAGCCAACAAGTTAGCAAGTTCTGGTTCAAATAATTAGAGAGTTGTTTGGTCGAACCAAAGACATAATAATTAAATAAAAATTTGATAACAAATAATTATATACATCTGTAATAATATATATGTGTGTATTCATAACAAGTCTATCAACATGATAATGCCACAATATGTGAAAATTTTCAATTAAATAATACTCTCTTCGGTCCTAATTATAAGATCTAGTTGACCTTTTTTGGAGAGATTAAGGAAGCTAATTAAATTACTTTAAAGTAATTGTATTTATATTTTTTTCTTCAAACTAATTAGTTTGACTAATAAACTAATATATAATTTCATGATACACAAGATATAAAATAATTAAGTAACTTATTTAGCTTCCTTAATCTCTCCAAAAAAAAAAAGTTAATTAGATCTTATAATTAGGACCAGAGGTAATACTATATAACTACAAATGGTTTGAAAATATATTTGGCTTTTTTGATGGTGGATATTTTAATTTCTTAAAATTTTTCAGTATTTTACCTTTGTGATGCATCTTAACCCTTCAAATAAGCTATGATTTATACCATTTTCAATAAAGAAAAACAGAGACATTTTTCCCAAAGAGGAAAAAGAAAAACATGGCCATGATCTGCATCAGAGTCGATGTCAATGAATGAATAAACGCACACCACTAAGCCCATCAGGAGGGTATTGCTTAATTATACAGTAGAGACCCTGCACCTCTTGATATAACCAACACAAACACACACACATATCCATTTGATGATGATGATCAAAACTCAATCAAGCAAATCTTATAGGTCTTTAGTCTTTGTTGAAATCACACGCTAAAAAAGAATACCTTTATTGGTTACCTTATCTCGATCAGAAGTTCCAAAATTCTTTGCAAGTTGCAATGGGTTTAGGCTTTTGAGAAAATTGACTATACAACCTTTTTTAGTCATTATACAGATTACATTTAACAAGGACGACTTAAGAATCTGATTCCAAGATAAACAATATATATATATTCAGAGACTAAAGGCATTAAGTTTCAATATAACTACCACTGTACGATTGATATCAGATCAAGCTCGAAGGCATGGCAATCTCAAACAATTACTAGACATTATCCTTTCCTCAATTCGCTCCGCGAAATTAGGCGCTAGCTGCTGATGGATCCATTCTCTGGATCTGTAAAAAGATCAGGCAAGGTTAGACTGAGAAACGGACAAAGATAGAGAAACAGAAATAGCAATATGAAACGGAGAGAGAGAGAGATAGAAAAGGTGAATGAATACCTTATTCACAAGTAAATTGACTTGTTCTCTGTACATTTCCTTCAAGTCCACAATATCCGCACGAAGTTCCTCCAGCTAAACAAATTTAAGTACTTTTAGATACAAGGTAACTATTTCTTTCTTTCTAAGCTTTCATTAGTTAAAGTGCTGATAAGCTATAAGATCAATTAAGATTGTGATTGTTATGTTTTGCCATAGTCTATCAAACCATTGTCAACAATGTAGAAGATATATTTATCTAATTTAATTAAACCAAGGAAGTTAGTTAAGTTAGTTAATATGATATATATTTTCTAAAACACTTTAATCATCTTTAATTCCTTTCTTCCCTCTCCTCCTTGATTTATATGAAAAGTTTGACAAATATGAAAAATATATCTTATATTTAGGAGCAAAATCAGCTTTCCAAATATGCAGTATATTAGGGACTGGAAGGAGTAACATGTCACATGGTTTTAACATAAAAGAGGTGATACAATTGATTCTATTTGTTTGATTTGTTAGGGTTTTCTTGAAGAAAGTGAGGACTCTGCTATTGCATCCTTGGTATTCGGTTGTGACAAGTTACAACGGAAGTAACTTTATATGGTGAAAGAAAGCGATGTCTTGGAAATGTTTATGAGAGGACTTCGCCTTTAGCTTTTTAGGAAGAGAATTGTCTATGAATCCAGGGAAACTAAAATGTACCTCCTCATCACGTTCTCCCATTAACTCCAAAGCAGCAGAATGCCTCTTCCTCAGTGCTTCTAACTCTGCTCGTAAGCCAGACAACATGCTGGCCTCCGCACGCAACTTCTCACACTGCAGCAAGCAAAAGAGATCAATATTTAATACTATGATAAGCAAAGATACCATAAAGTGTGACAGCTGAAAGTTGGAACTCACCTGTCCTGTCATTTTGACCAACTCCTCGGCAAGAGAATCACGAATGGATTCCATTGATGCCTGAATTATTATTAAACATGAAGTTCATCAGTATCACAAACTTATCAATTGGCAACTCGTACATTATGACATGTTTATGATGCAAAAGAAACCATAGATCTAATGATTGGGAAGCTATTGTGCTAGTTCAAGAAACATAGAAGAAAACCATACCAAACGTGACATATATGAAGCAAGTTCACCCTCCTTTTGACGAAGTGCAGCTGCGAAAGCATTAGGTGTCATGCTCTTCATATAGTAAGGGCTCATGCTTGGCTCTCCAGGGTTTCTTCTCTCAGAGAAACTGTCGGATGAGTCCAGTGACGCCTGCAGAAAGTAGCTCTCTTCCATGCTCCCTAAGGAGCTGGCACTAGAGACTTTCCGAGACAGGTTGCCTACATAATGAAATATAATTTAGAGAATATTACAGGCGCGTTATCTGAAGGAAGTCAGAGCATCCAACCATTCTCAGAAGCAGAAAATTTCTTCATTCTCGGACTGTAATCATGAGCAGTCCTCTCCAAATCCACTCGTGCAGCCCTTTCCTTTTCAATCTCCTGGCCAAAATGAAGAACTTAATTCAGTAAACTTTGTAACAAACAACCAGAAAGATTCTAATGAGATGTCCAGAA
Source organism: Acacia acuminata (assembly GCA_019022655.1). Taxonomy (NCBI): domain Eukaryota; kingdom Viridiplantae; phylum Streptophyta; class Magnoliopsida; order Fabales; family Fabaceae; genus Acacia; species Acacia acuminata. Next base: position 1,317,116 of record JAFJYI010000045.1, read on the forward strand.
TTCAACATACAATCAGGAATAAGAGACATTGTCATTTTTTAATACACAGATCATGTTCCATATACATGCTCAATATTCTGGATTAGATGGGTAATGAATCTGTGTCTTGTTATCAATATCCACACAGTTAAAAGTTCTTCCTTGTTCATACTTTTTTATGGGCATGTAACATCTATGACTCCACCATTTAATGTTCCATAGGATTAACGGATCCGTATCATCCCTAAGATGATGCTTTCTTTACTAATTCACCCATAAATAAGAAATTCAATTTGGAGTATAATTATTCTATTTTGTCCGTTTACAACATGATGAAAAGTGCATGGAGATCTTGAGTACCTTTTACAAGCTGATCTTACATAATAGCAAAAAAAAAAATTCATATATTTATTAAAAATATATTTTAGCAAAAAAATTATTTTTTTTCTTTTTATTTTGAATTAATATATTTATTAAAAATATATTTTAGACCGTTCCATCAAGGTTATGATTCTGTTTATTATTATTAAGATTTAAGAATACCGATTGAACAGGAAGAATTAATTTTGAAAGATTTCATGCAGAATGGGGAAAAAATCCCTTACATCAATTCATGTCATTTACCCAAGTTAAGAAAGATAAAGGTGCAAAATATTCTTAAAAAGAAGTAGGGGAGAGCTTCATGTAACATATTGTGATTAAAAATGCAAATCTCCTTTTTCCCAAACAAAAAACCTTCAGAGCCAGAAGCAGAAGCTCTACCTGTTGTAGAAGTTCCCTCTGAATTAATGCCTCCTGTAACTCTTGTTTGTGTTTCTGCCTCAGTTCCCTGATCTCGTCTTCAAGTTGTCTCACGCGACCTTCTTGAGTGTCAGCTTCCTCCTTGGATGCAAGGTATTCTTGCCTATTTTCAGCCGCCCTCTGTCTCTCCTTCTCAAGGGACCTACTTAACTGGTTCTGTTCAGCTCTAAGGCATGAAATCTGCAATTCATCACTAGAATAAGTAATATATGTGCAAATCCATCATGGCCATGGTTTACTCAAGAAATTTCAGAACCTGAGCCTCAAGGACATTAATTCGAGACAAGGTTTGAGATAAGCGTTCATTTGTGGACCGCTCTCTTTCTTCAGCAGCTGCAGCTTTAGCCTCTGCTTCCTGTCGACTCAATGGGAAATGATTAAGAAGTCTATTAACATTTCAATGAGATGGCTTTAGAAACTCAAATCAGCAAGAATTTCAGTCACCTGAAGTCGAGAATTGAGGGTTCTCTCAACGGCAGCCCAAGCTTCTGCCCTTCTGGCGTTTGTTTCCTGTTATCACGCTAAATTCTAGTCAAATACAACCTCCTAGCTGAATAAAGGAACTAAAGGGGGAAAAAAAAAACTATTTTTTCCCTATATTACAACCCCCAAAAACAGAAAACACAAAATGTCTTAACATGCATATTTACCTGCATGGCTTCAATTTGTCTTAAAAGAGGTCTTGTAGATTCTGGAACTTGTGTAATCAGTTCCTCACAACGTCTTTCACTTGCCTACATGAAACAGTACAAATTGAAAACCAAAAGAAAAGGTTCTACAACTTAAACAAGTCAACAATGAAAAAGTTATCATTTAAAATAAAAGTACAGCAAGAAAGCAGACCTGATATCGGTTTTGAAGATCCTCAATGTCCCTGCGAAGCATATCTTCTTTGAAGACTGCCTGAAAACGGATGATGAACACATTGATAATAGTAAAGTTTAAGAAGTCAACTAATTATCGAGAATTAGAGAAAATGTTACAAAAACCTGTTGTTCCTGTCTACTTAAAGTTTGCCTCAATTCTTCAAGTGCCTGGACCAGCATAGATTCACGTTCCTCAGACTCTCTTAGTCGACTCTCTAGTTCAGTTCTAGCTTCAGTGTTGGCACGTGCCTCTGCTAATGCTTCAGCCTCCTTAGAAGCAGCCAAAGCATTAGAATAATATTCTTTCTGCGCTGCAAGTTCTGTTTGATGTTTCTCTATTGTTTCCTGCAATAACGTCTCTGTAGCCAACTTGTCCTTCTTGATACTCTCTACCTTATTCTCCTCCACCTGGATTCCATGCCATGAACGAGACAGCAGTTTGCAGGAGTTTAAGATACAAACAAACCAGTAATTCAAACTTAAACAACAGAATCAATGGCAAGAGTGTTGTACCATTTATACCACATGATATTTCTAAGCACTCAGATTTCATAAGAGCGAAGAAATTTACTTGAAATAACCAGCTAACAATAACTCAAAGAAATGCTTTCATAACTAAATTACCTGAAGTTTAGTAGTCAAACCTTTCTTCTCCTCCTCAAGCTCTCTAGTCTAGCTTGCAAAAAAAAAGACTTTTAATGCATCATGTAGGCGGAAAAAAAAAATTACAGTTAGAGGAAAAGTGCAGTTTGTAGCCCGCATACCTGAGCCCTTAATTTCCTTATTGTAGCTTCCTGAGCAGCCTGTTTTTTTGAAAGCTGTTCACCTGAGACGGAGACAATCAATTATGAAGAGGATTTATTTTGCTCAAATAAGTGAACTATTAACATGCTTCAACAGATAATCTTATGACTTACAAAAGCAATTCCAATTAGACGACAAACTTGAACAGTAAGGTTTTAAAAAATCATGACACAAAATAACTCTTCCCCATTTATCTTGTCTAACTTACAAAAGCAATTCCCATGAAATGACAGTATATGTTTTCTAAAGAAATTAAACGACAGTAAGGTTCACATACCAATTTTAGAATACACTATCCTTTTCCATCCAAAATTCTCTTTTCCCCTAAGATATATCCAAATAAAACGTAGGGAAACAATCAGCATCCAGATGTTCAATGTCCAAAGAATTTGATAGTGCCATCTTATGAGACTATATTCTCAGTTAAGGTTCTTGAAAAATCATTTGGTGTTTTAATAATACTGCAAGATCCCTCCTCCAATATAAATCCAACTTTGAGATTGCAGTGGGACCAATTCCTGAATCCAGCTAAGTTTTGGGCACAATACCTTAATGACCATCCTGTCATCACGTTTCTTAAAATACCATCATGTCATTATATCTAAAAACACTAAAAATTCAGAAAAATTATCTATCCACAATTTTGATGAGACATTTTCCTTTGGTTTTTTAAAAACATATCATGTTTCTTGATAATATAGGAATGATTACAGATATCTCTCTACCTTCGGCCATAACCTGAGTAATTATTTCATCCTTTTCCTTCAACAAAGCAGCTGCATCACTTCTTTTATTCTGCTCTCGTCGAAGCATATCTCTTTCCTTAGTGAGAGCATACAACTGCAATTATTCACAAAAAATGCAGAAAAACTGCAACAGTTATTGCAGAAACTAGACAGCCTAATATCAAAAACTTACACATAACTCCAATAATCCACTTTGATAAAACAAATTCTGTGAGAAATGGTTACACCAACATGCAATGCTTAAGTTAAAAATAGGCACTGATATTGCTAAAATTTTATCGGAACAGCTTCATTGCCTCATAAAATAGACAAAGCATAGGACAAACACAACGGAAAAATCTTAAATAAATCAGAAAAACCAATATATTCCCATGTTATAGGACATGAACAAAGCAATTTGTTCAAATCCACCTTTTTCTATTCCTTCAGATTTTAGCTGAATTATGAGGCATATGACCTTATGCCTATTGCTCAATGAAAAACAATATAAAAGGTTGAGATTATGCAAAACACAAAAACAAGTTTCAAATCCAAGAGCCCATGTCCCATCATGTTAAAGCATGGGGTTAACATTTTCTTATTATTAAGGGAAACTCCAGGCTCATCCCTCAAACTTTTAAGGCACTACTTGGTGAACTTTATGAATTGTATACTTGAAAGGCAATAGCACCCTGCAATAAGGGTGGTATAAGACTAAGCAATGAATTTTAACTGACAAGGACCTTAAGAACATCATTTCAAGTGTGAACAAAGTATCCTAAAAAACCTAGTGCCATATCAGATGACAGATTATGTCACTTCACTTTCAACATGCTGCATAAGGTTAAGTGAAACTGCATTTCAATTACAGAAAGCTATACACAGCTTTTCATCCAACCTTGAGTGAACATTATAGATAACTTTGGCAACCAATGAAAATGACAAAGGATTGTAATGAGCTATACCTTTCGCTCAAGATTTGCAGCCTTCTGATGATATTCCTCACGCAAAGACTCAACTTCTGCCTCATTGGATTTTCTCTATTGCACAAGCAACAGCAATAAAGGAAGTGGGAAATAGGAGATAAGCAGAACATGATAAAATTTATATTTAAAACAAAAATCTGCCCACAACTTTACAAGGACACAGGGATTTCCCCAGAAAAAAATAAATGAAGAAAACTGGCACATGATAAGTAGGAAAAAGAAGCATCCAAGCTAGGTTATAGGTAAGCAAAAGAGTACACACATAAAAGTTTCTTACACACAATGCCTAAAAACAGCAGTTTTTCTTTGACTATAATAATACTAAACCTGATCCATGCTGAATTAAGAAGTTAAACCCAAGAAATTCTTGAACCCTGAAAAGTTCTTAAAGAAATGACCATTATGCTGCTGAATGCCCACATCATCGATGATTCAGAAACAGCTTTTTTTTTTCATGACATCAGTAAAAATCTTACACCTATTATCCAAATAATAAAATCTCTGTTTCCATAAATGCCAGATCATGTAAAGGAAAAGGAAAATGGGACCCCAGGCTAGCATCTGATTCGAAGTAAACAAAGCATCAATTCAGCATGCATAAATGAACGCATGGATGACATTTAAGGACTTGAACGTTGAGGATCTGAATAAAACAATAGGGGAAAGAACAAGGAAATAAACAAATTACACACCTTTAAATCCTCAATCATAGCTTTCAAATGTTCATTATCACTCATCAATCTGGCTATCTCATCAGCTTTAGCCTGCAAAGAAATTTAATAGAAACATCCAAATTACAAAATTGCAATAAAATGTTGAATGCCATGATGGGTTCAACACATTAACAGAGAAGAGCAAAAGAAGAGTAGCATAGATACAACAAGCATGCAACTTATTGTTAAAATGGGACACAGAAGAAAAGTACAAAAACAAATGAACTTTGACAACTAATAGATACCCTTTTTCTGGTGAAACAGATACCCATTTTTGTGATAAGGCAATTGCAGCAATTTGATTTAAAAGGGTATGGATGGTGGAGGTAGTCCAATAAGATTTGAAGAGATTCAAGAACTATTATGAAAGCAAATTTTTTAATAAGACTTAATATTATCAGAATCCAACACAACATGCATTCGGAAAAGTATGCATGCACAACTGATTGTGGTATGAATAATTTATTATGGAACAATCATCAATCAGTCCAAAAATTGCACTAAAATACTAGTTTTTGGCAAAATGAATTAGAAGAACTCTACAGTCTGGTCTCTGAACACCACTTTACAATCTTAATATTCTTGTCATATATTCAAGGAAAGATAAGATTCGTAATGAAATTATATGAGGAAGGGTTGAAGTGGCACCTATTGAAGAAAAAATGGTAGAAAATCGTTTGAAGTGGTTTGGATATATACAAAGAAGACCATTTGATGCAACAGTTAGGAGGGTAGATCAAGTTGTTTGGAGCCCATTTAAAAAGGGTAGAGAAGACTGAAGAGAACGCTCAATGAAATTATTGGGTGAGATCTCTTAGTTAACAATTTATCCCGAGATTTGGCTTTTGATAGAGCACAATGGTGTCGTTTGATTCATGTAGCCGACCCCACCAAGTGAGATTAAGGCTCTGTTGTTGTAGTATACAGACAAAAAGCTTGATAATTTATCTTCTACCAATTGAAACTTTTATTTGTAATTAAGAAGAAAATGATGAAGGCAAGATACAACAAAAGATACCAAGAAACCATTTCATCATATTCTCATGCTTAAACATTACAAGAACTGGTCCCTAAATTGTCATGCAACCTGACCCTTTATAGTATCAAGGTTCAAGAAGAGTTACTTGTCAGGAAAAAGTTCGTTGCTATCATGATTAGAGCAGAAAATGAAATACCTGAGCTTGTCTTGCAGCACCTTGGAGGGCAGTTTCCATCATTTTCATCTCGGTCTTCACCTTCTCCAGTTCTAGCAAAGAATCCGAGTCTGAATTATCTGTTACAGAACTGAAATGCTGCTCTTTCTCTTCAGTTTCAACATCATTGACTACATGATCCCCTTCAATGGCCCTGAGAATTGCTTCATTTTCATGCAAACCCAAAGTGGGTGGCACATTAAAAGACTCATTTTGAGGACTAACATTGGTTAAGTGCTCATCATGTGATTGATCGATGCTATCAGTTTCCGCAATAGCCACAGAATGCAAAACAGGAGACTTTGTCTCATCTCCACCCGTGCTATTACCAGATTCCTCAGGTTGGACAGGAGGAACTTGCTCCATAATAGCTTCTTGCACCCTCTCTACTTTCCTCTCCTCTTCTGTCTTGACTTGGAAATTGTCTTGCACATCAGTAACACCATGCGACTCACTTTGCTCACTCAAACTACCGTCAACTTGATCCTGCCCAAGATAAACAGGCTTGAGCTGCACTGGCACTAGACTTGCAGTAGTCTCAACTTCACCAATTTCATTCTCTTGAGGACTGTCAACAGAAACAGAACATTCGACATTCTCAATGGTTGGTTCAGATGAATCAGCTGGCATAGCAGGTAACTGGTTTCCTTCTGTTTCATGGTCTGATTTCTGCATTATGGTTCCATTTTCTGACTTTATAGGCTTATCACCCTCCTCTACTGCAATCAATTTCTTTTCTTCTCCTGAAGCAATTTCTTCAGTTTCAGTATGGGCTGCATTATCGTTTACAAACCCTTCCTTTCCCTCAGTAATTGTTGGATGATCTAAAGGCACAGTTTTTTCCTTCACATCCTCAGATACAGGTTTTTGTTGAGATGATTCAGGCTGCCCAGCTGTTTCTTCAGTACTTTCCTCACTGTTATTCCCCATAGAGGTCATAACGGGATTAAATAAGCTTTTCTTGTCTGTAGCAATAGGCCGTGATCCAGCATCTGCAAGATGAATGATAAGAAGAACAATGAATCAATTAGCAGGAAAATTTTAATATGCATTTCTTCTCTAAGAATGTGCATACAGTTTTCAAACATCGTAATTTTTCGCTGATGTGAATATCCAAACCATGGAAATGCCTTCTAGCTTATACTCAGTTACATATTAACATATCACAGAAATCTACTGAGAAAACGAGTGTATAGAAATTGTACAATGTAATTACCTTCATTGCTGGATTCAGATTTCTCTTCTAACCCAAGAGCGGAGTCAAAATTTATCTCAATATTCTTTACACTCTCCTGAAGCTTATTCACTGCTCCCGCCAAATCAGGGAAGTTGCCCCATGAATTTGATCCACTAAACCAAGCCATCTTCAAGCAAAAACAAAAAGAAAATCATCCCACAACCAATTCAAATCGCAACAAAAAGTCTTAATCTTCATTTTACGTAACTTCAGATCCCACTAATAAAGAACAATGAAACAGATCAAAAGCGATCAAATTTAATCCATGCACCACAAGAAATCATCACTCCAAGCATCGAAAAACAGTTACATATCCGAAAATCACTCGTCCACAGAAAATGGGCACACCTAAAGAATGCTCAATTAAAAATGCGAGTAAAAATCCGGTAATCTGAACAAAAAAAAAAATTACCGGTAATCTGTCAATAACAAAACAGAGATCAACGCAGAGGAATTGAATTTGTTAAGGGAAACAATAGACGACAAATGCGAACCTTGGTGGCCCGTGATCAAACGCCTGCCTCGGATCCAGGAATCAAATCATAGTTTCAAAAGATTGAGCTCATAGTTGGGTTAAGGAGTTTCGTTTTAAAAATGCAATATAAAGAAGATGGAGGAGGGAAAATAGAATTGCCAGTGAAATTTCTATGAACTCAAAGAAGCATAAGAAAGAGAAAGTGGGTAGGGGAACACATAAGAGGAAAGAGTGATATGGTATGGTGGGAAATGGGACGATTCGATGAGTACTGCAAAACCAGGCGGTGGATTATCCGACGCGAAATTTAGCTCCGAGACCCGACGACGTTGGTGACGAATGCAAACGGTAATCGTATTAAAAATTAGCTCTTTTTCTCTGTTTTTTCAGCCCAAAATTAGCTTCTCATTATTACATGAATTTTTCCTGCATCTGTAAATTAAAAATTAAATGTATGAATTTTTGTTCAATTATATTAAAATGTACACTTGAATGCCTTTTATTGGAAATTTTTAAATAATTCTTTGATAAATACAAAGATAAAAAAAATCCTAAGAAAATACTACTCAAATTTCAAAACCTTAAATATATGATTTCCCAACAAAACAAATTGTCAATTCTTTCATCGTTCTTATTAATCTCATTATTATTGTTGTCAACGGAATTTTAAAATTAAGTGATATTTTTCTTTCATTTTCCCTACAAAGATCAAACAAATCAAATTATTCATAACTATTATAGCTTGTCATTAAAATTTTATATTATATAGAAATATTTAATTTTTTTTTACTTATTAAGTTGCCACATTCCATGGGTCACTCCAAAATAAGTTCATACACATGAGCCAAATTTTACCTATTGCTCATGAACAAAGATGGTTGTCTTTTATTTCCCCCCAAATTGAAAGGGACCGATCATGATTTGAAGAGAAATAACATAAGAAATAAGAATTTGAGTGGAAGCATTTTAATTTTCTACACATTCTAAAAAAAAAAAAATTCAACGTGTAATTACCCGTTATATAAAATTGTAGATTGTCTTCATATCATCGATAGTTAAATCCTATCACCAGTTTACCTTTCAACATATGAACCGGCTTTGGCTGCCATGGTCACTTGCATCAATGATAATATCATTCCTTTTTTACTTAATTATGTTCTCTTTTTTTTCTTTTCTTTTTTTTTTTGATACAAAAAAGTTTAGGTGGAGGTAGACACCGGCATTCCCCCACTGCGGAAGGCATGCCTCCACGCTTAAAAAGCTTTACAGCGTACTTTACAGATCGCTTCACTAACGGCGCCCTCACATCAATCAGCGAGTATCGAACCTCCTCCCTTTTAACGTAAAGGCTAACGCATTAACCAACTATGTCAATCCTCATTGGCACTTAATTATGTTCTGAGATTTCTCTTATTAGATTACTCTTGTTTTGGGCTTCCCAATATTTTTTGTCTTGGGAGAATTACTTTGCAATCTCACATAAGGAATTTCCTATATCAAATCTGGTTATGGCATACTAGTCACTTGTTATAAAACATTTCAGTGATCAAACTGCGCAATAGTTCCCCCTATTCTCTTAAAGCCCGTTTGGCTTAAAGAAAAGATTGGAAATGAATGGAATAGAAAAGAATGGAAAATATTTTACCACAGAAGTATTGGTTTGCAATGGAAAAGAAAAGGATTAAGGTGTAAATTTGTCTTGAGAAATTTTTCGAAAACAATATCGCCCCCTAAAAGTTTTTTCAGATTCAATATCATTTCAGAAGTTTTAAAACATAGCAATGCAACCCAATAACATCAAAAAACGATTAATCGATGTTAACTTTATAGCAGAAAATAATAATATTGCTCCATTTTAATACTTTTGAAACAATATTAAACCTTCAAAAAAAACTTGTGAAGATAACATTGCTCTTCTACAAAACTTTTAAAGCAAATTTACACCTTAACCTAAGTTAAAAGAAAAAAATATGTTTGGTTTGAAGAAAATGAAATAGGAAAATGAGCTAAAAAATCATCTTAGCCCTATAATAAAAATATTATTTAAACGCCCATGAGACCCACGCATCCCTCTCACCTTACAAATTTTTACAATACAAAATTAACTTAACAAATGCCCGCCGTTTTTGAACCAAACAGACCCAAATATATCAAGAGGGTTTAAATCCTCACCCTACGTCCACCCTTACCACCTAAGATAGATTTGAGTAGTTTGCTCCCCAATATTTTTTACTTTCTCATCACTCACAACTTAACTTTCATGATCAAGTTTAAGTAATCTCATTCAATGATTTCCAAAGTTTTGACAAATAATCTCTCTTCATTGATCCCATAAGCCCTGGTCTTATTCCTCAAAACATCAAATTTTCTCAAGAATATGTGCATTTCAAGACTTACTCTTTAAATTTATAATTCACAATCTCAACATGCATTGAATGAGTGAACAACTCAAAGCATGTTAGGTTATATCTTGGAAACCACCAAAATTATGCTTTTGGTAAACGCGGGTACTTTAGATATGACAAGACAATGGAAGCAAGCTTTTAATTCTTTCATGTAATAATGGTTTTAAAACAAGTACATTTCTCTTTCTTTCTTTTTTTCCTTTTCACAGTCATTAAAGCCCTGCAACAAATCCTCTGCTTTTTTTTTTTTTTTTTTAATCTTTTTTCCAATCCTCTCACAAGAACAAGTTGCTTGGACCTTAAGAATCTGCACTTAAATCACACTCTATAGTGTAACTTTTAGCAGCATAATTCACTCACCCAAGATATCTGAAACTGATTTGTTCAAGATTTGAAACAGCTCCTGCCTGTATCATGAAAGAACTTTCAAGTGAGACAGTACACCATCAGCTTAACAAATTTTTTCTTTCTTTCTTTTTAGATGTTCACTACAACTGTAACATGATATTGCAGGTCCTATTAAAGATCATGGTTAAGTTGATACAAGATAATTCTGATGGAAACTTTAATACAAGTCACCAAAATTTTTCTTACCGATCAGGCTTGAACAAGAGATAGCGGTAAGTGAACCACTGAAACAGAACAGATAAGTTTCAACTAATTAGTGATTGTGAATTAATCAAGAACCTATGAGCGCCAGAAACAGACTTAGAATGAATCAGTAAATTTGAATGATCTCAACTTATGGAGTTATAATTCCTCATGAATTATTTAGCGATGCTTAAAGTATGAATGTGGCACTTACTGAGCTGAACAGTATTCCAATTAATTCCAGTACACCTGGGAGAACTGGCAATTTGTCAACGGCCTACACATAGAAATCACAGATTGGGAAAATCAATAAGAATTAAAACAACAAAATTAGAGGAATAAAGTACAGACTCAACAGCTATAATAAAAAGCATTCGAGGAACTTGTGTGAAAAACATTACTCCATCAGTCCCCCTTACCCTAAATGTAGGAGCTAAATAATTAATTCAACAGATTAAGGAAATTAATTTAGTTAGTTCTTCACAAATAATGTGTGTCATTTTCCATAGAGTATCCTTCCTTTAAATGATTTACATTGAAAACTACTCCTATTGGTTGCACACATTGGGCTGTTTAGGAGAAAAATAATAAATATAGGAGACAACGGAGATTGAGGTTTTATATTTAGAACCAAAGCAAACCCCTCAATTAGTTCTTATGCTTAGGACTAGATGGAGTATAAACCTTAAACACCAATAACTTGAATTTCTGTTAAACTACAGTATGAAGCAAAAGTTTATCACCAAGCTATTATGAAATACTACCTGATAAAGCTAGCTTGGAAAGTTACACATAAATCCTTGGTAATACTGTTTCCACATCTTCATAGTTCAGGGCAGAAGCCAGATTCATTTTCCAAAATAATCAAAAAATAAATAGTGAGTATTACCGTAATCAGATTTGCCGATGCCCAAAGTCCTACCACAGCTGTAAAACCCAAGCCAATTAGTCCCACCCGATCCTCAGGTTTATCCCACTGTTGTTAAATAAACGAGAAAAATAAACAAGCAACTTAATGTACTTTCTCTCTGTTTGAACTTTGAATGACTGAGAAAAAAATAGAATGATAGACAAGAGAGTGAATGAATGGAGAACTCACTACATTCTGTACAGACTTGATAACAGTAAGGGAGGTTGAGGATTCAGAACTTTCCCCAGTAGCCTTCACAGTAAATAAACCAGCAGCATGCTTCTGTCTCCCTGCGGCGAGGGTGAATGCCAGAATTCATGAAACAAGGAATTTAAGCATAGTATACAAAAATACCTATAGCATTCCCCAGCACTAAAACTTATAAGTAATCAAATGAATACCAAGTAATTGATGCTTCTTATAATCATTATACTCCTCCGGCCTTAATATAAGACATATTTACTTAATTTGATTAAATTAAGGAAGTTCGTTAAGTTAGTTAATATTTGATTAGATTAAGGAAGTTAGTTAAGTTAGTTAACATGACATGTATTTTCTAAAACACCTTGGTTATCTTCCTTAATTAGCTTATTCCCTCTCCTCCTTAATTATTGTTGTGGGAGTATCAATAAAGGTAAATTAGGAAAAGATTGACAAATATGTAAACCATATTTTAACCAAGATCAACTCTTCAAATATGTCTTATATGAAAAACCAAAGGAGTAGCTTCCAAGAACAGCTTTCCTGCAGAAATTTATTATATGCATTGAATTATACTTGACAATCACTTGCAAACTAGACTTCGGATCCAATCATTTGTAAATTCCCAGTATTTTTACTTCTACCAAGATCTTATGTTAATTTTGAACATTTGTAGGTTGCAACTACATTTGATCATATTCTCTCAGACTACCCAGTCCCCACCCACATCAAACACACTCATCTTGTCAAAATTAATATAATTTCAAAGGAAATCGGAGCTGAAAGTGAATTATTTCCGCCAGATTTCTCACTTGGACCTAAGCCACAAGTGCTTAAAATACCTGATTAACATCCAATTGCATGCTACCAGGGTTAAGCTGTGAATTCATATGAACAAATACATCTGGAATCAGGTGTTCAAAAACTCTCACACCGTCTAAATACATACAGAAAAAAAAAAAAAAAGAAAGAAAAGAAACTGATATATGAACAGAAACGTAAATAGCCAAGACAGGGTTACCTGTTGCAAGAGAAATAGGGGATCTTTTGAAGTTCCCTGAAAAAGGTTTTCCACCATGGACCAGTAATGCTGGCGGCAGGTTAGCAGTAATAGAAGCCATTTGCCCTCAGAAGTTCCCGCACAATCTTGTGAAAGTAAACATACAATGCTAAGTTTGTAGTGCATGATTCGTCATCCAAAACCAGAGACAATTAGATAAGAGAAGCCAAAAGGGAACACTGAAATCAGGGAGCAAAATTATAGAGCTTTACCTTCTGCTGCTTGTGCAATGTGTGAGCCAAGGAGAGACAAAGCTTCAGAGAATTATACTCAAAACAGTATACACCTTGAAAAAAGTATGCCCGCTTTTGAACCTTCGGCTTGTTTCAGCCACAAAATGCTTAGAGGTTGGGCCTATGAAATCACCAGACTATTATGGATCAAATCAAAACGACAAACCATACAAATTCTACGGTGCCGTTTAGTTTGGCCCAGGAAAATTAGCACTCGGAAATTCTGTTATTAGTAATCACTATAAAAAATCATCTTTCCAAACAGGGCACAAGAGGACAGCTCAGCAAATGCTCAGAATACTCGTTATTGATGTTTTTCCTCATTCTTTTTAAGGGTTAAGGAGTAAATTAACTGACAAACTTTTATCTCAGGAGCGTCTAATATAAATAATTTTTAAGTGGACTAAAAATACCAAAAAACTTTTTAAAAATGTGCAGTCGCACGAAAAACTTCTAAAAATGTGCCTTTAAAAAAAGTTAACGTCCGTTATCTAAGGTGCAGATTGGCTAACGAACTTTTACTCTAGGAGCGCCCACCACAAAATAGTCTATGTGTAGTACATCTAAAATCGATTGTTGCAAATCCTTACTCGTACCCCCAACCATGTGCATTGAGGTTAGAAATAATAAATGAAAAAAAAAATCACAAATGTAGCCAAAAAATCACAAATTATTAAATTGTCCTTAATCAAGCCTATTAGGTTTTTTTAAAAAAATAATAATAACAAGTCTCATATTCATATAATCAATAGATCATTTAATTAACAAATATATCATCAAGTTGCCGAATTTATATTATTAAGTATCAATGTTGATGTCCATTAAACTCTTTTTATAAAAATAAAAATTAAACTCATTTCATTTCTTTCAGAATATAATAGATTTTTTATATTTTTAAAATTTTAATAACATTAAATGAATTATCTTCTAAAATAAAAATAAATCATATATTTTTTTTGTTTAACAAACATAATAAATTAGAAAATACCTTCAGTTTTTTTAAATCATATAATTATATTTTTAATTAAAAAATTTGTTTATTTTAGCAAATTATAATTTTGACAAAATTGAAGAATGAGTAAATTTTGTCCATAGATATCTATACAAGTAGTTTTGAATAATGACAATTGAGAAAAATTTTATTTAATTTAGTGAAATTTAGAATTTTGTGATAGGCACTCCTGGATAAAAAAATTTTGTGTTTGGCGCTCTTAGAGTAAAAGTTTGTTGGCCAATCTGCACCTTAGATAACGGACAACGTTGTGTTGATCGCACATTTTTAAAAGTTTTTTGGTATTTTTGGTCCACTTAAAAGTTATTTGTGTTGGGCACTCACGAGGTAAATGTTTGTTGGCCAATTTGCTCCTTAACCCTTCTATTAATTCAAGGCTAGTCTTTTAAGTTTAATTTGAGGCATGCTTTTGGTCTCTTAATTTTATAATGTATTTAATGTTTTTTCTCATTCTATTAATTTAAGATGAAGGAAATTTGAAGTACATTTTTAGTCTTTTAGGTTTTATCTAAGGCATGCTTTTAATCACCTAACTTTATAAAGTATTCTATACTTTTTGTCATATATTTCTAACATCGTTAATGTTTCTAACGAAAAATGTTTACGTAGCAAACTTAAGTGATGATTGTGAAACCGATAAAATATTTTTAAATTTTAAATTTTTTATATAATATATTTAGATTATTAAACTAAAGTAAACTGACAAATCACAACAAATGAAATTGGTATTTAGATTACTAAACTAATATATTTAGATTATGAAACTAGTCTTTTTTAATATCATCAAGGTTTTGATATTGACTATTTTATTAAGTTGTTAGATATTTTTCAAGTTACACATATTTTAAATTTGAGATTAATTGCATTTAATTATATGATCATCACTCAAGTTTACATAGTAATCATCTGAGTTTCTTGCGTTAGCGTTTTCCATTAACAATATTAATGGTATTAGAATGATAGAACTAAAAATATACTTTATAAAGTTAAGGGACCAAAAGTATACATCATATAAACTTAAAAGACTAAAAGTATACTTTAATCTTAATTCAATTATCTTGTCCCAAAATATGTCTACAGATACATATTCCCAAGTTAAACAAATTTTTCTTTTTAATATTAAGAAAAGCAAGAATAGAAAGAAAAAAATGCTGATTGAATTGAAATTCTTAATAATAATGTGTGAGTACAAGCTATTTATAAATAAATTGATAACTAGAGGTGGGAATAGGTCAAGTCCCTATTAGGCGGCTTACAACCTGGCCTATTTAGGGTCTGGTTAGGCCTAACTTGTGTGTTAAAAAGGCAAGGCCAAGGCCTATTTAAAGGTACGAATATGTAAATAAGCCAAGCCTATCTTTTGTTGAGGCTTTGTTTAAATATTAAATAAATATATTTATATTTATATCATGTAAATTAGATAATATTTATTGTTTTTCATTCTTATATTATAATTTCAAGATATATTTATATAAGTTTTGATAGGCTTAAAGTATACAAAGCCTATTTATGGCCTCCAAGGCCTGTAATATGAGGCCTTTTTAAAGGCCTACATTGTAAGTAGGTTTTTAAAAAGGCTTCAGGCTCGACCAGGCCTTATGAAGGTTCAGGCCTGAGCCTAGAAAAAGGTCTAAATTCAAGCTCAGGCCCAGGCCCAGGCTTAAGCCTTCTGTCCCCATTGCAGGCTCAGGTCTATTTAGCCAAAGCTGGCCCTGGCCTGACCTATTTCCATGCCTATTGATAACCACTATCTCTAATTGATTCCTGAAAATAGAAAACTAATTACAAAATAAGTAAGACAAGAAAATAGGAAACTAATTAAAAAGTAAGTAAGACAAAAAAATAATAATAGGAAACTAATTACAATATACTCTAATACCCCCTCAAGCTGGAGAATATATATTGATCATTCCCAGCTTGGAAAGGAGTGTAAAAAAATTGGAGTCGGAGCAAGAGCTTTGGTAAAAATATCCGCTAACTGATCTTGAGACTTAATGGGAATAAGATGTATCAAACCAGTGTAAAAGCTTCAATGAATGGTCTCACAAGTGACCCAATCAACAACAAACGTGGCGAACACCAAATGGTCTCACCAGGGATCAAACAATACTCCAAACATCTCATCAGAGACAAACACCAAACGAAACACCTCACCGAGACAAGGAATGAATTGGTCACACAAGGTCCCCAAACAGCAAATAATTGTCAAACACCTTATCGGAGGCAAAGAACAAACAGGTCACACAAGGACCACCAAATAGCAAATAATTGCCAAACACCTCACTTAAGGCAAAAAATGGACAGGTCACACAAGGACCACCAACGGGTTTTATAGATGATAGCATTTATGACAGTTGAGACGAGATTGAATGAGCCGTTGTGAGTAATGAATATATCCGTTGAGATTACGTTGCTCCGTCTCTTTGTAAACACCTCATTGGAGGCAAAGAAGGCTTCTTGCCAAAATGGTGAATGTGTCCGCTTTGCATTTAAGTCACATAAGGACCCCAAATAGCAAATAATTGTCAAACACCTCAATGGAGGCAAAGAACGAATAGGTGACATAAGGACCACCAAACAACAAATAATTGGCAAACACGTTATGTTAACCTGCAGAGAAGAAATTCTCACCTTGAGTTACAATTCATAAAGGCAAAGAACAAACAAGTCACAAAAGGACCACCAAACATCAAATAATGAGAAGAAGAGTCTTGTTTAAAATCATAACGATAACCAATGTTAACTTGAGTTATAACTTGAGCATTTTCTAAATCAACAACTCGATGAAGGATGGACGGAAGAACTGTTAGGGTTGCCATCACAAGAAGAGGAATCAGTTGATGGAGGTGTTGTTGCCATGGAAGAATCATAGCAATCGGCAAAATTGGTGAACGGAAGAAATTGTCGCGATGGACGGTGAAGTAATCAAGGGTGAGTAGAAGCAAAATCGATCGCGATGGACGGAGCAATCGAGAGAATAGGTCTCGAGAAAATGAGAAAAAACTAAAAGTGACGGGTGAAGAAAGAGAAAACTAAAAAAATGTGTATATAAAAAAAAATTCAGAGAGGTCAACAACTCAGCTCTGGAACCATATTAAGAAAAGCAAGAATAGGAAGAAATTCTGATTGTAATGAAATTCTTAATAATAATGTGTGAATACAAGCTATTTATAAATAAATTGATAACCATTGCCTCTAACTAATTCCTGAAAATAGAAAACTAATTACAAAGTAAGTAAGACAAGAAAATATGAAACTAATTACAAAGTAATTAAGACAAGAAAATAGGAAACTAATTACAATATACTATAATAATTTGATTAAAGGTTTTTCCTTCGAGGCTTAGAGGGCAAAAAGTTTTCACATCTCTCTACAAGTGTGCTTCTTGAGATTCGAACTTATGTTTTACTTCTTCTAAGGATGAGGTCCCTGACCACCTCAACCTAAAATGTGTTTGTTGCTATGCGAAACAAGTTGGAAGAAAAAGATGTATATTTAGTGTTCAATTGTTATCCTATACATTTGACAAAGCATCATACCATTCAAAATGGATATGTCGTTTTTTTTTTCAGTCATGGCATTTTTTTATTATTATTTTTTTTTTGAATAGGAAAAATGCAAAAACTCGCTTATAAAAGGCTATAGCTGAAATCTTTGAAGACAAATGACTTTGTCTTCACAAGGGAAATATTCATGATGATTGTATCAATATTCATTTAATGACATTGGTGGGTCAAATAATTAGTACCACGGTTTTCTCTTGACATGAGATAAAATGTGACAATTTATTCATAAAGAGGTTGCAAATTTGACTCATCATGACATATTTCAAAAACATGTTAACTTCGTATTAGGTCTTTTTTTTTTTTTTTAGTAATAAAACTAATGAAGAATCATAGTTAGGTCCCTGAAATTTTTTTAGAAAAATATATTGTAAATTTCAATTTAGACTATCTCAAATTCTAGAGTTCAATTGTGTTAGGATTAACAATTGATTAGTCTACTATAAGTAGTTGTTAGTATTCATTGTAAATATGCTAGCTGACATATTTTCTATACAGCAGTTCTCTCTGATGGATCCATCGGACTCTGCCAAAGTTCTTCCATTATCAGATTCTGGCCAACTCAAGCTACCACCGGACCAGCCACCTACTAAGGGACAAGATGACCGGAAAAAGAAGAAGAAAACAAAGGAAATCCCGCATGCCATTATGGATGATGCTATGCCAGATAAGGAAGCAGATCAATCTACTGATAAGGAACAACCTTCAAATAAATCCACGGGTTCTGAAAACAAAGAATCAAAAGATAAAAATGAAGCAAACATGCCAAAATTCCCATCCTATCATGCTTCCCTAATGGGATTTAATGGTGTAGCCCATAGCAACCATATAATGGAGGAGGAAGATCTATTTACTGATGATAAGGAAATTTGGAAAATTCCTGAAGAATCAGGAAGAAATGAAAAAGCTTATGAAAGTATACCCGGTGGCTCCATGTACAGAAGAAGAATACAATGAGTGGTGCGAGCCATGGAATTATGCTCTGATTCTCATTGTGCTAGGCATGAAATTTAATCTCCATGTGTTAAAAGATCTCTTGATAAAACTATGGGGGTTTTCAAGCTTTGAACTTATAGACATTTCAAACAACTATTTTGTTGTCAGATTTCATGATCAAGAATTATGGATGACCCATTACAGGAAAGTTTTATATGAGGGACCTTGGGTGATTAAGCAGCATTGTGTGCTAATTCAAAGATGGACAACTTATTTCAACCCTTACCAAAATCCCCTAGGCAGAGTGGCAACTTGGGTCCGTATCCCAGATGTTCCGATGCACTGCTACAATAAACACTGTATTTCTCGGCCGGATCAAATTGGACTAAGGTTTTGAAATCGGACCGTCACTGAACCGATCAGTACTTGGGTTAAGGTTAGTGGGTCAGACCGGAGTTGAATCGGAGTCAAACCGGTATTAATTAAAAAATATGATTTAACTAAAAGAGGAAAAATATTTATATTTTAGTAATAAAAATTTAAAAATATTTTGTGGTAAAATTAAATCTGGAGGATGTTCCTTGCCGATAAAATGCGCTTAGCTAACCATTACTGAGATACTTGCGGATAAGCAAAATAATAGGAAACCCCTCATACTATGATGTGATCATTGGAGTGTAGGATGTGCAATAGCCAATATTATTATTTTTTTTTTTTGAACAAAGACATCAGCCAAATGACATGACATATCAGAGTCTGAGAACGTTGGAAGCAGTAACTTGTCCCTTCATCTTCTGCTGCTTTTTATTATTGTACCTTCTTTTCCTAAAAAAAATAAAAGGGCTAGAAAAATATTTGAAAGGCAAAGCGTAACTCATTCTTCATATTCATCTTGTGCTTTTCTTTTCTGAAGGTGAAACGCCCCTCTCTCTCTCTCTCTTTCTTTCTTTACCAACCCACACAAAAATCAAACTCTCCCTTCCGATGGCACTTCCAGCGACGCTTCACCATCGTCCTCATGCTTCTGATCTCCATCTAGCGACTTCCCTACTGGTGGAGAGCCTTACATTGAGAAGCACTTCAAATCTCTCTCTTCCCTCCTTCTTATTCTCCATCGCCGGCGTCTTCCCCATAGCGGAGAGGCTCGATTTTTTTTAACCACAAACTGTAACCCAGTTAACTCGTCCGGATCAGATTGAGTTGGCCGAGTTAACCACGGGTCAACTCGGAACCCTAGTCTATCCTTTAACTCGACCGACTTTCCGGCCGGTCCGGTCCGGGTTTAAGAACCTTGAATTGGACACACTCTCAAGGTGGACATGAACACTCTCCAGGATTGTCAAGCTACAACACCAAAATTTAAAGGGGAAGTTTGTGAGAATTTGTGTGGAGCTAGATCTCCAGAAAAAATTAGTTCCAAAAGTAATCACAGCCGGATCTATATTCAACGTTGAGTATGAGGGGCTTACCCTTATTTGCTTTTCCTGTGGGCGATTCAGACATCGACGGGAAAAATGTCCTTATAGGGTCTCTACATCAAGTTCTCAAGAAGGAACAGGGCAGCTACACCATCCACTGCAACAACCCATAAATCAGCCGATGAGCACTCCGGCGACAAGCACGGATGAGGCTTTTAGTCCATGGATGCTAGTCAACCATAGGGCAAGTCGTGCCAGGTCATTACAATGGTTGGATTTCAGGGAAAGCCAACGGCAACCCTCGGGTGCTGCAGCCAAGATGTCGAAAGCCACCTACATCGGACAGACCTCGCGATTTGCAGCGATCAAAGACTTCGATTATGAAGCTCGCCTGACATCTGAGGACGCCGTGGTGACTCAATGTGCCAGAAGATCTGACAATCGAACCTCTACACCCCTAGTAGAATCCTCAACTAGGCAAATCGAGATCAAGAAAGACAAGATCCCCTCAGTGAAAGTGACAGACAAATGGAAAGAGTCAGTGAGCAAGGTACAAGGCCAGTGGCATGAACCAGGTCCTAAACTAAAGCTCCCTATAAACCGAAAGTGACAAAGACGATGGCCTCTTCAAATGGGCCAAATGTGGAACTTGTTTCTTTGGATGAAGTTAACCCACTGGCGATAGTTATGGCTCCTTCAAGTGGGCCGAATAGCATAAAGGGAAACACTGAGCCCAATTCGTTGAATTCGGTGGAATTAAGCAAATCAAATGGTAATGTTGGGCCTTCCTCGTTGGGGACACTGGGCCACGCTGATGGACAAAGAACGCTTGACCAGGCATATAAAGAGAGTCATATTAATAATAATGAAGTGGTTTTACATATGGACCATAAGAAATTACCTAGAAAGAATAACATCAAGGGTCATCGTACCCACAACATAGTCCAAGGAAATATAATTAATATGGCTCCCCAGGGAAGTGAAGCTTTGACCGTGAACTCCTCTGCTCTTAAGATGGACATAAATCATGCTAAATCACTTATGGAGCAACTACCAGATCAGTGGGATCCCAATGAGGATGTCGCACCAGATTTTATGGAAGCTAATGAAATCTCTGCAGCTAGATTACAATTAGAGGAGAGATGTGAAGGTGAGGCCGAATGCCCCAGGTAAGTATCTATATCCCTACCTTGCATAATTATATTTTTTTTAATGTTTATAGCATCTTGGAACTGTAGGGGAGCCGGTAGCCGGACCTTTCCTACAATTATTAAAGATATTGTCAATAAATACTGCATTAACATTCTCTGTCTTTAGGAGCCCCGTATTAGTGGTGATGAGCTAATAAAGTTTGTCGAAAACTTGGTTTTAGCCATTGGATCCGGGTTGAATCAAATGGGTTTTCTGGAGGTATTTGGCTTTTGTGGAATAATGATTCGTTTGATATTACTTACCTTACCTCCACCACTCAGTTGCTTTACTATCAAATCTGTTAGTTCTCTTAGTGTTTTGATGATGCCTAGCAATTTCATTAAAAAAAACTAAAAGTAAATTTGAGTTGATTTGAAAATGTTTTCAGAAAATGAATAACTCAAGTTATCGTTGATAACTCAAGTTACATTTCTCGAATGCCAAAATTGTTCAAAGTAACTCGAGGTTAATAAATCGTAACTCAAGTTATAAGATTAAGAAAAATAGTTCTCGTTAGAGCTCCTAACTCGAGTTACCACTAAGCAACTCGAGTTATGAATGTACTTCAAAGATGTCGAAAGTTTTTCGCGACATCATTTTTCCGAGAGTGAAGTAACTCGAGTTATCCGGGTATAACTCGAGTTATAAGCTTATCGAGAAGTTCATCGATATAAAGTAACTCGAGTTACATGGAGCAACTCGAGTTAGAACAAATCACTTTTGCTCTCGGCACCGATTTCGAGTTAACATAACTCGAGTTATGGATTATAACTCGAGTTACTATGTTTGTAATTTCTTCTCTGCCTAAATGAGCACTCGAGTTGCAACATGTAACTCGAGTTACCCTTGCATCCAGAAATATTCATTGAGCATATTTATAACTCGAGTTACGACAGACAACTCGAGTTACTCGCGTCAGTTTTTGAAATTCGCTGTTCTTGAATTGTGAAATCTTATCATCATGCATTGGGTACTTGATATTATTCATTCTAATCATTTCTAACCAAGTTTAATCGTTTGTTAGTGTGTTTCGGACTTGACTAACAGTTTAAACTTGAAATGATCATAAAGCAAGAAATTTGTCGAAGCATTAAATGCAAAGCGATCACATTCACCATTTTGGCAAGAAACCCTCTCGAGCAAGTAAAAAGCATTCCAGTTTGTTCCCGGACAACATTCTCGAGTATCTCAACGGACAATTTGAATTAAGAATGTCAACGGAGAATAACGGACGAATGTCGGAAGCATACAAAGAGACCGTGCAACGTAATCTCAACGGATATATTCATTACTCACAACGGCTCATTTAATTTTGTCTCAACGGTCACAAATCTTTGTCATCTATAAAACCCGGGAGCATTGAAGTCTCCAACTACCGAAACACTTGTGCATTCAATTAGCCATTAAGTTCATCTACTTGTTTCAACTCTAAGAGTTAATATCTTCGGATACATTACACTTAGAGTGATTATTATTCTACTCTTTTAGAGAGTTCTTTATTGATTATCTTTCTTGTAAGAATCTCAAAGTATTGAGACTTTGGGATTGTGCTATTTGATTACAACTTGTAAGGGGGAGTAAGTTCTAAAAGAGAATTATTCCGTGAGTTACGAGTGTGTAATTATTTGAGTTAGTGAAATCCGGAGAGTCCGGGATTTGGACGTAGGTCGAGGATTTAGGACCAGAACCAGTATAAATTGCTTGTGTTCAGTTATCTTCTACCTTACTCTGCTCATCTCTGTTTTGGTTCCTTTAAACAGAGCATTTACGTGAAGAAAATTTTAATATCTCCAATTCACCCCCCTCTTGGTGATATTCCGTCTTTCAAAATCAAGGAGCGGCATAGTAACATTACAAGCCTTGTGACTGTTGTTTATGGTGAAACTAATTCTATTGGCAGAGCCGCTCTCTGGAACTCCCTCCGCTCGCTCGCTATCAATTCTAACTTCCCTTGGTTAGTTATGGGAGATTTCAATGCTTATTTGTCCCCAAACGACAAACTTGGTGGGGTTGACCCCCCCTTGGGTCTCAATGCAACATTTCAGAGACTGCATTGACGACACTAATCTCATTGAAGCTAGTACTTAGGGAGACAAATTCACTTGGGAAAGACAAGGCTTGAAAGAAAGGTTGGACTGGGTCTTTACTAACATCAGCTGGCTTAATTGTTTTCCCAACTTCACCATCCGTCATGAGCTTAAGTTTAAATCTAATTATAGGATTGTGGTGGTGAATTGTAGGCCTTCGAACCAAAGAAGAGGCTTTCAGAAACCTTTCTCTTATCGATTGCTTGGTCCCTCGAAAATGATTTCAAGGATGTAACATCCTAATTTTTAATCTTAGGATTTAATTATAATTATGAAAGAATTAAAAATGTCAAATGCATTTATTTTCTAATTGTTGGAAAAGAGGGATAAGAGAATGAGAAAGAAGGAAATTTAAAAAAAAAATGTGGCAACAAAAAAAAAAAAGTGAAAAAAAAATTAAATTAAAGTGGGAGTGTGACCTCCAGTGGGAGGCATGACCTCCCCGCACGCATCATCAATGGGAGGCATGGCCTCCCACTTATTCCAATTATAAAAATAATAATAATAATAATAATAATAAAGGTGTTGGGGGGATTATAAATACCCCCACACACACATAACCCACACATAACACACACACACACAATCGTCCGACCACAGGGAGACGCAGGAGAGAGTGAGAGTGAGGAAGGAGAAGAGAAAAAGAGAGGTTTTGAGGCTTTTCAATGTATTTTAAGGTATGTCTATCTTATAAGATTATTTAGGTAGCTAAACTAGCTTCTTTTCAAGAAACTTTCTTCATGAAAGTTATTCCATATATTTTTCTCTTTCTAATAGAGGTATTATTATGTTGGTTAGTGAAAATTTTGGGATTAAGATTTTGGGAAAGTTTTGAGTTTTGACAATAGAAGACTATATATATGTATTGGATAATTAATAGTAAATTTTAATCGGTTTAGATTTATTGTTTGGTTGTTATAGAAATTTAAAATGGATTTTTCTATTTAAAAAGTTTGGGATTTTATGTCTATAACATATTTTACTGATTAAATGTTATTAAAATAATTTATTTGGGTTAGGAAAATATTATTGGAATTTTAATCGGTTAGATTTATTGTTTGATTGTTATAGAACTTTAAAATGAATTTTTCTATTTAAGAAGTTTAAGATTTTATATCTATGAAATATTTTTCTGTGAAAATAATTTATTTGGGTTAGGGAGATATTATTGGAATTTAACTAACTTAGTTTTTATATATGGGGTAAAACAGTAAATTTCGGAATTTTGGGGGTAAAACTGTCATTTCTCGGAATTTTGGGGGCAAAACCGTAATTTCTGGAATTTTTGGGGCAAAACTTTAATTTCTGGAATTTTGGACTAAAAATTTTTGGACTAAAATGTCATATTTAATTTTTGTTATAATAATATATATTATTATTAGAATTTTTATTTTAAGTTTTAGGAAATTATAAGTTATATTTGTGATAATGTAGAGCTTTTTGGTGGCCGTGCTTGTGCGGGTGGTACTCATCAAGCTAAGGTTAAGCTTGAAATTGAGGTAACCAGGGTTAATTTATTTTATATGCTTGTTTTGGATTTAAGGTATTTTTCTAAGTCTTACTTTCATAAATACTTCTTGTATGTGTTTTGAAAAATTATGTGTATGTTTGAATATGAAATTATTTCAGTGAAGAAGTGTATTTTTCCAATTTGTGTATTTAAATGAATATTTTTAATGGGGTTGTTATTGTTGTGATGGTTATAATGTTCGTTGTGAGATGGTGTATATGAAATATTAGTTTAATAAAATGTTGTTGAAAATTTTAGTATTATATTATTTCTTGTTGTGGGATATGTTGGGTTGTGTGGAAGAGATTGATGGTGAAATTGTGCTCATCGCTCTCTCATTCTTGGCCGGAATTTGAGTTGAGTGTTTTGAACGGACACACCTCCTTGTTACGGTATATTGGTGGTGGGTTTGTCGGAAAATTTTGTACCCTGAACCCCTAGGTGGTGACATGGGAGGGGACAGTATTCTTGAAGTGACTAGTTAACCTAGGCTGAGTATACTAGCATTGATAAGCTGTACCACGTCTAGAAGATATAAGGAAGAGCAGGATGGATGAGTGGGGATGGTTTTAAATATTGTTAATTATTATGTATTATTTGATTATTATTGATATTTTAATTACGATAATAAACCTGCTTCTCTGACTTGCAATCTTTTCCTGCATATTTAATAAATTAATTTCGGTTACGGGGACTTTATGTCTCACCCCGTCATTCTTAAATTTTTCAAGCAAGACCTCTAACCATACTAGAGGACAAGGGAAGTAGCCAGAGGCATAGACATCATGGAACTTGTACGCCTCTTTTTGGTATTAGTGTTGTATTGAATTATATATTGCCATCATAGGGCCCTCATAGTTTTGAAATACTATATTAACCACTTTTGGATGACTATTGATTTTCGAAAGCCTTATTTTATACACTATAATATCATCGTGGATCCACCATTATATCTTTGTGAGCACTCTCTTGTGTAGACCCTTTCTTGTGGGTTCGTGTTGTATGACTTGTGGGCTATAAAATCTCCTGTTCGATAATTGTGCCCTGAGTTATGGACTTTCTATTGTGGGTTTGTGGGCGAAATTTGTGCCCTGGACCCCGAGGTGTGTGTATTGAAAAGGAAGGTTTTCCATAATTACCTACTAATATGGTTTTGAGAAAACTTTATGGTTAATTGTTATCTTGTGAGAAATGGTCTTTTCAAAGGACATTATCAAAGAAGCATGGCGAGAGGAAAATTGGCTTCAGGGTTTGCAAAATTTTCAAGTTTCGGTTCTAAATTGGAATGACAACCAGATTGGTAATTTATCAAAAAAGAAAAGAGAGTTGATTTGTCGTCTGGATGGAATTGATAGGTGCAGAAGGATGAATTTGCAGACTGGTCTTTTTAGGTTGGAGAAAAAATTATGGGATGATTATCATAAAATAGCTACCCAAGAAGAAATCTCCTGGTTCCAAAAATCCAAATGTAAGTGGCTTCAAGGGGAGATAGGAATACAAGGTTTTTTCATGCCTCTACATGATCAAGCGGAAGAAACAGAGAATTGGAGCCATTCAAAATGATGCAGGGGAGTGGATTGATGATCACAATACTGCAAAAATTATGGCTCATGATTTCTTTCTCAACCTTTATACTCGGGATATGTTGGTTAAAGACCCGAGCGAGTGGTGCTCTAATTTCCTTATCATTGATGCTCGTGAGTTGTCTATGCGGAAGAGGAAAGTGACCAGGCTTGAGATAAAAAATGCTACTTTTGCTATGGGAGCCTTCAAAGCTCCCGGTCTTGATGGCCTTCAAGCTCACTTTTTTCAGACCCAATGGAATGTTGTGGGTAATAAAATATGTGATTGTATCGAGGAATGCTTCAATAACCCCTCTAGTATGGCTAGCATCAATAAATCCAAAGTAGTTCTCATCCCTAAGTTCAACAACCCTTCTAAGCTAAGGGATTTTCAGCCTATATTCTTTTATAATGTGAGCTTCAAAATCATTACAAAGATCTTGGCGAATAGGTTTAGAGGAGTCATGGGCCATCTTATAAGTCCCGCCCGAAAAATGTAGCTTCATTGCTGCCAGGTCTAGTTGCGACAATATTCTTATCGCCCAAGAAATAATTCATTCCATGAGAATGAAGGGTAGAAAGAAGGGATTTGTTGCTATCAAGATTGATATAGAGAAAGCTTTTGATAGACTTGACTGGGGTTTCATCAAGAACACTTTGATTCGCTTAAAGTTAAAGGACAACCTAATTTCACTTATTATGGCTTGTATCTCCACCTCTTCTATGTCTATTCTCTGGAATGGTGATGAGAGCCCAAGCTTTACCCCTTCTAGAAGGTGTTAGACAAGGAGACCCCTTAAGCCCATATATCTTTGTTCTTTGCATGGAACGTCTGGGCCACCTTATTAAAGCTGAATGTGAAGGCCGACGCTGGAAACCGTTCTATTTCAAAAGAGGAAGTCCTCGTATCTCCCATCTCTTCTTTGTCGATGACCTCATTCTCTTTACGGAAGCTTCCTCTAGTCAAATGACCAAAGTTCGTAAGGTGATGCAAAGCTTTTGCGAAGTTTCCAATCATAGAATCAACTTGGATAAATCTCGAATGTTTTGTTCTAGAAATGTGTGTCAACTTCAATAAAGCCCTTGAGCTTAGCCAGATGCTTGGGATTGGAATCGCTCATGATCTGGGGAAATATTTAGGGGTTCTGATTATCCATAAGAAATTTACAAAAGCCACTTATTATCCCATTGTGCAAAAAGCCCAGAAGAAATTGTCCATGTGGAAAAGTAAATTTCTGACAATCGCTGGTCGCTCGGTCCTGATAAAATCTGTGTTATCCTCCCTTCCTAGCTATTGTATGCAGTCATCTCTTCTCCCTATTTGTATCATTAATGAATTAGATAAGCTTTCCAGAAAATTTCTCTGGTCCCAGATGACAATGTGAAAAAAATGCACCTCATTGCTTGGGATAAAATTTCTCAAGCTAAGAAGCAGGGAGGCCTTGGTTTCAAAAACTTGAGGTGCCAGAATAAGGCTTTTATTATGAAACTCTGTTGGTGTCTCTTGATGAAAAAGGCAAGCTCTGTGGGTTCAATGCCTTTGGTCTAAATACAATTGCGGTGCCTCCTCTGTACCCAATGTCTCCAGGAAGAGAAACTCATCCTCTACATGTAAAGCGATTGTTGAAATGTGGGATAAGTTCCTTACTGGAGTGGGAGAAAAAGTTAATAACGGAGCGGGAACCAAGTTCTAGCAAGACCTTTGGCTCCCTCTTGATTGTCCCCTAATAGCTTTTGTTCCTGATCCATCCTTCGTTAATGAAGAGGAGATGATGCGTGATCAACTCTTAATTAATGGAAGATGGGACACTAATAAATGGTAGGGCATCTTACCCCCTGCAATCATAAACACTATCTCCAAAATGCACCCTCCTTCTAATAGCCTCCCTAATTGTTTTACTTGGAGAGCTACGAAAGATGGCTGCTTTTCTGTGAAATCCGCCTATCGCTACCTTTTTGATTGTGATGGAACGAGTACTAGTAGTTTTTGGGCTCTCATGTGGAAATGGCAACTTCCGGAAAAAATAAAATTCTTCATGTGGCAAACTGGCCATGAGAGACTTGCCACTAACTCTCTCAGAGCCAGAAGAGGCCTTACAAATGAAAACCTTTGTCCTTTCCAGTGTAACTGTGAGGAAATTGTGATTCACATATCAGGGACTGCGAGAGAGCAAAAAACTTGTGGAAACTGTAGGGATCCGTAAAACGCAGCGGATTAAAATTTCTACGAATCTCATCCCAAGGATCACTCAGGTGCATTTAAACCAAGGCTAAGTAATCCGGATATTACCTTTTAGAATTTGTCCGCGTCTCGTTCTTCCTTTGCAGCGGTGGGCTACCTCCTCGATCGAAGACGACTCTTAGAATCCTCTTCCTCTCGGTATCCACACGAACAATCCTCGTTCACGGCTATGGCGGCGTGCTAGCGCCTCTTTGCGTCTCTCTCTTTGTTTTCATTCTAGGGTTTCTCGCGGCCTTTTTTTAGAATACGCTCATCGAAAGTCCGTAGGTTTTCTAAAACTTTGTTCAAATAAAGTATTTATTGCAAAATTAATCGTATTAATTTTTGAATTCAAACTTTAGATCGGATTAAATATATATTAATTAAATCTATCCGATAGATCTAATATAATAATATTTATTTAATCGAATTAAAAGCCGGATCTGAAATTTGATTCGAATCTAGATTAAAAAATAATTAATTAAATCTATCGATAGATTTAATCCAACTTATTTATTTAATCCAAATTTAAAAAGCCTCCCGATTTAATTTATCTCAATAAATTAAATCCGAGAATTGATATCTATCTATTTATTTAAATCGAGAGATACTAATATCTCAATTTAAATTAAAAAGACAATAATATCTTTATTCAAAAATTAAATGAGATACAATATCTCTGTTTGTTTTAGATATTTAATTTATCAAATAAATTAAACATAAAACAAATAATATAATAATATTTTAATCTCAATTAAATAATATCATCATATTATTTTCGAATTTAAATATATATATATATATATATATATTTACCCTGAGATTAAACTCAGTATTCATTAATCTCAGATTAATCTGAGATTCAATGAACCTGGACACTTTTACCCGTGTTGGATTATTTGTGCGACCCTGCGTTTTGCAGCCCATGTGAGATTGGCGGTGGGCCAACACCGTGTCAACCCACAAATCGCAAGCGGCCTCTAGCAAGACATTGCGACTACCCAATTCACATGGGGATCGATGACACGATACACCTATCGTACAACCATGTCACGTCCCTTTTGTCACGCGATAATTTGGTCAAGGATGAGGCATGGATAATGTCAACTTCCTTTTCTTGACCATTACTTTTTCGATTCTCGAGTAGTCTAATAAGTGAAATGGAAACTCCTTTCCATCACGGTATGGCCATACATTTCTTAGACTCACTCTCATCGAGGGCCCAATATTATCTCTCTACAAATGTGAGGGACAAATTCCATCTTGACCATTCACGTCCCTCCGCATGAAAACCACGATCCCGATCCGGCCTTTATCATCACCCGGTCAAAGGTGACTTTTGACTAGGTCAAAGACCAGTGATTCATCATGTAGGAATCCATGATGATCTCAGTCATAGAGGGCGTTGATGACGGTTATACATGAGATAAGCTTATGACTTAATCCATGCGGCTTTCTCATAGTGGGTCGATCCAAAGACCTTGTACTCTTACAAGTGCCCATGACTTTGATTGTATCTCCATACCTCATCAAAGTCATGCGGTCTTAATTCATCTTCGCTCCGCGTAGATGACCGACCGTGGACATTTAGGATAATCTATAAGATGTATCCAGGGATGCGATTATCAATACGAACATGCGGCGAAAATGATAACTAAAGAAAATACTTTAAATAACTCAAATATCCAAAGTACAATGAATTGCCCCTAGGGCATAATTTCCAACAGAAACAAATTTTAAAACCTAACTACTTTTCTCAGTTTTTCACGGGTAATTTGCAGGTATGCCTCAACTAGAACACCAACCACAAACCTGGAAAAGGAAGATTCCAAAACTTCTCTTGGCCAAGGGTATTTAGTTTGGCATGCTGGGTCCTTTAGACATCTAGATGCAAGTTCCTGTTTCAAGGCGAAAGCATTAATATCAGGGAGATGATTCATTTGTGTAACTATCTTCTCATGGAGAATACGACTAATCAAACTCTAACGCATCAAATTTTTAGTTTGGCAGGTTTGAAGAGAAGACTTGGACTCCCCCTCTTGCAAATGTCGTCCGCATTGATTTGGATGGATCAGTGCGTCACCAACATCAGGCGGCTTGCGGAGGAGTGCTAAGGAACTCTCAAGGGCATTGGTTGATGGGGTTTCATAAGTCCCTTGGACTCCAAACTATTATCAAAGTTGAATTATACGCTATCATGACCAGTCTCAAAATGGATCACTAGATGGGCTTACAGAAAATTATCCTCTATTCAAACTCTCTGGACGCTGTCAACATCCTTATGCGAGATTGTTCTGCTGATCATCCACTAAAAGACATCATTGGGGAGACTCGAGAACTTCTTTACCGTGACTAGAATGTGGAGCTCCATTATACTCCAAGAGACAACATCTCGTGTGCCGACTATATGGCCAAACAAGGCCACGACGCTCCTGATGGTGCCGATATTGTTCTTGTTCCAACAGTTCCAAGAGAATGTCTTGATATGGTCTTGAAGGACCAATTGGTCTATCATCATTAGTTTACTTCATATTGTGATGTACTATGGGCTTGATCGTCATGGTCTAGTCCTTATCTCACTTTTCAAGCCTTAGTTTGCCTTTAATTATCAAAAAAAAGATATGCTAGCTGACATATCTTTGTATATCTTTTCACATGCCACATGGATGGTCAAGATTCTTTTGTAACAATATTCTGTTACACCTATCACATTATATAAAGGATAAGATCCAGATGAGTATTTTATCTCTTGCCTATTCATTCCACTATTTTGTCCTATTATCTATCTAATTGCAAATCAAGTATTTAAATTTTGATTTTAATTATCAGTTCACAACTAAGATTCTCATTTGCAACTATATGAAACAATATTTGCAAATCACTTTTCTGAAAATTTTATCTGGAACCTAGCTATCATTAATTTAATATTTGGGGCCTAATCTCCCTAAACTTGATAGGTAGATGTGAGACTAATGTGATTGTTAAGCATTCAATATTGTTATATAAACATGTCATATTTGACAAAATATTATATTACTCAAAAGAGTTCCAACACTTTGGTGATAGTCACAGCATATTTCTGAGACAGGTAAACAACACAATCATATTAACTTCAAATCGTCCCTTTTTTCAAAGGGAAAAAAATTTAAAGGACTGATGAAATGAAAAGTATGAGTTGAAGTTAAATTCTGCAGATCAAATGTTGTTCTGTGAACAATGGATTGTTCAACAAATTCATTAAGTTAATTCCTAATCAGTGACATGACCACCTCCTATATCCATAGTTCCACATTACACACTCAAACTAGTTCCTTGCAAAATATCTGGATACAATATTTTGTTGGTTTCCGTACAACGCAGCGGATTAAAAAACTTACGGATCCAATCCCGAGGATCACTCGGGTGCGTTTAAACAAGGCTAGGGAATCCGAAATTACCTTAGGAGAATTCGTTTGCGGCTTGTTCTTCGTTGAACGGTGGGCTACCTCCTCGATCGTAGAAGACAACTCGTAGGATCGTCTTCCTCCACCGGTATCCACACGAACAACTTAGAACACGACTTTAGCGTGCTAGCGCCTCTTGTGCGTGTCTCTTGATTTTCCACTCTAGGGTTTCTCTCGCGGCTTTCGGAATGCGCTTGACAAAATATCCGTGAGTTTTCCAAACCGTTCAACGCATTATATAAAATTAATCCTCATTAATTTTGAAATTCAAATTTCAAATATGGATTAAAATACATTATTACATCAATCAAATCGATGTAACGTATTTAATCCGCATTAAAAAAGCGATTTGAAATTCGAATTTGGAATCTGATTAAAATAAATGTATTAATTAAATCCATCTAATAGATCTAATCAAATCCATTTATTCAATCCAAATTAAAAGCCTTCTAATTTAATTTATCTCTATAAATTAAATCCAGAAATAATATCTATCTATTTAATTTAAATTTGAGATACCATATCTCAATTTAATATTAAACAGATATACGATATCTTTATTCAAAAATTAAATGAGATATAATATCTCAATTTGTTTTAGATATTTAATTTATCAAATAAATTAAATACAAAACAAATATTATATATATTAATATTATAATCTCTATTAATAATATTTACATATATTAATTTCGAATTTAATATATATATACACACACATATATACATACATACATATATATATATATATCCTAGATTAAATTCAGTGTTCATTAAATCTTAGACGTATCTAAGATTCAATGAATCTGGACACATTTGCTCGTGTTGAGTTATTCTTGTGTGCGACCCTGCAGGCCCATATGAGATTGGCAGTGAGCCAACACTTTGTCAGCCCACAAGTCGCAAGCGGCCTCTAGCAAGACATTGCGACTACCCAATTCACATGGGGATCGATGACACGATACAACCTATCGTACAACCATGTCACGTCCCTTTTGTCACGCGATAATTTGGTCAAGGATGAGGCATGGATAATGTCAACTTCCTTTTCTTGACCACTACTTTCTCGATTCTCGAGTAGTCTAATAAGTGAAAATGGAAACTCCTTTCCATCACTGTACGACCATACATTTCTTAGACTCACTCATCGAGGGGCCCAGTATTATCTCTCTACAAATGTGAGGGACAAATTTCATCTTGACCATTCACATTCCTCTGCATGAAAACCACTGATCCCGATCCCAGCCTTTATCATCACCCGGTCAAAGGTGACTTTTAACTAGGTCAAAGGTCGGTGACTCATCATGTAGGAATCCATGATGGTCTCAGTCATAGGGGCGTTGTGACGCGGTTATACATGAGATAAGCTTATGACTAAATCCATGCAGTTTTCTCATAGTGGGTCGGTCAAAGACCTTGGACTCTTACAAGTGCCGATGACTTTGATTCGTATCTCCATACGTCATCAAAGTCATATCGTCTTACCTCATCTTCGCTCCGCGTAGATGACCAATCGAGGACATTTAGGATATCATCTATAAGATATATCTAGGGATCAGTTATCACTGTAAACATGCGAATGATGTGATAACTTAATGGAGAACAATGACTTGCCCTAGGGCATAATTTCCAACATATTTAACTGAATTGCTTCAAATTCATTGGATAACCATCTCCATAGTTATGTGGAATTCTGCTGGTGATTCTGCAGATTTTCTTTTATGAGTAGTTTTAGCCTACAAGATTCATACAATAAAAGTGTGGAACTGATGAGTATGCTGCTCAAGATAAAAGAGATAGTGATCCAACATTAATATCCAGTTTCTCTTGGTTATGTTCTCTCCATATTAAAATCTACCACTATATAAATAAATAAATAAATATCTATATATATATATATATATATGTTTCATTATTCATATTTCATGATGATTTACCTTTATTGTCCATCACCATAATTATTTTCAATGGACCCAGAGGAACAGGAAGCCTAAACACGTCCATCAGATGATACCTATGTTCTCAAACAAACTTCTAGCGCCTCCTGTTTGTTTAAGCTTACAAAAAATAAGTTAAACATGAGAACCTGAGACTATATAACAAGCACAAGTACTTGGAAGAACCACTACATCCAAAAAGTTAGTGATTGGAGTTGGAAAACGAGTGTCTTATAGAGCCCTTTCTTCAAGGAAACCTTCTTGATGTGGGACTTATGACAGGCTATCCCAACAAATCTCATGTTTAGCTTAATGAAAATCACCTTTTTAAGCTTAAACAAACAGGCTCTATCTAGAGGATATTGTTTACCTCCAATGACCTTTCATTCTTAAAGAAGGACTACTCAACTATAGTTCTTGAACGTTCAAAGATCTCCCATATGGGAAGCTCTACCACCAAATGAGAAAACTAATCTTAATTCAGATTCGTGCA
This sequence comes from Acacia acuminata, assembly GCA_019022655.1. NCBI lineage: Eukaryota > Viridiplantae > Streptophyta > Magnoliopsida > Fabales > Fabaceae > Acacia > Acacia acuminata. The sequence goes on from JAFJYI010000045.1 coordinate 1,351,668, forward strand.
CATGAAGATATTAAGTCTTAGTTTAATCCTTTCAACTAAGTGAGGCAACTTTTATTGGCTTACTTTTCTTATTAGATGCCAAATATTCCCAACTAAGCTTTACTAAGAACATTTCTTGTTGTTTGTTTCTTTATTTCAGTTTGTGGAGAACATGTAATAGATTCCCTCCAATTATATCTAGCCTACCCTCCCCTTTACAGAAAATATTAATGAAAAAAATTGGAGCTTTTAGTTTAGAATTATATCTTTCATTAAGATGAATGAGTTGTATTTGAAAGTCTGTAATTTCTCTAATACTACAGACATGTCAGTCCAAATCCTATTCTTTAATGAAACTGTTAAAAATACTTGATGTCATAGAATCCTTACCTTGAAAGGAAATTATCTGACATATGAGTCCTTAAATTAACTACTGAACAAGGCCTATGTATCATACTTACAAGGGTGAATAAAAGATTCCTCTTTACACAACTGAAAATGAAGGTTGTGTGTTTTCTCTCCACAGAAGAGCAATTATTAAATTTTTCTCTATTGTCACTACAGAAGAAATCAAAAAAACATAAGAAAGTTGGTTTGGCATCCATCAAAGGAAAAACGGTAGAAAGGCGCTAAAGGTGCCGGTGGAAGAGTTGAGTAAATATTCTTTAGCCGATAGAAGAAACGTGTAAAAACATAAAGAAGAAGGACACTCAAAAAATCATCGAAGATCTCTTGGTTAATGATATATCTAAAGAGTTAGTTGCTAAATAGAGCATTATATAATTCATGTAGCCAATCGTACTCAGTGGGATAAAACTTGTTATTCTAGTTGTTATATAGATTCCAAATCCGTATCTTGTTGGTCATACTATAATCAAGTTTTGCATAAAAAGTTAATCATTCCAGAAGTTGAACAATCTGATAAATATGTTCTTCTTTTTTCCTAATGTTCATCAAATGTTGAAATTTGAAGGTATTGTTGCTGCAGGTATTTGAACCAGTTAGTTGTGGACTGGTGGTTGACAGAACAATGATTTTAGCTTTGAATAGCCCAAGATTCTAAGTGGCAAAGCAATCCAAAAAGGATGGCGTGTGGATTTAGAATGAGTCAAATGTCTTTTTAATATTCCTTTTTTTCATGGTCCAGTATGCCTGGCCTACATGATAAATTCTGACAGCAAAACACATTAAATAAGAAATTTCCTAATGGTCTAAATATTTAAGAAGATGATACCCAGCCTGTAACTGTTTCATCAGCATGATGATGAGTTGAATTTAGAATTCAATTTCATGTCAAAGATGTGAACAAAGAAATTTCCTAATGACAATTTTCTTTGCTTTAAATATTCAAGAGGATCAATAATCATCATCATAAGACAGATTCATCGGTGTGAACATACTATTCATTGATAGATCTTTTGAGTCAACATGATTTAATTATGTCGAAATGTCTACAATCAAGTGGCTAAGAGTTTGATCCTCGCCAGCCCCAAAAGCCTAGCCTGTGAAGTGGAAGAACCAATGAAAGCACCAATCTTACAAGCACAAATCCAAAGACAAAGCATATTCCAAAAAATTAATTAACCTATTGAGTGGGAGGATCCCTTGAACTTATAAACCTCACTCCTCCTGTATAATTCCCTGATAATTCCCCGATATGGGACTCATAACAATTTGACACTAAGAAATTATGATCTAATATATGATATAGTGTTGTTGTTCGATTTTAGAGACCATAATGTGAATCATTCCAACTGTTACCTAATTTTATTTGATCTGGATCTTCTGAATAAAAATAAAAATCCCTAGTTTTGTCTTTAGGTTGCAATCTCTGCAAAATGAAAAATTGGAGAATAATGTAAAAGAAGGATGTGTAGTCTTCCTTGATATATCAGTAAGCTTACTAAGAAGGGACAAACAAAGATTAAGCTACATATAGGTGTGCTTATAAGCATTTCATGCTATAGCATTGGCTAATGGCTATATATACTCAAAGCACAACTCATCAAGTCTCTTTAAAAACAATGTACTCCTCCACCTCTTGTAGAATTAAAACACTGCACTAATCCATAATTCCAGATCAAGTGCTTCAAATTTACTTCGATAAAAGCATGATAGATTTTGCAACTACTTAGAAAAATGTTCACATGTTATAACTTATATATTGAAGTATCTGATGGCAAACAACTCAGTTGCTCTTGTTCTCAAGAATCAAAATCAAAACTTTTTGTGTTGCAGCAACTCTATACAGTGAATTGTACGTACCCTTTTCGACTTTATCAAATTGATCGTATAACTAAAATCACTTGTGACAGCTATATGGAGGAGTTGGCTTTTTTTTACTTCGTCCCCTTGAAGGCTTTCTTTCCATCTAATCGTCAAAACTAACTGTCTCTCAAAGTTGGTTGAGATGTTTTCTTTCAATTTTCCTATATTCTAGTTTTTTACAGTAGTTAAATGTCTAATCTTTCATGTTAAATATATGCTAAAACAGACACTCTTGGATCCTTTATTTGACTAGACATCTACTGAGGCTATCTTAGGAGGATTCATAATCAACTTGTCATCAAATTATTAATTTTTTTTTTGGATTATATCTATGAGGCCTGACAGTTCCTTTATTACTTGTCGTGTTGGAATTTATATGTTAGTTCGGTTGTTGGGAATTTCTAATTCAATAACAATGTGATAGTATTAGCCTATGCCAACCACTGTATTGGGAAGATGCTTATTATGTTTATTTTAAGCTAACAGGCTCTGTTTTTTGCTTTGATGCATGATTGTTATGACACAACCTATGAAATGTAGGACCAGATAATATCATTGATTGGCTACAATTGGATAGAACTTGTTTTAATCTATGTATGAGGATTCATATTGAAGCTGGTTTAGCATATGCACGTTCTGAAACAGAAACCAAGGTTGTATTCGTTTCCAATGTTAGAGCTGTAATATGTTTAGTTGTTGCTTTTCAAAGATAGGATGTTTTTTCATCAAAGAGGGAAGAGAACTTTTGCAAAACTGAATAGCCAGAGATAGAAAGAGATGAAGCATTGGGGACAAAATAGAGCATCCAAGAATATACTCCTTGCGACTTAAATGTATGAGTTAGATGACTAATTTAAAAAGATTAGTTAAGTTGGTCACTCTTTAATCGCGAGCTTCTAAAAAATAATTAAAAATAGTTAAATGTAACATTTATTTAGGGAAGTTAATTTTTTCCCCAAAATTGCCCTAAGTTATGAATGGGTAAGAGAGAGATTGATAATGAGAAAAGGATGAAAAAAAACGTATGTAGTATAATAATTAATTGAAGGAAAAATGAGGAAAAAAATGCATTTATTATTGAGACAAACTTAAAAAGGATCTTACATTTAGGGACAAGTTCATTCAAAAAAAAAAAACCCTTATATATATAGGGACAAAGGGAGTATTTTGTTAAAAAAATGTGTTGCTTTTTCTAAAATACCTCATTTAACCATTTGCATTAGAAATGATCATTATTGATGAAAACTTCCTTTTTTGAGAAAAAAATTATAAATTTGTTAGACAAACTGAATTAAGGTATTACATTTAGTACCGAAAAACAAAGTTAAAAGTCTCTCAACTAACTCTCATGTTTATTTATGATTTGGGGGGGGGGGGGGGGGGGGGGAGTAATTTTTTAAAATAATGACACCATAATGGAGTAATTTGGTTTATTACATTTCTTATTATAGTAATCCTTTTTGTGCTTCGTATGTTCACCATTGGGCTTTATTTTCACAAGAATCAGAAAAATTTCCCATATAGCATTATTAATTAGCTTCTATTTAAGGTTCATCTTTTATTATAGATATAGATATTTTTATTGTCACCTATCCCAAGGTAACATCTTAATTAAATATCACCATAAAGAACTAAATGTGGATGCAAATAAGACTTTTCCAATGAAATAAATGAATTGAAAATTTTTCAGATAAAATATTAAAAATATTTGTTTACCCTCAAAAGAATAAATTCTTTTTTGGTCTAAAAATAATGAAAAATAGAAGGGAAAAAAACAGTAGTTTGATTTGAACATAGAATAAGAAAAATGTCAGACCAAACATTCTTCCTCCTTTTTCTTTCTAACATTGTTCTCAAATAAAGTTTTCTCTTGGAGGAAAAATCAAAATCAAAATCAAATTACATTATATAAAGAGATGTCAATGACCACTATTATAAATTATATTGTGTCCCCAAAAATATGTTTGAAAGTTGATGTCAATTTCTTTATTGATCTATAAAATGAAATATATAATTAATTATGACATAGTTTGGAAATATATTCGTTTGATAATTAAAGGGGTAGAAAGGCATCAAGCAAAAACTTGTGTTACAAGAAAGGGACAAATTAAAGTCTTGAAATGGAAGAAAGGAGAGATACCGCTTTTTGGGGAAGGATTTTTGGAGGTTCCTTAATGGAGGAATATTAAATATATATATATATATATATATATATAAAAAAGAGAGAATTAAAAGGAGTTGTAAGAGAATGATAAAAAGGAAGCACAAGTGTAAAAGTAATCTTTAAAATAATGAATGCTTTTATTCATTAGGTTTTGTAAATGGAATCATGTGATTGCTTCAACCCATCTACCCTTCTCAACCACCACCATAACCACAACAAACAGTATGCCTCAGTTTGATTTATTTTTTTATTTTTATGAAACTATACATATATAAAAAAAAAAAATTTAAATAAAGTAACAAAGTAAGAGTCTAAAAGATACTAGAAAACGTTATGCCCCACCTTTTTTATTTAAATGCACTCTCAAGTTATAGACCGACTAGATAGTAATTAGATTATTATATATTTTTCCTTTGAATTTTATTCATATATAGGTAAAAAAACTGATATTCTTATATATTTATATATTTAAGATTTAACATACTTACATGTTACATCTAATAAAATTGGGAAAATTGAATTTTAATTCTAGGTTGAGGGTAAATCATGAAAATATGAGAAGTACACCATATCCTAACAGTTCAATTGGAAGTAAATATTTTAATTATATTATAGGGAGAATTTCATATAAAGACGATTGAAATACTCAAATTCTGATTTAGGTTACTAAACTTAACAAATTATTAATTATGTTATCTGACACAATTAGAGATTTAGAATTTGGACCAAATTACTTCTATATCCCTTATTTATTATTGATTTTTAAGAAAACTTTTGTCAGCAGTGGTGGAATCAAATAATTAAGAAAGAACATATAGAAGAGAGCAAGTATCAATTTTCTTTTCATAATTTTCATTTATGTTTAAGAGATTTCATATACGCACCTGAACCATGATTTTTTGGGAATAGAAGTTCATGCACAATAAGGACGGACACGGACAAGCTTCTGGGAAATATATAAACAGCAAAAGATAAACTCATAAGCAACAAATCTTTCCAATCATCCTTCTGCAGTGGGTTCAGATTCTGCTTCACCTTCTTCCTAAATTTCTCAAAACTGTTCAACAATTTTAGAAACCCTAATTTCCCTCCAATATCTCTTCTTTCTTCCCTTTTTGAGAAATCAATTCATTCACAAATCCTTTGCTTTGGAAGGATTGCAGAATCAGAATCTTGGGGCTCTTACTATTTCTGATTTTCATATTGGGTCCTGTTCTCATTTGGGATTGAACGATGGATGAAGATCGAGAAGGCTCCTGCTTGGTTTGGAAGCAATCAGACCATGGTTTCGATAGTTTTGATCGCAAAAAAGGGGTTTGATCGTTACCGGGACATTGGAAGGGATAAGGGTTTGATGCAGAGGTAGGAGGGTTGAACTGGAAGATAGAGTAGTACGGTCTCCGAAGATTTTAAGGGAGGTAAAATCACCAAAAATAGTATAACAAATTCATACCCAACTTAAGGGTATTATTGGAAAATAACCAACATTTAAATATCTTAGATTGGGTTATTGACCCAATTTAAGATTTGTTGAGTTTACTAGTCTTATATAGAATTATCCTATTTCAATTGTCTTTATATGGGATTCTCCCTATATTATATAAGATTAAGAAATAAAGTTGTTTACTTATTTAAATTATATCAATTTTTTAACCGATAAAAGTCATAAAACCGGCTCTCAATTTTGTTAAAATGACAATTCTTTTTATTTTATTTTTCAAAACTTGTGGTATTAATTTCTATATATATATTGTGTCCACATTCCATATCTCTCTTTCCATATCTATCTATTACTAAATTATACACAAGCCACTTAAAAACGGTGTCGGTGTAATTTTATCAAAATTAAAAAGAAAGTTTGTGTAATTACTATCTATTTTCAAGGTAAATCTGTGTCCATTTCAAAATAAAAAAGAAATGTTTGTAATTGTAATAAGGAAAAATACTTACACACACTTCAGAAGCTTCACCACATCCATTCTCTAATTAATTAAAATACAACAACTCGTATTAGTTTAATCCTACTGAGCAGATGAGTCACCTGGAGAAATTCAAATTTTATGATTTTAAAAACCGTAAACTTCTTAATTTAGGAGATGAACACAATTCCCTCCCGAGTTCCCTAAAATCAGTGGTTTTATGGAGGTATGTATAATTAGTTTTTCTTAAAAGGTTAAATCAGTGATTTTATATACAAAGTATAAAAGAAATTATGTTACAAAAACACCCTTAATTAAAATCAACAATAGTTTAATACAACCCCTTTTTTTTTTTTTGAAAAAATGACAGAAAAAGAATCTAAAATTTGGAAATCCCAAATCAGGCTTGTTGTCTAAAATTGATGAGGTAATGACTATATTTGATAAGCAATTCATAACTCATTTAATGAGAAATACTTGATTTAGAATTTTATAATTTTCACATTCTTTTTCTATCTTCTTCCTTTTTTTCCCCAAAAATAGTTGAATACAACTTGAAGTTACAGCATGCTGAATAATTAGGAAAAACATATATAAGAAAAAGTCAGCTTAAGTTTAAAAATGAAAGGTATACAAAATATTTTAAAAAATTAAAAAAAAAATGCCAACATATGTAAATTATTTTAATATTCACATCCTATGCTAGTACTTCTGACTTTTGAATAGATAAAATTAATCATAACCTCCATGAAACCAAATCTTTAATCATGGAGGGGATGACTCTAAATGTAATTATTCTTGACTTGGGTATGAATCATAATCTTTGTGGTTACAACAACATTAACTAAAATCAAGGTTTATATTGCCAATCAACAAACCTAAGAGGGAAGGAAAAAAATATAATAAAGAGGATAAAATTTCAATTAGTAATAACTACAATTATAATTAAGTGCTCTTTTAGGTCTATTAGTCAAACAACTTTCAAGTTTGCCTTATAACCCATTATCATCTTTTGTTAACTCGTGCCCTTTTGTTCCCCACCTGCTACAATAAATTATTAGTTCATTAATTAACATACATATTAACAAGGAAATATAGATTTTACTGGCCAAAAAAAAAAAAAGGAAATATAATTTTTAACTAAAATACAATAAATATATTATACTCTGTATTTGTGTGAATTTTTTTTTTTTAATTTTACTCCTAATTAATTATATGTCTCTCTGATCTTTTTCTTACATGTTTTCTTTCATCTATTTTCTTACTCATTATCTTTCTCACTCAGCCTCTCCATAAATAAGGGTTTATTTAAAACAACTATATTTCTCACACATTTATTGTTTTAACTAATTTTTAACCATTTTTTATTTTATGTAATTTGGTTGTTTATAACTTATATATAGGAGTATATAGGAACTTTGAAGGGTTTAACATATTAAAATTTATCCTAAACATTTTAGAATTGCAGTTAAAAAAAAGTATAAAAACTTTACTTAATGATGAGGCAAATTAGTCACTCCCTACTTGATTCAAAAAATATGGCAAATATAGTGTTAATATATATATGTACATATACACACACACAAACACACCTACCACCTTCATTTATTGTTGGTCTCATTTTGTTTTATGGAAATTGAATTTCTTCTTCTTCTTTTTTTTTTTTTTTTTGCCAGAATTTCTTATTAACAATTATTTATTCAATTGAACATTTTATTATATATGGACACTAGTTTGGTCAAATCAAGTAATCAACTAGTACCCCTTCAAGTTTTTTTTTTTTTTTATTGATTTTTTTGGGAGTATATTATATTGTTTATAGAAAAATTTCCTATTTACAAACATGAACAACCATTTTACGTTGAGTTCATCTCAAGGTTAAAAATTTCTTGGTCTGGTTTCAGATTAATTATATTCATGTATACATGGAATTGTTATTTTATCCACAGATAATGGTTGTCACATTATTTCTCTAAAATATTTATATGTATAATTAGATTGTATAACAGTTTATAAATAAGATTAATTACTTTGAAAAAAATGATTTGATAGTATCAGTTATTGAACTCGGATCATCTAGGGCATTTAAACTCAAGCTATGAAGATCATGGTTACCAATAGTTTGAAAAAAAAAAAATCATAAATATAAATATTTTAAAATAATTTATTTAATTATTCAAAATTAGTTAATTAAGCCTTTTGTTAACTACAAAGTATCATTAAATAGAGATAAAATTGAAAATTTGTTAATTTTTAGGGTAGAATTAATAGGCTTAAGTCTTTTTTCTCTCTCTCTAGGGTAACAGATTAAATTATTGTGACTTACCAATGAAGATAGGAGGAGAATGAAATAAAACCTTAAAAGTTTCCTACATTACAGATCATAAATTACAGATCATAAACTGTCACGTTTTGAGCTTTGTGCCATAATCTTTTCAACTCATTGTACGGATCCATTATTTTCTTTAAAAACATAAGTCATCATTTAATCCATAATTTTCTTTTAAAAACAAAAGTCATAATTTAAGTTAGTGACACGCTGTGGTATTACTCCTTTCGGTTCTAATTATAGGATAATATTTTGAAATTTATTTTAGTCCTAATTATAGGATAAGATTTTACTTTTTGTCACTTTCTTCCTAAAATATATCTATTTTATTCTCTCAAATATATTTAGTTTTTGGTAAGTATATGTATATGAATGCGTAGACTTTTTCAAGTCGGTGAAAGTTTTAAATTGTTATATTTTAATTTATTTATCGATCAGCTCACGTTAACTTACCAACATACATATATGTACACACACACTATGTGTATACATTTATGTATATCTATGTGTGTGTGTCAATATACATGTGTGTATATATATATGTACATATAAACACACACACACACTGTGTGCGTGTACATATATATACTCACTTATATGTATATATAGTAAAATTATTATTTGATTAGAAAGCGTGTAGAAAGGAAAATTATAGGTTGGAGAGGTATGTGGCGGGGGCTATTAATTCACTTTTACTTAAATCATTTTAAATTTATATAAGGGTATTTTAAGAAAATGAGTAAAATTAACTAATTTAACTTTTCTCATTAATCTTCTCAAAATCAGTTAAATATGTCCTATAATTAAAGACCGGAGGGAGTATTTCACTATCAGTTTTACAAATAAATAGTTTAACTACTTTTATTAATTTCGTAATCCATTCAATACAATTTAAAAAAAAAAAGTGAACATTTTTATTGATTAGAATGAGAAAGAACACAAGTTCAAATATCAAAAAACACGTTTATTGAAAAAGACGAAAACACTTTCAACTAAGTCTCATAAAGGGAACACTTAACCAAATTTAAAAAATAATGATATCTATATTCAGATTTTCATTGATGGAGAATCTTACATCTGTATTTAAATTTTAGTCTTTTAATCAATAAACTTTTTAAATAGAGACTTTATACCAATTTTTCAATTATTATTATATTATGAAATATACTATCTATTTTTTTTTTTTTTTGTGGAATATAATTTTTATTAGGGTAAATCACACTAAGGTCTCAATAAAAAAAAAAAATATATATATTAGAAAAGTCTCATGTTTTCTATAATGACAAGTAAATAAGCAATCATTTACAAGTGAATAAACTATCACTAACGAGGTTATGAGACTTTTATGATATTATTTTTTTTAATTGGAACCTTATTATCATTTTTCCTTTTTATTACTATATCTGGTCATAAATATACGATATACTAGTTTGTAATGCGAATTACTATAAACTATATCTTATATTTATGATTGTACTAAAACTATATTTTATATTTAAGACCGAAAGAATATAAACCGACTTATAGTTTGGAACTTATTTGCCCCTTGTCTTTTTGAGAGGACAAGAACACACATCAAAGGAGGCCTAAATCAATCCCACTCAATAAGCAATCTGTTAATCTAAGAAGTTCTACATCCACCTCTTCAAATTGATATTTTCTTAAAAACAAATTGATAGAAAAAAAAAGGAGCTTGAAGATTTGAAAATCCAAAAACATGTATGTCGCCTGGAATCGATAGAAATGAACGGTAAAAGTTTTTTTTTTTTTTAAATGTAATTTATAATGTATGAGGTAATATGATTTTCAAATGTTAATATGATTTTCAAATGGTAATTCAAATAGACTACAATTCACAGCTCATTTTATGAACAATATCTTATTTAAGATTTTACAACTCTAGCTCCATCATTTTCCCTGTTTTCTGTAATTAAGTTGCAAATATTCTCCAACATTTCTATTAGTTGAATCCTCCTTTTTTCCCTCGCACAAAAAATTCCTTTTTTTTTTTTTATAAAAAAAAAAAATTCCTTTTTTAATCAGATTATAATTATATGTATTCCTTCTACTTTTTTTTGTTTGTTATGTAAAATTTTTCATTGTTAATAACCATCGTTTTGTGTATTTACCTTTGAAAAAACACCATCCTGTTTGGGCATTCAGGAATTAAAAAAAGAAAAATAAAATAAAATTAGATACTCATGTCTCATGTCTCCGCAATGACTTTGAAATATTTTATATACCCTTTTGCGCCTTTTCGCTTTAAAACTTTTAATATTTATATATAAAAAATAAAATATCCATTTAAATAATTATATTATCGACAAATTTTAGTTATGTTTAGATAAAATATCTGTATAATAATTTTTTAACAATTTATTATGCGTTTTCTTTCTTCATTTTTTTGCTGAAGCGTTTTCTTTCTTCACAAAATCATAAATTAATAAGAGGAAAAACTTATAAAAAATAATTAATATTTTTATTAAAATTTAAATTCAAAATTAAAATGATGCCTCTTTTTATATATAGAAAATATTTTACACTATATTTAAAAGCATTTAACGATTTATTAAAATATTCTTTTAGTGATTACGCTAATTAACTTTTTATTCCCTCTCAGTAATTGTTATATAAAATGTGTTCTTCATCCTTTTGTAAGGCATTTGTTAGTTTTAAGAAATGTCAATCTTTTATATGTGCCGAAATTTAATAAGGGTAGAGAAAGAAATAAACATTAATACTACCTCCGCCTTAATTATAGGAACACTTTTGTAGTGTAAATTCGCACTACAGAAATCTTTCTTATATTACCGGAGGTAAGGTAGTACCATATTATAGTATAACATAATTAATAAAGATAATACTAAAACCACTTAAACAATTTTATGATAAATTTAATATTTTTAACTGTTTTTATTAATATATGTAACTTACTTAAAAGTTACTTATACTTGACATCATTGAGGATATTAGCATATTCATTTAATGGTGACAGACGAGTTTTATAACTTTAATTAAAGTCTAATATAAGAAGATTAATAAATTTGACTTTAAAGAAATGCACTTTCCACTTTAGATTTAAAGAATTGGAGCAAGCTTGGATGCAAATACATTAATTGCATATTCCCAGTATTCAAAACTCTAATTAATTGATATAAAGACACCGTGAAATTTAATAATTAAATATTTATTAATTGTTTCGACAGGCCAATTCAATGTAAAATGGACCTATTCGACTGGCTTCACCTTCAAGCTTTTTCATCTCCTGTGGGTTGTGGCTCACGGCTCGACTCACTCGGCTTATATGAGCCGACTTTCTCCTCTTTTCTTTCGTGGTCAACTATTGGAAGATCCGTTACACGTGGACACCAGAATAAATTACTATAGTACTATATGTTGATATGTTATATTTTAGGGAAAACCCTTTAAAGTCTCAAGGAACAAAAAAATATTAAAACATTCTAAAAAAAATTCTGTATGTTTTAACAACTCTTTCAGTAGAGATTAACAACGTTATTTATGGGTTTCAACAACTCCTTTAAACTTTTTGACATTAGAATTTTCTGTGGAACTTTTTTGATATTTTCTTGGTCCTTTGGAACTTTAAAGGAATTTTCCCTATATTTTAAAGTATTATTAAATTATCAAACAAGCATTTTATCTTTTCTATTTTGCCCCTAATAAAAATTTATAGTTGGTCCAATGGTAATTACTCTTTGTTAGAAAATGTAGAGTCCGATTATTTTTAATGAATGATATTTTTGAAAAAAATTTGTTGGATATATTCATGAAAGTTTATAATATTTCTTATATTAGTAGAAAATATTCTTCTATTTTTTTTATGACACTTAATAATTGAGAAAGTTTTTTTTTTAAAAAAAAAAAAAAAAAAAAAAGATCTGAAATATATCCTTTTGGGTTACATACTTTATATTTTTTTTTCCTTTATAGGTTTGGTACACCTCAATTAACACCTATGAGACTATTTCATCCATTCCAATCCTGACATGAAATCATTTCTAATTCCTCAGATGGTTGCAAAATCTCATGAAATTCTAGTCTGGCCTCAAAATCTCTCTACACTAGATAATCTGCTACGAAATTACAAGTCTAAGGCTCATAGGTTAGCTTCGTTATCCAGTTCATTCGAAGTAACTGTTGGACTTCATTGATGATGCCTGAGTCTCGATAATTACTGCCTTGTGCATGAAGAATCAATTGAAGACATTCAAAAGAGTCCGTTTCTAGCCACACTTCCCGCATCCCCATTGCCCATGCAGATTTCAGCCCCAAAAGACATGTCCATATTTCTGTAGAAAGCTCATCCCCGTTATCAAGTTGCCTAGCTAACAAAACTAAATTATGTGAGGATACATGGTTTAGTTTTGCTAGCTAGGCAGATTGTGAAAGCTTTCATCGGATGACTTTACCTTTTGGATTGAGTATTTCAACCTCCATCACAGTTGTAAGCCTTTTTGGCGTCAAATGTTTAATATATTTCTCTTGATTGTGTTTTTATGTTTTCACTGCTTTGAAGACTTTTTACTAGATTGTATTTCTAGTTCTAATTTTCATGAATGGAGTTTATTCTATATTTTCATTTTCTTGGTTGTTTTGTTTTTGCTTTTAAGACATTGTAATTTCTGTGGATTTCAATATAATCAGTTTTTTTAATTATTGAAAAAAAAAAAAAAGACTAGAGGGAGTATTTCTTTGTCTTTCTTATTTTCGAGGCAAACCCCTTAAAAATTTGCTTATATTTATATATTTATATGTGTGTGTGAGAGAGAGATGGGGGTGTACTTAATGACAAATCCAAATAGATATGTCTTGTTATAATTTAATTAGTTTAACCTACTCTAACTAATTAAAGTTTTGAAACCAGAGGTAATTTAAATTTTGATGGGAGACAGCTAGTACAATAAATTCAGGGACAAGAGGCAATTAACTATAATTTGTCTTTGATAGAGACATGTAGTTTTCAGCATTTAGTATTATAACATGTGTACATGTGTGAGTGGATTTTGTTCATAGGGCAACTGGACCTGTTGGTTGAATTCATAACTAAAATTCAATGGAAGATTGAGACTATTAGGACCTGTTTAATACACCTAAAATTCAAAAAATGGAAATACAATTTCTTAAAAAATTAAATATTAGATATATACCATCAGCTTGACATTATAAGTAAGGTACCTTGTTAGATCCCTTTGGGGCCTCAAGTTTGAGTTCCAGGAGAAGCCACAAACCCCAAATTGGAATCCAACGATAATATATAAAAAACTAGTGTAAAAATGTAATAACTTACGTTTTTATTGGAATGATATGTGTTAAAATATGAGTAAAAACTTACTTGCAAAAAGAAAAACCCTATTTTCATTCCCCTCAAGTTTTGCATTCTAAGTTAATTATAAGAGCATGAACTTGTTATAAAAGTAAGGATGAGGATATCGAGAAGATGTGTTACTTGAATTAATTGATATAATTTATGAATTGTTAAACTTTATTTTTATGATGTTTTGGAACTTGGTTGTAGTAGGTGTTAAACTCTTTTTTGTGTTTTTAGACTTATGTTTTATATATTTATGTGACTTATATCTTTTAAATATGAAGTTGTTCATTGAATTTTGATTAGTCATTTATGTTTTTTTTTTTTTTTTTTGCATTTATATATATATATAATTTTGTATTCTAACTTTAAGTAGTATAAACTTTACGCGTCGTTTCGATGATTTAAGTTTTTACCATCCCTCATGTTTACATAGAAACTCGATTTTAAAAATATTGATAACGTAAAAAAACAATTAAAATCTTTACTTTTGCACGTTTGGTACCAGTCTGATCTTAAACAAAAGTAGTTTTTGCATAATATATATGAATCAATAAAAACATTCAAAAGTTATATTATGCAAAAACTACTTTTGTTTAAGATAGAGTAAGTGATATTTTGTATTATAAATAAAAAATTATTTGATTTTTTTTTCAAACTTCCACGTGCATATAAGATACCAAACGGATCCTTAGGTGTTCAATATTTCCAATAAATGTCATGTTTTCGGGTTTCTCTTCTTTAAAGCAAAATTAAATAAACTCTGCCTTCTCCCTTTAATACCTGGTGATGGCACATGTTTTAAACCTGTCACATACACACAAATTTGTTTTATGTACAAAAAGCCTTGTGAATGTTAATTTTATGCAAACCACAGTTTTATATTTAAATATAATAATTAAAAATATATTTCAATATAATACCATCTTTTATTACATACTCTCTCCGGGTCTAATTATAGGAACACTTTTATAGTGTAAATTGTACTACAAAAATGTTCATATAATTAGAACTGGAGGTAATAACAAACCATCTTCTGTGCATCGTTGTTTATACTTTATATCCTACTTAATCTCTCCATCAAATAGTTGATGACTTGTGCTTTATGGGAGCTTAATTTTTGTTTAAAAAAAATAAGTATAAAATATATATGTTTTATAGATAAGAGCATAAATTTTTAAAACTATTTATAATTATCTCTTAGAAAACTATAAAAGCTAACGATTAGATAATTTTCATGAGTCCTCTATAGACCACTCTCATATAAGTTTTACAAAACACATTTTTTTTAAGAACCCATAAATTTTTCACGAAATTTATGAAAAGATCCGTATGATTATTTTTTGATTTTTTTATTTCTAAACCTTTGTAAATCCTACCTGATGGGAGCCTTGTGGGGCTGTTTGGGATCCCATTTGCTGGACTTATTATCTCAATAGATGGGAAAAAAAGTCCATTAAGAGGGAAAGGGGTGTTTGGATCACCTAATTATTTAATGACCTTTACACCTTGAAGCTGTTTTTTGTTGAAGCGAGATCTACTAGCTTCTCATCCCATCACCAAAAGCCTCTTTGGACCGTTGTGCCCCTCACCCCCCCCCCCCCCCCCCAAAAAATCCTGCTTTTATCCTTTTCACGTGATACTCTCCTCTCGTCAATATTTAATGAATCTGATGAAATAAATATTTATGTTAGTGAATAAAAATAATGAAATGATTTTTATTTTACGTATATATTTTGCATATTAAAATATTTGGGATTTGGGATTTATGTTTATGAATTTGATGAAATATATCACGTTCAAGTAAAAATATTTTTTTTTTTTGCATATTTACGTTAATGAATAAAAATAATGAAATGATTTTTATTCTATGTATATATTTTGCATATTTTCAAATTTGTGCAGATCTATTTTTTAATGGTAATTTTATGATTTAAGCACTTCATTGTGTTGTAATTTTTTTAATGGTAATTTTAATTTTATCTAGCAAATTTATATTTTTTTTAATTTTTTATCCAAAATTATCATACTTTATATGTGTGCGTGTGTGTGAATTTGATTCATGCCCTTTTCGATCATTTTCTATCTCATCTATCTTTTCAAAAGCTATGCCAAACAAGTGTCCATCAGAAACAAAAGTCATTTTCATCATCGTTATCCCAAACACAAATCACATCTGGAAAAGTCTATCAGAAACAAAAGTCATTTCTCCCACCGCTATTCCAAATGGGCCTTGTGTACTAGACTGCTCTTTTTATTTATTATTATTTCTATATTATGAATTACATGCATTGTCAACATGTGTTGGCCTCAATGTGGAAGGAGCTTTTACCGTTTAAACATGAGGTGGAGTTTGAATCGACACAAATACAAAAAAAAAAAAACATTTTTATGAGAATTATTCTTAATTGAGTCTAATTATACTTAAATCTAATACAGTTAGATAGAAATATAGAGAAAAAAAAACAAAATGCATCTTTTTTGTATTACATGAAATTGAAATGGTGGTGGTGATCCAAGGGATTAAAAGAAAGAAAGGAAGGAAGTAGAAGGGAAAAGGAAGAATTGAGGAACACATGTCCAACTACATTGTGAAATTAGATTTACCAAACTCTCCCAACAACTTGGAGTGGGGTCATATATATGAGTGCCTTCTTAATTGCACTATATATGTAGTAGTAGTACGCAGTGGTATGGTAGTAGTCATAATATTAATGTTAAATGGATGAGCAGTGAAAATATAAATGGGATTTTTTTAAAAGTGTGTTCAATATCACATGCTTTTTTATAGGTAAAAGTAATTATGAACTTTCGAAATAGGTAAAAAAAACAACACATTGACTGTTAATTAATTGTTTGTTTAATTTTTTAAAGGTTAAGATGCAAAAATATATATGAGATTTTTTCAAAAGTGTGTTCAACACAAAAAATTTTAGGAGCAAAAGTATATCAACCATCAGTTGGCTGTTTGTTTGCATTTTTTGACGATGACATGAATGATTAAGAAACAACTTGAAGAGAAATACTTATATACTCTAAGAGTATCATGTTATATAAAATTTGTCTAATGAAAAGATAACAACTCAATGACTCATATCATTTTAATCCTAGTTAGTTGATAACTCATCTAAAAAAATTTAAAATTTATCTTGTCTTTAAGAAAAATATTTTTTAATCATTTTGTTTTACTTTTTTTAAATTAATATGTTTCTTCTTTTAAATGCATGATAAAATTTGAATATTTTCAGAGAGTTATCAACCAATTAAGATTAGAATGATATTAATTGTTATGTTTTCATAGGACAGAGTTCAAATGACGTGATACTCTTAGAGTATATAAGTATTGCTCTAACTTGGAATAATAATTTATTGATTGGGCAAAGGAAATTAATTTCTACCTAACTCTTCATCTTGACCTTATCACTTCTCTCAAAAGAGAGAGAGGATTATGGTGGAAATAAAGTAATGAGATGGACATAAGGGGTTATTATTCCATATCGTTTCTTAATCATTCATGTCATCTTTCATGCCACTGTTTTCAGTCAAAGAATTCAAACAAATGATCAACTAACGATCAATATGTATTTGTGTTGGGCACATATTATGAAACTTCATAGTTGCTTTTGCCCCTTAAACAAATATTTGTGTTGGGTGCACTTTTTGAAAAAATATCGTTTGTATCTTTGCACCTTAACCCTTAAAAATTTTAAATAAATAATCAACTAATGGTCAATGTGTATTTTTATATCTATTTTAAAAATTCATAGTTACTTTTGGCTCTCAAAAAATATTTGGTGATGACCACACTTTTTAAAAAATCTCATGTATATTTTTATACCTTAACTCATATTAATTTATTAGTTTTTTTGTGTTGCATGGTGCACGTTCTTGTACTGGTGTTGTTAGGTGCATTCATATGAATTCAACCAACCCTCCTTCTATCTAACATTACATATATTGTTTTCATCCTCTTCATTTCTCCATGTCCTATTTAATTTGCTCTATTTCTCTTTATTATATAAAATTATGTGTATGTGTGTGCGTATACATTATATTCATTACATTTTAAATATTACAATAATTTAACAATGATAGATTTTTTTTTTGAAAAATTAATTAGTTTAACTTGATATAATTAATTCAATTAACCTCTCTAATTTTAGCCATTCAATCCATTAATTCCTAGTATATTGTATGACTTGGTTATATATAGCTTAATTTCTGGGAGACTAGATGTTTTATTTATTTATTTTTTTTTTTTTTGAAAATGTAGGAACCAACACCAAATTATATTTCTAATTATTTCCTACTCCTTCTTCCATCATGAAATAAGAATTACTTACTATTAATATAAAATTTATAGCAAAGATAAACCGTTTATAATTCGTTGATGCAGTTGATTTTGGAGATTTTTTATAATGTATAAGAAAATATATTGAATTTAAAAATTAATTAAAACTAATAAAATGATAAACACATATTTATTAACAAATAATTACAAATTTTAAATTATTATCATTATTATTGTAAATTAGGATGTGTTTGAAATTCTGAAATCGTCATAAATCCAAACGAAGGCCAACGCAAGTTATGACCTGGGAAGTGTGTCAGTACTCAGTAGCTAAAAGAAGAAACAAAACCAGAGTGCACCCAGCCACAGGAAAAAGTGAATTACAGAGTGAAATTGTCCAAACACAGCCTTATCAGTTC
The DNA here is from genome assembly GCA_019022655.1 of Acacia acuminata. Classification (NCBI taxonomy): domain Eukaryota; kingdom Viridiplantae; phylum Streptophyta; class Magnoliopsida; order Fabales; family Fabaceae; genus Acacia; species Acacia acuminata. Next base: position 1,370,366 of record JAFJYI010000045.1, read on the forward strand.
AGCCACCAAGCCGGATAAGCTAGGTGGCTACAAAAATAATCCTTTATTTTTTTTTCTTTAATTTTAAAAAACCGTTGGAATCATAAATTCAACTGCTTTTAACGTTAGTTGGGTCTCACTCTCTCTCATCACCAATATCTAACAGTCAACCCTACCAGCCTTCCCTCTTTTTTTTTTTTTTCTTTATCTTTTTCCTCTTTCTGTCTATTTTATTCTCATCTTCCATTACCATCCAAAAACAATAAAACTCAAAATTCATTAACAAAACGAAAATGGAATAAAAAATAGTTAAAATAAACCTTAGCGAGTTCCTCCCTTTTGTTTTTATATTCTTAAATTGAGGAGTCCTTTACCTCCCTCTCTCTGTGTGTCTCTGTCTTTCTGTCTCTCTCTCTCTCATCCACCATTTTTGCTCCTTAAAAAACTAAAGCATTCGTCGTCACACAACACAACATCCAACGTTGTTGTTTTTGAAGCAAATGGGCGTGGACATGTCCAATAACCCACCTCCATCTTCTCACACTAAAGACTTTTTTGCTTCTCCTGCTCTTTCTCTCAGTCTCGTAAGTGAAATAAATTCATTAAAGTTTTCACCTTTCTCATCCCCAGATGCTAAAATTGCGTTTATTTATTTATTTATTCTCTGATTGATTTTTTCTGTGTTGTGAATCAAGGCTGGGATTTTCCGGCATGCCGGAGACGCTGCTGCAGCGGCGGGGGCTGGCACGTCCAGCCGGGAGGTGGAGGTGGAGGAGGGGGATGAAGGGAGTGGCGGCGGTGGCCGGCGGGATGAAACAGTGGAGATTAGCAGTGAGAACTCCGGCCACACGAGATCCAGATCGGACGATATTGATTTTGAAGGAGAAGGCGACGGTGACGACGGAGACGATGGTGACGGAGATAAGAACAAGAAGAAGAAGAGGAAGAAGTATCACAGGCACACTGCTGAACAAATCAGAGAAATGGAAGCGTACGTTAATTCCTTTTTTTCTTTTTCAATCTTTTTAATTCATTTGTCAGCACTCATCTTTCACTCTCATTGTTTTTTCCCCTTTTTCAGAAATAATGTTTCAAATACATTATGAAGATATAACACACACACACACACACGCAAAAACTTATATGAATATGTATTAATATTTAATAGTTCAAAGGGGTCGATTAAATTAAGATGATAGCCTATTCAATGATCCTAGCTAATGTGAGCTGAGCAGAATCTACTTTTTGCAGTACCTTTTCTTTTAAAGTTTGTTAAGAGTATTATTGGCATTGGTAAAGAGAGAAAATTAGAATAAATAAATTAGATAGAAAGTTGAGGTTGGAAAGTAATTTTTGTGAGAATGATTTTTAGGTCTTGATTAAAGGAAATAACACCAGAAAATTCTTCATTGATAAGTGAACATGAGGAATTAACAAGTGAATCAATTAACGTTAACAATTCATGAGACTTGTCAATGAATCATTTCCTTTGGTTGGAATCTATATATTATTTTCTCTAAATTTCTTTATGCTTGCAATCTTTATGTTTTTTTCTGGGCACATGCATGTTTAGGTGACAAATAATGGTCACTCACTAACAATTTGGAGAGAAACCAATGAAATGGGTCTTTTTGAAGTTATAATTAACATTAAAAGGAAAAAAATGTTAATAAGAAACTAAGTTATGAACAGTTAAAACTAGTTAATTTTTTATGTTGTGTAAGAAAATAGTGAGTACAGCTTTGCAATTTTGTTGGGAACATATACTTCCATTTGGATTATTGGGCTTTATATGATTGCAAAGGGAACTAACTCTCTTTTTTGCTGTCAGATTAATTATATTTTGACTAGATTCTTAAATAATTATTAGAGTTTTACTTTAACAAAGAATTAAATATACAAACAATTATAAGCTGATCAGTCATTCTAGAAAATATACTTCATATAGATCCCTCCCAATAAAAACTACACAACAACTTTATATAATAAAAAATCTGTATAATAAGCAGAAAAAAACAAGAAGGGTATAAGATGAGAGCCATTATTTTCCACAGGCCCCAATAGATTCCCTTTTTTTAAAAAAATAAAAAAAATAAAAACTTCAAATTCTCTTTCTCCTGTCTATATATGTGTGTGTAGACAAGCTGAGATGAGATAAAATATAAATTATTTTAAGCATCTTATTGTTTATTTATTTATTTAGTTTATATTCAGTACAATTTTTTTATTGCTAGTTAGAGGAGATTTTAGAAATGTTTGGGGAAAAAGAAAAGAAAAGAAAGAGACTGAAAAGAAGGGTACAAAAATTTCAGGCTTTTCAAAGAGTCACCACATCCTGATGAAAAGCAAAGGCAACAACTTAGCAAGCAATTAGGCCTTGCTCCTAGACAAGTCAAGTTCTGGTTCCAAAATCGTCGCACCCAAATCAAGGTATTTTTCTCTCTCTCTCTTCAGCTCTTTTTTCTTCCCCAAGAGAATCAAAATAATTACCCACAACAATTCAAAATTAATATACACAATCCAGTCATATTTACAAGTTGAATTTAACCAACTCTCACATTTTTAAGTTAACTTATTAATTTGGGTTCAATTTTTAATTTTTCCTTTATCTATTTTTAGTTTAAAAAATCAACATGAATAAATTCTTTTTATCTATTATAATTAATAAGGGTATAAAAGTAAAAAAAACACATGCAAGACTTATATAATGACCAAAATTTTTAATCATACAATGGACTTATAAATATAATTGGAGTGATACCTAAAAAAATAGTTAATTAGTGACAAATATCTCTGCTAAATTGACTTAATGATGGAATTTCATTGTTGATTAATTAATGATAGTCTATTTAACGGCACAAATGATCCAATTTTATCACTAATCGTCAATTCCCAAGAGACAATATAAGATTAAGGAAGCTAATTAAGTAAATTAATCATTTTATATGTTGTTTATCCTTAGATTATAATTAGTTTATTAGTTAAACTAATTGGATTAAAAAAATTTAAAGTAATTTAAACGGTTAACTCCGATAAATTTGTTTCTTTTAACTATCCTACTGTATATTAAAGAAAGAACGGTTAACTCAAAAAATTTGTCTAAATTTTTTTTATTCAAAATTGTCTCACCTCTCTCTTCCTCCTCCTCCTACCTGGAAGGTGACTAACTCTGAAGGTGAACAACTTTGCAGGCAATACAAGAACGTCATGAGAACTCATTGTTAAAGACAGAAATAGACAAACTGAGAGACGAAAACAAGCAAATGAGAGAGACCATCAACAAATCTTGCTGCCCCAACTGTGGCATGACAACCACAAGCAGAGACACTGTCATGTCCACCGAAGAACAACAACTTCGTATCGAAAATGCCAAACTCAAAGCCGAGGTTATTCTTCCCCACACACACACACACACACACACACACACACACACACACACACACACACACACACACACAACACTGTTGTGAATGCATACATGCAGACATTTATATAAAGCTTGAAACTTGAGATTGTTTTTTGGTTTTGCATCAGGTAGAGAAGTTAAGAGCGGTAGTCGGGAAGTACCCGCAAGGGACGTCGTCACCGTCGTGTTCCGGCGGAGGAAACGAGCAAGAGAACCGAAGCTCGTTGGATTTTTACACAGGAATATTTGGGCTGGACAAGACGAGAATAACGGACATAGTGAACCAAGCTTTGGAGGAGCTGGTGAAAATGGCGACGGTGGGAGAACCATTGTGGGTTCGGAGTTTAGAAACCGATCGTGAGATTCTTAACTACGATGAGTATGTGAAGGAGTTCGGAGCCAGCAAGGTTGATAGTTCTTCTTCAAGCACTAGCCATGGAAGTAGGATGAAGAGATCCATCGAAGCTTCCAGAGACACTGGCCTTGTTTTTGTTGATCTTCCTCGCCTCCTTCACAGATTCTTTGATGTGGTAAGTTCATCACAACACATATTTAATTCAACCTAATTCTTTATATACACGCATAACAAATCTGCAGAAATGAATCACTTTTGTCTCTTTAATATCACCTCTCTTTATTTGAAGAGGATATTTATGCTAGCGAGGGGAGAAAGATCATTTTTTTTGGACAAAACATAATTAAGGAGAGAAAATATTTCGAGCCCTAGCTACATGAATTAAAAAAGGGAAAATCCCTTTAACGTCCTAAAGGACAAAAAAAAATGTCAACAAAGTTTTAGAAAATTCTGATATAAAAAAGGTATAAAAAGTTGTTAAAACTCATGAGATGAAATTGTTAATACTTTTGAAAGAGTTGTCAATAAGACTTTTTTTATATCAAAATTTTCTCGGATAATTTTTTGACTTTTTTTTTTGTTCCTTTGGACTTTAAAGGGATTTTCTCATTAAAAAAATTAGAAGAAGTTGGTACTTTTCTCAATATATTGTTTTGACTTGATTATAACTCAGTGCATAAATTCTAACTTAATGTAATTCAGTTCTTTTATTTTGACTTAAAGCACTTCAATTTTTATAATTTTAAATATTTAAAATATTAGTCACTATATTTTAGATAATAACATTATATATTTCATGGAACTTAGGGATTAAAGTTCTAAATGATTAAAATTATAAAGATTAGGTTCCATTGAGTTAAAGTTTATTTATTGAATTTTAATTAAGTCAAAATTATATGAATTGAGTCACACTGAGTTAGGTCATGATAGACTGAAATGGACTCGATTACTTTTAACAAAGTTTGTACATGAATTAATAGTATTGGATATCAAATAATTGTATAAAAAGAAATAATGTTCATGAGACTTAGACTTTATAAAATGAATGATATTGATATGTTATAAATGCAGAATCAATGGAAGGAGATGTTTCCATGCTTGATATCAAAGGCAGCAACTGTAGATGTCATTTGCAGTGGAGAAGGAGCTAACAGGGATGGTGCGGTTCATTTGGTGAGTACCAAACAAAGAATCATTATGACTTTTGCTAATGTCACTATAAATATGTGGGCCCACATTATCAAAATCTTTAAAAAGTTTCAAAATTTAAACAAAAAAAGTCATGTTTCAAATCATATTTTAAAATAATAAGGTACTACCTCCCTCCGGTCCTAATTATAAGACCTAGTTGATTTTTTTGGAGAGATTAAGGAAGCTAAATAAGTTATTTAATCATTTCATATGTTGTGTATCTTTAGATTATATATTAGTTTATTAGTTAAACTAATTAGTTTGAAAAAAAATAAAAATAAAAATAGTCTAAAGTAATTTAATTAGCTTCCTTAATCTCTCCAAAAAAGTCAACTGGGTCTTATAATTGGACCGAAAGGAGTATTTTATTGTATTTCTCGAGTGTGGTCCTTTCATGAATAAAAAAATAATATCAAACTTTCCACGTGGTTTATATTATATATAAAAATTAAAATGAAGTTTCACTAGTAGAGCAGATATTTTTGCTGAATTTTACTAGACGGTAGAAAAATATGTTTACATATGTCGAGATAAAACTTCATTCACACATTTACTTCATAAACTATAAAGCATATTGAAAAAATGGCTTTTATTGCTGACCCAATAGGCACTTAAATAGAAATTACATATATCAACATGGTTAAAAATAATCCATTTATATATCTTGTATTTTTTTTTCTTTGGAAAAAAAGGGGTGTTCGTGACTTTAAACCCAGCCTTTTGTTTGGATATGATAAAGTGATTATATAAAGATACAAAAAAGCATTTAAGAGAATATTTACAAAAGTTCCAATCCCATTCACTGACTCTTTTCCTCAGTTTCCTTTCCCTCTTCCTTTTCTAGCCATGCAGTTATATATATACATATACACACACACATATATATATATATATATATATTAAAAAGTGATAAAAATATGATTGTGTAAAATTTACTACATCACTTTACCTGCATTCGCTTTATCTCTTAGGGTGTATCATATGCATTACTTTAATAATCACCTTCGTTTTCTTAATATATGTGAAAACTAATGAACTATCTAAATATTAAATTAGGAGAGGTTTACAAAAAATAAAAATGGTGTCAATTTTGTGTTCCACATTCCTAAAACTAAAATTTGTCAATTTGTCAGATTAACTTAATTAGGAGAACTCCTTCTAATTAAGTCTAATAGTAACACTTTACACATTTGATAATATTGAATCTCAAATAAATGTATAAAAAATTGAAATTCAAACTACATTAGCACTAACTAAAAGTTACATAACTCATATGAGGTTTGATTGAGGTGGTAACTGGTCAGGTCAGGCCAGATTAGTCGGATTTCTAATAATAGGATCCGGATACTAGTAGTTCCATACTTCCATCTATGAATGTTACACTATTCTTAGCTTTGAAATTACAGTAGCTTTGTTTTTTTTAGAGTAAGTGTATTTGGATATTATAAGTGGCTTGTTTGTCTGTTTTCAAAAATTAAAAACCCAATCCCAAAACCTTAATTATATAGGGTAAAAGTCAAAAAGTGAGAGTAGAGGACATTCAGAATCACATCTGTATTGTCGTTTTGGAAATGAATAGAAGGGAAGAAGACAAAATAGGCAATAATAATAACAACAACAACAAAAAAAGATATCAAAATAGGCAATAATAATAACAACAACAACAAAAAAAAGATATTATGAAATGAGTAAAGGTGTAGATTTGCCGATAGTTTTTGTTGAGGAATAATGTTTTTTTAATTTTTTTTTTTTTAGATTTGATATTGTTATAGAAATGTTAAAATGGAATAATGTTGTCATTTTCTGTTAAAAAATTAACGGTTAACGTCAATTTTTTAATGATTAATGTTAGTTTTTTTAGCAGTATGTGGCAACATTGCTACATTTGAAACTTAATGAAAATTTTTAGAGTAAATTTGCGCTTTAACCCTTATAAAATTGAATAGAAATGAAGGAGTGGTTGTGAAAAATAAAAAATTTGCAGATGTTTGCTGAGCTACAAATGCTGACTCCAATGGTGGCCACAAGGGAAGTGTATTTCGTGAGGTACTGCAAGCAACTCAGTGCAGAGCAGTGGGCAATCGTCGACGTGTCAGTGGACAAGGTTGAAGACAACATCGATGCCTCCCTTGTCAAATGTCGAAAACGCCCCTCTGGCTGCATCATTGAAGATAAGTCTAATGGCCATTGCAAGGTACTCTTCTACACACGCACACTCTCTTAAACCACCAACTAACAATTGTGTTTAATTCTTTTTATAAGGCACGTAATTGTTTTTGAAATGCATTAATTACTTTTTTTATGTTTGCCCATAATTAATAAGGATAGTGAATGAGTAATAATTAATATAATATTAGAGTTTAGTGCAATTAATAGGGGTAATATTGAAAATTACTTAAATTTAGGAAAACTTTATTGACTTTAATTGATTTTATTGGTTTGTAAGAATTGTTAGTTTATGTCTTCTAATGAGGACTAAAAGGTGTGTGTGTTTATATATATATATATATATATCCACAGTCCACACACATCATCATAATAATAATTCTTTCATCATCAAGTTTCTGACTTTAACCATCTTCTTTGTCAAAATTATGCTTAGGGACCCGGGTCATATCAAATTTAGGTTAAAGAGCTTAACTTTTCTAATTACTTCAGTTTTGTTTGGTTAAAGATCTTGACTTTTCTAAGTACCTCAGTTTTGTAATTTTGTTTACTCCTACCATTGTCAAATTATAATCTTTTTTTAATGATTAAAGTTGTAAACAAACTTTTGGTGTCTTATCTCCTGATTTTAGGAAAAGTTATTATCAGGTTTTGAGAAAAAATTTACCTTTAAGTGAGGCTTTTTCTTTAAAAAAAAAAAACTAATAGCAAATTTCTTTAAGCATTTTGTGAAAAATTTAAGCGCGCCTTGACCGTATTACCAAAGTAATCTTAATCCTAAAAGACAGACTTACAACAAATTTATGATTTTCAAGGATTGAAATGTTTAGGGCTTGTTTGGGTTAACATTGACAAAAGTGCAATACATCCTAACTGATTCTTGCAGATTGAAAGTTGGGATATAGGTGAATTAGAGTAATTTGAACAAGTTTTCATATATATATAAAAAAGTCAATTTGATGTAAACTTGATTGGAATATATATTGGAAAATCAACTTCAGAAGGTTCAAATTTAAAGAGAGGTTAAAAATTAGAGGTCTGAAAAAGTTGCTTCAATTTTAAAATAGTTTTTGATGAAAAGGGTAATTACCCCCAAACCTATGCCAATGATCAGTTTTTTGGTCCCTTATACAATCATCAGTTTTTTTGGTCCCTTATACGATCCCAAACACTCTTAGTGCCTATTTAGATTACCCCCTCCCTTTAGGTGAAGAAACTATTTTTCTAACGTGAAACTATTTTCTAATGTAATTTACAGCGTATAAGGTAAATGTGTAAGTATAATTTTATCTTAACTTGCGTGGATGTATTTTACTAACACTAATTCAAACCAGCCTTTAGTTGTTAGTTTAGAAGAAGGAAGCTAAAAGCCAATGATTTGTTCTTATCAGGTGACGTGGGTGGAGCACTTGGAATGCCAGAAGAGCCCAGTGCACACATTGTACCGCAATATTGTAAACAGGGGCCTGGCTTTTGGTGCAAGGCACTGGATTGCCACTCTCCAACTTCAATGTGAACGTCTGGTTTTCTTCATGGCCACCAATGTTCCCATGAAGGATTCAACTGGTGAGAAAGAATTCAAACAAGACAGTAGTTCTGTTTTATCAGCATGAATTTTATTACTCTAAAAGGCCTTTTTAAGACTAGAAATCTCTTATATAATACTAACCAGATATCATGGATCTCTACTTGTTCAGGTGTTGCAACTTTAGCAGGAAGGAAGAGCATTTTGAAGCTGGCGCAGAGAATGATGTGTAACTTCTGCCATGCCGTTGGAGCTTCGAGCTTCCATACATGGAATAAGGCCACCAGCAAAACAGGGGAAGACGTCAGACTAAGTTCTAGGAAGAATCTAAATGATCCTGGGGAACCTCTAGGGGTGATCTTGTGTGCAGTTTCTTCTGTATGGCTGCCGGTTTCTCCTAATGTTCTGTTCGATTTCTTGAGAGATGAAGCTCGCAGATCTGAGGTAACTAACACTCCTGAAAATTCTTTAGCCTATTTTGGTAAGTTATCACAACGACTAGGAATTAATAACTCTTCATCCTCTTTGTTCTTCTAGTGGGATATCATGTCCAGTAGTGCTTCAGTGCAATCCATAGCAAACTTAGCGAAAGGACAAGATCGAGGCAATTCAGTGACCATCCAAGTAAGTCCTTTGTTAAATATTAAAGTGAGAATCACCACGAGGCCTCAAATGAAGGAATGTAATAACCAAAAAGTCTCACAACAAGTGAGCAACATACAATAACAAGTTATAACATACAATAACAAGTTATAATGCAGAAAATAACAACAGGTCTATGTTGCTCATCAGTTCTTGAAATTTTTGAGTGATTACATTCATTTCTTAGGATCTCATAATGATTTCCCCTATGATAAATCACACATAATCTGGTTCCTAATAAGTTCTAATTCTGGATTCTTCACGTCTTGCAGACAATTAAATCAAAAGAGAACAGCATGTGGGTATTACAAGATAGCTGCACAAATGCATATGAATCAATGGTGGTGTATGCACCAGTTGACATAAGTGGGATTCAGTCTGTGATGACAGGATGTGACTCTAGCAATCTAGCCATACTTCCCTCAGGCTTCTCAATTATACCTGATGGGGTGGATGCAAGGCCACTGGTCATAACTTCAAGGGAGGAAGAAAGAAACACAGAAGGAGGATCTTTGCTCACAGTGGCTTTCCAAGTCCTTACTAATACATCTCCTACAGCTAAGATAACAGTGGAGTCTGTGGAATCTGTCAACACTCTTATATCTTGTACATTAAGAAATATCAGAACCAGTTTACAATGTGAGGAGGGTTGATTAAACATAAAATTCATATAATAATGATAGACTTAAAGTTAGCTTTGATACTCATAGGCTTTCTTTCTAGTTAGTGTTAGTATCTGTTTCATTCATTGTTCTTGTTGAAAGGAGGGCTTGCAGTAAATGTATATCTGAATCTGGCTTTCCATAGAGAGGAGACATCAAAGCTTTTAGAACCAAGAAATTTAAGGATGTCTCATGTATAGCATTATTGTTTTATTAATGAAATGTTTTTTGTATTATTATTATATTGCGGTTGTGATAGATGAGTGTTGTTTAACGATACTTCAAGGATGATTTCAGCAAGTTTCTCATCTTTTATTCCATAGTCTTCTCAGTATGCATATACAGTGCTATGTATAAAACAAGATTGCAGTACTCTTGCGACAGAAATTATAATCGTGGCCATTCAGTGTATGTCGAGATATCAATTTGCAGAAAATGGTATTGTGATGACAACTAACTTGAGAAAATTCAGTTTAGCAAAGTTAACGTTTTATTTCTATAGGAATTGAACAGCAAAAACTCATTTTAGTAAAGCATTCAATGAAAACTGGGTATGTAAAAATGAGTTCAGGCCTCCAAACTGATATTTTTTCAAAAAAACAATTCGAGTCGTTTGAAGTTGACTAACAAAATCAAATTTCAAGGATGGGGCTAAGAAAAAGAATGTTTGCGCTCAGCTTTCAGAAAAATCTGCATATTTTTCCATCAACCAAAGTTTTCACGATATCAAAGTACGCAATTTTATGCATGAGCATTGTAAAATGTGTACAGTTGTACAAATACACTTGCCACGGCATCTGTGGATCTTCCATAAAAACTGAGCATGTCAATTTCAAAATGAGAAAGAAATAATACCCATATACATGCCTAACTTGTGCTTCCCTCCCTCTCAAATTGATTCTGTCAATTTCATTAAAAAGATGCAGAATTTGCAATCGCCAGGAGGTATCATCTATTTAGTAACAGAAATACAGTGATTTCTTTACCTGGGATTATAAACCAAGATCAACTGCATTCAGATCATTATGATAGTGGACAGAAAAGTGGCAAGTGCAAAAGGCACCAATCGAGAATGCAAAGGTAAAGAGAAGAAGAAACAAACTTATGATCCATAGTTAGAATGTTGAAATAGCCATTCTTCCTCTCTTGAGACAAAAGATGGCAGTGAGACCAAATAGACCTTATGTACACACAAAAAACCATTCCATTTGGTAATAACATGATTCATACCTCCACAAGATCTGGGTTATGATCTTACTGTCGAAATGAGTACCTTGTTAGTGGATAACTTGTAAGTACCTCTATATTATTTGAGTTGTAGGACTTGTCTTAGCAACCCTTGGAACTTAACTCACCTAAATTTTTCTAATAAAAAAAAAATTAGGACAGTGTGCGTTGAGCCATTGCCACCAATGAGGAAACACACAAAGGATAAGAAGAAAATGGAGTTAATTTGAAAAAGTAAGTAAGCCAAAAGATTTTTCTGAATAAATCTTGCTATCTGCACCAACAACCTTCACCAGACTTGTCTGGCACAATAAGCATTGAAAGTGCAATTCTTTGTCAAATAAAGAGGCATTTGGAGGTTATCAACAGACTACTCTGATTTCATCAACTTTTTTCAGTCAATATAAAACTTATAGTGGAAAGAGTTGTGACTTTGTGTTGGGGGGGGGGGGGGGGGGGGATTTGGCTGGATGCACTTCCTAAAAAAAGGAGGGAAAAAAAAAACACTTTATGTGGAAGAAATTTCCTTTCATCATGAAGACAATACATAAACATGAAAACCAAAATGGTTTAGAGGTGCGTTAATAACCTTCACAACAATTCATCAACCACCTGGCACAAAGCTCTGAAAACCAGTGCTGTAGCTAAGCAATTGAAGCAATAACATAGGAAGACCAATTTGACTTATCTTTTGTCTAGCACCAATGATGCTCTAAACGTTTCAGGATACATTTCTAACCCAGGATAAAGAACAAGATTAGGCCGGTACAAATTTCATTCAACCTAAAATTCATGAATATCTCATAGTATTATGTGCCAGACAATTACAATCTTCAAAAAGGTTCACAAAACAACTGACATTCTCTTTATATATGTAAAATGGAAAGGAAGAGCTACTTAAATACCTTACTAAAGAAGTTCAGAAGCTTCATGATTCAAAATATTGCATATTGAACAAGTTCAAATAAATGTAAGCCATACATATCCATCAAGGACACATCATGAGAACTCTAATCCGAAGCAATTTCAACGAAAGTAAAGCACAATCAACAAATTAAACAGAAAATTGACATCACCCTAAGCAGCTGGTAGCGGATCCTGCTGCGATTCCAATGGAATTCCAAGGTCCTCGGAAGAAGCTTCATTTTTCTTGGAAACCCTAGATGGAACAGAGACGGCAATGAAGGTCTTGGTCTTACTAATAGGTCTGCTCTTCTCAAGCTGAACGATGTCCCCAACCTTGAACCGATTCTCAGGGTCATGAGCCTGGTACTTCTTCTTCTTCCTGATACGCCTCTTGTACTTGGGGTGAGGCGCCAATCGAACAACTTCGACGGCAACGGTCTTGTCGCTGGTGGCGCAGACGACCTTTCCCTGCATCGATCTCATGGCCCTGATAGGAGGGAAGAAGGAGGGAGGAGAAAAGGTTGGTGGAGGACGAGAAGAAGGGGTTTTGGAGAGAGAAGAGGAGCCATGGAGGAAAGGGGTGGAGAGCTTGAGAGAGTGTAAAGGAGGAAGTTGGAGGAGTGACATTTGAGGATTGGGACGATGGAAGCCAAAATGAAAGGATAAGGAGGAGAAGATGATAAATAGCACCCCGCTAGTCTATCCCAATGCAATCGTTACTGGTTACTGGTTACTGCTTCTGCTACAATTTCAATTTTGGCAGGGAAAAACCGTTTTTCTGTTTGGATAGCACTAGAATCACTTGTTTTTATAATCACTTCTACGTTTTGCGAGACCAGCTCATCTTGCATTTTACGCGCCAAATTAGATTATTTTTTCCTAAGAAGCCTAAGAGCCCCCTTTTTTTTTTTTTTTTTTTTTTTTTTTTAATTGAAAAAGTGTCTTTTATTTTTAAAAAAAAATTTTTTTTTATTAATAAATGTTTTTGGATGAGAGCTTAAAAAAAAGCTAAAATTCTGTTTTTTTTTTTTTTCAAAGCTTCAATTTGTAGTTTTTTTTTTTTTTAAAAAAAAAAGTGCTAAAGAAGAAAGAGAATGAAAAAAAAAAAGGCTCTCTTCTTTAATGATTTGTTTTAACACCAATTACCTTTGATTTTCAAAGAATGATTTTATTATACTCATTTCAGTAATTTTACTAATAAAAAAGTACTTCTCTATTTTAATATTCAAATAGTTTTTTTTCTTAAAATTTAAAAGTGTTTCTTAAATCGTGTATCCAAACACAAAATAGCTTTAACTTTTAATTAAAGTATTTTTTAAAAAAAGCAATGTAAAAAAGTCCTTATTTTAAAAAAAAAAATCTCATCCAAACGGGATCTAAATAATTTAGAAGCAAGCCATTTAACATGTAGAGATAATTGTGCATTGATGTTAATCTTTTAAAATATAGATATCAGTTGAGGCAATAATATAGTGATTTAAAACACTGTAATCGATTGAGATGGGCCAAAAACCAAGGGAGGGGAGTTAAAATGATTGATGCCACTTTCATCCTATTTATATATCAATTTTGATTAGGCTTCGTTACAAAAATTAATTTGAGCCTAAAATTTATATTTGAATTGATGTTGTTATCACAATATCATTTGAAAATTTTTTGGATCGGTGACAAAATAAACATATCAACTACTCCTTTGCTTCGACATATAAGAGACCAATTCTTAACAATTTTCTTTTTATAAAACACTACATTTGACATTTAAATAAGCAATTAAATATTTTTATGTATACCATAACTAAAAAGGTAGTGAGTGAGAGTAATAATTAATATGATATTAAAGTTTAGGAAATTGAGTTTAGGGATAATATTGAAAATTACTTAAATTTTGGGACAAATTTAATACGTTATTTTAAATTTGAAAATCATAGTTGCATTCTTTAAAAAAAAAAATTGAGGGAGATTTATATTTTTTAAATTGAAAATAAATAAATAATAACTGATAATTATAAATCAAAACAATATGTAAGATGATACTAACTTTTAGTTAGATCTCAAACAAGAATTTTACTTTCTTTTCATCGGTTTCACAAATATGTTTAAAACAAACATTATCGATTGAGATGGGCCAAAAAAAAGGGAGCGGGAGGGAAAATGAAAATATCATATAATAAATGTATATATATTTATATCAATTTTTATAAGGCTTCGTTACAAAAATTAATTTGAGCCTAAAATTTATATTTGAATTGATGTTGTTATCAAATGTTTTTTTTTTTTTTTTTCTTTTTTTGCCTAGTTGGTAGGAGTTGGGACTAATAAAAGGGTTCGGACCCTTCATAATATGGTTAGTCAATGTTTGAATATTTCCTGAAAGATATACTTACATTTATCCTTGGGTGGATTGAAAATTAGAGGATAAAGAAACTTAGAAGGAGAAAGGCCTAAAATAGTCATTTTCAGAAGTTTTTCTTTTTAATATCCCCTCTCATATTTTCCCTTCACTTTTTTTTCTATCCACACATAGGATTAGTGTTCGATAATACTTCGGATAAGATTGTTTCTGATATGGGGGTAAAATGTTAGAAAAAAAAAAAAAAAAAAAAAAAAGAAAAAAAAAAAAAAAAAAATCCCTCAAACAAAGTTACATCCAAAGTTACCTTTTGGAGTTTTTAGAAATGTTTACTTAAACTGTTTTTTTTTTTAAAAAAAAAATAATAATGTATCCAAAACTAAATCACATTACTAATTAATATTTATTAAACCTCAATTTTTAAAATGCAATTACTATCATTTACTTTTTGCATACGTTAATTGGGTTAAAAAACTTTAGCAAACACTAATTAAAATAGTCTTTGTTTTTAGGCTATGGTTTGAGGGGAGAGGAGGAAAATTTTTGACCATTTACCCTCATATTTTTATCAAATTCTAACTTTGCCCCTCTTATTTCTTCCCTTCTTCTTCAACCTCTGACCCACGTCGACTTTCCAGATCTGAGCTTCCCATGCCGACTTTCTAGATTGCGAGGATAGAAATTTCGACGGCGAGGAAGGATGGCTCTATGCTTCCCAGATTTGAGCTCTCTCAGTTCACAACCTAAAGCTCTGGTTCAAACTCTCTTTCACGGCAACTCCGGTTCCCTTCGATGACGACAGGGAAGAGGAAGGACGGCTTTAAGGTGTCCTAGCCGTGGGAAGTAGAAGTCCGATCTCGCTGTCCTCGCCGTCGCCGTTGCCATGAGAAAGGGAGATGGAAGCTGTCGGGTTAGAGGGGTAAGAGGTTGAAGAAGAAGGAAAGAAATAAGAGGGGCAAAGTTGGAATTTGATAAAAATATGAGGGTATAATGGCCAAAAAAATTTCTTCTCTCAAACCAAATATAGCCAGTGATCATGCAAATTAATATTTATTGATATTGGATAGGCTTATCTTTGACCAAAAAAAAAAAAAAAAGATAGGCTTATCCTTCCCAGACGACGTGGCACCTCCTAAAACGAACCTCAAAATCTACTTAAGAAAAGAAATACAGACACGTGGCCCTCCCTAATTCAATTAATAGATCAAAAACCAACGAACCCCAACTCATCCTGATTCACACAACACACCAACTGAAAACTGAAAAATCATGGCTTCTCTGGCAACCGTAGCTTCTGTTCAGCCAGCAACCGTCAAGGGCCTCGCCGGAAGTTCACTCACCGGAACTAAACTCTCCGTCAGGCCCTCCCGCCTCAATCTCAGACCCAAAAAATTAAGGTGACTCTCATTTGTCCTCTGTTTTCCTTTTCGTCTTAAATTGCAAAGTTTTGTGACGCATTTTTGAATATGTTATTTGTGCAGAAGCAGTGGTGTGGTGGCAAAATACGGTGACAAGAGTGTGTACTTTGATTTGGAAGATCTGGGCAACACTACTGGGCAGTGGGATTTATATGGCTCTGATGCACCCTCACCTTATAACTCTCTTCAGGTTCTTCTGCTCTTCTTTTCTCTAGATTCTAGCTTCCTCTTTTTTTTTTTTTTTTAAAAAAAAAATTTAATGCTAATTAAAAGTTAAGGATCATATTGAAACAGGAAAAAAGTATTAAATAAGAAAATTAGGGAAAAGGTTAAAAAAAGAGAGATTGCTTTCATTGAGAGTCGAACTCAAGACCTCCCGCTTACTAAACGGGTGCTCTAACCAACTGAGCTATGAAAGCTTGATGTCAAATTTTTCAAATCATTTCTCATATTGGACAGGAATCAGAGCATTCTTAATGTGATTCAATGTGTAAAGCTATTGATCATTTCCTGGCATCTTAATCATGTGAAGAACATTTGGGATTTTCTGGGTATGGTATCATTGCACTATCCTTAACAAGTATTGTCCCATGTTTTTTTAAAGTTTGACCTATCAATGGGTTAGTGATTCATAAGTAGCAGCAATGACATGTGTTAGTGATCTGTATACTGTTTAGCTCTCAGACAACACAAAAAGTTAGTTAATAGCTCTTGAATTGAAATGGATTTGCAGAGCAAGTTCTTTGAGACTTTTGCTGCTCCATTCACAAAGAGAGGATTTCTCCTCAAGTTCTTGATACTAGGAGGTGGTGCCATCCTTGCTTACTTCGGTGCCACAGCTTCAGGAGACATTCTACCCATTGTTAAGGGCCCACAACTGCCTCCAAAGCCCGGTCCACGTGGCAAGATCTAGTCTAATTATAGACATCCATAATTTGGGTTTTGTTTAATGTATAAAATTAAATATATGTCTCAATCCTCAATGTGTAAGTATGTACACAGCATAAACCTTCTGTAAGATGTTTAACTTTAAACTGAGGCACAGACCAATATGTTTGGCCTATTTGATTATGATGCTCTTCTCTTTTCTCTCAATCTTCTCTTACCACAGAATATATATATGACTTGAGTCAACCCTAAAGATGAAGTCAACAAAAAGTCAGGTTACGGTAGCTACTAGACTACAAATCCTTATCGTTGTACAGATGGTATTTATATCAAACAATGCTTCAAACTGGCTGATTCTGCATATTCATCCTATCTACAAAAGGCAAGAATAGACCAAGGACTAAAAAAAAGTCACTCATCTATTCTCATGCTCAATCTTCAGCTTCATTTTCAGTTTTTTCTGGTTCAATGGCGCGACGTTGGGCTCCTCATGCCGCCCAAGCTCTGAAGGTAAGAAACCCTCTTGTTGGTGTCTATGTTGAAAAGTTTCTGCATTTTTCCATTTGTGTCTTTCAACAAGTCATCTATAACAGCTTGAGAGTTCTTCTTCATGTCCCAGTCGCCTGTATCCCCTTCCAAACCCATGATATCTGAAAGTGTCATTGTAACAGGTGTTTCTCTACCTGCACTCACATCTAACTCTTGTTTTTTAGGAGTCGGGACCGGTGACTTGGAAGTGCCTCTTAGAGCACTTTTCTTCGCGTTTTTTGACAGGTTTTGAGTTTGATAATCTGCATGGAGTACATCATCTATTCTTGACAGGACTGTGTATGCCAAACTTTCTAGTACTCTTGAATAGCTCTCAAGAACTGCATGCCCTACATCCTGCCCAAGTGTAGAAGCAATCCTTAATTTAAGCTAATGACACACACAAACAATCAAAACATGATGTTCATCATGAAACCTTGTCACCGCAACTGGATTTTGCTTGTATTATACTCCCTCCTTTTTTTTGAGACTGGTCCTTAATATAAACAACTTTTTCTTGTGTCTCAAAATTTTAACTACTTTTTCTTTTTCTACTCCCATAAAATACATATATTTATATTAATTATCCCTCACTCACAATTAATTTTCTTTAATTTAATCATTTATTACCATTCTCTCTCCTATGCTCTTTTCTTAAATAGGGGCATATTTAGAAAAAAAAAAAAAAAAAAAAAAAAAAAAAGACATTTTGTACACATTTATTGTTTTTAACTAATCTTACCTGCCAGATCGCTTTGCCACAATTAGAAAAAAGGTTGCTTATAAAAAAGACCGGAGGGAGTATCTAATGAAGGGGATAGGAATAAAACAAAACTTAGGTCAAGTGCATCAGGTCAGATTCATAGGTGAATTTACAAGATGCATTTTAACAACTCTAACATCTGCAAAATAACCTGTGTGCCTATGAAGGAAACAAAATATGGTCTTACCCTGTTAAACTGGATTTTGCTGATATCTAAAGAAGATTGAGGAAGACCAGGGAAACGCTGCTTCAAGAAAAGCAAGATGGTTTCTGCTCTCTCTTCAAAAAGTTCTCTTTTTTCCAAACTCACAGCAGAACCCCAGCCTGATTTCCCATCTTTATGGTTCATTTTCCTCTTCCAAATCTCTATGGAGGCCTCTATTCTGTTCTTGAGGTCCAAGATTTTATGCTCTGATGATAGATCCATGGTTATCAGAAACTGATCAGGATCAAAATGCTCTACAGTAATACTTCTGTAGTTTGAATCCCCTAGACTCGCCCTCCCATTCTGGAAAAAATTATCACCATCATTTCAGTACTCAAAACAAGGAATTGAGAGAGTCAAATTGATACTCTTTCGGTCCTTAATATAAGATATATTTACTTAATTTGATTAAATTGAAGAAGTTAGCTGACTTAGTTAATATAAATGAATTTTCTAAAACACCTCTTAATTATTTTGTTCCCTCTCCTCCTTGATTATTATTGAGAGAGTAAATAGGGACAAATTAGGAAAAGATTGACAAATATGAAAACTTGTCTTATACTTAGAACTGGTATCAACTCCCCAAATATATCTTATATTGATACTCTCTCAACAATAATAAAAAAGGAGAGAGAATGATAGAATTCAGGAGAATGAATAGAGTGTTTTAGAAAATATATGTCATATTAACTAACTTTCTTAATCTAATCAAATTAGGTAAGTATGTCTTATATTGAGGACCAGAGGTAGTACTAGTAGTAGTTGATATTTCCTCTTACCTTTGGAAGGGATTCAATGTAATTTTCTGGGACCTCCATTTCTGATAGAACTTGAGCATTTATGGCCATGGCTGCTTTAAGAACTTGGGTGACACTATCTTTCTGGTGCTGAAGAAATTTTCTTGAATTTTCAGATAAACCTTCTGGTGGAACCTTAGGTATGGGCAACCACCACTTGTCATCATCTTTTCTCTTGGAGCTTTCATCCTCTGAATCCTTTGATACATAGTGGAACTCGCTTTGGCCTTCAAAATTGTCCAGGCAATCCTGATCATCAATCCCCATTCATTTCAGAAAATTCTGATAAAACGTTTCCAAGTTAAAGAAAAACTAATAATGGTCTCTAACAAAAAGTTGTAGCTCAGTGTTCTTACAAGAAGCATAGCATCAAGCTTTCTCAATGCAGGTATGTTCATGAGGAGATCAGATCTTTGTTTTGTCGTCATAATCTATTCAATCAAAGATCAAGCTTAATGAAGTTGTTCACTGACAGAGCCGGGGGGGGGGGGGGGGGGAGAAGAGAGAGATTTACCTCCATTTGGGAGCCATCATCAGCTGTTTGATGTGATGGAACCATTTCAACTATATACTCAGTAACAGAAAGAAGCCAATCAATTTCTTTTCTCCATCTTGATTTTCTCTCTGGTGGCATTTTTTCTAATCGTTTCTGTTCACCAAACACAGCAGCTGCAACATCAAGTCCCAAAAAAGATTATGATTTGTAACATCCAATATATTTTTAAAGATTAAGACATAAGAAACCTGAACCCTTAATTTTTCGTTACTTGTGCAGGAAGATTTTTTTTTTTTTTTTTTTTTTGGGGGGGGGGGGGGGGGGGGGGGGGGTTGAACTTACCAGCTAGATTTGTGAATGCATTAGGAGAGAGCCAAAGCAGAGGAAACACCAGTTCCTTTACCCGACATATCCTCACCCAGTAACAATTTTGCAAATTTCTCCTTCATCTGTTCTATTTCTGAATGTCAACCAAACCAAACAAACATGGACTTAAATTTTGATTCTCTGATTCAAACCCAAATGGATTGCATCACAATGATATATATTCATATATAATCACCTTGGAGTAGGTTATCTCCGATTTCTTTGACTGCTGCATCTTCTTCTTCAATGGTTGAGCTTGGCATATTATCAGGATCTCCTCCATTTTGATCAGAAGGAGACTCTTCATTATTGGGAGGGTATGTTTCTTGGCTTCTTGAAGTAAATGAATCTTCTTCCTCTCTTGTAGGTTCTGAAATGCCTCCAGTCGGAACGCTAGAGCTCTTCTTGTGTTGCTGCCTCCCTTTGAAATTGAAAAGCTTCGACATGTAACCTTCTTGCTCTACCATGTCCCAATGAAGAAGAAGAGGAAGAAGAAGAAATCCCTCCTACCTACGGAAGATGAACAAGGAAGAACAAAACAAACATTGGGTTTCAGAAAATACCAAACGTTCGTTCGTTGCTTGTGGTGCAAGAGATTGAGAGAGAGAGAGAGAGAGGAGAGAGAATGAAAATGAGGAATGAAAATCTTTTTTAGAGATTGAGAGAGAAAGTGTGGAGGTGATTGTTCGATGAGGTCGTGTCAGTTTTTTCCAATTTTGATCTGGGTTTTTAGAACGTGGGGTGCATGTTGTGAGAAACTTGAGATAAACAAACTTTTATTTTTTTGGCATTATATTTTAAATATTGTTGGGAGAGGAATCTGTTGTGGTACAGGAATTATGACGTAAAATGTTGGGTGGTTGCGGTTGTAATTCCGAGGTCAAAGGTAGCTAATAATAGCATATGGATAAATGTATTGATTACATAGATCATGGTAATCATAATAACTATGTTAAAAACTGGTTTTTTATATAGTATGATATAAAATTGAGCACTCCCCCCGGTTAACATTAAAGGATTAAACGTGTACAAATTTAAGATCTTAAAATGATATTAGAGACAAACATTAAAAACCAAAAGTATATTTTAGCCTACTATTTATTACTTAACATCTCACGTTGATTTCCCATTTTTTTGAAGTATGTCCTATTGACTTGTTTCAAGTACGTTTATCTATAGGTTGGAAAAAAAAAAGTATGTTTTTATATATATATATATATATATATATAATGACTTCGTTCAAATTAAAATTTCATTTTCTACTTTTAGAATGCATCAACACAATTTAAGTCTTCAAATTATTTGTTGTTATCATATCCTCATGATCTTGTATTCCAACTCAAATGTGATAGCTGTACCAGTATATATCAAAAAAATATTTAACACAATACCATACTTGGATAACACAACTCCTAAATGGAGCTTGAAGAGCTCTATTTTTTTTTTTTAAAAAGTTAATACAAAAGCCACGAAAGAAAATAAAAAGAGAATCCCTTATAAAGCGGTTGTATTAAGTTAGTAAACTCAACAAATCTTAAATTGAGTCAATGGTTCAATTTAAAATATTTAAATGTTGGTTATTTCCTAATAATACCCCTAACACATCGTCCAAATAAAAAAGCAAAGGGAAAGTTAGAAGTTGGATGTCGTAGTCGTACCCATCGCTACTCTCTCATATGCCTTGAGGAATGTATACGACATCATGAGAAGCCATTACTGTCGCCCCCACTATCGTCACTGTGAGAAGTCGCCGCTATCTCCGTGAGGAACTCTCTTTGTGCCAAGAAAATTACTATTTTGTAGGTTTATTCCTTATTTTGGGATCAATTAGTCGCCATTTAATTCTTCGGATTTTCCTTCTAACGTGAAATTGAAGCTGAAATTCATGCAATCATGACAGGCTTACAAGTCGGTCAGTAGATGGGTTTACGGAACATTGTTCTTTACTCTAACTCCCTTGACGCAGTTAATACTTTTATGAGAGACTGTTCCACAGATCACCCGCTCAGAGAGGTTATTCTGGAGACTAGAGATCTTTTGTTCACTGATTGGAATGTGGAGCTTTATCACACCTCAAGAGAGAATATCCTTTGCGCAGACTTCATGGCTAAGAAAGGTCATGGTGTAACGGCCGATGCCGAGTCGTTCTTCTTCTTCAATCCCTAGAGAGTGTGTTTGTATGGTCATCAAAGACTAGCTGTCTTGCCCATGCTAGTTTGCTAGTTTTCTTTTAGTTGTATGTTGAATGGTCTAGATTTTTCAGTCTAGTCCCAACTTTGTCTCTCAAACTTCGGCTTGCCTATTTTACTCAAAAAAAAAAAAAAAAGCTGAGAGAGCAAAGTGAAAATTGATAGTGTTATATGTTTTTGCCATGTAAGATTGATAAATGTAATTTCTGTTGGTTTGCCGTTAAGAGATCTGTTTTCTTTGTCTCTCGGCTTTTTCATGGAAAACATGCGGAAGAAACATTAGATGAGATTTTTGGACTGTGCCGAGGCGTCCAATGAATTTTCTATTACTAGGGTTCTTACGTAGCGCATGAACAATATTGTAATATTGTTTTGTCTCTCATTTTATTTTTTTAATAATTAAATGATATAGATGTAATTTGACCCAAATTCGAAACCCCTAATTATGTTAACCGAACTAATAATTTGTTAAATTTAGTAACCCAAATTAAAATTTGGGTAATTTAACTGTCTTTATATAAAATGTTTTCAAAATAGAAGAGCTACCTAAATATAGTTTAATACAACAGAAAGTATTATACAAAAAATTCCTACATCTTGTACGAGTAGAATTAGAATCAAGAATAATGTCTCCCAATCCATAATGAATTGTAACCCGATGGCAAGGAAGTTACCCTGTAAGAGTAAGGTTATAAATTCAACCTTACCCGTAACCTAAATTGTACCTTCTTGTAATTGAAAAAAAAAGGAGAAAGAATAATCACTGTAATGATACATTAATGAGAGAATTATTGGTTAAAGTGTAATTTTATCCTGAAAGTAATCATTTACAAAAACACTGGGTACTTGAAAGTTTGTTTGAGGAACAATTTTATCCTGCACTTAACAAAAACATAGCAATTTTACTTATACTTAAATTTGACTATTAACTAACATATGGCACTCCATATGTCACTGGGTGCACATTTGGTGCCCATTCTTATGTGCCCAATTATGTGCTCATACCTCTATGAGCGTATTTTTTTTATTAAATTTTTTTTATATATTGTATTTATTTAGATTTAAATTATATGTTGTTTTTTTAGAATTTTTCCGTAATTTAATATCTCAAATTAATTTGTTTCCAAGTATTAAGTGTTTGACTAATTAATTTGAGCAATCTTATCCAAAAAAATTCCAAAAACAGAATATAATTTAAATATAAATAAATATAATATATATAAAAAATAAAAAAAAATATTTCATACTTTAATAGAGGTATGAACTTCTAATAGAGGTATGAACACATAAGAATGGGCACCAGACTCGTGAACTCATATGTCACCTCATCATCTCCCCCTTCCCCTCTCTTTCCCTCACTCCTATGTTCTCAGTCTTCACCGATCAGTTCATCATCTCCATAGTCTTCAGGTTTCGCTAATATATCCAAGTGCACAACTCACTGGCTTAATTAATCTTAATGGGTTACTGGAGACGTGAGAAAGAGCTATTCTGGAACAAAGTTGAAGACACTATTCTACACACAAACCATTATTTACAATCTTACCCAAAAGAATTATAATCATAAACAAAATCAAGCGACTCCCAATGACAGATCTGAAATTCAGAGTTCAAGCACAAACTTGTAATTCAAAAAAAAAAAAAAAAAAAAAAACATATCTGAGGCAAAAATCATAGATGATGAAGAGGAGGGAGGGGAGGTGGGTGAAGCCATATATGTCAAGAAACCAAAACATTTCAAAAAAAAAAAAAAAAAAAAAAAAACAGAGGCAAAATTTGAACAAATCTTCCACATAAAATGTTTTTTTTCACAAGCATGAAGCATTGAAGATTGAAGATTGTTTTCGTTTTGTTTTTGTTTCTATCTGACTGTCATTGTTTAAGGCTTGCTGGCTCTGTTTTATAATCTGGCAGTAATTTGTTCTTTTTGTTTTTTTCGCATCCGTCCATCAAAGGTTGAAAGAAAACAAGAAAGATGAGACAACAACGATGAGTCATATTTTCATTATTTACCTGATTTCTTCTTCTTTTTTAATAGAAACTGGATGCATTCATTACCTACTCGATCCACAATTCCAGGCGACCAACTACTCTTTCATCAACTGCTACCTCATGTAGGATAAAAAATAAAAAAGACAATTTCATTTAATTTTTTTCCCTGTTTAATTTACTGATTTATGATGATCACTTCACTGCGCCTCTGCACGCCACAAACACGGTGAAATCCTCGAACCGAAGCCTCTCACTTCGTCCTTGTCCGGTGATTCACTTGCATGGGCCACAATCTCGCCGCCGCATTCTCCTCCAATCCCTAACCCTTTTCTTCTGACATGGAATCCATCGGTGTACTCTTGCTCTGCCCAGTGTTATCCTACCTCGATCAAGAGCTTGATAACCGCTACAAGCTCTACCGCTACTGGAATTACCCGCAAAGCGTCCAGTTCCTTGAGGAACACGCCAATTCGATTCTCGCCGTCGTCAGTGGCTCCAACTACAGCACCGATGCTGCGCTCATCGACTCTTTACCCAAGCTGGAGATCGTGTCTAGCTTCAGCGTTGGAGTCGATCATATTGACTTGAACAAGTGTCGGGAAAAGGGGATTCGGGTTACTAATACACCTGATGCGTTGACCGATGAAGTCGCCGACCTGACGATTGGCTTGATCCTGGCCGTGTTGAGGAGGCTCTGTGAGTGTGATCGGTATGTGAGGAGCGGCAAATGGAAGAAGGGTGACTACAGGTTGACCACTAAGGTAACTGTGATCTTGTTTGTTCACTTTTGCATTGCTAGCAACTGAAGTTACCTTTTTGGATTCTTGTGGAGTTTCAGTGATTGAGGTTTAATTTTGGGTTAAGGTGGATATTGATGAATCAAGTGTTGAGCACAAAAAAAAGTTTTAACTTTTAAGGACCATAAATACCACAAAATAATTAAAAAATTGCGAATTCAAGATGTCCAGGGTTGAAGGATAAGAATCTGAGCGTATCTCTCCCTCATGGAATCCTCTTCTCTGTTTCAGGGTTCTCCATTCACCTTCAAATGCAAACCCTCCTGTTCATACCCACCACCCAAATCCAACGCCTTATCCAATTATCTCAATATCAAAGCTCAATCCAAACCTGAATCGCCGATTACCCATAACAACTCTGTCCCCTCTCATTCCAAACAGCTCGTCGGATCACTGTCGACCACCGCCACCAGTTTTCAGACAAGTATGTCCCCCTTAATGCAGACCCTTCGTCCACTGAGTCCTACTCTCTCGACGAGATCGTGTATCGATCCCGATATGGTGGGCTGCTTGATGTTCAGCACGATATGGAAGCGTTGAATAAATACGACGGCGAGTATTGGGGCAACCTTTTTGACTCTCGGGTGGGTAAGACCACGTGACCTTATGGGTCCGGCGTTTGGAGCAAGAAGGAATGGGTATTAGCCGAGATCGACAGTGACGACATTGTGAGCGCTTTTGAAGGGAATTCGAATCTGTTCTGGGCTGAGCGTTTTGGCAAAAAGCATTTGGGCATGAACGATTTGTGGGTGAAGCACCATGAGATTAGCAGTTGGCACTGTAGCCTTATCCATATCTTCTTGCTTTTTCATGAGGTGTGCACCACATCCTCCTTTACTCTCCCCCACGTCAACAATTACAATCAAAGTCTTTCCCCCACTAAGGACCCGAACCCGTCTGGTACGGGGAACTCACAGGAGGGAATGAGAACTTAACAGGTTCCATGGGAAAACCCGTTTGGCGCGCCATTCTTCCTCCAACCCAAGTTCCTGGCTAGCCTCATCTTCCCTTAAACGTGGAAAGATGAAATCCCTCCGAAAGTGGCGGGATCTGATTATCTTCCTGGGAGAGATATTTCATAGGACAAAAAAAATCTCTTGTATAAGAAAGCCAAGGTTCAATCTGAAGGGGAGGAGACGGTAATGGTGGATGAAGAAGAGGCACTGGCGATGGTGGTGTGATGCAAGAAGACGCGGCGATGGTGGATGAAGCAGAGGCGTCAGTGATGGTGGAGGAAGCAGAGGCGCCGGTGATGTGGCGGACGAAGTAGAGACGGGAGTGAGAGATGAGCGTGAGAGACGAGACACAGAGATTAGAGAAGTGACTAGAGGAAGAAGACGAAGCAGTGGTGGTTTTATTTTTCGGGGGTATTATAGGTATTTTACCTCTCCTTCCCACTTAACAAACTTCATTTTCTTTTTTAAATATTTTATTTTCCCTTAACATAAGTTTCATTCCTATGTCTATCAAACAACTCAACTTTTTAAGTTCCTCTCAATCTTCTCTTCTATTCATTTCCCTCCTCTAAGTTCTTTTCCTTTCTTAAATCTTCCCCCTACCAAACAGCCCTAATTATTTAAATGACTGTTACTTTACTATGGTATTATTGTAATATTTTGTAATTTTTAATTTTTTTTTTTTTTTTTTTTTTTGTATTTATAATGTCTTAAAACTTTTTTGTCTTGGATGCTTTATTGGCTAATCTACACATTTACCCTCTAATTTTCTATATTTAAATTTAAATGTTTTTGCAAGTGTAATGAGATGTTGCATTGCAGGTAACCCTTGAGACATGTGGTTTAATGGGCCTGTTTGGGTTGGCTTATTTTTCAGCGTTAGTGTGTAAAATTTTCAGTGGCTTTTAAGCTCTACCGAGTGAGAAAAAGCTTAATTTTTTCCGTTTGGATTGCCCATTGCGTTGGCTTAATTTTAAGTCAAAAAAGCTCATAAAGTCGATTAAGGAAAAAGCTCCAGAATCCAGCTTTTTCCATAATGCTTTCTCGGCTTTTGACGTGGCCCCGCCACTTCTACCACCATCAATCCAAACACAAATCATTATTTATAACCCGACTTTTTCCTACCGAAACTTTTTTTAAAGTTAGATAGGCTTTTAAAGCCATTTCCTACCGCCAACCCTAACAGGCCCAATGTTGTCGACTAGTTGATGCTTCTCTAGTGTGTAATTTAATAATTTAATGCCATGCCTTTGAACCGTTTTGTTGGGAGCTAGAGTTGGGGCTTCTAGTATAGGAACTTCAATGGCTACAGTAAACTCCCCTCTCCGTAGATCAGTTCCTTTATTGCTGTTTTATATACTCTGTTTCACTATTCATTCAACAGTCGAACACTATTTTTGTTATCCACTTTCTTTGGAGCATTGTTGTGTCCATAATTGACTTATGAAAATCTGGATAGCCTTTGGTTTTAATCATTGGCGGATCCAGCCAATACTTATCGGGGGCTGGAACTTTAAAGAAATGAAACTTTGGGGGTAAATTATTATTATTATTTTTTTAGCATTTTCTACTAATGAACTCGTGCGATTCTTACAGAAGAAGGGGAACACCCCTTGGATCTGCCATTGATTTTGATAAATGTATAATTTCTTATGCTATTATGATTTCTGAACCTTTGGACTGGGGTTGGAGTGATTTATCTGCCATCTTGTTTGGAGTCTGAAGCTTATCATCTCAGTTCCTTTATCTGGAAAGCATTTGGTAACTATACAATAATTCATTATGAGTCCCTTAGAAAACTAGAAAAGAACTGATAGCCAGTTTATGAGCTCCCATTTTTGAACAATAAGATGTTCTTCATCCTACTTCCCTCTGTTTATTTCTGTACAAAACATCCTATAGCCCTTTCTGTTGCAGCCCTGGTTAATAACTTGTTTCTGTAAGTGCTAAACCTTTATATTGATTCTTGAGTTGCTATGCCAAGAATTTGAGCTTTACTAATGGCCTCAGAGTTTAGACATACAATTATTCCCATTCCCAAGAGTGTACATGTAATTTTCATTGCCTGATCTATTTAGTCATTTATCTAACACTTCTTTTATATTAGATTCATCGTGTGTGATTACCGTGCCTTTTATGTGGGTTTTTGGCCTGTCTCAATCCAGACAACATTTCATTTAAAGTAATAATGTTAGGATGTTTTTCAAACTTTGTTATACTCGACGTTACTCTGTATAACACTAGTAATTTAAGACTTCAATCTAAATTAAATTTGGACTTGCCATTGTTCCATTCACAGTTCGTGTGAGGTGATGATGACCTTCATTCTTTCTAATTCAAGTCTATCAGATTCTGCTCTTGAGAGTCTCTGCCAACTGCCATGTGATTTTTCTTTTTATTTTTTTCTCTTGCAGTTCTCCGGGAAAACAGTTGGCATTATTGGTTTGGGAAGGATTGGCAAGGCTGTAGCCAAGAGAGCCGAGGATTTAACTGCAAAATAAACTACTACTCTAGAACAGAGAAACCAGAATCAAATTACAAGTACTATCCTAGTGTAGTAGAGTTAGCATCTAACTGCGATATTCTGGTTGTTGCATGCCCTCTTACAGAGGAAACCCACCATATCATCAACCGAGAGGTCCTTAACGCCCTCGGTCCCAAGGGAGTTCTTATTAACATCGGTCGAGGCAAGCACGTTGATGAACCAGAACTGGTATCTGCACTTCTTGAAGGCAGAGTGGGTGGTGCTGGACTAGATGTGTTTGAAGATGAGCCTAATGTGCCAGAAGAGTTGTTTGGGCTAGAGAACGTTGTGTTGTTGCCTCATATTGGAACCGGCACTGTGGAAACTCGCACGGCCATGGCTGACCTTGTCCTCGGAAATCTAGAGGCGCACTTCCAGGGCAAGCCTCTTTTAACTCCAATGGTTTAATTTATGCTCATCATAGATATGTACAAGTTTAGATGATGTTGCATACTTTCATCCAAATAATTGTAATAGAGGTCGTTGTTTGTAATATTTGATGTATCTTCTTAAACGAACTAAATTCACCCAAAAAATTAATTATTTTCACAAGCATGAAGCATGCAAGGTTGTTAAACGTTTTGTTCTTGTTTCTATGTGTCTGTCATTGTTTAAGGCTTGCTGGCTCTGTTTTATAATCTGGCTTTGTAATCGTTTTTCTACCCAAAAAAATAGTTTGCTCTTTCTTTCTTTTTTTTTCTTTTTCCCATCAATCCATCGAAGGTTGAAAGAAAACAAGAAAGATGAGAGTCATGAGACAACAAGGATGAGTCACATTTTCTAGGTTCTGAAAAGGTTTAGGGAAAAGTAGACCGGTATTGCACTAGGGTCAAAGTACGCTATCTTCAAAGAAGTTGAAGAAGCAGACTTTGAGTATTTACATATCGCCCACTAATGAGCCATCACATTGACCAATGGATATCGAACCTCCTCCCTTTTGGAATAAAAAGGCCGACATCTTAACTAAGTGTGTCAATCTTCAACGGATGAGTCGCATTTTCATTATTTATCTGATTTCTTTGTTTTTTTTTTGTTTTTTTGTTTTTTTTTTGTTTTAATAGAAACTGGATGCATTCATTACCCACTCTAACCAAAATTCCATGCGACTTAGGTACTCTTTCATCAACTACCACCTCATCTAGGATAAAAAAATCTTTGCAAAAAAAAAGGATAAAAAAAAAAAAAAAGACAATTTCATTTAATTTTTTTCTCTTTTTAGTTTACTGATTTATGATGATCACTTCACTTCGCTTCTGCACGCCACAAACACAGCCTGTCTCGAGCGAAGCCTCTCACTTCGTCCTTGTCTGGTGATTCACTTCCACGGGCCACAATCTCGCTGCTGCATTCTCCTCCAATCCCTAACCCTAATTCCTCTGACATGGAATCCATCGGTGTACTCTTGCTCTGCCCAGTGTTCTCTTACCTCGATCAAGAGCTTGATAAGCGCTTCAAGCTATACCGCTACTGGAATTACCCGCAAAGCGTCCAGTTCCTCAAGGAACACGCCAATTCCATTCGCGCCGTCGTCGGTAACTCCAACTACGGCACCGACGCTGCGCTCATCGACGCTTTACCCAAGCTGGAGATCGTGTCTAGCAACAGCGTTGGAGTCGATAAGATTGACTTGAACAAGTGTAGGGAAAAGGGGATTCGGGTTACCAATACGCCTGATGTGTTGACCGATGAAGTCGCCGACCTGACGATTGGCTTGATTCTGGCCGTGTTGAGGAGGCTCTGTGAGTGTGATCGGTATGTGAGGAGCGGGAAGTGGAAGAAGGGTGACTACAAGTTGACCACTAAGGTAACTGTGATTTTGTTTCTTGACTTTTGCATTGCTAGCAACTGAAGTTACCCTTTTGGATTCTTGTGGATTTGCAATGATTGAGGTTTAATTTTTTATATTTAAATTAAAAGCTTTTGCAAGTGTAATGAGATGTTGCAGGTAACCCCCTTCGACATGTGGTTTAATGTTCTCGAATGGTTGATGCTTCTCTAATGTGTAATTTAATAATTTAATGCCATGCTTTTGAACCATTTTGTTGGGAACTAGAGTTGGGGTTTCTAGTATAGGAACTCCAAAGGCTACAGTAAACTTTCCTTTCTGTAGATCAGTTCCTTTATTGATGTTTTGTATACTCTGTTGCACTATTCATTCAAAAGTCGAACACTATTTTTGTTATCCCCTTTCTTTGGAGCATTGTTGTGTCTATAATTGACTTATGAAAATCTGGATAGCCTTTGGTTTTAATCACTGGCCATCCAGCCAATACTTATTGGGGGGCTGGAACTTTAAACAAATAAAACTTTGGGGCTAAAATTTATTGTAGCATTTTCTACCA
Source organism: Acacia acuminata (assembly GCA_019022655.1). Classification (NCBI taxonomy): domain Eukaryota; kingdom Viridiplantae; phylum Streptophyta; class Magnoliopsida; order Fabales; family Fabaceae; genus Acacia; species Acacia acuminata. Next base: position 1,401,036 of record JAFJYI010000045.1, read on the forward strand.
ATGAACTCATGCCATTTTTTACAAAAGGAGGTGAGATTCATTTGGGTGGGTTGGGGGGAACACCCCCCTTGGATCTGCCATTGGTTTTGATGAATGTATAATTTCTTATTTAATTCTGATTTCTGAACCTCTGGACTGGGGTTGGAATGATTTATCTGCCCTTTTGTTCGGAATCTGATCTGAACCTTACCATATCAGTTCCTTTATCTGGAACCAGAAAAAATAACAGAAAAGAAATGATAGCTAGTCTATGAGCTCTATTTTTTGAATAAGATGTTCTTCATCCTACTTCCCTCTGTTTATTTCTGTACAAAACATCCTATTGCCCTTTCAGTTGCATCCCTGGTTAATAGCTTGTTTCTCTAAGTGCTTAGAATTTGAGCTTTATGAATGGCTTAGAGTTTAGACATCTAATTATTCCCATTCCCAAAAGTGTATATGTAATGGTCATTGCCCGCTCTATTTATTCAGTTATCTGACAGTTCTTTTATGTTAGATTCATCTTGTGTGATTACCGTGCATTTTATGTGGGTCTTTGGCCTGTCTCAATCCAGACAACGTTTCATTTGAAGTAATAATATTAGGATGTTTTTCAGACTTTGTTATACTCGATGATACTCTGTATAACTTCAGTTCTTCAAGACTTCAATCTAAATTAAATTTGGCCTTGCCATTGTTCCATTCACAGTTCGTGTGAGGTGACGATGACATGTATAACATCAATTCTTTAAGACTTCAATCTAAATTAAATTTGGACTTGCCATTGTTCCATTCCCAGTTCGTGTGAGGTGATGATGACATTCATTCTTTCTAATTCAAGTCTATCAGATTCTGCTCTTGAGAGTCTCTGCCAACTGCCATATGATTTTTCTTTTTATTATTTTCTCTTGCAGTTTTCCGGGAAAACGGTTGGCATTATTGGTTTGGGGAGGATTGGCACGGCTGTAGCCAAGAGAGCCGAGGCATTTAACTGCAAAATAAGCTACTACTCTAGAACACAGAAAGCAGAATCAAATTACAAGTACTATCCTAGTGTTGTAGAGTTAGCATCGAACTGCGATGTTCTGGTTGTTGCATGCCCTCTTACAGAGGAAACCCACCATATCATCAACAGAGAGGTCCTTAATGCCCTTGGTCCCAAGGGTGTTCTTATTAACATCGGTCGAGGCAAGCACGTTGATGAACCAGAACTGGTATCTGCACTTCTTGAAGGCAGAGTGGGTGGTGCTGGGCTAGATGTGTTTGAAGATGAACCTAATGTGCCAGAAGAGTTGTTTGGGCAAGAGAACGTTGTGTTGTTGCCTCATGTTGGAAGCGCCACTGTGGAAACTCGCACGGCCATGGCTGACCTTGTCCTTGGAAATCTAGAGGCGCACTTCCAGGGCAAGCCACTGTTAACTCCGTTGGTTTAATTTATGCCCATCATAGATCTGTAGAAGTCTAGAAGACGTTGCATCCAAATAATTGTAATTGAGGTCGTTATTTCTAATATTTGATGTATCTTCTTAAACGAAACTAAATTCACCTTCTCTGCTTTTCTTGTATGAAATAAGTTGGTATTTTGTGATTAATTGCTGATTTTATTGTTTCCTATCTACCTAAGTGTGATCCTAATAGTGACAATCTTCTGCTAGAAAGACAAGACTGACAAGAAACTAGTGCCATGCTTGTATGATTTAAAATTAGAAAAAATATTGAAAATTTGTGTTACACATAATGTAGTTATCTATACATTATATGCATATTGGATGTAATTCTATTTTTTAATCATCACATTCAGATTTTTTTCTCTAATATTTTATAGTTTGTAGTGCTATTTGTTTTTAAATTTTTCTTAACAAAAGACCCAAGGTTCTATTTTATATTTAATTATTACTCCCACTAATTATTGTTTATTTATTTACAATGATAATGGGCATTTAATCTTTTTCCTCCTCCTTGTTCTGATACTCTTGTTGATAATGTTGGCTGAACAATGAAATGCGACCCAAAAAAATCGTGTCCAGGAAAGTGGGATAAGAGTACCATATTCAAAAGAAAATAAAGGAACAAGAAGAATGAATGAATGATCTGGAGAAGAAAATATGTACTGGACTAAGCATTAATTCATATTTACAAATGGACACTGCAGCTTCCTTTAAAACTTGAAAGCATTAAGATCTATCTAAATCACAGGAAAAGTTGCTGCTTCTGCTCTTTTTCTCTGATATTTTCCTAAACTTAAGCTTTCCTTCAACATGAAGGAAAGATTCAAAGACAAGAAAAAGAAGTGAAATTTTTCTCAGGTAATTTGATGGAACATTGTTTTTTTTAAAACAAGGAGACAGAACACAAGCTTAGGTCATTTTTCACAAAGGAGAAGGTGAAGTAGAAACTCCTTTGAAGATGAGGAAATTGAGAGTCTCGAGTTTGAAATAAATGAAAGTTCCCTGTGAATGAGTGAAGAAAGACCCAAAACTTGAACCCACCACGCACTGCCATCCGCACCCAAATCTCGTATCAAACTCCTGCAACTCACCAAAAAAAAAAAAAAAAAAAAAAAGCACACAATACTTTCAGGATTCAGAGAAAAAACAGAGAGAAGAAAGAGAGAGAGAAAGTTAATACCTTTTTGATATGGGCAGCGATGGATTTACAGTCAACAACATCAAAGAGATCCAGAGCCTCAGAAGCAGAAGCCATGGCTTGGATCTGCATCTTCACAGGCATGTCTGTGTCCTCTATCAACGCTTTACCTTCCAACATTTCTCCTCTCTGATGATACTCCTCACAAGGATCTCTCTCTCTCTCTCCCCCCTTTTTCTTTTGTCCAACCAGAAGGATCTCAATCTCAATCTACAGCACTGAAGATGACAAAGGGCTTTATATAAGAATAGGACAGAGGTTTCACTCTAATCACCGCGGCCCCAAATTTACGCGCTTTTTCAATTTGAGAAAATATCGTTAAGGTGAAAAGGATAATTGTTAGGAAATAAATCAGTCTAAATATATTCTAATTAATTATGATTGCATATAATTAGGGATTATAGGAATTATGATTGATTAGAGAATCAATTATCATAATGAGTCATTACTCTCTTATTTTCTCTCTCGTGTATAAATACCTTTTTGAATATATAAATAAAACATTCATTTGAGAACATATTTTCTCTATCTTTTTCTCTCTAATTACTACAATAATAAATAAAATCCGTAACTTATTAATAATAATTTTTTTCATGAGATTTTTCTCGTTTTTTTTTTAGGTGGAACTTTAATGATATTTTGCGTTATAATTTCTGCCTTGTCACTTTACTCCATTTGCCTTTTGTGTAGCACAACACGGGACTTGGAAGTTGGAAGGGAACAAAAATATCATAATTGGATACTTTGATCATTTTCCAGATAAAAATGGCGACTAAGACTCAGTTGGATATTATTTTCAGAAATGACAAGGGGATCATTCAATTAATTTAAAAAGTTTATGAAAAACATCCTAAATTTTTACAATTTTTTTATTAGACGAAGGGTTTGCCTCAAGATTTAGAGGGTAAAAGGTTTTTACCTCTTTTAAGAAGGAGCTCATAATCATTTGTTTCATTTTCTTCACAAAATCTCATTTCTTCCCTCAAATTAAAAAAAAAAAAATTGATGGTTTAAATTTTATATTTTATAAAATTATTATTTTAAACATAAATAAATTCAAATTGTTAAAGTCTAATTTACACAATTCATAAGTACAAGATATATAAAATTTTTAATTATAAAATACTATACTAATAATTTTAGAAAATATTAAATTTGAACTATTCACTTTTTGATCTGAGAGTGGAGATGAGATTATAAGGTTAAGAGAAAAATGATTATGAGAATATCATCTTTGTGGATTTGGCTTTCCCATTTTCCCTATACTCACCTTTTCCTTTTTTTTTTTATCGTTGGATTAAGATTTCAACATTCTAGATTTAACATATTATAAAAATATTATTGTAATTTTACCTTAAATATATAATATGTTAAATATGAACCATTGAGATCTTAATCTAACGGTAGAAAAAAGGAAAATGTGGGAAAATAAAAAATGAGAGTAATGGGAAAAGAGGAAAGCCAAATCTTATCTTCCTTCAACAAGGGCACTTTACAATATTTGAATTTATATTCTCATCCTTAAGCAATGACAAATTGTTATATTTATTGTGTACATAAGTTTGCCACGAAAGTATTGGCTAGGGGGTATTCAACATTCGAAAGTTTTTTTGGTATCATTTTTGCCCCGGAAGTTTACAAAAAGGAGCAAATATGCCTCAAATTTTTTTTTTGGAGCAAATTTTTGTAAACTTCTGGGACAAAAATGATATAAAAAATGATCAATCCAAGATTGCTACGTTTGTAAACTTCCGTGGTAAAAATAATATCAAAAGAACTTCCGTGTATTGAGTGCTCCAAAACTAAAACTTCCGTAACAAAATTGGTATTTATCCCTTAGTTTTATTCATTACTTTAATATTTTGGACAACTCTCATAAATTAAAGTAGTAGCAGAATTCTTGTTATAAAAACTCTATCATTCAATAAATTAAAGAAAAAACAAGAATCAATATGTACCTAACATGCTTGAATGAGAATGCAAATTAAAGAAATAAATTCATTACTTTAATATTTTTAGCCAACTCTTATAAATTAAAGTACTACTAGGCACTAGCTGAGCTCTTGTTATGAATGCTCTATCATATTTCTTCAATAGAATAAAAGAAAGATAAAATAATCATATGAGCAAAAACATTTAATTGTATAAACTCTGAGTTTATTTTCCCTTTTCCTAAAATCAATTGGCAATAGAGCAGAAAATTGACAAATAATTAAATTCCTTAGAAAAGAATAAAAATAAAAAAAAGGAAAAACAAGATGAAGATAATGAAGATGTAAACATATAGTAAAGGTATGGTGCTTGTTCTCAGATTGAGGAAGTTGTATTGAAAAAGATAAAGTGGAAAAAAGAGCAAAAAGTGGAGAAAGGAAAAAAAGAGGATAGGAACAAATAAATAAATATTATCTTCGGTCTTAATTATAAGAATACAAATTGTACTACAAAAATCCTATAATTAGGATTTGAAGGAATAGCGGAGGAATTACATTTACAGGTTGATGAGGATTTGTATCCACGTCAATTACATTTGAGGTAAAAAAAAAAGAAAGTATCCACGTCAATTATAGGTGGCCTTGCCGTGTTATGTTAATCACTCGTTAATAGCATCCTCTGATCCAGTCTGAAACACGAGACAATGAAATTCAAAGGTGTCTGTCTGATTCGTGTCCGAAGAATCTCATTTTGAAAAGGCCACCATAACTAAACATATATTCATATACAAAGCAAGCTCTGTTTCAAAGTTCTTAATATATATATATATATATATTTGAACAGATAAGTCTTCCACGTAAGCAAAGCAGGAAGTACATCCTGTCATAATCTATTTTTCTTATTATTCCTTATGAAAATTGTTGGTTAAAAAGATCAGAGAAAAATTAAAATAATATTATGATTTGTCGGGATAATGGACGGATATGATTTAGAGATAATGAAGGATGATCCATGCGACTTGACTCCTATCCACTTCCCTTTCTATCATCTTCTTCATTTTGATTGTTAGATTGAAATCTCAACTGTTCGAGATTTAATCTTTTATAAAAATATTATTTTTAAATATTTTTTAATTAATATTTTTATAAGAGATTAAATTTGAACGATTAAGATTTCAATTTAACGATTGAGATGAAGAAGAAGATGAAAGGAAATGGATGAGAGCCAACTCCATCCTAATATCTTATCCCACCGTACACCACCATGCCTTGTGGACCCCACAACATCATTTTTTTTAAACATTTTTGCTTTCGTTCTTCCATCCTCACCTTGTTTTGGATTTACTTCCCTTTTTATTTTGTTCTCTTTTATAATTAAATAAATTTTGCAGGGGATGAGATCAACTCGAGATGGCAGCAGAGTGAGAATAAAACTAACACGTAAAGAGTTCAAGACTTAAAAATTCGAATATCACACATATGATGTATCATTATCACAAATAGAATTTCAAAGATACAAGACAACCCAGCTTTTTTTATTGTCAACTATTTAATTATGAAATAGTTGTATCAATAATCAGAGTGGCGCAGCGGAAGCGTGGTGGGCCCATAACCCACAGGTCCCAGGATCGAAACCTGGCTCTGATAAATAGAGAAGGCTTTCCGCTATATTTTTATTTATTCCTTTTGGGCTTCTTTAAATTTTGTTATGGGCTAGGCTTTGGCTTCTCAGAGTCAATTGGGCTTTGCTATGAATACGGGCTACTTAACTCTGTGGACATTCTGTACTTAGGCCCAATCTTATACCCAATGACAATGTGCCCTAAATATTTTGAACCCTCATCCATGGGCTCAAAATTTTTGCATAAACCTTGTCCGAATTTTGTTTTCCGATTTTTCCCTGCTCTGAAAATTTTCTCACCACTCACATGAAGATTGCTTTCCAGCAAGTTTTAAGGGTGACCTTGAAAAGCTCATCACGGATAAGGTAGTCTTTATTTGAAGAGTCAAACTCAGAACTTAAGAAATTAAATGTTTTCTACACTGTACATTACCATCATCTTCAATATGTTAAAGGCATTGGTTGGTAGTTTGGATGAGCCTTTTAAAAAAATGTTTTTTAAGCTCCAAATCGAAGCTTTTTTAAAAAGTTATTAAAGATTTTAGCTTTTTTGTTGTTGTTGTGACTTTTGCTTTTTTAAAAAATATCATCTAAACACATAAATTAATAAAAAATGTATTTTTTGGCATTAAAAAGGTGTTTTTAAAAAATATAAAAAAGCTCATCCGGCACTATTTAATCTCACATCCTAATACATTAGGAAAAATCATCCCTGTGCGGCTGTGCGGTTGCTGGTAAAGGAATAATAATTAAAGAAAAAACAACAAAACCAAGCCCCTCCACAATGTCAAATATGACATTTTTGTGTGGATGTTGAACAAAATACTTGTTACATAGCATTTTGAGTATTGGTGCAATTGATGTATCCAGAAATTTTTGTGGTGGATGAATAAATTGAAATGGTGGCCGACAAGGGACAAGGACAAAGCCACCCAGAATCTAATTGGATAGTTTGTCAAGTTGATGGAATATATAAATATAAAGATGTCTAAACATCATTTTCTTTGCTGTTTCCTCAATAATAAGATGCAATGAAAAGTCATATAATCACATTAATTTTATTACTATTTTTTTTTTCTTCATACGCATTAGGTATCCTGGCATACCTCTTTTTAAGAGGCAGATTTATCGGGCCAAACTAATCTGAATTCACCACGGGTTAGTCTTTCTAGTGGGAGGAAGAGCTACCAATACCATTTGTTCTATTCACAACCTCGAGCTGAGAACCTGTTTAAAGAAAAATTAATACCTTACCACTCGACCCCAAGCGATATTGGTTTTTTAATTTTATTACTATTAATGTATGCTCATAGGTCTTATTGTAGCCACTACCACTATAACACACTCACTAAGCATGCTTTTTCATCACTGAAACAAGCTCTCTTTTGGAATACCATTATCTTTGTTGGAACTTGGCATCTTATATGTTTTTTTAAAACTTTTTTGGGTGCTTTTCATTCTCATTTTTTCTGATAAAAACACAGCCCACCTTCTTTTCTGTGGTTCTACTCATGAATTCAGGGGCACAAGTTCTCAAAATTGTCCTCCAATTTTTCAGCATCCAACATATTTTCTGGCCACCCTTCAATTCTCTGCATTATTTCCAAATTTTACTTTATTTTAAGAATACTCTTCATGCATATGAAATTATGAGTTGCGAATTGGTTTCCATTTTACTCATATAAAAGTTCTCCTCTACTACAAAACACATCCCTCTCTGCAAAACCAGAAGTATAGAAAATATGAACTCAGATTTTTAACAGACCTGTTTTTTTTTTTTTTCCCTGGGTACCCTTGAATTCTCATAAAGTTTCAAAATTTAACTTCTGTTAAGGATTCCATTCATACCCATGATGCTTTCTGCAAAATCTGAATCAGACACCACAAGCTTAGCTCCATCTTCACCTTCAAGGTCACCAAAGAGAGCAGTGTACTACGTACAGAGCCCTTCAAGGGACTCTCATGATGGATACAAGTCATCGTCGATGCAAGCGACTCCAATATCGAACAGTCCTATGGAGTCTCCTTCACATCCTTCATCATTTGGACGCCATTCGAGGAATTCTTCAGCGAGCAGGTTCTCTGGTATTTTCAGGTCATTTTCAGGAAGAAAAGGTAATGGTAGCAGAAGAAGGAACGATAAAGGTTGGCCTGAGTGTGATGTGATTTTAGAAGAAGGGTCTTATGATGATGATGGGGAGAAAGCTTTTATTAGGCGTTGTCAAATGTTGATTGGTCTGTTGAGTTTTGTGCTTCTCTTCACTGTGTTTTGCTTGATCATTTGGGGTGCTAGCAGGCCTTTCAAGCCAGAAATTACAGTCAAGGTAAGCTATGTTCAAGTATTTTTGTGAAAATTCATGTCACTCTCTTCTTAATGAAATGCAAATTTGGTTGCTTCTTATATGTTTAAATTGCTTTGGAACTTCATGTTCGTCTGTTCTCTTAGTTTGTTTGGATTAATGGCAAAAGTCTAACTGACTTTTGCAATATGAAAATGTAATAAAAGTCAATTAATGTAATATAATTTATATTTGGATAATACATTAAAAAGTTAGTTTTAAAGGGAATGACCTCAACTTTAACGTGGTTGTTGGGCAAAAAGTTAGTTGCCCCCAAAGCTATGTCAAACATCACTTTTATTGCTTGCAATGTTTTGTTTGTTTGTTGGTCTCAACTAACTTTTAAGGCTTCCTATTGTCATCCCAAACAAGAAGTTCTTGACTTAGCTTCTTGTATTTGGAATGGAATGAGGAAGTCATTTTGAAATATTTTAGGATTTATTGATATAGTTTCCTGTCATGTTTTAGTAAACCAAAAAGACAACCGCAATACGTAAGAGAAAATTGCAGAATATGCAACAGGTTGAACAAGACTATCAGAATGTTGGGTTTCTAAGTCAAACGTTAATATGTTTCTTTCAGTTTCATAAATTCTGTCACATGACTCACGTCTCATTGGCCATTCTACCAGTGTTTAAAGTATTAAAGCTAATTGCCTCAAGTGATTGAACAAATAAATTGTTACTGTGTCAAGTCATTATATTGTTGACATGTTGATTATTGCAGAGCTTCAAAGTACAAAACCTGTATGTGGGAGAGGGATCAGACTTCTCAGGGGTGCCAACAAAGTTGATGACAGTGAATGGCACATTGAGAATGAGTATATATAACACTGCCACTTTGTTTGGCATTCATGTACACTCCAAGCCGATCAACCTCGTCTTCACTGACATCATTGTTGCCTCTGGTCAGGTAACTACTCATTCATCACTTCAAGTGCTCATGACTTATAGCTCAGTTCATAAGCCTACTTGGCTCAATTTATTTGTAGCTTAAACCCTAATATTTAAAATATATTAAGCTTTAGGCTTTGTTTGGGAGTTTGGGTAGGTTAGAATTTTTGGATGGTTAATTTAACGCACCATGATGCGGCACAAAAGCATTAAAAAGGCTTTAGTTTTAACTTTAACTGAATTTTTGGAGTAGAAGTTATATTTATATTAAATGATTTGAATTTTTTTAGATATTTATTTTTTTAATTAAGGGGCAAGCACTAACGGCCTGAGGTTACAAGCAGGATTGAACCTGTGACTTCCCACTTATAAGAAAGCTTACATGTCAATGAATTGTAAGACCATTGACTTAAATATTTATTTCAAAAGCATTCACAATAACTTTCCCCAATCTGGTACAAGATTGCCCCTAAGATTTGAAAGTTAAACTCTCAGTTAATTAGGAATCCAAATTCATAACAATGACCATAATTTATATATTTGATTTGTGCAGCTAAAGAAACACTATCAGCCAAGAAAGAGTCACAGAGTAGTATCAGTAAACTTGGAAGGCAACAATGTTCCTCTCTATGGGGCTGGTTCAACAATAAAACATTCCCAAACTGGTGCTGTTGAAGTGTCATTGACATTGAAACTTGAAATCCTTTCAGTGGGAAATGTGGTTGGCAAACTGGTCAGGGCTAAGACTCATAAGCAAATCACTTGCCCTCTCATCATTGATTCTTCCACGTCAAAACCCATCAAGTTCAACAAGAGTTCATGCTCATATATATAAAGTGATGGTGACGCTAGTAATTGCAGGGGAAGAAGCTAAATGTGGATACTGAAAATGCCTTCCTCTGTTTTTCTCTGTTACTTGTGTAATTTATTCTTGTGATGAGCTTTGTGCTAATGCAAATGCATGCTTGTAAATGTGAATATATTGTGCATCCGTAAAAATACAACAAAGTTTGTAGGTTAGGTAAAGAAAATCTGAGTTAGTTGAATTTATGTCAATTAAGAATTGCATGAGGAAGTTCATATCTATGTAATGCCTCAATTAGATTATATGAAGTGCGACTCGGTTATAGGTATAAGCACATTTTATAGTTGTATATGTTTTTTTTTTCCAAGAATAAATTTTGTGAAATGCATGAGTCATATGTTTAGTTTTAGGTAATTTTGGGAGTATCAAGTTATGATCTACCTTATTAATCACACTGAATAAAATAATTGTTAAATAAATAATACTGAATCTTTTATTGAGGAATACCTTGTTAGGAAATAGTAACAAACAGATCAAGGTGATCCTTATTGATCCAAAAAAGGAAAATATAATTGGTAGATAATTCACTGATATAGACTATTTTTACATGAGAATTCAACAAATAGGAAAATTCATTATTTGCAAAGGGAAAGGCAGTTTTTCTCCCTAATTTTCTGTTAATGAAACTATTATTAATAATGTTCATGATCTAGTCAAAATCAAAGTTAAAATACGGAAAAATTTCAAACATTTAAAGAATTAAGTAATTTACTTCTAAATTTTTCGTGCAACATGACCACTTTATCAACTTTTTATCCAAAATTTTCATTTTAATTTTTTTAAATTTTAAGAAAACTAAAGAAGGAAAAAAAGTACTTATATTATTTTAATTAAAAAAAATAAAAAGTACAAATTTGATAATTTAACTTCATATAAAGTTTTATTTTGATCTCTTAATATAAAGCAATTTAGTTTTAAAAGGCAAACGATATTTTTTGTCTGCCAATCATTATTATCTTATAAAATTAAAATTTTTTGTCATAAAAAAATTAAATTTAGTATGTCAATTTTTTTGGCCATAAAAACTTCATAACGTAATGTTATAAGATTAAAAATATTCCTTATAAAATTAAATTACTAAAATAAAATATCACGTGAAGTTAAGGCACAAAACTACAATTTTGACTTAAAAATAAAATAAAATTGCCATTTGTGCTTATGAACCTATTTCGGTCAAAAGATAGTGGCACCCGACGACTTCCTCAACGTAATCCTTCCTCAAATCTTATTACATTGTCATTGGGGCCCTGAAATCTCGGCGTGTTTAAAGTTCGCTCGAGGCACCCACGTTTCCTTCTTTACCATCTGTGTCCAAACTTCAGGGCTTCACTTCTATTCTCAGTTCATTATTTTTCACACTGCTGTACTGCCAAAAACTAGATCTTCACAAAAAGTCGCGAAACCTATATATATTCTTACCTCTTCTTCTTCTTCTTCGATCATCAATATTGTAGTTAGCAGTATGATTACCAAGAAACCCACCTTGAAACTTATCTATTTGATTCTCTCCATTCTCCTCGTTCTAAGTTTCAATGCTGATGTGAAGGCCTCCGAGGTTGCCCCAGATGCCGAGGACACCGAAGATTCAGAGGGTATTGCGGAATTACTAGCAGTGGACGAGGAAGTAGAGAAGGAAGCAGAAGGGGGTAGTGGGGTGAAGTCATCGGAAGCAGACGTTTTAACTAAGGCCCAAAGAATCGTTATTGAGCTCAACAATGACAATACCAAGAGAGTTATTGATGATTTTGAATATGTTCTGGTTCTGGGGTATGCGCCATGGTGTCCTAGGAGTGCTGAGTTAATGCCCCAATTTGCAGAGGCTGCGAATTCACTTAAGGAATTGGGGATTCCTCTTCAAATGGCGAAGCTTGATGCTGATAGGTATCCCAAGTCTGCTTCGCTCCTTGGGATCAAAGGTTTTCCCACTATGCTTCTCTTTGTCAATGGTAGCTCCCAAGTGTACTCTGGTGGTTTCACAGCGTAAGCTGCTAACCTTATCACTTAAGTTAAGCTCATTACATCAATATCTCCCCTAAACACAGGATCTGCTAATTTCAGTTAGTCAGCTGAATGTATAAGTCTTTATTCTGAATTTTAACCCCTTTAACTATGATTTCTTCTGAAGGTTTTTGCCTGGTTCCTGTGTGGTTTGTATAATCTGGAAACTTAACCAATTTAGAAATTTTATGCCTGCTTCCAGTGTCAATGCTTGCTCCCGGAGGTTTACAGCATAAGACGTTAATCTTATCATTATAAGCTCATTCGACCCATTGTATGTACAGGTTTTGATTTTTATTAAGAATGATGAACTATTTGCTTTTTTAAGAGTGGTTTGGCCTGGGAAAATATGCCTGGGATACATGGCTTCTGTTTGTCGTTGGTCACTCCCAATTGTACTCCCGTAGTTTTACTGTGCAAGATACTAACCTTGTCACTTAAACCAGCTACTTGAAATTACATGTTTTTAAGCTCTGGATATGCATATTTCAAACAGGCAGCTCTTTCTTAATTATACGATTGTAATAATAGAGTAATAGTTTGTGCTGGAAATATTTACCCGGCATCTCTGTGGTTCATTTTACCTATTTTCTGCTATGCGGAGTGAACAATTCATCTGGAGTGATGTTCTCAAAGCATTAATAACTATATATTACTTGGCCTGTCAAATTACTTGTGCAGCTTGAAATGTGTATCTAGTATTTTCCTTCTTCTATATTTCAGATAGGTGTGTCCATATAGGTGTTTATTTTGAATTACATCATTATAACAATAGTTTATCAGTTTATGCTGGACATAGTAGCTTCTCCAATGTAGACTGATTGGTCAATCAACGTGTTGGTACAACTCAAAATGTGTATCTAGTGATTCTTTGGTGATGTTTTCAGGGAAGATATAGTGTTATGGACGAGAAAGAAGATTGGCACACCTGTTATTAGAATAAATTCTGTGGCAGAGGCAGAAGAATTTCTGAAGAAGTATCATACATTTGTTATTGGCCTATTTGGTAAATATGAGGTAAGTGAAACAATTTATGAAGTATTCTGAGGCTACCAGATGAGTGATATTGAATAAAATGAGGATAAGGTAATTGAAAATTGTATGTAATTGAATAATTTATTGAACTTAGTAATAGTAGATGAAATATTGTAAATCTTGTTTGCTTCAAGAATGGGAATAACTTGGTTAGTATATCTAATACTGCATTAATTATTTATATGAAGTACTGTCATTTTTATATATTTTGCTTGAACTAGTACTCAGATTTGGGACCTCCAAATAAAATGTTCATGGGCTTACCATGAATACCAAATCTGTTCTTAAATAGTAGAAGCAAGCAACAAAAGGCAAAAATTAAATTACGGTTTTGCCCTGGTTCAGCAGAAGAAGATTCAGCACTGAAATAATTTATTCTTTTTTATTAAAAATTTCAGGGATCTGACTATGAAGAATTTGTGAAAGCAGCAAAATCTGATAATGAAACTCAGTTTGTTGAAGTGAATAAGGCTGAGCTAGCCAAAGTTCTTTTTCCAGATCTCAAACATTCTGATCTTTTTCTTGGCATTGTTAAAAGTGAGCCTGAAAGATATACTGCATATGGTGAGTTTTTAATTGGTTTCAATGATTGTTTTTCAATTGGTTCTGGTGCCTTTGCATGAAAAAGTAGAAGTGCAGATATTTAGGTTCTTTTAAGATGCATATAGATATTTAATGCTTGCTATTTTTGCGGTGAGTTATACTTCAGAACTTACTTTAACTGTGAGGCATTCTGACTCTGTAGATGGAACCTTCAGCATGGATAAAATATTGGAGTTCTTGGACTACAATAAGTTTCCATTAGTTACAAGATTAACAGAGATGAATTCTATGAGAGTCTACTCCAGCCCAGTCAAGCTTCAGGTTGCATTTATTTTTAAATTCCTTTTTTTAATGGATTTTTTTAATCATTTCTTAATATTTTTCTTTCATGTTCAATTTTGGGCATGTTCTTCTTTTGCTAGAATTTCATGTTAATAGTAATGTAGTGTGTACAGATATTACATCTGATATTAAGATTTCTGGTCTTCACCTATCATGATGGTTAGCACAATCTGTATTGGCTGCTGCTTGTTATGTTTAATCATAATGTTTTTGTTCAAGCTTAAGAATAGTTAAAATTAATTGTCTGTTATTATTTAGGTTTATGTCTTCTCGGACACTGATGACTTCAAGAGTCTTCTTGAGACTCTTCAAGATGTTGCAAGGACTTTCAAGTCAAAGGTAGTTGCTCTGACCTATATTTTGAATTCTTGAAACAGTTTCCTTCATCTTGGTTATGAATCTTTCGGTATCTAACATGTCTTCCAAATGCAGGTCATGATTATACATGTGGATATTAACGATGATAATCTTGCTAAGCCCTTCCTAACGTTGGTTGGTCTAGAAGAATCAAAACATACAGTGGTTAGTTTACTTGTTAAAAACAAGTTTTTGTTGAGATATTGTTACTATTTTTGATAACTCCAGTGACTTATCATTTATGCAATTTGTTTTTTCGGTGCGCCCAATAGATTGCTGCATTTGAAAATGGAGGGAGTTCAAAATTTTTGTTGGAATCAAAACCAACGAGAAGCAATATTGAAGTAAGTTTCTGTTGATATGAATTATCCTTCCAATGATTACCTTCTAGAGAAACTAAGCTACATGCTATTTTCGTTTTTCAGGAGTTCTGCAACAAACTTGTGGATGGTTCTCTGTCGCCATACTTCAAATCACAGCCAATACCAGATAATGCAAGTTTATTACATATTTTTCCTTATGCATCTCATGTGTCCTTCCTAGTTTTGTGTTATAAACAACTCGGGTGCGTGGGTGAAGCAGTTAACATAATTTATAACCTTTTAGTTCTTTTAAACAAACAAGTGTGTCCCTTATGTTGCATTTAAAATTTTTCTATTCTTGTAGATATATTGAATATCTATGTGTATTGAAACCTTGAGCAGTTTTATCCGAAGACTTACTTTAAGTGGATCTCTTTAATTAACCTCCTCGCCTGTGCTGTTTGAAAATTGCAGACAAACGCTAGCGTTTATGCTGTCGTTGGGAAAATTTTTGATGAGATGGTTCTGAGCAGTGAGAAAAGTGTGCTTCTAGAGGTTTGCAAAGTCTTACCCTCACATTTATACTATCTACTTATGATTAAGCTTCAAATGTTATCAGAAAACAAGAAAAAATAAGTACTTGCGGTAAAGCCATATGTGATTTTTAACTTGTGCAAAGTCTACTGGTGCTGATGGATCCAGTTATCCTATTCTTTGATGTGTTAAATGATATGCTTGACTTGAGCAATGATGAATTCTCAATAAGAACAGGATTTTCAATCCGATGCTCTAAAATTCTGAATTGAAGTCTTAGTACTGATCAGCTTCTTGATGGAGGCTGTGCTAAATTATAATGACTTTAAAATAGGTATTTACACCTTGGTGTATCAACTGTGAGGCCACAAGCAAACATGTAGAGAAGTTGGCTAAGCACTACAAAGGATCAAGTAATCTGATTTTTGCAAGAATAGATGCTTCAGCTAATGAACACCCAAAACTGCAAGTAAGTAATCATCAAAACCATAAATTGGTCTCAGTCTATTTGATGACATGAAAGCACAATGAAGAACTTCGAATCGAAATCCAGATTGCTGGTTGGGTGATTCGTTTAGACAGGTTATTAATATAATGCAAAGATTGTCTCTACTGAAGATGGGGTGTTTCTTTGTTTGATATGTTAGGTGAATGATTATCCAACACTCTTACTTTATAGAGCAAGTGATAAGACCAATCCGGTAATTATTTCATAATTAAGAGTTGGATTTTTTTTTTTTTTTTCAATCAAGTGAAGAAGACCTGTGATTGAGGAAAATTCTGTTTGTTTCTTTTTCCTGCAGATTAAACTTTCTACAAAATCTAGTTTGAAAGAATTGGCTGCATCCATCAACAAGCATTTAAAAGTTAAGGATCAAGCCGTCAAGGATGAATTATAGAAGATAGCAAATATTTTTGTGTGAGGAAAAAATTCCCTCAAGAAAGAGGGAAAAAGTTACAGGAAAAATTCAAGGAAAAGGAGAGAATGATGGAAAGTTACGACACTTAACGTCTCTTGTTTGAGTATTTTTAATTTTTTTTTTTTTTCTTAACCTGAGTTTTGATGCGACATTTAATCTATTGTAAGAATTAGCTTATTGCCAAAGTGCAAAAGCTAGATGGTTAAATTTTAGAGTACATATACTAAAGAAACTGAACGTCATACTCATACAATGTCATTGTCATCTAGTTTTGTCACAGTCCGTCTCAGGGACAATATTGACCTTATGTTTGAACTATTTTGCGTTCTTGTAATTACGTTAGGAAATCGTGGGAAAAAAAATACGTTGGGAAATATTGGAAGGTTTGATTTCTAAGGGCCCGTTTGGATCAAAGAATTGGGTAGAATGGAAAGGAATGGCTAGAATGGAAAGGAAGGGAAAATATGATGTCACATGTTTGGTATGCACTAAAATGAAAGTTGGTTTGATTAGAGACTATATGCAAATGACCATACTGCCCTTAATTAATATATAAATATAAAATCAAAAAAAAAAAAAAAACAATGTATGAAGGAAAAAATTGTTCCCTCATCTTCTTCCTTGCTCAACGCCTCAAACCCACTCCATTGTTGTTCTGGTGGGTTAGAAGCATTATATTCATACAAAATGATGCTGCATTGTTTAATTCTGTTGCTCTTGATAATTTGTCTGATTTATATAAATGTTTTCTGCTTGGTATTGATAAAGAAATTGAACCAGAAACCTATGAACAAGCATCAAATGACCCTTGGGTAAAGCCAAATGAATAATGAGATTAACGCTTTAAGCCAACAAGACGTGGACCATAGTTAACTTACCAAAAGGAAAGAAACCTATAGGATGCAAATGGGTTTTTAAGGCTGAGATGGGTCTTTTAGATAAATTCAAGGCAATATTGGTTGCTAAAGGGTATAATCAAAAGGAAGGAATAGCTTTTTATGAAACATTCTCGTAGTAAAAATAGTGACTATTAGATTTGTTTTGAAACTTCTTGTTATAAATAATGACCTATTCATCAAATGGATGCTGACAATGCCTTTTTGCAAGGTGATTTACATGAGGATGTCATATGACTATACCTCGGGGTTTTACTAAAGGTAATGACCGAAATCATGAAAAGTTGACTCAATCTTTGATTAAAAAGAGACGACAATGTTTCTGAGTGCCA
Source organism: Acacia acuminata (assembly GCA_019022655.1). Classification (NCBI taxonomy): domain Eukaryota; kingdom Viridiplantae; phylum Streptophyta; class Magnoliopsida; order Fabales; family Fabaceae; genus Acacia; species Acacia acuminata. Next base: position 1,418,569 of record JAFJYI010000045.1, read on the forward strand.
CATTTGGAAGCAAATGAGACCTAGAAGCTACTATTCATCATCTTGGTGAAGCGGATTGAAAGAAAAGGAGTCAGTGGCTGTTTACTGGAGAAAATCGTCACAGTCTTCAACATCTGAGTCTGAGAGAACTAGAAGCCGAAAGGGAGACTAGAGAAGCAAATTGCACGAGAGGCCTTCTTCTTCCTCTTCCATCCTCAAACAAAGAGGAGGGCAACAATAAACTAGGGGACGCCGTTTTGGGTCGATTCTGAAGGGGAATGAAGAAAGTGTCGTTGGTGACGATTGATGCTATGAGGATGAAGGAACTATTTGGGAATTTCTCACGAAGGAAAACTGGATACCACCTATTATAGAAGGAACCCATTCTCCCATAGGAAAATTGTCAACTGCCAAAAAATGTTTTTTTGGAAGTAGGTACAACCAAACAACCACCGCCACTGGAAAATGGAGGTTTTCCGTTTCCTTCTCCTAATAAACCAAAGGAGCTAAGGTTTGATTTCACTTTAGGTAAGAAAGAACTTGTTAGGGGAGCTGTTTTAGTTTTAGTTTTTATTTTTTATTTTTAAAAAATTATTCTTATTGGTACTCTTTCAATCAATAATGATCCAGAAGGGTATTAATAAAAGAGGATTAGGTGTATAAATTATAAAACATGTGATATTAACAAATTAGGTAAATATTGAGCAAAGAAGGGAGTGTTAATCTATCGTTGTATGTTTTTTATCATTAGACCATCAGGTTAATTGTTAATGTGAGCAGTGAAGAAGTTTCCCCCTGGCACGATTAATAGACAAATATTTACTGTCCTTTTCAAGAGAACTTGTTATTATACCCATTCTCTTATAAGGATATGACTGATTCATGAACAAGTGATAGATTCTTACCAGCATGCTCCAAAAAATAAGAAACTCTTCAATTGATAATCATCATGAAAATTCTAGGGCTTATATCTTGAACTTCAAAATCATAGGCACTCTAAGGAAAGACTATAATAATATATTGCATAATCAACTCCTTTGTATTTTGTACAACATAGGATTCAAAACCCATAAATACATTACTTCCTCATCAAAATTGAAACTTACAATTACACATCACATTGAAGTTTAAAGTATTCTGACCAAGAACAAACCAAGATCATGAATTTCAAACAAAATCTTCTACCAGAGTTGGTCTTTTACCTTCATTCTCTTTGTTTTCATCATCAATGTCATCACTGGTCTTCTCATCGTCTTCAATATCCAATCCTTTCAAACCATCCAAACAATCTTTGCCCTCCTTTCCCCATTTCTCCCCATCTCCCCCCACAATTACTTTGTCTGTCATCTCCTCTTCAGCAGCCTCGTCACCAGCAATCTTAACTTCGTCGACACCAGTTTCACACCCCTTATCGACGGCGCAGGGTCCCTCGGCCTCGCTCTCCGGTTCGATTCCGATTATCACATCCGAGGCATCCTTCGCGGTGGGCCAAGGATCCTTAACACAAGTTGCATCGTAATCTTCGTCATCAGCAGATAAAACGGAGGCCGCTCGTGATTTCACAGCGGAGGCGGCTTTGAAGAAGGCTTCTTTGATGGATTCCGCTGGAAGAGCACATTCTTCGAGGCCAGCATCTTCGAGACGTGGCGGTAGGATCTGGTGCAGCAGGCCGGTGTCTTCTTTCGCAGATTCCATGATCGGAGCTCGATACTGAAAAGTGAAAACCCTTGATTTTCCTGAGACGGTCTGGTCATGCAACATCAAGAAAAAGAGGGTGTGGTCACAGGGGATCAAGTCGGTGTGGTGTTCGTCATGGGCCCTATGTTGGGCTTGGACTTTGAAACATTGGGCCCATATGGGCTTTGACTATGAAAGAAAATTGCTGGGCCCAAGCATGAACCAGCCCATACCCAAGGGGCATGCACCTTTCATATAATACCCAATTGGTTCTTTTTTTTTCTTTTTTTTTTTTTTTTTTATAAGAAAATTTTAAGAGAGGGGTTGGCCACCCATACCCAAGGATAGGGCGCTTGGAGCCCACTCCACAAGAAATTGAACTAAGAGTACACACGCTCTACCTTAAATGGGCTACCGTTCTTTGACCCTATGATGCCTTGGTGTGTACTAACTTCAATATCAAAAAAAAAGCCCCTTTAAAAAAAAGGTTACCCAATTGGTTCTTCTGTGAATGTTTCCTTTGAAAAGTTAGGTTTGATTGGTTGCATGTTAGGTTTACTGTTTTCTTTATTTTGATGTAGGTTGTCTGTTACCATTTTTTTTCTTTCTTTAAAGGGATATTAGTGTGTATAATACCAATCGTAAATATAAAACATAGTTGACTTTTTTTAGAGAGATTAAGGAAGTTAATTAAATTACTTTAGAATATTGTTATTTTTATTTTTTTGCTCAAACTAATAAACTGATATATAATCTAAAGATACAAAACAAATGATATAATTAAGTAACTTATTTAGTTCCTTAATCTCCCAAAAGCAAAGTCAACTTATTTTATATTTAAGACCAAAGAGAGTATCTTTTTTTGTGATTAATAAAATTGACTATGTTACCAACATCCTTGGGAGCAAGTGTTAAGATTTACTTTCCTTTAACCACATCCTCGATTCAAGGTGTAAGAATAGAGAAAATAGTGTTTGGAACTCTTCTTCCACGATTATAGGCCTAACTTAAGGCAAATCCAGATTAATTGAAATCTACGGTTTTGATGAATTGGGTTGGGTAGCAAAATAAAGTTGACTCTACTTAAAAAGAAGAAAAGTTACGTTGGGTGGGAATAATTCTTGTCTAGTTTTAGAAATACATTCGTGTAGCATTTTCGATTTAGTCTAATTATTTTCATTAAACAATCTCAGAACTTTTTTTTTTTTAAAAAAAAAATATTATGAACAACCAGAAGGAGGAAAAGAAAGAAAACATAAAAAGAACGCGACAGGGTGTCACACCTGCTTCAGCTCAATTTAGGAACATATAAACTCGAATGTATTATACTATATCCTGTTCTTAATACAAAATCCAAATTTCTTCATTAAAGTAACTCTTATATTAAGGACCACAGGGAGTAATAAGCAAACCCAACCCGATACATAATTACTATATAGATCAAAGGTGGTAGAACAGACCACTAATTTTTTTTTTTAAAAAAATAAAATCAAAAGAAAGTAGAAATTGTAACGTGTCCTAAATTTTCCACAGTAAACAATGCATCTGACTAATGATCGAACAAATTCAAGGGAAGCAAGTGGAGGAAGCAGGTTCAAGAACTCTGAACTCAACATTCACAACCTGTAGACCTTTGCTGTCGTCCACCACCACCAACATCAATTGTATCAGGAGGTATCTGTCACAATCATCAACAACATATCAAAACACAGTACCCAGCAATGGCATTCACTACCTTTCTATTATCATTTAAATCTTCAAATAAGTTGGACCCCAATAATGAGTGCATTTAAACTGTCGGGCAATTTTATGCAGAGTGCTAGTACCTTTTTTAATAGTTAGGTTCTCTTGCCATCTTATAGATTCTCACTTTAATAATAAAAAACATAAGAGCGGGAATTAAAGTGCTTTTGATGATGTGCGAGTGCGACCCAGATCTTCTAAGATATCACTTCAACTATAATAACAAAAGAAATTGAGCAGATGATGTAGGTCCCATGTTAGGATTCCATGTGTCCTCTTTTAAAGAAAGACACATGTTAGGAGAAGTTAGGAGTAGTTCTTTGTTATAATCTGTTTAGGGAAGTTATTCTATCTTATCTGTTTAGGGAAGTTATGATAGAAAGTTATAGTTATGCAAAGGAAAGACTCTATAAATATATTGTACTCTCTTTCTAGAAGATTATGAATGAAGATATGATATTTCAGAATTGTGTTATATTGGCTGGAATTAGATTCTGACTCTAGATTTCCCTTTTCTACTTCTCTCTTACTCTCTTTAAGTTCTAGAAATAAGGTATTCTTTAAGTTCTATCATCCCACCTCTACCCTTCTAGATCTCACAAAACTGAAATCCACCTCTCTTTCTCACTCCAGAAAATTCTGGAATGATGGTGAGCAAGGTAAATTTCTACAGGGATAGAAGTTTCCATAGAATCACTTACTATTAAATGAAACTTGAACCCTGAGGTCTTCAGGTCAAAATAAAATAAAAAGAACCCAGACATCCTTAACCTATTGACATAAAGAAATGGATATCATGTTTTTGCAATCAAATGTCAACCCCTGCTAACACCATGCCATAGATTGCTACGGCTTCTGGCAAAATGGATTTTTTTAGTCTAGGGAGAATTTGCACAATTTACAGAGAAAGAACCAAATCAGATGAAAAATATTCGAACTGGTTTTTGACAGATTTTACTAGTTGTTTTACTATGGCCAACCTTTTGACAAGTCAGTTAGTAGGGTGAAAAAACGCAAAACCATGACTGACTCCCTGGCTCTCGGTCTTATTTTGTTAACCATGGTAAAGTTGTGCACAATGTCACACAAATAATTACGTGCAAAACATAAAAATCCAAAATGCAGAAATACTCACACTTCTTCTTCAGGTTCATTCTTGAGAGCATTTTTAGCTATACACTGAAAAGCAGCCTCTACATTGAATCCTTCTTTTGCAGAGGTCTCAAAGTATGGTATGTTTCCCTTGGAAGCACACCATGCCTTTGCTTTCTTCTCAGAAACCTGCAACAGATATGGAAGATATTGCAGTCAAATCAACCACCACCAAGACTCTCCAAAAACACAGAAGAACTGTCATAACTCATAAATCTTCTGAGAACTCCAGCAGGCAATCCATATAATATAGTTATATGGCAATTTTCATGGATGAAAAGAAGAAAACATGCCATGAAGGGAGAAGCAACTTACAACTCGGCTATTACCACCATCAACATCTATTTTGTTTCCCAAGACAACAAATGGGAAGTTTTCTGGGTCAGATGGACTAGCCTGTGAAATCAATTGCTTGTGAGAATCATTCATTGTTAATTTAATTACGCTAAGTTTCTTACTCTCCTGAACCTCAAAGATAAACGGCCACCTGAATAAGAAATTCTTCACGCCAGTGGTTGAGATTTTCAAAAGATTTCATGACATTTACATCATAAACAAGGACACAGCAGTCTGCACCACGGTAGAAAGCAACACCAAGGCTCTGAAACCTCTCTTGACCAGCAGTGTCCCAAATCTGCACATAGAAGGAGACATGCTCAATCCTGGAATTTTATATGCAGATGACAACTAAATGAAGAGAAACACTAGAAAACTTCAAACAGTAGTCTCTTTTCTACATACTCCAAAATATAATTTACAAATATGTCAGGCCAATATGACAAATCATTAATACATAACACAGTCCAAGGTGCCCCCATCCTAGAATCCTAAATCAAACAAAATGGTAAATATTTGAAACATTGATTTCATTATACCAGAATTCTGTTTTTTGTTTGTTTCATTCTCCTTTTATGTTTCAACTTAAATTTTGACCCTTGACCCTTTTTTCACCAACACAGAACCTTGACCAGCCAAATGATTTCAATCTTAAGAAGATTGTATTACAACAAGAATAGATAAGGTCAAGCAAAGACATTCTTATCTGCAGAGCTGGTAATTACTAGTACATCACTTATGTGGGCACTCCACAAACAATTGCAAGAGAAAATAATGTCAACAGAGGAAGGAATTGAAACATAGAGAGCACAAACATATAAAGTTATTTAACTTTGAATGGCAAACACTTTTCCTTGTGAAACACTCAGTGTATCAAAGAAAGTAGTTTTAACTTTTAAGAACTAATACAACATACAATCACAAGCTGAGTCAAATAGATAATTAAATAGATAAGCTTAAAGGGCATAGCGATATTTTTTCTCAATTGATACATTCACCCAGGACATAGCAACTTGCAAGCTCCCAGCAGAAAAATCCTACTGAGTCAAGAAGATTTCTCATATTGTTATCCAAAAAGGTATTTACATTTTCATGTCCCTCACCTGCAATGTGAACAGCCTATCTTCAAATTGAACTTCCTTGGTCAGAAAATCAGCACCAATGGTGGCCTTATATTGATTACTGAACTTACGGTTCACATATCTAGATACCAAAAAAAAAAAAAAAAAAAAAAAAAAAAAAAAAAAAAAAAAAAAAAAAAAAAAAAAAAAAAAAGGTCATACCAATACATTACGATTCAAATAAAGGAATGGTCAACAAATACTTTCAACAGTTAGAAAAAGGCTCTCGGGCATACTGGTTCATCAAAGACGTTTTACCAACCCTGCGAAAGTCAAGGAAATACCAATTAGCAAAGAAAGAATGGTGATTAACTCAACAAACAATCGAATCCCACATAGATCATTAGGTCGTAAGCTATAAAATACCAGTATGAAGCACCTGACCGGCATGATATATAATAAAACCTTTTTATGCTATTATGTATCCACTAAATCCTAAAACAGAAACTGGTTTCCAATGAGAAATTCTTATATTTCTAGGATCTTCAATCATTCACTCATTGTTTTCTCACGATTCAAATGGAATCGCAAAGGATGTGAAGGTGCTGTCTATCAAATTCGATTAAGTTTTGCTCACAAATAAGAAACAAGCGCAGACGTGCCGAAACATACCACATATCAGAGAATTCAGTTATATACAACCTCGGAAAACAAAATAATTTGCAATAGCCATTTTCTTTGTCGTCCATGCAACCACCCATTTGTTGATCAAATTTAAAAGGACATTCAAATTGAAAATACAAAATAGGCGTACCCGCTGTCTCCTAGGATTATGACCTTCAATAGCATTCGCCGGCGAGACGCCATGGATCAAAACGATAAGCGGAAATTTCACCGGAAAAGAAAAAATTACTCCGAAAATTTGGAAGACAGGAATTGGGATATGAACCTTAGGAAGAAATCATTGGAAGGACAGGTGGAGCAGATGAATTTAAATAGAAACCATGGTACCGAACAATCTACGCCAGCCTTGCCACGAACCAGCAGGACTCTACGTTCCCCAAAATGTCCCCGGTTTTGAGGATAATCACGCTTTTGACTACCTCTTTTTTGTTTCTGGCAAGGTAAAAATGTAATTTCCTTTAGCTAATTTTTTTTATTTATCATTTTCTTGAATATGATTTTAATTTTAATTTTTAATAGCTACACATTGGTTAAAATATTTTTTAATTAAATTTAAAAAATATTTATACTATAAATCGTGAGCAGAAAAAAATAATTTATTTTAAGAGAAAATGATAGAAAAATACCATTTGAAATAAAAAAAAATCTACTAAATTAGTAAAAGTTCAAATAGCTAATCTAGTAGGAATATGATATTTTGAAATTTAAGGGGTGACAATTTGAGTATGAGCAATGATAATTTCATAATAGTAATTAGCAACTTAGATACAACTCTAGTCTTATTTATAAGTCTATTTTGACTAAATCTCACATATTAAGGAGAGGTAGTTAACTCAATGATTATGGATAAAATTTTTAAATTTGCCCTCATTTATGATTGAATATTTTTCAACTGTTTCTTCTCTCTCTATCTTCATGAGTACAATTAATATGGGTAAAATTGTCACAATTTCATTTATTACAAAATTCGCGAGGGAAGATGTTTCCCTCGCAAAATTGAGGAGTTTGTGAGGGAACAAGTTTCCCTTGCGAATTCCAGGATTTGCAAGGGAACACACTTTGCTCGCAAAATCCAAAATGATTTTGCGAGGAAAATGAGTTTCCCTCGCAAATTCCAGGATTGGTGAGGGAAAAAAGCATTTTTGCGACGGAAAATTAGTTTTTTTGCGAGTGAATTTTTCCACCACAAAATTATTATTATTATTATTAGGGGAAAATTCCATTTAAATCTGCAAAATGAATTTGTAAAACCCCAGAGAAGTTCGTCGAATTTGCAAAAGACTTAGGGTGGCGAGGACCTTTAAGGGTTTTTTTCGCGCCAAATGATCATTTTGCCCTTAGTTCTAAATAATTAAAAAAAAGAAATACCCCGGTGGCCCCACCGGGCGATTTTTACAACGGGCCTTACCAAGTAGGAGGGTTTTTTTTTTTTTTTTTTTTTTGGGGCAGGTGGGGTGTTTTGACAAAAATCAAAACAATTGATTGCAAATGTAGGGGGTGGGGTTCAAACCCCCAACCCCGCACTCAAAACCAAGTAGCCCAAGGGCTACTTGGTTCTCTTATTATATATATACACTAATAAAATATATATTCTTCTTAACATTTTTTCAATGGTATTTACAAGTCCAAAAGCGCGATTTACAAGTCCGCAAATTACCATTGCTTTCTTCGGGGTTCCTTTGATGCATGTTTTTTGTAAAAAAAAAAAAAAATGCATTATTACAAGTCCAAAGCGTGATTTACAAGTCCAAAGTCGCAAATTACCATTGCTTTCTTGAGGTTCCTTTGATGCATGTTTTGTAAAACAAAACAAAAAATGCATTATTGCAATTCCAAAAAGCGCGATTTACAAGTTCAAAAGCGCGATTTACAAAATATGCATCAAAGGAACCTGAAGAAAGCAATGGTAATTTACGCTTTTGGACTTGCAAATCACGTTTTGGACTTGAAAATAGTTTTTGGACTTGTTATAATGCATTTTTTTTGGTTTACAAAACATGCATAAAAGGAACCCTGAAGAAAGCAATGGTAATTTGCGCTTTTGGACTTGTAAATCAAGCTTTTGGACTTGTAATAATGCATTTTTTTTTTTACAAAACATGCATCAAAGGAACCCTCGAAGAAAGCAATGGTAATTTGCGCTTTTGGACTTGTAAATCGCGCTTTTGGACTTGTAATAATGCATTTTTTTTGTTTTACAAAACATACATCAAAGGAACCACCGAAGAAAGCAATGGTAATTTGCGCTTTTGGACTTGTAAATCACGCTTTTGGACTTGTAAATCGCGCTTTTGGACTTGTAATAATGCATTTTTTTTGTTTTTTTACAAAACATGTATCAAAAGGAACTCTTGAAGAAAGCAATGGTAATTTGCGCTTTTGACTTGTAAATCGCGCTTTTGGACTTGTAATAATGCATTATTTTTTTGTTTTATAAAACATGCATCAAAGGAACCCTCAAGAAAGCAATGGTAATTTGCGCTTTTGACTTGTAAATCGCGCTTTTGGACTTGTAAATACCATGAAAAAATGTTAAGAAGAATATATATATTTATTAGTGTATATATATAATAAGAGAACCAAGTGGGCTACTTGGTTTTGAGTGGGAGTGGGGGTTCGAACCCCACCCCCACATTTGCAATATATTGTTTTGATTTTTGTCAAAACACCCCACCCGCCAAAAAAAAAAAAAAAAAAAAAAAAACCTCCCACGGTGGTGGCACGGTGGCCCCGCCACCGGGGTATTTCCTTTTTTTTTTTATTATTATTTAGAACTAAGGGCAAAATGGTCATTCGCGCGCAAAAAACCCTTAAAGGTCCTTGTCACCTCCAAGTCTTTTTAAATTCGACTTCACGGGGTTTTTTACAAATTCGTTTGGTATTTAAATGGAATTTTTCCTTATTATTATTATTATTATTTTATTATTATTTTTATTTTTATTTTATTTTAGTGAAACTAAAAGTTGCTTTAGGCATTGAAGGTAGGAGCAAAACGTTGGAGATGCTGGAGTTGCGATGAGCTAAAGGCCGAAGGCAGAACATGAGATCGCAACTTATAAACTGAGTAGTACATGTTTCGATGGGAAAGAGCTATGTCTGGATTTTTTTTACAATTGAAGTATGTTCTTGTAACGCCATCAACATTTCTCAACAACATAAGGCCTATAACGTTATCGAGAATGAAGCTATGGTCCTAAGTTGAAAATTCATAATCACCCGTTAATAATAGTATAAAATCTAGTTTGTAGTATAAATTTATACTATAAATTAAATCTTATATTAAAGATCGGAGGTGATATTATATTACCATAAATTCTTTCTTTTTTCATCCTTTGAATAACAATGACGCGGTCCTCAACTTTTATTTTATTTATAGTTAAGCTTATTGAAATTGATATGAAATATCAATGGGTTGGAAAATATAAATAATGACGGTATCCCTTCTTGGTTGAATGAATTAAGTACCACCTCCAGCTTAAAATATAAGATTTTTATAGTATAAATCATACTAAAAATAGATCATACATTTAATATCGGGGAAGTATTAATGACTAAATTATTAACTATTAATCATTCTGTACCGTGCAAAATTGGTAAAATGGGGTTAATGGTGTTTTGAAAATGAAAAAGATAAATAGTAATGGTAATGAGCCACTCACAATTAAAAATTTCATTGAAATATAGAAAATCGGATGATGAACTATGGTAAACATATAGACTCATTGGAACTATCATCAACCCACCCCACTCAAAATATACATTTTGGATCCTAAACAAATCGAGAAGGAAATCTGAGAGAAGATGGAAAAAGCAGGGAAAGGAGATTCCAGATAACTACCCTAACGGCTAACCAATTCTATTTATTTATGAGCTAAGGTGTAAATTGGCTAACGAAGTATTAAGTTAGGAATACTTGACACAAAAATGTTTTGAAGGGAGCAAAAATACTAATGAACAATTGAAAGGGAGTAAAAATACCAATAAATAATTTAAAACTTTGACGAATAGACCAAACAGGGATTATGCTACTTTCACAAGTTTTAAATTCTTCGTTAGTATTTTTGTTCCCTTTCAATTGTTCATTGATATTTTTGTTCCCTTCAAAACATTTTTGTACCCGATACTCCTAGCGTAACATTTTAAACCCGGGGCCACTAAACCGGTTAGAGTGCGGGTCAAGGGTCGATGGGTCGACCGAAAGTCAAATAGGTGAGAAATTAAAAAACTTCAATTTTTTTAAAGGAAAAAAAAAGAACCGGTTCCACCTCACACCTTTGATGACTCACTAAATTTAGATGATTTTAAGACTTGTTTTAATATATTTGGAAGTTATCTTTGATAAATTATAAGGATTTAAGTGAGATTTTGATAAGATATGGGTTTAGAGGGATTTCATTATAAATATTAAAGATCAGAATATAATAATAAATAATAATAGTAGTAATAATAATAAGGGAAAACACTTCTCATGTTGTAGGAGAAGTGTATTCTCATGTCACACGCACATGAAATGGTGGGACACACACACATATATATATATAATAAACATTATATATATATGTGGGTCCCACTATTTCATGTGCGTGTAGGAATTTTCTTTTTCTCATGCAACATGAGAAGTTTAAACCCCTAATAATAATAATGTGAGATTCTCCAAATGAAATAAAATAAAATAAAAACACATATTATTATTATTATTATTATTATTATTATTATATATTATTATGATTTCCATCTATCTTAATAGCAGCGCACAATGTCTTGAAGCAAGAGATTTTGGGAACCTAAATCCAAGTGGGTGGTGACAATAAAAAAACGTATAGAGAAATAGCAGCGCACAGTACCTTGAATAAAGAGATCTTGAGAACATAAATACTCCATAAATCAGCAAAAGGACCAAAAAGAGGCAATTAAGTGAGGAAAAAAAATTCAACATCCTAAATTCCTACGGCTTCATAATCTTCTTCTCTTCACACTTCACAGGAAAACAATTAGAACAAAGGGAGAGACCAAGAGATAGATCGTCTTCTCCGAGAACAGAGGAGGCGATCAGATCAGGCGAGAGAAAAGCACTGTGAAGATGGAATATCACCTAGAGAGGGGTGAATAAGTGATCTCAAAATTCTTCCGAGATACTCACACGGAGACAAATAAAACCAGAGCAAGAGAGATAAGATAGAGAAATAGACACAGGGCAATTTATACTGGTTCGGTCCAAAATCGTTGACCTACGTCCAGTCCCCAGAACACCTGGGATTCCACTATCTTTCAAGAATACTTACACACTCTGTAAACGAAGGATGATCCTCTCACTCTCAGACTCCACTCCCCCTTACAAGTTGTAATTGATACACCCTCTCTTAAGGTTCCTCAACCTTAAGATTCAACTGATGATTAAGTAAATGTTTAAGAACTCTTCACGAGTAGATAAAATATTAAACACTGAAGTACAAATCAATGAAACAGTTGAAACATCGAATAATATTAACTCGAATTAATTGCATAGCGTTTCGGTGGTTGGCGAATTCAATGCTTCGGCTATTTATAGATGTTGCAATTAATGACCGTTGATGAATCTTATGAAATAGCCGTTCAGTCTCTTGAATGTGTTCGTTAGATAGATGAAGCGTTCGTCAAGAGTTTCGCCCATTTGAATATTCTAACTAGAATTTGTAGAGTTGACATTCTCTCTCATTCCTTTTGTTCTTCCCGTTGTGAAATGGTATTTAATGCGCAGACGAAATATCAGAGTAGCTTTACTTCGATCAGAGTTGGTTTACGTGTTTATCACCGTTTTAGGTAGCCACATTTAATGCTTCTGACAACAATTTTGCTTTATTCAAATCTGCTGGTAATTCATGTCTAAATAATATGAAACTCATGAGCAAATTTGTTAAAAGCATTTGATAATCGCAATAAGTAATAATAAGAAGAAATAAAAGTTCATTCGATGATTCATGATTCTTGGAGGACGGTGATTTGAAAACAGGGATGACATTGCTCGAGCAACAATCCAAGCTTGCTCGAGCAAGCTCCTCTTGATTACATAGGAAAGTGATCTCTGTCGTTGATGCTCGAGCAAGCAAATATCTTTGCTCGAGCATGGTGCTCGAGCATGGTGCTCGAGCATGATTTTATCATTCTTGGGCAAAAGCTTCTCTTCGATAAGATAAAGGGCATTTGTATCGCTGATGCTCGAGCAAGGTTTTCTGTCTGCTCGAGCATGGTGCTCGAGCATGAATTATATCATGCTCGGGCAAGCTTTATACAACGATGAAATAACATGTTGCTCAACTTTGCTCGAGCAACCTCTTTATGCTTGCTCGAGCATGCTCGGAGCAACCTTTTGTTCCTTGCTCGAGCAAGGACTATGCAAAGGTGAAAACACTGGTTGCTCGACTTTGCTCGAGCAACCTTTTAAGCCTGCTCGAGCATGGTGCTCGAGCATGCTTTTACCTTATGCTCGAGTATGACTATGCTTTGCTTTGTTGTTCCTTTGCTCTGCTCGATGTTGCTCGAGCAAGCTGAGACTTCTGCTCGAGCAAACCTCCAATTTCTTCACAGTGTCATTACTTGATGATGCTTGGGCAGATTTGTGAGATGTACTCGAGCAAGGCACCGAGTAAGTCATGAACCCGATGTTGCTCGAGCAAGACCTGTCTAGTTTGCTCGAGCAAGGCCTTCCTGAAGTAATTGATTTTGCCTTGCATTCGTCAATGCTCGAGCAAGCAAAATACTCTTCTCGAGTAACCTTCTGAGAGATGCTTTTATCAATTTATTTTATCAAATGTTCTTTGATTATTTTAATTCAAAAGTTTGGAAATTGTAATCATAAAAAACACAAGAGCTAACACATTGAACATCCAACCTCTTCATCTTCTTCTTCTCTCTCCTTGATCTGTCGCATGCAACCTCCTTCTAGCCTTTGTTGTCGTAGCGTCTACATTCAAACTTGCTCCCACGCCGCCGTTGCAACCCGAATCTTCTTCTGCTTCTTGATCTTTTTTTTTTCCATTGACTCGATGACTCCTCAACTCGACCGGTTCAGGCCGAGTTAACCCGGAGTCATCGAGTCAACCCGGGTCATGCCTAACTCGGACCGGTTTTCCGGCTGGTTCGCCGGTTTCTGGTCCAAACCTGTAGGTCCGGTCCGGGTTCCTAAACCATGATAAAATCTAAAGACCAATTGGCCGATATTTTTACTAAGGCGCTGCCACCTTCTATTTTTTGTACACTCTTTGCCAAGCTGGAAATGATTGATATACATTCTCCAGCGTGAGGGAGATATTAGAGTATATTAGTTAGCCTGATTGTTTTAGTTACTATTTTAGTTACAACTATATTAGTTACTGAAGTTGTTGGTTAGAACAAAATTAGTTACTATAAGCTGTTAGTAAAGTAGTTTAGTTGATATTATATATTTATGTCTATATAAAGACAGATGTACTACTACTACTACTATTCATTGAAAGAGGAATATCACCTAGAGAGGAGTGAATAGGGGATTTCAAATTCTTTTTCCGGAATAGGATAAAGAACAATAAATACAAAGACAGAGATAGAGAGAATAGACACAGAAGAATTATACTGGTTCAGTTCAACTTTTTGACCTATGTCCAGTCCCAGACGCTCTAGGATTTTCACTAACTTACAATCATAGATACAATTACACACACTGTACTTGAAGTGATCCCTTCGCACTCGGATCCACTCCTCCTTACAAGTTGTAATTGTACACCCATACTCAAGGTCCCTCTACCTTGAGATTAACAGATAAACAGATAATCAAATAAGTGTTTAACTCCTCATTGAGTAGATGAATAATAATCACTGAAGTACAAGAATATCCGAATATATTAAATGAAGTGAATGAAACAGTAAGTTACAATAATGTTGAATTGAATGCGCAGAGTTTTGGTAGGTAACATAATTGAATGTGATGAGCTTTTATATCAACTTCCATTAATGCCGTTGTGAATCTTTGAATTTAGCCATTGACGCTCTTTAAACTTCCGTTAGGCACATATGGTTTCCATTAGGTATAGTCAAACATTACTTCATTAAATGCATTCGTTGTCAACGTACTTGTGTTTAGAAGATGTCTCAGAGCATTTTCCAAATAGGTATGCCTCGAAGGAATGATTTTATCTGCAATGAAGCTCATTTCGTTTGTATGCTCTATTTTCTGCAAGCATTAAATGCCTTTGACATACATAATTGCTTTTCGTCTATTAAATGTTAAACCATTCGATAATCATCTAAAAATTACTCAAAAATTTGATTAGTAATAGTCTAAATAAGTTTGAGTGAAATTGAAGAAGAAGCGAATGTAAAATCAAACTATTCAATATTTACGAATACTGTCACAGTGAAGGTTTGAAGTTGCTGATAGCTCCTACTCGAGTAGCCATTCAAAATGGCTTCACAGATGCTCAATGAAAGGTCTTACTTGAGTAGCCCCAAATTCTTACTCGAGTAGAGAGTTATCCTTACTCGAATAACGTTGCAGGAGGATCATACCAGAGGCTTCATCTTTGATCATACTAGAGTAATAAATTCCCTTACTCGAGTAGCATCTATTCTTCGTTGAAAGAATACTAAGTGGAAAAACATTAGTGAATCAGTAATCGAGTACCATTTTCCCTTACTTGAGTAGCAGGAAATCTTGCTAGAGTACTATACAAACAGAGGGCAAATAAGAGATAAGGATATCCATACTCGAGTAATATCTTACTTGGACTCGAGTACCCTACTCGAGTACCATTACCTCTTACTCAAGTAAAAATTTCTGATGGCAATTTATTTCATAGAGGAGCTATCTACTTGAGTACCGTACTTGAGTAAGCAAAATTGCTTGTTCGAGTACTGCATCAGTACATCTTTGAACTTTGTTGATCTTTCAATCCTTACTCGAGTACTACTTTCTTATACTTGAGTATCCTTAGTTAATCACTTCAATAAATCCTAAAATCACTTGAGCAGAGAAATTAAACTAACCATGTTTACTCAAGTACCTTGGCACCATACTCAAGTAACCTTGACACTTAACCAAATATCACTGATTCAGAAAAGCCTTGAATACTTTCAAGTTTTGTTATCATTAAAAACTCTGAGAGCTAACATTCATATGGTTATGAATAATATCACTGATTCAGAAAAGCCTTGAATACTTTCAAGTTTTGTTATCATTAAAAACTCTGAGAGCTATACTTTCAAGTTTTGTTATCATTAAAAACTCTGGTACAATAGCATTCGCATCTAATCCAGTTTTACACTCCAAAACTTAACATGTAGAACTTGATGTTCATTTTATCAGAGAAAAGGTAGCATTAGGAATTATGACTGTGGGTCATGTTCCATCGACATACCAAGTTGTAGACATACTCACCAAACCACAAAATTATGGAATGTTTGCTTTCTAGAGATAAACTGAACATAATCTCCACCAATGAAGTACATGATGGATTGCCAAGATGAGTTGGATTTCAGTAGGGAGAATGTTAATAGAATATACTTAGCTCAGAGTAGTTAGATCAATCTGCCACGTGTTAGCATCTGTTATGATTCTGTTATAAGAATATGACGTGTCAATGCAAGTTGTTTAATTCATCTCTTCGTCATTACAGTCTGTTATGTACTACACCACAGTCTATATAATGTAGTCATAATCTCTCATTATTGTGGGAATATTACGGAGGTTGTTGTAACCTCTCCTCTATTTTCTCCTAGATTTTCTCCATCAGTTACTCCTTTATTTTCTCCTTAATTTGTTTAGTTTTATGTCTCTACTTATTATATAAGTAGGTATTGTATCACAACATTAATCAAGAAATGAGAATACTTTTTCTCTCAATTGTCCACAATTATCAATAAGATTGATTCTTCTTTCTGAATTATTTTCTCTTAATCTGAGCTATTAGCACGGCATGCATTGAAGCGACTGGCTGTTGCATTATTGAATATTCATTAAACACACGGAAGGCATTTAATTAATGAGAAGATGATTATGCCTTTTTAATTTATTAGCTACACATTTTCAAAAATTATTGTTGCCCATAATAATGTGCTTTAAGAATAGGCAAGAGTTATGGAGTAAACCTAATGTAACAGTTTTGAAACGTTGCGAGTACAGTAGTTGACAAGGGTTGCCTAAACATCTAAAAGGAAATAGTTTTAAATTATATGCATAGAGAAAGAGAGAGACTGTGTGTATAAGCATAATCCTATTCAAAATTTTGAGTACCAGATGAGAAAATGAAGCAACATTGAGAGGGTTCATAGTGCATACAACTAACAAATACCCCCCCTGAAATAACTTACCAAGTTTGAAATATAACCGAGACTTGATGCAATTTTGTGCATGAGATTGCAATTTTCTCTTTTAAATACACACTATGGTACATATCAATTATTAATTACTCAAATATGATGTTCATACCAGAACCTGTTGAATCCACATTTATTCAAGTTTGATGTCTCGATCTGAATATTTTGGAACCAGAACTAGAAGTGGAGGTGGAGGTGGTGGAGTGAAATTGATCAGAGTGAGTGATGCTATATGATCCCATTGCCATCCTCCTCATCTTGTTCATGTCTTCGCTGAGTTGATGCCTCACTGGGCTCTCCATTGTCATATTATTCTCAAGCCAAATCTCTCCTTGTAAAGCTTTAACCACCTGTTTCCACTCATTCATTATACATATATATTCTTATTCATTAATTTTGTGGGTGTATATTTTCAGCCTTCTTTTCTTTGTTTCTACATGCTTGGTTTGGCATTTGTTCTATTTCAAACTTGTATATATATAAAGTTGAACTAAATAATACTACCTCTGGTGTAAAAGCTAATTGACTAATTCGGGTAAATTAAAAATAAAATAAAATAGTTATGCTAGTTCTTTATAATAAATATGGCTTAGTTCTCTTAAAATACCATAACCTTTTTATTATAATTATCCTAGGATAGAAACTCCTTAACGTGTGCCGTCAATATAACTATTTTAGGAAAAAAATATAAAATTGGGAAATAAAATGGATTGAGATCTTATATTTAATTATGTCTAACTAGATCCTATATTAATGATTGGATGTGGCAAAAGAGAAATAGCTACTATTTTAAGCATATATTATATACTTCCGGTCCTTAATATAAGAGTCAGTTGACTTTTTTTTTAAAAAAAGATTAAAGAAGCTAATAAATTACTTAATCATAAAATTTGTCATGCATTAGATTATATACTAGTTTATAAAGTAGGAAAAATTAGTTTAAAAAAAAAAGATAAATATATATACTTTAATGTAGCTTATTTATAACTTCCTCAGCCTCTCTTTGAAAAAAAAAAAAAAAAAAAAAAAAAAAAAAAAAAAAAGTCCAAAGTTTTTTATAGATGAATACCTGGGTCATTGGAGGACGATTGGCGGCTGAATGGCGGACGCAATTTGCAGCACAAGAAATCATTCGAAACATCTCTTCAACGTCGTAATCATTCTCCAACCTTTCATCTGCAATACCTTCAAAGTGTCCGCTATCCAAAGCTTCCGAGAATAAGTGTCTTGCCTGTGACATTATAATTGTAACATATTTCTTTAGTGTAATGCACCACTTCAGTTATCTCAGGTTTATCTGTTTTATATGTTATGCCATAATAAATAAAGTAGAAATATTATACAGTACAGACCCACTCAACCAAACTGCCATTTGGAAAAGTCTTGGTATCGCCAACAGGTTTTCGTCCAGTAATCAACTCCAAGAGCACAACACCAAAGGAGAACACATCTGCCTTCTCTGTGAGGTTACCGCTAGCTGCATATTCTGGTGCTAAATATCTGTGATGTGTTCAATGAAATTTCAGAATTTCATGGACTTTAATTAAATTAATAGTGTGATTCAAAAGAAATTATTATAAAAGAATAAAACTGACCCAAAACTTCCCATTATCCGAGTCGGCATAACCTGGGAGTCGATTGAAAATTTGGCCATCCCAAAATCTGCAACCTGATTAATAGATGTATAGGACCACGTAATTGTATTATTAAGATCGCACTTGTTAGCTTGCCACTTTGTATGTAATAATTAAAAAAAAGACTCATATATTTAAAAATTAAGTAATTGTATGTACAAGAATTATGAAACACCTATGTACGTTTTTTCTTATTTAATACAATTTAAGCACACACGCACACAAATATGTCAACGCCGGGTTTGAATCATTGACCTCATTACCTTTGGCTCAAAATTGTCATCGAGAAGAATATTTGATGCCTTGATGTCACGGTGAATGATTTTCGGATGACCTAAAACAATAATGGACTGAAAGAGGTAAAAAATTTTAAAGAGTAAAATAGTGAAATGAAATTATCAAGTGCACTCACATTCTTCATGCAGATATGCCAATCCCTTTGCAGAGCCAATAGCAATCTTCATCCTTGTTTTCCAGTCTATGGTTTCTGTGCCTTTTTGTTGTGAATGATACACACATATAATGTTAGAATTGTTAGATATAGATATATACATTTAATCTTTTCTTTAATTAATCAATGTGGGACTTCTTTATACCCTAATATTTCTTTTGATTTTTCCTTTTGAATGTGCTTGGGCTTTTTTTACTCTTGGAGGGGGCCTCAGGTCCGTAATATTCTCCTTTTTTTTCCTCTTCTTTTCTTGTGTCTCTCGGATCGAATGACTCTTATGCTAGGTTAGATTTTAGATACAAGCTATTTGATAGGACTCCATACGTTTAAAATCAGCATATCTATATGATCATACCATTTTAATGAATTTTTAAAAGTGAGTGAGTGATCAAAAGCTAAGAAGAAAGTATCAAAGTATAAATCTTACCATGGAGGTGGAAGGCTAGGGTATTATTTGATACAAACTCATAAACAAGCATAATCTTGCTTCGAGCTTCATCCATGCAATATCCAACAAGGGAAACAACATGTTTGTGATGGACACAATTAATGATGGCGGTTTCATTAAGGAACTCTCTGCGAGCCTGTTGGATTCCATATTTTAGCTGCTTAATGGCAACATAAGTTTGTCGGAGTCTATCATAAGGGTGAACTCCTTTATGGACAACGCCATAACCACCTTCGCCTAGAAAATTTGAGTCCGAGAATCCATTTGTTGCCAATTCTAATTCTTCATATGTAAATCTTGTTGGTCCTAGTCTCAAGCCAACGGAAGCAGATGCATTGGCTGCCCCAGAAAAAAGGCGACATCATTAATAATTGTTTCACTCAAGCATGTTGGTACATAAAATCTTATAAGATACTCGCACAAAAAAAAAAAAAAGTACTCCTTGTACTATTTATAAAGCAAAGAAACTCACTAAAAATTTCATTTAAATGTATAATTTTACTTGTCATTCATGGTTGTATATTAACTTTGTTCTCATAGGGTATAATGTATGTTGGATACTTGGATAGGGATAAAGTGAAAATGTTATTAAATTTTATGACAGAGTTAAGGAAATTTCAAATTTTTTTTTTACAATGTGAAATATGTTGGAAAGGACTTATAAATAGAATAAAATGTGTATCTTATGTGAAAAAAAAAAAATAACAGAAATGTGTAAGAACCGGCTGAACCCAAGAGGGGGGGGTGAATTGGGTGAAGTATAAAAATTTAGGAACTTTGAAAATCTTTTTGCAATGAGTTTGTATGACAATAAAGAGTTATAAAACAATAGATAGTCATTCAAACATATATCTTGGAAATATAAGAGATAAGGGAAGAGAATATACAAACTGAGATTTATCCTGGTTCGGTCCAATCCTTGGCCTACGTCTAGTCCTCAAGCTCCACTTGAGATTTTCAATCCACTATCCTCTTGTTTAATCCGGGCACAAGAGAAGCCTTTACAAACCACAAGTTCACCCAGCACTTGTGAAGCCAAATCTCTCACCGAGATACTCCCCTTACACAATGTAAGGTTACAATGTGTTTCTCTCTCAAGATCACCCAATCTTGAGTAACTCTCGAAGGAATAGAATGATTACAATAAATCTTCTCTCTTAGAAGTGAATAGATAAACACCGAGGATCAAATACAAATCACTTCACTCTCTAAGTTATCTAAACATGAAAAACAAGAGTGCAAATGATATGAGAGCGAGTATCGGCATGTTGGAAGTGTAAGCTTGTTTCTCCACGTTTTTTCTGCTTGAATATGTCCTCTTTTATAGGTAGGGAACTTCATATGACCGTTTATAGCCGTTGCCTATCTCAGACAAGGTTTGGGTTGAGCTTTGGTCTTCTTCTCTCTCTAGTTTTTGCTTATTCCAGCTGATTAATTGATCGAGGTGGCTCTCGGAAATTTGCCCGTTGGAGAAGAGTTTGCTTGATGAAGAAAGTATTTTTGAACGTTGAGAATGCGTGCTCAGATGGATTAACCAAAAGAAGGTTGGTTTACTGAAGTGCAATAAATGCACTGAGCACCTTTTTGCTTTTTGCTTTGATCTTCATTAATCTTCATCTGTGCTAACTGAAATTCACTCAATAAACTTGTTAAACATATCTGGGAACATAAGTGAATGATTTATGAAAGCAATAGGATCAAACAAGAGTGATTTGCAAATTCGTGTAATTCAAAAATCAGTTTTTACCGTTGTATACTCGAGTATGTTCATGTATACTCGAGTATGGCACTTGTGTACAAGTGACCATCCGCAGTATCCAATGGGATACTTGAGTATGTAGCTTTCGAGAGGCAAACCAACGTGACTTGTGTTTGAAAAACAAGATCTATACTCGAGTATGTAAGTGGCTTACTCGAGTATGGCACTTGTTTGTGTGAAAAATTCTAAGTTCAAAATGCCTCTATCTTTGGAGTATCCATTTGTATACTTGAGTAAGCAAGAATAAGTGCCAAGTTGAAAAATATTTTTAGAGCTCAATACTCGAGTATGAAAACCATTACTCGAGTATGCATTAGTTATAAAATGTTTGGAGCTCTCTGTAAGGCTCTATACTCGAGTATGCATACATTTACTCGAGTATGCAACTTTGTTTGAAAAATACTTTTGCTCTCTAGAAGTCCAATACTCGAGTATGGCTACCCATACTGCAGTATTGACTTAATTTGAAAAACCTTGGTCGCTCTCTGGATGGCTTTTACTCGAGTATGCATTCCTATACTCGAGTATGCACTTAAGTTCAACAAATTTGATTGCTTTCTTGAAATTATCTGTCAACTTTTGAGGGTCATATCTCCCTAGTCTGAACTCCGTTTTGGTCCGTTCAACTCTTGATGGAAAGATCTTTGAGTCTATTTTCATATGCCACTAATTTTAGCTCAATCGGATTTGTAGTTTGTGAGATACACTCAAAACATTGAAGCTTGGTTTGCTGTGTGGCATGGATTTCACTGTCAACTTCCACAATTCATAGATCCTTGATCTGAACTCCTTTGGGCTTGAATTTTATATTAAAATGACGCATTGGGAGTCTAGTTTCATATGCCACTGGTTTTACTTCAATCTGATCTCTGGTTTGGTAGATATCATCGAATTACCAGACCTCGCCTGTGTCTTGAACGTGAAACGAGTTCTTGAAGAGCTGATCACGCGCATACTCGAGTATACACTTGCATACTCGAGTTTTCCTTGTCCGAGAGACGCCGCAGGTGAGTTTTCACTTGCATACTCGAGTATTCACTTGCATACTCGAGTATTGAGTCCCAAACTCGAGTTTTGTGTTCCAAACTCGAGTTTTCTCATCCCGAAGCGATTTTAACTTCAAATTGAGCCATTCCAACTTCCATATGACCTTGGAAACCTCTAGCATCAATCTTAGAACTTGAATAATGATATCTTCACTTCATACAACAAGTTCTTCTTTCTTTCTTCTCTTCTCTTGATCATTCTTTAACATTTTGACTTCACATCTTCTTTCTCTAATTCAATACTTCTTTATTGATTTTCTTGTTGATCGTTCTCCATCATTTAACTTGGACTCATCATTTCTCGCAAGTTATACCTTCTTCAATATCTCCTCTTCTTCTTGAATAACCTCTATGATTCAACTTGAACTAATCTACATTAAACATAGTAGTTAGTCAATGTAGGAGATAACTATATTACTCAATCTTTTTGCTTTCAATAATGACATCCATATAAGACATCATCAAAACTAATCATAACCAACAAAATGGCCTAAGAGGGATTTGCTCAAAACCTTATGCTTAACCAATCAAAGCCAGGGTTGGTCTACACTTGTACAACCCCTAGTTTTAAATATAAGAGCATTTTCGGACACATTTTTTTGTCCAAATTATAAGAAGCAAAGAGTATCATAATTGCATTAAATTGGGAGTAATTAAGAGACGAACAAGTATATATGGATTTTTTTAAATGTAGAATTAAATATCACTTCCTCCGTTCCAAAATTTATGACCTTTTCACATAATTCTTAAACATTAAGAAAATAAATTAAATCAATTTATGTATAATAATATTGTATGAATATATTTAAAAATGATCCAAGAAGGAGCCTGCATGGATAGTTTTGATTGTATATAACAGTAAAAATTAAATAAAAAAGAAAGAAGAGGGGAAGAGCAGAGAGAGATTATGCAAAATCCTTGAAAGAAAGAAAAGCAAGAAGGGGTTTACTTTCGGGTAGTTGTACAGATGGTCTTGTCCTTCTCTTTCTCCACATAAAGAAACCTGCAAATAAACCCACTATGAGCTCTACCGAACCAATCACAGCGCCTGCAATTAGTCCGGTTGGCCGTTGGTGTATGCCTACTGATCTGCGGTGGCCCCCAGTACTCCGAATTGTTTGCGGGGGCAGTTTCTGACACCGTCTCATTTCCAGCTGTCGCATTGCCATCAAGCTCTTGACAGTGAAGGAGAATGAAGTGATGTGAAGCAGAGAGTGAAAGAAGGAGAGGAAGGGATCCCAATTTACGAGAATACATATTGGAACAATGGAGATGATATGCAGGCCTAGCCAGAAGCAAGAGTAGTGAAGAAGAATGAGCGAGTAAATCAAATGAAGTGTACTATGGCCTTGTTGATTCATCGCGCCTACGGTCAATGCCTCAAAAACACTTGCAGCCTTGCTTGAAGCATTCAATTAATTAGCTAGTGACATTATCGTTTTGAAATTAACATCAAACCTATCTTCTGAGTAGAGACACGGATATGTGGGTCTATGCCCCGCTTGACGGGCTTAGTTTACTAAATTTTTAATGGCATTCCAATCTATTGACTTGAGAATGTTCATATAAAACAGGGAAAATCATTTCTAAGTACCGGTAATTTTCTTTAATTTTTATTTTGATACTTGTGTGTTTTTTTCTCCTCTATTACTAAATCTATTAAATTTTATTCTTTTAACAATGTTAGCTCCTGAAATTTTGTTGTATTAGTATTTCATACAGAAATTTCATTAACTTGTAACATTGGGCTGTCTATATTCGACCTAATATTCAAATGCTCCGGTCCCACCAATTTTGGCCTACTTTTCCCTCGGTCACAAGTGAGATTCCTTGTAGCCTTCCCCTCGACTTGTTCAACAGCTCGTGCTCTTCCTTCTTATGTCTGTTACATGACGGAGCGGGGAGTTTTTGTTGTTGTTGTCCATATGATATTCAGAGCTTCACTCTGACTAATCCAGATCCGACCCAGGTCGTGCATATAGCTATGGTGGATAAGTCTCTCAGCGGAGTTTTTCTGCATTCATAAGACTTGAACTCGAAACCTTACTTAAGCGACACAAAGCGCTTACCGGCCACTTGTGCCAACCCCCATTTGTAGGAGTTTCTTTCTTGCTGGTAGTGAAACAACATGTGGTAGCAGTTAACCACAGCTGGCGAGAAAGGTGTGCCTTTGTTTTTTTTTTTTGTTTTTAAAAAAATTATAAGATTTAGAAATTTGCTAACTCCTCAACCTACGGGGGCCCGAGTGTGCATGCGTATGTGTGCGTGAGTGTATGTTTTTTATTGGATATAAGAGGCCATTGGCACTCCATTAGTGCAGGCTAACATATACATTTGTATAATAATATTGTATAAATATATTTAAAAATGATCCAAGAAGGAGCATGCATGGATAATTTTGATTGTATATAACAGGAAAAATTAAATAAGAAAGAAAGAAGAGGGGAAGAGCAGAGAGAGATTATTATTTCTGGTCTTTTTCCCTCTTAGTGAAATAGATCCTGAATGCACCAAAGCCTCCTATATATGCAGAATACTTGAAAGCAAAAAGGGGTTTACCTTTGGGTGGTTGTGCAGATTGTCTTGTCCTTCTCTTTCTCCATATAAAGAAACATGCAAATAAACCCACTATGAGCACTACCGAACCAATCACAGCCCCTGCAATTACTCCGATCGAAGCATGGGCTGGTGCCGACTCCATCTTAGGCTTCTCAGTCATGGGGGCAGGTGCTGAGTTCGGAGGAGGCGTAGGTTTTGGCCCCCCGAACTCCGGAGTCGTCATGGGTTTAGGTGCTGAGTTCGGAGTAGGTGTAGGTGGTAGCGGAGGCGGCCCATAATGCGACGGAGTAGGCGGAGGTGGTAGCAGAGGCGGCCCATAATGCGACGGAGTAGGCGGAGGTGGTAGGAGAGGCGGCCCATAATGCGACGGAGTAGGCGGAGGTCGTAGGAGAGGCGGCCCATAATACGACGGAGTAGGCGGAGGTCGTAGCAGAGGCGGCCCATAATACGACGGAGTAGGCGGAGGTCGTAGGAGAGGCGGCCCATAATACGACGGAGTAGACGGAGGTCGTAGCAGAGGCAGCCCATAATACAACGGAGTAGGCGGCGGTTGTAGTGGAGGCTGAGGCGATGGCGGCCCATAATCCGATGGCTGCCCATAATACAATGGAGTAGGCGTAGGTGGTAGCGGAGGCAGAGGCGATGGCGGCCCATAATCCGATGGCGGCACATAATCCGACGGAGTTGGCTCCGGCGCATTGCTAGGCTCTTGACAGTGAAGGAGAATGAAGTGATGTGAAGTAGAGAGTGCAAGAAGGAGAGCAAGGGATCCCAATTTACAAGAATACATATTGGAATAATGGAGACGATGTGCAGGCTCAGGTAGGAGCAAGAGTAGTGAAGAACGAAAGAGTAATTAAGGGATGATGAAAGAAATGATAATATATATGAGTAAATTCAATGGTGCTGTGTTCTATGGCCTCGTTGACTCATTGCGTCGACGGTCAATGCCTCACACACACTTGCAGTTATGCCTCACTCTAATTTACCAACTTTTTAATGTCATTCCAGTCTATTGACTTGAGAATGTTTAAACAAAAAAGGGAAAATCATTCCTAACTTACCTATACTTTTCTTTAATTTTTAATTTGACACTTGTGTGTTTTTTCTCTCTATTATTAAATCTATTAAAATTTATTTTCTTAACCATGTTAGCTCCATATATTTTTATTGTATTAGTATTTCACACAGAACATTCATCAACTTGTAACATTGGGCTGTCTATATTCGACCTACTATTCAAATCCGCCGGTCCCACCAATATTGACCCATTCTATTTTCCCCTCGGTCCAGGCTAGTTGTAGCCACCCCCACGACTTCTTCAACAGCTCGTCCTCTTCTATTTAACGTATTTTCTTCAGTTTTAAATATAAGATAAAATTAATTTTTTTAAAAAAATTAAAGATATTAATTAAATTTTTTTAGAGTATTTTTTGAATTTTTCTTCAAACTAATTAGATATATAATATATAAAATGATTAAGTAACTTATTTAATTTTTTTAAAAATTAATTATATCTAAAATTTAGGACTAGAGAAATATTATATATCAAGTGCCAGGAGTTTCTTTCTTGTTGGTATTATTGAAAGTGAAACATGTGGTAGTACTTAACCAGAGTTGGCGAGAAAGGTGTACATTTGTTTTTTTTAAAAGATGAGAGTTGATTTTGTCTTTGAAGTTATTCAGGGGATAGTTTTGCTCTGGAAATTTTAAAACGGTAGCAAATTTTATCCTAATTATTATCTCAATTAATTTTGATTGTTAGTTAATCAAATATATTGAGTTAGTTGTCTATATGTAAATCTACGTCATTATTGTTAAACTGTAAATTTACCCCGAAAGTACATGCGTTGTTCGACTTCATATTTTTTAGTTAGATTTAAAACTTTTGGGATACATTTGCACCATAATAAAAATAACGTCGATGACGTATGGACTAATAGCTTAGCATATTTGGTCAACTAATGATCAAATTAATTGAGATGACAATACAAAATTGTTCTCAAAAAAACTTTTAAGCGAACATTGTTCATAAATGAAACCTCTTGGAGCAAAATTGACCATAACCTATTTTCTTAAAGGAAAAAAGAAGCGAAAAACACATAGGACAAAAGGATGTGACGATTGTGCAAGATAAAGCGAAAAGCCGAAAAGGTGACGATGGTGCAGGTCTGGAAAGCATTTAATTAAGTAGCCCCTGTATGTAAGTGAATTATGGTAAGAGAGTAAAATTAAAGGATTTAATAAAAAAGAAAAGAACACAAAGAACTAAATTAAAAAGTGAAGGACAATATAAGTATTTCAATAATGATTTTCCTAATGAAAAAAATACGTCTTTTGGAGCTAGGATAATAAACTCATCTAGAAAATGCCAAAGTAAATTCAAGTAATAATAATGCACAAGAATACGGCACATAATATTTAAAATCTTTATATTTTTCTATCAAAAAGCTTTTCTCTCTCTTTATTTTATCTTCCCATAATTTAATTTAATAAATAATTAATGTAGTATCAACTTTTAATAAGGACATAAGTTCAATGTCACACATAATATATAACATGATATTTTTTGAAAGTAGACTGATTTGAATTTTCCTCGTTTCATGGTTATTTGCTTGTCGATTCCTGTTAATTAAAATATAGAACATAATATTTATATATAACTATAAAAGGGTATTATTTAAATAAAAGAACACTAATTTATAAATAAATACAACACTTCACACATAATCTAACAAAATTAAAGTATAAAATGTAATGGATTGCTATCATTTTACTAAAAAAGGATGCTCTTTCAAGATCAATAAAAAAGGATCCCAATTTACAACAATATACATATATTGGAATGGAGACGATATACAGGTCTAGCTTAGGGACAAGACTGAAGAATGAGAGCTGAAGAATGAGGGAGTAAGGTCTGATGAAAGAAACGATAGATATGAGTAAACTAAATGGATTTGGTTTTTCTCATTTTGTTTTTCCTTTCGTTCCCATCTTTTAGTCCAAAACTATGTAGTTTTGGGATAAACAAAGCAATGAGATCAACTTTACTTTTTTTAACGAAAAAAAGTGCAAAATACTCTGAAATAATTTTTAAGTAGCATTTAGTATCTTAAATTAATTTTTAGTACATTCAGCACCTTAAAATATGTTTTACCGACACCTAGTATCTATTAGAAAATACTTCTGAGTGCTGAGTGCTAGTACTGTGAGTAGCTAAAAAAATAGTTTAGGATAATGTGTGCTACTTAAAATATATTTTAGGATATTGAGTACTAAAACATAATTTATGATCTACTGAAAATATTTCAGGGTGATTGATGATTTTTTTTTTTTTCTTAAGTGGTCCACTTGCTTTGCTTACCCCCAAAGTTATGTAGTTTTGATGTAAAGGATAGCAACAGACGGAAAAAGAAATGAGAGAAACTAAGTCCAAATTAAATGGTGCTACATAGTTATGTGAATCTATCTATGACCCGCTTGACGTGCATAGTTAACTGATTTTTAATACTCCATCCGGTTTTAAATATATGACAAAGTTTGTAGTGTAAATTGCACTATAAACTTTGTCCCACTACAAACTTTGCCCTATATTTAAGACTGGAGGTAGTAGTATTTTAGTCTATTGACATAAGAAACTTTAAATAAAATAGGGAAAGCCTACACTTGTGAGGCTTCCCGTTGTGGGATTCATAATATAGTCACTCCTTTAAGAGTCAACATCCCTGGCGACTCTATACCATGACACTTCACTTGGCCTCTTGCCTGTCAAAACTCTCTGTAGGTAGCCCTTTCTGTGAACAGCAAGCTCTCAATGAAAGCACCAGTGTGACGATCAAAAGTCCAAAGGGAGAGTCTATCCCAAAAGACTAGCCTATTAGGAGGGAGAGCCTCTTGACTTATAAACCACACTGCACTTGTGAGACTTCCCGATGTGGAACTCATACCAGTAGTTGATGATGCACAGTACTTAGACAGCGGTGCTAATAGTCACGTTGCAAAGGACTTGAACAAGCTGGATGACCCGACCATTCCTTCTGGTAAGATGAATATAATAGTTGGTGATTGATATAAGTTAAGAGTTGACAAAATTGGTTCATCTACTGTGCAGAATGTTCCTAACAAGAAAGTTAATCTTAAGAATATTTTATATGCTCCTACAATCAAGAAGAATCTCTTGAGTGTATATGAAGTGGCTTGTGATAATGATGCTAATGTGATATTCAAATCTAATGGCGTTTGTATGAAGGATTAGGCAACAGGGTAGATAATATTGCTAGGAAAGGCAACAATTGGTGGTATGTTTCAAGTTTGTGACAAAAAGAAGGATGGTAATTGATCGAACCATATTTTTATATGATTTTTCATGATTAAATTGGGATTCTTAATGCCTTTTTTGGGACATTATTGCATGATTAGGCACTAATTTGAGTTAGGGACATTTGTATTGAATTAAGTAAAATTAGGGGCAAAATGGTCATAAATGGTTAATTATTGATGCAAATGATTTCTTGGACTTTTGATTCTACCTTTTGCTTAATCTTACATTGTAGGTGTTTATGAAGAAAATGGAGATCTTGAGGGTTAGAATTAATCAGTTGAGGATTGGGCAAAATTACAAGAAAGACCCCAACAATTTCTGAAAATTGGAAATGAGAAGAAAAGGTCCAGAGAAAAATTACAGAAAAGGACCCAGATGTTTTAGAAATTTCAGTTTGCCCCACAAGATTTTGAAACTTCTCACTTTAGTCCTTCCACAAAACGTTTCACACTTTGCAATTAGGTCCCTGGTCAAAACTCTGCGTTTTGACCAGGGACTTTTAGACCTAGCTGAGAGACGCGTGAGGAGCTGAGGGATTGAAATAAAGACCTGACACATTGAATAGAAGGGGGGGGCGCGCGAACCAACCGGATCCTTCTTCCTCTTTCGCTCCACCACACCACCGTGAATACCTTTGTCGCCCCTTATCCTCTTCACACCATTGTTAGTTCTCTATGTGTTTTGATGATAATTAACAATTGTAAACACATATTGAAGTTTGTCTTTGGTAAGTTGAAAAACTTACTGTCAAAGCCAAACTCGAGTATTGGTCTCAATACTCGAGTATTGACTTGACAGAGAATTGCTCAAAAACCATTACAAAGCAATAGTCAAGTATTGGACATAATACTCGAGTATTGGACTTACAGAGAGCACTCCAAGTTTTTCACCCTAAGCCAAACTCGAGTATTCATATGAATACTCGAGTATGGAACACACAGAGACAATTTCAACATTGACTTAAGATCTCAATACTCAAGTATTCAGTTGAATACTCGAGTCTTGGTCATACAGAGAGCCATCAAGTTTCTCATCTTATGAAAACTCGAGTATTGGTTTGCATACTCGAGTATTGGATTTCCACAAAGTTTTTATACTTAACACTTGTTTATGAATACTCAAGTATCCATTTGAAAACTCAAGTATTGACTTGACATCGATCTATCAAAGTTTTCAAACTCCTTGAATACTTGGAGTATTGGTATAGACACTCGAGTATTGACCGATTTAAAGACTACAAGTTTTATGCATATATTGAATACTCAAGTATTCATTTCAATACTCAAGTATTGACTTGGGAAAGACTTCACAAAGTTTTTCAAAATGAATGCATACTCGAGTTTTGAGTTGGAAACTCGAGTATTGGGCATACAGAGAGCTTTGCTCTTTGTCAATGATTTGAACACTCAAGTATTGAAATCAATACTCAAGTATTAAGGTTTTGAACTTAAACTTATTTTCATATCAAAAGTTCAAAACTCGAGTATGGATTTGTATACTCGAGTATTTACCTTATTTCAACATTAAGGTCCAAAGGTCAAGTCTCGATGATTCCTCTCTGGAAGAAGAATACTCGAGTATCAAAATGAATACTCAGGTATTGACTTAAGTGCACAGTGACAAACTCAAGTATTGATGAACATACTCGAGTATTGAATGCTAAGTTTGAAAATCAAATTTGACGAATTTGTGAAACCTCTTGTTTGATCTTAATACTTCCTATGATTAATCTCTAATGTTTCTAAATATGTTTAACCACTTTATTGATGAGTTTCAGACAGATTAGAGAATGTACATTGAAGGTTTAAAGCAAAAGCAAAAGTGATGTCAGCACATTAAATGCAAGAAAGTTGCATACTTTTGGGTAATCCATCTGCACACGCCTACAAAGAATTAAAGAATGATTTCTACATTCAGCAGCTGCTATTCCAACGGACAAATTCACAGAGAGTCAACTCTGAACATCTACCCAGCTGGATTAAGTGAAGTTTAGCGAGAGAATAAGACCTAAACTGAACCAGAACCTTGTCTAATGAAGGCAACGGTTATAATCAAGATTACAACGGTCATTTAATGCACTCTTAGTATAAATAGAGTTGCATTCAATTCTTCTCAACAACCACAACTGTTGAAAACGAATTGCATTCAAGTCTTACACTTATTCTTTCAGTTTTCATCTATATTGTATCTTTTGATACACAAGCTTCATTGTTTATCATTATCTACTCTTAGAGAGAGTTTCTACTTGTAAATCATTCATTGTAAAGTATCACAAGTCAAGGGACTTAGTGATTGGGTTCATTGATTACAACTTGTAAGGGGGAGTAAGTTCTAGTGAGAGAATTACTCTTGAGTACGAGTGTGTAATCAATTGATATAGTGGAAATCCCGAGTGTCCGGGGATTTGGACGTAGGTCAAGGAGTTAGACCGAACCAAGTATAAATCCTTGTGTTTAGCTGTTCTTCTCTACATCTTCTGTTCACCTCTGTTTTGCTGTACGAAAAACAAAGCAAATCAAAAAAGTTTCAAAATCCCCAATTCACCCCCTCTTGGTGATTTAGCTCCACTATCAACCATCACCTTCGTGCTCCGCCATTAACGACGACCACCATCAGCTGCACCACCACGGATTGAGAGGAGACGAGACACAGAGAATGAGAGTCATGAGCTAGAAGGTGATAGAGGAGAGACGTGGAGGAACCTTCGACTTCAGCTCCATCACCTTCCACCGTCGCACCTACATCCATCATGCTCGCCACCAACGTCGGTTTTCACCGCCACTCCCTCTGTCTTGACCACTAACCGAGAGAGTCAGACCCCTGTTTTCATACCACCAACACCATCAGTCCTTCTCTATTCTCACCTGAATCCAGTTCGTTGGAGCTTTTCAGAGACGTAGTGCCACCAGTTCTAGAGCCCAAAGCACCGTGTGTCTTTCTTTGATTTTTCCGGCGTGATTTTCCAGATTCCGGTGAACTCTATATTTTTCGGCGAGTTGTTTTCATGGCTGGTTCAAATATGCAGATTGTGTGTGGTTCTTTGATTGCTATGTCTGGCTGATTCCCTTGCTTCTTGGTGATGAGGATTAATGCTTGAGCTCAATGGACTACATATGGGAGTTTATCTATCATTCTATTAATCTAGAATTATGTATTCGAATTTCTTAATTTTTTATATGATTCTAGAATTGAGATTAATGGTAATTATCTCTGTTAGTTTGATGTTTGTAGTTGAGATTGGATATTGTGGTTTGAAGATTATATATGTTTGAATTTCTTTGTGGTTGCAATAAAGCTATGTTAATTAGCGTGGTATTGTCTAGTTAATGTGGTTGAATTGTACCCTTGAGGGAAATTTGGTTAGCACTCAAAATTTAAAAGACTCATATTGCATTATTCCAATTTTAATTATTTTAATTGCACATTAAGTGGTCTCTAACAATATCTCAAGAGGTAGTAGTTAGCTACGGTAGTAGGAGCTATTATTAATTGGGAATATTGGACTCAAGTGGTATCTTGAGGTTTTTCTTATTACGACTTAATGAAGCTTTGACTCCCATACTTTTTGAGCGAGGATAGCTATTTTCTTCATTACCAAGAGCATTCATCATTAAATCCCTTTTTAATCCAAAACATTCTTCATTATTTTCCAAAAAATACCAAAAAGAATAGAATTAGTTTTTTTTTAATTTTTATTTTATTTTATATTTTCATGAATTTTACTCTAAAGAAAACCAAGTTCAAAACCTCATTTCTAACCATGTTTTTAGCACTTAGTCAAATCTAGGAATTCAAAATAAAAGGCTCTTTGATAAGAGAACGATCCCAAATTTTTTGCACTATATTGCATATTAATTCGTGGTAAATTGTGATTTGACCATGAGGCGACTAAGGTTTTTGTCAAATCAATAGTGCTGCTCGTGTTTATTGCTGAAGAAGCTAATCATTCAACATCTAAGATTAGGAACTTTAGTAGGAGTTTTTGGCATTGTAGGTTAGGCCATCCAAATGAAAGGATATTAAATTAAGTTATTAGCGAATGTAATCTCAAGGTTACTTGTGGAAATGAAAATGATCCTATCTTTTGTGAGTCTTGCAAATTTGGAAAATCACATGCAATACCATTCAAAGCATCAAAATCTCATGCATCAAAAGCACTAGAACTAATGCACACAGATCTTTGGGGGCCTTCACCAATATTTCTTTGAATTGATTTTGCTATTATGTACTACCCATGTACTACAAATTATGTCTATATTTATAATCGGATGAATACTGTTTTTGCATTATTATAGCTGGCATACATGGTCCACTAAAAACAAAGGATGAAGCTTTAATTTACAAATGTTTATTCAATTTAAATCTTTTGTTGAAAAACGCTTTGACAGAGATCAAAATGGTTCAGAGTGATATGTTTTTTCTCTCTCAAAATGATTTACTCTTCCTCACAAAGTTAATTACTTCAAAATATAAAACCTAACTAATAACCAATAGTTAAGTTAGTTAATATGATTTTTTTCCCTCAAACTTCCTAATCATATTCATTAATTCTCTCACTCACTCTTTTACTTGGTTATTGTTGAAGGAATATCAATAATGTTTATTTGGAAAAACTATATAGAAATATGAAATAGGTTTTATATTTAGGATAAATAATAGCTTCCTAATTAAGTGCTACATTAAGGACATGAGAGAGTGTAAAGTTATTCTCTATCAGCTGGGCATTATTATATGGGTTTAATTTTTGCTTTTACTATAGATATTTTTTTTCCGTCACACTTATATAAAACAGAGTGGGTTCCATTGTAAATAGAAGAAAAAAAAAAATACTAGTGGAATCCACTCACTTTTATATAAGTGAGGCAGAAATATTTATTTTTTCCAACAAAAGCAAAAACATTAAACCTTTATTATGTAGGGTCTCTCACTCACTCTCTGTTTCATCATTTGTATAGCTTCATTAATTCATATCCCATACATGAGTAGTCATGCCTGTCAATCTAGCATTTGGTTCATATTGAATCTTCCCATCTATATCCTTCACAAATTTGACATTTATGATCTAAAACTTACACGAAACAACTTACACTTTGTTATCCAAATGAAGTTATTTTGTACTAACTATTTCACAAAGTTACTTTCCAATTTCCAACCCAAATCTTTCTCTATGTTCAGCACCTAAACTATCAATTTGTTTTATTACAACAGTGCCATTTTTTATTATTAGCTTTGAATGAAATTAAAAAAGAGTATAAAGAAAATTTTAATTGCAATAAAATTTATTCAATACCTAAAAAAATAATGCAATTTGCCAAGTTTCTTCACAGTGAAGGAGGTGCCAAGAGCAGTGATGAGTTCTTGAACAGTAGTGACAGATGAACTAGTGATGATTATGTTATCAACATAAATTAAGACACATAGATTTTGCACTGAGTTGTTACATATAAATAAGAAGGAATCGGACCTTCATCCATAAAACTCAAGTTCAACTGTTCAAGTAGAGGTGTGCTTAATGTGGCGAACCAAGAACAGGGCGCTTGTTCAAGACCATAGATTAACCTTAATTAGGTTTTAAGTTGAGTGTTCACTGTTAGCAGATTTGAATACGAGAAATCACACAGAAATTTGTGTGCTTAATGTGGAGTATATAAGTAATTAAAAGACTCATAAAACTCTAAACTTTTATGTGACATTGAGCTTAAGATATCCTTACTAAAAGTTGAGACTACATTAATTATTTATAAAATTTAATTATAGGAAGATATAAAAAATAAAGAAAAAGTTAAAGATTTTAAATATTATATATGTACTGTATTCTTGTGAATTATTATTCCTGGATGTACTAAATTAAAAATTGAAGGAAATTATAGGTACCTTAAGAATGGTTTTCCCTATTTCATTTAAAGTTTCTCATGTCAATAGACTAAAATGCTATTAAAAATCAGTTAACTATGCACGGGGTCATAGATAGACTCACATAGCTATGTAGCACCATTTAATTTGGACTTGGTTTCTCTCATTTTCTTTTTTCCATTCGTTGCTATCCTTTGCATCAAAACTACGAAATTTTGGGGGGTAAGCAAAGAAAGTGGAGCGCCCTTTTTTATTTTTTATATTTTTTTTATAAAAAAACCATCAATAATCAACTTGAAATATTTTCAGTAGATCATAAATTAATTTTTAGTACTCAATACCTTAAAATATTTTTTAAGTTATGCACAGTATCCTAAAATATTTTTTCAGTTGCCTACGGTACTAGCACCAAACACTCTAAAATCTTTTTCAATATATACTAGGTGTCGGTAAAACATATTTTAAGATGCTAAATGTACTAAAAATTAATTTAAGATGCTAAATGCTACTTAAAAAAAAATATTTCAGAGTATTGTATACTCTTTTTTGTTTGTACCCATTGCTTTGTTTATCCCAAAAGTACATAGTTTTAGAATAAAGGATGAGAACGAATGGAAAAAGAAATTAGAAATACCAAATCCACTTAGTTTACTCATATCTATCGTTTCTTTCACTACATCTTACTCTCTCATTCTTCAGTCTTGCTCCTATAGCTAGACCTGTATATCGTCTCCATTATGTATTGTTGTAATAAATTGGGATCCTTTCTTATTGATCTTGAAAGAGCGTCTTTTTTGAGTGAATTGTTGTATTTATTTTTGAATTACCGTTCTTTTTATTTAAATAATACCCTTTTATAGTTATATATAAATATTATGTTCTACATTTTAATTAACAGTAATCGACAAGAAAATAACCATGAAACGATGAAAATTCAAATCAGCCTACTTTCAAAAAAATATTGTTATATATTATGTGCGACATTGAACTTATATCCCTACCAAAAGTTGATACTACATTAATTATTTAGTAAATTAAATTATGGGAAGATAAAATACAGATTTGTAAGAAAAAAAAATAAAGATTTTAAATATTATGTGACGTATTCTTGTGCATTATTATTACTTGATTTTACTTTGGCATTTTCTAGATGAGTTTATTCTCCAAGCCCCAAAAGACGTATTTTTTCATTAGGAAAATCATTCTTGAAGTACTTATATTTTCCTTCAATTTTTAATTTAGTTCTTTGTGTTCTTTTCCTTTTCGGCTTTATCTTGTACCATCACATCCTTTTGTCCTATGTGTTTTTTGCTTCTTTTTTTTTTTTTTTTTTTTTTTTTTTTTTAAAGATAAGGTTAAGGGTCAATTTTGTCCCAAAAGTTTTCGGAGAGCAACTTTGTCTTGACTCATTTCAAAAAAATAGGACTTTTAGCGACCACTTTTGGCGGCGACATATTTTATCACCGCTGAAAGTTTACAATTAGTAGCGACAATATGTTGTCATTTCAAGGTAAGGTAATCGTTTTCGATGGCGACTATCATTTGTCGCCACCGAAGGATGTTTCAACGGCGACATAGTGTCACCGCCAAAAGTCTAATTTACAATTTTTCAAACTTTTTTTTGGATTTATGATATTTATACAATAAATATGTTTATTGATTTAATCTCTCATGAATAAATAACATAATTCTTCGGATTATTGTGTGTGTGCATTTATAATTAATCTTTAACTATATCAATTACAAATTTTTAATATTTAATTGATTTTAAGCTTTAACTAATGAAATATAATTTTTATGTAAGAACTTAAATATAAATATAAATATATTATTTTTATAACAATTTAAATATATTATTTAGTATGTAAGAAACCATGATTCTTTTTTTCCCCATTAGAAACCATTATTTTTCAGCAACGACACCTATTTTCGTGGTGTACTTTCACGATGACAAAATGTCGCCATTGATTGTCTACTTTTGGCGGCGAAAGTATCGATGGATGTCGTTTTAGCAGTGACTTTTTGTTGCGGCGGAAACACTTTTGGTGGTGACTTTTGGACTTTCGTAGTGACTTTTGTTGCCGCCTCTCAAGTCAATAGCGGAATGCCATGAAAATAAAAAAATCCCAGCATATTTTAATCTTGGTGGCTAGTGACTCATTTGGAAAAAAATTATTTTTAAGAAAAATAAACTTCTCATTTTTTTTTAAAAAAAAAACTCATCCCAACCAGATTAAGATGTTTGCTTTTTCTTAAAAATAAGATAAATATGAATTACTTCATCATATGAGTCACCATCAATAAACTACAAAATATAGATACTATTTCCCTAAAAGGCGTTTTTTTTTTTTTTTTTTTTTTTTTTAAAATGAAGTAAAAAAGAAGGTGGTGGTCATTTTTTAATTATGTGGGAGACTTTTGGCGTCCTAATTTAGAAAAAGGATGCCAAAAGTTTAAAATTAGGATGCCAAAAGCAATATTTTGGCGTCCTAATAGAAAATAGGATGCCAAAAGTGTACCCTTATGTTACTTTTGGTGGTAAAAGAAGTGTTTTTGGTGTCCTAAAAATTAAATTAGGACGCCAAAAGCTCAAGCAAAAAGCTCACAAGAACGATTTGTATCTCGCATAGCAGATGTTTGACATTTTTTTTTTTTTTGGGTTAAAAAATCTGAGACTTCGATCTCATTCTTTCCTTTCATCACTTTCTCATTTCATCCTCTCTCATTTCTAGTCTCTCTTCCTTCTGCCTTCAAGACCTACTTCTTCACTCTCGCTTCCTCTCTTTTCCAGTTCGCAGTTCACTCATCTCATTCCCATTCATTTCACGAATTGATAGCTTCTGCTTGTCTCCCATCTTCTTCTAGCGTGGCCTCTGATCTACTCCGCCGCTCCCATCTCCCATGGCGTCCTTTGCTTCAATCTGCTCCCATCTCCTGAGATCTGCAAAAGATGGAAGCAGATCTGCCATCTCCTTCGCGTGGCTGATCTTTTGCTCCCAGCACAAGAGGGAGTTCCACTACAGAAAAAGTGCCTTTTCTCGCGATTACCTTGTGGCGGTCCCAAAAAACCACTACAAATGAATACTTTTGTAGCGGTTTTAAGCCAAACCGCCACAAATTAGTAGCGGGACAATTGGCGCCAAATGGTGAGCATTTTGTCTTGATTTTTGTAGCGGTGACACAAAACCAAACCGCTACAAATGTGGCGCCACATTGGCGCGTAATGGCGCAAAAATTCGTGTCATTTTATTTGTTGCGGTTTCAAGGGAAGCACCGCTACAAACATGGCGCCAGCCTTGGTGCATTTTGGCGCGAAGTCTTTTGCGGTTCCTTCCTAGCGGTTTTTATCAAAATAACCGCTACAAAAATTTAAAACGACACAATTTTGTCACGGTGTGAGGAAAGGGTGGCCTTAACCGTGTCAAATTTTAAATATTTGTAGCGGTTTGGGCTATAACCGCTACAAAATTTATTCTATAAATATGCCTATGAGTCCATACAATAATTATAATTATTCAAAAATATTCTAAATCTGGCTTGTCACTGAATGAACATTCTCGGCTTGGTGGTCGAAGACATGCATATATCTGCAGCCCTGATATTGGGAGATGCATATATCTGCAGCCTTGATCTCGGGAGATGAGAGCTGCAGATATTTGCCTGCTTTCTCATCGTTTAAGCCGAGGAGGTTCCTTCAGTGACAATCCAGATTTAGTTATTTCATTGACTTGAAGACTTCTACTCTTTTGAATATTGTCCAACATGCCACCGAAGATTGGGTCCAATATAGCCACCTTTCTCTCTGGAAAATATCTCTGATCAAAATGAGTCAGTGAGTTTTTCTTGGGAGATCGGTGGCTATATTGAATCCGAATCTTCACCGGCATGTTGGACTATTTTCAATAAACTTATTATTCCTAATTTATTAACCTCCACTCTTTTAGGGAAATTAAAGAAAATAATCAAATTAATTGAAAGTGTTTTTATTGTAATAAACAAAAAATCCAAACTAATTAGTTTGCCTCATAAACTAATTAGTTTGGAGTTTTTTTTAAAAAATAAAGTATTAAATTTTTAGCGGTTTTATAAGAAACCGTGACAAGACAATTAGTTTGTAGCGGTTTGCCTCGATAACCGCTACGTAAGTGCAAAGGTCATTCATTTTGTAGCGGTTAGGTGACCGTTACAAATGTTCACAAAGAATAAGGCATAATTGTCGTAGTTTCCGTAGCGGTTTAGGTGACCGCTACAAATGTTCACGAAGAATAAGGCATAACTGTCGCGGTTTCGGTAGCGGTCTTTCCCTAACCGCTACAAATTTATTAAGTTTGTAACGGTTACTTGGGATAACCGCTACTAAGTGCATCGGTGTAAAGATGAAAATGGGAGAAGCATGGAAGAGGCGGAGGCTTCGTCTCTACAACCAGAAGAATGGAGATGGGACTATGCCTCTGCAGCAACTAATGGAGAACGTCCCAGACGGCGTGGAAGCAAATGACTGGGCAGCTTTTGTCCAATATAGGAGGAGTGCAGAGGGACATGTGCGTTTTTTAATTAATCATAGTTTAGTGTTTAGATTTTGTTTAAATTAATTAAATTTAGAGTCAAATACATTGACTACCCCTCTATTTTACCTAAATTATACAAACATCTCATTTATTTTGCAGGCTCTATTGCAGAGGAACACTAGATGCAGGGCACATCAAAGGGTCAATCACACGACAGATCCAAAACGTTTGACGTGACCTACGGTGAGATGGTGTGTTAATTTTAGGTTTAAATGATTATTGTTTTGTTTTAGAAATAACAAAGTTTATATTCTTGTAGCAAGAGAAGGCTCGGGAGAAGAACCGTCGACGGACTATGGGCAGTTGTGGACATGCACCCATAGACACCATGATGGGATGCCGATCTCTGAGGCAGAAGAGGAGATAATAGTAAGTTACAAAAAAACTATTAATTAAATTAAATTAAATTAAATTGTTTGATTAATGTTTTATGAAATATGTGCGTCAGGCCCGGATTGAGCAGAGCCGGCAAGAGTTGCGATCGTCACGGCCGGGAGTCACAGAGAGTCGTTGATCCTACATGCCTCATTGAAAGCCGGGGCGGCCGAGCATCCCGCCACGTTAGGGGCTTTGGGCTAGGGGCCGGGCCTAGCATGGTGTACGGCAAGGCCTCCTCCTTCGACACCGTAACCTTCGGCTCGAGAAGGCCACCACCGGAGGCGGTTGATGAGATGATTGCCGAGAAAGTTTCCGTGCGGTGTTGCCGAGCAAGTTGCCTGCGAGAGATGGCCGGGAATGAGGCGGGGAATAGGCGCATGCAGGAGAGTCTCGACCGTTGGTACGCCAATTAGAGGCATAGCTAGCAATCAATTACCGGGGCCTTGATAGAGTTGCTACCTACCGACGGTTTCCATTTCCCGAGCCTCCCCTTCGTTCATCTACGAGGATTCCCCGCCTCCGCCTCCCCCTCCCCCTCCCTTCGTCCATAAGGATTCGCATCCGGTCGTCCTACTATTGATGACGAGGGTGTTGTTACCTCCGGGTCGTGCTCACGCGCCCCCGAGAGCGACCCCTCTTAGAGAGCCCCCCAGAGACAGGACCTGATCATCAGGCTCCTGATAGTTCGTTTTTATTTTCTGAAGTAATTAATTTTGTACCGTTGAATGTTTGTTCACTTTTCTTATCTCAATTAGCTCCGTTGACAATTTTATTAAATTTAAATATTTATCTTTTTTTTTTTTTTTTTTTTTTTCAAGTAGGTTTTTGATATTATAATACTATTTGAACACTTATATGTCATTTGTAAAATAATAAACGGAGTTTATAATTTTTGAATAAAAAGATATGTTTTCAAAATAATAAACGGAGTTTAAAATTTGTGAATAAAAAGATACGTTAACAAATTTTGTCGCGGTTTTAGTAAAGACACCGCTACAAAATATATTTGTAGTGGTTACTTATAACAAAACCCCTATCAATTTGAATTTCAAAGTAAATAAGTAACCGCCAAAAATTTGTCGCGGTTCTACATAAAACCGCTACAAAGTTCAAACGGTCATCATTTGGTAGCGGTTAATGTAGTGGTTTCGGAATCGCGACTAGTACATGGCGGGATTTTCAATTCAAATTTGTAAATGCTTATAGAACCGCTACCAATGTTGTTCTTGATTTTGGTCACGGTTTATGTCGCGGTTTTTAACCGCTACAAAGTGTTCCATGTTGCATTTAAAGATCTCAAGTGCTGGAATGAAAGTAATTAAACATTGTCTCCACATTTATATCCTATCCTAACTTTGTTTACTCCAGATGGATAAGTCATGGATCAAGATGCCACGCAGTTCTCCTGTATATTTAGCGGGATTGACAAATTTCTTAGATTTCACCTTCTCTCATGCTAGCATTAATGGCAAGATCGTGTGTCCTTGTTGTAGATGCAAGTTTAAG
The DNA here is from genome assembly GCA_019022655.1 of Acacia acuminata. Lineage (NCBI taxonomy): Eukaryota > Viridiplantae > Streptophyta > Magnoliopsida > Fabales > Fabaceae > Acacia > Acacia acuminata. The sequence goes on from JAFJYI010000045.1 coordinate 1,460,050, forward strand.
AAGTGGCAAACACGAGAAGATGCTATGGAACATCTTCTTATTAAGCCTTTCCCAGAAGCATATACATTTTGGGTGTTCATGGTGAGAAACGTGATATGAGATATGGGAATCATCTTCCTCAAACCTCACAAGTAGGAAATCAACTAGATCAAGATGATCCGGTTAATGAAGCCATTCGCGACGCTTTTGGTGTTCAAGACGACAACTTCACGGCATAAGTGCAGGGTCCAGAACCAGTTTTCTTCAGGAATGAAGCAGCTCAGGAATTTTTCAGCCTCATGGATGAGAGCAATCGTCCTTTGTATCAAGGTTGTCAGAAATACTCAAAATTATCCTTTCTGATCAAATTGTACCATATCAAGTGCATGTGTGGGATCACTGATAAGGCAATGTCGATGTTGCTGGAATTACTACGAGATGCTTTCCCTGACACGGACATTCCCACAACCTTCTACGAGGCCAAGAAGATAATCAACAGATTAGGCTTGAACTACGAAAAAATTGATGCCTGTCCCAACGACTGCATGCTTTATTGGGGGGAGGACGCTCGGAGGGAGACTTGTAAGAAGTGTCACACTTCGAGGTTTAGGACAGTTCGGAAGGGAAAAAAGCAGAAGAAGAAACCCACAAAGATTCTAAGGTACTTTCCTTTAAAACCTCGCTTACAAAGATTGTTTATGTCGTCTAAAACAACTGAGCATATGAGGTGGCATGAAGCCAACAAGAACGAAGATGGTAAACTCAGACATCCACGGGAAGCGTGGAAAGCGTTCGACTCAGACTTTCCTGATTTCGCGACGGACCCTAGAAATGTTCGTCTAGCTTTGGCGACTGATGGTTTTAATCCGTTTGGGAATCTTAGCACAAGTTATAGTATATGGCCAGTTGTTTTGATACCTTACAGCTTGCCCCCTTGGATGTGTATGAAACAAAGCTCCTTCATTATGTCCATGATCATTCCAGGCAAAAAGGCACTGGAAAATGACATCGAAGTGTATCTACAACCACTAATCAAGGAGTTGGTGAACTTGTGGAATGTAGGCGCCGAGACGTATAACGCGCACGAGAAGACACTGTTCAACTTGCGTGCGGCATTGATGTGGACTATCGTGACTTCCCGGATCGGGAACATTATCTAGGTGGAATGTGCATACCGCCTTGCGTGTCCGGCTTGCAATTTTGACTCGACTCGCTGCGCCTTCCCCACAAGTCGTAAGTGGTGCTTCATGGGTCATCAGAGGTTTCTCAATGGTACGCACAGGTTTAGGTTGCAACGCAATCATTTCAATGGGCAACAAGAAAAAAAGAGGACCTCCTCACATATTATCCGATGCAGAAATCATAGAACAGCTTGTGGATGTTGATTTTGAGTATGGGAAAAAAGACGATCCAGCAAAGATCGGGACAAAGACGGTTAGGGCTTCTGGTTCGGCGACCCAGCAATGGCGGAAGATAAGTGTCTTCTTCACTCTTTCGTATTGGAAAGATAATTTGCTCAGACATAGTCTGGATGTCATACACATTGAAAAGAATGTGTGCGACAATGTGTTGTACACGATTATGAACGAACCAGACAAGTCAAAAGATCATCTTCAAGCGAGGAAAGATTTATGGGAGATGGGAGTTCGTGGCGACGCGTGGGGGGATGAGCATGACAAATTTCAACCGGAAAAATTCACCCTGACAAAACTGAATAAGGAAATCTTCCTCACCACTTTGAAGAAAATAAAAGTTCCTGATGGGTATTCAAGCAACATTTCACGATGTGTTGATGTGCAGGCTCGAAAGGTTACTGGGCTGAAGAGTCATGACTCACATGTGCTTATAAAACAGTTACTTCTGCTGGCCATAAAAAATACACTACATCTCGATGTGTCGATCGTTTTGGTCGAGCTTTGTACTTTCTTTCGGAAGTTGTGTTCCAAGGTGTTGATTGTGGAGGAGCTCGACCGGCAACAAAGAAATCATTCTTACGTCGTGCCATTTGGAGATGATCTTTCCTCCGTCATTTTTTCACGGCCATGGTTCACCCGACAAGACACCTTGTTCACGAAACAAAGCTTTCTGGCCCAGTTCACTACCGATGGATGTATCCTATTGAGAGGTACTCTTTTAAAATTAATTACTTCAGCATTACTTCCTAGTCGCATGTTTAACCATTGATGTATCGACATTTTTCCTCATTACTTTATAGGTTTCTTGGGAAACTGAAATCTTACGTGAGGAATAAGGCGTGGCCTGAAGGTTTAATAGCAGAAGGTTATATTGGGGATGAGGTCTTGTATTTTTGTTCCAGGTACTTTGATGACAATGAGATGTCATTCAACCGACCGCCTCGTGTGGACGATTGTCTTGAGCCAAAGCGAGCGAGCCATCGCCTTCGTAGTTGTTATTCCCTCGTGTTGGTAAACCAGTTGGCGGATGTGACAACTTCAAACTCACGACACTTGAGAAGTTTCAAGCACATAGACATGCATGTCTTGATTAATTGCACTAAAGTTGAACCGTACCTTTAGTAAGGATTGCACACAGATATATATGTTATCCTATATGTTTTCTTACATTTTATAGCCACATTTCTTGCTCGTTATCGCATGTTTAATTGCAGGGAATTCAGGAGTCATGTGAATCGTCAGCTGAGGATCCGTACACAAACATCCTCCGAAATTGATAGAAAGGTCCACAGAGAATTCCAGGGTTAGTTTAGGAGGAGAATAATGAATGACCACAACCCCACTCACCAGAATTCAGAGCTCTCGCACTCAGCTCGCTTGACCACACCCAAAGATTTACGGCATACAATGTCAATGGCTTCAAGTTTTGCACGGTTTCACGAGATCAAGGATTGTTGACCCAAAACTCGGGTGTATATGGCACGTTTGGGATGAGGAGTTATGCGAGCAGCAGTGACGGGAACATGCAGTTCGGTGACGTCCCGTATTATGGAAAGCTACTTGATGTGGTCAGGATAACTTACCAAGGCCTTTTCTCTGTGACGCTATTCAAGTGTTTGTGGGTGAATACGACAATGTCCCAGGGACTCACGACTGATGACTTAGGCATCACATTAGTGAATTTCTCCCGGCCTATTCACACTGGTCAGTCTGAAGATGATGAGCCGTATATTCTTGCCTCAGAGGTCCATCAGGTTTATTATGTTGCCGATGAGAGGCACAGAGATTGGAATATGGTGGTTCACTTAAAGCCTCGGGACCTTTATAACATGGGCGATGGTGAGCCACTCCAGCCTGCCAGTTTTGAAAACTTCTTCCCAGACGGTGATGACACTTTACCTATAGTTCGGTACGTTTTTTAATATATGCAATATGAAATATAATAATAGCATTTAACTAAAGTTTTATATGTGTTATTACATATTCAACTCACACGTAACTTTTTATACAAACTTTCTTTGTAGGGATGCCGACGAAGATTGAGAGAAAAAAATTATCCCTACTCTTCATTTTACTTTTTTTTATAAAAAAAACCCAATTTTTTTTTGTAGCGGTTTACAACCGTTACTAAATAAATAAAAAAACCGTTACAAAATAAAACCGTTACAAAATTTCATAAAAACTGCTACTAAGAGAAACCCAATTTTTTTTGTAGCGGTTTACAACCGTTACTAAATAAAAAAAAACCGCTACAAAATTTCATAAAAACCGTTACTAAGAGAAACTGCTACAAAAACTAACACCCCAACCGCTACAAAGTGATGCGCTGATATCAAAATAAATACCCCCACCTGTCAGCTTTTATACCTGAGATCCGTGGTTCAACAAGGGCCACGATTGTAGGCCTATGCTCCTCAACGAAATTCATGAATGTTCTAAAGAAACTTTTGCTTGCTGCCCCTGACAGTTCCACACAAAGATTTTCATAATCATTAGAAACTTTATAAGGAGAGGGTCAGATGCTCACACTAGACCCTGGAGGGTCATCTTCTTTGTCATTACGTGGCAAGGCCTGTACGGTAGAGCACACAGGGACCACCACCAGATCCTTCGGGTTCACAAATTCCTCCTTAAGAACTGCTATCGCATCCTTGGAGATATGTGTTCTGTGTGGCTTCTTCCAGACCTTCAAGTTCTTAAGAGAAGAAGAATGAAGTTTGACCCCATGCTGATTCTGCTTCGGTATTGCTGGATCAGTAACCCTATTCACTTTGCCTACCTTGTTCTCTTTGCCTATCCTCTGACCATCATCCCCAGTCATTGCCAACTATTTCCCAATAGAGTTAACGCTTCCTCCCGGACTGATCTCCTCCAACACAGGGCGAGGACACTGCAATTCGACAACCGTGTGGTGGTTGCTATCGAGAGACGTGGCAGACCTGATGGGGATAGGGGTTGGGCTCTTACTCAGGTTACCATTAGCACCTACTTCCTTTGAGGGCTTCAAAATAGAGGCCGACGCCGTGGGCCCGTTCCCAACCTTGGCTTCCCCATTAGTATTATTCTGTCCGTCTTGCGAAAGAGGGGCATTTTTGATGGGCTTAGGAACAACAGAAGACGTGGAGCCCTCTTGTGGCACTTTGCTCCATTTGGCTTTCATTTTACCCTTAAGCATAGAAGGGTTCTGCCCAATGGCCTTCGTAGACCCAGCACGTTTTGGTGTCGCATGTCCCCCATCCTTATCACCAGCTAAATATCCCTTCTAACACTCAGCGCTATTCCCGTGTGTATCCACCAAATCCTCCCTCATAGACAGCATCACATTCGCCTCAAAATCCTCGCATTCAAAGAGGACATTATATCGCAATCCACCCTTATCCTGTGATACCCTATCCTTCGCATTCTTTCCCTATTTTTGCTTGTTTCCTTTTTTGGGGTATCGGACCTGCATCCACTCATCAAATGGCGCCACGCCAGGCTCCGGCTGCCGTCCTGCCTGCGGCCCTCGCCTATGCTAATTTTTTTAATAATTAATTGTAATGGCTCTAGAAAATAAAACAAATAAATTATATTATATTATTATGAGCTAATTATATATTTATCACTTGTTGTAGTTAGAAGTTAAGATAAAGCTTGTAGCTTGATGGTATGGGGGTGGTTAGAGGTCTTTTGAGTCTTGGGTTCGAATCCTCCCTAAGTAAAGGGTGATTTTTATTTTTGCTTCAGCTTTGGTGAATTTACCAAAATGTCCTTATGTGTTAAAAAAAAATCTGGACATCAAATTTTGGGGTTTTAAGCGCACTACTTCTTCGACTTTCACTGGGCAGAGAGAAGTTGCGGGATTTCAGAGACCAAAACCCCAGATCCGTCGAGCAACCCTATTCCTCGTCCTTCTCGTCGCTTGATGTCATCGTTCGTTTCCTCCGGTCAAAATTTTACTGCTGTTTCTTTTTCTGCTCTGTTCTGTTCGCTGCCTTCCTCCTTTAGTTTGGTTGTCCGTGTGTGTTTTGGTGAGGGACTAAAGGAACCTTCATCTTCTTATGCGTTTTTGGTGCAAATGGCATGATTGTGTGGGTATGCTTCTTCTATCTATGGCATTTATGAAGATTTGGAAGTGAAGCATTTCTTTTCTGTCGGTTCTATTTATTGCTGTGATTTTTATAAATTTAGGATTGAAGAATAATTTCGTTTTGCTACTGGTTGGTTAAAGAAAGTTGGTAGTTTGAAGGCTATTGTAGGCGGAAGGAGTATCGGAAAGGAAGGACTTCAAGGTTTTTTTTTTATAGGTTCCTTGCTGATTTTTTTTCCCTTCTTTTCTCTGGTCATCGGTCTTGGGTAAGGGGGAATTATGAATCTTCATTTATTCTTTCAGTTTACTATTCATCCGTGCTTGTTGGGTGGTGTGTGGATTGAAGTTGTAGTGTTGGACGTTGATGATTAGAGCCTATGTAGCACGGAAACGGCAAAAATTCAGAGGAGAACGTTTTTGAAACGTGAATCCGTCCGAAAAGCTGGGAAATGCCAAAACAACGAATCGGATGCGAAACTGATCTTATCTAGAGGTGGACCTGAGATCGTGAAGCGCAGAGAAAACGAACAGAGGAAGAAAGTCGGGAAATATGAAACTGGAAAAATGATTCTGTACAGTGCACTTTGTCCTTATATCAATCCCTATTTACGCGTGGGGCCCACACTCAATCAATTAGAAACGAAATAGTAATACAATGAATAAAAGCTAACTGAGTTAAATACATGAATTACAAATCAGTCCCTATACATTGTCTGTATTTACATATTCTGTCACTTGGATTTGAGGATTTTCATAGTTTAGATTAAAAATATCATTTAATACTAAGACGTTTCGGAACGTCTCGAAATATTAGTATTTTTACGGTCACGTTTCGATGTCACGTTTCGGCAACGTTTCGAAAACGCCGTACCGGAATCGGTGCAACATAGATTAGAGCTGCATGTCATGCGCTGTACAGGGGACCAATTTTTTTGAATGTTGTGAAATATAGATATGTGTATGTACGTTGAAGGTGTGGCTGGATGAAGAGTACTTTAAAATTAAAGTTTATTATTATTGGATATGAATGTGGTTGATTTGCAAGGAAATACACACACACACAAAAAAGGAGAAGCAATAAGTCCCAAGTTATAGAATGAAAGAGAATGTTTAAATATTGTTTTCAAAACTGAAATTTTAGAATGAGATAAGGAAGATTATGATGTTTAGTAATCATTAGTTAAATGTTAAGAAATTTAATTTAGGGAAATCTATTATCTATTATAAATTGGAAAGTATGTCAATTTTTTTTATGAGAAAAAAAAATTGAAAAAGTATTTGGGTAATAATTCAAAGATTAATTTGTATGATCTTAGGAACGCTTCTTGCTCACACTATGTGTACAAGATTGGAGTATAATTTGTCTTCATTGACTAAGCAAATTATACCTTGATTTGTTTAGGGAAATTATGTTGAGGTTCCTATGCTTTATGAAGTTGTGGTTATTATTGTTGTTAATAAAAGGGATTTTAGTAAATGATATTATGAATTTCATAAGGTTATGAAGTAAAAGCATACATGACTAGCATAATTGTGTGCCGACTAAGGAAGGTGTCTATTGAATGTGAAAATAGTAATTTTTATGCAAAGCTATAATTGATGTATTTGATGGGTGTTAGGAGGAGAAGGAGAAATTAATTTGGAAACTGATAAATTGGAGAATGAGGCATAGCATAATTTTTTCAGGTGCGTGAATAGCGTCCCATTATATATATTTTTTAAATAATATTTTTACTTGCAATATTTTAATTTAATTTGTTACCACACTCTCTTATTGCAATTTTGTCAAAGAAAGTTTATTAGAATGATGTCAGTTTTGATTTCTACTAAAATGAGTAAAGATTGATAATTTTGTTTGTTGTTATTCTTTATTCTTCTATTGGTTTATAGCATAATTCTCGACTATGCTTGAAAGTCGTTTTGAGTTATTTTTCAAAAACCTTCATGGTGGGATCACTTATATGAAATATTCCTTACGAGTTTCCAGATTAGATCTTTTCCGTTTATAAATGGTAAATCGATCCCACTCATGCTTGGATGTTTTAAGGGGATTGAATACAGATCCACTGGTTACTAACAAAGCATCGTTAGTCCTTGGTGCATCATGGTTAACCTCGAGCTCACTTGATATTCGTGGGATTCGTTCTCACGATTGTTATTCGTGGGTCTTGTACCTTCGCTTGTTTCGTGGCCTCGTGATGCGCTTGTTTAGTTACTTATCCTCGTGGACTAAGTGTTCACGCTTGTTTTCGTGGCCTTGAGCTACGCTTGCTTAGTTACCCTCGTGGACTATTTGTCCACTAGAAGTCCTACATTTAGAAGAGTTTTGAGGTTTATTGTTTTAAATTGATTTTGTTAAACAAAATGACTTATCTCGTATTTTGAGTTATTTGATTCATGACCCTACTTATAGTCTGTTTTTGATTGTGATCATATGGTGTAAAAGTTGTAATTTATTGTCATATTGTTATTATCAAAGGATAAAAATGTGTAAATTATTTTCTTTTGTATTTTTATTGAATTCTATTAATGAGATATTATTCACCGGAAAATTTGTTTGGTTCAGATGGTATTGCTGACGCTGTACCTGTGGCCGAGCAATGAAGAGCCTTCTCAAAATTTAAAGTTCACTAGCTCATTTTGTAGTGTTGCTATATGATGTAATTATAAATTTGCACTTTTGTACTACAATTAAAAGTTAGATGCTCCACGTAATCTATAAGCAGGATCCCTGTCTTTATTTTGTTTGGAATATATGTATATGTATATATAAAGGTGGAGCAGAGCTCCGAATGTCATTTTGTCATTTCGAATTATTGTAGGATTTCAAGAAGTCTGATCTAACCTAGAAAGGAAACTTTGGCGTTATTCCTACAATATGTTATTATGTTTGACATTTGTGGACTATGTAGATATAAATTAGAAAAAATAACTACATATTTCAGATTAAGGTACGAGGTACGATAGTTCTTTTAAGCCCTACGGCTTAGGGGGTGAGTTTCCCATTTTCCATATTAGTCACTCTGCTAGTTTTCAGGGCGTGACATTAATTATCCTGTGATCCCCCATCCTTCGCATTCTTTCCCCATTTAACTGATGTTTTTAATAATTAATTATCTAGTTTTTGCATCCGAATTACCCTACAAGCTATCTTTTTTTATAATGCCGATAAGATTTTACATTGGTAAGCAACGTCAGCCGTGAGCTCAGCACACTAATCCTCATCCATTAGAACCTATCCTAATGCGCCAAGTCACACCCCCGCGTTCGTTCTCTTTTTTGTCTTGGGCTCGTTTGGGATAGCGGCGAAAGAAGTGGCTTTTTTTTTGTACTTTTTTTTTTTTTTTTTTTTTTTTTTCGATGTGCTTTTTCTGATGTGATTTATGTTTGGGATAGCGGTGACAGAAGTAACTTTTAAAAAAATAGTTGAGATGGAAAATGACTAAAAAGGGTATAAATCATATATGTGTGAAGATATAAAATGTGATAATTAAAAATAAATATAAAGTGTTGCAAATTAATATTAATACTAATAATAATAATATTTGCTTTTCCATCTGTATTCATCATCAACCTCTAATTTTTTTAATACTTATAATAATAATATTTGTCCGCGTCTCATATTTTATTCATTCATCTTCCTCCACGTCTCATATAATAACAGTAGTTCCTCATACTCATATCTTATCCTTATCCTTGCGCAGAGAACCGATCACTTTGCCCAGAGCCGATCTTCATTCATCTTATTCAAAGCCTCCACTTCCACCTCACACTCAGATTCCATATTTTCTTCTATCTCCGGCGAAATAATCCTTTCAATTCCGCGAGTAGATGTGGAATGGTGCGCGAGCGTGAAAACGGGCAAGGAAAAAGAATTTTCACGGCCGAATGCTCTCATCCTTTCACTTTCCTTGCATAGCTCGCGGACCGGGGGTAGCTCATGAAAATTGAAGAGGAGATTTAATTGCAGGAGATGAGGTGTCGAAATTGAAGAGAGAGAGGAGAGAGAGAAGGCGTACGCAAAAAGGAGTATGGAGGGTAGAACTGTCCAAAAGATGCCATCGAATGTGATGCGGTCCGAAGCAACCCGATCTTGCTTCGAAAAAAAAATTGCTTCAAGTTTGAAGCACATCAAATAACCTCCTCATCCAAACACTCAAAATTTTGCTTCTACGGTGATTGCACGTTGGTTGTGCTTATTTTAGCATCTCAGCCGATGCCAAACATCACTTTCTTTTTTCGTCATCTCATTTGCGGCGGTGACATCTCATTTGCGGCGGTGACGAAACTATCTTTTTAATTTGAGGCAAAAAATAAATATATTGAACTACTTCTTTTAATTTTTATTATAAGGCACCAACTAACAAGTGTATTTCATCCTTTTTAAAAGGTATTTGCTTGTTTCCAAAGAGCATTAGACATTTTTTTTTCACATATATCCATAATTAGAAAGGTAAGAGTAATTTGTATAAAAAAAAAAAGAAAGGTCAGAGTAATAATTAATTATTACTCTTTTGTTTAGAGAAAAAAGAGTAATAATTAACATGATATTAGAGTTTAGTGTAATTAATAGGGATAACATTGAAAATCACTTAAATATTAGGACCAATTTAATAAATTTAACTATTTTTATTAACTTGTGAGAATTGCTAATTGGTACTTTATAATAAGGACCGAGGAAGTATTTACTAAATAGTATCATATAACCTTGAAAATACAAATAAATAATAATCGATAATTATAAATCAAAACGACATATAAGATGATATTAACATTTTCGGTAGATATATCTAAAACAAGAATTTTACTTTTTTCTCACAGCCCTTTGAGTAATGAACCAAATATTATCCTTATAGAAAAGATAAAAAATTAGTCGGGGCCAAATTATTAGCTAAATAAAATATCATATAATAAATACATATATATACTAACAAATTTTAGAAAGTCAGCTCGGATCAGTTGGGGCTAAGGCCCCAATTGGCCACAAAGCAGTTCTGCCACTGCTCATTTGTGTTCCTAGTGTTGTATAGTCTCTAAACACATTAATGGTTTTTCTTTTAAGATGTCCCTACAAAGTTTTATTAGAGACACTCCCATGAAACTCCAATATATAATACGAGCAGTGAAGAATCTTATTTGACTTGTTTTTATTATAATACACCAATTAGTAATTCTCATAAACCAATAAAAATAATTAAAGTCAATGAAGTTATCATAAAATTTAAGTAATTTTTAATATTACCCTTTTTAATCGTACTAAAATCTAATAATTATATTAAAATTATTACTCTCACCCATTACTGTAACATCCTAAATTTGGGGATTTGAAAATTGAGAATATTGTATGAAAAATTAATTGTAGACTTTGGCTTGAATAATTATGATATTAATTGTTGGAAATACAAGGCCTATTTTTCCTTGAAATTTTCAAGAAAAGAATAAATTCAAGGAACACTTGTAAAGGATAATTTTTGGCCTAAAAATCATAGAATCAATATTTTATGGTGGAAATAATTTAAATGAGAAAGAAAAATCTTTATCTTTTTAATATGAGGCAAAAAATAAATATATTGAACTACTTCTTTTAATTTTTATTATAAGGCACCAACTAACAAGTGTATTTCATCCTTTTTAAAAGGTATTTGCTTGTTTCCAAAGAGCATTAGACATTTTTTTTCACATATATCCATAATTAGAAAGGTAAGAGTAATTTGTATAAAAAAAAAAAAAAAAAAAAAAAAAAAAAAAAAAAAAGAAAGGTCAGAGTAATAATTAATTATTACTCTTTTGTTTAGAGAAAAAAAGAGTAATAATTAACATGATATTAGAGTTTAGTGTAATTAATAGGGATAACATTGAAAATCACTTAAATATTAGGACCAATTTAATAAATTTAACTATTTTTATTAACTTGTGAGAATTGCTAATTGGTACTTTATAATAAGGACCAGAGGAAGTATTTACTAAATAGTATCATATAACCTTGAAAATACAAATAAATAATAATCGATAATTATAAATCAAAACGACATATAAGATGATATTAACATTTTCGGTAGATATATCTAAAACAAGAATTTTACTTTTTTCTCACAGCCCTTTGAGTAATGAACCAAATATTATCCTTATAGAAAAGATAAAAAATTTAGGCGGGGCCAAATTATTAGCTAAATAAAATATCATATAATAAATACATATATATACTAACAAAATTTAAAATGGCAGCTCGAACCCCAACTGGCCACAAGGCAGTTCCGCTATTGCTCATTTGTGTTCCCAGTGTTGTAGAGTCTCTGAACACATTAATGGTTTTTCTTTTAAGATATGTCGTCCCTACAAAATTTTATTAGAGAGACTCCCATGAAACTCCAGTATATAATACGAGCAGTGAAGAATCTTATTTGACTTGTTTTTATTATAATACACCAATTAGTAATTCTCATAAACCAATAAAAATAGTTAAAGTCAATGAAGTTATCCTAAAATTTAAGTAATTTTTAATATTACCCTTTTTAATCGTACTAAAATCTAATAATTATATTAAAATTATTACTCTCACCCATTACCTGTAACATCCTAAATTTGGGGATTTGAAAATTGAGAATATTGTATGAAAAATTAATTGTAGACTTTGGCTTGAATAATTATGATATTAATTGTTGGAAATACAAGGCCTATTTTTCCTTGAAATTTTCAAGAAAAGAATAAATTCAAGGAACACTTGTAAAGGATAATTTTTGGCCTAAAAATCATAGAATCAATATTTTATGGTGGAAATAATTTAAATGAGATAGAAAAATCTTTATCTAAAACTAAGGATTAATTTTTAATATTTATCCAATATTTGGAATTAAAGGAGTGAAGAAAGAATTGTGAATAAGAGTCTTATAGAGCATCAAGTGAGTTTTTGTTTTTGTTTTTTGGTTTTTTTTGGTAGTCAAACAATAAATATACCTATCTCATTGTTTTTTTTTTTTTTTTTTTTTTTTTTTTTTGCTATAATACCTATCTCATTGTTATGTATTTTGAACCCTCCCTTACTTATACCCAATAATCCTCAAACCCAAGAATAATACCCAAACCAATCTCATTCCTCTATTATATTATTCAGGCACCACGGTTCCTCGCAGTGCGGTGGCAGCGCAAAGTGGTATTTGAGATGTTTAATATCTCCCCGGCCGTTGGTTCGATTCCCCCTCCCCGCATCTCGTAGCAAAAAAAAAAAAAAAATAAATAAAAAATTCTTCAGGCCATATGTTTTGCACTTATGGCCCATAAGCTGATAAAATACCACCCCAACCCATTACCTTTCATAATATCCAAACTCTTGGCCAAAATAAAAAATTAAAAAAAAAAAAAAAAAAATACCCAAACCATTATATCATCTATGTAGCCAATCAGTTATTAACATGGCCTGTGGGCTCTAAACGCTCGCTTTTTAGGCGTAGGTGGCTAACCTCTTTCCTAAAATTTTTATAAAAAAAAAGAAAACAAAAGTTACCCGCAGATCGTGCTGATATAAAAAGTAACGACAGCAAATTTACCGACCCATACTCTCTCAACCCACTTATCTCATTTGGTCAACAACACGTGAGAAAGATCACTCTCACACTCTCGGCCAGATCATGCCATCAGAAAGCAAGAATCACAACGTCTTTTGCAATGCAGAGGTAGCAGATCAGCAACATGCTTCTCACATCAGCAGCAGCTCCATACATCTTGAGCTCCACACCATACCGTCTGCTTCTCTTTATTTACGGCATATGACAGCAACTCCAAGCATTCACTGTGAGTTTTTTTTTTGTGTGTGTGTGTGTGTGTGTGTGGGGGGGGGGCACAACGATATATATTTATATATATCAGCAAAGCTTTGCTCTTCTTAAAACCAAAGCTTTGCTGATTTTCCTATCATAGAGTGAGACTGAAACGCAGGAAGGGAAAGAAAACTGAGAACAGAGGCAGAGACGGAGTGAAAGACGAGGAAGGAGAGTTCAAACGTGCAAGCTAGAAACTAACCAAAGTGAGCCTTCGATCTTCTCTCCTTCTAGTTCAGTGAGTTTCCAACGTAAGTTTTTGATTATGATGTAGCTAGGATTCCATATAGGATACTCTGCTAAATGAATGTTAAAACAGAGGAGGTTGCTGGATAGTTTCTATATATATATATATATAGGTTGCTAAATGAAATTATATACATGTTTAAAATACTAATAGCTATGTGCTTCGTGTCATACAAATTCAGACCAAGTAGTCAGGTTGTCCTCAATATATATCCAACCTTGTTCAATTCCAAGATTTACAGTGAAACCAAGGTTCTTAAAACTTACCCATAATTTGACACATAGGTACCCAAGATACATCAGCTATATTTTAGAGCTCCTATGCACACAGCACAATGCATAGCATGGCCATGAAGATTGTAATGCAAAAATCTCATTTCCACACAAATTCTTCCACAGATACTACCACTGGCAACACTAGTTATCTAAACTTCTCACGGGGTTTTTTTTTTTTTTTTTTTTTCAAGATGCAAAATTTTATTATTTACAGTCAAATAGCATCATCAAGTGACGATAAAGAAACTTTGCCAGATTATATCCAATATTTTTAATCCTATATGAATTTTCAAATCATATGATTTTGCCACATTAGCTTGAATGAAGCTAAATTCTACAATTCATGATTGATTTGCAACTGGCTCAAAATGAGTCATATATTCCGATGTTGGTTTAGTCACCAGTGCCAATCAAAAGGTTCTAATTACAAATAATACAATCTATTTAGCTAAGCTGACATGCACATGAAACATGGCATAGCATGGCCATGAGAAATTTAAGTTGGAAAGCCTTAGCTACCACACCATTGGTATCAAGCAGAAAATATTAGATCTATGTATCTAAGAAATGCACACAAAACGCTTTCACTGTAAACCACAATAAGGCATATGATCGAAAAGAAAAACTACACACAACTTACTAGATATATCCATACACACACACACACACAAAATTTTATATGGTGTTAAGTATTTATTAAACTATAAATTTAAAGTGGTGATGATATACTTATTAAACTATAAATTTAAAGTGGTGATGATATACTTAATATTGGAATAGCCTTTGGGAGTTTAAACAAATTGTAGAGTAATTAATAATAAAATAAATAATAGAAATAAAAATAAAAATAAAAATAAAAATAAAAAATAAATAAATATTATTATTATTATTAAAAAGGGGAATAAATAATAAAGAGAATTATTAATTAATAAATAGAAAGGGGTATTATTAATAAATAATAATTAGAAAGGGAAATTAATAGTTATAATGATCTTACTTTAGGACATTGAAGAAGTTCAAGTTTCTAACATCAAAGATTGTATTTATTCGCGAAATTGAGGTTGGTAACTTAATCTCCGATTCCTTGTGTTTTTATATATGCCTTGTATGTTCATATATTGTGGATTCTTGGCCGGGTTTGTATTCCCGAGTCTATGCAATTTATTTAGCTGGATGTAGATTATTGTTTTATATGATAATGCTACGTGCCTATTTTTTCTAGCGCTGAGAATTCGTGTTTGGGACACGTAGCACTTGTGAGTGCGTGCTTTCACCGTTAACGATGCATGTGCTGTGTACTATGTAGTCGGGTAGTAGTGTAGTGTTTGCTAAATGTTTTCTTTCATTTCGTAATATATGAAATACTTGTCATGCATGATTTACACTTTGAATGTGAGATTAACTGTTATCCTTGGATTCATCGATCACCGAATCTTAGTGATGCCTAAAGATTCGGGGAGATGCTCTCTCTTTTTTTTTTTTTTTTTTTTTTTTTTTTTGATTAGAAAAGGCAAGCCAAGGCTTGAGAATATGAGAAGGGAACTAGACTTAGAAAATCTAGCCCTAAGTACAACAAACTACAAAGAAAGCTAGTGATGGCAGGACCTCTGGTCCTTTAAAACCATATCTCAGCATCCTTCGGGGATTGTTGAAAACAGAACCACATCTGCATCAGTAGCAGCACCATGTCCTTCTTTGGCCATAAAATCAGCACAAGAGTTGATCTCTCTTGGAGTATAATGAAGCTCCATGTCCCAATCTCAGAACAGCAGATCTCTAGTCTCTCCAATAATGTCTCTGAGAGGATGATTTGTAGGACAATCTCTCATGAGGATATTGATGGCATCTAGAGAGTCAGAATAGAGAACAACTTTCTGAAATCCTATCTGAAGACCAATATTTAACCCTAACATGATCGCATAGATTTCAGCTTCAATAACAGAGTGAAGGCTTATGGATTTACAGAAGCCCGTCAGCCATTCTCCCTGAGTATTTCTTATTACTCCTCCACATACTGCTTGGTGTAGGTGTCGGATCGATCCATCCACGTCAATACGGACTGCATTTACAGGCGGGGGTGTCCAAGATTCCTCCTCTAGCTTATTGAGTTGGAAGATCTGGTGATGAAACTGTTGGTTTGCTGTATTTTCCATAAGGAGGTAGTTGCACTGGTGAAGTAGCTCCTCGGTATTTGTGTCAGATCCTTGAAACTGGAATTTGCATCGGGTTGTTCAAATTAACCAGCACCCCAGGCTAAGGATTCTTGACCACGAGTACTTTCAAAACCTTCCTTTACCCGGTTTATGAGTGGTATTCCAATTGAGCCAAACCTGCAAACTATCAGAAAAAAACTGAGAGAAATAGTTAGGTTGTAAAAGTTGCTTCCACAAGTTTCGCGCTCTCTCGCAATCACGAAGGATATGGATCATACTTTCCTCGCTGTTATAAAGGAAAGGACAAATATTATCATTGGTAAGGCCCCGCTTTGCCCGAAGAGAGTTGGTGACAAGTCTCTCATGCCCAACTTGCCACATAAAATATTTAACTTTCTCCGGGATTTTCCATTTCCACACCTGGGTCAAGAATTTGTTAGTAATTGCATTATTTATATAAGAAAGATAATGATAAGCAGATTTCACCGTGAAACCGCCATCTTTTGTCGCTCTCCAGGTAAAGCAATCCATGGAATTGTTGGACGGTGGAAGATGGGATGAATCTTCAAGTTTAGGGGTAGATCCGGCTTGTAGGAAACCTTTCCTTCTTTCCCCACGATCTTATATGGGCCTTCATATTTGTGGATGAGGCCCTTGTGCACCTTTAGGAACACTTTGAATTGTTGAGGAAGAAGCTTCACCATTACCATGTCTCCCACTTGGTATTCAGAAGCGCGTCTCTTCCTATCTGCAAACTTTTTCATCCGCTTGGCCGCCTTGACAAGAAAGGATCTCGTTACCTCGGCTTGTTCCTGCCAAGATTTGGCCATGTGATAGGCTCCTGGACTCTTGCCCTTGTAGGTGGTGGCAAGGGCATGAGGAGTGAGTGGTTGTTGTCCCATCACCACTTCAAAGGGACTCCTTCTGGTTGCCTCACTCTTTTGCAAGTTATAAGAGAATTGAGCCACATCGAGAAGCTTGACGCAATCCTTTTGGTTGGCACTCACAAAGTGCCATAAGTAGCATTCCAATAAGGAATTCACCCTTTCTGTTTGTCCATCGGTCTGTGGGTGAAAACTTGTGGAGAAGTGTAGCTCAGTGCCCAGGAGCTTGAACAACTCAGTCCACAATTTCCCAGTGAAGTGGGGGTCTCGGTCACTATGATTGTCTTAGGTAGCCCCAAATATTTCACCACATTCTTGAAGAAGAGTCTGGCCACCTCTTCTTCTGTACAATTCGTAGGGGCAGCTATGAATGTTGCATACTTTGAAAATCGGTCCACCACCACCATGATAGAGACGCACCCCTCGGACTTTGGTAAAGCTGAAATGAAGTCCATGGAAACACTTTCCCATGGTTGCCCTAGTATAGGGAGAGGCTCCAACAGTCCTGTAGGTTGTTGGTTCACTATCTTGTCTTGTTGGCATACAAGACAAGTCTTCACATAAAGTTCCACCTCATCCCTCATCTGCAGCCAATAATAACCTGCTTCCAATAAAGCAAGTGTGCATCTTTGCCCTGGATGACCAACCTACTTGGAGTCATGACACTCCTTAATGAGCTCTTTTCATAGGTTCTCCCATTTTGGAACAAAGACTCGTCTCCCTACAGTATAAAGAAGGCCATCCTCTAACCAAAACCTCTTGGTTTTCCCTTCCTTGGCCATCTCTACTAGTTGTCGAGCAATGGGATCATGGTTCATACCTTCAATGATTTTTGTGATCAAGTCGCCCTTGGCTTGACTCATTGATGCCAACTCTGCTTTTCAGCTTAATGCATTCGCCACTACATTAGCCATGCCGGGTTTGTACTCCATCCATAGTCAAACTCGGCTAGAAAGTCTTGCCAACGAGCTTGCTTGGGCGTTAACTTCTTTTGAGTTTGAAAATAGCAAGTAGCCACGTTATCAGTCTTGATCACGAACCTGGATCCCAACAAATAATGCCTCCAAGTATGCAAGCAATGCACTACGGCTGTCATCTCCTTCTCTTGGACTGTATAACGCCGCTCAGCATCATTGAGCTTGCGACTCTCAAATGCTATCGGATGCCTCTCTTGAATTAGCACCCCTCCAACAGCAAAGTCAAAAGCATCTGTGTGAACTTCAAAGGTCTTGGAGAAATCCAGGAGAGCTAGTACGGGTTCCTCTATTACCGCTGCCTTTAGATCCTCAAAGGCATCATGGCACTCTTTAGTCCATTCCCATGGCTTGTTTTTCTTCAACAAATCTGTCAAAGGGGCCGCCCTGGCAGAGTAGCCCTTGATAAACCGCCTGTAGTAATTTACCAACCCAAGGAAAGATCGCAACTCAGATACTCGAGTGGGTGGCTCCCATTCCTCAATAGCACAGATCTTCTCCTTATCCATCATAAGGGTCCCCTGGCGAATGATGTGTCCAAGGAAGTGCACCTCCTCCTTGGCAAAAGAACATTTCTCCTTTTTAACATAGCTCGTTCTCCCGCAGGGTCTGGAACACGGCCCGTAAGTGTTCTACATGGGCCTCCAAGGTGTCACTGTAAATTACTATGTCATCCAAGTAGACCACCACGAACTGATCAAGGAAAGGATGAAAGATCTCATTCATCAACGTGCAAAATGTCGCCGGTGCATTGGTTAGTCCAAAAGGCATTACCAACCACTTAAAGGACCCGTACCTCTCACACAAGCGGTCTTGGGTTCATCTCCGTCGGCAATGCGAATTTGATGGTACCCCGACCTCAAGTCTAACTTGGAGAAGTACTTCGCCTTGCCCAACCTATCAAGCAAATCTGCCATTAAAGGAATAGGATATTTGTTCTTAACGAGCTTTTATTCCCCCTACGCGTTGCGTGGGAGAATATTATTAAGGAAAAAACTTATTTTTTTTATTATGAATCCATCACACTAACATTAGTTGAAGGTATTATATTTAAGATAATTATGAGAAAAAATAATTAATCAATTGACATGGAGAATCAATGAAGCAACATAATATAACCTATATAGGCTCTGAGAGACAAATATGCATAAATAGATTATAATTGTTCGAATATAATGTTTTTGAAGATAAGCAATTGATTAGAATTATTTAAGTATAATTTCAACTTTTCCTGATACATGCATTAATATAATTTGACTTCCATTCTAGAAACTCATTTCCTCTAAATCTTAAATAATCATTCGTAGTCATTTCAATCTAATTCAAACATTTGAGCAAAAAAATCTAATTCAAACAAATTAAAAATTACATTTTACTTCAAAAAAGCATTACATCACAATACAACAAATCTCTTTCAATGACCAACTTTTAATATGCATGGAGATTATGAACCAAGAAAAACCTCAAGATCAACAAAATCCCCACATTTTGCTCCATTGCCTCTCACAATGGTCTATAACCATTGGATAACAAAGTGTTTTCATATCTAAGCTATTAATGTCAACATTAAGAATCCTTTTATTTTTTGACTAATAAGTTGTTGAGGGTACTTAAAATTAAATTAATGCATCAACTATAAATATAGCCCACTAATTTTTTACCTGGTGAAATTCCCCATAAACGTCATTACTATTTTTTACCTAAAAAGTTAGCTCCTTAAAAATACCGTTAGACATAGCATATACATAATAGCAATCACTCTCCCCTGCGTCGGGAGCATTAATTTCAACGTAAAAATAATTTTTTTCACCTAACAGAAAGTGAAGAAAAACATTGTCCAACGCTAAAATAAAAATACAACTGCACTTACTATATGGACATTAACTAAAGAATACATCACACAAAATGTAACTATGATTAAAGATCATGCATTTATATTTATAAATATCTCCATTACACACAATTTTTTGTTGTCTTCCCACTTCCATGACCATCATATATATGGAACGTATATCTTAAACCAATATTCACGCTTCTCTTAGTAAGCATGGAAGTCTATTAGTTCATTTTTAATCCAAGGTTGACTATTAACATACTGCATATATGATGTCTAAGGATGGGAACTTTTGTTTGAGCTCATCATATCATAGCTAATGAATACCAAACTGACAGCAATCAAGTTTGGTTTTTATCTTCAGGTCAAAGGCTTAGCAATTCTAATTGACCTGCAAAAACATGAAAAAGATAGTAAGTGAAAACATATCCCTGTTTTCCCTCTTCTCTTCTCACACCCAACCATATCCCTGTTCTTTTCTTCCATTCCACCTAATTATTCCCTGAAAGAAATAATCAAACTAATTTTTTTATTATCTAATTATCAATGATATTTTTCATTATTTTGAAAAAAGGTTATACATCACCTACATATACATCTAATACAACAAAGATTAGAGAAGAGAATATTTGTTTAATCCTTTCTAAATAATAACCTTAAGTAAAGCATATAATACAAAAGATGGATACAATGAATAAATAGATTGGGAAAAAATACAGGAGGAACAATAAACCTTACCCAAACATAAATCGATATATGTTCTTATAATAAACCTATCAAGAGTAATGTGAGTCTGCGCAACAAAAAATGATTGACATTAAAATATATGATTTCAAGATACTCCCACAGGTTTCTGAACTTCAAGATGCAATTGAGTTGCTTCTTTTTTTTTTTTTTTTTTTTTTTTTTTTTTTTTTTTGAAAGCTACTTCTTTCTTGCACCAAATCGAGGCCTTCTTTCTTGCACCACTAAATGTATGAGTGTGTACACCTCTAAAAAGCATGACTAATACACCTTTTTACAATCTAATTATAACCTGAAAATAATAAAGTGGAAAACTGGAAATGATGTCTTAAAAGTAACAATAACCTTTAACTTCATGGACTAAGCTCTTTGAGCCATCGATTTTCCATTAACAATAACCTACATACAAATCTCACAGTAATTACCATATATGTAAAGCAACATGGCTACACTAAACAGTTCAAAAATAAGTAAAAAGTAAACCCCATATCCCTTGGCACCACTTTCCAAATCAGATATTAGAAAACCATAGCAAGCGTTGAAGACAAAAAGTTATTTAGTTATATATTTAAAATTATGGAGAAGAATCCAGCTAATGCAATGAATGCTAAGAAATCCTATACATAGACATGAATTACATAGTGTGTGTGTGTAGCTGGGGTTAGTTTGATCATTTCTAACATTAAAAAAAGTTCATATGCAATTTAATAAGAATAGCGAAAAGCACTTTAGAAGAAATTAAAAGTGTATGTGTGTGATTTATTCTCGTGCCAACGTTTCCTCTATAGATAGTCCATAACCTATTTGCCAGAAACCAAAGTAGCCTGCAGAAATACAAAAAAGGAAACTGTCATAACGTTTTCTTTAATTGATCTACCATTTTGCAATGAAAATAGAAGGAATGGGAATAAGGGGAGAGGACGAGAAAGAAAGGGAAGATGGGAGCAAGATTTCAAACCTTTCATTTTTTTGATTTATGCCTTTTCCTTTCTTTGTGAGTCTCTCTCCCCATACTTTTAACACATTTCTCTTTCCATTCAGATTCCCATCCTTTTCATTCTTCTCTTGCAAACGAATTGATAGCCATTAATTAATTAATTAATGATTAATCACAAACAAAAGCCTGCATTATCATCGTCAGAGTCGAAAGCATACCCATTAATTAATGAAGTTCCCTCTAAAGTCTAAACCACAAAGCTCCCCTCCTCTTCATCGCCTTCTTCTTCCTTGGTCTCCTCGATCATGATTCATGCTTCTCCCAAACACCTAATCAAGAAGATGGTGCATAAGAATGGTTTTTTTAATTTTTAATGTTTAATTGGATTTAATCTTTCTGATGCAGGGATAAATAAGATTAGAAGATCATAGCACCAATGGCTCTAAGGAATATTACAAAACCAGAAGTATAATTCTAAGCAAGCAAAAGAAAAAAAGACCAGGAAAAAACATTACATGACTCTGAAACCCATTCTTCAAAGAAAGACAAAGTATAAGATTAAATTTTGAATACAAGATTAAGTTAAAAACCTGTGTCAAGGTTAGCAATGATCGTATCTTCAGCATATTTAGCCTCTACCCAAGCAGAACCACTATTAACTACCCCTTGAGAAGACTCTAGTCCAAGAAACTCCCAAGAATGTGTTGTGTGCAGTTCATGCCTTCTATTCAAGAACACGAGACGCCACATTTGGATTCTCTCGCACCAACAAAAACACCATATAATGAAGAAATAAGTAATCTTTTAACGTTAAATGACGAGGATAGAAGATCCTTAAGCAATTATCCTTCGTACTTGCAAGCTTGTTTACTTCTTCCTCTTCAAGTTTGGCAGCAAAACCATTGATGCTTCTATTACAAGAATAAATCAATAAATCTTGTGCTTTGACATAGCTGCAAAAGATCATAGCATTATAACATCTCAGTTTCTTCCTTAGAGGATAAGAAATAGAAGAATAGAATAATAAGGAAAATGGTTTTGACCTTCATCCACTTCCTCCTCTTATGCTACGAAGATCATGTTGGTGCATTGTGTTTCTTTGGAGGTCTCCATCTCCAGTCGATTGGCTTGCTTTATGTAGATCAATGACGATGGTGGAAGCATCACCGTCGCATCCTCTTCCTTGCCTCCTCACCGTCCTCACTTCCAGTGCCGGATGAAGAAAAGGAATGGGAAGGGTAAACCAGATGAAGTGAAAACACACATTTTGAAGAAAACTTGCAGATACCCGGAAACGAACAATTGAAAATGTTCGGGGAAATTGAAGGCCGAAGAAAAGCAAAGAAATGACTCCTACATATCGACCTATCTGAAAGCAAGACTCCTACTCGACATTCTAGCCGAAAGCAAGCCGCCCATATTGATGATTTTTCTCGAGAAATTTAACAAAAATTAAAAAAATAAATAATAATAATAATAATAATTCCGCCGAAAGGAAGCCTCACGAATAAAAAATATTGACGAAAGCAATCTCCTACGGCATTCTGGCCGAAAGCTTGCGGGTTTTGTGAGGAGAGCCAGAAGCAAATGTCAGGGAAATGTCACTATCAAGACTATTTAAAAAGCAGTAGGAGTCTTGCCCGTGAGAGATCTCTATCTTTCATGAATATCATATTGACGAAAATTCATCTCAATATTTGACTACACGAATAAGGCTCAGATAGACAGACCTACACTCTTTCGCCAAACCCCGTGGAATTAATTTATAAACAATTCAAATGGATCCATAATATTGTGATGAGTTAAACTATTTTTTATATTTCATAATAGAATTTTTTTTTTAAAAAAACGTCTCTGAGATGAAAGTTAAAGAAAATTAAAAAAAAAAAAATGTTGTGTTCATAAAATCTTTCAACCGTATTTATCCAGAAATCAAATAGAAAATTAGAAAAAATCGTTCAACCGTCAGAAATCAAATAAAATATAAAACAATGCTACTTTGTGATTCTTTTTTTCAGATTTGTTATCAGATTTTGTTCACGCTATCAGACTTTGCATCATTCTCAAACCTGTTATCAGACTTTGCATCGTTTGGAGAGAGAAGGAGAGTGAAATTATGGGCAAGGTTCAAGGAATTATGAAGGGGCATCAACACATAAGCTTTCCCGCATAAACGAAAAAATGAAAAACGCCGCAGTTGAAAAGGACCGTATGAATATATGATAAATATTTAGTTAATGAGCATGTAAAACTCGACAGGGGCAAAAATATGAAGCAAGGAGAGATTTTTTAAATCGACACCCACATAAAACACTGAAAGGAGATAATTTTTTTTTTTGGAAACACTGAAAATATGAGTGAAGTGAAGTAACTCACCAAAGTGATAGGCAACGCCGAGATGGCAAGATCGACCGTTGCTTCCCGGCGACCGGATCTGTGAGAGTGCGAGAGAAGGCGCTTTGAAACTCGATTCGTCGTCTACAAATAAATCTTCAGCCTCCCTCGCCCAGATTAGCTAAGAGTGCAGAAAACTTATCCCGCCCACGCGATGAGTAAGGTTTATTTTTCTTGCTTGACTTGCCATGGCTTTTGCTTCTTTTAGATCTCAGCGAGGCAGCGAAATCAGAGCTTTTGTGACATGCTTCATCATCTTCTTCGTTGCTTCTTCCCGTCGTCATATCTCTACAAGGAGCCACGGATTTTGAATTTTGAAACTGGGGATTGAAAGTTACTTTTTCTTTACAGAAACTAATCGGGGTTTAGGGAGGAGAGAGAAGAAGGATTCAAATTTTGAATTCTTGTAGGGCGGATATGAAACGTGATATGAGAGAAGGACAGAGCCTTGGGGAAATAAATAGGACAGAGAAAAAGAGAGAGGAAAGAAATGAAAGGCCCAATGACAATGAATACATGGAAGGCTTTGACAAAAAAAAAAAAAATACACGGAAGGCGGGGAAGAGAGAAGGAAAAGAAGCCGTGTCTTGAGTCGAAGAGTGAATACTATATTGCGAAAAAATAACAATGGCTTATCTATAGTAAATTGTGAGAGGAGCTGATGCTAAGCCACTTTTGAATCAGCTTGAAAGGATGAGATTATATATATATATATTGATAGTTACCTTATTAAGGGCCCGATAGTCAATGCAAAGTCGTAATGATCCATCATGCTTGTGTTGGAACAAGACAGGTGCCCCATAAGGTGCTTTGGAAGGCCGTATATGCCCAGCATTAAGCAACCCCTTCAATTGTCTCCTTAGCTCTTCCAACTCAGGCGGTGCCATTTGATAAGGTGCCATGGCGGGTGGACGTGCTCCCGGTTCCAACTCGATCTTATGGTCCACCTCCCGTCTAGGTGGCAGCCTCTTAGGAAGTTCTGGCGGCATTATGTCCTCGTTCTCCTTGAGGACGTTCTGAATGATAGGGGGAAGGCTTCCACTATCCTCTTCATTAGAGTTCACCTCCTTCAAAGTTGCAAGGTAGGTGACTTCCCCTCTTTTGATTCCCTTTTCTACCTGCATGGCTGACAAGTGAGCAATCCGATCATCGCTTGTTGCAAGTACTGTGCAAGCGAGCCCCTTTTCCATGATACACACTGAGTCATAACATGGCATGAGGAATGCTTTTGCCTTGTGCAAAAAGTCCATCCCAAATACCACTTTGAAATCATTCATAGGGGCCACTGATAGATCCACGGTCCCTTTCCACGTGCCAAGGCATAGCTCCACTCCACTTGCTATTGTATTAAGGGGTCTGGCAAGGCCGTTCACATTCTTCAACCATCCTCCTCGTGGTTGAGTAACCAAGAGGCTGACTCGTTTAGCCTCCTCTGGAGTAATGACATTATGGGTTGCCCTAGTATCCACCATCACCTTTACGGGCTTCTCGTTCAGTTTAGCCTCCACGTACATCAGCCCGTTGCTTCTTGGAGCAGGTTGCACCGGTTTAGCCTTTAGAGCATTCAAGAGTCTGAGAGACCCTATTTGAGAGCTTGGCCCTTCCTCGTTGGGTTCATCTTGCCTTTCAACGATGGCTGACAATGTACCGAGCTTAGGACAATTGCTCATGCGATGTGTCCCTTTGCACACGAAGCAGCTGATTATATAGTTCTTGTTCTTCTTCTTCTCCTCATATTGATTATTGTGGAAGGACTTGCTAGCTCCTCCCTTGGTGGCCCCTTGCCTTTGTCTCCCCCACCTTTTCCTTGATTAGGTTTGGAAGACTTAGGTTTGGAAGACTCACCTTTCTCCTTTCTTGAGTACTCGGTAAGGCTTTCGGCGAAGGTAATGGCTTCATCTACATTCGTCATGCCACGCCTTTGGAGCTCATTTTTGGCCCAATTCTGAAGACCATCTATGAAGTAGAACAATGATTCTTCACTGGTCAAGTTGGGGATTTGCAATATGAGGGTAGTGAAGTCTCGTATATAGTCAGCAATCGTAGTCTTGTGTTTGAGTTCCCTCAACTTCTTTCGAGCCTCATAGACCACATTTTCTGGATAGAACTGCTTCTTCAACTCTTTCTTAAAGTCTTCCCATGTTGTAGTGGTGCAAAGGCCTTTTTCCATATCTGCATGCTTCCTACGCCACCATAACATAGCATTATCAATAAGGAATAAGGAACAGTGCGTACCTTGTCTGTGTCGTTGGCCAAGTTCATGCTCTCAGCATATCGCTCCGTTTGCCATAAGAAGTTCTCGACCTCTTTGGCATCACGGACACCTTTGAATTCCTTCGGCTTAGGGAGGTCCAGCCTCACCTCCCTTGCTCCACTGGTCCTAGCTACCAACGGAGTTCTAACTTGACTCTCCAAAGAATCCTTAAGAGAGTTAAGCTAGTCTTGCATGGCGGTAATGGCATCCATCACCTTAGCCTCGAGTTGCCTCATAGGCTCCACTCGTTCCTCCTCGACATTGCGGTGCGAATCAAGGTCCGACCTCATATTGTCCAATTGCTCTAGGGTGTGACTTTCAAGAGTAGCAAAGTCACCCTCCACTTGTCCACCCTAGAGACCACCTCTTGCAAGGCCTCCTCCAAAGCCTCCACTTTCAAAGTCAAGGTGGCAACATCGGTGGCTTGGCGAGACTTGCTTGTGCCCCGAACCCTCTTTGGTTGGTAAGGAGGTTGAGTCTCCCTACCCCTCTCTTCTCCAGCCACAATGTCCTTAGTAGTGTCCGACATCCTTGCCTACACAATGGCTCCCACGAACCACGCTCAAAGTTTCGAACCAAAGCTCTGATACCACGTTGTCATGGTCTTAGACAAGTTCCACCCAAAACCGTGCCGGCCTTAGCTTGATTACTCCATTGATCTTGGCTAAGTCAGTCGAACCCTCACGAGTAGGCAAAGAGCACAAGAGTAAGAGAACTTTTAGAGAGAGAAGTGAACACTTAGAGAGAGAAGCTCTGGAATGTAAAGGACTTGTATTGCTTTCGATGGGTTACAAATGGGGAGGCACCTCCTATTTATAGCCTAACACCTCCTGAATGAACGGTCATGATTCAATACATCCGACAGTGGAGATTGGTTCTCTAGAACCTTCTCCCAAAATATCTAGATATTTACACTTTACATGAGAGTTCTAGAATTCTCTATACATTTCTACATCTATGTACAAGAATCTACAACAATCATGAATTCTCTAGAAACCTCTCTAAGAGTTTCTTGAGCACAAAATATCTTGCGTTCCCTGCAGTGCGTGACATCGCGCCTCGTTGATTCAATGTAGTAGGAACTGGTTGCCATCGCCCGATCCTCTACTTTGATGAATCTTGTTGGTTATGATTAGTTTTGATGATGTCTTATATAGATGTCATTAAGAGCAAAAAGATTGTATATCATACTTATCTTGTATATTGACTAACTACAATATATTTGATGTAGATTAGTCCAAAATGAATTATGGAGATTAATCAAGATGAGAGATTGAAGAAGGAAGAACTTGCTCTATAGAATGAGAAAATCATCATACAAGTTCCTAGATTGATTCTAGAAGTCCCCACGATGATATGGAAGTTGGAACGGCTCAAATCGGAGTGAAAATAAGCAATTTCAATGAGCTAACTCGAGCCGTGCAATTTACCTCGAGTTAGAACATCTAGCTACGATGTTTTGGGCATCTAGGATGCTTACCTCGAGTCACACAACTCACCACCTCGAGTCAAGGTGATTTTTGAGTGATTTTCGCATCTGGAACAACTTAACTCGAGGCAACCAACTTACATCGCCTCGAGTCGGGGCCACCTCGAGTCGAATTTCTTCTGCCTCGAGTTAAAGTGCATTTTCAGCAACTCTAGTGCTCTCTGTTCCACGTTCAGCTTGGGCGACCTTTGGTAATTTGGTGATATCTCTCAAACCAGGTATTGTATTGAGACGAAACCAGTGGCATATGAAACTAGACATCCAACACGTCATTTTGATATATAATATAAGTACAAATGAGCTCAGATGAGAGAGATATGAGTTTTACAAGTTGACACAAACATCACCGTCATAATCAGAACCAAGCTTTGATGTTTTGAGTGTATCTCACAAAATACAAATCCAATTGAGCTAAACTCGGTGCCATTGGAAATATGACACACATATATTTCCATCAAGAGTTGAATCAACCAAAACGGAGCTCAGACCAGGGAGATATGGCCCTCGAAAGTTGACACACGTGATTCTGGAATCAATTCAGCATAGCCTCGGGTTTCTGCCTATATCACACTTTGAGAAGAGTTTTTACCTCGAGTTAGAAGGTGTACCTCGAGTTTTTGGAGCATACAGAAAGATAGGAACTTTGAGAGAGCTTTTTACCTCGAGTCAGAAGTTCCACCTCGAGTTAAACGGCAACCCGAGAGTTTGAAGAATGCAGAGCAGTTTTTACCTCGAGTCAGTCAATGCAACCTCGAGTTAGATGTGCATCTTCAACGTCCAGGTATGAGTTCTTCTTCAGCCTCGAGTCAAAGATCTCTGAGCCTCGAGTTAAAAAGTATCCTGAAAACATTACTTTGAATCCAAATTAATCGATTAACTCGAGTCATCTGGTTCTTCAACTCGAGTCAAGCAAAGATCAACTTGGGTTCGTGGTTTTCTTCACCGTGTGCGAAATCTTGAATTCTCATCAACAAAATCCAAATGAATCCCAAAAGATCTTATACTACTTCTAAACATCATTCAACATTTATTGTGATATCATTAATCATAATGTTGAGAGATTTTCAGATGATTTAGCAACGGTCAGCAAGCAATAGTTCCGTAAAACAGAGACGACCAGAGACAACGGATTGAATTCAATTAAGGCGAGATTGGCGCGAATGGTTAATTGCTAACAACGGTCATATTCAAACAAACAAATTCAGATCCTACAAACGGCTCTTTCTCTCCAACTACTATAAATACACGAAGGACTGAATTCATCGGTACGAATAAACGCATACACAAAGAAAAGTGCTCAAAGCGATCAATCTCTAGTTTGATCATATCTTCAAATACCTCTGAGCTTCAGTATTCATTATTTTACTCTATAAGAGAGGTTCATCATTTGTATTTACATTTGTTCAAATCTCAAGGTAGTGGTATCTTGAGTGTGGGTATACGATTACAACTTGTAAGGGGGAGTGAGTCCTAGTGAGAAAGGATCATTCTAAGTTGCAGAGTGTGTAATTGTATTTGTGAGATAGTGAAAATCCCAGAGTGTCTGGGTATTGGACGTAGGTCAAGAGTTCGACCGAACCAGTATAATTCCTCTGTGTCATTTCTCTTTTCCTTCTTACTGCTTTCATCGTTTATCCATCATACATCAAAAGAATTTTTTTTTGAGATCACCTATTCACCCCCCTCTAGGTGATATTCCACCTTCAAATCTGATAGCTATGATTGAAAAGAAGGCATGCTTTTGATCCAAGCCCTTTTTCTACACATCACTAGCTGTCAAGTCAATGACGAATGTTCTCGCTCATCCAGTGCTCTCCAATACCCTCTCCTTTCAGTCGAGCGACTACGTAGTCTTCGTTATAAGGCTTTTTAGTTATCTTTGTCAGACTTCCTACAGCTTATTTTAGATTTTTATATCCGTAAATAAGTCAATTACGGCTGAGGAAATTAAGGAAGCCATATTCTCTATAGGAGGGATAAAAGCACCTAGTGAAGATGGTTCCTTGCAATCTTTTTTTCAAAAAAATTGGCAGGTGGTAGGAACAAGTCTGTGCAATGCAGTACAAGAACTATGGAGCACTCCTGAGACAATCAAAGAAGTCAACGAAAATCTAATCACTCTCATCCCTAAAGTAGATATACCAGAAAAGGTTGCTCAATTGAGACCAATCTCACTATGCAATGTGGTGTGTAAATGCCTATCCAAGATTATTGTAAGAAGAGTCAAAAGCATCATGTCCAAAATTGTATCACCGTTCCAAGTGAGTTTTGTTCCTGGAAGGAATATCTAGGATAATATTATTATTGTCAATGAGCTGGTTCATCCGATGTGGAAAAAAAGAAGGAGGAAAGGATTTATGGCTATCAAAATAGATTTGGAGGAAGCCTATGACAGGATTAGTAGTTGGGAGTACTTGGAGAAGGTCCTTAATGAACTATAGTGCCCAGAACCCATGACAAAGAGAATAATGGAATGTGTCACCTTTAGCTCTACAAAAATTCTTTGGCATGGTGAAAAGCTTGAACGATTTCAGCCAGCGCGGGGCTTCAACAAGGAGACCTTCTTTCTCCTTACCTATTTGTGCTTGGCATGAAAAAACTTATACACCTAATTCAAGATAAAGTGAGAGAAAAAACAAATGGAGAGGCGGAAAAGCCGCAAATTAATATTGGAGAGGAGACCCTCATTCATGATGTTTGCTGACGATCTTGTTCTTTCTGCAGAGGCGGAAACGCCGCAAATTAATATGATAATGCAGTGTTTATAGGAGTTTGGAGAGATGTCTGGACATAAAGTGAGCAAAGATAAGACCCAGATCTTCTTCTACCCCAATGTCCCTCGGCACAAACAAAGGGAGATATGCCAGATGAGCTTGTAAGTTCAAGAAGGTTGA
This sequence comes from Acacia acuminata, assembly GCA_019022655.1. NCBI lineage: Eukaryota > Viridiplantae > Streptophyta > Magnoliopsida > Fabales > Fabaceae > Acacia > Acacia acuminata. Next base: position 1,490,406 of record JAFJYI010000045.1, read on the forward strand.
TGAAATAGGCAGGTACTTGGGTGCTAATATTTCCTTCCCGGAGCGACGCAGAGACAAATATGCCACTATAGTAGAACAGGTCAACAATCGATTAAGTGAGTGGAACCTTGCAGGAGAATTACTCTTATCAAATCAGTTACTAGTGCAATGGTGCTACATCACATGTAGCATGACAAACTCCCCACCAACACATCCGAAAGCATCGAGAAGAATCAGAACAGGTTCATATGGGGAGAACATGGCAAGGAAAGGAAATGGCATGTAGTGGCGTGGGGAGGTTAAGCTACTGTGGAGGGTGTATACTGAACCTACAAACATGTGGGTCCAAGGGCATCTTGGGAAGTATAGTAGAGGAAGGAAAAGGTGGGAACATCCGATCTCAAAGCTAGGGGACTCCAAGTTGTGGAAGGAGATGGTGCGTCAATGCAATGTTAAAAGGGGTGTACGGAATGGAAAAGAAACAAACTATGGCATGAGAGGTGGCTGGATGATACACCGGCCCCCTCATTGAGTTCGTATCAGATTTAACAAAGATTGATCGGCATCTAACGGTGGATAAACTAATCAGGCCAAGCGGTGAGTGGGACTTATAACAACTAGCAAGGATTCTTCCTCCCCATATCATCAACAAGTTCAGGAACTCACACCCACCTTGTAGAGACGGTGAATAAGATCTGATGAAGTGGTTGCTTATGGGAAATGGAAAATTCTCTATACAAGTATATATGAGTACCAATTCTCTATCAAATTGGATAGGTGGAACAGTAAGATAGCAGAAGCACGGGGCTTGCTTGAGGGGCTCAAGATTTGCTGGGAGATGGGGTTTAAGCAGGTTGAAGTTGAATGTGATGCAGAGGAAATTGTTAAAGTGTCCAACCAAATCATGCAGTTGCGCCAAAAAGAGTGGCAGGTTCGACTCCAACATATCTATCTTGAGGGTCTCATTTGATTGATAGTTAGATTGGGAGAAATAAATAAAAATGAAATAAAATTCCTCTACAAAAGCTGCAATTAATTAATCCTAGCAAGCCACAATTACATGATCTTATCCTTCCTTTTACTAACCTATGTGTCTCGACAAGGTCTTGATCTTTCCGTCACTTTACTCACATCTCACTTTTAAAGATACAAGACTTCATCACTAAACACAGGTGTGGTAGATGTTTAAGAAAACCAGACTGATTTGCTTGTTTATTTTTGAGGTCATTTTATCATTTTACATTGACTAATCACCACAAAAAAAAAAAAAAAAAAAAAAAAAAAAAGACGTCCGTAAGCACTTTTTGTGGTTATGTTTATACCTTAGAGACATGACAATGATTTTCCTTTTAAAAAACTCCATAACCTTGACCCAATACTTGACCAAAACTTCAGCGACCAAACCACTCAAATTGGATTCGATAAAAGGAAAAAGGGAAAAAAAAGGGAGATATACCTACTTCTAGAACATCATAATTATTTGAACTATCTACGATTAAAGTACAACAACTTGGAAATGCAGAAAAGCCCCGCTGGGAGACTCACCCACAATAGCCAGGTGCGCGACCCAGGTTGGATTCGGATTGGTCAGAGCGGAACTCTAGATACTGGATGGAAAAAAAAAGTACAACAACTTGGCATATTTTCATTCTAGTTGATTGATGATATGACTCATATGAAGTAATTCATATTTATCTTAATTATTTTTCAGAAAAGCAAGCATTTTAATCTGGTTCAGATGAGTTTTTGTTTTTTTAAATTGAGAAGTTTATTTTTTTTGAAAAAAATTAAATGAAATTTTTTTCCAGATGAGTTACTAGCTACCTAAGATTAAAATATGCCGAGATTTTTGTTTTTATTGAACATAGTTTAGATGATGTGGGGTTTTTGGATTATGTATGTATTTCTTAGAAAAAAGATATTTTGCACTACTAACTACTACCAGCTAAATCTTATATTCTCAACATTAGTCTTTGGACCCACTGATAAGTATATATTTTAATTAAATAAGTATAGATTTTGAGATATATCGGATTGAATTTATTAATATTTTATACTTATTTAATTATCTTTTATATACTTTTCTATTATTTAATTAAATATAGGATAAAAGGATATTTTGACATAAAATTTATTCATATCCTATTTTATTGTGAAGGAGATATTATATGAAGAAAGAGATAAAAAAAAATAATAATAACAGAATATCAGGCGCGCGAGCTAACATCTCTATCAATATAGTATAATATATTATCTATAATATATCATAGTTGATTAAAAGAAAGCATGGCCATGGACCCTATGTGAAGGATGGGGTTCAGGAAGGTGTGGCTGGAGACAAACTCTACTGAGTGCCTATTGGTAATACTTCATGATGAACAAGGCAGTTCGCACCGAGATTAAAGCCTTATTACAGAAGTTCAACTAATGCTGGAACAGGATTGGACCACGAAGTGTTCGTACGTGCCTAGGTCTTGTAATTCTGTGGCAGATTTTTTAGCAAAGAAGGGACTGGATGCAGATATGGGCTTCCATGAGATATACCAGCCTTCAGATGAATTGAGGGAGATTTTATATATGGATTGTATGGGGTGTAATAAACCCTTAAGTGTTAATTGAGGTGTCTCATTTTGATATTAAAAAAAAGGTACTACAACGGATGGACCGGGCTAACAACTGAAATATAGGCTACCAATATATATATATATATATATATAGAGAGAGAGGAAGGGCATTTTATCACTCATCTTCAAAAGTCAAAACGTAATCATATTTTGTCTTTAAATATACTTTATTGAAATTTCATAATCTTTTGAGACATATTAAAAAATATGTTGTTTTCATGAGACTATTGAAATTCTCTCTAATTAAAATTCATTATATTTGATGTGGTATTGAATAATTAAGGTTATAACTCAAAAGTTATATACACACACATATGTAATGATAGGACTTTACTTTAACCAGTGTTTTTGCTATTTACTTGCACGTGCATCATCATTTAAATCATATTTATATGTATGTCGCCTGGACTTTCAGATTAATCAATTTTTTAAAAACTTTTATATATTTTAGTTTATTATAAGTAATTTAATTTCTTAAACAAATTAATAAGTACGGTTGATATTTGATATTATTGATCGATATGGATATTATATCCTATATTAATATTTTCTCATATTGTAAGTATAAATATGATATATTATGATTGTATTTGATTATATTAGATTGAGAGAATCTTATATAGAGACGGTTGAATTATCCAAATTCTAATTTGAGCTACGAAACTTAACAAATTATTAATTAGGTTATGTGACACAAATAAGAATTTAGAATTTAGGCTAAATTATCTCTATATCCAACTCTTGCCTTTCTTTTTTCTCTTCTCTCTTCCTGCAATTTTCTTTTTCGTGGCCTCTTCAACGCTCCATCCCCTGCAAACTTCAAGAAGAAGAAGGAGTTCATTTCTCTACCCATGACGACCCTCCCAAAATCCTACCCTCTTATTGGTTCTTATTTTGATATTAGAGCCCACTTCGACCACCTTATCTAGTGGCCCTTTGATATCCTCCTAATATCACGCACCAACACCTTTATCCTCTAGTCGCTTCCTCAGCCACCGAATTGTCTTCACCGCAATCCTATCGTCAGCCGTCTTATATAGGTTTCTCCCTATTAGATTTGATTATAGGATTAGCCTATTAGCTTATGACTTGCACTTTGCAAGTAGGCTTATTTGTACTATCATTTATTAAAGAATTAATAATATTCAAAGCCTCTCCTTTAGTTCAATCCCTTAATTATAAAATTATTGATGTGAAATATGAGCGATGTAAAAAGTTTCATATCAGATATAGGCATAATAAAAGTCGGCAATACGTGAAAACCCGTAAAATTATAAAATTAAGGTTTTGAATTACAATGTCGAGCTTACATTTATATACTGCCTCTCTAGAGTGAGAGAGAGACAACTACTTGTATTTTCTATATGTACACACACTCACATACTACCTCCACTAGTCTTTTAATATAAGATCATGTTCATAGTACAAATTATAGTAGAAACCATATTTTATATCGAGAACAGGAGGTAATATTACATTAAAGCTGACAGTTTTATGAGTCTAATCTAATCTAACTTTTATATGTATGTATGTATTAAGCTCAACATATTTCGATGTTACCTTCTAATGTCAACTCAAATATGCACATAGTGACGAAGGCCAGCCACAGCCTAACGTCGGAGTTGGAGACGGGTGATAGCTAGGTATAAGAATCGAGCTTGTAGTAGAAGCAGAGGGGGGCATCTGGAGACGGCGGCAGGTACATTGCCGGCGAAGAGTTATCTTGTTGAGCTTGAGTAGAAGGAGAATAAACAAACTGATATGAAGCAGTGATCGAGTGAAAGATTAATTAAAGGAAGAAGTAATGGCAATTCATAAGAACATATCATGATGGCATTGAAGCGGTTGGCTCGTTGATTCTGTAATACCCTACTATATACCGATATTCATCAGAGTATTTAAACGCAATCCATACGCAGTAGTGTGGCAAAACAAAAATAATACAATATACTGATAAAATAACATTTTGATTACATACAGGAAATTCTCATAGTGTCTATGCACATTACAAACAGTCAAATTCTTTACACTATCATCCTTCAATTCTTCGACATTCCCTCCAGGATCTCGTGTAGACTTCGTCCTAGTGCACACCTACTGAATGGTAATGGAGGGTGAGATTCTGGGGAATCTAAGTAGCAGACAATACCAAACAATGCATGCAAGATAAATGCTAGTGTATGAAATGCTTGCCTTGCTCTAGGCCCATGCCAACATGCAAGTAGGGTAAGTCTACTACCTTAAGGACTAATATCTTTCCTCGGTTTTCTCTTCTTCCAACCATCGAGGTTATTTGAAGCTCCATCCCTTCTTCTCATGGCCCTTATCTCGACTCTGCGATTGGTTTGGAGATCCGGTAGCACCTCCACCATGTAGACATCACCAAACACCTCATATCAAGAATCCAAAATTGTAGAAACGTTGCTCTCATCGAGAGGAACAACGTTAGAACAGGCCTCAAGAGCTAGAAATACTAAATCAAAGGTGAATCGGCCTCAGACTCTTTCTTTCTCCTCTAGCTCCTTCTTCTTCTTTTCCTTCTCTCTCTATTTCATTTCTCTCTCTCTTTCCCTTCTCTTTTCCATGTTTTGGCTGAAATGACCTAAAGACAAATTAGGGGAAAGGGGTATATATAGAAAATGGGTGTGGTCTAGAACGCACCATGTGTCTGGTCCTGAACGCATCGTGTGTTTGGCCTAGAACCTGTCGTATGTCTTGCCCAGAATGCGCTGCTTGTCTGGTCCACAACCCACTACTTGTCTTGCCTTAAATGTGCCACGTGTTTGGCCTAGAATGTGCCACGTGTCCGGCCCGTAATACGCTACTTGTCTAGTCCAGAATGTGCCACGTGTCCGGGATTTTGCTTAGGGTTTTCTCAGGATTATAGCATGCATGTCGAGGCACACCAAATGACACTATATACCGACGTCTTCTTCCAAAAACGTAGGGCCCACATATCTACCCAGGAAATGTCATATGCATACCTATTTCAGTACATTTTTATTTAGCTAATCATCCCATACCTTAGGGCATATATAGCTGAGTGGCATCTTTACCAGCCAATTAGCACTGTATAAACGTTTTGTGCCTTCTGCTTTGGTACTTTAATTCTACAAACTATACATACAAGTCCACTGACGAGTATGACCGAATTACTTAGTCCCTGAAAGCTATTTTATTCTCTTGACATTCTTGGGACTCTTTCCGAACTAGGCTTAGTCGTTTGCCTAATTTAGACTTATTCTCAATTCTTAAGACCCAAAATTCGGGATGTTACATTTCTCCCATTGTTCAATAAATTTCATCCTCGAAATTTGAACATCTATACCTCGGGGAATTATTTTAGGCACTTCGCCTATCTCTTTCCTATCATGCTTACTAAGCACACAACATTCTTATTCATCCTATACCTAGGTGTAGTATTCTACCATATAGGACTCACTGGTCCATTTTTTGAGCGCTTGGTTACTCAGGTCTCACTGGCCGTAATAATCTGCCTCTCGGCTTATTACATTTTACCCTTTGGGGTCATTCTATTACCCTCTTACCACGGCGCTGGATATCCAGGCTTTACTTGATTAGGAAATCACCTTTTATGCCATAGACAACTCAATTACTATCTGTTTCAGTCAGAACATTTTGCCAGCCTCAAGACATACTCTGGCCACTCTGGTCTAAAATTACCATGTTAAGTAACAAACATAATGCTAGGCATATAGGTCTTACAACCCAGGGACATCGCCCCATACAAACTTGTATGCAGGGTCTTACAGCCTCGAGCCTTTTCTCGTCTATCTAGTATCTGAGCTTCTTCAATTCATACTCTCAGACCATTTTTCTCTTGCTTAGCACTATAGCTGGCAAGTATTATCTGACATAATCGGCTTAGATTTCTAGACCATTCTATCGGTTTCTGTTCCTGTGTCATCATAATCACTAACTGCACTATTTTTCCAATTCAACACATTAGCAATGGCAATCATGCCACTGCCTTTCATTCTTTTATGCCGTCTCATATTCAACTTCTAATTTTCAAATTTTTTGTGGTTGCAATACATTTTTCACAATCGCATAAAACAAGATTTTCACATTTTCAATAATCGCTGCTAGCTTAATTTCAATAAAACACATTCACTTCTAGCTTAAATTCAAGAAAACATATTTTTTGCCAGCTTAATTCACAAATGGGATAATTCATTTCACAGAACTCAATAGTTGAGAGGTACACGCCACCATTCTGCCCTGCCTCATCAGGATATGTCCCAATCCTTTCATAAACATACCACCAAAATGGCAATGACCCTGTCGGCTGATGTAGGAGAGTTTCTGTCCCCCATAAGGGACCCAATATCCGCACTGGCACATCTAGTAACGGGCCACCCATAGGATTCCCATGTCGAGAAAAGGACTACTACACCGAACCCCTGCGTAGGTACCACCCATCGAATTCCCATACCTGGAAAAGGACCAATGTCCATAGAGCCATTGCTCTGAATGCCTGCATGGGTACCACCCATCAGATTCCCATGCTAGGAAAAGGACCACTGTCCCTAGAGCCACTGCTCTGAACTCCTGCGTGGGTGCCGACCATACAAGGCGAAATACACGCCCTTACAAGGTAGAACTACTCAGATTGGGAATATTCATTATTGGTGTGAGTATCAACCTTTCATTTCCCATCAAAACAATTTTCAGTTCAAACGAGCTACATCAATGGCCAATGATTCAAGAAACATTCTAAACGCATTTGGCAAGATCTAGCAAATTAAGTATTTCTACAACAGTTTCTGGTCTCTTCCAGTTCCGTACTGCTTCCACCACAAGCATGATTCACTGTTTAATTTCAAATCCGGGTTCCATCAGGACCTATCTATGAGACAACATAGTTTTGAAATGATCACTACAACTGGTCTCAAATTCCGTAGAAAACATTTCGTTCAAAAATTTAGTTCAGAAAATTCACAAATACAACAAGTGCATTGGCTTAAAAATAAATTTTCAAATATATCCAGGAACTAGACAGCTGATATAGAAGATCAACAATCCCAAATACATTCCAAGCTCTAACTTTGGTTACTTGAGCCATTTATAGAACACACAATCCATTCTATTCCATCTCTTTGGCCATTTTTAGACATTGCCCATAATTCTCACATAATCTCTTTGGAACACAACCCTATATTCATGATTTAATAACTGTGGCAACTGAGGTTCTAGCTATAATTTAGTTTCATTGAGGAACTAATTCTCAATCATAACTTTAAGGGAATATTCTATGATTAAGATCTTTCCCTAAGCTGATACAGCAGCTAGCAACCTCAAAATACCTCATATCTATAGGTACTATCCTCAAACATATCTCTTATCATACAGATATTATCCTCAAACATACCTCAAATAACATGCTGATGACTTAGCATTAATCAATATTATCAAGGTTTCTACTTTATGGTATTGAAACCTAAAGCAACCTCAATCACGCCTTTATCTAAGCACTATTTCAGCTTAGATCTGATTCAAGCCTATCCATATTCATTGTATCATTCTCATGGCATCCCTAAGGATCATCATATCACATACCTCAGGGTACTTAGGCTTTAAATAAACAAATCTCACATTCCTATAGACCTTCCCAGGAGGTCAGCCCATCCCAAAAATTTCTCTCGCCTAAGCACGCTTAACTTTTAAAGCGCCTATTAGATTTGGGTTACTAATACCGATACAAGTCCACATATCACTGGGTACCAGCAACTCAAATATTTATTAGTATTCATACAACATATCTGCCCCCTAGAAATACAAGGTATTGTCCCCACAGGGAAACTTAAGTAGTACTAGCTTCTCCATAAAACTCCCTTTTCATTTCCCGTAACACTGGGTAGGGATCCTATTCAAACCTTGATTTCCATATGAGGAGCCCCAAGGTTAGCAACAGAACCCATATTTTGTGCTACCTCCTCTATCTTAAGGGTCTTATCTTAACGGAGCCCAACCCTCTTCCTTAGGGTATATGTCCTTTCTGCTTCATTTCTTGTGACTATGTAATCAAATATCAGTATACTATTCTGTTGCCAACAAAACTGCCTACTCTGATACCAAAAATGTAATACCCTACTGTATACTGATATTCATTAGAATATTTAAACGTAGTCCATACATAGTAGTGTGGAAAAACAGAAATAGTACAATAGACTGATAAAATAACAATTTGATTACATACAGGAAATTCTCATAGCATCTATACAAATTATTTACACTATCATCCTTCAATTCTTCGGCATTCCCTCCAGGATCTCGTGTAGCACTTCGTCCTAGTGCACACCTGCTGACTAGTAGTGGAGGGTGAGATTCTAGGGAATCTCAGTAGTAGACAATACCAAACAATGCATGCAAGATAAACGCTAGTATATGAAATGCTTACCTTGTTTTAGGCTCATGCCAACATAATGACATTTTTGCATACTTAATGCTTCATAAACATCATAGTCATAGCCATAGCATAATTATAAATAGAGCTTCAATAATTCAAATATATTAAACATAAACAAGCAAGCATAGCAATTATACATATTGACACACAAGCAATATATCAAGTATATGCAAGTAGGGTAAGTCCACTACCTTTAAGACTAATGTCCTTCCTTGATTTCCTCTTCTTCCAACCATCGAGGTTATTTGAAGCTCTATCCCTTCTTCTCATGGCCCTTATCTCGACTCCTCGATCGATTCGGAGATCCGGCAGCACCTCCACCATGTAAACATCACTAAACACCTTATATCAAGAATCCGAAACTATAGAAATGTTATTCTTATCGAGAGGAACAACATTAGAGAAGGCCTCAGGAGCTAGAAACACTAAATTGGAGGCGAAATTGGCCCCGAACTCTTTCTCTCTCATCTAGCCGAAGTTACCTAAATACAAATGAGGGGGAAAAGGGTATATATAGAAAACGGGTGTGGTCTAGAACGCACCGTGTGTCTGGTCCTGAACGCGCCATGTGTCTTGCCCAGAATGCGCCACTTGTTTGGTCCACAACACTCCGCTTGTCTTGCCTTGAATGCGCCACATTTCTGGCCTAGAATGCACCACTTGTCTGGTCCAGAATGCGCCACATGTTTGACCTAGAATGCGGCACTTGTCTAGTCCAGAATATGCCACGTGTCCGGGATTCTGCTTGGGGTTTTCTCAGGATTATAGCATGCATATCGAGACCCGCCAAATGACACCGCATACCGACGTCTTCTCCCAAAAACGCAAGGCACACATATTTACCCAAGAAATGTCATATGCATACCTATTTCAACACATTTTTATTTAGCTAATCATCCCATACCTTGGGGGCATAGCTGAGTGGCATCTTTACCAACCAATTAGCACTATATAAACGTTTTGTGCCCTTATGCACTGGTACTTTAATTCTACGACCTATACATACTAGGTCTACTGACCAGTATGGCTGAATTACTTAGTCCCTGAAAGCTATTTTATTTTCTTGACATTCTCGAGACTCTTCCCGAATTGGGCTTAGTCGTCCGCCTAATTTAGGCTTATTCTCAATTCTTAAGACCCAAAATTTGGGATGTTATAGATTTAGTCTCTATTAAGTTATTGTACATTCATTAAACACGGAAGCTAAGGCATTTAATTGGTGAGAAGACGATTATGCTTTTTTAATTTATTAGCTACACATTTTAAAAAATTACTGTTGCCCATAATAATGTGCTTTAAGAGTAGCCAAGAGTTATGGAGTAAACCTAACGTAACTGTTTTGAAACGTTGCGAGTACAATAGTTGACAATGGTTGCCTAAACATCCAAAACGTAATTATATATATATATATATATATATATATATATATAAATATCAATTGTTGATTACTCAAATATGATGTTCATATATAACAGAACCTCTTGAATCAAATTGGACATTATTGGAGCTACACATTAATTTAAGTTTGATGTCTTTATTTAAATATTTTGGAGGCAGAACTAGAAGTGAGAGTGAGTGGTGCTTTATGATCCGAGTGCCATCTTCCTCATCTTGTTCATTTCTTCGCCCGAATCATTCCTCTTGACGCCTTGCCGGGTCTTCCCCGTCATATCATTATTCAGCCGAATCGCTCCTTCTAAAGCTTGAACCACCTGCTTCCAATAATAAATTATATATTCAGCCTTCTTTTCTTTGTTTCTACATGTTTGGTTTGGCTTTTGTTCCATTTCAAACATGTATTATGCGCGCATAAATATAGTTGAACTAAAAAAATACTATGTCTAGTGTTTAATATAAAAGCAGCTGGGTAATTTGGGTAAATTAAAGAAATTTGTTATGTTATTATCTGTAACAAATATAAATTAGTTCTCCTAGAATACCACACTTTTTGTCATGACTACCATTGAATAGAAACTTTTTAATTTATGCAATTAATAGGGTTGATGTCTTATATTCCCTCAGGTACAAAATATAAGAGCTAAACTTGTGAAGGGGTGTGGTTTTTTTTTTTATAAGACCCACTTTGCTTTTATCTCTGCATTTAATGTTTTTTTTTTTCAAATTTGCTACACTCACTCTCATCATTCTTCTCCCCTATATTCTCCTTCTTCCTTTTTCCCATTTGTTATCTCTCTTACTTATTCTCTTAATAAATAAGGGTATATTGAAAAAATAAAGTAGATATCTTGCATTTTTATTATTTTTATTTAATTACTTTTAACTAACTTCTTAATAAATGTAAAGTAGGTATTTAGCTCTTATATTTTGAACAAGAGGTAGTATTTTATTAAAGAGTAAACCTGATCCCCAACTAGCTCTTGACCATTTGTTGCCGATACTGAGTCTTCATATGTCAATTTTGTTGGTCCTGATGTTGGTCCTAGACTCGAGCCTTTGCGAAGAGATGGTGCAACCCCTCAAATGTTGTTTCTCCTGGACTCAAGCCAATTGGATGAGATGATGGTGCAACCTCCTCAACGGCTGCCACAAAAAATAAGGTGACATCAATAATTCTTTCATTCAAGCATGCTGGTAAAAACTTAAAGATACAAATAAAAAGTATTCCTCTACTCCTAATTACAGGTAGAGAGAAGAAATTTTTCATTTGAATGTACAAATTCATCTTTCATTTATTATTGTATTGACTCTGTTCTTATGGAGTTAATGCTTATTAAATAGAGGTAAAGTTAGAAAGTTTTAAGATAAAGTTAATAAAATTTAATGTTTTCTTTGTTTGCTGGAAGTGATTTATAGATAGCACCGGAGGAGTACTATAGAAGAGAGAATAAATTTTTTGGTCCAATTTATGAAACACCTCATTAAACTTTTCATATGAATGAACAATTTTACCCTTCATTTATTATTATGTTGATCTTATTCTCATGGGGGTATATTGTATTATACTTGGAGGAGACACTAAGAGTGGTGAAGGTCTAATAACTAGTTGTTTGAACATAAAAGGTTATAAAAGTCTGTATGATAATGTTGTATGAATATATTTAAAAATGATCCAAGAAAGAGCATGCATGGATAATTTTGATTGTATATAAAAGTTAAAAAAAAAAAAAAAAAAAAAAAAAAAAGACAAGGGGAAGAGGAGAGAGAGATTATTATTTCTGGTCTTTTTCTCTCTTAGTGAAATAGATCCTGGATGCATCATAAGCCTCCTAAATATCCAAAATCCTTGAAAGAAAGAAAAGCAAAAGGGGTTTACCTCGGGGAGGTTGTGGTAGTAGTTGTGCAGATTGTCTTGTCCTTATCGTTCTCCATATAAAGAAAGATGCAGATAAACTCACTATGAGCACTACCGAACCAATCACAGCCCCTGTAATTAGTCCGATCGGAGCCTTGTCAGGTGTCAACTCCGGAGGAGACAGAGGTGGTGGCTCCCCATACTCCGGAGGAGGCGGAGACGGTGGCTTCCTGTACTTCAGATGAGGCGGAGGTGGTGGCTCCCCATACTCCGGAGGAGGTGGAGGCGGTGGCTCCCCGTACTCCGGAGGTGGTGGCTCCCCGTACTCCGGAGGAGGTGGCTCCCGTAATCCGGCGGCGGTGGCTCCCCGTCCTCCGGAGGCGGTGGCTCCCCGTACTCCGGCGGTGGTGGCTCCCCATACTCCGGAGGAGGTGGCTCCCCGTAATCCGGAGGAGGTGGCTCCCCGTTCTCCAGCGCAATGCCAGGTTCTTGACAGTGAAGGAGAATGAAGTGATGTGAAGCAAAGAGTGCAAGAAGGAGAGCAAGGGATCCCAATTTACAAGAATACATATTCGAATAATGGAGACGATATGCAGGACTTGCTGGGAGCAAGACTAGTGAAGATTAAGAACAAAAGAAACGATATATATGAGTAAATTAAATGGTGCTGTGTCCTATGGCCTCGTTGACTCATTGCGCCTACGGTCAATGCCTCACAAGCACTTGCTGTCTTGCTTGAAGCATTTAATTAATTAGGTAGTGAGATTATAGTTTTGAAATTAACATCATACCTATATTCCTCAATAACCTGGTCCCCCTCACGCCCTGACCACGCTGAGTAATGAGGCACGGATATGTGAGTCTATCTTTGGCAGCTTGACGTGCTTAGTGTACTGAATTTTAATGGCATCCTAGTCTATTGACTTGAGAATTTTTAAATGAAAAAGGGAAAACCATTCATATGTTACATCTAATTTTCTTCAATTTTTAATTTGGAACTTATGTTTTTTTTTATTTCTATTATTAAATATTTTAAACTTTACTCTTTTAACACTGTTAGCTCCTCTAATTTTATTCCGTTAGTATTGTTAAATTATATACTTAAGCTAATCATACTAATAGAGTAACATTAAAGGATTTAATGAACAGAAAAGAAACACTCACAAAAAGTACCAATAAGTTTTGAAAAACACACACACATAATTACTAATAGTGCAAGACTTACTATGAAGAATGAGACTGTAAGCAGTAAATAAGAAGCGATGTGAGTAAATTTTAATACCCCAAATTCCATACTTCAAATTGTGTCAGTTGACACTTAGTTTTAGAAAAATCAATAGAGTTTGAGGTGCTACCACTCAGAGTATTGCGGAACGGAGAGCATGCACTTACATTTGGACAATGAGTAACTGATATAAAATGCCTAGGCATAGGCTAATATATTAAAAATCCCGAAGGAATATCCATGGGATACAATGATACAGATCTGTGTATAATTACAACTTTTACAAGGTAACTATACAACCTTAAACCAAACCTTAACTAGACTTGCGGCTTGGAACCCAATACAGTTAATCAAACCCTTTGGCCAAGCCGGGTAAAGTCTAGTGGAAGTCTCCCCTTCTTTTACGGCGACTTATGATTGAACCACATAGACGACCCTTTCTTAGTTTAAGCACCAAATGGTTTGAAACAACTCTATCGGATTCATGCCAGAAACCAGTCCTATTAGACTTCTTTAGACTCCCGTCTTGACTGGTGCCTCTTCACGGCTCCGTTCATCAGTGCCTCTTCTCAGCTCCGTCCACATTGCCTTCTCAGATCCAGGTTCATATCTTGAACTTTTAGTCAAGGCTGAGATTCAATACCCATTGAATCTCAGGGAATAGTTAACCTCATGTTCAAGTAATAGCAGTATATATATATGACAGATATTCATTACATTTCAGCATCAACCATACATAGCACACAACAGATGTAAGGTTACAACAATATATAGCACACAACACATGTAATGTTAATAGCACAACAATACATAGCACACAACAAATGTAATGTTTGCAACGTTTGCACTAACCAGTGCCACGATAGCTCCTCGTGTCCTCAGCGCTAGGAAAACAATACTACGGCATTATTAAGACTATAAAGCTGAATGTATATAAACATGTGACTAAGGCCTATAAACTTAGCCACGGTGCAAGACCTAAGACCTAGTATTGTCCATCACTTTATGAATCATTCCATCACATACATGCATACAAGACACATCAAAGTTAAAGTTACAGTACGCATACGTACCTTTCACCGCGTAACGCCAAAATGCCCGACCTTTTGAATCCGACCCCGGGCTTCCCGGATATCCTTGAACTTGCTTCTACTCCTTCAAGCTTCTCCACACTCACTCTCACTACTTTAGAAATCACCTCTTGGAGCTGATTTGGAGTGAAGAATGAAGAGGGTTGAACCCCCTATTTATAGCAAAAATTCCAAGCTTATATGGAATTTCCACACCCAATTACTTTGACCCTCATCCATTGGATTCAATTCACTTTATTAGATTTAATCCTCACCCTTCATTACAAAACATGTGCTCTTATTAAATATAATAATCTCTCTCTTTCTCTTCCTCTCTCCAAAACCATCCTCCCCCTCTCTCCTTATCCTCTTCCACAATTTTGTCCTCTTCCATAGCATTTATTTCTATGTGCTTCAATTAAAATAAATGACTTTCTTGGCAAGATTTATGAAGTGATTTGATGACCCAATTAATTTACAAATCTTGTCCAAAATCTTATCTCAATTCTTCCCATTTGCTAGCCGAAATTCCCTTTCCTTTTAGCCATTGAATGTGCTTTTTCATTGGAAAAATATCCAATGGTTAAGTGTTTCCATTGGCTAATTCAATTACACAAGGATTAAGGTTAGTTATAAATTAATTAGGACCATTGGATTGAATTATGTGTGCAACAATCTCAACCATTGACATTAGTTGCAATTGTTGACTTTTCAAAGTTGATTAACAAAGTTTAATTAACTTTTAATCCAATGCTTATATGCCTTTTAATTGCATTTGTCATTGGTTATTTGATTTCCCTTAATCAAGTTGAAATCATAAGCCACTAATGACTAACCTCAATTAGCACAAGCTAATTAGCTAATTATTAATTGCTAATCTATGTTAATTTGGCTAAGGCTTCATAACCCTTTCTTTATCCCCTTTGATTATAAATCAATTACTTTTTTTTATGTGCTATTTATATCACATTAATTAGCCCCTAAATAATGTCTCATAATTAATCATTGGTTAATTAATTCCAAAGTGAAATTTGAATGAAAATATAATCAATAGATTATAAGTCTTTGAGACACATATTCACCTTTGTATTTTGCTAATTATTTGCTAAAATACAATGTTTATAAGAGTTATGAAAATTAAGGTATTACATAAATTAAATGGTGTTGTACTGGGCTCGTTGACTCATTCCTACACAAACACTTGCAGTTTGGAAAGCATTTAATTCATTAGCTATTGAGATGATTGTTCTGAATTAACATCATACCTATATTTTCCAATAACCTGCTGCCCTCGCTCTAAGTAATGATTTGATTAGCTATCACGGCTAAGCAGATCAGAGTGCTTAGTAAAGAAACTGATTTGGTATGCGGGTCTATCCCCCGCTTGTTGTAGTTGACGCGCCTACGGTCAATGCCTCACAAACACTTGCAGTCTTGAAGCATTTAATTAATTAGCTGGCAACTTAACATCATACCTGTATTCTTCAATAACCTGGTCCCCTCACGCTGAGTAATGAGGCACAGATATGTGACCCGTTTGACGTGCAGAGTTAACTTATTTTTAATAGTATTGTAGTCTATTGACCTGAGACACTTTAAATAAAATAGGAAAAGATACTTATAGTTTCCTTCAATTTTTAATTTAGTACATTAAGGAATAATAATTCACAAGAACACAGTACATATATAATATTTAAAATCTTTAATTTTTTTTCTTTATTTTATCTTCTTATAATTAATTTTTATAAATAATTAATGTAGTATAAAGTTTAAATGAAGATATATTAAGCTCAATGTCACATAAAAGTTGAGAGTTTGAGAGTCTTTTAATTTCTTATATACTCCACAATAAGCTTAAAAAAATTTGTGTGATTTCTCGTATTCAAATCTGCTAACAGTGAACACTCAAATTAAAACCTTAATTAAGGTTAATCTATGGTCTTGAACAAGCGCCCTGTTCTTGGTTCGCCACATTAAGCACACCTCTACTTGAACAGTTGAACTTGAGTTTTATGGATGAAGGTCCGATTCCTTCTTATTTATATGTAACAACTCAAAGTGCAAAATCTGTGTCTTAATTTATGTTGATATAACATAATCATCATTGGTTCATCTGTCACTACAGTTCAAGAACTCATCACTGATATTCCTACCAATGTTTAACATATCTATATACATGTTATGATAATTCCCCTCAAAATATTTTTTATGATATATCAACAGCTAAAAGAGTTATTTGGAAAACATTCAGAAATCTACAACATTGTCAAACATGCCCTAATAAATCTTACCATCGAGATGAAAGTCCAAGGTTTTATTTGGGACAAACTCATAAACAAGAATCAACGTCATATGAGCTTTAGCAATACAATATCCAACAAGGGAAACGAGATGTCTGTGATGGACTCGACTAATGACGTTGACTTCGGTCTGAAACTTTTGGATTCTTTGTTTGCTTCCAGATTTTTGCTGCTTAATGGCCACAGTTTGTTTATTAGGGAGGATTCCTTTGTGGACAGCCCCAAAACCACCTTGCCCCAGAAAATTTGACTCTGAGAACCCTTCTGTTGCCAATTCTAATTCTTCATACGTAAATGTGCCTGGCGTGTGTTCAAAGACCATGGAAGATGGTAGAGGTACAAGTGAAACGTGGTCGTCTGCAAGAGAAGGTGACATCAATAATATATATGTATATCCACCTGCAATTCGAAATACCCATCATACCCATTGAGCTCCTATGTACGTAGTATTCTATCCAATCCTTAATATATAAGACATATATATTTACCTAATTTAATTAGACTATGGAAGTTAGTTAAAATGACATGTATTTCTTAAAACACCCTAGTTACTTATTTAATTCCCTCATGTCCTCCTTTCCTATACTATTGTTAAGGGAGCATCAATAGGGGTACATTAGAAAAAGATTGACAAATATAAAAACTATGTCTTATATTTAGGATCAAAATTAACTTCAAAATATATCTTACATGAAGTAGCAGAGGAGTAATGTTTAAACTTGATTAAGTAGTATTATGTATCATATAGCTATATCAAAAAAAAAAAAAAAAAAAAAAAAAAAAAAAAAAAAAAAACCCTTCTATAATACTGGATTTTATGTGAGCTTAGGTTTATAATATAGTCCATGGAGAGCATCATAACATGCACTTCATAGATGGAAATTAGTGGAATATATATCCTACCCTACCCCTCTTATTTAATTGTTTGTCGTTAATCTTAAAGCATGAGGTTAAAAGAGTTAGTTTGCTGCCTCCACCCTTTGTCCGAGGTGTTAATGTAATTTGTCTGCGTTTTGGTATCATCTGACCAAAAAAATCAATTTGTTATAATTTCTATTGGTTGCGAAAAAGAAATTTCAAAATGAATAATTACTTTCTTACAAAAATATGAGATGTTAAGATTTTATTTATTTGTTTTTTAGAAGGGCATGCTGACCCAATTTCATCTTCATTACTCCAATCTAATTAACCGTCTTGTGTGCAGATATCAGAGTGTGCAAAACTGAATTATCCTCAAACTACATTTTACAAAATGGAATTTGAGGCAGAAGGCAGTTACTTTCAAGCAATTTATGCTTTTTTTTTTTTGGGGGAAAAAATATAGATTTTGGAAAAAAAAAGAAAAAAGAAAAAACTTACGCAAGTCTCTATATAGTTTTTACCCATTACACACTTATGTTCTATGTCGTATATTTTATTCTTTAAGGAAAGTTCTCCAAGAGTGATGTCAAATTATATAGTTTTGCCTTTAACATTTTAAAATTAGTGTGTAATGATTTCTTTAGGCTTGTTCAAAAGTGATCCAAGAAAGAGACAAACAAGAATATTTTTATATACAACACTAACGGATGAGTGTAAATGTAAAATTAAATAAAATAAAGAAGAGAGAATGTATCAGTGCCACAAACTCGATATTATCCACTTTTAGGCTCATCACCCCTTACGTCTTTAAAACACATCAATAGGGGAGATATAGGTATGGAAATAGGTCAGGCCAAGCCGGTCAAGCTTTTGGCCGAACAAGCCTTAGCCTGTAATGGGGGTAGAAGGCTTGAGCTTGGGCTTGAGCCTGAATGCAGGCTTTTTTTCAGGCTCAGGTTTGAGCTTTTATAAGGCCTGATCGAGCCTAAAGCCTTTTTAAAGTCCTATTTACAATGTAGGCTTATAAAAAGGCCTCATATTACGTGCCTTGGAGACCATAAATAGACTTTGTGCATTTTGAGCTTATCAAAACCTATATAAATGTAGGATTTTAATAGGCTTTGAAGCATGATATTTACAAATTGTACCCTTTAAATAAGTTTTTAGCCAACATATTATTAAAAAAAAAATCTCATTATTATTATTATTAAAAAATGATGGGAAAATCCGTTTCGGGGCCCTATTAGCCAAAAAATTCTAGAAAAGGCCCAAACAATCTGAAAATTCGAAAAAAAGGCCCAAGGATTGACAATACGGGAAAAGGCCCTTCAGAATTTACGAAGTTGTTAATGGGGCTGATCAAGTTGTTAGCGGTGGGCTGATTTAGTTGTTAGATGGGCTGATTTAGTTGTTAAAATTTTTTTATTTTTAACAACTAAATCAGCCCATCTAACAACTAAATCAGCACCCCGCTAACAACTTGATCAGCCCCATTAACAACTCACCTTGGGCCTTTTTGGGAATTTCAGAATCTTGGGCCTTTTTTTCGAATTTTCAGAGTCTTTGGGCCTTTTTTTGCATTTTTTTGGTAATATGGGCCCCGAACGGGATTTTCCCAAAAATGATTTCAGAAACATTCAAAGGCATCCAAAATAAAACATTATGGTTATTAAAGATAATAGTAAGGATGTAGTCATGAATAGTTAAGAGGATGTTCCAAATTTTTTTCCAAAGCATAGTAGGGGTAATACCATAATTAACTAAATATAACTTAAAATTAGAATATAAGAATGAAAAACAATAAATATTATGTTATTTATATGATATAAATATAATTATGTTTATTTAACATGTAAA
Source organism: Acacia acuminata (assembly GCA_019022655.1). NCBI lineage: Eukaryota > Viridiplantae > Streptophyta > Magnoliopsida > Fabales > Fabaceae > Acacia > Acacia acuminata. The sequence goes on from JAFJYI010000045.1 coordinate 1,510,005, forward strand.
TAGGTCGGGCCTTAACAAAATAGGTTTGACTTATTTACACATTTAAGCCCTTAAATAAATAGGCCTTGACTTGGCTTTTTTTAATAAACAGGCCAGACCAGGCCCTAAATAGGGCAGACTGTAGGCCGCCTGAGAGGGGCCTGGCCTATTCCCACTCCTAGGAAGATATCAATGCCCTTATAAGAAGTCTTTCGTTTCACTCCCTCCCAACCAATGTGGGACATAACAAAAATTGTGAAGTACATACTGGAAGTGGAACCTGATCCTCATCCTCAAGAGACTGGAAAGCAGAAAATTAAGGTTTAATTAATTACCTGGTTGGTTTGGAGAAATCAAAACAATGAAATGATAAAAGTGTTGAACAATAAAACCATGGTTCTCTTGCTATTTCAGACTAATACCGACACCCATATGGGTTTCACCGTTTTCGTTGGTTCCCCATTTTTTTTAGATTTGAAGCTTTCTATTTCAAAGCAAAAATGTAGGGAAGAATATGAGTTTCAGGCTATCGAATCTACATCTGTGGACCGAGGGGAACATAAATCACATACAAGCCATGGTGGCGTGGTTGAACCAAGCTCCCTCCATTGGCGCGATAGGTTCCGGTCTTCGGATCTACCGATTGCAAGCCAAGGTGGGAGATCGAAGGAGGTGGATTAGAAGAACGAGTTCATGATGCCGAAAAATGACAAGGAGGTTGTCATCTTGGGTTTTGCTCGCTAGTGGGGGTTTGGGTTTGTGGTGGTTGTGCTTCGACGTGGTACTGGCGTGGATATGTTACATTCCCATTTTTCATGCAACTAATGTATTGGATTAGTAAATGAAATATATGAATTTTCCTCAAGAGTATAGTCAAGGATATTTATTTATTTATTCATTTGTTTTTCTTTCAACATCAATAATTAATTAAAGGAAAAGGAACTGGAATGGTATTTTGGAATTTGGCAAATTATCATTTTCCTATGGACAAATTTATATGGGAGATGATAATGGAGGTCAAAACATATTTTATTTTCCCATTTGGCCCTTGAGTATTGCGCCAAAAAGAAGAGAAAGAGAAGAATTGGATAAAAATGTATAAAATTCCAAAAATACCCAAGAAGTTGTCATGAATTTAACCAACGGCTCATGACTATTGGGCTAAGGAGGAAGGACAATTTTTGGAGCCCAAAAGAGAGGGCACAATTCGCATAGAGAAAGGGAAGGATGAAGCAAAAATCTTGGTCATAAAAAAATGGATTTTCTAGAAGCTATCATTTTGAAGATTGGAAATTTTATGACATCATCTAGCACATAATCTCCTCTTCATAAATACAAGGGATATGTGATGAGACATGTAATTTCTTCATCCCTCTCCATTTTCGAAAATTGCATGGGAAAGAGAAGAAATACCATCATATCACTTAAGTGCATCATTAGTGGGATGTGCAAGAACCAATGGGAAAGGAAATCAGTTTTTCCCCCATTTCTTCCTCATTTCGTGCAGCAAGGAGAGAAGAAAAAAGGAAAAAAAAATGCGCCATCATTTCGATTTTAATGGAGGTGTAAGAAGCATTGGAAAAAGGAACCAAAATTTCCCCCCACACAACCTTCATGTATCAGTTTTTGAGGGAGGGAAGAGACTAAGAGAGAGAGAAAAAAATCTGATATGATGAAGAATGAAATGACACATGATAGGATCATCTCAAGTGCTTATCACCTAGGGAAATTATGGCTAATAAGGGAAAAAGACTTGAGCATTAATTAGAGACTTTTTGACACAATAATTAAGCTAAAATCTGAACCCATTTTTCCCTCCCAATCAGCCCAATTTTTCGCCTCAGAGAAGGGTAGGGAGAAAAGAAAAATTTCCAAAGAAAACACTAGAAATATGTGGAGAAAATACGGGCATGGAGGTAATTCATTAACACAAAAGCAATGAGCACTTTAAAAAGGCCAGCACCCCTCCATTTTGGGCTATCTACACAGTTGAAGAGAGGAGGAAAGGGAGAGCAAGTGGTTCCATGCAAGAGAGCAAAAGGAAGCTCAAGTAGCAGAAGGAAGTTGAAGCTAAGGTAAGTGTTTGACCTTGGAGCCTTAAACCACCCCTTCTACTTCTTCTAATGTGGTTAAGACATTAAAGATAATCATTTCTTTGGTCTTTTGAAGTGTAGTTCAAAATTGAAGAAGGGATACTCAAGGAGCAAGTGTGTCAAAGGGGTTAGGAAGCTATCAAGTAAGCCATTTTGAACCTTTAATTTCTACCATTTTTCTTGGTTGTTTGAGCTAGGAAATATCTATCTCCTTGAACATGGATGTGTATTTGGTTGAGTAGCTAATGAAAAGAAAGAACAAAGGTTTAGAGTTAAGTTTCATGGTCTTAAATGGTAGATTAAACTAAGTATATGAATGATGTGAAGCTAGAATGGAAGTTTGGTATTTTGTTTGATTAATTAAGGAATTTTGTGCAGCTGAGTTTTCAAGTGGATATGAATTGATATTTTTGAGGGTTTTAAAGTGTTCAAAATGAGATTTTGTATAAAGTTGAACTTGAACCATAATTTTTGGAAGTATAAATGGAAGTTAAAAAAATGTTGGGTTGCTGATTTATGGAATTTCTGTGGAGTCAACTGGGTTCAACTTGATTTTTTACCAAATAAATGGACTTGAAAAATTATGAAATTTTACAGGGATAAAGTAGATATCTCAAGGATTATTTTGGTACATTATTTGTAATTTTAGAAGTTCTGGATTGAGAGAAATAAATTTTAAAAGGGAAAATCCATATTTGGGCCCTTTTTGGAGAAAAAAATCCCAAAAAAGGCCCAAGGGCCTTTTCTGGGATAAATTCATTAAATTTTGACAACTAAATCAGCCAAATTAACAACAAAATCAATACCCGTTAACAACTAAATCAGCCAAATTAACAACAATATTTTAACAACTAAATCAGTCACATTAACAACAATATCAGCCTCGGTTAACAACTATATCTGCCCCATAGACAACTCACTAGATTCAGAAAATCCCGAGAAAAAGCCCTTGGGCCTTTTTTTGGGATTTTCAGAATCTTGGGGCCCTTTTTGGGATTTTTTTCTCCAAAAAGGGCCCTTAAATGCATTTTCCCATTTTAAAATATAGCCTCTATTTCTTGATTTTATTTCGGATAGCAGAGATGTTTTGGGCTATAAAGGGATTTTCGAATATGGCTGTCCAAACTAGTATTTTTGGTTGAAACTAGACATATTAAGGGTTAAATGGGCTTTGAAACCAACCTAAAAGGAGTATTCTAGAATAAATTATGAATTTTTGAAGTTAGGCAATCATTTATGGAATTTTCTCGTACAAGGACGAAAATGAAAGGAATTTAAGCCCATATTTAATTCCTTAACGAGAAAAGGAATATAATAAATATGGATACTTAAAAAGGGCTTATTTTATGACGAAAAGAGAAAATAGTTTTCTAGAGAAGGAAATAATTAATTATAATTATAATTTATTATTTTAGAGCTATTTGAGAAATTGTGCACCAGGAAGGAAAAAAAATCATTCTTATAAGAGTGGTCAACCAACGGGTAGTAACCTTAATCTTCATATGCCATGTGTTGCTTTGTGTCCGATCTACCATGATTGTGGATTCGTGTCTGGTGGGAGACATGCGTTTGTATGTGCATTCAGTGTGGTTTGGATTTGAGGCCTAACCACTGTGATTTTTCCTAGCATTGTGGATTCGGGGCTTGCAATGTTGAGTAGTCCTGCGTTTATTAGGACTTGGTCCTTCCGCAGTAAATGTTGCATCTGTGTGGTGTGCTTTTATATTACTGCGAGTGTTTATTGAATGTTGTGTGATTTATGTTTATTTTCCTGATTATGGTGACATACATGCATTGCATACACATGTTATATGAGATTAATGGTTACTCTAGGATTCAATTATGAATCCTAAGCTTCTGCAAGGATTTCGGGAGTGCTTCTAGGACGATGCCGGGTAGCGAAGGTAGGCGTGTGGAGCAAGACTGAGTTGTGGGTGACTTTATTTATGATATTTATTTTGGTTACCTGGATAACTATATGTTAATCCCACCGAGGAAATTTTTACTTATTGTACTTTATTTTATCTCGCACACTTTGTCCAAACTAGTGCGTGTTTTGCTACTTATACTTTGATATATGACATAATTAACTTGGGAAATGGATTTATTTATTTTTTTTAAAAAAATGGTTTGAAAGAAAAAGAGCCACACTACCCGCCACCAGAAAGGGTGAGGTCGGTAGGGTGTAAGCCTTTTTATGTAACGGTCCACCACCATGGAGGACCCAATCCACGACTACTGTCCCCAGGGCCTAAACCCCCTGCACGCATGGTGTCCAGCCCTCACTGGGGCAGGTATTATTGTCCCCTCCTGTAAGGGTTTTGTCTTTTGGGAATTAATTCCCAAGAGCGCCTCCCCAATGGCTTGAACCTTGGACCTGAGGCATAAGTCCAAAGCCTAAAAGCAACTTGGTATCCATTGCACTACTAGTACAATAGATACTAAGTGGCTTTTAGGCTTTGGACTTATGCCTCAGTCCAAGGTTCAAGCCATGGGGAGGCGCTCTTGGGAATTAATTCCCAAGGGACAAAACCCCTAGAGAAAGGGGACAATAATACCTGCCCGATGGGGCGGATACCACGCGTGCGATGGGTTAGGCTTTGGGACGGCAATCGTGGACCGGGTCCTCCACGGTGTAGCGGGTACGGGATGCATGAGGAATAGAGATGAGAAGGTGGAGGAAGGGGAGCAGCGGCCAAGAGTGATTGAATGAAAGGAGAGTAGTGAAAGGCATAAGGAAAGTGATTGAGTGGAAGTGAGGAGTGTGAATAGGTAGAGGTAACGAGGGACAACTTTTGGCGTCCCTTTTCAAAATTGGGATGCCAAAAATCCTACTTTTGGCATCCCAAATTTGGAAAGAGACTCCAAAACCCCACTTTTCGTGTCCCAAATTTGAAAAGGAACGCCAAAAATCAACTTTTGGCGCCTTTTTTCAAATTTGGACGCAAAAATTATGGCTTTAGGTGTCCCAATTTTGAAAAGGACGCTAAAAATCAACTTTTGTCGCCCCTTTCTGTTAAAGAAATGCCCATTATGTTAAAATTCTCATACATAATTATAAAAATGTCAATACCTTTATTTTTTACTTCTCTTTTTAAAAAAAAAACGTTTTTTTGAGGAAGTAAAATATATTTCTTGTCGCAGTGAGAGGTAAAGACCAGAGGAAGTACATTTTAAATTCCCGCTTACCTACTCTCTCTCTCCGTAAATAAAGGTTTTTAAAAAATTACACCCCTACACACATTTATTGTTTTCCACAAGTCTTAACATGCTTTCAAATAAGGTTTTGTTTTTTTTTTTTTTTAGGTGATAATAAACAGGAAACAGAAAACATCTCCATTAGCTAATCAAATATACAAACAAATGACGTACCTATATATATCATATCAATATCAATATGCCCAATGTGTTCAGTGGCATGCCATCAAATCCGCTTAGTGCCTTTTACACAACATATGTTCATGTATTCGTTGTCGACTTGTGTGCTCACTTTGTCCCCATCATCCAGAAAAATCTTTTCTTCTAGCATTAATTAACTACCTGACAGCTTCATGTCATTAAATTTTATTGACAGAAGGAGAAGAATTTTTCTTGTAAAATAAAGCAAGTTATAAAAATTTTCATATGGATATACAATTTTAATTTTCATGTATTATTGTGTTGGCTTTATTTTTATGGGATATAATGTATATTACAAATAGGGATAAATTTACAAAGTTATTGAATTTTATGATAAAATTAATGAAGTTTAAGGTTTTTCATGATTTGTGTGAAACATAGCTATAAGTGCTTTATAAATAGGAGTAGTGGGTGTGAACTTGCTGGGTTTTTTGTTTGGAAGATCAATCCAACCGGAAAATGATCAAGGAATTACCAAAATCCACAAGTCATTAGGTATCCTAACATAATATCATCACAGCTACAAGCTGGTGTAGGGAAAGGAAATCGAGATTTTATTAGGACTAGTTAAGATATATGTAATTATAAGAATGGAAAAGTTTTGTCTTGGTTTTAGATTATTAAGATATCAAAGACAGATGGGATCACTACTTTCACAAAATGTTCAATGATGATTGAAAATGATTCATGATATGGAAGAATTAACAACCTATGAAGGTGAATCAAAATTTGGATTTTTATCACAGGATTCAGGATGGAGAGGTAAAGAAGAAGCTACATTAAGAGATGGATAATGGTAAAGCTATTAGCCCCATCCGGTTTTCTTACTGAGGTTTGGAAGTTTTTTAGGATATATGTGTGAGTGTGTATGCAAAGGCGGAGGCACTTACGTGAGAAGGGGGGCACGTGCCCCCCCCTTGATTTTTATAATAATAATAATAATAATAATAATTTTCCCCCTCTTCTATGTCTTCCTCGACACGCCCGCTCACTCTTCTCCTCTTTGCTCTTTTATGACCTAGCGAGACAGCCAAACAGAGACAGGGAAGTGCCGGAAATTCATCAAGCTCGGACCACCGGCACCAACACAGCAACACGGCCTCCTTCCATTATCGCCACTCACCTCCGTCGTCCATCGGCACGACCCAGAAGCTCAGCGGAGGTTGAATCTAAGTGAAGGAAGCGACTTCGGTTTGTTGTTTTAACGGTAAAGGCTCTCTCTCTCTCTCTCACTATTGTCTAGGTATGTCCAGCGGTCCGGGCGGATCAATCGATGAAAGCATCAATTAAATGCTTGATAAAAAGTTTCTTTTTTATTCACTATTTTTCTTACATTAATTCTTTGGCAGCTAAACTTGCATTTTCATTTTGCCAATTTGCTTCATTTTGGAGGGATTATGTCAATGTGAAGCTAGAATAAATACTAGTTATATGCTCTGGAAACTAGAAATACACTATACATAGTAATGCTTGGGCTTTGTCGCACGTGGGGATGAGAAACCTAACAGTAGAAATACGCTATATATGTAGATCAGTGGATGGAGAATGCTGTTGTAAATAGCTTATAATGTTTCTATTTTAGGTCTGTCAATTTTGTCAACAGCAAGATGAGAAACCAAACTATTTTGTTTGCAGAACAGTAGAAAATCTGTGGGCTTGCATCATATGTGGACTTGTTGGATGCGAAAGGTAATGACTATTTCTTCAATCTGCTTTGTTAACTTATCTACGAAAGGTCCCAATTTTTAGTTTGTGAAATGTGTTTGTAATGATTGAGTGAGTATTCAAAATTTCATATTAGCTTTTGCTACTCTTTTCAACTGTATAGTTCTTAACTTCCTTTTATATCTTGTTTTATCTTTTGGATGCATGACCTTCCATTCTTCTAGACAGATCATTGTATAAGAAATCATTTTAATCTCTATCTATTCAACAATACCATTATTTTCTACTTACATATTTTTTATTGCTTTTCAGGGGAAGATATTAGTGTATGCGTTTGTTTAGCTATTCTTACCTTATTATTCGGTGACGAAGGTACATGTCTCGTGCTATGCATACTGAAAATTAAAGTTTAAGCTCATCTTTATTTGTCATTCTTATGTTTTAGGATGAATTTTATAATGTTTGATTTATGTTGATGCATTTGGAGATTGGATCTGCTTCAATCTTTGTTAAATATTACATTGTGTTTAATTAGCTTAATTATCATTTCATTGTCTTTGGTTAGTTATTGAATTGATGATGTTGTGAAGATTTCAAATTGTGGCTTAATTATCATTTCATTGTGTTGGTTAGTTGATTGTGTTTAGGATCGATTTTAGCATCATTAATATTATTTATTGATTCATTTATGTTATTAGTCATTTTTTAGGATGGAAAGATATGTAGGTTCTTTTTTTACAAAGTCAAGAGGTAGTGGTACTGTAATAACCCCGATTATTATTATAGTAATAACCCACTCTTTATTATTATTAATAGTAATAACCCTTTTTTTTAATATAGTCGATTACTCCTAGTCCTAATTGCCTTAGGAATTTCCAGCTTATGCACTAAGAAAGAGGTTCTAGGTGATAAGTCATCTACTTGTCAACCAAGTCACATTAAATTCACATCATGATTGATTGATTGAATTTAATATACCCTATTAATGAGTTACCATGATTGATTGATTGAATTTAATAGACCCTATTAATGAGTTGGCAATAGTAAAACAGCCCAAAGGTAAACCCTAATTTTAAGTTATAAATAGAGGTCTAGCCTAACCCGAATATTCATCTTCTCTTCTACTATTTCCTCTATTCTTTCTCTATTCTTCTAAGAGGCTAGCAAAACGGAGACCAGGTAATCCTAATTCCCAGAACCATAGGAGTTAACCCTTAAATGTGTCTCTACATTTGTATATCTGTATATATGTTTTCCTTTTGGTTAGTGTGAATTGCTTTATGAAAACAAAACACCTCACCTTCTTCTATACATATGTATTTCTCCTTCTTGATTTGCGTGATCAACTTCTTTTGCAAAACAATTTACCATTGAATATACATGTACACTTTGGTGCCTCGGTTTTCGTGATTGAAACTTATATATCCTTCATTAATATATATAATACCTATACATCTTTTACCTTGAGTGCTTCAGCTTTTGCATGTATGTGTGTATATATACATGTGTGTGTGTGTGTGTCCTTTTTAATTTGTCCAATCTGCACCTATGTTAAAATATATACATGTTCTTTCCATTATTGTACATAATATATGTACGTCTTTTGTCCTTTTTTGAAATCTATAAATGCCTTTCATTAATATATATATATATATATATTTATTTATTTATTGAGAAATCCATTTGTTATGTGTGTGTATTTTAAAACAATTTAATCGTGGGAGGATAGCTTTGGGCTGGTACCTCCTAAAGTGATGAACACAACCTTTGGGCGTTATGTCTCCGATATATTATTTGATATATTATTTGATGTGAACCGATTATATCTGTTCCTCTCAAAGTGGTATCTGGTAGGGTAACTCGGGATACTAGTAGCAACTTTGGGAAGAGGTGTGCACATTAGGACGAAATGTTTTTATGGCCAACTTGATGATTTGTGACTGGCAGGTTTCCGGGTCTACCATGGTTCTCTTCCCACTAAACTAAATAGACTGGTAGGTTTCCGGGTCCAAATGAAATTTAATAAAGATAATGAATAATATTTGATTCGGTGTGAATATATGTATGTATATGAATATATGATGAATATTGGAATTGATAGTTGGTTCAATCGCTATGTGATTATATATTTGATTTGATTAATATATTTGAGCTATATAAATTGTGTTTTAATTAGGATTACCGACTTTTTGCTTTGATCCTTTGAGGGAGCAGATTTTCGGTGAAACAGGTTCCAAGGTTGGGGTTAGCAAAGTGAAAAGTGAGGAAGGACATTAGCAATTCTAGCTAGTTTGTTTTATTCTTTTTGTTATAAAACACTTTTATTTAAGTTTGGATTTATGTTAATGTAATAAGTTAGCCTTGCACTTGTCCCAAGACAAGTGCGGCGGTAACACTTCCCAAAGTTGGCTATTTCGAATTTCGAGTAATCATTTATGAAAATTATTGCAATTTTATATTATTATAATTGTTGGAAAATTTGAGGGTGTTACAGGTACTAAACGTTCTCGATCCGAATCTTCATCTATTGATTTATTTTCTCTTCTTTTTTGCTAATGTAGAAAGAGTATTATATATGCTATTAACTTATTAGGTTTAACTAGTGGTTCTGGATTATTGAATTAATCAGCTGGATCATGCACCTTTCCTAATTACAAAGAAATTTAAATGTGTTGTTTGTTAGATCCAACCTTTATATTACTATGAAGAACATCATGCAAGCTCCTTTACATAAATAAATGCACCAATCAAATGCTCTCTCTTTGTACATTCTTTTCTTGCATACATGCCACAATTGCTCTTTCACCTTGCTTCACTTCCTGTAATCTTGCCTCTCTTTCTGTAAACACAAAAGCTTTGAATTTTTTCTAGAGTGCGGTAGTACGCAGTTTATTTTGGTTCAAGTAATTTTCTTTCAAGTCGGTGCATGATGAGTAACTTACGTAGGAAGTTTTGTTGTTTCTCATTTGCTGGGGAAGGATTGGATGCATAAGGCGTTAATTGGGCACTGCCCAATTTCTGGATCCGTCCCTGTGTGTATGTATATATGTATATGTGTAATTTTTTAAAAATAATTTGAATGCACACACATATATTTATGTACGCATGCATGTATATATGAATGCCTCTCCCTCCTGTCCTTAATATATTAGTGTAAATTATACTACGAATGACATTTTATATTAAAAAACTGACATAATATTACATTGAAATTGATAGTTTATTGAGTCTTGATTAGCTAATCTAAGTTACATATATACATCCTATTAAGCTCAAATTTTTTCAATGTTACCTTCTCATGTCAACTCAAATATGCATACGGTGAGGAAGGACAGCCACAGTCGGTCGGAGCTGGAGATGGGGAATAGGTACAGAGTCAGTTTCTGTTAAATTATGAGTAATGGCAATTCACATGAGCATATCATGACGGCATGCATTGAAGCGACTCGCTTGACTCAGTCTCTGTTGCATTATGAATATTCATTAAACACACGGAAGGCATTTAACTAGCGAGAAGATGATTATGCCTTTTTAGTTTATTAGCTAAGTTTTTCAAAAATTCTTGTTGCCCATAATAATGTGCTTTAAGAATAGGCAAGAGTTATTGAGTAAACCTACCGTAACAGTTTTGAAACGGTGTGAGTACAGTAGTTGACAAGTGTTGCCTAAACATCCAAAACGCAGTAGTTTCAAATTATATGCATAGATTGTGTGTGTGTGAGCATAATCCTGTTTAAAATTTTGAGTACAAAATGCGAAAATGAAACAACATTGAGAGGGTTCAGAGTGCGGAAATATCTTACGAAGTTTGAAATATAACCGAGACTTGATGCAATTCTGGGCATGAGATTGCAATTTTCTCTTTTAAATACACACTATGGTACAGATCAATTATTAATTGCTCAAATACGATGTCCATACCATCACCTGTTGAATCCACATTTATTTAAGTTTGATGTCTCTATCTGAATATTTTGGAGCCAGAATTAGAGGTGGAGGTGGAGGTGGTGGAGTGAAGTTGATCAGAGTGAGAGTGAGTGGTGCTTTATAATCCCATTGCCATCTTCCTCATCTTGTTCATGTCTTCGTTGAGTTGACGCCTCGCCGGACTCTCCACCGTCATATCATTCTCCAGCCAAATGTCTCCTTCTAAAGCTTTAACCACCTGTTTCCACTTATTCATTATACATATATATTCTCATTCATTAATTATATGTGTTTGTGTATATTTTCAGCCTTCTTTTCTTTGTTTCTACATGCTTGGATTGGCTTTTGTTCTATTTCAAACTTATGTATATATAAAGTTGAACTAAATAATACTACTTCCCGGTATGGTCTTTAATGTAAAAGCTAGTTGAATATCTGGGGTAAATTAAAAAAATAATTATATTAGTTATTTGTAACAAATATGGATTAGTTCTCCTAAAATACTATATTTTTTCATCATGGCTATCCTAGTATAGAAACTCCTTAACGTATACAATCAATAGGACTACTTTAGGAACAAAATTATAAATTTGTGAAATAAAGTGGATTGAAATATTATATATAATTATGTCCAACTAGCTTTTTATATTAAGGATCAGAGGTGGCAAAAGAGAAATAGCTACTGGTTTAAGCATATATTGTATACCTCATGTCCTTAATATAAGAGTCAGTTAATTTTTTATTTTTTAAGAAAGATGATTAAGGAAGCTAAATAAGTTACTTAATTATAATATTTGTTGTGTATTATTAGATTATCTATCAGTTTATAAGTCAAGCCAGACACATTAGTTTAAAGAAAAATGATAAATATATATGCTTTAATGTAGCTTATTTTTAACATCCTTAGCCTCAAAGAAAAAAAGTTAACCGTCTTTTATACTACTAAGGATTTGAGGTAACTTATATATTTGAAGTTTTGCAATGTTATAGATGAATACCAGGGTCATTGGAGGACGATCGGTGGCTGAATGGCGGACGCAATTTGCAGCACAAGAAATCATTCGAAACATTTCTTCAACGTCGTAATCATTCTCCAACCTTTTATCTGCAACACCTTCAAAGTTTCTGTTATCCAAAGCTTCCGAGAATAAGTGTCTTGCCTGTGACATTATAATTGTAACATATTTCTTTCAGTGTAATGCACCACTTCAATTATGTCAGGTTTATCTGTTCAAATTTGGAAGGGGTGTGTGTGTGTGTAGCTGATACCCAAGCAGAAGGGTTTAATTAATTAATTTGCCCACTTTTTCTATGCATAATCCATATCATTAACAAGTTGTCATTTGAAACCAATCTCAACTTATTATAACCATTAGTCTCAACAGTATATGATATGCATACACCCTTTGCATATAGTTTATGAACGAAAATTTCTATCACAAGAAAGCATAGAAAAAAAAAAAAAAAAAAAAAAAAAAAAAAAGACCTACGTCCTGTGTAGTTCTTTCATTAATTAAACTCTGAAATTATGGTCAAATTTGATCAAGATTCAAAGAAATTATGTAGCAATATGTTTAATAAAATAGGGAATTTGGACTAAAATTGACGATAACTTCCATGACAATAGCCAAATAATTATAAGATCATTTCTGTAGTAGTGTGGGAAAAACTACATGAACTTGACCCAATAACCAAAACTTCAGGGACCAAATCAATCCAATCGGATTCCCTAAAGGAAAAGGAGGTGGGAGGGGACAGAGAGAAATACCTAGGTACTTCTAGAGCACCATATTATTTAAACTCCGTTCAATTAAAATACAACAACTAAGCATATTTTCATTCTAGCTAGTTGATTGATGACTCATGTAAAGAAAATTCATATATAGACACACACACACACACATATACATATACATATATTGTTTTTTTTTTTTTTTTAAGAAAAGAAAACATCTTAATTTTGTCCAGATGAGTTTTTGTTTTTCCAAATTAAGAAGTTTTATTTTTCTTGAAAAAAAAAATTCAATGAAAAACTTTTCAGATGAGTCATTAACCAACAAGATTAAAATATGCTGAGATTTAAATACAGTTCAGTTGATGTGGGGCTTCTTGATTATGCAAGTATTTCTCGGAAGAAAGATATTTTGCACTACTAATTAACTACTATTATAACTTATATTTACGTCTAGAGGCAGAATAACACACACACACACACACACACACACATATATATATATATATTATGCCATGTTAAGTAAAACAGAAATATTATACAGTACGGACCCACTCAACCATACTGCCATTTGGAAAAGTCTTAGTATCGCCAACAGGTTTTCGTCCACTAATCAACTCCAAGAGCACAACACCAAAGGAGAACACATCTGCCTTCTCTGTGAGGTTGCCGCTAGCTGCATATTCTGGTGCTAAATATCTGTGATTTGTTCAATGAAATTTCAGAACTTCATGGACTTTAATTAAATTAATAGTGAGATTCAAAAGAAATTATTATAAAAGAATAAGACTGACCCAAAACTTCCCATTAGCCGAGTCATGACCTGGGACTCGAATGAAAATTTGGCCAGTCCAAAATCTGCAACCTGATTGATAGATAGATAGGACCACGTAATTATATTCTTCAGATCTCACTTGTTAGCTTGCCACTTTGTATGTAATAATTAATTGTATGTACAAGAGTTATGAAACACCTATGTACCTTTTTTCTTATTTAATACAATTTAAGCACACTCACATACATATGTCAATGTCGGGTTTGAATCAGTGACCTCATTACCTTTGGCTCAAAATTATCATCGAGAAGAATGTTTGATGCCTTGATGTCACGGTGTATGATTTTTGGATGACCTAAAACAATATTGGACTGAAATAGGTAAAAGTTTTAAATAGTGAAATGAAATTATCAAGTGCACTCACATTCTTCATGCAGATATGCCAATCCCTTTGCAGAGCCAATAGCAATCTTCATCCTTGTTTTCCAGTCTATGGTTTCTGTGCCTTTTTGTTGTGAATGATACACACGTATAATTTTAGAATTGTTAGAATAGGTATATACATTTAATCTTTTCTTTAATTAATCAATGTGGGACTTCTTTATAGCCTAATATTTCTTGTGCTAATATTTCTTTTCATTTTTCCTTTTGAATTGCCTTGTACTTTCTTTACTCTTCGAGGTGGCCTCAGGTCCATAATATACTCCTTTTCTTTTCTTGTGCCTCTCGGATCGAATGACTCTTATACTAGGTTAGATTTTAGAGACAAACTAGTGTATGTTAATACTGTCTTACTATCACAGCTATTTGATAGGACTTCCTTTTTACATTATATACCTTCAAAATCAGCAAATCTATATGATCTTACCGTTTTAATGAGTTTTTAAAAGTGGGTGAGTGATCAAAAGCTTAAAAAAAAGTTATCAAAGTATAAATCTTACCATGGAGGTGGAAGGCTAGGGAATTATTTGATACAAACTCATAAACAAGCATCATCTTGCTGCGAGCTTCATCCATGCAATACCCAACAAGGGAAACAAGATATTTGTGATGGACACGATTAATGATGGCGATTTCATTAAGGAACTCTCTGTGAGCCTGTTGGATTCCATATTTTAGCTGCTTAATTGCAACATAAGTTTGTTTATGATAAGGGTGAACTCCTTTGTGGACAACGCCATAACCACCTTCGCCTAGAAAATTTGAGTCTGAGAATCTATTTGTTGCCGATTCTAATTCTTCATATGTAAATGTTGTTGGTCCTAGTCCCAAGCCAACGGAAGGAGATGATGGTGGAACCTCCTCATTGGCTGCCACAGAAATAAGGTGACATCATCAATAATTGTTTCATTCAAGCATGTTGGTATGTAAAAGCTTATAAGATACTCGTACAAATAAAAAGGACTCATATGCGCCTATTTATAGGGCGGCGAGAGAAGTTTTTTTTTGTACTATTTATAAAGCTAAGCATGTCATTAAATTTTTCATTTGAATGCACAATTTTACTTGTAATTTGTTGTTGTGTATTGACTTTGTTTTCATAAGGTATAATGTATGTTAGATACTTGGATAGGAATAAAGTGAAAAGGTTTTTAAATTTTATGACAGGGTTAATGAAATTTCTTTTTTTTTTTTTTTTTATCTAGAAAGAAAGGAAATGGGGGGGGGGGGGGGGAAATGATAGAAACAGCTTAACAGGGATTTCCTCAAAACCTTGTGCTTAAGCGATCAAAGCCGTGATTGGTCAAAACCCCTTGTGCAATCCCTACTTTTAAATATAAGAGCATTTTCGGACACTTTTTTTGTCCAAATTATAAGAAGCAAAGAGGAGCATAATTGCATTATCCCAGTTATACTATTAGTACTACCCATTAAATTGGGAGTAATTAAGAGACGAACAAGTATATATGGATTTTTTTTAATGTAGAATTAAATATCACTTCCTCTGTTCCAAAATTTATGACCTTTTCACATAATTCATAAACTTTAAGAAAATAAATAAATTTATTTTTTTAATTGTTGTGTTTACAATTCATGATGATTTTCTAAGAGAAAAAGACAGAAAAAAAAATCCTTAAATTATAAAAAAGATAAATTAGGACACCGAATTTCAATATTCCCGAATCATTCCATTAGAATTTTGTAATGTTGTAAAAATAAATCATTTCCTTCACTTTTTTACTTTTTAAAATAATTCTTAACCACTCCTTTCCGCCTGGTCGGTGACATCACCAGTAACTTATAGTTTAAACTAATGTGCATGTACTACTCTGATCCTTATTATAATTCTACTTTTAAAAGAAATTTTTAGTTATAAATATAACTCCACTTATATGTTATTAATGAATGTTATTCAATTTTATACTTGTTTAATTTTGTTGGAAAGAGAGAAAGAGAAGATAGATGTAAGAATGATTTGTAAATGCAGCGAAATTTTTTTAATAGGGTAAAATTAAAAAATTTTAAGTATATTTAATGACTTAACTAACCATCTTTGATGTGAGAATTAGTTAAATGGACTTATAGTAAGGACAAGAATGGAAATTAGTCTTTGGACCCACCATATTTAATCTTCTAAGAACGTCACACCAATTAATCACCCTCCTCACCAAACGAAGAAGTTGACCCCGAAGAATATTTTCCACTCTCGCTTTTTATTCCTGTGTGGATATTTTAACTTTCCCCAAGCTGATCAGAATTAATATGATTGGTGATTTATTTTTTTAAATTTGCTTTGAAAAAAGAAATAGCCCATTTTTTCTTTCAATATTATACTAGTTTTAAAACTTAGTAATGTTGCTCATTTCTGTTAAAAGTTAACGGTTAATGTCAATTTTCTAATGGTCAACATTAGTTTTTTACTTTTATTCCACGGTGACAACACTAAAACAAGAAAAATTTTCACAGAAACATTATTTTTGGGACTATACTTTCAGAACGGATTTATTACTTAACACTTCATTTTAATAAAGAAATAGCCCATTCGCTACTTTTACGGGTTAACAAACCCAACTCATATTTTCAATCTTATTTAGTGTGAACGTCGTCCTTCAAATTTTTTTAATAAAAAATACTCCGTACTGTTTATGCATGCAGATCCACACTATATTATTTGAATAGAAATAGAAATGTTCTTCCTCCAGCGATCAGCCTCGATTTTGTTCTTCTCTCTTCATTAAGATATTTTGGTCATATAGATTTAATATTGAATCCTCATTAACAAAGTCAAAGAAATTGAAACCTAAGACTTTATAAAAAATTCTTATATAATAATTTGATAGAGTGTTTAATCTCAACAACAACAACAATGATGATGATGATAAATAATAATAATAATAATAATAATAATAATAATGATGATGATGATGATGATGATGATGATGATGATAATGAGATCTAAACTATTTGAAGAAACTATTTTTTTGAGATGTGAAAATTATAAAAATGGTCTTTATTTTTAAATATAAGATTTAGAAATTGGCTAACTCCACAACGTACGGGGGCCGAGTGTATGGGAATCCCGTTTCGCTGCTTGTTTAAAGGAGTGCTTCTCTTTTGTAATATTTGGACCACCTAAATGAGATCTGAACGGTCTAGCTTTCATCTTTTTTACTTTTTTATTTTTTATAAAAAATTATTTTAAAAATGAAAAAAATCATTTAAGAAAAAAGTTAGTTCATATATCAACTTTATTTTATACTCTCTATCAAGTAAAATAATTTTTTTATAAAAAATAAAAAAGTAAAAAATATGAAATCTAGATGGTCCATATTTTATCTAGACGGTCCAGATGTTGGCTCATAAGAGGATCTCTCCCTACTCGTCCTCTCATCCAAAAGATGAGCAGGGAAACTAGATCCAGTGTGCAGGCCATTGGCAATCCATGAGTGCAGGCTAACATATGCAATAATTATGTATTTAAAAAAGTTTGTATAATAATATTGTATGGATATATTTAAAAAATGATCCAAGAAGGAGCATGCATGGATAATTTTGATTGTATATAAAATAAAAATTAAATAAAAAAGAAAGAAGAGGGGAAGAGCAGAGAGAGATTATTATTTCTGGTCTTTATCTCTTTAGTGAAATAGATGCTGGAAGCACCAAAGCCTCCTATATATGCAAAATCCTTGAAAGAAAGAAAAGCAAAAAGGGGTTTACCTTTGGGTGGTTGTGGTTGTGCAGATTGTCTTGTACTTCTCTTTCTCCATATAAAGAAACATGCAAATAAACCCACTATGAGCACCACGGAACCAATCACAGGCCCTGCAATTAGTCCGATTGGAGCCTGGGCTGGTGCCGACTCCGTCTTAGGCAGGTCATGATCAATAGTTGGCTCCCGAATCGTGAGGGCAGGTGCTGGCTTCGGAGGAGGCGTAGGTGGTGCTCCCCCGGACTCTGTAGTCGCCGTCGCCGGTTCAGGTGCTGGGTTCGGAGGAGGCGGAGCCGGTGGCGGCGACTCATAATCCACAAACGTCGGCTCCGGCGCATTGCTAGGCTCTTGACAGTGAAGGGGAATGAAGTTATGTGAAGCAGAGAGTAAAAGAAGGAGAGCAAGGGATCCCAATTTACGAGAATACATATTGGAATAATGGAGGCCTAGAAAGGAGCAAGAGTGTTGTAGAATGAGAGAGTAATCAAGGGGTGATAAAAGAAACGATATAGGTGAGTAAATTAAATGGTGCGGTGTACTATGGCCTCGTTGACTCATTGCGCCTACCGGCTACGGTCAATGCCTCACAAACACTTGCTGTCTTGCTTGAAGCATTTAATTAGAAAGGTACTGATATTATTGTTTTGAAATTAACATCATACCTATATTTTCTTCATACCATTAATTTTTAATTTGATACTTATGTATTTTTCTCTCTCTATATATTATTAAATCTATTAAATTTTATTCTTTCAACAATGTTAGCTCCTGTAATTTTGTTATATTAGTATTTCACACAGAAATTTCATTAACTTGAAACATTTTGCTGTCTTTATTTGACCCACTGTACAAATGCTCCGGTCCCACCAATTCTGGCCTATTTTCCCCTCGGTCACGCGTGAGATTCCTTGTAGTCGCCCCCTGGACTTCTTCAACAGCTCGTCCTCTTCCATCTTAAATATTTAACAGTTCTAAATATAAGATAAAATTAATCTTAATTTTTAGAAAGATTATTTTACTCCAGAAGTTTTAAAACTGAAGCAATTTTAACTGTGATCTTAGTTAATTTTGATCGTTTGTTAACCAAATACACTAAGTTGGCTGTCCACATATCATCTACGCCATTTTTTGTTAAACTGTAAATTTGCTTTAGAAGTCCATATGTTATCTATTTCATTTTTTTTTAAGGTTAGATTTAACACTTTTGGGGACAAATTTACACCTTATGAAAAATAACATCGATGACATATGGACTAATAGTTTAACATATTTGGTCAATTAACAGTCGAAATTAATTGAGATAACAGACAGGACAAAATTGCTCTTCAAAAAACTTCCAGGACAAAATTGATCTTTAACCCTTTAAAAAAAAAAAAAAATACAAGAAGAAGAAGAAGAGAAAAATACATAGGACAAAAGAATGTGCCGATAGTGCACGATAAAGCGAAAAGGTGACGATGGTGCGAGTTTGGAAAGCATTTAATTGATTAGCCCATGTATATAAGTGAGCTATGGTAAGAGTGTAAAATTAAAGGATTTAATAAAAAGAAGAAACACACACAAAGAACTAAATTAAAAATTGAAGGACAATATAGGTACTTCAAGAATCATTTTCCTAATGTTTTGAGAGAAAAAACATAATATATTAACTAACTTAACCATTATTTAGGTATTAGGTCTTATATTGAGGATTCGTCAGGTAACTAACTTTGTGAGGAAGAGTAAATCATTTTGAACCCGTCGTTATTATTTGTGAACGAATACTTGTTATTGCATTGCAGGAATGAAAGGTAACATATGATTATTCGGTAAGTAAACACGCAAATTACTCCATTTGGTTCAGTCAAATTTGGACTTTTCAAACACTTCATTTTCCAATTCCATTCTTTGGTGAGTCCAATCTTCCACAACGAACTTACTTTACTCTCGTCAAGAGTATATAATATTTCCATGCTTGATAGTTTAGTACAACTAAATATTACTCCTCTAGGTCCTAATTATAAGACATTTTGAGCTAATCTATACGAATCAATTAATGACACAAATTTTTAAATAAGTCCCGAATTGATTAAAAAATTTCAAATTAATCCCTGCTAATTAAGAATGTGATTGGAAATTTAAAATTGAAAACGAATAATTAATTATAAGGAATGAAATTAGAAAAGAGTCATGAATAATCCTCTTAATGTCTTATATTTGAAAACAAAACCCTCAGTTGGCAACACAAAAAATTTAGGAGTGGAGGAGAGGTTTTTTGAAACCCTCTCCCATCAACCACCCCCCCCCAAAAAAAAAAAAAAAAAAAAAAAAAAAAAAAAATCGGTGGATTTGAAGGATACGGATAATATTTTTAATATTCCAAAACTGCCTGCCCTCTTTCCTCCTTCCCTCCGACGCTGCTCTCACCTTCTCCCCTCCCCCACGCCGACCTCACCATCTCCGTCACGTCCACCACCCAGCAGCTCGCCATCGCCGTCATCACAGCAAAGGTCAGAACGTAAGAGGAAGAGAAGAGGCCACAACGACAGAAAAGGTTTGTTTGCTGGGTCACTTGTAGGCTGACAAGCTGTGTCAGAAGTTGGGGACGACGGCGGGGTGGCAGTGTTAATAGAGGAGGCGGTGGCTCCTTGATACTTTGACTAGAAGAATCTTCATTGTCGGACGGCGATCTTGATTTTCACGAGTTATTTTTTTTTCGAAAATCTTCACGATTTATTCACGCCATTGTGTGTGTGAAGAAAGAGGGAGAGAGAAAGTTATTCGCACCGTTAAAATAGGGATATCAATCAAAAGAAAGCCATTATAATTATTTCATATATATTATCGTTCTATGTTAACTATTTTTTTGGTAAAGTATTATATTTATATTTATTTAATTTTGATAATTATAATTTTATATGTTAAATATTTTTTATAGTTATGTTTTATTAATCATTCTACAAAGTTTTAAAAACATATTTAATAATAAAAGGGTAAAATTTTCCATATAAAATTATTTTTCCCTGCCTCCCCTCTTGAACCAAGCAATTCACTATTATAGATTTGTGCATTTATAACACTTAATACTTAACAGTTATAGTTAATAAACATCAGATATGTTGAGACAGAGGTTACACAAGGATATATAATGTTTTAAAGTAACGGTTAATTGTGCTCATCGTCATATATTATGAGGCAGAATTCGCAAAAACACAAAAATAACGATGGTAGTTAATAACCGTCATTTATTTAGTAACTAAAGTGACGGTTCTTTTAAAACAACCATCATGTAACACTTACAGATGATTCATTTTCCAACCCTTATATCAACAAAGACAAACCATAACGGTATCCAGAAACAACCATCATCTAACACACCACCACGACCAAAGTCAAAACTCATAACCCTTCATAATCCATTAGACCTTCATAAATCGTAATCCTTCATAATCTGTTTGACCTCTATTTAAACTTACCTATTCATTGTGATTTTTCCTACTTCGTAATCCATGGCTCAAGTGTGTTTATTAATTATGATTTACTTTGTGAAACAATGAGAAGAGTTGTATTATCCAGTGGCAGACTCAGGAATTTTAATGACGGCGGCAAGATGTAGCTAGGTGAAGGCAAAACCGTTAGACGAGTTCCCTCGAGCACACAAACGGATGCCACAAGCTAGGTGAGAACTGAGAAGGCTAGGGTGGGAGGATGGGTTTGGACTCTGGAGGAACCTAGCTAATTGACATAGGGTTACATAGAGCCTAATTACCAAGTTCTTTATATATATAAAACCCAACAATAAAAATTGTGTTTGATCCAAAGCCATATTGAGCGTCAAGTCCAAGCACCATGTCGCCTCCCTTATTATGAGATGGAATCCACAAAGATTAGAAAGAAACCTTAAAGAAATGACTGAATTTTCAAAACCCAGATGAAATATTTACCATTACCATTAATATTTCCATGCTTGAGAAGAAGAAGACCCCCTTTCATTTTCTTGATCTTCAGAGCAGTAAGGCATCGTGGCAAAACACAAAGAACAAAAAGGGAAAGGGATAACTGAAGG
Organism: Acacia acuminata; assembly: GCA_019022655.1. NCBI lineage: Eukaryota > Viridiplantae > Streptophyta > Magnoliopsida > Fabales > Fabaceae > Acacia > Acacia acuminata. The sequence goes on from JAFJYI010000045.1 coordinate 1,531,773, forward strand.
AAGACATTAAACACAAGAGAAGAAGAATGCGATTAGAATAAAGAAAAAGAGGCCAATCAATAGAGGTTCAGCCAATTAATTCGATTAATGAAGCCGAGAATATACAATCATATCATATTCAAAAAAAAAAAAAAAAAAAAAAAAAAAAAAAAAAAAAAAAAATTCCAGCGCCTATACATTTAATGCCTAAGATTTCGGTTATAGGCGCCTATGATTTTGGATCTGATTGCTGCCCCCAAAAATTCTTACTCCTCATTGTCTCCTCTACCTTCAAGTAATGAGAGAATCCCATCCCAAGTATCAATCTTCCTCCCTAAAAGGTTGAAACCGCTAGCCACCACCAAAATTACCGCCATTGACTGCCATAGTTATCTTTGTCACCGTCAATTGCTCCATCTTTGCAAGGGAGTCGTTGTTCATCTTGAGCGAGAGTAGACATGCTTCAGCCATTGTTCCCAAATACTTCCTCCGGTCCTAATTATAGGACAATTTTTTAAAGTTGGTTTTGGTCCTAATTATATGACAACATTCTAATTTTTGTCAATTTCTTTCTAAAATAAACCTTCAATAATACACCTCAATTAATACAGCACCACATGAAAAATCAAATTTGCAAGGAGTATTTTTCATTTATACAGGGTATTTAAAGTATTGAAACAATATATGCTGCATTTAGGGATAGGTAACAAATTACTAGGTCTTTTGCATTTTGATAGATCCTGTTATCATTTTATTTTCTGGCAATTACATTTTTCGTAAAATAAAATTACCATGAGTTTGATAACATGCTTAAACTAAACTATTGAAATATTCGAGATAAATCATATGTATTGTTGATTAACGTGTGTGTCAATATCATATTTTATATTGAGATTGATTTTTTGTTTTAAAAAGAAGACATTGATGATTGATAATGATTAATTACATAAGTCGACACATACAATAAAAACCTCAAGGCTAAATTCAATATTTAAAAGCATAGTTTAATCAATAGACTGCATGGTAGCAGTAAAAACTCCAGCAGAATTTTGAGTTGTTGATGGACAAATTTCCATTTTGATCAAAATGATGTCATTTAAAATTTATACAAGGGCATTTTAGGAAAATGAGTACAATTAACTAATTTAACTCCTATCCTTAATATCTCCAAAATGGTTAAATATGTCTTATAATTAGGATCAGAGAAAGTGCTATTTTTTCTTTAAATTTTATAGGGGGGGTGGGGGCCACCCCTAATTTTATGTAGGTCTACCCTTGGTATTATTCATGATAGATTTTAAATGTTTGCTTGTTGGATAGTTGACATATGTCATTTTATAAATGTTTGTGAAAAAATATTATTAAAAAACTGTGTTTATCTCTTGTCTTATGGTTGAATACTATATTTTGAGTTTCGAAAAACTCAACACCCAACTAATAATTGGAATGATTTTATAAATGTGTTGATTTGAAATGGCTTAGTGTACAATTATTTAGAAATGTTTTATTATCCATGATAAATTTTAAATGACTAGTTTATTTGTTTTAATCATGGGTAGATATTTGCATTGATTTAAATCTTTTATAACATGGGAGTATTTGGTTAGTTGAACTGTTTTTCTTCCATGGTTAACTTTTAATAGATGATTTATAAACTTTTTTTTTTACTATGGTTGACTTTCAGATTTAAGTTTTCTCTTTTTATGCCATAGTGTGTGTGTAAGCATAATCCTATTTAAAATTTTGAGTACAAAATGAGAAAATGAAACAACATTGAGAGGGTTCATATATAGTGCATACAACTAAAAAATAACCCCCCCCCCGCGGCGGGCGGGGGCGGGGGCGGGGTGAAATAACTTACAAAGTTTGAAATATAACGTTGACTTGATGCAATTATGTAAATAGATTGCAATTTTCTCTTTTAAATACACACTATTGTACATATCAATTACTAATTAATCAAATATGATGTTCATACCAAAACCTTGAATCCACATTTATTTAAGTTTGACGTCTCTATCTGAATATTTTGGAGCCAGAAGTGGAAGTGGAGGTGGTGGAGTGAAGTTGATCAGACTGAGTGGTGCTATATGATCCCATTGCCATCTTCCTTATCTTGTTCATGTCTTTGCTGAGTTGACGCCGCGCCGGGCTCTCTACCGTCATATCATTCTCCAGCCAAATCTCTCCTAAAGCTTTAACCACCTGTTTCTACTCATTCGTTATACATATATATTCTCATTCATTTTTTTTTTTTTTGATACACATAGTAGGGGAGGGGGCGGTGGTTCAACCCGGACATGGGGGAGAGGAGCCAAGCTCCCATGCCACTGTGCTACCAAGGCGCTGGCATATATTCTCATTCATTAATTATACGTGTGCGTGTATTTTCTGCTTCTTTTCTTTGTTTCTACATGCTTGGTTTGGCTTTTGTTCTATTTCAAGCTTGTGTATATATATAAAGTTAAACTAAATAATACTACATCCGGTGTTTAATGTAAAAGCTAGTTGACTAACTCAGGTAAATTAAAAAAATTAGTTATGTTAGTTATTTGTAACAAATATGGATTAGTTCTCCCAAAACACCATAATTTTTTCTTCATGACTATCGTAGGATAGAAACTCCTTAATGTTTGCAATCAATAGGACTACTTTAAGAAAAATTATAAACTTCGGAAACAAAGTTGATTAAGATTTTATATTTAATTATGCTCAACTAGCTCTTATATTGAGGATAGAAGGTGGAAAAAGAGAAATAGCTACTGTTTTAAGCATATATTATATACCTCCAGTCCTTAACAGAGGAGCCAGTTGACTATATTTGAAAAGATTAAGGAAGCTAAATAAGTTACTTAATCATGTATCATTAAATTATATATAAGTTTATAAGTCAGGGAAATCAGTTTGCAGAAAAAACGACAAATATATATACTTTAATGTAACTATTTATAACTTCCTAGCCTCTCCAAAAATAAAAAATAAAAAGTTAACTTACCCTTGTATTAAGGATATGAGGTAACTTCTATATTTGAAGTCTTGCAGTGTTATAGGTGAATACCTGGGCATTCGAGGACGATTGGTGGCTGAATGGCGGACACAATTTGCAGTACAAGAAATAATTCGAAACATCTCTTCAACGTCGTAATCATTCTCTAACCTTTCATCAGCAATACCTTCATAGTGTCCGCTATCCAAAGCTTCCGAGAATAAGTGTCTTGCCTGTGACATTATAGTTGTAACATACATCTTTCAGTGTAATGCACCACATCAGTTATCTCAGATTTATCTGTTCAAATTTGAAACATAAATAGCTGATCCACAAGTGTTTAATTAATTAATTTTCCCTCTTTTTCTATGCATAATCATTAGTCTCAGCAGTATATATACACATCCCGTCTGGATATAGTTTATGAACGAAAACTTCTATTACAAGAAAGCATAGAAACAAAAAAAAATCCATTTTTTTTTTAAATTTGAACTTAAGTACCGTGTAGTTCTTTCATTAATTAAACTTGAAATTATATAGGTCTAGTTTGACCATAACTTCCATGTCAATTGCCAACTAATTATAAAATCATTTCTGTAGCAGTGTTTAAAAAACTACATGAGCTTGACCCAATGCTTGACCAAAAACTTCAGCGACCACAACAATCAAATCGGAGTCGGTAAAAGGAAAAGGGGGGAAAAGGAGATATACCTACTTACTTGTAGAGCATCATAATTATTTGAACTATCTTCAATTCAAATACAACAACTCGGCATTTTTTCATTCTAGTTGGTTGATGGTGACTCATATGAAGTAATTCATATTTATCTTATTTTTAAGAAAAGCAAGCATCCTAATCTGGTTGAGATGAGTTTATTAAGAAGTTTATTTTTCTTGAAAAAATGAAATGAAAACTTTTCCTGATGGGTCACTGGCTGTAATACCTAGATTTCCCTATTATCATAAACCTTGTATTTTGGTAAATACTTGACAAAATATAAAGGTGAATATATGCCTCAAAGAATTATAATCTATTGATTATATTTTCATTCAAATTTCACTTTGGAATTAATTAGCAAAGTGTTAATTATGAGACTACATTTAGGGGTTATTAAGTGTGACATAAAAATCACATAAAATGATAGCTATTTTAGAATCAAATGACACAAAGAAAGAGAATAAAAGATACTAAACCAAATTAAGGCTAATTGACAAACAAAGTCTCAAATGAACTTGCCTTAATTAAGATTAAGGTCAAATACTTGTAACTACCTAATTGGGGTACATTTTTGCCTAAAGATAAGAGGTAGAAGACAATGAAAAGTAGTGAATAATAAGGAGATAAATCACATAATATTGGTGCAATTTATGCCACAAATACACATGTCAAGCTAGGGATAAACACCTACTTGATTTTATCCAACTTGCGCACATGTCTTCAAGTTGTAAAAGGGCAATAAAACACTTTTCAAATGGCTGATTATTTCGAAAATATAAGGGCAAATGAAAGACAGAATAAAGATTGAAATAATACCCAAATATTCTTGATTAATTGGCAAACCAATTAAGCATGGACATGTAGTGTTTAGGGACACCTAAGTTCTTATTTGTGTCATCCAAATGACATCATAAATCTGCCCCAAAGGTCCACTATTTCGTCTAGCATTGGTGGAGCATCGTGAGCCAAGTTTTGCAAGATATTATCTCATGAATTAAAGCCTTAATCCTCATGTAATTGCATGAGCCAATGGGAGACTTGAAGCCATAGGAAATTGACACATGTAACATCCCAAATTTTGGAACTAGAAGATTTGGAATAAGACTGAGATAAATAGGTTGCTAAGCCATTAAGGGTCCATAGTCTTAAACTTATTATGAGGAAAAGTTTAAGATAACTATTATAATTTGGGGAAAAAATATGAAATGGTATTTTTAGGATATAGAAATATTATAAGGGGATTAATTATGAAAATTTGGCCTAAATAGCATTAAAGCTATTATTTGAAATTTAAGACCTATTTTCACAATCATCAAGGGAAAAATAGTTGGACAATAAATATTGGCTTAAAAATTTTAGGGTCAATATTTTGTGGCCTAGAGGAGCTAATTAAGAAAAATCCTTATATGGATTTAAGGAATTATTTCTAACACTTATTTAATGTTTGCAACTTATTGCAAAGGACAAATGAGATTATTTTGGAGTGGGCCCCACAAAATAACACACGTTTCGTCTCATTTTACACACACTTTCGGTGAGCTTCACCGAAAGTAGAGACATAGAGACGGTAATCATGGGCAAGCACGTCAAATTTCTCATTTTCCATCACTTCAACTGTGCTCCACAGTACAACATTATATACTCCCTCATTAAATTTATTCAGCTAGAACTCTAAAATGCAGAAAAGGAGCTGAGGAAAACGCTGAGAGTGTGAGACATAGCTAGGAAACGAGAGAGAGTATTGGAGGAGTTGAAGAATATTTCTTCCTTCCTCAAACTATCATTTCGGTCTACATGGCTGAAGAAAGAGAGAAGGAGAGTTGAGAACATAGTGAGAGACTGTGAACACGAAGAGAGGCTGAGAGCATTTGTGGGCGCGAGGGTGGCTGAAGGAAGAAGGAAGCATTCTTACATTTCATTCTCATACACCTTTTCCAATCATTCAACCAGAAACAGAAAACATAGGCTGAGAGCATTAGAAAGTGGCCAAGAACGAGTAGGAAAGTAGAAGAAGAAGAAGAAGGTTCAAGCGTACATGAAGAACCTAGAAACTAATCAAGGTGAGTCTTTGGACTTCATTTCTACAAGTTTATGCAATTCCTAAGCGATGGTTTCTGAGTTTTGGATCAAAATCATGAAGAAAAAAAAAAAGAGAAACAAAGGCGAACAGAGCAGGTGCTACAGTGATTTTCGTGGTTGCTATAGATAATCCGAGATGCAATAGTGTTAATGTAGCAATTCACTACTCATGTATACGACTGTAGCAATGTACTGTAGCATCCGTAGAATTTTTTGGGAGTACTAAAATCGGATATGTGATGTTGCTATAATGGTACAACAGCACTATTCATATATGCATAATACTGTAGAGGTATTACTATTCACATATACGGTGTATGAAAAAAAAAAAAAAGTTATGACATATAAGTAATTCGGGACAAGTATGGGCCCAAAGTTATGGAACTTGTTCGAAAGGCTAATGTAGCCAAAGAGAATATTCAATAATCATGACTTTAATAGTGTAATCATATGTTTAGGGTCATGAGTTGACAGAGAAGAGAACAGTCCTGAGCAACTTTACTAGTTTGGAAGAAAGGGAAAAGAGGAGGATCCATCCTAGAGGTGGTAACTTAATCTCCTATTCCTTGTGTTTTTATATATGCCTTATATGGTCATGTCTTGTGGATTCATGGCTGGGTTTGTATGTCCAAGTCATGTGTTTCATTCGATTGAAAATTTGTAGATTATTGTTTTTATATGATAATACTGCATGCCTGTTTTCCTAGCGCTGAGGACTCGTGTCTACGGACATGCGTATCCAGCTCTTGTATCTACTTTTGCCGTGATGTTACATTTGCTATATGCTATATATTCTGGTTTCGGTGCATTTTGCTGAATGCTGTTATTTTTCTGCAATATATGAAATATTCATCATGTATGATTTATATTTTGAATATGAGATTAACCGTTACCTTGGGGTCCTACGAGATTCCAGGTTCTGTTACTAACTATGGATTGCTTAGTTTAGTGGATGTGGTTCACAAGGCAAGGTAGTAATCACCAAGAAATTATGATCTTTGGGACGGACTAAAGAGATGCTATTGGTTATTTCCATTAGTCTATTTTGGAGTTTTAAAAGGTATTTGTATAATCCTGTGGGGATTTTAGTTGTGTAATCAAATCTTAAAATCAATATTACTATGCTGGAGCGACTATGCTCATTGAGCTGTGTACTATAACTCTGATTTATGTTGTTATACCAGTGGGGTGTTACAACACATGTAAAAACAATCTAAAGGCTGTCATCGAACCATATTCTTATATAATTTTTCTTAGTTAAATTGGGATTCTTATATATTTTCTAGGACATTATTGCATTATTAAGCACTAATTTGAATTATGGACATTTGTATTGAATTAAGCGTAATTAGGGGTAAAATGGTCATAATTTGTTAATTTATTCATCCAATTGATTTCTTGGACTTTTGATGCTACCTTGTGCTTAATTTTGCATTGTAGGAATTTTGGAAGAAATTTGAAAATTTTGAAAAATGTCAACTAAGGACCAGAATTAATGTCAGAGAAGGACCTTAGTTAATGTCAGAGAAGAACCAAAAGTAATGTTAGAGAAGGACCAACAGGCAAAACACTGCGTTTTTGCCATTAGTTTAGGTCAAGAGCTGAGAGCTTATTTGTAGAGGGGACTGAACCGAGAAAACAGAGATAGTGACAAGAAGAGACGAGAACAGAGAGACCTTCATCTTCTTCACCTTCACCCTCACCTTCGCTTGCCATTGACTCCACCGTCTGGCATCATCTTGGCCGGCGAACTTCTTCCATCTCACCACCTCCTTCATCATTCTCCAGCCTTCATCGAGAGAAGCAAAGCCGTGAACCAGACTTGGAGCTTGGATTGTTATCATGAACATTCAAGCTTGACTCCACACAAGACACCTTCTATCACCATCCACCATTGCTCATCTACACCTTCGCCGAAAATTGTTTATTATCATCTCCATCAACGAATTCCTCTATCTTCATCTAGCCATGAATGTGGTTTTGCTTCTTGAATCCATGGGAATGAGTGGCTGATTTCCCTTGATCTTGGCGATGAGGATTAATACTTGGGCTCAATGGACTACATAGGGGAGTTTATCCATCATTCTATTATTCTATTAGTATAGAATTATATATTTGAATTTTTTGATTTTAATATATGACTCTGGAACTGAGATTAATGTTAATTATCTCTATTAGTTTGATATTTGTAGTTGAGATTGGATTTTGTGGTGTGAAGATTATATGTATTTGAATTTCTTTGTGGTTGCAATGATGCTATGTTGATTAGCGTATTATTGTCTAGTTAATGTGGTTGATTTGTTCCTTTGAGAGGCTGGTTAGCACTCAAATTTAAGAAGACTCATGTTGTATTATTCCAATTTCAATTGCACATTAAGTGGTTTTAAACAATATCTCAAGAGGTACATAGTGGTTAGCTATAGTTGTAGGACCTACTATTAATTGAGAATATTGGACTCAAGTGCTATCTTGAGGTTTTTCTTATTAAGACTTAATGAAGTTTTGACTCCCATAGTTTTTGAGTGAGGATAGCCATTTTTTTTAATTACCAAGAGCATCCATCATTAAATCCTTTTTAATCCAAAACATTCTTCATTATTTTCCAAAAATACCAAAAAAGAATAGAAATAGTTTCTTTATATTTTCATGAATTTTAGTTTAGAGAAAATAGATTTCAAAACCCCTTTTCTAACCATGTTTTTAGCACTTAGTATAACCTTGGGAATTCAAAATAAAAGGCTCCTTGATAAGAGAATGATCCCGAGTTGTATGTGACATCCCAAAATTTGGAATTAGAGAATTAAAAATATGATATTGGATTAATTATGGAAGATTGGCCTTAATTATTTTAAGGATTAATATTTAGAATTTAAGACATATTTTCCCATAAATTAAGAACAAATTGTAAGGGATAGTTTTTGGCCTAAATATTTTGGAGACAATATTTGATGGCCTAAAGAAATTATTTGAGGAAGAAGAATCCTTAGATGAAATTAAGGACTAATTTCTATCACCTAACTAATGTTTGCAATTAAATTGGGAAAAGACTATATTGCAAACAAAAGCCTTGTAGGGAATTATATGGGATTATTTTGTGAGTGGGCCCCACAACTCTCCCTCTTTTTCTATACATGTGGAACACGTCTCCATCCATTTTTATTTGCTTCATCCATTGCATGATAGAACAACACTTTCTTTTCCCTCTTCCAAATGACACCACGTATACACATAATACTCCCTCCATCCATTAATTCTTTCGGCCCATATTTACGAAACCAATTCAGCCCACCTTCCATCACTTAACCATTATATTTCTTGGGCATAAACCGAACCCATTTCACACTCCCAAATATTCTCATTTCTTTTTTCTCATCCAGCGGGTTCATTACACACACACACTTTAATATCCAATTAATTCCCTCTTTTGTGTTTTATATCCTCCTGTCACGACGAATCACTCTCCTTTCCATTATTGCTTTCGCCACCTCATCCCTCCTTCATTGTTCTTTCGATAGCTCACCCCGACCTGCACCATCATTTATTTCTGCCAATACCCATTCCTCCTCTCATTTTAATCGCTTGTTTGGAACACAACACGTAAAGCCGAGAGTCCGAGTGTGTAGGCAAGAATTGGAGACAGGGACAGATCGAGGGCGAGAGGGAGGAAGACGAGGAAGACGGACTGTCACGGTGGTGTCCGAGAGAAGTGACAGTGAGAGGCGAGAAACCGGGGTTGAGAACGAAGGAAGACAGAGGGAGAGTCGGAGAAGGAGAAGAACCGATTATTGCATGCAAGTGTGGATTTTGGTTAAGGTCATTTTTTGAGCCTCTTTTCTAGCTTATGTGATTTCTGCAAGTTGGGAATGAAGGGATCAAATGAAATCAAAGTTAGGAAAGATAATCACCGATTAGAGTAAATATAAGTTAAAAAGAACTTAACACTGCATGCATGTTCAATTGTCATTATGCCTGAACTTAGATACCCTGTTTTGCTGGGTTTGACTTCAGTTTATCTAAGGAAAAGATAAGAGGAAATACATATATGATTTATAGTCATAGTTGAAGCTTGTAAGTTTGAGGTTAAAGTTGAAACCATGAAAGTGAGATACATGTGTATCTTTATGTATTCCTGACTCTATAGTTGGAGGTTCTTGACCAATGTCTTGGATAGAAAAGGGTAAAGGAAGATAAAAATTCCAAGTAAATGGATAATATGTCATGCTCTGTGAGTTTTCTTTTGCTCTCAAGAGAAGTTTGCTTGTGTCCTTTCGTGAAAATCTAAGAGAGATTTTCAAATGTTAAAGTAGAGAAGTTTTAATAATGCTATTTGGTTGTATATGTGTCTAGTATGTTAAGGTTAAGAAGCTCTAAACTGAAGGGAAACGTGTTGTTTTATGGTATTGGAGCATCAAGATTTAATAGTGACAGCAAAAGAAGTCAAAACGTTGAGATGTTATTCCAATTTTCTGGAAATTTAATTTTGCACTCTGAACACTAATTTTTGAGTTAGGTAAAGACATGGAAATTGACCTGGATACAGTTTTTTTTTTTAGTTTTTTCCCTCAACTCACTTAGTAGTATTTTTAGAGTCCACTTCTTCCCCATACTACGAGGGAAAGGGAAAATGTAAAGACTACCATTAAAGCAGCCCAAGCGAGACTTACTATATCCATGTAAATTATGCAAGTCCACATTCTCCTCTTTTTTTGGACAAAATTGACAAATCCTCTTTCTTTTCTTTTGAGATTTTCGAGCCAATGAAAATCTTTGCTATTACCCAAACAAGCATGAAACGTATGCTTGCGTATTCGTCCATAGGTCAAATCGGATATGTAATTATTGGAATAATTGTTGGAGACTCAAATGGTGGATATGCAAGCATATAATCTAATATTCAATTTAATGTTCTAATTGAATCAACAAAACAAAATACAACAAAACAATCCAAATCCAAAACAATAAAAAAAAGAATATTCATTGGAGGGAAGTATAAATTGGTCAAAGAAAGAGTCTTCTTTGGAAAAATAGGAAAAGAAAGGAAGGATCCCAACAAAGAATCGATCTTTCTTTTAGTTGTCCGCCACTGGAAACACCACTTCCCGTCCGACTTGCCATTTATATACAATAATCACATTGAAGCGGGTATAGTTTAGTGGTAAAAGTGCGATTCGTTCTATGGATCCCTTACTAGTTAAGGGATCCCTCGTTTGATTCATATTCGATCCCGAAGAGAGGGGAGAGATCTTCGGAGAGTGGGTTTTTATGATCCGATAAAGAATCAAACCTATTTAAATATTCCTATTATTATAGGACTCTCCGTAAGGTTTAAAATAAGCTTTGGATCACCTAAAACGGAGGTCTATAACTCCAGTTATGATTTTTAGAAGTTGAGCCAAAAATCTGGAAATTTCTGGTATGCTTCTGGAGTCAGGGGTATGACGTGGAATTTCATACTGACTAAACAAAATCATTAAAATGTGAAATTTTCCAGTTAAATACTAGACACATAGAGGTTTAATTTGATAGGTAATTCGTCGAATTCTGATAAGTATTGAAGGAGTTATGGTTTCTCAAAGTTTGGTCAGAAAATCTGAAGAATTTCTGGACATTGTTTATTTTTGGAATTTTGGGAATTTTTCTCAGCCATAAATCAACTTGGTGACTTTAATTTATGAAAATAGACTTATCAAGGTTTAAGTAGAAATTGGAATCACTCCATTTGGAGTTATATCGGTTGATTTATGAATTTTCCAAATTCTCGAGAAAAGAAGCCTGAATTTTTGATAAGTCTTTAAAAAATCACATAAGTTGTTAATTGTGTTAAACCTTTAAAGTAAAGGTTTCTTTGGTTAAAATAAAAGGTTAAATGGCTAAGATGATAATTATCCATAGTGAATAGTATCTAATTAAATAAGTCCCAATAAGTATACATCCCTAGTCATAAGGCTATTAAAAGACAAGTATTTTTGGGATGGGTCTAGAGGAGTTGAATTTATAATTGTGTTTGGATTGGTTAATGACCCATCACTATATAAATGTTAATTATAGGACCTAAGAATCGCTTTGTGCACGAAGGACAAGCGTAGTGATAAGAATCGGTGGAAGGGGTTTTGTCGGTAAGACCAACAGGTAGTAACTTTAATCTCACATTCTTTGCATAGCTATATATGTTTGTGTATGCCATATTTGTATGTCCCGCCTGTATGGGGCCAGCACCACTCGTGGCTCGATTGAGCGGAAGGGTCGATCATGGAGCTAACTTCCCGGTGGCTAGGCAGGGCCTAGTGCATTCATTATTTTTTGTATTGAATTGCCGAAACGAATTTTCCTTGCGCCAAGGTATTTGAAAGTATTTGAATCAACACTTGTATTACAAGCTGCATTATACTTGGTATGTAATACTTGTTGTTTGAATTTGAATTTGAATGCTTTATATGTTGTGTGGACTACTTTGTTTGGTGAATTTACATGTATTGCATATGCTAGAATTTGAGATTAACCTGTTACTCTGGGATTCATTAATTTGAATCTCGAGCCTTCCATAAATCCGGAAATGGACGAGACTAGTAGGCAAGGAGGAAGAGGCAGGGCGTAGATATTGATTGGTCTTGAGAAGAAGGTGGAGTGGATGATGCAGATTGAAACATATAGTTTCACTTTTGTATATGAATAATTTTATTTCCTTATGACTTAGCTATTATGTTGAGGAAGCCGTATGTGGCTATTGGGATGTATATATTTAATTAGATACACATGATCACGTAGAAGTAGCAAGATAAAATATATGCTGCTAACGATTGCTGTAGGGACGAGCAAGTTTATAACAAGCCCAAATTATGGTGAATGTTTTGGTAGAGCTCTAGATTAAACGGAGAAATCAGGAAATACTCGATTGAACTTTAAGTATGATGTAATTTTAATGAAAGATTGAACCACTGTTAAAATGTTTCCAAATGTTTTAGAAAAGCCAATTTGAACTTTAATATTATTTTGAACTCTCTTTAAAAAAAGGCTTTTATTTTCAAGAACAAACCTAACTCAGTGGTTTAAATTTTTATTAAATAGTACATCAGAATTCGTAATAGGTGAAGATGCCACTCTGTTTTAGGCTCAGAACAGTGGGGTGTTACATTGTATGCACTATATTACATTTTAATTCATGGTAAATTGTGATTTGACCCTGAGGCGACTAAGGTTTTTGTCAAATCAACGGCGCCATTGCTAGGGAATTGCATGAGCCAATGGGAGACTTGAAGTCATAGGGAATTGACAATGTAAAAACAATCTAAGGGCTGAAAAATGGGAGAGGATGTTGACCAAAATTTAATGGGGAGGATTAGGAGTTTAAAAGTGTTGACTAAGCCATGTGAAGGTGGATATTTTGCAAGGTTAAAATGGTAATTTCACATGTGGGGCCCACAAGGGCTTGGCATTTTCCTACAAATACACATGGTCCCCTCTTCATTTTTGCACAAATCAAAACACATCTGATTATATAGTGAGAGTGAGGCAAGATCCATAGGAAAAAGAAGAAGGAGCAAGAGTTCCAAAAGGTAAGGTCTTAATCTCAAGCTTTATGTCTTTCTTTCCTTTTTTCTTTTTTTTGGTAAAGTTGGTTGGATCATTGTGCCTTGGTATTTGGAATCATGGAACCCTAAGGGGGCATGTTGTCCAAGATCCTAAGAATATGATTCAAGATCATCAAAGTTTTGAAGCAAACTTTTGGTTAAAAATCTATGAGTTTGTGTGAAAAATAAGTCCTTGTTCTTGGCAAAATTTTGGCCTAAGCAAGAAAAACATAAAGTAAAATTACTTTTATGTTTTTAAGGTCACAATGAGTTTAAAACAAAAAATAGATTGAGATCATGGTGGGAAATAATTTTTGGAAACCAAAGATCAAGATAGTGAAAGTTTAGAAAATTTCTAGACTTGAGCTCTCTGGAGTCAGTTGCCTTGTGATCAACATTTGATGAAGAAAATGATCTCTAAAAATCATAAAATTTTACAAGAATAAATTAGATATACAGAACTTATTTGGTATAAAATATGGAATTTTTAGAGCTCTATCCAGAGCTTTAATCTAACAGTGGTTGTTTGGCGTGGATTTTGGTCAATCAAATGGTGTCTAAAAATCTTGAAATTTTGTAGAGATGTATTAGATAGAGAGGGATTTGTTTCTTTTTGTAAAACATGTAATTTTTAGAATTTTTCACAAAGTGATATGAATTTTTTAAGATAATCCATGTTTCTAAACTTGCAACTGGAACAGTGGTTAAATAAACCAAAACTGGGAATGACTCAGGCATTTCGAGTTTCTAGAGATATTTTTCCAGGTAAGTAGACATACCAAGGGTCATCTAGGCTTTGTAAGCACATCATTTCGTTTTTTGTGCATTTAGTTATGAGTTTTCAAAGTTTCTGAAAATCTGGAAAGAAAAATCTGGAGATCCGATTTAGGGAAAAGTTAAGTCAAAAATTAGATAACTTATCCACCAAGGGTAAAAAGGTCAAAAGTGGCAAAAATATCTCTTAGGATATCATTCCAAGCAATATGGTATTTATTATAATATCATATAAAATTTAGAAAAGGAAATAATACAATGGTAATGTTATAGGATATTTGGAAATTCGGGATCGGTCTTAAAAAGACAATCATATCACTAATTACGTGGATCAAGGTATGGACGCATATCGTAACTTTCATGTTCTATATCTTATTATTATATATGATTGTTTGATTCATGATTGTTGGAGTCATGGACAAAAGCTGGGTCTTGAGCCATGCAAGTAACTAAGACTAGGTCTTAGGTCACATGTGTGCTTACATTCAATTAAGCTGTGGATTATTATTATTATATATGATAATATTGCATACTTATTTTCCTAGCGCTGAGGATACATGTTTGCGACATGTAGCACTAGTGACTGCATACACCGTTAACATTACATTTGTTGTGTGTTATGTATTGTGGTAGCTGAATGTTATTGTTTTTCCATATTATTAATATCTGTCATATATTGATTATACTTGCTATGGAGGTTAATTGTTACATGAGATTTAATTCGATTGAATCTCAAACTTAACCCTAGCTTCAGGATTATGAGGATTATGAGCCAGAATAAAGGGTAAGCAGCATGTGTGAAGACTCGTAAGGAGTTTTAAATATTTTTGGATTGTATTATACTTTTCGATTTTACTATTTGAGTACCTGGATAAATGTACCAATGTTATACTCGATCGGATACACCAAGATTAGTTTAAATTTATAGCCACGTATTATCAGTTATTCATCCATATCATATGCTCTATCGCTCCACTCTAATGATATTGTTATATACTACGTGTTGATATACATAATAAATAGTAAAGAATTAGGGGTGTTACACTAGCCACCTAAGATTAAAATATGTTGAGATTTTTTAATTTTGATTGAACACAATTTATACTGACCCAAAACTCCCCATTACTCGAGTCATGATCTGCGACTCTATTGAAAATCTGGCGAGTCCAAAATCTGCAACCTGATTAACAGATGTATAGGATCACATATTTAGTTTATTTTGGATATTATAGGATTCGAATGGATATATTCGATCTCACTTGTTAGCTTCCCCCTTTGCATGTAATAATTTTTTTTTTTTTTTTTCAAAAAAAAAAAAAAAAATCATATATTTAAAAATTAAGTGATTGTACGTACAAGAGTTATGAACCGCCTACGTACCTCTTTTTTATTTAATACAATTTAAGCACACGTGCACACACAAACAGGTCAACGTGGGGTTGAATCAGTGACCTCATTGCCTTCGGCTCAAAATTATCATCGAGAAGAATATTTGATGCCTTGATGTCACGGTGTATGATTTTTGGATGACCTAAAACAATATTGGACTGAAAGGTAAGAATTTTAAAGAATAACATAGTGACCTAAAACCATACACTGGCATATCAAGTAATTATACTCACATTCTTCATGCCGATATGCCAATCATTTTGCAGAGCCAATAGCAATATTCATTCTTTTTTTCCAGTCTATAGTTTCTGCACCTTTTCCTTATGAATGATTTACACACAAATGATGTTAGAATTGTTGGTTATAGGTATATACATTTAATCTACTATATTTAATTAACCAATGTGGAAATTCTTTATACTCTAATATTTCTCCTTCTTTTTTGTTTTTTCCTTTTGAAAGGGTTTGTGCTTTTTTGAAGTCTCTGAAGGCTCAAGTCATTCCTTTATTCCCCCCCTTTTCATTCGAGCTTATAATTATTTTAGTCTAAGAGGGGTCTTTAGGTCTGTAATATTCTCCTTTTCTTCTTGTTTGTTTTTGTTTGTTTGTTTTTTGTTTTTTGGGTGTTCCACAGATTGAATGACTCTTAGGGCCCGTTTGGTTGAAAGAATTTAGGGGAAGTTCCGGGAACTTAATCCAGTTCCCACGCCAAAATCATGTTTGGCGCATCAAGTTCCGGTGCAACTCGGATCCCTCGCTACCGTCGAAACTCCCATAAACGTGGGAACTTCGGCTCCCTCGAGAAAGTGGCGGGATCTTGAAAAACTCCCCGGGAAAGTGAAATTTATGACTAAACAGCCCCTCTCAAATTATAAACCGAGAATCAAGCTTTGAGCTAGAAGAAGGGGAAGGAGCCGAAAACAAGCTTGAGACGATAGAAGCTTCAATCGAAGGACCAGGTAAGGAAGATCGAATCGAGGTAAGAGTGAATAGCTTTTCTTTGTTCATTGTGAGCTGTGCGGGGTAAGAATGGCGATGGCTTGTTTGTGCGAGTTGAAGACGCAAGCGCAAATATGAGTCGAGAAACAATTTGGGTGATTTTTTTCTTCTTTTAATTGTGAGCTGTGTAGGGTAATTCTTGTTCTTTGAAATGATTAAGGAGACTAGTTTTACAAGCAAAGTTGCGAGTGTCACGAAAAATATTTATAGTTTGGAAAGAGGCGTACACGGAGCGGCAAATCGACATTCTAGGTAAAGTGGGTTCATGACCAGGAAAGGAAGGGAATTTACTCTGACCTTCAAAAATAGAGGAGGAAAAAGCTATGAGCATTGGTAATTTACTTTTCACGCTTTTTAATTTCCAAGACAAAAACCAAAAGAATATTAATAGTTGTGTGTTCGATTTTCACTTCCAAAAGCCAAGAAACACAATCCGAAAAAGTTACTGGTTTACATTATAATATGAGTTCGAACTTGATTGTTTAGTTCGAACTTGAACATCTGTGTTATTTTGTAGTTGAAGTTTATCACTGTAGTTTACTGATCAAATTGAGGGATCTTTTTCTTTGGTGTTATGTCTCGATTTATGTCATTTAATCTTGTGGTGCACATCGGTTGAAGTTTATCATTGTCATTTTTCTCCGATGGTCAAAAAAAAAAAAAAAAATTCATTCTAGTTTTTTTTCGGGTATTTTATTTTTAGGGGCATTCTGGGAATTTTGCCTCTACTTCCCACTTAACCCACAACCAATTCTTCAAACCAAACATTTTATTTTCCTTCAACTTCAGTTCCATTCCCATGTCTACCAAACAGTTTTAACCTTTTAAGTTCCCTCTTAATCTTCCCTTCTATTCCTTTCCCTCCTTAAATGTTCTCTGTACCAAACGGGCCCTTAGTGTATGGTTTCTTTTTTTTTTCTTTTTTTTTATATCATTATCTGGTATCCAGTTCGGGTTCGTGGCTGTTCCTTTCAACACAAGTAACTCCTTTGGGACTCCAACTTAAGATCCAAAGAGATCTAGCAGGGCCTTTGGTAAGAGATTTGTCGAGCTCTCTCAAAATAACCAGTATTCAAAGATTTATAGTATAGGAAACCTGGATCGTTTCTCTCAAGGAATTCACAACAGGTCTAAAATCAACAATAAACAAGATGTTTGTGATGGACACGATTAATGATTGCGGTTTCATTAAGGAACTCTCTGTGAGCCTGTTGGATTCCAAATTGTAGATGCTTAATGGCAACATAAGTTTGTTTATCATAAGGGTGGACTCCTTTATGGACAACGCCATAACCACCTTCTCCTATTAAATTTGAGTCTGAAAATCCATTTGTTGCGAATGCTAATTCTTCATATGTAAATGTTGTTGGTCCTAGTCTCAAGCCAACGGAAGGAGATGATGGTGCAACCTTCTCATTGGCTGCCACAGAAATAAGGTGAGTAATCAATAATTGTTTCATTCAAGCACGTTGGTACGTAAAAAGCTTGTAAGATGTGCCTATTTATAGGGCAAAGAGAGAAGGAATTCTTTGTACCATTTATAAATCTAAGCTCTTCATAAATTTTTCATTTGAATATACAATTTTACTTGTCATTCATTGTTGTGTATTGATTTTGTTCTCATAGGGTATGCGGAGCTACATTGGTGCCTGTGTCTGCAGGGGCAAACATAAATATTTGTTACATTGCATTTTTTCAAGGAGATGCCAATAGCTCAGTGGATGAGGTGTGTTATATGAAAGTTGGATGTTGCCGGTTCGAATTTGAAGCCGCGTTTCTTTCGATTTTTTTTTTAAAAAATAATAATAATAATAAATGAACCCACTTCCTGTCACTCCAATGGTTGCTTCAACTGATCCTCCCCATTTGGCTGCAATCCCTTTTTCCTACTCTACATTACTCCAAGTGCCAGTGGGGTTGAACCAAGTATGGGGGCCGATTTGAATGCTGCACCTACAGCAGCTGCAGGAAGATCAGGAGTAGTTGCAAATCCGTATGATTGTAATGCTTCATCCACGAAACAAATTTCTGTGATTTTTAGTTTTTCTATGATCTCATTACCGTTTTATTGAGACAAAGGGGCGCTGTTTCATGATTTTAATTTTTAACATACTTTGAGCCAAGCATTTAATTCTCAGGTTTATAAAATCTTTAGATTAGGTGTGGACTTTGTATAGTACACATGGACAAGTTTGATCAAATAAAGATATCTTTTTAATTTTTGTTTTTGATTCAGTAATGCACTCTATTTTTCATTCTCATTCAAAACCGATCCCATGCATATATTTTTCCTTTGTTAGTTCTAACTAAATATGAAGAATGCAATGTAATCAAAATTTTGAGTCTCAGGGTCTCCACTTCCATTTTTACTAAGGTACATTTGTTCATTGATAAGCCTGCTTGCCTCTTTCAATTTCAATGCTAGGTATCTTCTTTTTTTTTTTTTTTTATGCATTTAAAACTTTTTTTAACAAAAAATTAGGGGCCCCCGAATCCCCCTATTAATTGTGTAGACACAAACTATAAATCCTAGCTTTGCCACTAGGTATAATGTATGGCAACCCATAATATGACTCCATCCGCTCCGGCACATTGCCAGGCAGAGGCGGTGGCCACCCATAACCTGATTCCGTTGGCTCCGGTGCATAGCCAGGGTCTTGACAGTGAAGAAGAATGAAGTGATGTGAAGCAGAGAGTGCAAGAAGGAGAGCAAGGGATTCAAATTTACAAGAATACATATTGGAATAATGGAGACAATATGCAGGCCTAGCTAGGAGCAATAGTAGTGAAGAATAAGAGAGTAATTAAGGGGTGATGAAAGAAACGATCTATATGAGTAAATTAAATGGTGCTGTGTGCTATGGCCTCGTTGACTCATTGCGCCTACGGTCAATGCCTCACAAACACTTGCAGTCTTTCTTGAAGCATTTTGATGAGGTAGTGAGATTATTGTTCTGAAATTAGCATCGTACCTATGTTCTTCAATAACCTGGTCCCCCTCGCTCCGAGTAATGAGACACGGATATGTGGATCTATGCCCCACTTGACGTGCTTAGTTTACAGACTTTTTAATGGCATTCCAGTCTATTTAGCTGTCAAATAGTGCATTGATTATGAAATTAAATGATTTCACTGTCAAATAGACATAGACTGGTACTAATTAATTGGTGTCGGAATTTCGTCACTAAGTCAGTTTAGCTGCTGCGAAATTCCGTCACTTAGTTTTTAGTTTACTATGCTTGATACTAATATGCATTGCATTAAATGATAGTTCAGTGCGACTAAATACTAAATACTACTCCTTTTGGTCCCAATTATATCAGAAATTTTAAGCGGGAAAATCCCTTTAAGGTCCCAAGGGACCGAAAAAATGTCAAAAAAAGCAACTTAGAAAATTCTAATGTCAGAAAAGTCCTAAGGAATTGTCAAACTCATTGAGGGAGTTGTTGATCCCCTACTAAATGAGTAGTTAATGGGACTTTTGTGACATCAGAATTTTCTCTAGAATTTTTTTATTTTTATTTTTTGGTCCTTTGGGACCTTAAAGAGATTTTTCTATTTTCAGCTGCTCTATACGAAACAATTAATTATTACAGTTAAATCTTTAATAAGTCCTAAATTAATTAAAAATTTTCAAGTTTATCCTTATTAATTAAGAATGTGATTAAAAACTTGAAATTGAAAATGAATCATTAATAAGGGATAAAATTAGAAAAGAGTGATTAATAATCCTCTTAATGTCTTATATTTGAGATTAAAAAAAAAAAACTTCTATAAAGGGGATAGGGGCATCCAAATACGGCGGACAAAAATTTATCTTGTCGAGCTTAAGAGAAGAAGGAGAATAATATACCAAATAATTCTAGTGTGAATCTGGTTTGTCATGTTACTTGTGGTCGACTAATTAAAATATAATAACTCAGTTAACATTAATTCTAGTTGGTTACTCATGCATTTCATATTTATATTTTCTTAAAAAAATGAATATTTTAATTAAGATTTCAAAAGTAATGAAAAAGTGAATCTTATGAAATCTTTTAATTTTATTAATATGCCAGCTAATATTTAGGAAGTGTCAAATCAGCTCATCAGTTGTTGGATTTTAATTTGTTAGACCACAAATGATGTGGCAAACCAGATTCAAACAAAAATTTCTCAATAAACTGATGTGTGAAGCAGCAAATGTAAGAATAAGTGGAAGGGGAAATGGCAATTACGTTCGCAAGAATACATTATTATGGCGTTAGGAGACGACTTATTTGACTTGGATTGACTCAGTCTCAATTAAATTTTCTTTAACTTTTTTATTTAGCTTCTCTTCCATGCTTTTACCCTCCTTTTCCTCTCCATTACCCAAAATTTTTGAGTGAAAAAATGGTGAGGATGATCTTATTTTTTCTTCAAAATAGTTTTTATTGACCTGAAGTGTTTTTTTAGCAACACCTAATATCCTAAAATAACATTTTGTGCAAAATGTAGCCTAAAATATTTTTTAGTGATACTTAGTATCTGACAAGGTGCACCCTGAAATATCTTTTTAGTAACACTTAGTATCATAAATTAATTTTTAGCACATTTAGCACCCTAATAGGTGCTATTGGAAAATAATTTAGGGTGCTAAATGAGCTAAAAATTAATTTAGGACATGAAAAGTAATTTAGGGTACACGTTCACTAAAAATTAATTTAGTATATACGAAGTGTTATTGAAAAATACTTCAGGTTGTAGCTTGTCAGATACTGGTATTACTAAAAAATATTTTAGGCTACAAAGTGGATGAAATTACATTTACAAGTAGCAAACACATCATGAACAAGTGGAATTCCACTTTTTTACCAAAAACCATCTTGAAATTTTTCATAGGACTACTCTATTTGCTCACAAGACTATTCCGCTTGGTCACATCCTTTGAGTTTTGAAAGGGTTATTTTTGTTTTTCTACTTCAAAAATTAATTTTTCTGCAACCCCACAAGACTGCAATGAAATTTCATATTTATTTGGGACCTAATGGAAATTAATTTGCCAGTGATCCTTATTTGAAATTTTCCAAAAAAGCAAAAGTCTCTTTCAAGGACCTGTGAAAGTCCATGAAGAAAAACACTGAAAATATGTCTCTCTGAATATGTTGGAGCCAGAACTAGAAGTAGTGGAGGTGGTGGAGTGAAGTTGATCAAAGTGAGTGGTGCTATATGATCCCATTGCCATCTTCCTCATCTTGTTCACGTCTTCGCTGAGTTGACGCCTCGCCGGGCTCTCCACCGTCATATATCATTCTCCAGACAAATCTCTCCAACTAAAGCTTTAACCACCTGTTTCCACTCATTCATTTTACATATATATTCTCATTCATTAAATATATGTGTGTGTATTTTCAGCCTTATTTTCTTTGTTCCTACATGCTTGGATTGGCTTTTGTTCTATTTCAAACCTGTGTATATATAAAGTTGAACTAAATAATACTACCTCTGGTCATTAGTGTAAAAGCTAGTAGACTAATTTGGGCAAATTTAAAAAAAAAAATTAAGTCAGGCAAATCAGTTTAAAGAAAACAATAAATATATATACTTTAATTTAATGTAGCTTGTTTATATATTCCTTTGCGTCTCCCAAAAAAAAAAAAAAAAAAAAAAAAAGACAGTTAAGGATATGAGGTGACTTATATACTTGAAGTATTGCAATGTTATAGATGAAAACCTGGGTCATTCGAGGATGATTGGTGGCTGAATGGCGGACGCATTTTGCAGCACAAGAAATCATTCGAAACATCTCTTCAATGTCGTAATCATTCTCCAACCTTTCATCAGCAATACCTTCATAGTGTCCGTTATCCAAAGCTTCCGAGAAGAAGTGTCTTCCCTGTGACATTATAATTGTAACATACATCTTTCAGTGTATTGCACCACTTCAGTTATCTCAGATTTATCTGTTCAAATTTGAAACATATATACACAGCTGATCCACAAGTAAGGGTTTAATTAATTAATTTGCCCTCTTTTTCTATGCATAACCATTAGTCTCAGCAGTATATATACACACATACCATCTGGATATAGTTTATGAACGAAAATTTCTATTACAAGAAAGCATAGAAACAAAAAAATCCAATTTTTTGTTTTAATTTGAACATAAGTCCCGTGTAGTTCGTTCATTAATTAAACTTGAAATATATATGGTCTACTTTGACCATGGCTTCCATGTCAATTGTCAAATAATTATAAAATCATTTCTGTAGCAGTGTTTGAAAAACTACATGAGCTTGACCAAAAACTTCAGCGACCAAACCAATCAAATCGGATTCGGTAAAAGGAAAAGGGGAAAAAAGGAGATATACCTACTTACTTCTAGAGCATCATAATTATTTGAACTATCTTCAATTCTAGAGCATTTTTTCATTCTAGTTGGTTGATGGTGACTCATCAAGTAATTCATATTTATCTTATTTTAAGAAAAGCAAGCATCTTAATCTGGTTCAGATGAGTTTTTGTTTTTTTCTAATTAAGAAGCTTTTTTTTTTTTTGTTGAAAAAATGAAATGAAATCTTTTCCTGATGAGTCACTAGCCACCCAAGATTAAAATATGCTGAGATTTTTTATTTTGATTGAATACAGTTTAGACTGACCCAAATTATACACTGGCATATCAAGTAATTAAACTCACATTCTTCATGCAGATATGCCAATCCTTTTGCAGAGCCAATAGTAATATTCATTCTTTTTTTTTCCAGTCTATAGTTTCTGTATCTTTTCTTATGAATGATTGACTCGCAAATGATGTTAGAACTGTTGGTTATAGGTATATACATTTACTCTACTATATTTAATTAACCAATGTGGAAATTCTTTATACTCTGATATTTCTCCTACTTTTTTTTCATTTTTCCTTTTGAAAGGGTTTGTACTTTTTTGAGGTTTCAGAAGGCTTAAGTCATTCCTTTATTCCCCCTCCCCCCCCCTTTCTCATTCGGGCTTATAATTATTTTGGAAAGGGCTTTAGGTCCGTAATATTCTTCTTTTCTTCTAGTTTTTTCTTGGCAACGACCAGCCTTTGTTTGACTTGATGGCAGAGTTGATTTTAACACTTTTTTTGTCGTATTTGACTTTTATTATTCCAATTTGATTTGTGAACACTTCAGTTCTGCATGATGCATGGTAAATGCTTGGCTAGTTTTCAAGAATTACCATGAGCACACAATCACAAGGAGCAAGTGGGCAAGCCACATATACGTACACCCACTGTATATTTCCCATATTCAACACTCAAGGTGCTTAGTTGTCTTATGAGTATCATAAGGACTAGGATTTAGGACCAGGTTGTTCTATGCATTTAATTTGGCTATATTCTTAATTACTTTATTTGTGAGTGATGAATCTGAGGTATTAAGATCATTGCGTATGCAAATAATACTTAAAATAAAAAATAATAATTTTTACCCTCAGAATCTTAAAGAATTTAATCTTGTCAGTGGAGTCTATCTTATATGGCTTAAAAAACTGAAAGGAAACTAAAAAAGTAGAGGAGATCGAGATTACATTTGGGGTCCCAAATCTTTTGGATTACATTTGGGACCCCATAAAGTGCTTATTTACGTAGATCGAAAAAAAAAACTTATTTTACATACTTACGTCGTATATCTGTAAATCATAATTAAAAAATTAGTTTTAAAAATTCTAATCGCTATTCTAAATCATCACTAATCGCATCTTTTCACCGCACGGATTAACAGGAAGCAAGTAATGAGAGACATGGACATTGGATTCCACCCTACAGGTGGCCTTCCTTCATAATAATGGTCACTGCAAGTGACCACCAGACATTTCATTCTATTGGTGTCTGTACATGTGGATTGTACCAATTTCATGAGAAGGGACCTCAAGTTTAAATACTTCTAGCAGCAGTGTTAAATACTTGTTAGTGGTAGAATTTTGTTATCATTTTTTATCCGACTTAATCTATGCTAGTATAAAACCCCTTGAATTTTCTTGTTAAAACTATTTAAGAGGACACCCTTTTTACATTATACATCTTTAATCACTTCTTTAATTAATTAAAGTGGACGGGGGATTTCTTTATACCTTAAGACATGTAAATCCTTAAAAATCACCATATATATCTATATGATCATACTGTTTTAATGAATTTTTAAAAAGTGGGTGGGTGATCAAAAGCTAAAAAAAAAAAAAAATGTCTCAAAGTATAAATCTTACCATGGAAGTGGAAGGCTAGGGTATTATTTGATACAAACTCATAAACAAGCATCATCTTGCTTCGAGCTTCATCCATGCAATATCCAACAAGGGAACAAGATGTTTGAGATGGACACGATTAATGATCGCGGTTTCATTAAAGAACTACTCTCTGTGAGCCTGTTGGATTCCATATTTCAGCTGCTTAATAGCAACATAAGTTTGTTTATCATAAGGGTGAACTCCTTTATGGACAACGCCATAACCACCTTCGCCTAGAAAATTTGAGTCAGAATCCACTTGTTGCCAATGCTAATTCTTCATATGTAAATGTTGCTGGTCCTAGTCTCAAGAAGCAGATGATGGTGCAACCTCCTACCGGCTGCCACAGAAATAAGGTGACATCAACAATTGTTTCCTTCATTCAAGTATGTTGGTAGAAACTTACTAGTTACAAATAAAAAGTATTCCTTTGGGCCTATAGGGTATAGAGAGAAGAATTTTTTGGGTACTATTTATTAATGTACTACCTCCGGTCTTAATTATATGAGCACTTTTGTAGTGTAATTTGTACTACAAAAGTGTTTCTATAATCAGGACCGGAGGGAGTAATATTACATCCCTACTGGCCTCGCCTTCACAGGTGGCGGGTAGTGTGATCCTCTTATTTATTAAATCCAACTGTTACACTTTTCCAATAATATCACAAATCATAGCAATACAACGTAGCATAGTGGTACAACAGTTTGGGCGTAATATACTAATAATAAATCACAAACCTTGGTTAAAATATAATTATATAAAATCTCTACAACAATTCTTCGAATATTCTGAAACTGGTCTAATGTAACATCCCATTTTCAAAAGCAGTATAAATATATTTTTTTCATCAGAGTAGAGCATTGGAGCGATTGAGTAACTGATATTTATATTCAAAATGCCGTAAGTCTGGCTAATTATATTAGCGGTACGTTATACCGAGTGTTTTCAAAAGTAAATAACAAAAGAAGAAAGTCTTATTTGAGTCCCTATGCGTGCCGCTTGCCTTTTCCTCGATCCTCGGTCCTCCGACCACGACACTATGTTAAGAGCCGAGGTTCAATGCACATTGAACCTCGTGTAACGGTTAACCTCATGTTTATATATACAACATAGACAGTATATGAGCATACAAATAAGCTTATCCCAACAGCACACACGCCCCCGGCAGATATGTCACACTTAGCATTTCGCACCAAGCATTTCGTACCTAGCAAACATATCCCAACACCCAGCAAGCATAATAACAGTACATTGAACATACCACAGAGCTATCAACTACCTCATATAAACATACCATACACATAGCGCATGTACGCATACAATAAACATCATAGTTAGTGTTACAAAGTACGCGAACGTACCTTCGTTGACGG
Source organism: Acacia acuminata (assembly GCA_019022655.1). NCBI lineage: Eukaryota > Viridiplantae > Streptophyta > Magnoliopsida > Fabales > Fabaceae > Acacia > Acacia acuminata. The sequence goes on from JAFJYI010000045.1 coordinate 1,557,864, forward strand.
AAAAGGGTACTTTTTGACGGTGGTACGGCGGTACGTGATTACGATATCCTATAAGGATAATATCATATTATCAAGGCCCAACATCATAATAGGCATTTTAGGTACAAATTACCATTTTGCCCCTAACTCTCCTAATTAGCGGAATTTCGCGAACTTCGTTACTTTAACTCTAATCTTCCAAAATTTTGACATATCTCCATCTCCAATATATTTTTGAAATAAATATCATATTTATCCCTAAAACATGATATCTAAACTAACTTGGAAGATTAAAGATTAATCTAGTATTTCTACTATAACTACCGAATGAACTACCAAAGCTTAAGACTAGGGACCGAAGAACTTACCCAGAACTTGCTATTTTCTCCAGACTCCTTCTTCTCTCTAAAACCTCTCTCTAAGTGGCTCTAGGAATTGTGAAGGATGAAGTGAAAGGGAAGGCCTATTTATAGGCAAAAAGTATGACACTATTCATACTTTTTCAGATCGGATTTCGGCCGTCGGATCTTGACTTTACACATGGCTTCATCTCCACTATCCAATCCACCTCCTTACCTCATTCTTCAAGACCATGATGTCATCAAGATGATGTCACTCCCTTACTTTATGCATTTACCCGATAAAATCCCCTGATCGGTGTTCTAATCGCGTAATCTTAGAAAATCTCAAAAATCCGAGAACACTTGACCTTGAAGTTCTATTCTTCCTCTTTGGAAATATCCGAGTTAACTAAATTTTTGATCCCATTAAGGGTATTCCGTTGTACGTTGAACATTTTAGACAGACGCTATCGATTCTGAAATTCTGCGGGTAATGCTAATTTCGGGACAAAAATCCACGATTCATAATATGTCCGGTTGTTTTCTACTTAGTTCAAGGATTTCAAGTTATGATTTATTTTCCATTGGTTCTCACTTTTCTTATCCCCTTTGTTTACAAAATATCTTTTCATCGATCCCTTATTCGCATGCGATTCTACGGAAATGACTTCCGCTAACACCAACTTCTCGGACAAAAATTCACTTGTTTGTAATATGTCCTTACCTAAGAAACTTCGTTCATGGTTTTCTAGATAGGATTTAATTTCTATCGGTTCTCATTTATCCAACCTGGTTCTTCCACAAATATCTTAATTATATTATTATTTAATTAACAAAATATCATGATATTATTTTTGAAAAACCCACAACCCTTTTCACACTCAAATTTCGGTTTTCTCTTCCCTTTATTGTTTTTTTTTAATTTATCTAAATTAGCTAGAAGCTTAATTAGAGCCTTAATCCCATGATTAGCAATCTTTTAGGATTTAGGGTTTTCATGTTCTTAATCTCACCAATTTTTCTTAATCTTTTCTAATTGATTAGCAAGCACACTTTATGCTAATATTAGCCATAAACACTTAATTAAAGGATTTTCCATAATCTACCTTAAATATTCTCTTGTTCAGGCTTAAACAATTAGCCATTAATTATTTAACTAATCACTTTCTAATTGTTGATAATTTTCTTAATTAGGATTAATCATTTTCTCACAACTATTTCATTGACATTGGTATTTTATGTCCCACATATCATTTAAAAATCATGGGGCAACTTATGCTCCCAAAATTATATTTAATTTTGCCTCATTATTTTTCAAGGGAAATAATCCCAAAAATTCCTAAAATTAGAGACAACATACTTTCTAATTTTCAATAAATATTTTATTGCCTCTTGGGATTTATTATAATATTTTCGAGGCATTTCATGGCCCATAATTGTATTTAGGGATTTTGACACTTTAATCCCTCTAATTTCATTAGAAATTTCCCTAGACAATAAAATAAGTATCCTAAAAGGTTTTAAAACCACATATTCACCTATTTCGAAATAGGTATTATTTGCTAAAATATAATATTCCGGATAGATAATTATCCGGGTGTTACATCTAACACCTTCATCTGCTAATATCCGCCTAGGAGTTATATCCAATAAATTGTACATCATACATGTAGCAACAGAGGCTAGAATCCCGAAGGATCCTAGAGTAACCATTAATCTCATATCCAGAGTATATACAGAGTATGTAAGAAAACCATAAATCATACAACATTCAAAGGTCGCACACAAAATGAGGCATACTGACCTAAGCCGAACGAGTCACACATAACATATCTTGCTCAATAAGGCACATAACCATGCCAGGGGTCGCACACAGCGATTCCGGTACCAAAGCGCTTGGAAACACATTAACACCGAATGTATACACAATCATGGTAAAACATACATACAAAGTCATACAAAGCATATGAGATTAAGGTTACTTATCAGTTCGAATAACAAATTCCCGGCTACTGAATAGGAATAATAGACCTAAAGTAATGCAACATAAATGGTGTCATCATCCATATAACTTTTCCTTAAGAATAAGTAATTATATCACTTATATGAAGGGTTCTTTCACCATTTGAAACTCATTAATTACTTTTCCTTAATTTTCGCACAAGGTCCAGAAATTTCAGAAATTTGCCTCAACTTCAAAAATTCATAACTAATTGTAGAAAAATCCGATTGGGGTGTCCAAAAATATACATAACCCTTGACATGTCTATTTTTGACTAAAAATACTTGCCAAGGCCAGGAGCACGTAATTTATTCCCAGTTTCTGAAAATGCCCTTGCTGTTTTTCCAACTTTTAACTTGTATTTCTTCTTATATTTTATCCTTAATTCTTCCAAAATCAAATTCCATGTTCTTACTCACACAAAATTCCATTTTAAACACTTTAAAACCATCAAAATCACCAAAATAAAATCACATAATCATGTTCTAGCTATTGGCCAAAATCCCTAAAATTACAAGAGATTAGGGAGATAACTTACTTGTTCTAAGTCTTTTCTTCTCTCACCACCTCTTGAATTCCTTTGTAATGGTGACTTGGGCTTCAATAATATCATGTAAAGGTATTAACTATGATCTCAAACATAACCATATGAATTTAAAGGAAATAGAATAATTTTCACAACTTCCTTACCTCAATTTTCAACTTCTTTGCATTGCTTGCCTTCCTTCTTTGTGTACTTCCTTTCTCTCTTCTCTCTTCTTGCCTATTTCGAATTTAGGGTAGAATATGAGGGAGTTCATGGTCTTAAATAATGGTTAAAAACCATGTAAAAATATCCCTCTTGGTATATTACCAAATTGACCTTACATTTTCTTCATTTTTCATGCATTTTCATAAATAATATATAATATGATCAAGTAATTTGTGTGTGTGTTTGGAATAGCGGTGCGAAAAATGACTTATTTACAATTTGACGTATGGAAAAGTAATATTAGGTAAAAGTCATATTGTGATGTATGATTTATGTTTGTATTGACGGTAGCATAAATAACTTTTATAAAATTGAAACCTATTTGGAATGACACTAATATAAGTGTCTTTTGAGATAATTATAAGAGAAAAAATAAAATCAAAATTACAAAAAAGTAAACAATGCTAACTTAGAAAATTTAGCATTTCTAAAATATATAATTTGATCAAATAATATTACATGAGTAACTGGATCACAAGTGCCGTGCAATTTGGTTTGTAATTGAGTCATGAATATGATTCATTTGACAACACTAATATTATTTACCTGACTTATATTCTCATTTCCAACTTACATGAATTAACATTTGTTTGAGAATTTCTCCTAATAAAATTATATATGACTATTATTGCAAAAATCATTCGACTTCTGTGATACAAGTGACTAGAAAATAAGCAATGATTGATATATATTAAGGTTTAATGGGGAAACAAAGGTCCAATGTTTAGGATTTGGCTACCGTCGTCTTCCCTTCTCATCCTCCTCATCTCGATCGTTGAATTTAAATTTAAATGATTTAGATTTAATATTTTATTAAATTATTAAATTATTAAAAAATATTTAAAAAGAATATTTTTATAGAACATTAAATTTAAACCGTTCGGATTTTAATCCAATAGCCGAGAGGAGGAAGAGAATGGGAAGAAGACCGAGCCAAATCTCAAGGTCTAATGGAAAAAATCCTGTACCCAACTAAGTGGCAATTTGGTAATTTGACCCTAGACCATATTTCTCCAACTTCTAAGCAAGCTCAAATCTGCTCTTATGCGGCTGACAAAACCCTTTCCTTCTTCCTCATCCTCACAAGAACTCAGATATAGCTCTCGCTATGCTAGTTTTTCTTCACCCACTTCCACAGAAAACAATGGAAACCCAAAAAATCGAACGCCCAAAACACCACAGCTTGAAATTTGACCTCCAACAACGTCGAGATGCCAAAACGCCAAAAAATTGAAGCAGATCGATGCTGTGCTTCTCAGACAAATGAATGCCGAAGATGAAGGACGATTGTGGTTGTGAGCTGACAGAAGAAGGAGGGAGTAATAATGGATATAAATGCACAGTTTACAAACCTGCAAAAGCGCGATCCATAAGCTCCGAAAATCAGCTTCTCAAATGAACTCTTTTTCTTCCATAAGCATGATCCACCGACAGCTGTTCCAAACATCTCCAAAAAAAAAAAAAAAAAACCTACTGATTGAATTACGAAAGTTACAAAATTGTCCAGTGAAAATCCTGTCAGATTAGTAAGTTAGTGACATGTTTTTGACTAAGTAAATGAGGTCCAATAATTATGAAAATTTTCAGAATTTAAATAGATATTATAAGCTTTAATTTGATAGGTAATTGTAATTTTTAGAGTTATGTACAAAAAGTTATGAATTTTTGAAGTTGATACTCAATTCTGGAACTTGAATTTGGATAGTAGGGAAATTTAAGTGAAATTGAAACAGTGCAATTTTTGTGGTTGAAGGTGATATTTTTATTCGAAAATAGATATGTCAAAGGTCATCTAGCCTTTTGAATTACTTAATTTGGACATGTGGATAATTAGTTATGAAGTTTCAAATCTTGGTGAGGAATTTTGGAAATTCTGAAGAAAAATCTGAAAATGAAAGTAAAAAGGGCAAGAATGGTAAGTTTGGCATTTTTACAATTAACAAAGGACTTTTAACCAAAAAGGAGGGTTAAATGGTAATTAATTCAAACATTATTTGAATTTTAGAGAGTTACCATAAGTAATGAATACTATTTTGTATTTTAGGACGTGATACCGCAGAAATGTTAAGGAGACAAAAATAAATTGTCCAGTTAAAAATCAATCAGGTAGTAACTTTAATCGCACGTACTCTATATGTCTTTGTATGCCTAGTTGTGTAACATCCTAAATATTGAGATTTAGAAATTAGAAATAATATATGGAATTAAATTGGGAAAATTGGCCAAATGATTCAGTTAATTATTTAGGAATTTATTTTCCTTGTAATTTTTTTTTAAAAAAAAGTTCATGGAAATATGGCAAGAGATGAAATTTTAGAGCCCATTTAATCATGTGGTCCATAAGCCAAATGAAACACACCAAACCAATGCATTCCCTAACCAGCCCATAACCTATCATCACAACAAATCAAGCCAGCACGTGACAGTGAAGAGGGCAATAAATATATGTGTGTGTGTACATACATACATACATGCATACATACATACATACATATACGGTATATATATCCCACTCAGCTGAAACACGTAAAGGAAAAAAAAAAGCCGCAAAGAGCACAACGTGATCATGTAAATGCAGTGAAAGAGCAGGAAGCAATCTCGACCCATACCTCTTGAGCCCAATGTCGCCTATACCGTTGTCTTATTTATGATAAACTAGTCAACGTAAACGCAGAGGCAAGGACCAGTGGCCGAACAAGAGAATATTTTTAACCCGCCAAAAAATAAACATGTTGAACTATTTACTAAATAATATCGCATAACATTAAAAATACAAAAAAATAATAACCAACAATTATAAATCAAAATAAGATATAAGATGATAACATTTTTAGTAGGTATCTCAACCAAGAATTTTACTTTCCTCTTACAACTCAATGAATAATAAACCAAATATTATTCTAAAGATATTACAAAACGGTCATAATAAGAATATGTATAATGAAATTTAATAAAATTAACACTTAAATACGTATTCCACCCACCTCAAAACAAAATAATTGGAGAAAATAAAAGAAATATATATAATATGAACCCAAAAAATATTTTTTTAAAAAAACATAAAGATCGATTCAATTCGGTTAAGCACGCCAAATAACTTATTATAAAATCATCGACAACCAAATAATAAATCCAAACTTGATTAAAATTAGCCATTAATCATCCTCTACATATATATAGTCATCTATTGTCAAAACTCAAGACTCTCCCAAAATCATAATCCCAAAATTTTCACAAATCAAACAATATTACCCTCACTAGAAAGAGTAAAATACGTAGAATAAAATACTTAGATGGGGCCAAATTATTCGCTAAAATAAAATATTATATGATACATATATCTAAATATATAAGATATGAGAAGGCTAGCTGGGGCCAAGGCCCTAGGTGGCCACAATGTGGTCCCACCATTGGCAAGGGCCGATTGTCTCAACAAAATTTGGGACCGAGAGTTCTGCAAAACAAGGACCGGACCATGCTATGCTATATATAACCATTGCTCTTTGTTCTTTTACCATTTGCGTGCCTCAACCAACCGAAAGTAAGTCTGAGAGTGAGAGGAACCATGAAAAGTGAGAGTGAGTTCAGCCATTCATCTTCCTCTGCAAAACAACACTGAAACAGGGGTGTTGTGTGGTGGTGGTAAACACAGTGTACAAACCAGCAACCGGAGGTGAGGTTTTAGGTCCTTTTTCCTTTTGATTTCATCACTTCCCAACACAAATCATTGAGCATAAAGCCATAGGAACAAGCCATGAAGATTCCATGTTGAATAAACCTTAAAACAAGGGAGTCGTTGAATAAATATAGGCTTTAGATTCCATATATATATATATATATCAGCATTGCGCACGCCTGCACGCACACACACACACGTTGCTGCACATGGAAAGAAAGAGAGAAAACTTCCTAATAGATATATATTCTTACATGTATAGATATATGATCTATTAGAGTAAACTTGAAGAGGAAAATGCAATTTACATATACATTTTTGCTGTTAAATATATAAGTGAAAGAAAACTTGTTGTTTGTTTAGAGTCCATATATATATATATATATATATATATATATATATATATTAATAAAAAGGAGAGGGAAAAGCTTTTCTTGCTATGTATATATGTATATAAAACATGGCATCTGATATGTATATATATGTATGCATTGTATAACGCTATATATAAGAAAGAGAAGGAAACCTGACTTGTTGTGAATGTATATGTGTGTGTGTATATATATATACCAACACTCTTTATATATAAAGAGAGAAGGAAACCTGAATTTGCTATTGAGAATATGTGTGTGTGTGTGATAAGTATATATTTTATAATTAAATAGGTGTATATTCTATGATATAATTGGTTGGACTTATTAATATTTTATACCTATTTAATTATGTTTTGTATATTTATCTATCTTTTAATTAAATATAGGATAAAAGAATATTATAACAGAAAATCTATTGATATCCTATTTTGTTGTGCAGGAGATATTATGTGATCTAAGAGAGACAACAAATTAAATTGAAAAAGATATAATATAATATATTATTATATTATATAGTATAATATACTATCAATTGACAAGAGGAAAGAACATACCTGCACGAAGAAAGAAAAGAAGACCTCATATTTGGATTATAAGAGATTGAAACGCGTGCACCCCACACGAAGCAAAGATGTTTAATTGTTGAAGATTATTGGGATATGGCATCAGATATAACGGAAACCAATCAATCTATCTTTTATCTATTATAAAAGAAAAAGGCAAGAGACGCACAGAGGGCAGCGGGACGATCGGCACGGGAAGAGATCAAGACACACAACACACGGAACAACGAGAGGAGCTGACATTTGATTATCTCCATCATCTCCACGGAAGGACGAGAGACAGTGGAGGCGATGGAGAAGCTTTCTTTCCTCTCTCTCTCTCCGTATTCTTGGAACCCGAATTCTTATCTTTATCTTTTTATTATGGATTTTATTAGAGCCATGTGTGGCTAATTTTCTTTTCGACCTAGAGAGCCTATAAACTTGTTTGGGTTCTAGAGATTATTCCTTGTTAGTTTTGATTAATTTTATTTAGTTTATTTATCCTTGTTTTTATTGCTATTGCTTAGTAATTGATCACTATTAAGCATGTTTTGGGAATTTAGGGTTGAACTTGGAAGAAGGAATCCTAAATTGACTTTGCGATTAAATAATGTGGAATTAGGTTTAAATTTAATGGGGAATTAGGTTTTAATCTAATTTTCATCTAGGATAGGAATATACCTAGAAGCTCCGCATAATCAAATTAGAGTGAGTCCGATTTAAAACACATCTTATTTAGTCGTGTGAGGCATTACATAATTAATTAAGATAGGTATATAAGTGGACCGAAAGGCATTTATAGACATTAATACTCTAGATTAGCTAATTAGGTTAAGTCAAACTTAATTTAGTGGGGATAAAATCTAGGAAACAAATAAGGGATTAGTGACTCTAGGTTGTTCGTTCAATTAGTGTGGTAGTTTATATGTTTTAATTTTAGTTTTAATGTCTTTTATTAATTAAATTTAATCGATTTGCTCAACTTAAACGAAATTGTGTTGTTTTAATTCTAGTTTTAATTTCTTTTATTAATTAAATTTAATCTGATTTGCTCAACTTAAACGAAATTGTGAGATTAATGCTTAACTTGAAGTTGTGGTACTAAGTTCTCGTGGGAATGATACTTTACTTACTCTTTATTACTTGACATCTACGGTGCACTTGCGGAAAGTGTTGATGACGTATTTAATATTGGAATAGCCTCTAGGAGTTTAAACTAATTGTAAAGAAATAATAAAAATAGTGAAATAAAAATATATATAAATAATAATAAATAATATTATTAAAAAGTGGAATAAATAATAAAGGGACTTATTAATTAATAATAAATAGAAAGGAAATTAATAGTTATAGTGATCTTACTTTAGGACATTTGAAGTTCGAGTTTTTAACACCGGAGATTGTAGTTATACTCACAAAGTTGAGGTTGGTAACTTAATCTCCGATTCCTTGTGTTTTTATAGAATCACATAATAGCCAATTCAAATGAAATGAGACATACAAAGGGAATAAAGGGCACTTAACCAAATTTAGGCATATTAACAACAAAGTCTTAGCTAATGGACTTGTCTTAATTGAGATCAAGGTTAAACACTTGTAACTACCTAATAGGGCTATAGTTTGGCCTAAAGATAAGAGGTAGATGACAATGGAAATAAATAGATGTTAAAAGGGAATATTACACCTAATATTTATTGTCTTTATGCCATAAATACACATGTCAAGTTAGGGATAAACATCTACTTGATTTTTATCCAACTTTTACATTTAATTGTAAGTTGAAAAAGGCAATAAAATCTTCTCAAAAGGACTGTTGTTTTTCGAAATTGAAGGGCCAAAGAAGATGAAATTTAGCTTGATTAATAGTGTTACACCCCTACCGGCCTCATGTAACATCTCATTTTCAAAAGCAGTATATTTTTTTTTCATCAGAGTAGAGCATCAGAGCGATTGAGTAACTGATATTTATATTCAAAATGCCGTAAGTCTGGCTGATTACAGCAGCGGTACGTTATACCGAGTGTTTTCGAAGTAAATAACAAAAGAAGAAAGTCTTCAGCTGAGTCCTTATGCGTGCCGCTTGCCTTTCTCCTCGATCCTTGGTCCTCCTGACCCTAACGCTATGTTAAGAGCTAAGGTTCAATGCCCATTGAACCTCGGGTAACAGTTAACCTCATGCTCAAATAATACGTATATGGATGACGAGATATTCATGACATTACAACCAGTAATCAATACATAAGCACACAGCGAGATGCAAGATTAACATATCAACAAGTACATAGCACACAAGCACATGTAAAGTTACCCACGTTTGCACTAACCGGTGCCACGACGGCCCATCGTGTCCTCGGCGCTTAGGAAAACTTAACTAAGCATTACCAAGATCAGTAACCCGTATAAACAAAGCTGAATGTATAAATAGTGAACTAAGACGAGTCTTAGACACGGTGCATGACCCAAGACCATGTCCTGGGTCCATGACTCTACATGAAATAGTCTATCACATATAAGCATACAATAAGCATCATAGTTAGTGTTAGACGCGAACGTACCTTTCACCGTGTAATGGCCAACATGCGACCTTTGAACCGACTCGGACTTCCGGATATCCTATACATTATCGTCGGATTATTATATGATATTTGATAAATATCATATTGCTTAGAATAATATCCTAAGGGTTTAATTTACCCTTGGTGGATTTATTATTACCATTTTGCCCTTAACTATCCTAATTGGCGGAATTTCGCCAGAACTTCGTTACTTTAACTCTAATCTTCCAAAATTTTGATATATCTCCATCTCCAATATATTTTTGAAATAAATATCATATTAATCCCTAAAACATGATATCCAAACTAACTTGGAAGATTAAAGATTAATCTAGCATTTCTACTATAATTCGAAGGAACTACCAAAGCTTAAGACTAGGGACCGAAGAACTTACCCAAGACTTCGCTACTTCTTTTCCGAGCTCCTCCTTGCTCTCACTTCTCTCTAACCTCTCTCTAGGAATTGTGAATTGGTGAGGAATGAAGTGAAATGGGAAGACCTATTTATAGAAGATTTTGGTGCACTATTCATGCTTTATCATACCGAATCTCAACCGTTGGATCTAGCTTGGACACAAGGCATCATCTCCACCATACAACACATCTCCTTACCTCATCATGATGTCATCCATGTGCTTTATGAACTTCTACCGATAAAGTCCCCGTTCGGTGTTCTAATCGCGTAATCCTAGAAAATCTCAAAATCCGGAACACTTTGACCTTGAAGTTCTATTCTTCCTCTTTGGAAATATCTGTGTTAACTAAATTTTTGATCCCATTAAGGGTATTCCGTTATCCGTTGAACATTTTCGAACAGACATTTGTCGATTCTGTAAATTACTTCGGGTAACATCAACTTCGGGACAAAAATTCACGATTCATAATATGTCCGAGTTGTTTTCTACTTAGTTCAAGGATTTCAAGTTATGATTTATTTTCCATTGGTTCTCACTTTTCTTATCGCCATTGGTTTACAAAATATCTTTTCATCGATCCCTTATTCGCCCCGCCATTCGGAAATGACTTCCGCTAACACCAACTTCTGGACAAAAATTCACTTGTTTCTAATATGTCCGACCTAAGAAACTTAGTTCATGGTTTTCTAGATAGGATTTAATTTATCGGTTCTCATTTATCCAATTGGTTCTTCCACAAATATCTTAATTATATTATTATTTAATTAACAAAATATCATGATATTGTTTTTGAAAAACCCACAACCCTTTTCACACTCAAATTTTGGTTTTTCTCTTCCTTTATTATTATTATTATTTTTTTATTTATCTAAATTAGCTAGAAGCTTAATTAGAGCCTTAATCCCATGATTAACAATCTTTTAGGATCTAGGGTTTTCATGTTCTTAATCTCACCAATTTTTCTTAATCTTTTCTAATTGATTAGCAAGCACACTTTATGCTAATATTAGCCATAAACACTTAATTAAAGGATTTTCCATAATCTATCTTAAATATTCTCTTGTTCGGGGCTTAAACAATTAGCCATTAATTACTTAACTAATCACTTTCTAATTGTTGATAATTTTCTTAATTAGGATTAATCATTATCTCACAACTATTTTACTGATATTGGTATTTTATGCTCCATGTAAAATATTAAAAATCATAGGGCAATTTATGCTCCCCAAAATTATATTTAATTTTGCCTCATTATTTTTCAAGGGAAATAATCCCAAAAATTCCTAAAATTAGAGACAACATACTTTCTAATTTTTCAATGAATATTTTATTGCCTCTTGGGATTTATCATAATATTTTCGGGGCATTTCATGGCTCATAATTGCATTTAGGGATTTTGACACTTTAATCCCTCTAATTTCATTAGAAATTTCCCTAGACAATAGAATAAGTATCCTACAAGGTTTTAAAACCACATATTCACCTATTTCCAAATAGGTATTATTTGCTACAATATAATATTATAGATCGATAATTATCAGGGTATTACATTTCTCCCCGTTAAATAAAATTTCGCCCTCGAAATTTGAACATATACACTCGAAAGGTTATCTAGACCTCCAATCTATTCCTTCCCTATGCATGCTTACCTAGCACGCATCCTCGCTATTCAAAAGTCTCATTTATCTTGTACCAGGCATAGTACTCAATTACGGACTCATTTGGTCCATTCTCACCGCTTGGTTAAGCAGGCCTCATTGCCTGACTTATTTAGCCTCTTGGCTTAACACACATTGGCCCTCCGGCTCAATATACTACCACAGCACTGGAGATTCTAGCCTTACTTCCTAGGAATTCATCCTCAGGCCTTAGGCATCTTAATTACTACCTGGTACAACAAATGTTTTACTAGTCTTATGTATTTTAGACATAGTTAGTATGACAATCAGCATTTCATACAGCGCTAAGTATCACTAGGTTCTATGCTCTAGGGGCACCGCCTCGTGCACACTTGCACACTAAGTCTTATTGCCTGGGGCCTTTGCCCGTCTATTTCATCTGAGCCTTTCCCATTCAAGCTTTTAGACTACTTTCACCATAGCTGACAACTACTATCTGGCTTAACTGGTTCAGTATTCTAGACCTTTCTAATAGTTTACGTTCCTATATCAACTACACCGCTTTTCAACACCATAGCAATGACAAACACGTCATCGCTACCCAAAATCATTTTGTTGTCTCATTTTCAAATTTTCACACACTGAAAATTTTCCGTGGTCTCAGTACATTTCGCAATCCACACTATACCAAAAAGTAATAGTGCTACCACATTTATAAACATAATTGCTGCCAAAACAATTTCGTGAAAACATATTCACTGCCGAATCAGTTTAAAAAAACTTTTACTACCGGCACATATTCTTGAGGGAAATAATTGATTTTACAAAATCTTTAACAACTGAGATTTCACGCCACCATTTCAACCACTTGGTACAGCGAGCGCCCTCTCCCAATCCCCAAATCCGGCCTCTGCATCAGCAGTACCGTCAAACAATGTGGGAGAACCTCCGCCCCTCCCATAAGAGACCCGGTGTTCACACCGGCACATAAAGCAGCAACCCTATCTACCGAAACTCAATCCGACCATAGACGGTCGGTCCCTACTAGACAAAACATACGCCTAGGCGAAATGTTATGGATTGGGTGTGTTCACTTGCTGGTGCGATTTTCATTCTCTCAAACAAAATCCCTCAAAAACTCTTTGTTCAAAAAGAGCTTTTATCAAAGGTCACGATTTCAACCATTTTAAAACATCTGGCAAGACCCAAGAATGCGTGTACATCTACAACAATGACTTCGGCCTCCCAATTGCATCGACTTTACCACAACATAGTTGAAAACTTAGTTTCAAATTCTGGGTTCTAACAAAACCCCTTTTATAAGACAACATCATTTCAAAATAACCATCACTGTGGTCTCAAATTCTATTGAAAACATTTCACTCAAAAATCGATTTCAAAAATTCACAAGTTCGAAAAAAAATCAATTCCAAAATTTCAAATATAGCAGGTGTATTGGCAAGTTTAAAAAATTCAATTTTTAAACCTTACTCAGAACCAAACACTAAACTTAGAAGGTCATCACTAACTAATCATATCCGGACCTCTGTCCTTGGCTATTCAAGCCATTCGTAGAACGCTCAGTGTACTCTTCTTAAATTTTCTGGCTATTTCGGACATTGCCCACTATCCTCAGGTTTCACAAACTTTTCAGGACACTTCTTGTATTTGTCATCTAACAACTATGGGCTTCTGCTAGCCTATAGACACAATATATGCTATACAACTCGGAGCAACTCATGACGATATCCGGATTACGTAAACTTTTCTCTAGGGAACCGATTAGATATGGAACTCGCTACAATGTACTTACCTTGAGAACCGATACACTGGTAGCTCTACTTTATGGTTTGTTGTGATGGCAACTTCACTCTACGGTTTGACATCACGGTGGCTTTACTCTACGGTACTTCACTCGGCGCTTCACTCAATCCCTCCGATTGGTCAGACCTCCGGCCGAACCCTCCGTAGGTAGCCCTTTCCGAACAGATCTCCCCGTAAGTAGCCACCTCCGATCACAATTTCCTATAAGTAGTACTTTCTTCGTTGACCGTCTCTCGAATCATTATAACGAGAACTCGAGATCTCTATCGGGTTACTAACCCTTTAGTGGTTTTGTAATTCTCTTGTCTCTAGGTCTCGCTACCCTATCCAGGGTCATTTTATTCATGGACCTTCTAGCTCCAGTCAACGACCTTATCTCAATTTCCCTATCGGGTAACCACCCACTTCTTCGGGGATCTATTAGCCACTAACATCTCTAAGGTTATCGGTTCCACCTTGAAACCATAACCTGTGGTCACTGAGGTTTTAGCTATCGTAGGGTTCCGTTAAGGAACTAACTCTCAGGTATTCAAACCTAAGGCAACCTCACTCACATTTTCTCAAGGTTCCTACTCTCAGGTACTGGAACTTAGGCAATGCTCAATCATACCTTGACCTAAGCACTGACTCAAGCCTATTATCACTCTATCTTTTCTCATAGTATCCCAAAGGATTACTATATTTCATACCGCAAGGTATTCAGGCCTTTGTTTGAAGGATATCAAATTCTCATGCTATATCCTAGGGGTTAAGAATCCTGAGATTTCTCTCGCTTAAGCACGCTTAACTTCACAACGTCTATCGTATCTGGGTACTAATATCGACGCATACCACGCATACCGACCACTCTCATAGGTACTAGTACGGCATAACCGCTCCCCGAAATATTGGGTACTTTCCCCTTTTTATCTAACGGTCACCACCGTCAAGGACTTAGTCAAAAGACCTTCATCCCCGGAGCCATGCCCCGTTGCACGCATGGTGTCCGGTTTTGCAAGGCGGGGATTTTCCTCTCGGGTAACTTAGTAAGTTACTGTTTCTACAAGGAAACTAAATCAATAGTCACTGTCTACAGGAAAACCTAAGCAATACCGACTTCTCTGTAATGATTGCCTTGAAACACTGGGCGGGGATTTAACTCAGACTCCAATTTCTATATCAAAAGTCCTAGAGCTTAGCAACAGAACCCATATTCTATGTTATCTACCATATCTCTGAGTTTCATCTGGCGTGGCCCAGCTCCATATATAAGCTCTGGGTTAGAATGGAATTAATGCCAAGTACATAAAGCGGAGATTATCGAATTATCAATTATCGGAATTATCGGAGCCTAATATCGATGTAGGTACGGGCGATGGATACACCATCCGGTTTAGAGTGGTGAACCGACAGAGGGTGGTACACTGGTTCAGGATGGTACACCGGTTCAGACTAGTATACCGAAGTAAGGTGGTACTCCGACCTAGGCTTATATCAGTACTCATTTTCAAAACATGCTCTTTTAAAAAGGCGTAGAGCCTAACTCCGTTACTCAAACCAAATGGCCGGTAGGTGTCTATCATGGGAGCTTCACCGTCTAGGGTGACCGATTGGGCTGATCCACATAGATTAGCCCGCCGGCACCAAGAGGTTTGGAATAACTTAGTCAGATCTATGCCAGGACAACTGCTCTAATACCAAAATGGTAACATCCCATTTTCAAAAGCAGTATATTTTTTTTTCATCAGAGTAGAGCATCAGAGCGATTGAGTAAGCGATATTTATATTCAAAATGCCGTAAGTCCGTCGGATTATGATGCGGTACGTTATACCGAGTGTTTTCGAAGTAAATAACAAAAGAAGAAAGTCTTCAGCTGAGTCCTTATGCGTGCCGCTTGCCTTTCTCCTCGATCCTTGGTCCTCCTGACCCTAACGCTATGTTAAGAGCTAAGGTTCAATGCCCATTGAACCTCAGGTAACGGTTAACCTCATGCTCAAATAATACAGTATATGGATGACAGATATTCATGACATTACAGCAGTAATCAATACATAAGCACACAGCAGATGCAAGATTAACATATCAACAAGTACAGCACACACAAGCACATGTAAAGTTACCCACGTTTGCACTAACCGGTGCCACGACGGCCCATCGTGTCCTCGCTAGGAAAACTTAACGCATTACCAAGACGCAACCCGTATAAACAAAGCTGAATGTATAAACAAGTGAACTAAAGAGTCTTAGACACGGTGCATGACCCAAGACCATGTCCTGTCCATGACTCTATGAAATAGTCTATCACATATAAGCATACAATAAGCATCATAGTTAGTGTTACAGTACGCGAACGTACCTTTCACCGTGTAATGGCCAACATGCCTGACCTTTGAACCGACTCCGGACTTCCCGGATATCCTATACATTATCGTCGGATTATTATATGATATTTGATAAATATCATATTGCTTAGAATAATATCCTAAGGGTTTAATTTACCCTTGGTGGATTTATTATTACCATTTTGCCCTTAACTATCCTAATTGGCGGAATTTCGCGGTAACTTCGTTACTTTAACTCTAATCTTCCAAAATTTTGATATATCTCCATCTCCAATATATTTTTGAAATAAATATCATATTAATCCCTAAAACATGATATCCAAACTAACTTGGAAGATTAAAGATTAATCTAGCATTTCTACTATAATTACCGGAAGGAACTACCAAAGCTTAAGACTAGGGACCGAAGAACTTACCCAAAGACTTCGCTACTTCTTTTCCGAGCTCCTCCTTGCTCTCACTTCTCTCTAACCTCTCTCTAGGAATTGTGAATTGGTGAGGAATGAAGTGAAATGGGAAGACCTATTTATAGAAGATTTTGGTGCACTATTCATGCTTTATCATACCGAATCTCAACCGTTGGATCTAGCTTGGACACAAGGCATCATCTCCACCATACAACACATCTCCTTACCTCATCATGATGTCATCCATGTGCTTTATGAACTTCTACCGATAAAGTCCCCGTTCGGTGTTCTAATCGCGTAATCCTAGAAAATCTCAAAAATCCGGAACACAAACCTTGAAGTTCTATTCTTCCTCTTTGGAAATATCTGTGTTAACTAAATTTTTGATCCCATTAAGGGTATTCCGTTGTCTCGTTGAACATTTTCGACAGACGCCAGTTTGTCGATTCTGAAATTACTTCGGGTAACATCAACCGGGACAAAAATTCACCGATTCATAATATGTCCAGTTGTTTTCTACTTAGTTCAAGGATTTCAAGTTATGATTTATTTTCCATTGGTTCTCACTTTTCTTATCTGCCATTGGTTTACAAAATATCTTTTCATCGATCCCTTATTCGCCCTGGCCGTTACGGAAATGACTTCCGCTAACACCAACCACGGACAAAAATTCACTTGTTTCTAATATGTCCGACCTAAGAAACTTAGTTCATGGTTTTTAGATAGGATTTAATTTCTATCGGTTCTCATTTATCCAACCTGGTTCTTCCACAAATATCTTAATTATATTATTATTTAATTAACAAAATATCATGATATTGTTTTTGAAAAACCCACAACCCTTTTCACACTCAAATTTTGGTTTTCTCTTCCCTTTATTATTATTATTATTTTTTTATTTATCTAAATTAGCTAGAAGCTTAATTAGAGCCTTAATCCCATGATTAACAATCTTTTAGGATCTAGGGTTTTCATGTTCTTAATCTCACCAATTTTTCTTAATCTTTTCTAATTGATTAGCAAGCACACTTTATGCTAATATTAGCCATAAACACTTAATTAAAGGATTTTCCATAATCTATCTTAAATATTCTCTTGTTCGAAGCTTAAACAATTAGCCATTAATTACTTAACTAATCACTTTCTAATTGTTGATAATTTTCTTAATTAGGATTAATCATTATCTCACAACTATTTTACTGATATTGGTATTTTATGCTCCATGTAAAATATTAAAAATCATAGGGCAATTTATGCTCCCAAAATTATATTTAATTTTGCCTCATTATTTTTCAAGGGAAATAATCCCAAAAATTCCTAAAATTAGAGACAACATACTTTCTAATTTTTCAATGAATATTTTATTGCCTCTTGGGATTTATCATAATATTTTCAGGGCATTTCATGGCTCATAATTGCATTTAGGGATTTTGACACTTTAATCCCTCTAATTTCATTAGAAATTTCCTAGACAATAGAATAAGTATCCTACAAGGTTTTAAAACCACATATTCACCTATTTCCAAATAGGTATTATTTGCTACAATATAATATTCTAGATCGATAATTATCCGGGTATTACACCTCACCCTTTCGGGTGGTGGGTAGTGTGATACCTCTTAATCCTTATATTATATTACTTAACAACATGTATCAGAGTAAATTACGCAGCAGAGCATACATTCGGTTTGGGTGTAGTGTACTGGTAGGATATTACAAATCTTGGTTACAAATTTAAAACATAAATACATAAAATATCTACAAATCTTCCTTGAATGGTCTGAAACCAGTCCGGTACCTTCATGTGCTAGCATCTACCACTTTATCATGGGAGCTACTTCCAACAAGCCGTAAATACACGGGTAGCAACACTGTTTGGAATCCGAAAGATCCGAGAATAACCGTTAATCTCATACACAAAGTATATTCAAAGTCTGTAAGAAAACCATAAATACAAACCACATCATTCAGTAAATTGCACACAGTGAGGCACGAAGCCTAATCCAGAACAAGCAGTCTCTAGAGCACATAGCATAGACCGCAGGGCACAACAAAGCCCTAGTCGCACATAGTGGTTCCGGTACCAAAGCGCTTCACAAATAACAACACCGAATGCATACACAATCATGGTAAAGCATACATATAGAGACAAAGTATATGAGGATTACGGTTACTACCTGTTAAATTCTTAGACTAATAATCAACTCTCAAAATCCCTTAAAGCTTTGAATAACGATGCTTCTTATCTTTGATCTTAGCTTTTCCTTGAAATCTTTCTTCTTTGAAATCCCTTGTATTTTCAGTCAAGACATCAAAACACCACGCAAGAATCATTCATCAAGGTCTTAGGAATGTTGATGAAGATTGAAGGGAGTAGAGCAAGAATCCAAGTCCTACTTACCTCGATTCTGTGATTGGTTTGGAGATTTGACAGCATCTCCACCATGTAAACAACACCAAACACCTCATATCAAGAATCCAAAACCATAGAAAGATTGCTTTCGCCAAAAGGAACAACATTGGAGAAGGCCCCGGGAGCTAAAGCACCAAATCGGAGGTGAAATCGGCCCCTTTCTTCTCCTTCTTTCTCTCTATTCCGTTTTTCCCTCTCTTTGCCCTCTCTTTTCCATGTTTTGGCCAAGAATGGCCTAAAGACAAATGAGGGGGATGGGGTATATATAGAACATGGGTGCGGTCTAGAACGCGCCACGTGTCTAGTCTATAATGCGCCTCATGTATGGTCTAGAATGTTCCACGTGTAACGCCACGTGTCCTCTTTCCATTGGACCACATAAAAGTAGCTTTATACCTTGTCATGATTACGGGACACGTATCATGATCTTGTGGCGATGGCTCAAAAGCTTTGTCATAATGAGGGGACACGTGTCACATTTCCATTTGACCAACAAAGGTAACTTTTGACTTATCATGATGGAGGATGTGTGTCATGTTTCTATTAGACCAACACAAAAGTATGTCATAATGAGACGACACGTGTCATGTTTCTATTGCGCCAACATAAAAGTAGCTTTTTCACTTGTCAATTTATGATGACATAAGCATGACATCATCCATGACATAAGTGTGACATTATCCATGACATAAGCATGTTCAAAGTCAAGAAATATTTGTTAATAATCCTCTTAATTTGCCATGTGTGTTTCTTCTTGAGCTTTCTATTATCTTCTCATGCGACCTCTTTTAGGTACAATAATGGCCCTTTAGAATCCAAATTTTGATCTTTAGTTTAGCTAATCATATTAAACAAATATCATTTACCATGAATTTATTGAAAATTCCATATATTCCAATAATATGGTATTAATTCATTTTATACGATGCCACATACCGATGTTTTCTCAAAAACGCATGGCATACACGACTATTTCCGAAAATGCCGTATACTTACTTATACCGCATATCTTTGCTCAACTGATTGTCCTATACCTTAGGACATAGTTGGGTAACATCTTTTACAACTGGATTTACACTGTATGGGTCTTATGTGCCCCTTTTTCCATTGACACTTTAATTTCATGGCTTATACATACTAAATCCACTAACCCGTATAGCTGAATTACTTAGTCCCCCAAGAGACTTCCTATCCCTAGACATTCTTGGGACTATGCTCGAACTGGGCTTAGTCGCCTGCCTTTTATAAGCTTATTCTTAAGTTTTTAGGTCAATAGAGCGCTAATAACCTTGATTAGCTAATGAACAAATCCTACAATAACACTTGTAATTAAAGGGTATGTAAGCTTTTGATTAGGATGTTAATTAGTTTAATAAATCTGCCCCAAAATTCCACATTTTCGCCTAGCATATGGGGAAGAAGATTGGATAGGATTGTGACACATGTATTAACAATCCTATGGCTCTAATTTAGTCATAAATTAAGCTTCATCCTCATGTAATTAATTGAGCCAATTGGAGACTTGATGCAATAGGATTTTGCCACATAGAAATCAATCCAAGGGCTAGGGAGAGAGGGGATGTTGGCCAGCTCACAGAGGAGGAGGATTGGAAGTTGAAAGGTGAAAATAAGATCCAAGGGAGGAGAAGAAAGAAGAGGAATTGGATTATCTTATGTGGGGACCACCTTAAAGCTTGGATTTTTCCTATAAATAGCCATGAACTCCTCTTCAATTCTTCACACCAAAACAAGCAACATCTGAATATAGAGTAGTGAGAGTGAGAGGTGAAATTTTGAGGAAGAGAAGGAGGAAGGAGCAAGTTCTAAGGTAAAGTTCTTGAGCTCTATTTGTTAATTTTTGGTAAAATCTTGGTTTAATCTAGGAGATTATGAAGTAAATTTCTTTCCATGTTTTTAAGGCAATCAATAGGTTTTATAATGAAAATCATGGTAGGAAATAATTTTTGGAATTAACGGATCATTATAATGAAAGCTTTAAAAATTCCCAAATGTTGGTTTACTCGAGTCGGTCATTTTGTGGGCATTATTTTATGTGGATATTGATCTCTAAAAATCATGAAATATTTCGTAAATAAAGTATACATCCAGGGTTTTATTTTAATCTAAAAGTAGTGATCATTAGGGTTATGTACAAGGAATTACAAATTTTTGAATTTGGGTCACGTTTCATGCTCTTAATCTAAATAGTGACAGTTATACAAAGATTTTGGCTAATCAAATTATGCTTAAAAATCCTGAAATTTTTCAGAAAAATAAGAGACATAAGAGGCTTTATTTATATGTAAAACACATAATTTTTAGAGATTTTTACAAAAAGATGTGAATTTTTAAAAATAATCCATGTTTCTAGACTTGAAGCTAGAACAATTAAGGAAAAGATTAAAACTAGAAATGATCCAGAGACTTCAAGCTTCTGGCATTATTTTACCAAAATAATAGACTTGTCAAGGGTAATTTTGGCTTTAGAAGCACATCATTTTTATTTTTGTACAAATAGTTATGATTTCTCAAAATTGCTGAAAAATTTTGGGCGTAAATGCCGGAATTTCATTTTTAAGGAAAAGTAATGATAATTATGTAATAATTAAATCTCCAAGGGTAAAAAGGTAAAAAAAAATGGTGGAAAATAACCCTTAAGGAATTATTCTAAGAAATATAATATTTATTATAATATCATATCAAATATGGAAAAGAATATAATTCGATGATAACGTTATAGGAGACCCAAGCAATCCGAGGTCCGATTCAAATGACGGGCGTATTACTTATTACATGGAAGAAAGGTACATTCACGTATAGTAACTTTAACTATACTATGCCTTGTATGGCTTTATATGCTTATTGATTCATGATTAATTGGAGTCATGGGCAAGATTGGGTCTTAGACCATGTACCGTGACTGACTAAGACTGAGTCTTAAGTCACCTGTGTGTTTACATTTAGTTAGATGGATTATAGTCATGATAGTGATGCATGCTTGTTTTTGTAACGCTGAGGATATGTGTTTGGGACACGTATCACTTGTGAGTACGTACACCGAGAACATTATATTTGTTGTGTGCTATGTATTGTTGATAACCGAATGTTGACATACAAGTTATAAATATCTATAATATATTGTTTATACTTTGCATATGAGGTTAAATGTTATCTAAGATTCAATTTGATTGAATCTCAGACTTGATTAAGGGTTCAAGAAAGGAATCTGGACTTGAGAAAGCGTTGTGGAAGGAGCAAGTGAGGAGGCACCAATCGAGAGGAGTATCTGAAGAAGTTTAATAGAGTGTAGTTTCGACAATGAACATGATAAAATCAGTTCATACCATTGGTGTCTAAGGAAAGATGGGTCAAAGTGATTGCCTAATTAGTCACCATTGCGAAAGCACGAGAGACTCACACTAGATTCATACTGACCTGGCTAACTGATATGAATAATTGAGTTAGATTCATAGCTTCAAGTCTAGTTAGAGTAAATAATTTAGATGTATAATTGTATCACACGAATATTCCTCTGGGAATTTAAATTTACTAGTATATATCTAGGCATATAATATCAGTTATTCATCGTCCAAATGTAACGCATTCTCTCCATTCCACTTTACTCGATATGTTAACACCATCAACTCGTTGATATTCCTAATACTACATGTCAATGGATATAATAAGTAATATGGAATTTGGGGTGTTACACTTATATTATCCTTCAATTTTTAATTTAGTTCTTTGTGTGCTTTTTTTAAAAAATATTAAATACTTTGATTTTACCCTTTTACCATAATTCAATTACATACATCGTCACCTTTTCGGCTTTATCTTCCACCATCACATCCTTTTGTCTTATGTGTTTTTTTTTTTCCTTCTTCTTCTTTTTTTTTTTTTTTGAAAAAGGTTAAGGGTCAATTTTGTCCCAAAAATTTTCAGAGAGCAAATTTGTCCTGGCTGTTATCTCATTTATTTAAACACTCCCAAGTCAATAGACAGGAATGCCATTAAAATTCAAACTCTCAGCATAGTTTAATCTTAGGTGACTAGTGACTCATCTGGAATAATTTTCATTTCATTTTTTTCAAGAAAAATAAGCTTCTCAATGTATAAAAAAAAACACACAAAAACTCCTCTGAACCAGATTAAGATGCTTGCTTTTCTTAAAAATAAGATAAATATGAATTGCTTCATATGAGTCACCATCAATAAACTAGAATCAAAGTACGCTCAGTTGTTGTATTTTAATTAAAAATAGTTTAAATAATTATGATGCTCTGGAAGTCTGCAGGTATATCTCCTTTTTCTCCCCTTTTCCCTTTACCAAATCCGATCTGATTGCTTTGGTCACTGAATTTTTGGTCAAGTATTGGGTCAAGGTCATGGAGTTTTTTAAACACTGCTACAGAAGTGATTTTATAATTATTTGACTATTGTCATGCAAGTTATGGTCAACTTTGGTCAAAATCCCTGCGGTCACCAAACATATTGCTAAATATTGATACACCCCATTGCTGCATTAGCAATACTTTGTAATACCCTAATTTTCATAACTCTTATAAGCATTGTATTTTGGAAAATAATTACTAAAATACAAAGGTGAATATGTGTCTCAAAGATTATAATCTATTGATTATATTTTTGTGCAAATTTCACTTCGGAATTAATTAACCAATGCTTAATTATGAGACTACATATTATGGGCTATAAAATGTGACATTAAATCACATGAAATAAATAGCTATTTTAAATGATCATAAGACAAGAAAAGGGATTAGGGAAACACTTTTTTTAATTGTTATCTAATAACAATTATCCTTAAAAAAATAAGCTTGCACTAATTGAGATTAGTTGCATAATTCTCCAAATTAATTAGAGAACAAATTAATATCATCCAAAATGAGGGCTGTCTTATTTTGAAATTAAGGGCCAAAGATGATGTAATTAAGCTTGTTAATTAAAACACTAATGGCCATGATTAACTAATAAATCAATTAACCAATGAAACATATAATCAATGGGGCATTTAAGCACTTCAATTGAATGCTAATTGAGGATTAAAGTGAGTTTAATCCAATGGCTCTGATTTAAGCAAGAAATAAGCTTAATCCTCATT
The DNA here is from genome assembly GCA_019022655.1 of Acacia acuminata. Taxonomy (NCBI): domain Eukaryota; kingdom Viridiplantae; phylum Streptophyta; class Magnoliopsida; order Fabales; family Fabaceae; genus Acacia; species Acacia acuminata. The sequence continues at coordinate 1,582,207 of JAFJYI010000045.1, forward strand.
TAAGTGTATGAGCCAATGAAAAATCAAAGAAATGAGCTTAATCGTTGTTAAAGTAAATGGACTAATTAAAGCATTAAGCCATGGATTAAGGGTGAGGAATGAAATTAAACAAACACTAATAAATCCAATGGTCCTATAATCACCAAATTAAGCTAAATCTTTGTGAAAATGGATAGACCAATAGGAGGTCTAAGTCATTGGTTATTAGACAAACAGGAAACACATTTCATGAGGCAAGGAGAAGAGGGGGAGTTCATTTGGCACATGGGAAGAGTAGGATAAGATTTGAAATTAATATCCAAAATTTATCATTAATGAAAGCACATGCAAATGGAAGAGGATAAGGAGAGAGAGAGATTATTTAAATAATAGTAATTAAGCACATGTGGTTAAAAAAAAAAAAAAAATCTCCAATAGTGATTAGGGTTTTCTAACCACAATGAAGGGATGAGATTTTATTTAATTTGATCCCATGGTTGTAAGGAAAGAAGAACAATTGGATTTCCTTGCTAAATGACCATTTGAACCTTAGGTTTTTGCCTATAAATAGCAATGATCTCCTCTTCATTCTTCACACCAAAAACCAACTCAAATCAAAGTGATTGAGTAGAGAGGAAGGGTGAAAATCATAGAGCAAGGAGAAGGAGAAAGTTCTTCAAAGGTAAGCTCTCTTGTTCTTGAGCTTGAGTCTTTAAGCTTTTTAGTTTTTAGTTTTTAGTGTTTTCGTAAAATAGTAGTTTAATCTAGGAAATAATTAGGAAAATTCCCTTTCATGTTTGGAAGTCTCCATTGCTTTTAAAATGAAAAATGGAGTGGAAAACATGTTAGGAAATAATTTTTAGAATTGATAGATCATTATGATAAAAGTTTGAAAAACTGCCATTGTAAATCCTGGCGCGCGATGAATATTGTGTCTATTATTTTATATAGCAAATGAAGTCTTTAAATCATGAAATTTTACAGTACTAAATTATACATTTTGGGATTTATAAATATATAAAATATGTAATGTTTTGACCTCTGGACAAGGATATATGAATTTTTGAATTTAAGCGTTATTTATGGAGTTATAAACTGGGCAACGTTGAGAAAATATTAAACGGGGAATGATTCTTGATGTTATAGGTTCTGGGAATATTTTTCCTTTAAAATAGACATGTCAAGGGTCATGAGGAATTTTGTAGCACTCAAAAATGATTTTTGTAGAATTAAGTATGATTTTTCAAAGTTGCTGCAAAATCTGCCCAGAAAATCCAGCAAAGCGTTTTTGAGAAAATGTAAGGGTAAAATGGGATAAATAATCCACCAAGGGTAGAAATGCCAAAATAGGTGAAAATATTCTTTTGGATATTATTCTAGGAAATATGATATTAATTATAATATCATGACAAAGGAAATAATCGACTAAGGGTAAAAAGGTAAACGAAATGGAAATAACTCTCTAGGATATTATTCTAAACAATATGATATTTATCACAATATTATATAATAATTCGACGATAATGTATAGGATATCTGGGAAGTCCGGAGTTGGGTTCAAAGGTCAGGCATGTTGGCCATTACACGATGAAAGGTACGTTCGCATACTAGTAACTTTAATCGCTTATATCTTGTATGATTGTATATGATTGATAGATTCATAAAGTCATGGACAAGACTAGGTTTTGGGTCATGCTTGTGACTAAGTTTGTAAGGCTTAGGTCACATGTTTATATACATTCAGCTTTGTGCGGGTTATAGTCATGATAATGCCGTAGTATGTTTTCCTAGCGTTGAGCACATGAGGAGCTGTTGTGGCACAGGTTAGTGCAAACGTTGCAAACATTACATCTGCTGTGTGCTATGTATTGTTGTAATTTTACATCTGCTGTGTGCTATGTATGGTTGATGCTGATATGTAATGAATATCTGTCATATATTGTTATATCTGCTATAGAGGTTAACTGTTACCTGAGATCCAATTCGATTGTATCTCAACCTTGACTGAAGATTCAGGAAATGAACCAGAATCTAAAGAAGACAACGTGGACGGAGCCGTAAAAAGGCAACAGTAAACGGAGCCGTGAAGAGGCACCGATGGGTGAGGCCGAGAAGAGGCACCGGGCGAGATGAGAGACTAGTCTCTGGCATGAATCTGACAAAGTTATTTCAAATTGTTTGATGTCTAAGGCAGGGTTAGTCTATGTGGTTCAGTCAATAAGTCACCGTGAAAGACGGGGAGACTTCCACTAGACACCTACCTAGCCAATACATTTGATTAGCTGAGTTGGGTTCATTGCTACGATTCTAGTTAAAGACTTGGTTTAAGGATGTATAGTTACTATTCAAGAGTTGTAATTATACACAAGTTTTGGTAATTGTATCACATGAATATTCCTTTAGGAAATTTTTAATATACCAGCGTATGCCTGGATATTTTATATCAATTACTCATTGTCCAAACGTAAGTGCATGCTCTCCATTCTGACATGTAGCTGTAGCACCTCAAACTCTATTGATTTTCCTAAAACTAAGTGTTCACCGACACAATTTGAAGTATGGAATTTGGGGTGTTACAAATACCTTATTTATATGAATCTTGATCAAAGTTGACCACAATTTCAAGTTAAATTAATGAAGTACGCGGGACTTATGTCCAAATTAAAACCAAAAAAATGTATTTTTTTTTACCTATGCTTTCTTGTAATAGAAATTTTCGTTCATAATCTATATCCAGATGGTGTGTATATATACTGCTGCGACTAATGGTAATGCATAGAAAAAGAGGGCAAATTAATTAATTAAACCCTTACTTGTGGATCAGCTATGTATGTTTCAAATTTGAACAGATAAGTCTGAGATAACTGAAGTGGTGCATTACACTGAAAGCTGTATGTTACAATTATAATGTCACAGGAAAGACATTTGTTCTCGGAAGCTTTGGATAACGGACACTATGAAGATATTGCAGATGAAAGGTTGGAGAATGATTACGACGTTGAAGAGATGCTTCGAATGATTTCTTGTGCTGCAAATTGCGTCCGCCATTCAGCCACCAATCATCCTCGAATGACCTAGGTATTCATCTATAACATTGCAAAACTTCAAATATATAAGTTAGCTCGCATCCTTAATATAGGACACAGTTAACTTTTTTTTTTAAAGAGGCTAAGGAAGTTATAAATAAGCTACATTAAAGTATATATATTTATCATTTTTCTCTAAACTAATTTGTTTGACTTATAAATTGATATATAATCTAATGATACCCAACAATGTTATAATTAAGTAACTTATTTAAATTTCTTAATCTTTTCAACAACAAAAAAAGTCAACTGGCTCTTGTATTAAGGAGTGGAGGTATATAATACAGTAATATATGCTTAAAACAATTGCTTTTTTTTTTTTTTTTTTTTGATACACATAGTAGGGGAGGGGGCAGGGTTCGAACCCTGGATATGGGGGAGGGGAGCCAAACTCCCATGCCACTGCACTACTAAGGCGCTGGCAACAGTTGCTATTTCTATTTTGCCACCTCTGGTCCTTAATATATATAAGGGCTAGTTGGGCATAATTAAATATAGGATCTCAATCCACTTTATTTCCCGAATTTATAATTTTTTTCCTAAAGTAATCCTAATGATTGCATATGTTAAGGAGTTTCTATCATAACATAGTCATGATGAAAAATTATGGTATTTTAGGAGAACTAATCCATATTTGTTACAAATAACTAACATAACTTTTTTTTTTTTTAATTTACTCAAGTTAGTCAACTAACTTTTACATTAAAGATTGGAAGTAATATTATTTAGTTGAACTTTATATATACATTAGTTTGAAATAGAACAAAAGCCAAACCAAGCATGTAGAAACAAAGAAAAGAAGACTGAATTAGAATATATAAGTATAATGAATGAGTGGAAACAGGTTGTTCAAGCTATAGAAGGGGATTTGGCTGGATAATGATATGACGGGAGAGAGCCCGATGAGGCGGCAACTCAGAGAAGACATAAACAAGATTAGCAAGATGGCAATGGGATCATATAGCACCACTCAATCTGATCAACTTCACTTCACCACCTCCACTACTTCTAGTTCTGTCTCCAAAATATTCAAGTAGAGACATTTTTTCAGTTTTGGATTTGCATAGATCGACCTTCATAGGTCCTTGAAAGAGACATGTTTTTGGCGGAAATTGATAGGTGTAACATAATTTGTTAGTTTGTTATTCTATTATGTATTTAGTTTAATTGTAATGTAACCACCTGTATTTAGTTTGTTATGATGTAACTATTAGTTAGCTATCTGGTTGTATATATAAAGACATTGGTTCCATCAATAATATACAGAATTCCTTTCCTTTCACACGTCTCATCACATGGTACCAGAGCCGTTGTGAATTTTTTTTTTCTTTTCTTTCCACCACAGCTTTTTTCTTTTCACCTTCCCGATTCTTTCCTTTTTCCCATCGTCACTTTCCCCTTTGCAAACCCTAGTTTCTTCCTGCCTCGATTTCTCCAATCGACTCCCATGGCTGCCGTCTCCTCCTCATCTCCAACCACGACCACCACTTCACCGTCCTTAACCTCTGCTTCCACTATTGATCAGACGAGTCCCTACTACATTCACCCTAACAAAAATCCCGCCCGCCTTGTTCTCGTTGCTCCTCTCCTCGACGGACCGAACTACCGTGGCTGGGCTAGGGCCATACGCATGGCTCTTCTCTCGAAACACAAGCTGAAGTTTGTTGATGGTTCTATTCTTCCACCGCCGGCCACCGATCCTTCCTTTCAGGTATGGGAGCGTTGCAACAACTTAGTTCAAGGTTGGCTCACACGGTTGATTTCTCCTTCGATTGCAAAGAGCATCTTGTGGTTTGACACCTTATGAAACTGGTGATCTCCGCTCTCGATTCTCTCAATCGACTGTTTCGTGTGGCTGATCTACAAGAGGAAATCTGTAATCTCAGGCAAGGTGCTTCCACCGTGAGTGATTATTTCACTCAATTGAAGATTCTTTGGGATGAACTTGCTAATATCCAACCTCTGAAGCCTTGCTCCTGTGGATCTGTCACTACCGTCGTCACTTACAGGGAGGAAGATCAGGTTATTCGTTTTCTGAAAGGCTTAAACGAGCAATTTGCCTCTATAAAATCACAGATCATGCTTCTTGATCCTTTACCATCCATTACTCGAGTTTTCTCTCTGGTTGTTCAACAAGAAAGAGAACTTCACTCACCTGCTGTACCTACTGAGCCCAAGGTCTTCCTTGCTCGTGCTCCACGGTATCCTCCTCCTGCTTCCAAAGACAAGCAATGCTCATTTTGTGGTAAGCCTCGTCATACTGAAGCAACATGCTACCGGAAGCACGGTTTTCCTCCAGGCTTCAAATTTCGATCCCCTGGTTCCTCTGTAACATCCCATTTTCAAAAGCAGTATAAATTTTTTTTTTCATCAGAGTAGAGCATCGGAGCGATTGAGTAACTGATATTTGTATTCAAAAATATATTAGAGATGGAGATATGTCAAAATTTTGGAAGATTAGAGTTAAAGTAACGAAGTTCTGGCGAAATTCCGCCAATTAGGAGAGTTAAGGGCAAAATGGTAATTTGTACCTAAAATGCCTATTATGACGTTGGGCCTTGATAATATGATATTATCCTTATAGGATATCCGTAATCACGTACCGTTGTTGTACCGTCGTACCCATTGTGTCAAAAGTACCATTTTCCGTCAACGAAGGTACGTTCGCGTCTTGTAACACTAACTCGATGCTTATTGTATGCTTATATGTGATAGACTATTTCATAGAGTCATGGACAGGACTTTGTCTTGGGTCATGCACCGTGTCTAAGACTGTCTTAGTTCACTTTGTTTATACATTCAGCTTTGTTTATACGGGTTACTGTCTTGGTAATGCCGTTGAGTTTTCCTAGCGCGAGGACACGAGGAGCTGTCGTGGCTTGGTTAGTGCAAACATGGTTGATTGTGCATGTCTTTGTGTGCTATGTCTTGTTGTTGTGATTGACATTACATCTGCTTTGTGTGCTTATGTATTGTTGTAACCTTACATCTCTTTGTGTGCTATGTATTGGTTAATCTTTGTAATGTTATGAATATCTCGTCATACATAATTTGTCACACATAAGCATGAGGTTAATTTACCCGAGGTTCAATGGGCATTGAACCTCAGCTCTTAACATAGCGTCAGGGTCAGGAGGACCAAGGATCGAGGAGAAAGGCAAGCAGCACGCATAGGGACTCAGCTGAAGACTTTCTTTTGTTATTTACTCTTGAAAACACTCGGTGTAACGTACCGCTACTGTAATCAACCAGACTTACGGCATTTTGAATATAAATATCAGTTACTCAATCGCTCCGATGCTCTACTCTGATTGAAAAAAAATATACTTCTTTTGAAAATGGGATGTTACATCCTCTACCATGGTTAATCAATTGGCAACCTCTGTGTCTGGACTTGTTCAACATCCATCGCCTGCTCTAGTCTCTCCTCCAATTCCATCTTCTTCATAGTCTGCTGTTCTACCTCAGTTATCTACTGATCAATATAGTAAACTCCTTGGTCTCCTCAACTCGTCTTCCTCACCTCAGCCTGTCATAAATAATTTGTCTGCCTCCATTACTGTTCCTAATGAAGGTATTTCTCGCCTAGTTTTTCTCTGTTTTAGTTTCTGGATTATTGATTCTGGAGCTACGGATCATGTTTGTTCTTCTCTAACCCTGTTTGACTCATATAAGCCTATTTTTCCTATTTCTGTACGATTACCTACTGGTTCTAAAATTGTCGAACGCTTCTCAGGCACGGTTCGCATCTCTGATTCTTTAATTGTACAGAATGTTCTTTATTTGCCTCATTTTTCCTTTAACATTTTATCTGTATCTCGATTAACTGCCTCTCATCATTGTTTTCTCACATTTCATTCCAATACTTGTCAGATACACCAAATTCAACCTTCGCTGATGATTGGTTCAGCTAGACTGTTTGAGGGCCTATACTTGCTTACTGCAGATGTGAAATCTCCACCACACTCTTCTCAGATTCTGGCTCACACCTCTTCAGACTCACATGATCACCTTTGGCACCTTCGTTTGGGTCATCCCTCTTCCTCCACTTTATCTGTTTTGCATAAATACATACCTGATATTTCCTGTGTATCTCACTCTTTTCCCTGTGATGCTTGTCATTTTGCTAAACAAAAACGTTTACCTTTCCCTGTAAGCACAAGTTCATGCAATAAAATCTTTGATATACTTCATGCCGATATATGGGGTCCTTTTTCAATTCCTTCTGTACAAGGTTATAAATATTTTCTTACCTTGGTTGATGATTTTTCTAGATATACCGGATATTTCTAATGAAGCATAAGTCGATGCTCACTCATCTTTATCAATTTTTTCTCTTGTAGAAAATCAATTTTCTTCTTCCATTAAAATTTTGTGTTCGATAATGGGATTGAATTTCATTTACCTCAATTTTATGCTTCCAAAGGTGTCTTTCATCAAACTTCTTGTGTTGCTACACCACAACAAAATGGTTTAGTAGAAAGAAAGCACCAACATATTTTAAACATAGCACGTGCACTTCTTTTTCAGTCTCACGTTCCTATCTCTTATTGGTCATTTCTGGTTTCACATGCCACTCATCTTATTAATTGTTTGCCTTTCCCCATCATTCAAAACTATACACCCTTTGAACGCTTATATGGTTTTTCTCCCATTTATTCTCAATTTAAGGTTTTCGGTTCTCTCTGTTTTGCATCTACTCTCTCTTCTCATCGCTCTAAGTTTGATCCTAGAGCAAGAAAATGTATTTTCTTGGGCATTCCACAAGGTTCAAAGGCTTTTACTTTATTAGATATAACTAATCATCAAATTTTCCTTTCTAGAGATGTTATTTTTCATGAACATGTGTTCCCATTTCAAAATGACAGCATTTCATCACTTTCTCTTTCTTTTCCTGAACCCCAATCTTGTTCTCCACTCTTTGATGACCCTCACACTCCTCATTTACCACCTGCATCCTCTCCTTCATCGCCTCCTTCATCTGATTTTTTGGTTCCTCCACCTCCTTCTCCTAGACGTTCTACTAGATCACATCATCCTCCTTCATATCTGCAGGATTATCATTGAGCTCTCATCTCTTATACTCATCAATCATCATGCAAAGGTAATCCTAGATATCCACTATCTTCTGTTCTCTCTTATCACTCACTTTCTCCCTCTTATACTGCTTTTGCCAATGCTGTCACTATTTCCCCTGATCCTACTTCTTTTAAGCATGCTATGAAACACTCCATATGGAGAGAGGCTATGAATGCATAAATTCTTGCTCTTGAACAAAATCAGACATGGGCTCTCACTCAATTGCCACCGGGTAAGAGCACTATTGGCTGTAAATGGGTTTTCCGTACCAAATTTAAGGCTAATGGTGATATTGAACGACACAAAGCTAGGCTTGTAGCCAAAGGATACACTCAAACCGAGGGTATTGATTTCTTTGACACTTTTTCTCCTGTTGCAAAAATGACCACTCTTCATTTATTGCTTTCTATTGCTGCTGCAAAACATTGGCATTTACATCAATTAGATGTCAATAATGCTTTTTTGCATGGCGACTTGCATGAAGAAGTGTATATGGACCTTCCTCCTGGCTTCACACCCTCTCATCCTAATCAAGTGTGTAAATTACAGAAATCCCTCTATGGTTTGAAACAGGCTAGTCGTCAATGGTACTCTAAACTTTCTTTAGCCTTGCTGTCCTTTGGTTATTCTCAATCAGCCTCTGATCATTCTTTATTTTTTAAAGCATCTTCCACTTCATTTACTGTTATTCCGGTTTATGTTGATGATGTGGTGCTTCTTCAGTAATGATTTGGCTAAGATACGGTTAGTTAAACGAAATTACATCTTGCCTTTACCATTAAAGATCTTGGTGAACTTAGGTATTTTCTTGGTCTTGAGCTTGCAAGGACTCAATCTGGAATTTTTTTGTCTCAACGCAAATTTGCTCTGGAGTTGCTTGAGGACACTGGTTATTTAGCTTGTAAACCAGCAAATTGCCCTATGGATCCTCGGTTAAAGCTCTCTAAAGATCATGGTAAGCCTTTACTTGATCCTCTTTCTTACCGCTTGACTTGTTGTATGATTACGATTACCTCACAACCACCGGACGATCGAGTTTTGCAACCAGTGACTAAGTGAGTTCATGTCCAATCCCTGTGATACCCATCTGGCAGCCGCATATCGTGTCTTGCGTTATTTGAAGTCTTCCCCTGGTATTGGAATTTATTTTTCCGCTGATTCTGATTTGAAACTTCGTAGTTTTAGTGACTCTGATTGGGCTGGATGTGTTGATACACGTAGATCTGTTACTGGTTTTGCTATTTTTCTTGGTTCCTCTTTGATTTCTTGGAAGGCTAAGAAACAAGCCACGGTCTCTAAGTCTTCGTCGGAGGCTGAATATAGAGCTTTGGCTTCTACTACTTGTGAATTGCAATGGCTTGTTTACCTTTTGAATGATTTTCATATTTCACACCTTGATCCCGCTCTTCTTTATTGTGATAACCAATCTGCTATACAAATTGCTGCAAACCCCACCTTTCATGAAAGGACCAAACATATTGAATTGGATTGTCATTTGGTTCGAGAAAAGCTTCAAGCTAAGCTCATTCATCTTCTTCCAGTACGGTCTTCTGATCAAATCGCTGATATCTTCACTAAACCTTTACATCCAGCAAGGTTTCATGAGCTCACTTCCAAGCTGGGCCTCAAAAATATTCATGCTCCAGCTTGCGGGGGGGTGATAGGTGTAACATAATTTGTTAGTTTGTTATTCTATTATGTATTTAGTTTAATTGTAATGTAACCACCTGTATTTAGTTTGTTATGATGTAACTATTAGTTAGCTATCTGGTTGTATATATAAAGACATTGGTTCCATTAATAATATACAGAATTCCTTTCCTTTCACACGTCTCATCACAGAAATTTCAAAGAAGGACCACTAGCAAATTAATTTTCATTGGGTCCCAAAGAAATATGAAATTTCACTGTAGTCTTGTGGGGTTGCAGTGAAATTAATTTGTGAAGTAAAAAGACAAAAATAACCCTTTCAAAACTCAAAGATGTGAACAAGCAGAATAATCCTATGAACAATTTCAAGATGATACTTGGTAAAAAATTGGAATTTCACTTGTTTATGATGTTTTCCCTACTTACAAATGGAATTTGATTTGATCATACTCCAATACATTATTGTTAAAAAATTAATTTCACTTTTTCATAGAACTTTTTCGCCACTTGTTCATGATATATTTGTCACTTGCAAATCATGTATTTCTAATTTGATTTTGAAAAGGTTATTTTTGTCTTTTTACTTCACAATTTAATTTCACTGCACCCTGCAAAACTACAATGAAATTTCATATTTCTTGAGGACCTAATGGAAATTAATTTGCCAGTGGTCCTTATAAGAAAATTTCCCCTCTTTTTTGGTGTTTTCTAATTGGGTACAATAATTTTCTCGCTAATTAAATGCCTTCCGTGTTTATTGGTTGTGAGTTGTGACATGACCGTATGCAGTGGGAAATTTAAGGAAATGTTTAAGAGAGACTGAGTCAACCTGAGTCAACAAGTTAGCTGTCAATGCCATAATAATGTATTCTTGTGAACGTAACTACAATTTCCCCTTCCTCTTATTCTTACATTTTCACACGTAGCAAAGATCTCTCAAAATCATCAAATGGTAGTGAAGTCTTGAAAGACTTGGCTGCTATTAATTTTAAATATAAAAGTATAATGGGGCCCTTTTAGTAATGACAAGTTTAGAACATTCAACGACAACTTATAAGGCAACAAGTAACTACAAAAAATATTAATTCAAAAAGTAAACACAACTTACTCATGTTGTTCTTCTCTTACATCATCCTTATTGATTGTGTATTATCATCTACATTCTCTCTTACATACACATGACCACTATTTCCATCGAATTTAATAAAACGTTCTACTCCTTCATTATCTATAAGGTTCACAATGGTTGTTGCATCAAAGGTCAGCGTGAATTTCTTGGAAATTCTACTACTTTCTTTTTAAACAATTGATGCTACAATTGTTCTCAACAACTTATACGTAGTGCCTTCCTTTATGGTTTTTGTTCAGACGCTACCCCCCATGTATTGCAAATCATCTTCTCCTCCATTTAAAAATTGTCCCATATATGCAAGAAACATTGCATATGCTTTTCAGACGGTACTCGGCATGCTACTAGCTATCTTTTTTGTCACTTTGCAGAACCAAGTTGCCATTAATAACTACATGATCAACATTAACGAATTTTAGAGCACCGTATTAACAGCACGTTTTAAAATTACATAACAATGGTTATAAACACATAAAGCTCCACCCTTTCCATTTATTTCTATTTAAGCACATAAAAATATAGCACTATCTCCACAGCAGAAATTCATACCCTTCTACACACTCGATGATACAAAAACATAAATCATAATTGTAACATACAATTAACCATTATTGGATGCTCTAAACTTGTCATTGGTTACTTTAAACTTGTCATTGGTTGCTCTAAATTTGTCATTACTAACAAAAAGAAAAATTGTTCTTTCATGTTTGATATTAATTGCACCCAGGTCTCTTAAAACTTTACTACAATTTGATGATTTCAAGGGACCTAATTACCATTAAGTTTGTTAATTGGAACCTCTAACTTTAAGTTTCCCTTTTTTAATTGGACAATCATTTTCTCGCTAATTAAATGCCTTCCGCATTTATTGGTTGTGAGTTTTGACATGACCATATGGAGTGGGAAATTTAAGGGATTCTGCTCTTACTCTCCTATACGGCTATATCTCTCTATTGCCTTTTGGGTGTTAAATGGTGAGGGTGATCTTATTTTTAAAAAAAGAAAAAAAAGTTGACATTCAATATTCTAAAGTATTTTTTAGTAACACTTAATATCTTAGTTTTTTCTTACAATTTATAGTTTAAAATATTTTTCCAATAGTACCAATATCTAATAAGCTGCATCTTAATTGAAGTATTTTTCAGTAACACTTAACATCCTAAATTAATTTTTAGCCCATTCAGCAGCCTAAATTATTTTTCAATAGCATTAGGGTGCTGAATGAGCTAAAAATTAATTTAGGATACTAAGTGTTACTTAAAAAAATATTTCAGGTGCAGCTTGTCAGATACTAGGTATTATCACTGAAAAAAATATTATCCTTCAATTTTTAATTTAGTACTTTTTGTGTTTTTATCTTTTTATTAAATTCTTTAATTTTACGCTGTTACCATGAGTCACTTATATACACGGGCTAACAATATTAACAGAACAAAAGTATAAGCGCCAACAGTGTTAAAAGAATAAAATTAAAAAGTTTTAATAAGGATTAAAAAACACACGGATACTAAATTAAAAATTACGTATGGAGTACCAAATTAATTAATAAAAAACACACAATTTCCCTTTTTAATTTAAAGATTTTCGTGTCAATAGATTGCAATGCCAATAAAAATCAGTATATTAAGCGCGTCAACTAGAACAAGCAGGGGATAGAACCACATACCGAACCAGTTCTTTACTAAGCACTCTGCTTAACCATGAGAGCTAATCAAATGATTATTGGGAAATATAGGTATGATATGAATTCAAAACAATCATCTTACTAGCTAATTAATTAAATGCTTTCCAAACTGCAAGTGTTTGCGAGGCTCGACCGTAGGAATGAGTCAACGAATCCAGTACAACACGATTTAATTTACTCATATCGCTTCTTCTTCACAACTTACTGTCTCATTTTTCGCAGTGACTCTATTAGTAATGATGTGTGTGTGCGTTTTTTTCTTCTTCTGTTTGTTAAGTCCTTTAATTAAGTCCTTTAATTTTACTCTATTAGTATAATTAGCTTAAGTATATAATCTAACAATACTAACAGAACAAAATTAGAGGAGCTAACTATGTTAAAAGAGTAAAATTTAAAATATTTTAATTTTCCTTAGAAGTTTTTGGGGAACAATTTTGTCTTGATTGTTATTTCAGTTAATTTTAACTATTAGTTGACTAAATATGCTGAGTTTGTAGTCCATATGTCATCTACATTATTTTTGTTTACGAGCAAATTTGTCCCCAAGATTTTAAATCTAACTTTCAAAAAGATGAAGTAGATGATATATAGAGTTCTGGGGCAAATTTGAAATTTAATAAAAATAATGTAGATGACATATGGACAACTAACTCAATATATTTGGTTAACTCACGATCATAATTAATTGAGATAACAGTTCAGGAAAAATTGCTTCATTTTGAAACTTTTAGAACAAAATTGTTCCCAGAAAAACTTCTGAGACAAAATTGACTCTGATTTCTAAAAAAAAAAAAAAAGGAAGAAATGTACACCTTTCGCCAGCTGTTGTTAAGTACTACCACATGTTGTTTCACGTTCAGTAATGCCAATAAGAAAGAAACTCCTCGCTCCGTCATGGGACCCCAGCATTTGAATATTAGGTCGAATATAGACAGCCCAATGTTACAAGTTAATGAAATTTCTGTGTGAAATACTAATATAACAAAATTCCAGGAGCTAACATTGTTAAAAGAATAAAATTTAATAGATTCAGTAATAGAGGAAAAAGAACACACAAGTATCAAATTAAAAATTAAAGAAAATTACCGGTAACTTAGAAATGATTTTCCCTGTTTTATTTGAACATTCTCTGGTCAATGGACTGGAATGTCATTAAAAAGTTAGTAAACTAAGCCCGTCAAGCGGGGCATAGACCCTCATATCCGTGTCTCTACTCAAGGAAGGTTTGATGTTAATTTCAAAACGATAATCTCACTAGCTAATTAATTGAATGCTTCAAGGAAGGCTGCAAGTGTTTTTGAGGCGTTGACCGCAGGCGCGATGAGTCAACAAGGCCATAGTAAACAGCACCATTTAATTTACTCTCTCAGTCTTCTTCACTACTCGTGTTCCAATATGTATTCTTGTAAATTGGGATCCCTTCCTCTCCTGCTTGCACTCTCTGCTTCACATCACTTCATTCTCCTTCACTGTCAAGAGCTTGATGGCAATGCGACAGCTGGAAATTAGACGTTGTCAGAAACTGCCCCCGCAAACAATTCGGAGTACTGGGGGCCACCGCAGATCAGTAGGCATACACCAACGGCCAACCGGACTAATTGCAGGGGCTGTGATTGGTTCGGTAGAGCTCATAGTGGGTTTATTTGCAGGTTTCTTTATGTGGAGAAAGAGAAGGACAGGACAATCGGTACAACTACCCGAAAGTAAACCCCTTTTTGCTTTTCTTTCTCTCAAGGATTTTGCATATATAGGAGGCTTTGGTGTATACAGAATCTATTTCACTAAGAGGGAAAAAAAGACCACAAATAATAATCTCTCTCTGCTCTTCCCCTCTTCTTTCTTTTCTATTTAATTTTTACTGTTATATACAATCAAAATTATCCATGCATGCTCTTTCTTGAATCATTTTTAAATATATTCACACAATATTATTACACAACCTCTTTATCATACATAATTATTGCATATGTTAACCTGCACTCATGGAGTGCCAATGGCCTCTTATATCCAATAAAAACACACAATCATGCACACGTACACATGCACACTCGGCCCCCGGACGTTGTGGATTTAGCAAATTTCTGAATCTTATAATTTAAAAATAAAGATAATTTTATAATTTTCACATCTAAAAAAATAATAAATCCTTTAAAAATTTTAGGTCTTCAAATAGTTTAGATCTCATTACAACAATAAGTCTTAACATCATAACACTCTAAATTGTTAGTATAAGAATTTTTATAAAGACTTGTGTTTCAATTTCTTTGACTTTGTTAATGAAGATTCAATATTAAATCTATATGAACAAAATATCTTAATGAAAAAAAAAAAAAAATCGAGGCTGATCACTGGAGGAAAAACATTTCTATTTCTGTTCAAATAATATAGTGTGGATGTGCATGCATAAACAGTATTTTTTTATTATTATTATTATTTTTTTTTTTTTTGCTATATCTTGCCGCAGAGTACCCATGCCTCCACCTCTAGCGGCGGTTCACCGCTTCCTAGACCCCTAGAATGCCTCTCTCGGCGCCTTAACTTAACGAGGATCGAACCCTCCCCCTTAAGGTGAGGAAGTTCGACTCCCACGATTGAATCTAAAGGCGAGGGTTTGAGTAAATAAGATTGAAAATATGAGTTGGGCTTGTTAACCCGTAAAAGTAGCCGGCTGAGCCAGCCGGGTCGCTTTTTAAAAAATGGGCTATTTATTTATTAAAATAAATCACCAATCATATTAATTCTTATGAGCTGGGGGAAAGTAGTTAAAATATCCACACTGGAATAAAAAGCGAGAGGGGAAAATATGCTTCGGCGTCAACGTCTTCGTTTGTTGAGTAGCATGATTTTTTGCTTTTTTTTTTTTTTTTTTTTTTTTTTTTTTAAATGGTGTGAAGTACTAAGAAGATTAAATATGGTGGGTCCAAAGACTAATGTTGGGAATATTCTACCATTGTGTCTTTATTATAAGTCCATTTAACTAACTCTCACATATTACTATGATCTTATTTATAAGTCATTTCAAACACTAATGTTGAGAATATTCTACCATTCTTGTCTTTATTACAAGTCCATTTAACTAACTCTTACATAATACTCTGGTCTTATTTATAAGTCATTTTTATTAAAAAATTTAGTCCTATTTGTAAATCCAGTTTTAGGGTAGTAAATAATTGTACCAATGAAAATAGAGAGAGAAGAAAGAGTTAAAAAATATTGATTCATAAATGAGGAAAAATTGAAAATTTACCCCATAATCATTAAGCTAACTATCTCTTTTTGATATGTGTGATTTAATTAAAAAGAACTTATAAATAGGATCAGAATAGTATCAAGAATAGTTAGTTAAGTCATTAAATATGCTTTAACACTACTACAAAAATGTGATATTACTTCCCCCAGAGACGTCCTAAATAAGAAATAGGTAGTAACAAATGAGGCCAATGGCAATCTTGTAATTATATACAAGGAAAATGAGCCTTCAACATCCTGAATAATTGTTTAGGACTTCTAAAATTAATTTTTGACATCCTAAATTTTTTAAGGGCGCTTTAATTGCCTTTGGAGCCATGGTATGTACTTTTTTTTTTGAAAAAAAATCAATTTTGGCGACACGATAATTTTCAAAGGCGCTGAAATCTGCTAAAAAATTTGGCGCCGGAGGAAATATGGAAGAATATTTTGTTTGCGCGCCATATGTGTAAAAGTACGATAATAGGCGACACGAAACACATTTCAGTCGCCTATAAATCTATTACAAAGAAGAAAATTTTCTTAAACCGAGAGGCGGAGCATTGAAGGGACATAGGGTTTTTTTTATAAAAAAAATTGTTAAAAAATTTCTAAAATAGGCGACGATAATGTTTCAAGGCGGCGAAATATGCCAAAAAATATGGCGCCGGAGGGATATTTTGTTTACGCGCGGAAAATTACCAAATATTGAAAAAAATAGGCAACTGAAGAATAATTTGTCCAAAAACAAACGACCGATACATTTTCGGGTCGCTATCTATTTGCCAATTAAAAAAAAAAATTTTGCCATAAACCAAAACCGAGCATTGAAGGGACATGTTTTTTAAAAAAAAATTGTAAAAATTGTCAAAATAGGCGGCCGGAATGCATTTCGTCGCCTATATTAGAAAATAGGCGACTTGATATAATTTCGGGTCGCCTATTTTTTCCCAAATAAGCGACTGAAATTGGATCAAGTCGCCTATTTTCTAATATAAGCGGCCGGAAACGCATTCGGGTCGCCTATTTTCAATGCCAAGTTGTTTTTACAAAAAAAAAAAATATTAAATTGTCAAATATAGGCGACTTGAATGGGTTTTGGTCGCCTATATTTGAAAAAAGCGACGATCCTTTTTCGGGTCGCCTATTATTGAAAAAAGGCGACTGAAATTGGATCAAGTCGCCTATTTTCTAATATAGGCGACTTGAAGCCTAATCAGTCGCCTAAAATCTCTCATAACCCTATTTTTCCAACCCGCGAATGTATTCTCTTTTGTTTTCGAAGTTGCGACTCCTCTGGTTCCTCGTCGCCGTCAAAAACCCGAGTTGATATCTAGGCTCATTTTAGTCATCTTCCCTCATCGCCGCGAACCCTATCGACTCGTCGTGACTGTCCGTCGTTTCCTCCGTCTTCTCTCTTCTCGGCGTCGTCATTTGTCGACCTCTGTCTCGCCGCGTCCAGCCCACCTTCTCACGACTATCTCTACGGTAAGCTCGTAATGCTTTTCTTTTCTTTTTTTATTTTCTTTCTTTGTTGAACATTGTTAAATGGATCACTATATTGAATCAATCAAACCAAGCATGCGGTGTTAGCCTTATATAGGCACGGACCACACACCTTCTCACGACTATCTCTACGGTAAGCTCGTAATGCTTTTCTTTTCTTTTTTTATTTTTTTCTTTGTTGAACATTGTTAAATGGATCACTATATTGAATCAATCAAACCAAGCATGCGGTGTTAGCCTTATATAGGCACGAGACCACACACACTCTCTTGTATACTTCTGTATGGGTTTAATACACAAAGACACAATACTACAATACTAATTACTTCACTTACTATTCACTCATACTAACACTCCCCCTCAAGTTAATTTGTATGTCATATGGCACCTAACTTGCTAGGCAAATACTTGTGAGCTTCTATTCCCAAGCCCTTTGTCGGTATGTCTACAAATTTGCACTTGAGAAGAATATATGGCGTGATCTTCATACTAGTCTTGGTAGACTGTCCATTAGATGCATTCCCTCTAGTTGTTGAATCATCACTAGCGAGCATTCTGCTTTCACATTCAAACTGTATCATCATCGGGCAAACTTCACATGCCATGCTCAAATCACCATCGGCATCCTTTAGTAGACCAAGATCCTTATACGCTTGACCTCTTCGATAAAGAGCTTTAAGATTTTTAGCATCATAAGCCAAAACCTCAGAACCTTCTTTTACACATTCATCATGCGCCTGTCTTCGGAGTAACAAGACATCAAATTAAGTGAGCATGCTAAAAGAAGCTTTCTACTTTGGGAGGATGGAATTTCTCCAAGGTTTTGCTTGGCAAGACAATACTTCTGCATAGCTTCATGGAATCTACCCTTAAATCTTCCCTCTTTTTCAAAACACACCAATTTTTCTTAAAAATAAAAAGGGTGCATGAGTCTTGCAAAATTAGGGTAAGTCTACATAGTATTTAGTTTTATTTGTGTTCATGTTGCTTTTAGTTTCAAAACACACCACTTTAATTTGGTAGACTTGTTACTTCAATAATAGACTTGTTACTTCCTCACCATGCCATATCCATGCTTTCTTCTCATGCTTTTGTAATGGTTGTTTTATTGCAAGGAAATGGAACAAATCGGTGTTGGGGGATTTAGTTGATAAATATTGATCTTATACCGACTACTTGTTTGTGACTTGGCCACGACAACAACCCACAAGAGCTTGAGGGGTCCTAGGGTAGGTATTTTTAATCATGTTGCTTTTGTCATACAATTATTCCCTCTCATATGTTATATCCTAAGTTCAATGTTAGTTTGAATAATTCTAATGTTGTCTTTATTGTTGTTGTCTTTAGGTTGACTAGAGCAAATAAATTTCAAGGAGAGGAATTTAAAGTTGAGGTAATTATAGTTAAATATTGTTTTGTTGTTGATGTGCATTGAACTAGGTAATCTTTGTAGTATGGATAATGATGCTTAGATGTCCATAATTTATAGTTTATGACTTAGACAACTTAGATATATTTTAGTTTTTTGTATTGATGAAATTATTGGATTTAATAGCTGATATTTTCTAAATTGCCTTAGTTAGTAAGTTTTGTTGAATTAAGTTGAAATGGTTTGTTGTTGAAATTTTGGGATGTCTGTTTTTGTTGAGGGGAAATCTTTCTTAGAATTTTATTTTACAAGATTGAGAAAAAACCATGTCGTTATTGAAATTGTTATGAACTTATTTGTTGTTGGAAATGTCTTAGGTGATAAGAAAATGGTTCATAGTTGGATGAATGCTTTGAGAACTAGTGAAGAATATGAGAATGGGGTGGAAGAGTTTATTGAATTTGCTAGAAGGAATGTGGCTACAAAAAATGGGATGTACTATTGTCCATGTGTTAATTGTTTAAATGGGGTTCGAAGGGATATTCTTGATATAAGGGACCACCTAATTTGTGATGGAATAAACCTTCGATACACAACGTGGATATGGCATGGTGAGGAGGTAACTCCCGGTGCATCCTACGAAAATGAAGTTGAGGTAGATGATGATGGAATGGAGAGAATGATTCATGATGTTGAGGTCGAATCCTTTGCACAACCGCATGAATATGATAGCGTGCGGAGTGATGCGAGACACCTTTGTTCCCTGGGTGTACTAAGTATACGGTTGTTGGGACCTTACATTTGGTCAACTTAAAGGCAACATGTGGGTGGGACCGATAGCGGTTTCACGACGTTGCTTGAATTGTTGTGTGATATGTTGCCGGATAATAATGTACTTCCATCATAACTGATTTCTTGCAAGTTTTATGTGGGGTTTTTGCTTGGGAGGGTTTGATTCGCTTGTGTGTCTTGTGATTTAAAGGTGGCTCTCATTCACTTTATTTGAAACCTTGAAATTCTGTTAAGCTTCGTGTTCAAAAGTCATTTACGCTATATATATTTGCCTCTTGTCGCATATCGGTGTTATTTGCCAATTGAAGGGAATGTTGATGCTATCTAATTGCTGCATTAAATTGTGAAAAGTTGTTGTGAAATTTTGGAGATTAATTGCCTCCAAATGTGAGAAAAAATTGTTGTCATGGTGGTGCTTTGTTTGTTGTTTTTGGTCTAGTTTAGTAACCAAAATCTAGGTCATACATTCTTTCTTTTTTTGTTGTTGAAGTTCTTTGAAAGTTTATTTGCCTTCTTAAGTGACTTTCCGAACTTGCCTTCTTATATTCTTGTTGAAGTTCTTGAAAGTTTCTCTTGTATGTGGAGCCAATTCTTTTGTTGAAGTCACTTTTACAATTTTCTTATTGAACCACGGTATTCTTGATGGAATGCACATACATAATATAATATGCGCTTAATTATTTTGTGAAGCATTTGCGGCAAATTGGCCAAACAAAACGGCAAAGCGCATTTTTTTAAAAAAAAATACATTAAAGGCGACTGAAACGATTTCGGGCGTCTTTGGGTGATAATAGGCGACTGAAATGGTTTGGTCGCCCCATATATGGGAAATAAGGCGACTGAAAAGGTTTCAAGTCGCCTCATATGAGCAATGAGGCGACTGAAACCATTTCGGGTCGCCTCATATAAGGCCACATATGAACCCAGTCGTGAAATAAGGCGACTGAAAAGGTTTCAGTCGCCTCATATGAGAAATGAGGCGACACGAAAAGGTTTCGGGTCGCCTCATATGAAAATGCGACGACGAAAAGGTTTGGTCGCCTCATATGAGGCGACCTTAAACCATTTCAGTCGCCTCATACTCATAAGAGGCGACGAACTTCTTTCGGGTCGCCTCATATGAGGGCGACTGACGAACCCATTTGGTCTCCTCATATGGAAATATACTACTACACTCTCCCCAACGTCCCTAAGAATAAGGACGTTAATTGGGTCTTTTTTAGGTCGTCTTTTAAGTATTTTGTAGTAGTGTAAGTTTTTCAAGTTTACCTTTATTAAAAAAAATTATCTCTCTACGTTTACAAATCATTCTCACATCATTCTTCTCTTTCTCTCTTTCCAATAAGAATTAAATAAGGATAAAATTGAATAACATTTATGAATAATATTTAAGTGGAGTTATATTTATAACTAAAAATTTCTTTTACAAATATAATTATAATAAGGACTAGAGTAGTACATGGAATAGGAGATGGGTGGAGGCATGTTGTGGTTGAAAGTGACTGTCAAACAGTCATTGCATTACTTTCTAAAGAAGGTATTGTAGCTCGTGAGTCTTATCTGGTGACTTGGATATGAGTAATTACTCGATGTCAATGAGATATAAGGTTACGTCACGTTCAAAGGGAAGGGAATCGGTGTGCGGATTGGTTGGGCGACTTTGCTTTGTCTTATGTGGAGCTTCCTGATTGAGTTCATATATCTGATCCTCCTCCTGAACTCTACTGGTTTCTCCTAGCTGACTTGATGGCAATTGAGCACTTTAGGCGTGGTTAGAGTCCTTAATCCTTTGTTTTATTTTTATTTAATTATTTTTTTTCTTTCCGTGTGTCAAAAAAAAAAAAAGAGAAGTACATGGAATTAGTTTAAGGGAAAATTATATTTAAATACTAATTGAATCTGTTAAACCCCTAGAAGCCCACTGAAAATGTAAAAAGATTGAGAAGTGACATGGGTCTATGAGGGTTTTGCAAATTGGAGGGAAAAGACGAAACTGCCCTTGATAATGAAGTGGACTTCATTTTCATTCGCTAATTCAAATTGCCGTGGACTAGCGCTCTGTCTTCCTCTTCATTGCGACGCCGTCAATCGGTGACTTGGGACAGAAAAATCTCTGGCCGACAGGCGATAACTTAGCAGTCTCTCCCTCTCGACTCAGTCGGTCCTGTTCTCCCACTCACTCGCAGTGCGTGGTTCGCCCTCCTTGAATCCTAACGTGCTCTGATCATCACTTCCTTTAGCTTCTTTTTTCATTCCACTAATATCGTCCATACTTACCGTTACTGTCGGTAGCAGAGCTCAGATTCGTTATCCCTCTCCTCTCTAACTTGAGATTTTGTGCTTTCTGTTCTGGCTATTTTTTAGGGTTAGAGTTAATTGTCTGGGTTTGTCTCTTCAGGTTTCTAATTTTACTGTTTGGATGCGGTTGCTTTATCATTTCTCCCATGTCCGGATTGATGTTTCGTGTTTTTTTTTTTCATCCTCTCGATTGAATGTGGTTTGTTACATATGTCGTTAAATTGAATTGTTTCTTTGACTATACTTCCTTTGGGTATTGACTTCGAGACGTATTTGTGATCTAAATAGTTCTATGGATGAGATATTACGAATTTATATGTTTTGTTCGTGTTCGGCGACTTTTTCTTTTTTGTTTTTGTATGCATATTAATTCGAAGCTTGATTCGTTGTGTCGCTTTCTTTGGAGGGGTGGGGTCAAACTATGGACCTTTAATTAGGTTGCTTCATTCGTAATTTCTGGCTTTTGAGGTATGAGTTTTGGTCTTAGGCGCCAGTAATGCTTCGCTGTAAAGTTCTGACCAAAATTGGTATTGTGTTTTGCCTTTTTAATTCGTTGACTCAAAGGATGGCGGCAAAAAAGCCCCTTGAATATCAGGCACTGGCTGGCAAAAGGCTCTGAGCAAACAATAATGTGTTTGGGCTGCTTCCAGTGACTTCATGGATTTGAATTTAATTTTTTCCCCTCCTTTGTGTTTCTTTCCTTCTGTCATATGCCAGCCCATGCTTGTTGATTTGATTGATAATATTTGGGTGATAAAAAGTTTCTTGACTTTTAATGTTGTTCTTGGTAATAACTAGCAGCTCCTGCTCGAACATGACAATGTTATAAGGTGTCTCTCAATTGAATTCACTTAATCCACTTGACCATTTTAGATTGATTTGGACTCATGGCATAAGTATCTTTTCTTATACTTTGTCTGTTGTTTTGGTAGACTCCAGAAATATGGATGAAGCCCATCAGCGACAACTACTATAAATGCATTTCCCGATCCGGGAATAGAACTGGTTTGTATAAATACTCTTGATTTTTGTCAAGTATGGCTGCGCTAATTCACAAATGAAAGTTTGGCTGACTTCTCTTTCCATTATTATGTTCTCTTCAGTCACAAAAACAAATGGCTATCTGCTCATTCATGTCAATGGCGGCTTGAATCAAATGAGATCAGGTGTAAGCTACCCATTCGTTTCAATGGTTTATTGCCTCAATGATACTTTCTCGGCTAATTCTTAGAAGCTTCCCCGGCTTTACAAATATGCGACGTGGTTGCAGTGGCAAAGATTATGAATCCCACCCTTGTCCTTCCATCTCTTGATCATGATTCCTTTTGGACTGATCCAAGGTCAATAATTTATTTGATAAATGTGGTGCTTGCAAGTAAAACTTCTAAATTTTCATATCATTTTCTCCAAGATGGGACGTGCCTAATATTTTTCAGTGGCTTTAAAGATATTTTCAACTCGAAGCACTTCATCCAAGTTTTAAAACCTGACGTTGAGATAGTTGAGTATCTGCCAGTCAAGTATGCACATTTAAAACCTCTCGTGAAGGCTACTATTTCTTGGTCAAAGGTGTGAAATACAATTTGAATGCATAACTAGATTCAAACAATTAATCTCCGAAGAGTAGGGTTCTTACTCATGTATGTTTCATTTGCAGGCTGGTTACCACAGAGCTGAGATTCTCCCATTATTAAAGCGACATAAGGTCATTAAATTTTCCCAGACAGATTCCCGAATAGTCAACAACGGCCTTGCTCCCTCTCTTCAAAAGCTTAGATGCCGTGCCAACTATGAAGCTCTTAGGTACGCACCAGAGATTGAGGAGCTTGGGAGGACTTTGGTTGATAGGCTAAAAACTTATGATGAACCGTATACTGCCCTTCATTTAAGGTATTATATTATTATAGTAGTCTTTTCTTGTTATAAGTTATTACACATTTAATACGTTAAACTGACCCTTTTTTTTCGCTCTTGTTCTTTTTTTCAAAATAGATATGAGAAAGATATGCTATCTTTTACTGGATGCAGTCACAACCTCACTGCTGACGAGCATGCGGAACTTAGAAAAATGAGGTATGAAGTTCAACATTGGAAGGAAAAAGATATTGATGGTGCTCAACGACTACTAGAAGGGGGTTGCCCTATGTCCCCTAGAGAGGCGGCTATCTTTCTCAAGGCTCATTGAATCTATTTCAGAATGAGTTTCGTTAGATTGATTGATAAGCTTGATGAGGGTGTCATTTCTTGGGAAGAATTTTCTTCCAAGGTTAAAAGTCTGCATTCCAATCGGCTTAGTGAGCCCTATTTTCGGCAAGCAGAAGAGTTTCCCAGGATGGAGGAAAATTTTTTATGCCAACCCCTTTCCTGGCTGTATCTGTAACAAGTCTCAGGAATTCATCAGAACCCGGAAACTTGTCAACAGAGTAAATTGATCTGAGAGTTATACCATTGATTCATTCTTTCTTTCTTTGATCATAAGTTGCCACATGGAGCATCATTTGATATTTTGAATGTAAATTTGATACAGTACAAAGCAGAAGTTTAGATTCATACTTTTCCATAGATATATTGTTAATAATATGTTCTTTGTTAAGGCTGATGCCAGTGGTCAATTATTATTCCGTAGATAATTGTTTCTTCAAGTATTGAAAAGTTGTGATTTAAAAAGAAAAACTGAGTTTAAGGATGCTTTCTAGTTCATTGTTAAAGCAAATAATTGCCCTTTATTTGTAAAAATAATTTATAATTACCATTGAAAGATTTATTATAATTGTCCTTTATTTGTTGTTTCATTAAACACACAAGTGATAAACCTGAAAATCGTATTGGTAAGTACCATTATGAAACTAATAAATTTCATTGAATAATTGGTAATTGTCATTTAAAGATTTGTTATAATTGACTTTTATTTGTTGTTTAATCAGAGACACAAGTGTAAACCTGAAGAACAAATGGTAAATACCATTACAAAACTAGTAAATGTTATTGAAGAATTGGTAATTGCCATTGAAAAACTTGTAAATGCCATTGTAGAATTTGTAAATGCCACTGAAAATTTTGTAAATGTCATTGAAAGATTTGTAACGCCATTGAAAGATTTATGATAATGCATAATTTTTTTTTTCCCTCAGAGGCAAAAAAGGGGAACCGCCCTAAAAAAAAGTCGTATAAATGCTATTGAAAATTTTGTAAATGTCGTTGAAAGATTTGTAATAATGCATAATTTTTTTGTTTTTCCCTCGAGGTAAAAAATGTGAACCTAAAAAAAATCGTAAATGCTATTGGAATATTTGTAATTGCCGTTGAAAGATTTGTGATAATGGATAATTTTTTTGTTTTCACTCAAAGACAAAAAAGGTAAACCTAAACAACAAACTCGTAAATGCCATTACAAAATTTGTTGTAAATAATCTAGTTTTTGTTAATCTCATATCCTTCATTCAACTTTACATCCCGATTTACAAATATCCTGCACAACAAAATTGATGACTATCGATACATTTATGGAGAGCACCAGATATGTACATAGATAGGGTTCAATAATCCTAAGTACTAAGTCAAAATAATTAAAAAAAAACCAGCCTTAAACAATGATGCTCATGTCTTTCTTCTCTTCCCATGGGTCGCTGAAGGAGGAAGGAGTCCCAATGCAGCATTTGTGGCATTATTCAATTCATGGTTGACAAGCCACCACATGAGATTGCGCCTATACTTGTGCATCTCATCATCCTCGTACTGCCTACTTGCACCAGCAATCCAATTGTGCAACCAAATCAAGACATGGATGCCACAATATTGCCTACATAATGCAAAAACACACAAGTTAACAAATATACGACAACCTAGCATCAATGATGTTGCCACAAAATGGCACTCACATAATTAGCCATAGATAGACAAAGACGGTATCATCATTAACACACAAAAATGGCAAGGAAACTTTCTTCCACTCACTTGGCAGCTTGAGACAATGCTTAATCAACCAATTATGCTTTGAAAAATATGTCAAAATATATCAAAATGAATCAGCAACTCCAAGACTCATTTTTGCAAGCAATCCTGGGAGCGAAAGTTAGTAATCATTTGTCTCATTTTTACTGCTATGACTAACATCTCTCAATTCTAGATAGTCCAGAGTCCAGTAGCCTAAACCTTTTAACCATATAAGCCTATTTGAATTCCTAATAGTTTCAATGTAGAAGTAAGCTACAACAAAAATAATAAATACTCGTAATATGTAACTCATCTATTGTAGATAGAACATAAACACATGCCGAGGTTACTAAAGTCATAAGTTAAATAAATATGTGGAACCACTTTAATCTGCTCAGTAATTAATTACTCATTCACTAGAACTAAGCTAGAAGGAGAAAGTTGCTTCCTTGAAAAGGTAAAAGCGCAACTTGGCGTGACATGATGCCATTATTGGTTATTATACTTTTCCATAGCCAAGGACAAGTAAACATTATCATGAAGTACCGAGAAGCTCTAGAAACTAATTTTAAAGGCAGAAGGCACAGTGCAAATTTGTTCCTAGAAAGTATAAAGAAAATAATATTCAGTGTGCAAACAAAAAGAAGCATAAAAATTTGAACTTTTAATCGACACTCCCAGAAGTACAGTGATAGTATATTTCCGAACTTCTTTAGTTACTCAGAAAACTCAATAAATAGCAGCATTTTCCTTCAATTAAGAAATGTCTGTAATGCTAAGAAAAAAGTGTAGTCATAATACTTCAGAAAGTGACAAGCTTTCCATCCTCTATCTTGTTGGGAAAAAATGACAGCAAGATTACAGTCAGGCCAATATTTAAAAAGCTCTTATTTTTTGGGGGCACAAGATTATGAGAGGAAGACAAGAAGCAACAGAAAATGCAAGTAATAATGGGTAAGGCAGAGACGCCAAAACAAAGGAGAGAGACCCACAAAACACATTTCTTTAATCGTGTAAAACAGAAACAGACAAAAACCCAAAAGAGATTATAGAAAAAGAAAGGGCGAGGCATACCCCACGGAGGATTTGAGTCTATGCAGTACTCAAGGTCCTGAAGCTGATCCATGGGTGTATGGATATTGTCCGCCATTGTTGAGAGCTGAAACTTCTGAGAAAGCTCACGCACAACAGAAAAACAGAGACTAAAAATAATAACAGAAAAGGAAGGAGGGAAAAAAGATGGAAGGAAAGGAAATCAAAACAAAGTAAAGTGCAGATAAAAAGTGAGAAAACAAAAGCAGGACAATCAATAAATAAGGAAATATATATAAGGGCAGTGTGGTCTTTTTCCCTGAATTTGTATATCCCTCATAAGCCCATGTCACTTCTTAGTCTTTTTATAAAATCAGTGGGCTTAGGGGGTTTTACAAATTCAAATGGTATTTATCTATAATTTTTCCTTAGTTTAAACTATAAGTTACTTGGTGATGACCGTAGTCGACCGAGCGGAAATGAGTGGTTAAGAATTATTTTAAAAAGTAAAAAAGTGAAGGGAAATTATATCTTTTTACAACATTATAAAATTCTAATGGAATGCTTCGGGAATATTGGAATTCGGTGTCCTAATTTATCTTTTTTATAATTTAAGGATTTTTTTTAATGTCTTTTCACTTAGAAAACCATCATAAATTGTAAACACAACAATTAAAAAACTAATTTAATTTAGGGTTAAGGTGTAGATTTGCCAACTAATTATTACCCGAGGAGCATTTGACACAAAAAACAATTCAAGGTACTAAATTGGCCAATGAACTATTAAAAAGTGAAAAAAGAAACACAATTTTGTGCAGATTCGCCAACGAACTATTACCCTATCACTGTCTTGGTGTCTCTGTCTTCCGTTGGTATCACAAGATCGGCAATGTCGGCGTCTCCAAAGCTTTCATTGTTCTTTGGGTGTTCCACTCACCCTCTTGAACTCATCTAGTAGTCCACTGACTTTCTAATGAAGACGCGCGCCTTGCACCTCGGGTTGCGTCCCTCCGATGCCACAAGTAGCAACCGCCGCTGCCACAGTGCTTGCTCGCATGGGTCCCATCTCTATTAGTGTTTGCCTTATCCAACAAGAAGGCTTAACCACTCTTTTCTCCAGCGTCTCCGCCACCATCCTACGCCGGTTGCTCATATTTTCACGTAATTGTGATAGTTTTTTTTTTTTTAAAATAGTTATTTGGTATTTTTTTCATTTTTTAATAGTTCGTTGGCCAATTTGGAACCCTCAATTGTTTTTTGTGCCGAGATGCTCTCCGAGTAGTAGTTCGTTGACAAATCTGCACCTTAACCCTTTAATTTATTTTCGTGATGTTTATGAATTATTTGAAAAGGTCATAAATTTTTGGACAGAGGAGGTGATATCTAATTCTACATTATAAAAAATCCATATATACTTGTTCGTCTCTTAATTACTCCCAATGTAATGGGTTAGTACTAATAGTATAACTGGGAGTCTGGGATAATGCAATTATGCTCGTCTTTGCTTTTTATAATTTGGACAAAAAAATGTGTCCGAAAATTCTTTTATATTTAAAACTAGGGGTCGTACAAGAGTAGACCAACCACGACTTTGACCACTTAAATATAAGTTTTGAGCAATTCCCTGTTAAGCTGTTTCTGTCATTTCTTTTTTTCATTATTTTTTTCTATATAAAATACACACTTTATTCTATTTACAAGCCCCTCCAACATGTATGTTTTACATGGATCAAGAAAAACTTGAAATTTCATTAACTCTATCATAAATTTAGGGAAAATGATAAATAAATATCATATGAATTTGCAAAACCCCGAAGTTCTCTAAATTTGTAAAAAGGCGAGAGTTACCAAAGACCTATGAGGGATATGAAAATTCGGGTGAAATACCCTTTGCCCTTAGTTTTAAATAAATCAAAAATGAAAATGAAAATACCCTCACCGAAGGACCGCGAGGGCAGTGCGCCGGCCCACGGGGGTGGGTTTTTTTTTAAAAAAAAAATATATATTTATTGAAAGTGTGGGAGGTGGGGTTCGAACCCTAACCCCCCACACATCTATGGGGCCAAGTGGCCCAACCACTTGGTTCCTTTAAGACACACACATACACACACACGCACGCACGCACATATGCACGCACGCACTAACAAATATATATATTCTTCTTAACATTTTTTCAACGGTAGTTACAAAAACAAATCTTCCATCGCTATTTACAAAGTTTTCATTACTATTTACAACTTTTTTTGAGGTTTCCCTTTCTCGCCTCTGAGGAAATAACAAAAAAATAATGCATCATTCACTAAATTTGTATTGGTATCTAAACTATTTTTTGAGGTTTCCCTTTCTTGCCTATGAGGAAAAAACAAAAAAAGAAATGCATTATTACAAAATGTTTATCGGTATTTACAAATCTTCCATCGCTGTTTACAAAATTTTCATCGGTATTTACAACCTTTTTTGAGGTTTCCCTTTCTTGCCTCTAAGGAAAAAAAAATACATTATTGCAAAATGTTCATCGGTATTTACAAATCTTCCATCGCTATTTACAAAAGTTTCATCAGTATTTACAACTTTTTTTTTTTAGGTTTCCCTTTCTTGCCCGGGGGAAAAAAGGAAACCAAAAAAAAAAAAAAAAAAAAAAAGTCATAAATACTGATGGAAATTTTGTAAATAGCGATGGAAGATTTGTAAATACCGTTGAAAATTTTGTAATAATGCATTTTTTTTAATTTTTCCTTAGAGGCAAGAAAGGGAAACCTTAAAAAAAAGTTGTAAATACCAGTGAAAATTTTGTAAATAGCGATGAAAGATTTGTAAATACCGTTGAAAGTTTTGTAACAACCGTTGAAAAAAATGTTAAGAAGAATATATATATTTGTTAATGTGTATATAAATATGAAAGGAACCAAGTGGTTGGGCCACTTGGCCCCATGGATGTGTGGGGGTTGAGGGTTCGAACCCCACCTCCCACACTTTCAATGAATATTTTTTTTAAAAAAAAAAACCCTACACCCACCCCCCAAAAACCCCCCCCCCCCCCCCGTGATGTGGGACCTCGGTGAGGGTATTTTTTATTTAATTATTTAAAACTAAAGGCAAAATGATAATTTCACCCAAATTTGCATATCCCTCATAGGTCCTTGGTACCTTTCAATCTTTTTACAAATTCGGGGACTTGTGAGGGTTTTGCAAATTCATATGGCATTTATTTGTCATTTTCCCTCAAATTTAACAACTTTGTCACTTTATCCCTATCCTAGTATCCAACATACATTATACCCTATGAGAATAAAGTCAATATACAACATTCAAATGAAAATTTTAATGAGGTGCTTAGGTTTATAAATAATACAAAAAAATTTCTTCTCTCCTTATCTTTAGAGTTGGGAACCAAGGATAACCCTTGAAGGGTCAAGGCCTAAAAGGGCGAGTTCTTTTGCGCCTGAGATTAACCCAAAAAAAAAAAAAAAAATTGTTTTTCAAAGCCTGGCCCCTAAGCATATAGGCCAAAGTCGAAGCTATTTTTAAAATTTTAATTATTTTTCCAACATTTTTTTCCAAAGAAATATAATTAATAAATTATAACAATTAAAATTTTAATTTAAGAAAAGGTTAAGGTGCAGATTTGCCAACGAACTATTACCCGAGGAGCATCTGGCACAAAAAACAATTGAAGGTACCAAAATTACCAATCAACAATTAAAAAGTGAAAAAAAAAACACAATTAAGGTGCAAATTGCCCAATGAACTATTACCCATCATTGTCTTGGTGTCTCTGTCTTCCATTGATCGTCACGGTGTCGACGACGTCGGCATCTCCAAAGCTTCCATTGTTGCTGGGTGTTCCACTCACCCTTTTGAACTCATCAGGTCTGTATGCAGCTTCAGAGCGAGAATCACGCACCGAAACCAAATTCAACAATCCACAGCTTTCGACCGACAAGCGCCTTGCACCCGGGTTCCATCCCTCGATGCCATAAGCGTGCTGCCCGCCTTACGGTTCACGCTTGCATGCACTACTACAAAAACATTTTTAACGTCCGTTTTTAAGACCATTAGACAATTGCTTTCAAGGGTCGTAAAAAAAAGTTGTTGAAAGTTTATGACATACAACACTGCTTTTTAAAAAAGAGTCATTGGATTTCAATGACTATTATTTAAATAACCGTCGTTGTATGTCTTTTTTTTCCTCAAATAGCAGCGACAAAAAAGCATTGCAGTGGGAAAATTGAAAAGCCAAAAAACATCGTAGCGGGAAAATTGAAAAACAACATGAAGCTTTGTCATGCTTTCCACCACACACAATAGAACGGGAAGAAAATTGAAAAGGTTCTTTTCATCATCCCAACTTTAGCAATTGATCCAACTTTAGCAACCAAGTCCTAGAGCTAGACTGTGCCAAAAGCTTGCCGGCATTTTGCAATCTTAGGAAAAAAAACCAATCGAAAAGAAAACATATAGCATCAAGAGCAAAACCAAAGAAAAATCAAAATCAAAATTTTGATTAAAGCCAAAAGAACCATAATATTGGAAAGAACTAGCTGAAAAAAATCAAAAATCCAGATCCAAATCAAAGAGCTAGCCAAAATCGACAAAACCGAATATTGAACAATCAAAAATAAATGCGAAGTACAATCACCTTAGAAGGAGAAACAATTAAAATAAAAAAGAATTAGCCATGGATCGCGACTTCAACGCAAATGCGGAGATCGGAGAAATGAAGTCAAAAAGGGTTTTCCAAATCCTAATATATGCGGGGCAAATCTAAATCTTGTAGGCTACTTTTACACCTCACAACAAAACTAGGAGAAGGAGACTTCCCCAGAAACGAAGAAGAAAATTTAGCGTAGTGAACTGGATGTGCAAAAGTAAGGCGTTTGAGACTCTTTATAAAAGGTTGCGTTTATCATGGATTTGAGGAAGATGTTCTGCCGTCTTGTTGGGTTTTGAAGAGAAAACTTATATTTTTATGTAAGAGAGGGAACAACAAAATGTTGAAGGTGTGAGATTAAAGTTGAAATATCTAAAAAATTTGAGTTTCAACGACTGTTTTTGAAAAACTAGTCGTTATAACTCAAAATAAAAAAAATAAAAATAAGTTAAAATATCTAAAAAAATTTGAGTTTCAACAATTTGTTTTTTAAAACCCAATTGTCAAAACTCAAAATAAAAAATAAAATACATTGAAATATCTAAAAAATTCAAGTTTCAATGATTGGTTTTTGAAAAAACCAATCGTTGAAACTCAAAATAAAAAATAAAATAAATTAAAATATCTAAAAAATTCAAGTTTCAATGAAAAATCAATCGATCGTTGAAACTCAAAATAAAAAATAAAATAAATTGAAATATATAAAAAATTGAGTTTCAACAACTCTTTTTCAAAATCGTCGTTCTAACTAAGGTTGTCAAACTCACGAGTTTAAGTAAATTCGTGACAATGATGTAAACTTGTATCGTGAACTTGAATCGTAAACTTGTAAAAGTTTACTTTCACTATTAAATAGATAGTAACAATGTATAATAAATAATTAAAATATAAAAAATGACAACAATTTGATTTAAATATATTTTAAAACCAAATCATTGAAATTAAATCCATTAACACTCAAAATTTACCATATTTAACAAAGAAATTTCTATAAAACTTATATATAAAAGTATGATCAAATAGTTTCTAAAAATGATAAACTCGTGTACAAACTGTGAATTTCAGTTTACAAATTTCAATGAGTAGATTTTTCTAGAAAAACGAAGAGTCATTATAACTCAAAATAAAAAGTATAGATATATTTTTTATAGATAAATATAAAAGAGATATATTTTTAATTTATTAAATTTAATTAGGAACTAAGTAAATGAAAATACGATTAGATTTATTCTCATAACTATCGAAATTATATGCTACATACTAGGAAATACTATAAATATGGGATAAAATCATATATATATATATATATATATATAAGAGATATATTGTTTAATTTATTAAATTTAATTATTAGGAACTAACTAAATGAAAAAATGGTCAGATTTCTTCTCTTAAACTATCAAAATTCTAGGTTACATACTAGAAAATAACTATAAATATGAGATAAAATCACAATGGTCATATAGTCTTGAAGATTTTATAAGTAGCACTAATTTTTCGTAAAATAAAATTAAATGGTGTCGAGAAAATAAAATAAATGGTATTTAAGATACAAGACTGTTTTTATTATAACAAGTTGTTGTATCAAAACATTTAACGTTCGTTTTTAAAAAACGAGGCGTTAAAAAGTAAGCAAAAAATTACAACAGTGCCACCACCTACGTTTTAACGTCCATTTTGATTGAAGCTTGATCGATGAATATTCTAGCCAAAATTTCAAAAATGCCACCACCTCATTTTCTATATTTGTTTTATTTAATTGGTCGTTATATGGGAGTCGTTAAATCTACTTTTTGTAGTAGTGATGGGTCCCATCTTTGTTGGTATTTGCCTTATCCAACAAGAAGGCTTAATGACTCTTTTCTCCAACGTCTCGACCACCATCCTACGGCTTGCCTCATATTTTAACATAATTGTGATAGTTGTTTTGTTTTAATAGTTATTTTGTACTTTTTTCACTTTTTAATTGTTTATTGGCAATTTTGGTACCCTCAATTATTTTTTTGTGCCAGATGCTCCTCGGGTAATAGTTCCTTGGCAAATCTGCACCTTAACCCTTTAACAAATAAATGTTGTCAACATCAAGGTTTAAACACAATGTACCATGCAACAAACAATACCGTCACTAAGTCATAATTAAAGGTAAACTATTATCTATATACCACAATTACAAATAATTAATGAGAAGTGTTAACAAAATAAAAAATATTTCTTATAAATATATCTTGAAAAATATAAATAGTGAGGAAAATAAACCACAAGATATAAATGCATAGCAGATATTAGCACTAGAATATGCAGCTAGCGGTGACCTCATAGAGAAGGCAGATGTGTTCTCCTTCGGTGTGGTGCTATTGGAGTTGATTACTGGACGAAAACTTGTTGGCGATACTAACACTTTTCCAAATGGCAGTATGGTTGAGTAGGTTCGTACTGTATGGCATTTCTATTTTATTTGGGAAAATGACAGCCACGTCTCAAGCCTTGTTAGATTTAGGTGCAACAATTAATGTCATGCCTAGTGCCCTTTTTAAATCCCTTGGTGTCAAAGAGCTTAAGAGGACTAGTATAGTTCTCCGACTAGCTGATAGGAGCATTAGACACCCACTAGGCATCATTGAGGATTTGCTTGTTAAAGTTAAAAACTTGGTTTTCCTTGCTGACTTCTATGTGTTGGACATGTCTCATGAGTCTAGTGAATGCACCCTTATCTTAGGGAGACCCTTTATGAGAACAACTAGTACCTTTATAGACATGATGAATGGGTCAATCACTATGGAAGTGGGTAACAATAAGCTGAGTTTTAATATGTATGAAGCCATGAAGCATCCTTCTGAAGATTACTCTTTATTAGGTGTGAACTCAATTGACTTTGCCATTGATGATTTGGTTGATGAATATGAGCTCAATTTGCACACCGATGATTGTAATATTGAATGTGGTATTTCATTGGATTCATGTGATGATAAATTTCCCTCTCCTTCTGTTGATAATTTTGATTCACTTAGGAGTGAGATTTCCAACCTTAACTCATCGATGGTTGATTGTTGGTTATCATCCCTTGATGATTTTTCTCTTACTTCTCTTAGTTCATTTGAGCTTAATTCTTCCAATGATTCATTATTCAGTGATTATGCTTTGTGAGGAAGGTGTTTTTCTCAATGTTTCAGGTCACAAACTAGTAGAGGAAGCTGAGTTTGAGGTCGGTAGCCAAGACTTGGATGACTTGTTCTCTAAAGGGATAGCCCTCACACTGACGAAGACATCCTCTCATGTGACTCACTTTGGACCTCAACACAATGTGGTTAAAGGGCCACCTTCTAACTCATTGCTTAATCATAGAACTAAGATCACTCCTCATACCTTGAGATTTTTAAATGAGCTAATCACTCCTTATGAAGTAGGTATGAAGGAGACTACTTTCCCAAGTCTTTATTCTTTGTTGTAAGCCAACCTAATGTTGGTTCAACGCTTGGGAAGACCAATGAACAAGTGGTAGAGTCTATGGAGCTTAGCACAAGCCATGCGCCTCCTAAGCTTGCAAAGGGGAGTATTTCTACTACCCTTGATCTTCCAAGACTAATTCCCTCTATTGTCCAACCTCCTGATTTAGAGCTTAAGCCTCTCCCCTCGAATTTGAAATATGCTTTCCTTATTATTGATGGAAAATTGCCTGTTATTATTTCAAATTCTTTTCTCCGGAGTGAGGAGGAGAGATTGCTTGATGTTTTGAGTAGAAATAGAAAGGCTCTTGGTTGGACTTTAGCTGACATTCCTGGGATTAGTCCGGCTATTTGTACCTGTAGGATCCTTTTGCATGAGGAATCCAAACCCCTTAGGCAACCCTAAAGGAAACTCAACCCACTAATTCTAGATGTGGTTAAGAAAGAAATAACCAAGCTATTGAGTGCGGGTATTATCTATCCAATTTCAGATAGTTAATGGGTTAGTCCGGTGCATGTAGTGCCTAGGAAGAGTGGGATAACGGTGGTAAAGAATGAAAATGAAGAGTTGATACCTACTAGAGTGAAAAATGCTTGGAGAGTGTGCATAGACTATAGGAAATTGAATGAAGCATCTAGGAAAGATCATTTTCCTTTACCTTTCATAGATCAGATGCTTGAAAGGTTGGCGGGTAAGAGTCACTATTGTTTCCTAGATGGGTATTCAGGGTATTTCCAAATTCCACTAGCTCCTGAAGATCAGGAAAAGACCACTTTTACTTGTCCATTTGGTACCTATACCTATAGGAGAATGCCATTCAGATTGTACAAAGCACCAAGCACTTTCCAACGTTGCATGATGTCACTATTCTTTGATTTTCTTGAAAATTGCATGGAGGTTTTTATGGACGATTTTACAGTGTATGGTAATTCATTTTATGCTTGCTTAGATTGTTTGGACCATGTTCTTGCTAGATGCATTGAGAAAAATTTGGTTTTGAATTATGAGAAGTGTCATTTCATTGTTGATCATGGAATAGTACTTGGTCACTTGATATCTAGCAAGGGCATTGAGGTTGATAGAGCTAAAATTGAGGGGATTTCCTCTTTGCCATACCCCACTAAGATTAACAAACTTCGTTCTTTCTTAGGGCATGTGGGTTTTTACCGGAGATTCATAAAAGATTTTAGCAAGATAGCTCTACCTTTATCCAAACTATTGCAAAAAGATATTGATTTTTCCTTTGATACTTCTTGTAAACAAACATTTGATGAATTAAAAGCACACTTGATATCTCCTCCTATTTTACATGCACCAGATTGGACTTTGCCTTTTGAACTAGCATTGATGCCTCAAATTTTGCTGTGGGGGTCATGCTAGGACAAAAGCATAGCAAGCTATCTCATGTGATTGCTTATGCATCCAAAACTTTGGATAGTGCAAAAAAGAAGTACACAACCACAGAAAAAGAACTTTTTGCTGTCATATTTGCATTAGATAAGTTTCGGCAATATCTAATCAATTCTAAAGTGGTGGTGTACACGGATCATGCGTCGGTGAATTTTCTCTTCACTAAGCCTCAATCCAAACCAAGGCTTATTAGGTAGATGCTCTTGCTACAAGAGTTTGATATAAGCATTAAAGATAGGCCTGGAACTACGAACCTTGTAGCAGACCACCTGAGTAGACTACCGGATGGTACAAGGGGGAGTACTTGACTCTGACTTTATTTATGATGATTTCCCTGATGCATCCCTTATGTCTATCTCTCTCTATGTTCCTTGGTTTGCTAATTTAGTGAATTATATTGTGACCGGTCTCATTCCTGAGCATATGTCTTCCTTTCATGCTCAAAAACTTAAACGAGAAGCTGAACACTACATTTGGGATGAGCCCTATTTATGGAGACTATGCAATGACCAAGTTATCAGGAGGTGCATTTCAGAGACCGAGTCCAAGGACATACTTTCTGCTTTCCATTCAATGATTTGTGGTGGACACTTTAGTGCTTATAAGACCTTTAGGAAAGTGTTAGATTCTGGGTTTTATTGGCCTACCCTATTTAAGGATGCATATTTGTATTGTAAGGCATGTGATAAATGCCAACGGTTTGGGGGGTTAGGTAAACGGCGTGAGATGCCACAACAACCCATGCTCTTTTGTGAGGTATTTGATGTTTGGGGTATTGATTTCATGGGTCCTTTTCCACCATCATCTGGCTTTACCTACATTCTCTTAGCCGTAGATTTCTCTCTAGGTGGGTAGAAGCCATTCCCACTAGGAAAGATGACGCCTAAACGGTTTCCAAGTTTCTTAAGTCTAACATCTTCTGTAGATTTGGAGTACTGAGGGCTATAGTGGTGATAGAGGTACCCATTTTTGCAATAAGGTTATTGATAACTTACTTTTTAAGCTTGGGGTACCCACAAAATGTCCACCCCTTATCATCCACAGACGAATGGGCAAGCGGAAGTTTCCAACCGAGAGATCAAACACATATTGGAAAAGATTGTCAAGCCTTCAAGAAAGGATTGGAGCTCAAGGTTGGAGGAAGCACTATGGGCCTATAGAACTGCCTTCAAGACACCAATAGGAATGTCTCCTTACCGGCTTATCTATGGTAAAGCATGTCATATTTCGATAGAATTGGAGCACAAAACCTATTGGGTTGTGAAAATGTGCAACATGGATGTGGAAGAAGTTGGCTTGGAAAGGAAGTTACAAATGTAAGAACTTGAGGAAATGCGATTAGAAGCTTATGAGAGCTCCCACATTTACAAAGAAAAGACCAAGCTACTTCATGATAAGAAGATTATCCGAAAGGATTTCAAAGTTGGTGATCAGGTTTTGCTATTTAGGGCCCGATTCAAGTGTTGGATGGGAAGCTTAAAGATAAATGGTATGACCCTTTCACTATCACCAAAGTGCATTCATTTGGCATGGTAGAGCTGCTTGACGAGACTACTGGAAAGGAATTTCAAGTCAATGGACACCTCCTCAAGCTCTACTATGATTCATTATCAAAGCCTTCTTGAGGCCGGTTGTCTCTTTCCTTCACTTACATTCTCTCGATTTGAATTGTTTAATTCGTTTGTGATTCTGAGTGCTTGAAATAAGTGTGGGGGAGGGACTATCTCAATAGAAAAGTAGAAGTAGTATAATTTAGTAATTAGAATAAGAACTCCTAATCTATGATTTGCATCTTAGCCACCACCTTGCTTAATTACCATTGTGCCTCTTCACTCTAATTTTCTTTGTTATTATGGCTTGTTTCTTCTTTCTTCTCTCTTTTATGATGTTGATGTGTTGTGCTTCAATTTCAACTGGACTTCACAACTTTCCACTTCATTAAGGAACAAGTTTGAATAATAGAGTTGCTTTACAAACATTGAGGACAATGTGTTGATTAAGTGTGGGGGAGGGGAATACATTTTGAATCCCAATTAATTGGTTGTTTTTAAATGAGAAAATGCCTAAAACTAGAAAAATTTTCAAGAATGACTTGCATTCATGCATGTCCTAAGTGGTAAAGGGTCGCATTTGCCACTTTGGA
This sequence comes from Acacia acuminata, assembly GCA_019022655.1. Lineage (NCBI taxonomy): Eukaryota > Viridiplantae > Streptophyta > Magnoliopsida > Fabales > Fabaceae > Acacia > Acacia acuminata. Next base: position 1,620,620 of record JAFJYI010000045.1, read on the forward strand.
AGTGTATAATTTGTGGGAAATTCTTTGAGCTTTCATGAGATCTAGTGTTTTGGCAACTTTATAAAACCATGTCTTGTTTTTCAAGTGAATGGGAAGAGAAATGAACCGACAATTTGATGTTTGCTTACTCCTTATTTTGAAAGAGAGAGTTTATATATCATTTGTGCTTTTAGGAGTAGTTGAGCATAATTTAAACTAATTGCAATGTTTTGATTGGTTGTGTTTTATAAGGTTAGCACTTGGAATAGTTAAGTAGATGTTTTGTAGTTAGCTTACTATGCAATTGATTGTGTTGGAGTGAGCATTAGAGAAAAACCTTGTTGGAAGGATATTTGAGCCATAAAGTTTTTTCATGTGTGCATGTTCACTTGGTTTTTCATCTTCTAGAACTTGTTTCAACTCTTTTCGAAACAACATTTGCATTAGTGTTATGGAAATGAAAGAGGCATTCAATTCTAAACCATTTTCACCCAAACACAAACCTTCATTGATCTACCCTTTGCTTCCCCCCTTGAGCCATTCCTTTGTTGTATGCATGTCATTATTCATAGTGTTCATAGTATTCTAAAAATCAAAAGTGAATTGCCAATAAAAAGTTGAACAATGTATATATTGAAGTGCCATGTATATATAAAAAAGAAGAAAAAAAAAGTATTGAAAAAAAGAGAAAAAAAGGGGAAAGTGTTTTGTAGATTACCACACACACACACAAAATATCAAGAAGGCATTTGTTCATGAATTTGTAAAAGAATTGGCAAAATTTTGTTAAGATATTTAGATGCTATGAACTTGGACACTAACTTTGACTTGCATATCAACTATTCATTTTTCTTCTTCTAATTATTCATTCATTTAGCCTTCATCTCCAACATTACAAGCCTTCTAAGTCCTCTTGATTTATTTCATTAATTGCTATTAGCGGTGGATATATTAGAGTTGTTACAAGCTTATGGTAAGGTGTTGATTAAGTGAGCTAGAGTGAAATTATCCCAATCAATGAGGTGAGATGAGTAAAATGCCAACATATTGAGAGTTCTCTTATGCTTCATTTTAATATTTTGGATCGTATAGTCAGCTAATTTCTTCACATTGCTTGATTATCACTAGTGTTGGCTTGATGAATTTGATTAATTAACTCATTGCTTTCTAGTTATGAAATTGCTCATTTTTCAAGTACACTAATGATTTGGACTTGAAATTTTGTGCTCAATTGCCTTTGTTCAGGAGTACAAAGGTCTAAGTGTGGGGGAATTGATTGCACCATATTTTTACATGATTTTTGCATAATTAAATTGGGATTTTTAATGCATTTTGTCATAGTTATTGAGCTTTAAATGCCTTTCTTATGATAAATTAAGATTAAGAGTAAGTATATTAAATTAGGACTAAAAAGGGAAAAATTGTCAAAGAAATTGTAATTACTCTTAGTCATTGATTTTTCTGAGAACATTTAATGTTGGATTAATTATTTTGGATTGTAAATGCCTAAAAGATTAGATAAAATTGGAAAATGAAAATCTGAACTCAAGTTGCAAAAGTTTTCAGTTTAGTCCCTTCTGAAGAACTTTTAAATGTTTCAGTTAGGTCCCTCTTTGAAGTTTGTGCATTTTGAGCAATTAGGTCTGATCTTTTTATTATTATTATTATTTAGCAAATGCAGACCTGATAGAGAGAACAGAGACCCGATGTAGCTAAGGAAACCTAAAAATCCGACAGACTTAATGGAGCTAAGGGCTGGGAGATGGAGCCCCGATAAAATTGAATAACCAAGGGAATAGCGCCGCGAGCTTGGGGGGATTTTTTCATGCCAAAAACGCTGGGTCCGTGTAGTTTCTCCATTCATCGATCACCACTCACAGCAACACCATCCATAATCATCTTCCTCCTTTCAACCACGGACACCACCGTCACACATAGTCATCACCGACCTCCACTTTTCATCGTCCATCGTCACCCCCATCTGACCTGAGGATTGATTGAAGAAAAACCCATAGCTGAGCATCGAGAGACGTGAGGAGCTCCTTCTTCCTGGACCTCCACCGTTGACTACACTTGGGTCCTTCATCCTTCATCATTATCTTTTCCTTCACACCACTGTCGACCTCCATTCCTCCTGAATCAACGACTTTGACTCTGTTCTTATTTACCCACTGCCTCTCTCTCTGTGGACTAGTTTCCATGCCTATTCCAGATTGTGTTAGGTTTGGTCCCATGGTCATGTGTGGCTGAAATCTTTGTTTCTTGGTGATAGAGATTGTGGCTTGAGCAATTGTGCTTCACTAGGGGAGTTATCTAATTCAATCTTTTTGCTTAGACTATTTATTTGATTTCCTTATTTAGGTTTATCATTATTTAGTTGTGAGGCTTGGATTACTGTTATGTGTGCATGAGGATTGAATATTGTAGTTTTAATTGGATGATTATTTTGATGTTGAAATTTCCAAATTACTTTATATGCTTGATGAAATTGTGCTTCTTTGTCATGTTGGTGATTAGTAATCATAGTTGATTTTAGCTTTTGAATGGTTCGTTAGAACATTCTAATTGAGAAGAAAAATTTACATCATCCTAATTTAAAGTACGCATTAAGTGGATTTTAACAATATCTCAAAAGGTAGTAGTTTGCTATGTTTGTGAAAACAACAACCATATTTTCCATTTTAGCTTCATATTCCTTCGTTTCTTGGCTTACTTTTTCTTAAACATCATTATTTTAAATTTAATCACTTGATAATTTTTTTTAGTGATTAGGGCACAACTTCCCTCTAAAAAAACTCCATTCTTTTAATCAGCCACTTTATGAAAATTACTCAAAAATTCAGAGTACAAAGTCACAACATGCTAGCTTAGTGACTTACTTGATTTTGGACTTGGTTCTTCTTGAAGTTCTTCCTCTTTATGTCTTTTGATGGGGTCGGCCTAGACTCTAACAACACCATACAAGAATTGTTCATGAGAACTGAGAGAATATTCAAGAAGATAGAAAATTGTTTTAACCAAATCTTGAACCTACTTATTACCTTGAGCTTCAACTTGAGTGCCTTTTTCTTCCTCTTGGTGTATGAGTTTTCCTTTACTCTCTGCTCTCTCTAAATGAACGAATTGGGCAGACAAAATTAGGCTTGGAGGTTTGTAATTAATAGCCTATCACCTCACAAAATATCTCTTTAAGCTGCTTTCCATTGGCTCATGATTTGACTTGGACTTTTTGGCTTGTTTCCTACTCTTTTCTCTAGGATTTTCTTAATTTTTCTTGCCCTTTTTATGGCTGCTCGAAATCTGCTTCCTTTTGGCATGGAATTGGCTTGTCTCACAAGCTCTTTTGACTTACATTTAGGTCTTATACTTGGTACAAATTGGTTGGCTTCAACTCCAAGCTTTTTGACTTCCTTACTTGGCTTTATCTTGCTTGAATCATCTTTCTTCTCTCTTGGTCATATTTGGACGAAATTTTGGCTTGTGGAAGAAGATTATTTGACTTTCCATTGTCTTGAATTTTTGTTTATACATATGTCCTACCCAAAGTCCACTTTAATCCCCAAGTTGACACTTGTCAAACTAGGGAAAATCCTTTGACTTTTGCTTGTCCCATGTGGTTTTTGTGTGTTTCTTCTTGCTTCTTCTCCTTGGCCGTGCCATATGGCTTCTTGGGGAAGGAAATTTTGTCTTCAACAAGCCTTTAACAAGTGTCAAATTGTCCTACTTCCATAACCAACTCAATTCCCTATTATGACATTTGGCATTCAAGGGATAATAGGTTGACTTTTGTGCTCAATATGTGATTTTGTACTTATCTTTTCTTCTCCTCCAAGGCTGATTGAATGCAGCCCTTATTCAAGAGGTTTTCATGCATTTAAATAACATAGGACACTTGCACATTAAGTCATTTTAGGATGTAAGCATATCTTAATAAGATATCAAAGTCAAAGGGCTTATGCTCATGAATTCCTTAACTTGTCATGTGTCCTCTTCTTGAAAATTCCTTTTGTCCCTTGGTCAAAATACTCATGCAAAAGGAAGTGAAAAATGTCTTAAAATATGTCAAGAAGGCACTTAAAAATCTTCCAAATCAAATGACCAAATTGCCCTTACAAAATATCCTCTTAACTTGACTTATTTTGTATATTTTGTTGACTTTCTCTCTTGTCCTTTAATTTAGACGAATTTGTGGCTTATTAAAGAATCCTATGACTTATCTTTATGTCATAAACACATACTTATGTGTTTCTTATAGCAATTGACTAAATTGCCCTTACATTTATTTTCTCTCACATAGCTTCTTCTATAAGCTTTTTGACTTTCTTCTGCATAGCTTCCTTCACAAGCTAATTTTTCAAACAAGTTTCTTAACTTATTATTTAATAAGTCCATTATTCTACTTTTCCTTCTTTATTATTTCAAAAATCATAATACTCATAGGATATCCATGTTCTATTTTTAAATAGTCCCATATAAAATCTCCAAAAATTTAATATCACACTTCCTGAGCTAGGTCTAGTCATCTGCTTAATACAAGCTAATTCTCAAGTCTCTAGGCTCAAAATTCAAAATATTACATTAATCATCATTATTACAAATTCAGCTGAGCATAATCATCTCTCTCTCTCTCGATGCATATCATTTAAAACTATTGCCTTTTGGATGTTTAGACAACACTTGTCAACTACTGTACTCGCAACGTTTCAAAACTGTTACAATAATTTTTGAAAATGTGTAGCTAATAAATTAAAAAGGCATAATCATCTTCTCACTAATTAAATGCCTTCCGTGTGTTTAATCATGTACGTATGTGTGTATATAGAGTTTACTTTTATGTATGTACGTATGTGTTTATATACAAGTAAACTCTATATTATACTTCCTCTTCCTCAGGTCCTTAATATATTAGTGTAAATTATATTACCAATGAGATCTTATATTAAGAACCAAAGGTAATATTACTTTAAAATTGACAGTTTATTGAGTCTAGGCTAATCTAAGTTATATATATACGCCCTATAAAGCTCAAATTTTTCAATGTTACCTTCTCATGTCAACTCAAATATGCATACGGTAAGGAAGGCCAGCCACAGTCAGTCGGAGCTGGAGATGGGGAATAGGTATAAGAGTCAGTATCTGTTAAATTATGAGTAATGGCAATTCACAAGAACATGTCATGATGGCATGCATGGAAGCGACTCGCTTGTTGACTCAGTCTCTGTTGCATTATTGAATATTCATTAAACACACGGAAGGCATTTAATTAGTGAGAAGATGATTATGCCTTTTTAATTTATTAGCTACACAATTTCTAAAATTATTGTTGCCCATGATAATGTGCTTTAAGAATAGGCAAGAGTTATGTAGTAAACCTAATGCAACAGTTTTGAAACGTTGCGAGTACAGTAGTTGACAAGTGTTGCCTAAACATCCAAAAGGCAATAGTTTTAAATTATATGCATAGTGTGTGTGTGTGTAAGGATAATCCTATTTAAAATTTTGAGTACAAAATGAGAAAATGAAACAACATTGAGTGGGTTCATAGTGCATACAACTAACAAATACGTCCTCTGAAATAACTTACAAAGTTTGAAATATAACCGAGACTTATTGCAATTATGAGCATGAGATTGCAGTTTTCTCTTTTAAATACACACTATGGTACATATCAGTTATTAATTACTCAAATATGATGTTCATACCAGAACCTGTTGAATCCACATTTATTTAAGCTTGATGTCTCTATCTGAAAATTTTGGAGCCAGAACTAGAAGTGGAGGTGGAGGTGGTGGAGTGAAGTTGATCAGAGTGAGTGGTGCTATATGATCCCATTGCCATCTTCCTCATCTTGTTCATGTCTTCGCTGAGTTGACGCCTTGCCGGGCTCTCCACCGTCATATCATTCTCCAGCCAAATCTCTCCTTCTAAAGCTTTAACCACCTGTTTCCACTCATTCATTAATTATATGTGTGCGTGTCTATTTTCAGCCTTCTTTTCTTTGTTTCTACATGCTTGGTTGGCTTTTGTCCTATTTCAAACTTGTGCATATATAAAGTTGAACTAAATAATACTACTTCCAGTCTTTGACGAAAAAGTTAGTTGACTAACTCAGGTAAAATAAAAAAATAGTTATATTAGTTATTTTGTACAAAATATGGATTAGTTCTTCTAAAATACCATAATGTTTTCATCATGACTATCATAGGATGTATGCAATTAATAGGACTACTTTAGGAAAAAAGTATAAATTTGGGAAATAAAGTGAACTAAGATCTTATATTTAATTATGTTCAACTATCTGTTATATATTAAAGCCGGAGGTGACAAAAGAGAAAAAGCTATTGTTTTAAGCATATATTATATACTTCTGGTCCTTAGTATAAGAGCTAGTTGACTTTTTTGAAAAGATTAAAGAAGCTAAATAAGTTACTTAATCATAACATTTGTCGTGTATCGTTAGATTATATCCAGTTTATAAGTCAAGCAAATTAGTTTGGAGAAAAATGATGAATATATATACTTTAATGTAGCTTATTTATAACTGCCTTAGCCTCTTTTTTTTTAAAAGTCCATTGACTTTTATATTAAGGATACGAGGTAACTTATATATTTTAAGTTTTGCGGTGATAGTGATGAATACCTGGGTCATTGGAGGACGATTGGCGGCTGAATGGCGGACGCAATTTGCAGCACAAGAAATCATTCGAAACATCTCTTCAATGTCGTAATCATTCTCCAACCTTTCATCTGCAATACTTTCAAAGTGTCTGCTATCCAAAGCTTCCGAGAAAAAGTGTCTTGCCTGTGACATTATAATTGTAACATATTTCTTTCAGTGTAATGCACCACTTCAGTTATCTCAGGTTTATCTGTTCAAATTTGAAGTGTGTGTGTGTCTATCTATCCATCTACATATGTACATATACATATAAATATATATGTATATACATATATATGTATGTGTGTGTGTGTACATGTTATGCCAACAGTACGGACCCACTCAACCATACTGCCATTTGGAAAAGTCTCAGTATCGCCAACAGGTTTTCGTCCAGTAATCAACTCCAAGAGCACAACACCAAAGGAGAACACATCTGCCTTTTCTGTGAGGTTACCGCTAGCTGCATATTCTGGTGCTAAATATCTGTGATGTGTTCAATGAAATTTCAGAATTTCATGGACTTTAATTAAATTAATAGTGTGATTCAAAAGAAATTATTATAAAAGAATAAGACTGACCCAAAACTTCCCATTATCCGAGTCATGACCTGGGACTCCAATGAAAATTTGGCCAGTCCAAAATCTGCAACCTGATTAATAGATATATTGGACCACGTAATTATATTCTTCACATCTCACTTGTTAGCTTGCCACTTTGTATGTAATAATTAAAAAAAAAAAAAAGATTCATATATTTAAAAATTAAGTAATTGTATGTACAAGAGTTATGAAACACCTATGCACCTTTTTTCTCATTTAATACTACCACCAGCCCTAAATATAGGTACAAATTTGTCTTATATTTAGGATTGGAGGTAGTACAATTTAAGTGCGCACACAAATATGTTAATGCTGGGTTTGAATCAGGGACCTCATTACCTTTGGCTCAAAATTATCATCGAGAAGAATGTTTGATGCCTTGATATCACGGTGTATGATTTTCGGATGACCTAAAACAATATTGGACTGAAAGAGGTAAAAATTTTAAAGAGTAAAATAGTGAAATGAAATTATCAAGTGCACTTACATTGTTCATGCAGGTATGCCAATCCCTTTGCAGAGCCAATAGCAACCTTCATCCTTGCTTTCCAGTCTATGGTTTTTCTGAATGCCATAATGTTTTGTTGTGAATGATATTTTCTTTAATTAATCAATGTGGACTTCTTTATACCTTTTTTTTTTTTTTTTTTTTTTTTTTTTAAATACGAAGAAATGAACAAATATAATGTTAGAATCCCACAGTTAGATAAAAGAACAAGAGGAAGAGATAGCAAGCATATTATATACATTTAATCCCTTAAGTTCTTTAATTAATCAAGACCCCTGGGCGGAGCCATAATGCCAGGACGTATCCACCAGATCCTTCGCATCTGACTCCAGAATTACACCTAATATTTCTTGCGCTAATTTTTCTTTTCATGTTTCCTTTTGAATGGGCTTGTACTTTTTTTACTCTTGGAGGTGGCCTCAGGTCCGTAATATTGTCCTTTTTTCCCTTCTGTCTCTCGGATCGAATGACTCTTATACTAGCACTACTATAAAAGACCTTTTGACATCTGTTAAATTTTTAGACCATTTTTATGTCTTTTTTAGCAAGACGCCTATGTGAATGATGTAGTAATAAGAATTATGGCATCCCTTTTCAAGTCTTATTTACGACGTCCTTTTAAATTGGGATGCTGTAGGGATTTTTTTTTTAAAAAAAAAACCCAAACGCTTGAAGCAGAGGGAGCAGCGTCTTGCTAACGTGCGCCGAACGGAGCGAAGAAATAGACACAGCAACCCGTGATTGGGGACGGACGAAGGAGCAGTGTCACCATTGCTGAGATTGGAGCCCTCACGTCCTTCAGACTCAACCTTCAGGATCCCCTCGATGCTTTCGACGGCTGGGATCCTTTCTCGCCTGTGGCTCCTTGCTCACCTATTTTAGATCTATGATTACAGTCAGCAAGCAAATGTGATTGGGAAAGGAGGCTGAGAAATAGTTACAGGAGGCTGACAAATAGTTAATTGTCAGCGTTGGTTTGGGATCTAGAAATTTCTAGGTCAAGCAAAATACATTAATCACTTCAATCTCTAGGAGCAAATCGCAGAGCACTACCAATGCCACCAGGAAATTGCCGTTGAGGACAAATCCAACTTCCATTTGGTTGTTGTCAAGGAAACTATCATTGGACTGGTCGACTTTGCCTTCAACCACCTTGCTGGTGCAGGAGGAGCAAGATCTGGCCTTGCTGGAATATGGGAAGGTCGATTCCTTCTTCCTCCGTGGCTCCAGAATGTAGACGTCGTTGGGGCAATCAAATTCCTTAGGTCCCTCAGGGGTTATGAGCTTCACCTTGTAAGTCGCCAAGGCCGTGATTCTACTAGTCTCCATTCACGATGTACAGAGTTGGTTGACTTGAGGAAATGCTTGGAGGTTCACCGCTGATGGTTGTCGCCTGAGGTAGGAGGTGCTAAAGAAGGTGCCGGAGAGAGCTGGTGCGATGGCCATTGTGAGAGAGAGAGAGAGAGAGGAGTGAGGGAGAGATTGGGAGCATGTGTTAGATGGAGTAATTAGAATCGGCACAGTGGGTAGAGTGATGGTGGTGGTTCTAGTTTATGAGCTCGAAAATTGGCACAGTAAAGCTATATATCGATATTGAACTATATGGGACATTTTAGGTGTCTCAATTTTAATTTGGGATACATAAATGCCATATAGGCATCCCAATTTGAATTTGGATACAAGTTAGTTATGTTAATATAGTGTCTTACTATATATCAAAATAGCTTAAGCTATTTGATAGAACTCCTTTCTTACATTATATAATCAGCATATCTATATGATCATACCGTTTTAATGAATTTTTAAAAGTGAGAGTGATCAAAAGCTAAGAAAAATGCATCAAAGTATAAATCTTACCATGGAGGTGGAAGGCTAGGGTATTATTTGATACAAACTCATAAACAAGCATCATCTTGCTTCGAGCTTCATCCATGCAATATCCAACAAGGGAAACAAGATGTTTGTGATGGACACGATTAATGATGGCGGTTTCATTAAGGAACTCACTGTGAGCCTGTTGGATTCCATATTTTAGCTGCTTAATGGCAACATAAGTTTGTTTATCATAAGGGTGAACTCCTTTATGTACAACGCCATAACCACCTTCGCCTAGAAAATTTGAGTCTGAGAATCAATTTGTGGCCGATTCTAATTCTTCATATGTAAATCTTGTTGGCCCTAGTTTCAAGCCAACGGAAGCAGATGATGGTGCAACCTCCTTATTGGCTGCCACGGAAATAAGGTGACACCATCAATAATTGTTTCACTCAAGCATGTTGGTACGTAAAAGCTTATAAGATATTCGTACAAGTAAAGGTACTCCTGTGCGCCTATTTAAAGGGGAGGGAGAGAAGAATTTTTTTTGTCCTATTTATAAAGCTAAACACCTCATTGGATTTTTCATTTGAATGTATAATTTCACTTGTCATTTATTGCTATGTATTAACTTTGTTCTCATGTATGTTGAAACATAGGGATAAAGTGAAAATGTTTTTAGATTTTATGACAAAGTTAATGAAATTTTAAGTTTCTCTTGATCTATGTCAAACTTGTTAGAAGGGACTTGTAAATAGAATAAAAAGTGTATCTTATATGGGGGGAAAATAATGAAAAAAAGAAAAGAAAAAAAAAATGACAAACAGCTTATTAGGGATTTGCTCAAAACGTTATGCTTAAGTGATCAAAGCTGCAGTTGGTCTACCTTTGTACTACCCCTAGTTTTAAATATAAGATCATTTTTGGGCAAATTTTTTTGTCCAAATTATAAGAAGCAAAGAGCAGCATAATTGCATTAGCCCAGTTATACTATATATTAGTACTACCCATTAAATTGGAAGTAATTAAGAGACAAACAAGTATATATGGATTTTTTTAAATGTAGAATTAAATAGCACTTCCCTGTTCCAAAATTTATGACCTTTTCACATAATTCATAAACATTAAGAAAATAAAATAAATTATTATTTTTTAATTGTTGTGTTTACAATTTATGGTGGTTTTCTAGAGAAAAAGACAGAAAAAAAAATCCTTAAATTCCCCGAATTTCAACATTCCCAAATCATTCAATTATAATTTTATAATGGTGTAAAAATATATAATTTCCTTCACTTTTTTATTTATTAAAATAATTATTAACCACTCCTTTCCGCTCGGTCGGCGAAGGTCATCAGCAGTAATGGACCCGTTTGGTATGAGGAAGATTTGAGAAAGACTTGGAGAAAGAAAGAAATGGAAGGGAAGGGAATATTAGGGATGAGGGAAGATGGTTTGAGGGGAGATGGGTTGTTTGGTAGGAAGAAAATAAGGGGTAGTAGTTGGTAAAGAATCAAAAAATACTTATTTTACCCTAAAAAATAATTAATTGAAAATGAAAAGGAAAGATATTGTTTTTGCTAAAAATATATTTTTTAAAAATCCTCTTATCAAGTTCAAATTTGTCTAAAAACAATTCCCAAGTTCGATTTGTCTAAAAAAAGTTCAAACTTATGTATAAATTTGAATTTAATCATATTTTCTTATATTATTGATTGAACCATATTTTTACATGATTTTTAATAATTAAATTGGGATTTTTAATGTATTTTGTCGTAGTTATTGAGCTTAAAATGCTTTTCTTATGATAAATTGAGATTAAGAGTAAAAACATTAAATTGGGGCTAAAAAGGGAAAAAATGTCATTTGGGTCAAAATTTAATGTTTTGAGGAATGGGAAAAATTACAAGAAAGGCCCCAACAATTTCTGAAAATGTGAAATCAATGAAGAAAAGGGCCAGAGACAAATTACAGGAAAAAGCCTCAGATTTATTATGAATTTCACTCTGACCCAGAAACATTTTATAATATTTCAGTTTAGTCCCTCCTGCAAAGCTTTTAAACTTTGCACTTTAGTCCCTAATTGAAACACTGCGTTTTGAGCTAGGTTTGCTTCTGCAGTGTAAACAGGAACCCGTGGAGCTGAGGGCTAAAAGAACAGGACCCGACACGCTGACCCGAGGGCTGAGGGATTTGGAGAATTAATTGCAGAACCAGCGGCGAAAAAGGGACACGCATCAACCGGACCACGCGAGCCGTGGAGAAGACCACGCGAGCCGAAGGAGGGACGCGAGCTGAAGGAGGGGAAGGCCGAAGAGACTCACCTCTTGAACGCTGAACCTGGGGAAATTAATTGCAGAAGCTGGGAGACGCGAGCTTCGATTAAAGGGAGAAAACGCATGCCTTCGGACACTGAACCTGGACGCTGAGAGCGGGGATTGGACGGATTCACACCTGGGCAACTCGAGCTTCACGCCTACATGCTGTATGCTGGGAGCTGAGGGACTTGGGAGGAATTAATTGCAGAACCACAAACGTGTTCACACTTGGGAATTCTCCATCATCAGACGCACACACCACAACCTGGGAGCTTTTCACGCTGAACCTAGGATCAACTCCCTCAACTCTGAACCATCGTCACCTTCAATCCTCTTCACCCACAGACCATTTTTCCCCTTTAAATTCCAGATTTGTCTTTCACTCTACTTCTATGGATTTTCTTTGTCTGGATGAAGCGTGGATGAACCTAAATCAATGAGTGGCTAAATCTTTGCTTCTTGGTGGTGGAGATTAATGGCTTGAGCAAGTGTGCTTCAAAGGGGAGTTATTTAATTTAATCTTTTGCTTAGACTATTTATTTGATTTCCTTGTTTAGGATTATCATTATTTAGTTGTGAGACTTGGATGACTGTTATGTGTCCATGTGGATTGGATATTGTAGTTTTAATTGGATGATTATTTTGATGTTGAAATTTCTAAATTACTTAATATGCTTGATGAAATTGTGTTCTTTGTCATGTTGGTGATTAGTAATCATAGTTGATTTTAGCTTGTGAATGGTTCGTTAGAACATTCAAATTGAGAAGAACAATTTACATCATCCCAATTTTAATTACACATTAAGTGGATTTTAACAATATCTCAAAAGGTAGTAGTTTGCTATGTTTGTAGAAGCTACTTATTAATTGAGATTATTGGACTCAAGTGTTATCTTGAGGTTGTTCTTTAGACTTAATGAAAAATTAACTCCCATATATATTTTAAGCAATGATAGCCATCTTCTTCATTACCAAGAGCATCCATAATTAATCCCTTTTAATCCAAAGCATTTTTTCACTATTTTCCAAAAATACCAAAAAGAATAGAATTAGTTTCTTTATTTTTTTTATGAATTTTAGTTTAGAGAAAATCAATTTCAAAACCCTTTTTTCTTTTCTATCCATGTTTTTAGCACTTAGTTTTACCTAGGGAATTCAAAATAAAAGGCTCCTTGATAAGAGAACGATCCCGAGTTGTTTGACCTTTTGTATTGCATTTTAATTGTGGTAAATTGTGATTTGACCCTGAGGCGACTAAGGTTTTTCGTCAAATCAATTATAAAAATATATTTTGTGAAAGGTAAATATGTCTAAAAATGTTACTGAACTTGAGATTCATGTGGGAACTTGAGATCCCACATGTAAGGGAATACTGGTGAACAAGTTCCCGGGAAGATTTGACGCAAAAAGTGTACCAAACAAGGGAACTTACTAATCTTCCTTTCCCTTTCCACCGAATTTGTGTACCAAACAGGCCCTTATAGTTTAGGTCAATGTTTTTATGCTACTCTAGTTATTATTATAAGTCTACTTTTAAAAGAAATTTTTAGTTATAAATATAACTTCACCTACACATTATTAATGAATGTTATTCAATTTTATCCTTATTTAATTTTTGTAGGAAAGAGAGAAAGAAGAGAGATGTGAGAAAGATTTATAAATGGAGAGAGATAAATTTTTTTAATAAGGATAAACTTAAAAAACTTTAAGCATATATAATGAATTAACAAATAATCTTTGATATGTGAGAATTAGTTAAATTGACTTATAATAAAGATAAGAGTGGTAGGATATTGTCAACATTTGTCTTTGGGCCCACCATATTCTTAAAACTTCACACCAATTAATGACCAAACGAAGACGTTGACCCCGAAGCATATTTTCCACTCTCGCTTTTTGTTCCTGTGTGGATATTTAACTTTCCCCAAGCTCATAAGACTTAATATGATTGGTGATTTATTTTAATAAAGAAATAGCCCATTTTTACAAAAGCGACCCGGTTGGCTCAGCCGGCTACTTTTACGGCTTAACAAACCCAACTTATATTTTCAATCTTATTTACTGAACCTCGTCCTTAATAAAAAAATACTGTTTATGCATGCAGATCCACACTATATTATTTGAATAGAAATAGAAATGTTCTTCCTCCAGTGATCAGCCTCGATTTTTTTTCCTCTTCATTAAGATATTTTGTTCATATAGATTTAATATTGAATCTTCATTAACAAAGTCAAAGAAATTGAAACATAAGACTTTATAAAAAATTCTTATACTAATAATTTGATAGAGTGTTTAATGTCAATAATGATGATGATGATTTGATTTTTAAGACTTATTGTTGTAATGAGATCTAAACTATTTGAAGACCTAAAATTATTAAAGTAATAAACTATTTTTTTGAGATGTGAAAATAATAAAATTATCTTTATTTTTAAATTATAAGATTTAGAAATTTGCCAACTCCACTACGTATGGGTGTGCGTGTGTTTTATTGGATGAAAGAGGCCATTGGCACTCCATGAGTGCAGGCTAACATATGCAATAATTATGTATGATAAAATGTTTGTATAATAATATTGTATGAATATATTTAAAAATGATCCATGTATGGATAATTTTGATTGTATATAAAAGTAAAAAAATTAAATAAAAAAGAAAGAAGAGGGGAAGAGCAGAGAGAGATTATTATTTGTGGTCTTTTTCCCTCTTAGTGAAATAGATCCTGGAAGCAACAAAGCCTCCTATATATGCAAAATCCTTGAAAGAAAGAAAAGCAAAAAGGGGTTTACCTTTGGGTGGTTGTGGTTGTGCAGATTGTCTTGTCCTTCTTTTTCTCCATATAAAGAAACATGCAAATAAACCCGCTACTATGAGCACTAACGAACCAATCACAGCCCCGGCAATTAGTCCGGTTGGTGTATGCCTACTGATCTGCGGTGGCCCCCCGTACTCCGACTTGTTTGCGGGGGCAGTTTCTGACACCGGAGGAGGTGGCGGTGGCTGGCTCCCATTACCCGAGTCCGTCTCATTGCCACTTGTCCCATTGCCATAATAAGGCTCTTGACAGTGAAGGAGAATGAAGTGATATGAAGCAGAAAGTGCAAGAAGGAGAGGAAGGGATCCCAATTTACAGGAATACATATTGGACTAATGGAGATGATATGCAGGCCTAGCCAGGAGCAAGAGCAGTGAAGAAGAATGAAAGAGTAATTAAGGGGTGAGATATATATGAGTAAATTAAATAGTGCTGTGTACTATGGCCTTGTCGGCTCGTTGCGCCTACGGTCAATGCCTCACAAACACTTGCAGTCTTGCTTGAAGCATTTAATTAATTACCTAGTGATATTATTGTTTTGAAATTAACATTATTTCTATATTCCTCAATGACCTGGTCCTCCTCACTCTGTGTAATGAGACACGGATATGTGGGTCTATGCCCCGCTTGACGGGCTTAGTTTACTAACTCAATGGCATTCCAGTCTATTGACTTGAGAATGTTTAAATAAAAAAGGGAAAATCATTCCTAAGTTATCAGTAATTTTCTTTAATTTTTAATTTGATACTTTTGTGTTTTTTCTCTCTATTATTAGATCTATTAAATTTTATTCTTTGAACAATATTAGCTCCTGTAATTTTGTTGTATTAGTATTTCACACAGAACATTCATTAACTTGTAACATTGGGCTGTCTACATTGGACCTAATATTCAAATGCTCCGGTCCCACCAATTTTGGCCTATTTCCCCCTCGGTCACAAGTGATATTCCTTGTAGCCTTCCCCTCGACTTGTTCAACAGCTCATGCTCTTCCTTCTTATGTCGTGTTACATAAGGTAGCGAGGAGTTTCTTTCTTATGAAAGTAAAACAACATGTGGTAGTAGTTAACCACAGCTGGCGAGAAAGGTGTATAATTTTGTCTTAAAAGTTTTTCTGAGAACAATTTTGTTATGAAAGTTTCAAAACGAGAACAATTTTGCCCTAATTGTTATC
The DNA here is from genome assembly GCA_019022655.1 of Acacia acuminata. NCBI lineage: Eukaryota > Viridiplantae > Streptophyta > Magnoliopsida > Fabales > Fabaceae > Acacia > Acacia acuminata. The sequence continues at coordinate 1,636,486 of JAFJYI010000045.1, forward strand.
TTAGTTGATTTTGATCATTAGTTTACTATATATACTAAGTTAGCTGTCCACATATCATCTAAATCATTTTTGTTAAAATACAAATTTGCCTCGGAAGTCTATATGTCATCTACTTTATTTTTTAAAAGTTAGATTTAAAACTTTTGGGACAAATTTGCACCTTAACAAAAAAATAACGTGGATGATATATGAACTACAAAAGTAGCATATTTGTTCAACTAATGGTTAAAATTAACTGAGATAAGGGTCATGATAAAATTACTCTTGGAAAAACTACCAGAAAAAAAAAATTAAAAAATTTTAAATTTTAATCTTTTAACACAGTTAGCTCCTCTAATTTTGTTCCGTTAGTATTGTTAGATTATATACTTGAGCTAATTATAATAATAGAGTAAAATTAAAGGAATTAATGGACGGGAACAAAAAAAAACACACACACACACACAAAGTACCGATAAGTTTTGAAAAAAAAAAAATGCACACATAATTACTAATAGAGCAAGACTTACTGTGAAGAATGAGACAGTAAGTTGTGAAGAAGAAGCGATATGAGTAAATTAAATGGTGTTGTACTGGGCTCGTTGACTCATTGCTAGGGTCAAGCCTCGCAAACACTTGCAGTTTGGAAAGCATTTAATTAATTAGCTATTAAGATGATTGTTTTGAATTAACATCATACCTATATTTTCCAATAACCTGCTCCCCTCACTCTAAGTAATGATTTGATTAGCTATCACGGCTAAGCAAACTGCTTCGTAAAGAAACTGGTTCGGTATGCTTGGTTCTTATTGTTTTTTACACATTAGTCTATTGAAAATATTTAAATAAAAAGGGGAAATTGTGTGTTGTTTATTAATTAATTTGGTACTTCATGTGTAATTTTTAATTTGGTACTTGTGTGTTTTTTTAATCCTTATTAAATCTTTTTAGTTTTATTCTTTTAACACTGTTGGCTCATGTAATTTTGTTCTGTTAATATTGTTAGCACATGTATAAGTGAATTATGGTATCAAAGTAAAATTAAAGGATTTGATAAATAAAAAAGAAAAACAGACAAAGTACTAAATTAAAAATTGAAGGAAAAATAAGTGCGTCAAGAATGATTTTCCTAATGAACAAATACGTCTTTTTGGGCTAGGAGAATAAACTCATCTAGAAAATGCCAAAGTAAAATCAAGTAATAATAATGCACAAGAATACGGGACATAATATTTAAAATCTTTCTTTTTTTCTTTTTTATTTTATCTTCCTATAATTTAATTTAATAAATTAATTTAGTATCGACTTTTAATAAGGATATAAGTTCAATGTCACACGTAATATAGAATATAATATTTTTTTGAAAGTAGACTGATTTGAATTTTCATCGTTTCATGGTTATTTGCTTGTCGATTTCTTTTAATTTAAATATAGAAAATAATATTTATATATAACTATAAAAGGGTATTATTTAAATAAAAGAACCCTAATTCATAAATTAATACAGCAATTCACACATAATCTAACAAAATTAAATATTCTTTATAGACATCTGCGTTGAAAAAACGGCTCAATCAGAATTAACCCGATCTATAGATATCGTTGTTAACAAACTCTTGTCTCCCTCTCTTTATGCGCGTGTGTGTATAGACTAGAGAGAGAGATAGATTATTAAAAAACTACATAATTCATCACGCGCCTTGTCGATAATATCACTAGCTTGTTAATTCAATTTCAATATATAAGAGAAGTGTGTATCCATCAGTTGGTAGCGAAATAAATATACATATCACTTGCACTTAAATTATATGTGTATAAGGAGATGCGTGTTTCCATTGATTTTTATGTTCATTTACTTTCCTCCCCATTTTAATTAAATAAATTTGTAACTTCCCACTTATTGATATCATTAAATCAGAATATATTTTTTTTATAATTAAAGGTTCCTCTTTCGAAGTTTTCAAAAGATTTATGAGAGTTTGATTGTTAATATCTTAAAAAGGATTTTATGACAATTTGATTGTTAAAGTTGGGTATCGTGAACTCGAATTAAACTCGTAAGAGTTTACTTTTATTATTAAATAGGTATTACTAATATATAATTAAAGGGATTAACATATCTGCCGGCGGAAAAACTTTTTTGCAGCAGCAAAAAACGAGGCAGTTTCAATTTTTTAAGCAAAAACTTGTGCCAACATCAAATCAAATCTATGAGAGTTATTCTCACTCCAAGAGAAGTTGCCATCAGTTTGTAAGACGAGTTATGGCCATTCCCAGAAAACTTAAAAGCATTAAAAAAAAATTACAAGCACAGAGAGAAAAGGAAGTGGGAGTGAGTGAGTAGGGGTTTTTGTTTCTGCCTTCTTTTCGGTGCAAAGCGTGAGAGAGAGAGCTTCGGTTTCATCATCTCCTTCTTCTCCATCGTGTGGCGCAAGCCTAGAAAGAACCATAGTAAGGGAGCCCTCTGGGGCGTTTGTAGATCTGGGTTCGGTCACAGAATCAGAGAAGAGGGTGACGGAGAGGGGGGAGTAGTGGAGGATGAGCGGCAATGGCGGTGGAGGCGGCGGCTCTGGCAATGGGAAAGGAGGTAATGGATTAGCCGGGGTTCCGGCGGTTTTGAGGAAGATGGTACAGAGCTTGAAGGAGATTGTCAGTAATTTCCCTGAGCATGAGATCTATGTTATGCTTAAAGAGTGTGATATGTTTGACCAAAAAACAAAGAGTGTGATATGGACCCCGATGAAGCTGTCAGTCGCCTATAAATAATGCAGGAACGGATATATTATCCCTTTCAATATTGAAATTGCGTCGTTTTTTGCTGCTGCAGACAATTTTTTCTGTCTTAAAGGCAGATATGTTAATCCCATAATCAAATAATTAAAATATAAAAATGACAATAATTTGATTTAAATATATTTTAAATTTAAATAATTGAAATTAAATCGGTCAACATTCATCATTCATCATATTTAATAAAGATATTTCTATATAAAGTCATTGAGCATGATCAAATAAAAAAAAGTTAACATGAATTTAAGAGTAAGTTAACATGGTTTTGTAAGCTAGAAACGTAAAACGATAAAGTTGGTGTATAAAGTGAGTTTTTCCATTGTTTTAATATCACTTAATTGAGGATTACTTGAGAAAGCTCTCTCAACAGAGGGGATCCAAATTCCTGTCCCAAACCACGCTGGATTTTGTCAGGTTCCAAAAAATTTAAAACCCCTTAATATTCAACTTCTTCGAAAGGGCTTCTTTAAAGAAATAATTATAATTAAGGGCTCCTGGATCATTTCTATAAAGATACATATTGATTAATTGGATCATTTCTTAAAATAAATTTAACATGTTTATAATAAATTTAAAATCATTTAAGATTTGTCAGTCATTCGAGATTTGAAAGACAAGGCATGACGAAGCTAAAAGCAAGTCGGTGATACGTTGTATAGAGAGGAGAAATGCCAGTTTCAGCGTTGTAACTCTCTGCCAGCGTATCAACCGAAACCTTCGCAGGATTGACGTATGAAAGTTTCTGGAAAAAAATAAATAAATAAAAACACCGAAAAAATGTCTCTATTTGAATATTTTGGAGCCAGAACTAGAAGTAGTGGAGGTGGTGGAGTGAAGTTGATCAGATTGAGTGATGCTATATGATCCCATTGCCATCTTCCTAATCTTGTTCATGTCTTCGCTGAGTTGCCGCCTCGCCGGGCTCTCTCCCGTCATATCATTCTCCAACCAAATCGCTCCTTCTAAAGCTTGAACTACCTGTTTCCACTCATTCATTATACATATAAATTCTCATTCATTAATTATATGTGTGTGCATATTTTCAGCCTTATTCTTTTCTTTGTTTCTACATGCTTGGTTTGGCTTTTGTTCTATTTCAAACTTGTTTATAAATAAAGTTCAACTAAATAATACTACCTTCGGACATTAATGTAAAAGCTAGTTGGCTAACTCAGGTAAATTTAAAAAAAAAATAGTTATGTTAGTTATTTGTAATAAATATGGATTAGTTCTACTAAAATACAATAATTTTTTCATCATGACTATCCTAGGATAGAAATTCAATAATGTGTGCAATCAATAGAATTACTTTAGGAAAAAAAAATTATAAATTTGGGAAATAAAGTGGATTGAGATTTTATATTTAATTATGCCTAACTAGCTCTTATATTAAGGACCGAAGGTGACAAAAGAGAAATAGCTACTGTTTTAAGCATATATTATATACCTCCGATCCTTAATATAAGAGTCAATTGACTTTTTTTTAAAAGATTAAGAAAGATAAATAAATTACTTAATCATAATATTCATTGTGTATCATTAGATTAAATATCAATTTATAAGTCAAACAAATTATTTTGAAGAAAAACGATAAACATATATATTTTAATGTAGCTTATTTATAACTTCCTTAACCTCTCCAAAAATTAAATAAAATAAAAAAAGTCAACTATCTCTCTTATTAAGGATATGAGGTAAGTTATATATTTGAAGTTTTGCAATGTTATAGATGAATACCTGGGTCATTCGAGGACGAGTGGTGGCTGAATGGCGGACGCAATTTGCAGCACAAGAAATCATTCGAAGCATCTCTTCAACGTCGTAATCATTCTCCAACCTTTCATCTGCAATACCTTCATAGTGTCCGCTATCCAAAGCTTCCGAGAACAAGTGTCTTGCCTGTGACATTATAATTGGACATAAGTCCCGTGTAATTCTTTCATTAATTAAACTTGAAATTATGGTCAACTTTGATCAAGATTCATAGAAATAAGGTATTGCTAATGTAGCAATGGGGTGTATTAATATGTAGCAATATGTTTGGTGACCCTATGGATTTTGACCAAAGTTGACCATAACTTCCATGACAATGGTCAAATAATTATAAAATCTTTTCTGTGGCAGTGTTTAAAAAACTACATGACCTTGACCCAATACTTGACCAAAACTTCAGCGACCAAACCAATCAAATGGGATTCGGTAAAAGGAAAAGGGGGGAAAAAAAAAAGGGAGATATACCTACGTACTTCTATAGCATCTTAATTATTTGAACTATCTTCAATTAAAATACAACAACTTGGCATATTTTCATTCTAGTTGATTGATGATGACTCATATGAAGTAATTCATATTTATCTTATTTTTAAGAAAAGCAAGCATCTTAATCTGAAGTAATTCATATTTATCTTATTTTTCAGATTAATCTGGTTCAGATTTTTTTTTTTCCTTTTCAAATTGAGAAATACTATACAGTACGGACCCACTCAACCATACTGCCATTTGGAAAAGTCTCATCAGCATCATCTACTGGTTTTCGTCCTGTAATTAACTCCAAAAGCATGACACCGAAGGAGAAGACATCTGACTTCTCCGTGAGTTTACCGCTAGCTGCATATTCTGGTGCTAAATATCTGTTATGTGTTCATTGAAATTTCAGAATTTCTTTGATTCAAATAAAATAATATAATTAGACAGTGAATATATATCCAGTGCCAATCTCCAAGTGCTTAAATTAATATAGTGAGATGCAAAGAAAATAAAATACTAGTATTACAAAAGACTAAGACTGACCCAAAACTCCCCATTACTCGCGTCATGATCTGCGACTCTAATGAAAATCTGGCGAGTCCAAAATCTGCAACCTGATTAACAGATATATAGGATCACGTATGTAATCTATTTTAGATATTACAGGATTCGAAAAGATATATTCGATCTCACTTGTTAGCTTGCCCTTTTGTATGTAATAATTAAAAAAAAGATTCATAAACGCCTATGTATCTTTTTTTATTTTATTTATTTAACACAATTTAAGCACACTTACACACACAAACATGTCAACATCGGTTTGAATCAGTGACCTCATTACCTTTGGCTCAAAATTATCATCGAGAAGAATATTTGATGCCTTGATGTCACGGTGTATGATTTTTGGATGACCTAAAACAATATTGGACTGAAAGAGGTAAAAATTTCAAAGAGTAGCATAGTGAACTAAAATTATACACTGGCATATCAAGTAATTAAACTCACATTCTTCATGCAGATATGCCAATCCTTTTGCAGAGCCAATAGCAATCTTCATCCTTTTTTTCCAGTCTATAGTTTCTGTGCCTTTTCCTTATGAATGATTTTCCTTATTAGAATTGTTAGAATAGGTATATACATTTAATTTACATTTAGTTAACCAATGTGGAAATTCTTTATACTCTAATATTTCTCTACTTTTTTTTTTTTTTTTTCCTTTTGAAGGGTTTTAGAAGTCTGCTTAGTCATATCCTCTCTCACTCGGGCTTATACTATTTTACATTTAATCTAATTGATATTATAATTGAATGACTCTTGGTGTATGGTTTTTTTGTTGTTGATATTATATCTGGTGTTCAGTTCGGGTTCCAACACAATACAAGTAACTCTTTTGGGACTCCAACTTAAGATCTAAAGAGATCTAGCAATGCCTTATACCACTAGACCTACTCTATGTTGGTAGATAAAAGTATATGTTAATGTTGTCTTAACATCAAAATAGCTTAAACTATTTAATAGGACTCCCTTGTCACATTATACATCTTTAATCTCTTCTTTAATTAATTAATGTGGATGTGGGATTTTTTTTATACTTTAATACATGTAAATCCTTAAAAATCAGCATATATATCTATATGATCCTGCGTTTTAATGAATTTTTAAAAGTGAGTGAGTGATCAAAATCTAAAAAAAAAATGTATCCAAGTATAAATCTTACCATGGAGGTGGAAGGCTAGGGTATTATTTGATACAAACTCATAAACAAGCATCATCTTGCTGCAAGCTTCATCCATGCAATATCCAACAAGGGAAACAAGATGTTTGTGATGGACACGATTGATGATGGCGATTTCATTTCGGAACTCTCTGTGAGCCTGTTGGATTCCATCATTTAGCTGCTTAATGGCAACATAAGTTTGTTTATCATAAGGGTGGACTCCTTTATGAACAACGCCATAACCACCTTCTCCTAGAAAATTTGAGTCAGAAAATCCGTTTGTTGCCAATGCTAGTTGTTCATATGTAAATGTTGTTGGTCCTAGTCTCAAGTCAACGGAAGCAGATGATGGTGCAACCTCCTCATCGGCTGCCACAGAAATAAGGTGACATCAACAATTGTTTCGTTCATTCAAGCATGTCGGTAAAAACTTACAAGTTACAATAAAAAGTACTCCTTTGGGCCTATTTATAGGGTACAGATAGACGAATTTTTTGGGGTACTATTTATTAGTGTAATGACTTTGTTCTTATAAAATATAATTATACAATATAGGGTTAAGGTGTATTTTTGCTACGGAAGTTTTGCTAATGGAGCGCCCAGCACCCGGAAGTTTTTAGGGTACCAAATTTGCCCCGGAAGTATGAAAAAGGTAGCAAATTTGCCCCTCCGTTAATTTTGACCGTTATGTGTCACCTCATCAATCAAAAGTATCATTTTTGCCACCTCATCAATCAAAAGTAGCAATTTTGCCCCGGAAGTTTCCATTGAGGAGCAATTTTGCCCGGAAGTTTACAAAAGTAGCAATTTTGCCATTCTTTCTCCCAATATTAAATTTCACTATTAGATCAATCAAAGATCACACATGTCATGCCTTGAAAAGATCAAACTTGGAGTCAGAGAATGAAATCTTTGACATGTTGAGCTCAAGGCGGCCAGAATTTGTGAAGCCGAACTGGTCACAGAAAGCATCACTTATGATCTAAGCAAATAATCAATCTATACAAACTGCAGGGCCGGCACGATTAAACCCGATGCCCTCCAGGGCAAGCCCTACAGGGCCAATTTCAAATTTCTGACTTATTTTTCAAGCCCGAGCCCTGCAAGGCCAGGGCTTAAACGGGCCGACCCGATTTCCCAGCTCTAGTCCCTGTGACCAGTTTGGCTTTACAAATTAAGGTCGCCTTGAGCTCAACATCTCAAAGATCTCATACTCTGACTCCAAGTTTGACCTTTTCAAGGCATGACATGTGTGGTCTTTGACTGATCTAATAGTCAAATTTAATATTGGGAGAAAGAAGGGCAAAATTGCTACTTTTGTAAACTTCCAGGGCAAAATTGCTCCTCAATGAAAACTTCCGGGGCAAAAATGATACTTAAGTCTTATTGGGTTCATGAGGTGGCATGCCACGTGTACACTCAGTTAAACTTAACGGATGGACAAATTTGCTACCTTTTTCATACTTCCGGGGCAAATTTGGTACTTTTTTCTTACTTCCGGGGCAAATTTGATACTATAAAAACTTCCGGGTGCTAGACGCTCCATTAGCAAAACTTCCATGAAAATTTGATATTTAACCCTACAATATATGTTGAATAGGGATAAAGTGAGAAAGTTGTTAAATTTTATGGCACGGATAATAAAATTTCTGGTTTTTCATGATCTATGTAAAACATGTTAAAATAGACTTAAAAAAAGAAGCAGATGAGTATCTTATAAAGAAAAGAGAAGAAAAAAAACCCCTTATAATGAAAAAAAAACAGAGAGAAATGGCTTAATTGGGATTTGCTCAAAACCTTATACTGAAGTGATCAAATTAAAGCCCTGGTTGGTGTACTCTTGTATACCTATATTCAATTTTCCATTTTCATTTACAGAAGGGAATTCTGGTACTTTTGAAAACATTAAAAAAAATCCCTAATTAAGTCTTTTGGCCTGATTTATTTGAGTTTTTTTTTTTTTTATCCAATATCTAAAAGTTTTTTTTTTGTGGGGGGGGGGGGGGGGGGGGCTACATATCTAAAAGAAGTTTGCTCCAACGATATAACTCCACAACACCTGGGGGCCCAAGTGTGTGTTATTGGATAAGAGGCCATTGGCAGTCCATGAGTGCAGGCTAACAATATGAAATAACTATGTATGATATGGCACTACCTTCCGTACTTGATATACGTGTCAGTAGACTTAATTATAACATATGTATACGTATGTGTATATCTGTGTGATCACTTATTCGTCTTAAAGACGGGAGGGAGTATTATACTTAAAAGTTAATCAAATTAATTGAAGGAGACGCCCAGAGTGGTACTGGTCTAGCTTGTTTGTTGAACATAAGAAGTTGCTATAAAAGTTTGTATAATAATATTGTTTGAATATATTTAAAAATGATCCAAGAAGGTGCGGACTGCGGAAGAGCTTGGATAATTTTTAAGGGAAAAGTGAAAATTAAATAATAATAAAAAAAGGAAAGAAAAAAAAAGAAAGAAATGGGAAGAGCAGAGAGATATTTTAATTTCTTGCCCTTTTTTTTTGTCTCTCGTGAAATAGACCAAAGCCTCCTAAGCAAAAAGGGGTTTACCTTTGGGTGGTTGTGGAGATGGTCTGCTCCTTCGCTTCCTCCATATAAAGAAACACGTACATAGCCCCGCCACTATCAGCACCGAACCAATCACAGCCCCTGCAATTAGTCCGGTTGGTGTAGTCCTATTGCGCGCATCAATTATTGGCGTTGGAGCCTGGGCTGGTGGCGACTTTGGAGGCCCGGGAGGTGGCGACTCCAGAGGAGGCGAGGCAGGTAGCGACGACGGAGAAGGCGGGGAAGGTGAGGACGAGTGAGAAGGTGGCGGAGGTGGTGGCGAATACGGAGCTAGGGGCCCCGGAGACAACTCCGGAGGCGGGGGAGGTGGTGAGTACTCCGGAGGAGGGGGAGGTGGTGAGTACTCCGGAGACGGGGCAGGTGGTGAGCCCTCCGGAGACGGGCTAGGCTCTTGACAGTGAAGGAGAATGAAGTGGTGTGAAGCGGAAAGTACAAGAATGAAAACAAGGGATTCCAATTTAGAATAATACAACATGATGAAATAGAAACGATCTGCAGAAGTAGAAGCGAGAGTGGGAAGAATGAGAGAGTAAGGTGGGATATACGTAGCGTGAAGCATAAATAGCTCTCTTGGATATGAGGCTAAGGATACTTATTAAATTCTTTTAAAGTATATATATTTTTCTTTCTTTCTTTAAATAAATTTGTCTGATTGATAAATTTACATATAATTTAATCATTCCTAACATATAATATGATTAAATAATTTATTTAAATTTTTTTAATTTAAAAAGAAAATGTTAAAGGTGGTATATTAGGAATAAATTGAATTAAATCGTGTTGAATTGGGCTTCGTTGCCTCATTCCTACGGTCAATGCCCCACAAACACTTGCAGTCTTGCTTGAAGCATTCAATTAAACCGTTAGTCCCACTAATGAGACACGGATATGTGGGTCTATGCCCCGCTTGACCTGCTTAGTTTACTAACTTTTTAATGGCACTCCAGTCTATTGACTTGAGAATGTTTAAATAGAAAAGGGAAAATCATTCCTAAGTTATCTGTAATTTTCTTTAATTTTTAATTTGATACTTGTGTGTTTTTTCTCTCTATTATTAAATCTATTAAATTTTATTCTTTTAACAATGTTAGCTCCTGGAATTTCGTTATATTAGTATTTCACACAGAACTTTCATTAACTTGTAACATTGGGCTGTCTATATTCAAAGGGAAAATATCACTCAGGTCCTAAGAAACATAAAAAATATGAACAAAAAAATCTCAGCCCAAAATCACATATAAAAAAAGTCCCAAAAGACTTTTTTGATATTAGTTGTATTGACTATAAGAAGTGCCATATTCACAATAGGAAATGACATATCAAAAAAGTCTCGTTGTATTGACTACATAAAGTGCCATATTCACAACAGAAAGTACTATATTGACAAGAAAATTTAAAAATCTGGTTATTTAAAATAGAAAAAGCTAGATTTACAATAGAAAGTGACATATTCACAATAAAATTTAAATACCTGGATTTTGTTTCAAACTCAGGTTCCTAAGCGTATAGAGGTCATCCCAACAGAAAAGACTATATTGACAATAGTAAGTGCTATATTGACAATAAAATATAAAAACCTGGAGCCATTTTGAAACTCAAGTCAATATAGCACTTCCTGTTGTGAATATAGTTTTTTCTGTTGTAAATGACCTCTATACGCTTAAGGACCTAAGTTTGAAACCAAATCCAGGTTTTTAAATTTTGTTGTGAATATAGTTTTTTCTGTTGTAAATGACCTCGATACGCTTAGGGACCTGAGTTTGAAACAAAATCCAGGTTTTTAAATTTTGTTATGAATATAACACTTCTTGTTGTAAATATAGTTTTTTCTATTGTGAATGACTTTTGTACGCTTAAGGACCTGAATTTGCAACAAAATCTAGGTGTTTAAATTTTGTTGGGATATAGTAGTTTCTATTGTGAATATAGCTTTTTCTGTTGTGAATAGCCTCTGTACGCTTAGGGACCTGAGTTTGAAACAAAATTTAGGTGTTTAAATTTTATTGTGAATATAATAACACTTCCTATTGTAAATCTAACTTTTTCTGTCATGAATGGCCAGGTTTTTAAATTTTGTTGTAAATATAACACTTCTTATTGTGAATATAGCACTTTTTGTTGTCAATATAACTAATATTTAAAAAGTTCCTAAAGACTTTTTTGATATCTGATTTTAGGTTGAAACTTTTTTAATATTTTTTATATTTCTTGGGAATTGAGTGATATTTTTCCATATTCAAATGGTCGGGTCCCACCAATTTTGGCCTATTTTCCCCTCGGTCTCAAGTGAGATCCCTTGGAGCCTTCCCCTCGACTTCTTCAACTCCTCGTGCTCTTCCTTCTTATGTCGTGTTACATGACGTAGCGAGGAGTTTCTTTCTTACTAGTAGCAAAACAACATGTGGTAGCAGTTAAACATAGCTGGCGAGAAAGGTGTACATTTGGTTTTTCTAAGAGTTAAAAGTAAATTTTGTCTCAGGAGTTTTTCTTAGAACAATTTTGTTCTAGAAGTTTCAAAATGGAGCAATTTTACCCTAACCGTTATCTCAGTTACTTTTAATCATTAGTTGATCAAATATATTGAGTTGGCTATCCACATGTCATCTACGTCATTTTTGTTAAACTACAAATTTGTCCCGGATGTCTATACGTCATCTACTTCATTCTTTTAAAAGTTATATTTAAAACTTTGAGGACAAATTTAATTTGCATCTTAACAAAAATAACGTAGATGACATAGAGACTACACACTTAGCATATTTGGTCAACTAATAGTTAAAATTAACTGAGATAACGATCAAAACAAAATTACTCCCCAAAACACTTCCGGAAAAAAATTAAAAAAAATTTAAATTTTACTCTTTTAAACAGTTAGCTCCTCTAATTTTGTTCCCTTAGTATTGTTAGATTATATACTTGAGCTAATTATAATAATAGAGTAAAATTAAAGGAATTAATGAACGAAAACAAAACACACACACATAATTACTAATAGAGCAAGACTTACTGTGAAAAATGAGACGGTAAGTTGTGAAGAAGAAGCGATATGAGTAAATTAAATGGTGTTGTACTGGGCTCGTTGACTCATTGCTAGGGTCAAACCTCGCAAACACTTGCAGTTTGGAAGGCATTTAATTAATTAGCTAGTAATTAAGATGATTGTTTTGAATTAACGTCATACCTATATTTTCCAATAACCTGCTCCCCGTGCTCTAAGTAATGATTTGATTAGCTCTCACGGCTAAGCAGAGTGCTTGCTTCGTAAAGAAACTGGTTCGGTATGTGGTTCTATTCCCCCGTTTGTTGTTGTTGACGCGCTTACTTTACTGATTTTAATTTTTTTTTAACTATTATTTCAGTTATTTTTGATCATTGTTGACCAAATATTCCGAGTTAACTGTCCATATGTCATCTACTTCATTTTTGTTAAACTGTAAATTTGCCTTTGACGTCCATATGTCATGTACTTTATTTTTTGAAATTAGGTTTAAGGCTTTTGGGACAAATTTCTACTTTAACAAAAATAACATAGATGACGTATGGACTACCAACTCAGCATATTTGGTTAATTGACGGTTAAAATTAACTGAGATAACGGTCAGGACAAAATTACTCTTCAAAAAACTTTCGAAGAAAATTAGAATATTTTTTTTTTAACAAGAGAAGGCAAGCCGAGGCTTGAATAGTAATACAAAGATTAGATCATTATGATCCAACCCTAATACAACAAGCTAGCAAAACTAGTAGCGACAAGCTAATTGGTCTTTGAAGACCATGTGAAGGCAACCTCCTGGAATTGCAGGTACAAGAGTAACATCTGTAGCAGTGTTGGCCACATGTCCTTGTTTAGCCATAAAATCGGCACACGAGATGTTGTCTCAAGAAGTATGGTGAATCTCCACATTCCAGTCGCGGAAGAGAAGGTCGCGAGTCTCTCCAATGATGTCCTTCAACGGATGGTCAGCATTACAATCTCTCATAAGAATGTTAATGGCATCCAGTGAATCAGAATAAAGGGCAATATTCTGAAGCCCTAATTGAAGAGCAACTTGAAGGCCGGTCATAATAGCGCGTAGCTCAGGTTCAATGACAGTCTGCAGCCCAAGGGATTTATGAAACCCCATCAACCAGTGCCCTTGAGAGTTTTCGATCACTCCACCGCAAGCCGCTTGGTGTTGTTGCGGGACCGACCCATCCACATCAATGCGGACCACATCTGTAGGAGGAGGGGTCCAAGTCTTTTCCTCAATCCTGTGAAGTTGGAAAATTTCATGAGTTAGAGCCTGACTAACAGCATTTTCCATGAGAAGATAATTACACAAATGAATCATATCCCTGGTATTGGATGTTTCTCCTTGAAATATGGATTTGCATCTGGATGTCCAAAGGATCCAACAACCCAGACTAAAGACCCTAGTCCAAGGGAAATGTTGCAGTCTTCCTTTAGCCGGACTATGGTTGGTGTTCTAGTTGAGCCAAACATGCAAATTACCCGCAAAAACTGAGAAAAATAGTTAGATTTTAATATTTGCTTCCACATATTTTTTGCTCTCTCACAATCCCTGATTACATGAATCACACTTTCTTCGCAATTACAATTGAAAGGACAGAGGCTGTCATTTGTGAGACCTCTTCTGGCTTTGAGAGAATTAGTAGGAAGTCTCTCATGACCAGTTTGCCACATGAAGAATTTGATTTTCTCAGGGAGTTGCCATTTCCACATGTGAGCCCAAAAGCCACTAGTGCTCGTTTCCCCACGATCAGAGAGATAAAGATAAGCTGATTTGACAGAAAAGTAACCATCTTTGGCAGCTCTCCAAGTAAAACAATCGGGTGAGTTATTAGAGGGAGGATGAATCATGGAGATAACATTTATGATGTCAGGGGGTAAAATACCCCGCCATTTACCAGTGTCCCAAGTTCTATTCATTAAAACCTGCTCGCACACCGTCTCATCTTCATTAATTAGGGATGGATTCGAGACGAAGGCAATGAGGGGGCGATCAAGAGGAAGCCACAGATCTTTCCAGAACTTGGTCCCCTCCCCATTATTAACCTTCTTCCCCACCCCAGTAATAAATTTATCCCAGACCGCCACAATCGCTCTCCATGCCGAGGAAGAGTTTCTTTTCTTGGAGACAATAGGCACAGGCGAGGCTCCACAATTGTATTTAGACCGGAGACATTGGACCCACAAGGTATGCGTTTTTGTTAGAATGCTCCAACAAAGTTTCATAATAAAGGCCTTGTTCTGACGGCGAAGATCCTTGAAGCCAAGCCCCCCTTGCTTCTTGGCTTGGACAATTTTATCCCAAGCAATAAGGTGCATTTTTTTCGCATTCTCGTCCTGAGACCAGAGGAATTTCCTCGAGAGCTTATCTAATTCATTAAGGGTACAGATGGGGAGAAGAGAATATTGCATGCAATAGCTTGGGAGGGAGGATAATACTGATTTAATTAGGACCGAGCGACCAGCAATTGTCAGAAACTTGCTCTTCCACATGGACAATTTCTTCCGAGCTTTTTGCACAATGGGGTAGTAGGTGGCTTTTGTGACTCTCTTATGGATAATCGGAACCCCCAAGTATTTTCCCAAATCAGGAGTAATTCCAATGCCAAGCAGTTGACTTAGCTCAAGAGCCCTATTAAAGTTAACATTTGCAGAACAAAACATTCGGGATTTATCCAAATTGATTCTATGACTAGAAACCTCACAAAAACTTTGCATAACTTTACGAACTTCAGCCATTTGACTACTGGAGGCTTCGGTGAAAAGAATGAGGTCATCAGCGAAAAAGAGATGAGAAATATGGGGGCCTCCACGTTTGAAATAAAACGGCTTCCAACGCCGGCCCTCACATTCAGCCTTAATAAGGTGTCCCAGGTGCTCCATACATAGGACAAAGATATATGGGCTTAGAGGATCGCCTTGTCTGACACCTCGGGACGGGGTAAAGCACGGGCTCTTATCGCCATTCCAGAGAATGGACAAAGATGTGGTGGAGATACAAGCCATGATAAGCGTAACAAGGTTGTCCTCTAACTGCAAGCATGAGAGAGTGTTCTTGATAAAGCCCCAGTCAAGTCTATCGAAGGCTTTTTCCATATCAATTTTAATGGCGACAAATCCTTTCTTCCTACCTTTCATTCTCATAGAATGAACAATTTCTACCGGGTAATAAGATGGGATATTTTAAGATCTTAGTGATGATTTTAAAACTCACATTACACAAGGATATAGGACAAAAATCTACCTTAGGAATAAGCACCACCTTGGATTTAAGCCATGGTAGAAGGGTTAGTGAAGCATTGCATTCACAAATTTTATCGCCCACGATGTTCCATTGGGTGCGGAAAAAGTGGGCTTGAAGACCAAGATGGCCCATGACTTCTCTAAACCTATTTGCTAAGATCTTGAGAAAGAAATGCCATAATGATTTTAAAACTCACATTGACATGGTGGACATGGAAAAATCTTGGATATTTACAGGACTTTTGGAAATGAGATTTCTTCTTGGGTTGCTATCTTAACGTAGTTGGGTTCATCGATTCCTTAGATCAACTCTTTTTTCTTTTTATTGAAATTTCCAACCCGATTATCATTCCAAAGCACCATGTTTGCCTTGGAGCCAATTTTTGATTTATTGTCCTTAAAATCATTCTCAAGAGACCAAGCCGATAAGAAAAGGATTTTTGAAAGTCTCTTCTTTGGAAAGAAGGGTTATGATGATTTAAATTTAAAGCAGTGAAATTGCTAATCGGTAAAGGTTGGTAAAAATGCATTCAAGCCCCGCCTTTCCCAAGTGAACTTGTTTTATCAATGAGATGAGTGTCGTCAATACAACGATGTTCCACGGAGGATCGGCCCCACCAAGTTTGTCATTAGGAGATAAATAAATGTTGAAATCACCCATAACTAACCATGGAAGATTGGAAGTATTAGCAAGGGAGCGGAGGGAGTTCAAAGAGCATTCTGCCCGAAACGTTAGTTTCCCCGTACACACAGGTCACAAGGCACAAAGTATTATTATCCGAGTGGTGGAGGTAAGATAGGTAACATCAAACATATCATCATTCCACGAAGCAAATCCCGCCGAGAAAACCCATTAGATTCCACCTTGAGTCTAAAACCAAGCTTACGACAAACCTTATCTTCGCCACTAATACGGGGCTAGAGAATATTAATCAGTATTTAGCAACAATATCTTTAAGGTTGGCTCGGCTCCCCTACAATTCCATGAAGCTATTAACATAATTAAATAAGTAAATAAAATACAAGAAGGGACAAGAGAAATTTACTGGGGCATTTAGCCCCACCATACCTCTACTCAATTTTGAATCCGGCATAGGAATCTCATTAGCTTCCATGAAGTCTAGCGCAATATCTTCATTAGGATCCCATTGGTCTGATGGCTCCGAAAGTGAATTGACATGGTTTCCTTCCTTCCTGGCAGTGGAATTAACGAGCATATCCTCCTTCCCTTAATGTGTCACATTAGTTATGTTTCCTTGGACCAAGGTGTGGATACGCTGCCCTTTATTGCTCTTTTTTCCAGGTGGTTTTTTATGCTCAACATGCAAGGCCATCTCTATCTTAGGAATATTATCCCCATCAGAAGCCAGTATCTCTAACTGATTAGGCCCAGGGTCAATAATAATTGTATTTGGATCCATTGGCTGCAGCGAGTTGGACTTAGAAGTATTACCCCTATTAAAGGCCTGATCCAGCGATTTATTAGCTTCATCCGGCCCAACGTCTCCAACAGATTAGGCCCAGAGACTTCATTTATTTTATTATTCAGCTCCACACCCATCAGCGAATTGGGCTCTGGTCTGTCACTTATGCTATCCGGCCCATTGAGGGGAATCACCACTAGATCCATTGAAGGGGCTTCAACCGAGAGAGGGGGCTCCACATTCGGCCTACTTGAAGAGGCCATATCGTTTGTAATCTTTGGTATGTAGAGAGCTACGAACCTAGGACCTAGATCCTGCCTCTGACCTTGAGCCCTACCGACTGCCTCTTTCTTCTACATCGTCACTTTCACCGAGGAGATCTTGTCCTTCTTGATCTCGATCTGCCTAGTTGGGGGATTGGAGGCTCGATTCTCAGCTTCTCTTGCAGTCTGAACCACCAAAGCGTCCTTGGGTGTCAGATTAATTTCATCATCGAGATCTTGTATCACCGCAAATCTGGAGCTATGACCGCTATGACCGGCAGAGGTGGATTTCGTCATCTTAGCTGCAGAGCCCGAGGATTGTCGCTGCCCTTCCCTGTGATCGGACCGTTGTGGCTTGTACTCCGATCGTTGCAATGGCCTAGCTCGGTTTGCCCTTCGGTTGACAAGCATCCAAGGTCCAAAGGTGTCACCGTTGCTTGCCGCCGTAGTGTTCACCGACGTCCTGTTCATATTCTGCTGCAGTGGATGGTGCGTCATCCTTGTGCCCTCTTGAAGGTTCTGTGCGGCGCCCTTGACAGCGGCAGCTCTCTCGACGGTGTCCAAAACGCCCGCAAGAAAAACGGATAAGGGTGAGCCCCTCATACTCCACATTAAAAATAGAACTTGCTGTGATCACTTTTGGTACAAGTTTCTTTTGAAGGTCAAGCTCCACGCATATTCTAACAAATTTCCCCCTTTGTATCTTCGGTGAAGCAGCTTGATAATCCTGAAGAGTGTTCATGTCTACCTTAAGGGTGCGTCCAATTTGATCACCAAGTGCGGAAATACAATGTTTGTTGTAGCAAAGTGCATTGGCACATCCGGAATGCGGACCCAAGTTGCCACTCTGCCTAGAGGATTCAGGTAAGGGTTGAAATATGGAGTCCACCTCTGAATTAACACACAATGTTGCTTAATCACCCAAGGTCCTTCATATAAAACCTTCCTGTAGTGCATCCTCCACAATTCCTGATCTTGAAACCTCACCACGAAATAGTTGTTCGGGATGTCAATTAGTTCAAAGCTTGAGAATCCCCATAGCTTTATCAAGAGATCCTTTAGCACATACAGATTAAAATTCTTCCCTAATACCGTGAGAATGAGAGAGTAATTCCATGGCTCGCACCATTCATTATATTCTTCCTCCGTGCAAGGTGCTACTGGATATAGTTCCATAAGTTTTTTCATTTCATCTGATACTTCTGGCAATTTCCATGATATTTCTTTATCATACGTAAACAAATCTTCCTCCTCCATTATATGATTCTTTGTGAGCAACTCCATTAAATCCCATTAGAGAAGCCCGATAGGATGCAAATCTTGCGATATTTTCCTCTTTCTTATCTTTTGCTCCCTTAATTTCAGGATTTGTGCATTTTCCAGTGACTTGTTCCTTATCAGTGGAATGCTCTACTTCCTTGTCTGGCATAACATCATCCATGATTGCCTGCGGGATTTCCTCTGTTTTCTTCTTCTTTTTCCGGTCATCTTGCCCTTCGGCAGGTGGCCGGTCCGGTGGAAGCTTGCGTTGACCGGAATCTGACAGTGGAGGAACTTTAGCTGTGTCCGTTGAATCCATTCAGAGAGAATTTCTTTTCTCAGAACAACTATATCAACAGCTCAAAGCAGGAAGTGTCTCTCGTGAAAATTAGAATATTTTAAATTTTACTCTTTTAACACAGTTAGCTCCTCTAATTTTGTTCCGTTAGTATTGTTAGATTTTATACTTGAGCTAATTATACTAATAGAGTAAAATTAAAGGACTTAATGAACAGGAAAAAATAACACACACAAAGTACCGATAAGTATTGGAAAAAAAAACCAAGGTTTTGAAACCCGGACCGCCATCTTGAACCGGTCGGAATATCGGGTTAAGGGTTAGTGGGTCAAACCGGAGTTAGCTCGGAGTCAACCCGGGCCTAGACCGGTGAAGAATAAAAAATTAGAAAACAATTAATTTCTTATCACACCAACCAATATTTGACATACTATATATATTATTTCAATACTTTGGACTAATAGCAAAATAACAAGGCTCTTAAACTCGGATCGATCATTAGACCGGTCGGGTACTGGGTTAAGGGTCAGTGGGTCAGACCGGAGTCAAACCGAACCAAGCCGGTGTGAAATTGATTTTTTTCCCCTCATATCCATTTTCCATGTTAAAAAAAATTACAAAAATATCAGCCATTTTATCATCCACGTGATACTGTGATAGACATTGATTTGATTTGTACTTTAACTTTGTTTTTCTAATTTATTTTTACCAAGTCAAATTTGTGGGCCCAGATCTGCAACTTGACTGGTATACAAACTATCAAAGACTCACATCCCTCAAAAATTTTAAAGCTCAGCGTATTAAATGCGCTTCTCCACTTCCAAGACATCATTTTCTTTTCTTTATTGCCTCTCTTGTTTTTCTTCTTCGTTTCAGATTTCAAGCTCCCCGATTCGCGAGTCACCGGAGATGAGATTTAGATGGGCTCCTTCACTTCTTCTTCCATAAAAATCATATTTTATGGTGACACTCATGCTGGAAATCATTTTCATGGCAACGGACAGTCGAGAAGACAAAGGATACTTGCATCATCTTCTACTTTCTTTTTCATCTTCTTTCTTTTTTGCTTCCTTCACATTCTTCTTTCTCCATCACCAGTTTCTACACTCGCTCTTTTCTCACCGTCCACCAGCCACCGCGACACTCTCCCCTCCTTGTTCAGTTGATTTTCTTTTTTCTTTTTTTTTTTTAAAACATTTACTCTAACTCGGCAAACTCGGTCGATTTAGGCCAAGTTGACTCGAGGTCAACTTGTGACCTCGGTTTACTCCTAACTTGGACCGATTTTTCAGCCGGTTCAACGGTTTCCGGTCCAAATCGGTCGGTCCGGTCCGGGTTTAAGAACATTGCAAAATAATCATATACTCAAATACTTGTCACATATTCAGATATTTTTAACAATTTTCTTTACAACCTTCATTTGAGACCAAATATTTATGGTAGCAAAATATCAAAAATAAATATATGATGACAAAATATTCTCACCTTTGACAACCATACAACATTATTTATAATATTTTATAATTAGCTTTGCAGGATTAAATGCCTTTATACTACTACAAAACAAGGCTACGACGTCCTATTTTTTGCACATTTAACATTCTTTTTCCCAGACGCTTATTTGGGGGTGCAATAGGTAAAACTTACGGCATCTAAATTTAATGATTAGATGCCGTAATTTTTGACTTAAGGAGTCTAATTTTAATAATTAGACGCCTTAAGTAGGGCACAAACAACATTCAAAAAGTCACAACTTACGGCCTCTAATTTCTAAAATTAGACGCCGTAAGTCCACTTTGTTTTTTTTTAAAAAAAAAATAAAAATAAAAAACTAGATCGAGCACCATCACAGGTCAGGATTCAAAACCATAAAAAATATAGAAAACGTTTAAAAGCTATGGTAAGGGAAAATCAAAAGGCAGGAACAAAGACAGAAGGAAATGCTAGAATCAAACCTATTATAGATCTAAACATAGGTTTCATTATAGCATTTCAACAATAAGTTACCCAAGTTATCAGACATAGGCACAATAGAAATAGATTTAGCACACTTATGCCACTTATAATTCAACTTATGGTGAAGATAATATCAATGGCTAAAAACTAATAACTATCTTACAATTGCTTCCACCACTACTAAGAATTTTCAAATTTGCAAATACAATTGATAAATTCAATCTAACATTTTGCAGTTGTCTTATTGCTATAGAACTAAAACAGACACCATTTGCTTAGACATATTGTTAACAAATTCTTATAAAATAAGCATACATCATGAAGGCAAGCAATCTTGATATTCTTATCTACAGCATCAACTCCCGTCACAGTAGCTCCCATCCAAGACAATGGCATAATAGTCATTGCTTCACACCAAGGTAAAATTGATGCAACAAAAATTAATATCAGAAAAAGTGACAAAATTTTCACAAAATCACTGAAGAGTTGTCATTAGATTAAGAAATTGTAGTGTTGTGCGCTTGTTTTCAATCCTGAATTGCAATTAATGTCAATGACAACATGAAATACCACAAGATACAGCAAAGCAACAAGTAACAAGGGATTCATGCATTCATATTTATCACAAAAGCAACAAAGCAATTTCTAGCAATTCAAGAGGCAACAAATTCAGCAGAATTGAATCAGATTCAGATTACAAAATCTAATCCAAAACTTACCAAAAGCATGTTATCCAGTTTGCGAAGAGCTAGGAGATTAATGAAAAAATCTGACCTAGGCATGCAAGTCATTACCTGCAGGATTTACCACATTATTCCTCTGTTTGGAATTTGGCTTAATTTCTTTTTTCTGGGTACTGATTAAAACTAAAATCCAATTTTCCCTCAAGCTTGCTTCCATCTGGAAATGTTTGCCAAGAAGGGATTAATTCAACAATGTGATCACCAACACATAGAAGCCACTCCATCTCTCTTCTCCACAATGCTTTCTTTTCATCAGGAAGAGGTTCTAGTCTCCATAATTGACCAAACACGGTGGCTAAATGTTGAGAAATTCTAAATCTCAACAAATTCGTAGTTTCAAATATTTAAACCAAAAGAGAAATTTTAAACTAGTTCTCAATAGTCATACCACAAAGATTAGCATTGTTGTTAAAACGCCGTTCCAAAACGTTGGAACGGACGTTTTGACGCGTTTCCGCGGAAAACGCTCTGGAATGGTGCCCGAGACGAAGACGGAGGTGAGACGGTCGCGGACGCCGTCTTTGGAACGTCAAACTCGTTGAAACGGCGTGGTGGGCGTTCGAATTTGGTGAAAGGAAGGGCGTTTTCGTAAAATCACGTTTTTCCCCCAAATTAAACCTAGTCGACCACCTTCACCCTTCGATCGATGCTTCGCTTCAAGCTCGATCGAGACATCGGCCGGAACGCCGCTTCTTCATCGACGGTGCTCGAATCTCGATAGTTTGATACATTGCTTCTTCTTTTCTACTCGCTCGCCTCTCGATCGACAACGTTGGCGTGAGTGTGAGCTGTGACTTTGATCGACGGTTCGCTGTTCTTTCCTTGCTTCTTCTTCATCGACGGCGATCGACGCTTCAGTCTTCTTTCCTTGCTTCTTTTTCATCGACGGCAACGCAGCTTTTTGTGCTTTTCTTTGGTATTTTTTTTTCGTATCATATATTCTTTTTGTTTTCAGATCATATATTCAACTTGACTTGCGTATGTTCCTTTGTCATTGATGCGAGAATAAGAAGCGTATGATTTAACTTGAATTTTGGGTTAAGATAGTTGCGTTTGTTCTTGTTTGCTTCTTCTTCATTGATTTATTTTGCTTATGTTCCTTCTTCATCGAAGTCGCTTCTTATTATGTTCCTTTCTTTGTTGCCGACTTGCCGAGTTGCTGGGCATTTTTTCTGTTTTGTCTTTAATTTGTTTGCTTGTCATTTCTTTGAGTGGAATTTAGAATTGATTATTGAAACTTGGCTTGGGAAGAGTTGTTGGGTACTTGGGTGTTGGATTACTTTTTGAAGTGCTTGTGTTGTGTCTTGTGTGTGATTTTACTCCATTTATCACTTCGTTGGCAAATGCATAGTGGAAATTGTAAAATTGAGTTCTGGACTTCTGGCTTTGTGTTGTATCTTGTATGATTGCAATGTTCAATTGTTGTTGTTTGGTTGACTCCTTTGCTAGGCATTTTTTCTGTTCTGTTCCCTATAAATCACATGTTTTTTCTTTCTATGTATTAAATATAGTTTGAAATCACATGGCCTCATCAAGTGGAAATGATAGTAGTAGCACTCCGCCTCGCAACTCCAAGTGTAAATAACACTACTATGCAGTTGGGGTGAAGAGATTGGCTAGAAATACTCCTGGAAATAACTTAGATCCTGGATGGAAGCATGCAATTGAAATTCCAGGAACAAAAAAGCTTAAATGTAAGTATTGTCCCAAAATAATATCTGCGGGAGTTTTTCGTGTGAAGCACCATTTGGCAGGAACATCTAAAGATGTTGAACCATGTATAATGGTGCACGAGGAAGTAAAAGTAGAGATGTTGAATCTTCTTGTTGGAGCAAAACAAGGAAAACCATCTCAAATACAAGAGGAAGTTGTTAGTGGTGCTTGCTACTACTACTACTACCTCCTCCGATCTTTTAAGAGAAGTAGATCATCCACTCCCGTAACCCTCAACACCTTATTTAAGAAGAACTTGAGGGAGGAGGCATGTCTTGACATTTGCTCCGCTATTTATAACAATGGAATTCCTTTCAATTTTGTGAATAGCCCTGATTTCAAAAAGATGTGTGAATCAATTGCTAAGCATGGACCAGGTTTCAAGCCACCATCTTATCATGAGTGTAGAGTAAAATACTTGAAGCAAAAGTATGAAATGACAATGTCTCGTTGTTGAAAAGCATAAGGCTTTGTGGAAGAAAATTGGATGCACAATAATGACCGATGGGTGGACCGATAAAAGAAGAAGATCAATAATCAATTTTTGTGTGCATAGCCCTATGGGAATTGTGTTTCTCAAGTCCGTTGATGCATCTCACATCACCAAAAACAGTGACAAGATTTTCCAGATGATTGATGAAGTGGTGGTGGAAATTGGTGAAGAAAACGTTGTCCAAGTTGTCACGGACAATGCTGCAAATTATAAAGTCTTTGGGGCTTTGTTGATGGAGAAAAGAAAGAAAATATATTGGAAACCTTGTGCCGCTCACTTTGCATTGATTTGATGTTGGAAGATTTAGAGAAGAAAATACCCGTTCATAAAGACACAATTTTCAAGGGGAAAAAATTACGACTTACATCTATTCAAGAGGATCTCTCATTCCAATATTGCACTGCCTTCACTAGTGGCAAAGATTTGATTAGACCGCCATGACTCGCTTTGCCACATCCTATTTGACTTTGAAATGCCTCCATGACAACAAAAATGCGGTGAAAAGAATGTTCTTGTCGGAAGAATGGAAGAAGACCAAATATGCAAAGTCATCAGATGGGAAGCTCATTGAAAATGTAGTGATGGACAAACACTTTTGGAAAAGGGTTGAGATTTGTTTGATGGGAGCACTTCCTTTGATTGAAGTGCTTAGGTTGGTTGATTCGATAACGCAGAAGAATGGGCTCCATTTATGATGCAATGGATCGTGCCAAGGAGAAAATTGAAAAGGATTTCAAACAAAGACCTACATTGTAAGTTATCGTTTGATTTATTTAATTCAGAGTTAAAGACATTTTAACTCAAAATTAATTCAATTGTTTTATCTTTTCTTTCCTTTTTAGTTATCAACCTATTTGGGATGTCATTGATGCGAGATGGGAGAGGCAACTCCATAGGCCTTTGCATGCTGCAGGCTACTATCTTAACCCAAAACAACATTATTCTCCTACATTTAAAGTTGATTATGAAGTAAAGGTTGGATTATATGATTGTATACAAAGGATGGTGGCGGATAAGGCTCTTCAAAAACTTATTGATGAGCAACTTGAGGAATTCAAGCATCGTACAGGCCTCTTTGGGACTACCTTTGCTATAGATGGAGTTGAAACCAAGAGTCCAGCAGCATGGTGGGAATCTTATGGTGATGGTGTTCCAGAACTCCAAAAATTCGCTATCCGTGTGCTTAGCTTGACATGTAGTTCCTCTGGGTGTGAGCGGAATTGGAGTGCTTTTGAGATGGTATATTTTTAATATGAATTGCATTTCATTTCAAAAATATGATATTAGTTTTAGTATTAAATTATTTTCCTGTATTTGTTTAGGTCCACACAAAGAAAAGAAATCGTTTGAAGCAAGAGACAATGAATAATGTCGTGTTTGTGATGGCTAACTCAAGATTAGGCAACACAAAACATAGAGTGTCTCCTCAAATTGATTATAACTTTGATGACATTGAGTCGGATGATGAGTGGATTGTGGAACCATCATGTGAAGATATTTCAGAAGATGTTGGAGTTGGAGAAGATCAAGATCCCCTTGGCTTAGATGATCATGATCTGAATGAAGAATTGAGGAACTTGAATGATTTGGATATCCCTGAATTTCCTAGTGGGGGAGGGGATGAAGAAGATGATATTGACATTGACTTTAACTCCGATGACTTAAATTAGAGATGTTGGTTTTAATATGTATTTTATGATGATTGATGACTGAGTTTTTGTTTTTGAACTAAAAACTGAAATTTGTGATGTTTTTAATGTATTGTTGTGTTTTAGTTTTACATATGTTGGATTTTATTTTTTTTGTAGTACGTAGTTAACTCTTACGTTTCGTTTTACGTTTCCGTGTTTACGTTTTCCTCACCCTCACCGTTTCAATGTTGACACTACGTTTTAACAACACTGAAGATTAGTAATAGCATTTGAAATGGCCAGAGCTGTGCAAACCCCTTTTCCAGACCCTGACATATCTTCACCAAACAGTAATTTTGCAAACTTTTCCTTCATCATATCAATTTCCGCTTCAACAAAAAAAAAAAAAAAAAAAAAAAAAAAAAAAAAAAAAAAAAAAAAAAAAAAAAAAAAAAACCAGAAAACAGTAATTACACAACTAATAGACGTGCATAATTAAAAACTAAGACATTTTCAAATTGTTGTTTTAGCAAGAACATTATATGAAACTAGAAAAAGTACCAACCCGACATTTTTGAACCGATTCTGCTAAATTTTGAGCTGTCCTCATGGGAAATAGGTTGATTTTCCTTGTCATCATCAGATTTACTGCACTTGGAAATTGTAGCCTTGCGAATGGGCCAGCCAAGAGGAATAGGCGAAGACGACCCTTTTGCTTTAACAGCCAAGAGGAGTAGGCTATATGAATTCTGTTATAAAAAGAGGTGCAAATAAGCCTCATAAGTAAACTTCCAGAGGGTATTGGGAGTTGAGGGATAGGGTGCCGCAATTATTAGGATATCATAAAAATAAGGGCAAAAAAGGCAAGAGACAGGACTTGCAGTGATACTATCTTGGGATGGCAAGGAGATTTTTCAGCAACCTGAATAAACTTCATAACACCATATGGTGTTTCATTACTAAGACCAATGTATCTGATCTGCATGAACTTTCTCTCTTTCAAAACTCAGAAATACCATTTAAACATTGGCAAGTGAAGCTGTTCACCATAATCACTTACCTTCCCAGAATTCACAGCTCTGCTGAGAGCTTCAAGTTGTTCATCTATACTAACAGAAGAATATTGTCTATCTGGGTCAGAACAAAGCAATCTTTCTCTCTCTCCTAGGGTTTGCTTTCCCCTTTTGTAGTTTAAGCGAAGCTCTCTCTCCCTCTCCGCCGCAGTACTTTCAAAAGTGCCGGTAGCACGAGAACCTTGAAAACGCACACAGACAGGGAATCTCCAATGCAGTTTATAAACAAGTCCCCTCTACTCTCTGAACACACATCTGAACCGAAAGAATTCTCAAGAACCCCACCCACCGTTTTTTGGTAGAAGAAAATGATCAAACAAAAACAAGCACAGATGTAGAAATCACTACTGATAGAATTAAGGAAAAAGAAAATGCGAATGCAAGTAAGAAACTAACCGAGCATAAAAGAATAGGAGAGAACTGAAATCTGTGAGAGTGTGACAGGCTCACAGAGGAGTCGCAAAGCAGAACATAGGAGTGGCAAAGCAGATGATGAGACGATGCCCTGAATAAGGATTAAAGTTCTATTAAAAAAAATGAGCTTAAAAAAAAAAAAAAAGCTTCTCTCAGGAGCTTTTGGCCTTTTCCTCATTATTTAAAAAAGCTCTTTTTATTATAAGAGCTTTCGTAAAAACCTGTTTGGCCTAGCTTTTGCTTATAAGGAGAAGATAAGCTAAAAATAAGAGGATTCAAACAAGCACTTAGTAAAGAAACTGGTTCAGTATGTGGTTCTATCCCCCCCCCCCCCCCCCCCCGGGTTGTTGACGTGCTTACTTTACTGATTTTTGTTGGCATTGCCATCTATTGACACAAAAATCTTTAAATAAAAAAGGGGAATTGTGTGTTTTTTATTAATTAATTTGATACCCCATCTGTAATTTTTAATTTAGTATCTCTGTGTTTTTTAATCCTTATTAAATATTTTAAATTTTATTCTTTAACACTCTTGGCTCTTGTAATTTTGTTCTGTTAATATTGTTAGCCCATGTATATAAGTGACTCATGGTAACAGAGTAAAATTAAAGAATTTAATAAAAAGAGGAAAAAAAACTCAAAGTACTAAATTAAAAATTGAAGGAAAATAATTTTTCAGTGATACTTAGTATTTGACAAGCTGCATCCCGAAGTATTTTATTAGTAACACTTAATATCCTAAATTAATTTTTAACGCATTCAACACCCTAGTAGATGCTATTGAAAAATAATTTAGGGTGCTGAATACGCTAAAAATTAATTTAGGATACTAAGTATTACTGAAAAATACTTTAGGGGGCAACTTGTCAAATACTAGTACTACTGAAAAAATATTTTAGACTACAAAGTGCCTGAAAAATAATTTTAAGATATTGAGCGTTACTAAAAAATCCAATAGAATGTTGAATTTTTTTTTTTTTTAAAAAAAAAATAATAATAAGATCACCCTCACCATTTAACACCCAAAACGATGTAATTTTGAATAATAGAGAGGTAAAAAAGAGAGTAAGAGTTGAATCCCCTAAATTTCCCAATGCATACGGTCATGTCACAACTCACAACCAATAAACAATCGCGGAAGGCATTTAATTAGCGAGAAAAAGATTGTCTAGTTAGAAAAGGGAAACTAGCAGTCAGAGGTTACAATTAACAGACTTAATGACAATCAAGTTTCAAGAAATAATCAAGTTTAAAGTAACCCGTGATAAGTTTAGAGCATCCAATAATGGTTAATTGTATGTTACCTTTATGATTTATGTTTTTGTATCATTGTGTGTAAAAGAGTATGAATTTCTGCTGCGGAGATAATAATCTGTTTTTATGTGATTAGATAGAAATAAATGGAAAGGATGGAGCTTTATATATTTATAACCACTGTTATGTAATTTTAAAACATGTTGTTAATATGGTGGTCTAAGGTTGTTAATGTTGGTCATGTAGTTATTAATAACAACTTTGTTCTGCAAGGTGATAGAAAATATAGCAAGTAGTTGAGTACGTCCGAAGAACATATGTTATGTTTCTTGCATATATGGCACAATTTTTAAATGGAGGAGAAGATGATTTGTAATATTTGTAGGGTAGCTTCAAAACAAAAACCATAAAGGAAGGCACTACGTATAAGGTGTTGAGAAGAATTGTAGCATCAATTGTTTGAAAAGAAAGTAGTAGAATTTTCAAGAAATTTACGTTGACCTTTGATGCAACAACCTTTGTGAACCTTAAAGATAATGAAGGAGTAGAACATTTTATTAAATTCAACGGAGATAGTGGTCATGTGTATGTAGGAGAGAACGTAAATGACAATACATAACCAATAAGGGATGATGTAAGAAAGGAACAACATGAGTTAGTTGTATTTGCTTTTAGAACTGATATTTTCTGTAGATATTTGTTGCCGTATAAGTTGTCAGTGAATATTGTAAACTTGTAATTAGTTGCTCTAAACTTGTCAAGGAGGCTCAATTGTACTTTCATATTTGAAATTAATAGCACCCAAGTCTTTTAAGACTTCACCACCATTTGATGATTTTGAGAGAATTAGATGTGGTTAGTTGCTCTAAACTGACGTGTGAAAATGTAAGAATAAGAGGAGAGGAAATGGCGGTTACGTTCACAAGGATACATTATTATGGCATTGAGAGCCGACTTGTTTACTCGGGTTGATTCAGTCTCTCTTAAACATTCCTTAAATTTGCCACTGCATACGGTCATGTCACAACTCACAACCAATAAACACAGAAGGCATTTAATTGGCGAGAAAATGATTGTACTCAATTAGAAAACACTAATTTTTCTCTCCTCCGTCGAGAGCCCTTCCTCTCCTCTGTAGAGAGCTATCCCTCCTTTGTGAGAAATTCCCCCTTCTTTTGATTCTAGACAAGCTCCTTGCAACCTACCACTGCAACTAGTCGTGATTCAAGAACCTCTTCTACCTTCCGTTAGCGATTTCCGTAATCTTGCATCCAAGTTCTCTGTGCAGATTTGGACTTTATCGTTCCAAAGAGAAACAAAAAAAAAAAAAAAAACAAAGCTTCTCTCATGGCCAAAGAAGTGATCTGGATCTTAACACCTCCCCCACTACTCAGAAGGGACGTGCCTTGGTGGGAAGACTTGAAACGGATAAATTCCGAACAAGGGTGCTGTGATATCGATGATCAAAAAAGGATGGGGACTAGATAGTATTATGGAGATACATGACATGCCCGAGAAAACGCCTACCTCTTCCGCTTTGCAAATTACGATGATTATAATCGGGTTTTGAAAGGACGACCATGGGCCATTCGAGGCGCCCTTCGAATCTCCAACATTGGGATGATTATATGATTTTTAAAGAGGTAAATTTTAATTGGTGTCCGTTCGGGTCCAATTCCATGGCCTTCCACATATTGCTTTTGACGGAGAAAATGCGGTGAAGATGGGAAATGCAATCGCAGAACGTTCTATATGAATCCCCAAAACTCCATGATCGCCTTTCTCGGACCTTCATCAGAGCCAGAATCCTAGTTAATATTCTCGAACCATTAGTCAATGGGTTTTGGGTTCCTCGTCCCAATCGTGAAGCAATCTGGGTTACAGTCCGCTATGAACGCCTCCGCATCATCATTATGACTTGTGGGAGACCGGGACATGATTCAAGAAACCGTAAATACCAACCTCGACCCTTCTCGTGATCAAGCCGAAGATCATCGAGCGGGTAGCGGATTAGGTATTGTGCAAGCCAAATTGATCGAAGATGCATTGGTGATTCATGATCCAACTTGTGACGAGGCGGCGCTAGTCCGAAAGAAGCGACGATAAATGCCGCGCTTCCGCCTAAAGCCACTGGAGGAACGACGGACGCTCTATTTCTCGGGAAACAAAGAACTCTCGGGGTGCGAAATCCGGAATCCCAATAATGAGCCATTATGAGGATCCCAACGTGAATCCCTCTATTTCTCGGAAACAAGAACTCTCGGGCGCGAAATCCGTAATCCCAATAATGAGCCATTATGAGGATCCCAACGGTAATCCTTGCATTGATCACGCATTAAAGGAGAATACCATAATCGATCTCTCCCTTCCTATCCGCCGAAAATCATGGAATTAACCCCTGCAAAGCCGCGACTCCAGCCTGAATCAGTGCCTCCATACAAGATGCCGATATCTGAGAAATCTCCAATCATAATTCCGATCCTAATTCCAGAATCCTTGGATCATATTTCTGGAAACAACAACTCTCAAGGCGCTAAATCCGGAATCCCATTAATGAGCCATAATGAGGATCCCAATGAGCCGCGATTCCATTCTAAATTAGCGCCTCCACACAAGATGCCGATATCTGAGAAATCTCCAATCATAATTCCGATCCTGATTTCGGAATCCTCGGATCAACAAAGTTCATCAACTCGGATTTCTTGCAATCAATCAACGCCCCTATCTCGTTGAATCTCCCGATAGCGAGAAAGAAGGAAAACCAAGATTTACTCGGATTATGGGACTATCACCGGTCACGCCGTTACTACGGGGTTAAGGCAGATCAATCTTAAACGTCCTCCGGATCCTCTTGATGAAAAGCAACGCTCAAATCACCCAAAGAAACGGCTTACCTATATTGAGGAACAAATACCCGATCCTTTTGTGCAAACCCCGAACCCAATCTAAGTGGGACCCCAATGACTAAATGTGCAAAAAACCAAAAAATCCATTCAGGCCAAAAAAAGCCCACGTAATGTGCAACGAACCCGGCCTACACCTAATTCCCCATCCATCTCTCTATCGCCTTTGGATTCTTGGCAAGCTACCTCCCAAAATTCCAACTTGGCCCTTCTTGACCCTTTGAACAACGCCGATGGTTGCCACCAAGCAGCCATCGGTTCGCCATGAGTCTCATAGCCTGAAACTATCAGGGGTTAGGGGTTCCCCTGACAGTGAAGCACCTTCAGGAAACATGTAATAAACAAAAACCTCACATCGTCTTCATCATGGAGACAAAGAAGAAGCGAAGTTATGTTAGCCGTATCGAACGTGCGTTATGGCTTTGACAAAGAATGGATTGTTGATCCCATAGGGCAAAGTGGTGGCCTGGCTTTATTCTAGGAAAAGGAGACTACTGTGAACATTCTTTCTTCATCCATTAATGCAATTCACACTTCAGTCTTCAACTCATCCACTGATTTCCCCCAGTATATTTCATTTGTTTATGGTCCTCTAACTGAAAATGACAGACTCATCGTCTATGATAATATTATCAAGTTCGCTCGGTGTAGGGTGGAGAACTGGATTTGTTTGGGAGACTTCAATGATATTACCTCACATCGGGAAAAAACGGGGTGGTGATCAAAGAACTATAAGGAAAATCCTCAACTTTCAAAAGTTTATTGCCGATTGTTCTCGATTGACTGGGCTACAATGGATCGTGGTTTACTTGGTGCAACAAAAGACTCGGGCGAGGCTACTATCGGGAAAGAATTGACCCAGGGCTATGGGAATGATATCTTTGTCATAATTTTCCATTTGCTCAAGTCTTCCATATTGATCCTATGGGATCCGATCATCATCTCCGTTTGTTAACTTTAACTATGTTTCTTCTAATAAAAGTAAACCTTTCGGGTTTGAGGATTATTGACTGCTCATAATGATTATATGCATGTGGTTCATGAGAGTTGGGGAACGGCTTAGTTCAACACACCAATGCTATTAATCACTTTGCTCTAAATTTAAATAATTGTAGAAAATATCTTATAAATTGGAGCAAACTTAATTTTCCAAATAGAAAAAAAAATGATTGAACATTTAAAATCCACTCTTTCTCCTATTCAACGGGGTATCAATCGAGGCGAGTAGCGGGAAGAGGAGACAATTCTAAAGCGTATTGAGGACCCGATGGACCAAGAGGAAAATTGCGGTGGCAACGTTCACGCATCGCCCGGCTTACATCGGAGACAAAACTCCAAATTCTTCCATCTTACTACTGTCCTTAGAAGGAGAAGGAACACAATCTTGAGTATAAAGGATGAAAGTGGAATGTGGACTAGAGATAAAAACATCATAAATCATTTGTTCATTGTTTATTTTACTAATTTATTCTCTCCTTCAGGACCTCGCCCTTTCTCAAATGTTCTTGACTCAATCACGGCCACAATTGATGATTCTGCTAATGAGGCACTTCTTCGACCTGTAACAAGAGAGGAAATCCGTATAGCTGCATTTGATTTAGGGGGCTCCAAGGCCCCAAGACCGGATGGATTCTCAGGTAAATTCTACCGGTTTTCTTGGGAAGAGGTAGGGGATTCAATTGTTAATATGGTTAACGAGTTCTTTGAGCATAACCGCCTCTTGCAGATATAAATGGGACTAATATTACTCTCATCCCCAAGGTGGATAAACCCGAGTTGGTATCTCACTTTCACCCTATTGGCCTTTCGTAACTTCTCTTATAAAATCATATCAAAAGTATTGGCAAATAGGATGAAATCTTTGTCTTGATAAATGTGTTAATCCCAACCAGGGTGCCTTTGTGCCCGGTCGCCTTATCCAGGATAATATTGTTATAGCTCATGAAGTCTTCCATTACTTAAGGCGTAGAAAACACGGGAAATAAATGTGAATTTTCCTTAAAAATGGATATAAGGAAGGCTTATGATAGGGTTGAATGGGATTTCTTGAAACAAGTGTTACTAAAATTTGGCTTCTCACTGAAATGGGTTGATCTTGTTATGAATTGTGTGGAATCGGTACACCTTAATATTTGTATTGCAGGTGAAAAAATCGCTTCCATAAGCCCTGGAAGAGGACTCCGCCAAGGGGATCCTCTATCGCCTTACTATTTATTTTGTCCCTAGAAGCTCTTTCATGTATGATTAATAATGCTATCTGTCAAGAAAGGCTCTTAGGGATCAAACTAAATACCGCCTGCCCGATAATATCTCATAATTTCTTCGCAGATGATGCCTTGTTTTTCATGCATGCAGATATGTGGAATTGCCAAGCTTTGGCTGGAATCATCACGTCCTATTCCACTGCCTCAGGCCAGCTTGCCAACTTGGAAAAATCCAGCATTGTCTTCTCTGCAAATACCCCATAGCCACTAAGGCAAAATATCTGTGACACTCTCGGCATCGGAGAGAGCCTGGATCAAGGCAAATATCTGGGCATCCCTAGTGTTTGGGGTAAACTAAGCATCGGGCTCTTGCCTACGTCCGGAGAAAGTAAGCAAAAAGGTCTTAGGTGGAGCAGCAAACACCTATCATTTGCGGGACGAGAAGTCATGATAAAAGCGGTTATTAATGCCATTCCTATCTACCCTATGACCCGCTTCGGGTTCCGGCCAAGACCGTAAAGAACTTAATAGTCCGGTGGCCGACCGGGGGTGGTCGAATAAGACGAATGGGTAGATTGGCACAAACTAACCAAAGCTAAAGCCGAAGGGGCATGGGCTTCCAAGACTTCTCTAAATTTAATGAGGCACTTCTTGCAAAAAACGGCTTGGCGTCTTCTCCAACATCCCAATGCTTTGTGGGCAAGGGTCTTGAAAGGTCTTTATTTTCCTAATTGTTCTTTTCTTGATGCGGTTAAAGGCCACCGAGCCTCCCGGAGTTGGTCGAGCATTCTAGCGGGTCGTGATTTCATCAAAAAAGACTTGTCTTTGGAAAATTGGGGATGGTCATTAAATGTACGAATTTGGCAAGATAATTGGATCCCCTCCCTGTCACCAAGAAAACTACACACGGAAAATGAGGTGCTTCAACAATCCGATCAAAAGGTAGCTACGCTTATTTCAAACGTGCATCAAAATTGGGAACTTCACCCGGTGAGCAACCTCATAACTTCTCAAGAAGCGGAGGCCATCTCAATCATTCCAATTCCTTGCCTGCCTTCTGAGGGTAAAGTGGTGTGGACCTTGGCAACAAATGGTTCATACTCGGTCAAACTAGGTTATCATCTCACCGACTCCCTCTGTCCCCCAATATGAACATATCCGGGCCTTCGGTGGCCATGAAAAGCACCATTTGGAAGCAAAGCTGGAAAGTGCGGTGACGCCTAGAGTAATTAATTTCATCCGGAGACTCTTGTCTAATGCGCTAGCTACCAATGCAGCCCTTATTAGGAAAAAAAAAAAAAAAAAGAAGCTCCACGGATCTATGTCCCATCTCGCAAAGACAAGAGCGAATCTATGGAGCATCTCTTCTTTCATTGTGCATGGGTAAGATGTGTTTGGTTTGGGTGTAGTCGACATTAAAACACACCCCATATCAAATTCTCGAACTTTAAAAAGTGGTGGATAGAACTCCTGGATCCTACCAGCCCCCTCACAAAACTTGATATTGCATACACATGTTGGCTTCTTTGGTACATATGGAAGGAAAGGAATGAGGTTGTTTTCAATGCCGCATCCCCTGAACCAACAAGTGTGATTCGAAGAGCTAACCAGTCATTGATTGAATTCCATAAAGCGCACACCCCGGTAATTGATGGTTTGAAACTGGATAAGTTATCGAAGAGTGCTATTAAGTGGGAACCTCCGCCTGCGCCTCTGTTAAAAATTAACACCGACGAAGCCTTCCATGACCCAGTATCACCGGCGGCCATCGGTATCATATGTAGAGATCAATGGGGAGATATAAGGTGGGCTTTTGTTGATAAAATAAAATCATTATCGGCTTTCGTGATCGAGGCTCTTGCTATGAAACATGCTTTGATGATTGCTCAAGATTTGGGGAACAAAAACCTCATTTTCGAATCGGATTGTCAACTCCTAGTGCACTGTATGGAAAGTGGTGAACCATCTCTCGGCGAATGGCAAGCTCGAGGCATTCTTGAGGATATCCTAAGGCTCTTTAAGTCGATTCCGTCTTTCGGTTCGTTTCACTCCCCCAGGGGAACAAAGCAAAGACACACTCTAGCTGCTTCTTATTGATAAGGAGGTGTGCCCTATTGGGTGGGTAACCTTACCCTTACCTCCTTTGTGTTCGATCTTTGGATGAAGACTTGAAAGTCATCAAGAAGTCTACTCAACGTGCGTCCTTAAGCTCCGCACACCGAGGAACCCGGTTCACTGCGATATTTTGCTTATGCTTTCTCTCGTTATCCGTCATTTTTGGCTTTGTTGTTGTTTCCTTTCGTGGTTTCCGTGTTTGTCTTGTAATGTTCCTTTCTTTTATTTGTCGTCTTGTGTTATGTGTAATTTCCTTGTGCTTGATGGCTTTCCCTCGTGGTTGCCTCTCTGTTGCTATACCCTCCTTTTTTACTCTTAATGAATATCTCAGATTTGTCCAAAAAAAAAAAATTAGAAAACACTAAAAGAGGGGGAAATTTTCTTATAAGGACCACTGGAAAATTAATTTCCATTAGATCCCAAGGAAATATGAAATTTCCCTGCAGTCTTACAGGCCTGCATGTAGTGAAATTAAATTGTGAAGTAAAAAGATAAAAATAACATTTTCAAAATCAAATGAAAAATAACCTGATTTGCAATGACAAACACATCATAAACAAGTGGTGGAATAGTTCTATGAACAAGTGAAATTAACTTTTTAACAATAATCAATTGGAGCATGATCAAGTCAAATTCCATTTAAAAGTAGTGAACACATCATAAACAAGTGGAATTCCACTAGAAGTAGTGGAGGTGATGGAGCGAAGTTGATCAAATTGAGTGGTGCTATAGCCTATATGATCCCATTGCCATCTTCCTTTCAATCTTTTTCATGTCTTTGCTCAGTTGCCGCCTCGCCGGGCTCTCTCCCGTCATAATCATATCATTCTCCAGTCAAATCGCTCCTTCTAAAGCTTGAACTACCTGTTTCCACTCATTCATTATACATATATATTCTCATTCATTAATTATATGTGTGTGTGTATTTTCAGCCTTCTTTTCTTTGTTTCTATATGCTTGGTTTGGCTTTTGTTCTATTTCAAACTTATGTATATATAAAGTTCAACTAAATAATACTATCTTCGCTCTTTAATATAAAAGTTAGTTGACTAACTTGAGTAAATTAAAAAAAAAATAGTTATGTTAGTTATTTGTAACAAATATGGATTAGTTCTCCTAAAATACCATAATTTTTCATCATGTTTATCATAGGATAAAAACTCCTTAATGTGTGCAATCAACAAGGCAACTTTAAGAAAAATATATAAATTTAGGCGATCGATCTTATATTTAATAATGCCCAACTAGATTTTATATTAAGGACCGGAGGTGGTAAAAGAGAAATAGCTACTATTTAAAGCATATATTATATACCTTTGGTTCTTAATATAATAGTCAGTTGACTTTTTTTTTTTTAAAGATTAAGGAAACTAAATAAATTACTTAATCATAACATTTGTCGTATATCATTAGATTATATATCAGTTTATAAGTCAGACAAATTAATTTGGAGAAAAACAATAAATATATATATATATACTTTAATAGCTTATTTATAATTTCCTTAGCTTCTTTAAATATAAAAAAACTTCAACTTGCTCTCATATTAAGGATATGAGTAAGGATATGAGGTAAGTTATATATTTAAAGTTTTGCAATGTTATAGATGAATACCTGGGTCATTCTAGGACGATTGGTGGCTGAATGGTGAACGCCAATTTGCAGCACAAGAAATCATTCGAAACATCTCTTCAACGTCGTAATCATTCTCCAACCTTTCATCTGCAATACCTTCATGGTGTCCATTATCCAAAGCTTCTGAGAACAAGTGTCTTGACTGTGACATTATAATTGTAACATACATCTTTCAGTGTACTGCACCACTTCAGTGATCTCAGATTTATCTGTTCAAATTTGAAACATACATAGCTGATCCACAAGTAAGGGTTTAATTAATTAGATTGCCCTCTTTTTCTATGCATAAAACCATTAGTCTCAGCAGTATATACACACACCATCTGGATGTAGTTTATGAACGAAAATTTCTATTACAAGAAAGCATAGAAACAAAAAATCCAATTTTTTTGGGTCTTAATTTGGACACAAGTCCCGTGTAGTTCTTTCATTAACTAAACTCGAAATTATGGTCAACTTTGATCAAGATTCATAGAAATAAGGTATTGCTAATGTAGCAATGGGGTGTATTAATATTTAGCAATATACGTTTGGTGACCCTAGGGACTTTGACCAAAGTTGACCATAACTTCCCATGACAATAGTCAAATAATTATAAAATCATTTCTGTAGCAGTTTTTCAAAAACTACATGACCTTGACCAGAACTTCAGCGACCAAACCAGTCAAATCGGATTCGGTAAAAGGAAAAGAAAAAGATAAAAGGAGATGTTCCAACGTACTTCCAGAGCATCATAATTATTTGAACTATCAAAATACAACAACTGGGCATACTTTGATTCCAGTTTAATTTATTCATGGTGACTCATATGAAGTAATTCATATTTATCTTATTTTTAAGAAAAGCAAGCATCTTAATTAATCTGGTTCAGATGAGTTTTTGTTTTTTCAAATGAAGAACTTTATTTTTCTTGAAAAAAATGAAATGAAAATTTCTCTAGATGAGTCACTAGCCACCTAAGATTAAAATATGCCGAGATTTTTTATTTTTATTGAGCACAGTTTAGATGATGTGGGGTTTTTGGATTATGCAAGTATTTCTTAGAAAAAAGATATTTTGCACTACTAACTACTACCAGCTAAATCTTATATTTATGGATCAGAGCTGGTAGAACATATATATTATAATTAAATGAAAGAGAACTATTATACAGTACGGACCCACTCAACCATACTGCCACAGCCACTTGGAAAAGTCTCAGCATCACCAATAGGTGTTCGTCCTGTAATTAACTCCAAGAGCGCAACACCGAAGGAGAAGACATCTGAGTTCTCCGTGAGTATACCGCTAGCTGCATATTCTGGTGCTAAATCTCTGTTATGTGTTCATTGAAATTTCAGAATTTCTTTGATCCAAATTAATTAAACCGTGAATATATATCCAGTGCCAATCCCAAGTGCGTAAATTAATATAGTGAGATACAAAGAAAATAAACTACTAGTATTATAAAAGACTAAGACTGACCCAAAACTCCCCATTACTCGATTCATGATCTGCGGCTCTATTGAGAATCTCGCGAGTCCAAAACTTCCACCTGATTAACAGATATATAGGATCACGTATTTAATTTATTTTAGATATTACAGGATTCGAATGGATATATATTCGATCTCACTTGTTAGCTTGCCCCTTTGTATGTAATAATTAAAAAAACACTCATATATTTAAAAATTAAGTATTTGTACGTACAAGTCTACAAGAGTTATGAACCGCCTATGTACCTTTTTTTCATTTATTTAGTACAAC
The DNA here is from genome assembly GCA_019022655.1 of Acacia acuminata. Lineage (NCBI taxonomy): Eukaryota > Viridiplantae > Streptophyta > Magnoliopsida > Fabales > Fabaceae > Acacia > Acacia acuminata. The sequence continues at coordinate 1,675,194 of JAFJYI010000045.1, forward strand.
TTAAGCACAGATACACTCACAAACATGTCAACGTGGGTTCGAATCAGTGACCTCATTACCTTTGGCTCAACATTATCATCGAGAAGACTATTTGATGCCTTGGTGTGGTGTCACGGTGTATGATTTTTGGATGACCTAAAACAATATTGGACTGAAAGAGTAAAAATTTTAAAGAGTAACATAGTGAACTAAAATTATACACAGGCATATCAAGTAATTAAACTCACATTCTTCATGCAGATATGCCAATCCTTTTGCAGAACCAATAGCAATCTTCATCCTTTTTTGTCCAGTCTATAGTTTCTGTGTCGTTTCCTTTTGAATGATTTACGCACACATAATGTTAGAATTATTAGATATAGGTATATTCATTTAATCTACTATATTTAATTAACCAATGGAAATTCTTTATACTCTAATATTTCTCCTACTTTTTTTTTTTTCATTTTTCCTTTTAAACCTTTTAAAAGGGTTTGTACTTTTTTGAAGTCTCAGAAGGCTTAAGTCATTTCTTTATTTTTTTCCCCTGTCCCTCGGGCTTATATTTTTTTTGGTCTTAGAGGGGGCTTTAGGTCCGTAATATTCTCTCTCTCTCTCTTTTTTTTTTTTTTTTTTTTTTGGTGTTCCACAGATTGAATGACTCTTAGTGTATGGTTTTTTTGTTGTTGATATTATAATCTGGTATTCGATTCGGGTTCGTGGCTACCCCTTCCAACACAAGTAACTCTTTTGGGACTCCAACTTAAGATCCAAAGAGATCTAGCAAGGCCTTGTACCACTAGACCTACTCTATGTTGGTAGATAAAAGTATATGTTAATGTTGTCTTAACATCAAAATAGCTTAAACTATTTAATAGGACTCCCTTGTCACATTATACATATTTAATCTCTTCTTTAATTAATTAATGTGGATGTGGGATTTTTTTATACTTTAATACATGTAAATCCTTAAAAATCAGCATATATATCTATATGATCCTACGTCTTAATGAATTTTTAAAAGTGAGTGAGTGATCAAAATCTTAAAAAAATGCATCAAAGTATAAATCTTACCATGGAGGTGGAAGGCTAGGGTATCATTTGATACAAACTCATAAACAAGCATCATCTTGCTGCGAGCTTCATCCATGCAATATCCAACAAGGGAAACAAGATGTTATTGATGGACACGATTGATGATGGCGATTTCATTAAGGAACTCTCTGTGAGCCTGTTTTTTTTTTTTCTTTGCCCAAAAACAATCAATTTTATTAATAACAAAATCAGGAACTACAATCACCAATAGTCGAAGCCAAGTAAACACTCCAAAAAACCTATAGTTTCAACCTATCACACAGCTTTCCAAACTAAACTATAACAAAGCAAATGAAATTCTATATGAGTATCACCTGTAAACCTGTATCAGAAAACAAAATGCCAAACCATCCTATATAAAGAAAATCATCAAACAAGAAATCCTACACGAAACAAAAGTAAAACCACTACAATCAGCTAAAAAACAGAATAAAACATGATGCCAGTAAGCAAAGACAAACAGTCAGCCAATGCCTTCTCTATCATGCATTTCGGTCGCATTCCATATCGTATTTCACCAATGAGAAATCATAAACCAAGAATTTGCTTAAAGAAGATGGAGGAAAAACTAACCAATCAGGCTGGTGCATCTTCTTTGTTGCATCAGTTGCTAATTTATCAGCAACACTATTGCCTTGTCTAGCAACAAGGGAAATAGACACTCCCACCATTGACTCTAAAAGACCAGCGGTTTCCATCAGCAAATCAGCACATCTCCAGTCGCCCCTTGATCTGTTTTTCTTTATAATTAATCTAAACAAGGCCTCACAATCAGTTTCCACAATTAGATTTGAGTCAGCAAATTTATTCCTGAACAGCAATGCCTCTTTCAGCGCAAGGCATTCAGACATGAAAGGAGAATTTGCATCCATCGGTTTAGACAAACCCCCAACAAAAATACCTTTATCATTACGACACACCAAGCCAATCGCAGCTTCTCCAGTTGCTGCCACAAAGGACCCATCCACATTGATTTTAATTACTTCTGGAGGTGGCGCCACCCACTGTGCATACCTCACCATACCTTCCTCATACACCCTTGCGCTCCCCCATTCCGCCTAGCTTTTGATTCCCAAAATTCCTCCACTTGCCCGTTCACAAGATGTACTACCTCAGCTGCAACTGGTTCTACCCCCTTAAAGACCCAATCACACCTTTTCTTCCAGATCCACCAGCATGTCGTCGCAAAGAGTGATTTGTCATACTCATCCAAAATTTCATTGCCATGTAACATGTCACACAGCCACTCCTCACAGTACCTCATGGACCATTTACTAAACTTAAGTCCCAACGGGCTTCCAAACCAGCATGGTTTTGTCCATAGACACAAAAACAGCAGGTGTTCTACAGTTTCCCTCTCATTCAAGCAAATGGGGCAGCCAGGGTTTAGTGAGCATTTGCACTTAAACAAGGCATCTTGAGTTGCTATAGCACCAGCCCCTAGTCTCCACAGAAAATGTTGGACTTTAGGAGGAGCTATAACCCTCCAAATGCTCTTCCACATAGCTTTAGGGACATCGAAGAACGTACCTGGGTCTTTTATTCTAACTTCCTCAATGCATTGCCTTGCCACCACATAACCAGATTTAACAGTATAGACACCATCTTTGTTGGGTAACCAGATGGCACGGTCATTACCCCTACTAATGGGAATATGAGATTTCAAGATTAACTCCTTTTCAGTTGGGGTGATTTTTGGAAGGATAGGGCTGAGATCCCAGCCCCCATTGACAATAAAATCCCCCACCTTGCTGCTGACTTCCTCCTCCGACCCCCTATATTCTGGAGTCTAGCACCATTCAAACCACACACCCAAGCATCCTTCCAAATATCAATTGATCTACCATTCCCAACTTTCCAGAATAGTTCCTATATTAACAGATCCCTTCCCTCCAGCAAGCTTGCCCAACCCCAAGAGGCATGTCTCCCTTTTCTTGCTCTAATAAAGCTTTCTTTTGGAAAGTATATACCTTTCAAGTTTTGCACCAAGGGTCTTTCGGATGATTCAAGAGTCTCCAAGCTATTTTTGCAAGGAGGGCTTTATTAAACAGAGGAGATCTCTAAAACCCATCCCACCATCATTTTTCCTCATGGTCAAACTCTTCCAATTTTTCCAATGAATCTTTCCTTCCTCACCCTTTTGCCCCCACCAAAAATTCGATATCAAGCTATCAATTTCCATGCACGCTTTCTTTGGGAAAAGAAAACAAGCCATGGGATATGAAGGAATGGAATTAGCTACAGCTTTAATAAGAATCTCCCTACTAGCAAAAGTGAGCAATTTTTGCCTCCACCCTTGTAACTTCAAGCCAATTTTATCTCTTACAAAAGCCAATGCAGCAGCCTTAGAGCGTCCCCATACAGTAGGTAAGCCTAGATATTTTCCAGATTGATCCAAGTGACTAATCCCTGAACATGTTGAAATTCTTGTCTTGACATACAAAGGAGTATTAGATGAGAAAAAGAGACTTGATTTCTCAATATTTATTAATTGTCCAGATGCCTTGCAATAGACATCCAAAATCATTTCCAAAGCACCTTACATTCATCACATCGGCATTTAGGAATAAAATGGCATCATCGAAAAAAAAAAAAAAAAAACAATGAGATAGAGTAGGGGCCTTACGAGCTAATTTCACACCAGCCAAATCTTTCTTATCAATGTGAAACTGAAGCATAAGAGAAAGCACCTCAAATGCAATGATGAACAAGTAAGGAGACAAAGGATCACCTTGTCTTACCCCCCGCTTTGGATTAAATGAATCCACACTATGACCGTCAACCTTCAAAGTGAATGTTGTAGATGATATACACTCCATAATCTAGTCCACCCAACCTCCACAAAACCCCATTTTTAACATCATAGCTGCAAGGAAATCCCATTCCACACGATCATAAGCCTTATTCATGTCTATTTTCAGAGCTAGCTCCCACTTCTTCCCTGATTTTTTATGCTTCAAGTAATGAAATGCCTCATGCGTAAGGATAATGTTGTCTTGGATCATGCGCCCCGCAATGAAGGCCCTTTGATTAGGAGAGATAATCTTATCCATCAGCCCCTTCAACCTTTTAGTCAAGATCTTTGCAATGATTTTGTAAGAGACATTGCAAAGACCGATAGGTCTAAAATGGTGAACCCCTTCCGGTTTATCAATTTTTGGGATCAAGACAATATTGGTGGAGTTAATTGCTTTCAGCCCAGAATTTCGAGCAAAGAATTCCTTCACCATTTCACATACCTCCTTGCTAACCTCTTTCCAAGCGGATTGGTAAAAAAAGGGCAGAAAAACCATCCGGGCCAGGTGCCTTGTTGGCCCCTAGCTGGAAAACCGCCTCCTCAACTTCAAGATCAGAAACTGGTCTCATAAGAAGCTCATTATCTTCATCGGCAACTACTTTTTTAACATAAGAAAGAGCCTGGTCCATAGGTCTTGGGCCATCAGTGTTGAACAGCCCCCTATAGAACTCACTGAAGCAATTATTAATGGCTCCCCTCATCTCTAACCAGACCCCATTCTCGTCTTTTAACCTCAGGGTTTTGTTTCTTTGTCTACGTTGGATTATGCTCTTTTTGTGGAAAAATTTTGTGTTCCGGTCACCACACTTCAATCATGAGATTCTAGAACGCTGCCACCAATAGCTTTCTTCATTTGCCCAAGTGATTTCCAGCTGCCTAACCAAATCTTCAGCTTTCAAGAGTTTTTCATTAGACATCGTGCCTTCATAACAAGAAGAAAGATCATGACGTAGTTGATCTATCACTTTACGGAAATTAGGAAACTCATTCCTACTCCATAAAATAAGTATGCTTCTGCACTTGTCCAGCCTCTGAATTAAATCCAATAATCGACTATCCATAACACCGGCAGCCTCATTCCAGCCCCTCCTCACTACTTGTAAAAAATCCACATGTTGAGCCCAAATAGCCTCAAATTTGAAGGTTTTTGGAGCCTTTTCATCCCAGTAACAACAATCAACAAGCAAGGCATGGTGGTCCGAACCCACTGGATCCACATGGAATACAACTGCATGATCAAAATCAGCCCTGAATTCCACATTACCGAGCGCCCTATCAATTCTTTCACGAATAAGATCTCCGCTCCTCTTATTACACCAAGTGTACTTCGAACCTTTAAATTCCAGGTCCATTAGGTTGCAGTCGAATAAAAGACTTTGGAAGTTTATAATTTTCCTCATAGCTTTAAGATTTCCTCACTCCTTCTCACTTTGAGAGAGGAGATCATTGAAATCTCCTACAGCCAGCCAAGAGGACGTGATACCAGATGCCAACTGTCTCAATGAATTCCACACAGCTCTGCGTTCCCCCTCTTTTGGTGGGCCATAGACAAAAGTAACAAGTTCTGGCACATTAAGGCAAACAGACTCAACAAAAGCATGGATAATATTTTTTGATTTATACACTACTGTCACTGAGATGTTGTCCAACCACCACACCACCAAACCCCCAAACAGCCCCCTCAGTTCCACATACAACTCATGGTTAAAACCACATCTCAGCCTTATTCTCTTGCATCTCTCAAATTTTACCTTAGTCTCCATTAGGAAGATTATAGAGGGACTAAATTTTCTCACCATGTCCCTTAAGTTCTTGACTGTCAAGGCTCTTCCCAGGCCTTGACAGTTCCAAGATATGATCCTCATGGCAGCTTGGTGGCTGTTAAAGGCCAGCCACCATCACCCTCAGCAAGTTGTTTCTTCCTCCTACCTCATTTGGCTTTGAACACAAAGCCGTTGTCCACCATGCTAGGTGGTACCGAAACCTCCATCTCATCCTCCCAATCCAGGTCCACCTCAGGTATGTTATCCTTATCCCCCTAACTTTCCTCTTAGCGACTTTCTTCATTTTTGTTTTAATTTTTCCGAGATTACCTGCGTAAGTGGAAATTGCAGAACCAGGAGAAATTATTTCCACAGAATCGAGTCTTCGCCTTTTGGGAGCAGATGCCTCCAGCTCCTCTTCAGCTCCTCTTTTCAGACCTAATCCATTAATGCCCTGAATGACATCAGTCATAATTTTGCCACTATATAAGACCATAGCTAGAGATTCGTCAGTCTACACCTCGGGTGAGTTAGCCATATAACAGTTAGGGACATTGATTCCGGATAAGGAAGGTTTATCAGGAGCTACAGTAGCATCTCCCTCTCCTATTTTTCCAGATTCAACTCCCACCTTTACTTTTGCCTTCACTTCCAACTTAGACTGGCCCTTCTTGTTCCTGTTATTTCTATTTGACATATTAGATCTTCCAGCATCCCCATCCACTGCCTCTAGTGTAACACCCCTTTCTACCTTCCTTTGTGACGTCCCTACCGTGCCAATCCTAGAGGATTTATTCACTTTAATGCAGAACAAATCCTCCTCATTCTCCATAGTTTCATTATTCACCTTATGGATATGCTCTTTCAGCCTTCTCGCAACTGCCTCTTCCTTCTTTCGTCTAAAGAAGTCAGCCTCCTCCCAATCGTTCCTTACTACCACCATCAACTCCTCCCAATTCCTACACTGATTAGTAATAATCTAGGGGCCAAAACGAGGAATATCACTATTTAACACAGACATCAACTGTTCAGTTTTACAAAGACGGTTGTCATGTCCCACTCTACCACAGTTATAGCAAAAGGTCTGCAGTTTCTCATACTGAATTGTTACCCAAAATCTACTATTGTTTGGTCTATTCAACCAGAAACCAGAGATCAGTGGTTTTCTCAGATCAAGAACGACTCTAGCTCGCAAGAAGTTACGAAGGTACCTGTCATTGTAGTGAGGATCCTCAACCAGCACAACCTCACCTACCTGTCCTCCTATCATGGTTGCATTGTCCACGCACATCGCCTCCCTCGGTATGTTGTGAATCTGAATCCAAACTGGAGAACGACTGAAATCAAATTCCTCGCACGTTTTAAATCTCGATCGCTCCATAAGATTCAGCAAATGTCCAATTATGGACCACGGCCGCCCACAGAGTATCCTATAGTACACCTCTTCCTCAGCGAATTTGAACAAGCATTACCAGTGACTTCAATAACGTCGAGCCCAGTCTGAAGGTTCCAAGCCTTCTGTAAAATCCTCTCCATAGTTACTCGAGAGTAGATCTTAGCTGATAAGACCTTGCCGATGAGAACCTTCTCGGCAATTACCTCGTTCCAGACCAGCGGAGTGGAAATCTCCGACGCCTCCATAGATCGAATCGCGGAAGACCAGTAGAAGCGAGTACACCGATATAGCACACAATGCACCGATACACCTCACCGACTACACCGCCGAGGCACCAGCCTACACTGCCAGACACCACTGTACCACTGGCAACCCGCTGTACCTGCAAGACCCCCTTACCACTCTCACGCTTTGGCGGAGAGACCGAAGCTCCCACACGAGTGTGTGGGGAGAAAAAAAGTCACATAAGCTGTTTAATTAACAATTGTGATTTGTAATGTAATTCATTCTGTGAGCCTGTTGGATTCCATATTTTAGCTGCTTAATGGCAACATAAGTTTGTTTATCACAAGGGTGGACTCCTTTATGGACAACGCCATAACCACCTTCGCCTAGAAAATTTGAGTCTGAGAATCCATTTGTTGCCGATGCTAATTGTTCATATAATGTAAATGTTGTTGCTCTTAGTCTCAAGCCAACGGAAGGAGACGATGGTGCAACCTCCTCTTCGGCAGCCACAGTAAATAAGGTGACATTTTACACCCAAAAAAAAAATAAAAAATAAGGTGACATCAACAGTTGTTTCATTCATTCAAGCATGTTGGTAAAAACTTACAAGTTACAAATAAAAAGTTTCCTTTCGGCCTATTTATAGGGTAGAGAGAGAAGAATTTTTTTGGGGTACTATTTATTAATGTAATAACTTTGTTTTTTTGGAATATAAGTATACAATATATGTTGAATAGGGATAAAATGAGAATTTGTTAAATTTTATGGTAGAGATAATGAAATTTCTGGGTTTTTTTTTTTTTATCTATATAAAATAGACTAAAAAATAGAAGCAGATGAGTATCTTATAGAAAAAGAAAAACCTTATAATGAAAACAAAAAACAAAAAACAAAAAGAAATAAGAGAAATGGCTTAATTGGGATTTGTACAAAACCTTATACTTAAGCAATCAAAGCCCTGATTGGTGTACTCTTGTATACCTAGATTCAATTTTTCATTTTCATTTACAGAAAGGCATTCTAATACTTTTAAAACATTAAAAAAAATCCCGTCTGGGGGCCCAAGTGTGTGTTATTGGATAAGAGGCCGGCAAGCTAACAAAATGAAATCATTATGTATGATATGGTACTACCTTCCGTCCTTTATGCGTGTTAGTAGACACACACAGGTATACATACACACACATACACACACACACATATATATATATATGGGTTTATCGTTTTGTCATCGTCACTTGATATAAGTTTTTGTCAAGTCACCCCAAAATTACGTCATTTTGGAAGTTAGATAAATTAATGATGGGTGTTTTGATACTTTTGTTTTTGTATTTATTATATGAATTTTACCAAAATACTCTTCATTAATTCTCCTAACTCCCAAAACGACGTCGTTTTAGGGTTAGGAGAATTAATGAAGGATGTTTTTTATTTTTATATTTATTATATGAATTTGATCAAAACACCCTTCATTAATTCCCCTAACTCTCAAAACAATGTAGTTTTGGGATTACTTGACAAAACCTTAGGTCAAATGACATGACAAACGATAACATATATATATATATATATATATATATATATATAAGTTAGACAAATTATTTTTTTTAAAATATAAATAGAAATACTTTAATCTAACTTATTTATTTTGATTAGTACGGGAGGGAGTATGATACTTGAAGGCCTGAAGGAGACGCCAAGAGTGGTACTGGTCTATAGCTAGTTTGTTGAACATGAAAAGTTACGATAAAAGTTTGTATAATAATATTGTATGAATATATTTAAAAATGATCCAAGAAGGTGCGGACTGCGGAGGAGCTTGGATAATTTTGATGGTAAAAGTGAAAATTAAATTATTTTTTTAAAAAAAAAAAAAAAAGAAGAAGACGGAAGACGGAAGAGCAGATAGATATTTTAATTTCTTGCCTTTGTTTTTGTCTCTTGTGAAATAGACCAAAGCCTCCTAAGCGAACAGGGTTTTACCTTTGGGTGATTGTGGGGATGGTCTGCTCCTTCTCTTCCTCTCCATATAAAGAAACACGTACATAGCCCCGCCACTATCAGCACCGAACTAATCACAGCCCCTGCAATTAGTTGAGTTGGGTTTCTCTCATCATCCCTCATAATCTCTAAATCACATCAGTCCAATCAATACAATACTACTTTTACTTTTCTCTCATCATCCCCCTGTAATTTTTTTATGTTAGTATTGTTAGTTCATGTATAGGAGTTATTTGTACTAATAGAGTAACGTGAAATGATTTAATAAAGAGAGAAAAAAAACACAAAGTGCCAAATTAAAAATTAAAGAAAAGTATAGTTTCTTCAATAATGGTTTTCTTAATAAAAAAAATATGTGGCTTTTTGGGCTAGGAGAATGAACTCATCAAGAAAATGCCAAATTAACATCGATTAAGGAATAATAATTCACAAGAATACAGTATATACGATATTAAAAATATTATTTTATCTTCATATAATTAAATTTTATAAATAATTAATGTGGTATTAACTTTTAATAAGGATATAAGCTCAATGACGCATAAAACTAAAGTTGAGAGTTTTATGAGTATTTTAATTACACACACACACTCCACATTAAGCTCAAATTTTCTTTCTTTGTGATTTCTGGTGTTCAAATCTACTAACAGTAAACACCCAAACCTTAAAGGTTAACTAATCGTAACTGCTAATTCGTTTTGCACAATAAAAAAAAATATTTATAAAAAGGACTAAAGGGAGTATAATAATGAAAATATAAACAAATTTATTAAATTCATATCCTTTTTAGTAGTTGTACATTCAGAAGTGCTTCTAATAAATGAAATTTAAATATAATGAAAATTCTTAAAGGCATTATTTAAGAAAAATAGCCAAACAGATATCAAGATTAACCCATAACACTTTTAACCACCTGCACTTTTAAAAATCACAATTCTTCACTGTTAATCCGAAAGGACACAGAGAGAAAAATCAATGCTTATTTCTTACTACTTGAAGACCCGGACAACTTAAGAGGAATGGGGAAGGGCATATATGTCACCTGCAGTTTGAGATGAATCATGCACATTTTTTCAATATTTATAGATTTTAGTCTATAATTATGAGAAATTTAAGTTTTTTAAAATATAATAAGTACTAATTTGTACATAATTTATTCGTGTTAAGAAGTCAAATGCCATAAATTATTAGGGATAATTTAAGAAAAAAATTATAAATTTTAGAGATAAAGTGGATTGGGGTATCATCTTTATGACCAAATCTAATGTTTAACTATCTTTTATATTAAAAAGCGGAAGTAGTAAAATAAGGCCTGGGTGTCCTTATTTATAAGACAACAAGCTATATTTCCTTCGTGTGTTACATGAGGAGTGTTGCTCGAGGTAAGAGATAACAGAACATTGTTTATTTGATTTAAATATAAAAGAACAAAATTTAATAAGAATCTCTATTCATTTAGACATAAAACGAGCATGCTCGAGGTGAGACATACTGATTGGTTGCTCATGAAATTAATTATTATCATTCCTGAAAAACAAAAGAAAATTTAATTTTAGAGTTATTAATAATTATTTAACCGCATAATAACACTACCTGAATCAACTAACCAGATCACAATGCTGCGTGTGTATGTCTATGAATATATTTATCATCAGATTTGCTTTATCTATATCTCACAGCTTCAAAGGCCTCTTTCTTCAACTTCTTCGAGGCTTTAATTTGTCGAATTGACGTCTCGCTGTGCTCTGCTCATTATTCAGATCTTCCAGGCAAATATTTCCTACCTTAAACTAACTACCTGCGTCGTTATGTCATTAAAAGTAAAGCCAAATTCAACAGACTCTTCTTCTTTATTGTTGGAATTTATTAGTCCACCCTTGATAGATTAAAACTCAAGCCTAATTCAAGAGGGATTATCATGGGTGGAGAGACATGAGTTCATAAAGTGAAATATCCTTTTATAGTTTAATAGTTATGTCCATTCTTATGTAATGGTACGCTTAAGAATTACATCTATTCCTATGTGACTATACCTACACTATATATAAGATGTGGGATAGAGGGAGTAGAGGATCTAAATAACATACACAACCCTCCCTCTAAAAGGATCTCTCATGAGAATATTCTCTTTAGTCTTCTCTTAAAGAAAGTGTATTTGTTGTGTAACAAGATCGAGGTTCGTATCAGTGCTTCGATTTCATATAGGTATTTGATCAGTAAGTCAGTCGGATTCCAAGTAGGCCCAAAATTCTTACATTTACATAAATTTTAAATCATGTACACATAAATCACTTAGTCCTTTATGTATGTATGTATATAATCCAGTGAAGTTTGTTAATATATATATTGGAATGTGTAACGCATCATCCTTTAATATTTTTTGAATTATGCATAGACGATTCTATGATTCGTCTGTCGTTCGGATATAACACTAACAGTCAAAGGAGCCTAGCAGAGTTATGGGAAAGCTTATACAGTACAACCTAACAAAACAAACCGAACAAGTTAAGAATCCCAATATTTTGCATTTTCTTTTTTGTTTAGCATTTGCAAACTTAATTCCTGGGTTCATATTCATACAGCCAAGAAATTTAAGTTCCCTGGAGTAAAAAAAAAAAAAAAAACAGTTAAAAAATTCATGGTTTTGAAACCTGACCGGACCGGAAACCGGCGAGGAAACCGGTCCGAGTTAAGGGGTGACCCCGAGTTCCAAGTTGACTCGAGGTCAACTCAGCCTAACCCGGCCGAGTTGACCGAGTCAGTTTTTTTTTTTTTTTTTTTTTAAAAAAAGATTCGCCTCGCCTAAAAGTCGGCCCCTCGCCCGAGAAAAAGCCGATATAGAAGAAGAAGAGGGGGAGAGAGAGAGAGACAGATCCGAAGACCGAAGAGTCACCTCCATCCATCTATGGAACCTTGTTCCTCTCTTTATCAAATCTAATTGATCTTGTTTGGCCGTCATTTGGTGTGTCTTCGTTAGTCACTCTCGATGTCTCGCAATTGACTCACGGTTTCCAGATCCGGAGGTTCAGCTTCTTTGTTCATGGTTTTCGCACATGAGGAGGGTGCTGAGGAGAGAGAGTGGAGGGACACTTCTTAATGAAGACGCGATTTTCAAACTCGGTGTGAAGTGATCTATTAAAGGGCTGTGAGCTGTCCTATGCGTTCCTACTTTCCTACCTTTTCCACTTCCCATATGTTAAAGTGTGATGTGTGAATAGTGACCCTCTGCACATCTCATCATTGTACTTTTTGACTTTTTTCACTCCCCCTTTTGATCTTCTCTCTTTCGGTTGGGGGACTTGGAGAATTTTTTTTTTTTTTTTTTTTTTTTTTTTTTTGGTCAAAGGATGCTTCTATTAATACTTTAAAAGGTTACAACACAACAACAAAACAGGTACATAACAAGATGATAAACGACATCAAAAGAAAGAACAAGTCTAAACATACAAACAAACAGAATACAACCAAACAAAAAAACAAACTACAAACAATCCCCATTCAATGATTGAGTGGGGGGAGGAGCATCGTGAGGATCGGCATCCGCCCTCTAGGAATCCAAGGCTAGAAGAGACAGTAAAGACGGTGTTGGTCGGAAGACCCACCCAATCGGACACACCCCTTTATAAGCATTCACTGCGATATAGTCAGCGGCACGATTACCCCCTCTCAGGGTAAAGGACAAACAAGACCCAACCTTGGTTACCAAAAGGCGAATAATATCAAAGATAATGCTCCTACACCTCCACTCCACCATATCCGGGGAGTTGGCATCAACACATTCAAGAAGAGAAAGACAGTCGGTTTCAAAAACCACATTATAATGACCAAGATCAACAGCTAACATCAGAGCCCTCTTCAGTGCTAAGGCTTCCGTCATAAATGCAGAGATGGATTTCACCTTATCCACAAAACCCCATTTGAAATGACCGAGATGATCCCTACAGATAATTCCAATAGCAGCTCCAGATTTATTAGCCGAAAACGCCCCATCACAATTATATTTAAGCTTGCCAACACATGGAGGGGACCAGACAGCTACGCGAGTAGGAACAACTTTTTGGGCCTCAAAGTTTCTAAGCCTTTTATCACAATTCACCCAGTAGTCAAAATTGTTTTTCCTCGCACATTCAATGACATCAATAGGGTTAGGATCATTATGATTAAAAACCAAATTATTTCTCTGCTTCCAAATAAACCATAAAGTCCAACAAATTAAAGACAGGTGTTGCATACTTAAGAAGGACATACCTGAGAGTTGAATCCACCAAGCATTGAAGTTCGAAATATTAGCCACATCAATCTTTGCACCCAGAGAGCACCCGAACCAGACACTCCTAGTCCAAGGGCAGTGAAAGAACATGTGCTCCACCGTTTCCATAGCATCAGAACAAACTGGGCAAAGATTACTCTTCAATCTCTTGCTCCAATAAAGGGCATCATTGGTGGCTACCGCATTATTCAAGATCCGCCAGATGAATTGTTGTACTCTTGGGATAGTCTGACTCTTCCAAATTGACTTCCAGCAAGAAGGGGTGAGAACTATTGAAGACCCAGCCCTGTTGCCTTCGCTCCACAGGTTCTCCTTACTACTATGGTACCCCCCTTTCACTGAGTATACACCGTTCTTCGCACTAGTCCACACTAATTTGTCACCCAACCCATTAGAAGGGATCTCAATCTCATATATAGCATTCTTGACTTCCGGAGAGACATACTGGTCAATAGGAGCAAGATTCCACTTTCCATTGACAATAAGATCGCAAACTCTGCCCTTCTCTATAAAAGGATCACTTTGATTATCGGGTTTCTCCAGGAAATCAACATGTGGGACCCATTTATCATCTCATATTCTAATATCAACACCATCACCAACATCCCAATGAAGGTCTTGCCTAAGAAAATCCCGGTCATCCAATATGCTAGACCAGCACCACGATGCTTTATGTCCTTTACCTGCTTTCATAAAATCATCTTCGGGAAAATACACACTCTTCAAAACCTTAGCCCACAAGTCATTAGGGCTCATCAGCAGTCTCCATGCAGTTTTAGCCAATAGAGCATTATTCATAACAATTAGATCTCGAAAACCCAAGCCACTAGAACATTTAGCTGTAGTTAAGTTCCCCCAGGCTTTCCAATGTGTAGTCCCCCAGAAATAGAACCATTCCACCAGAAATTAGCAATAAGGCTGCTAATCTCTTTACATGTCTTGATCGGAAACTTGAAAACGTTCATAGGATAGATAGGGATTGCTTGGAGGACCGCTTTAATCATTACATCGCGCCCAGCAAAGGAAAGAAGAGAATGCCCCCATCCTTGAATTTTGTTAGCAATGCGCTCTCGAACATAAGCCAACGTCTGATGCTTAGTCTTTCCCCAAATACTCGGAATAACAAGATATTTACCCGGATCCTCTGTCACCGAGATGCCCAGGATACCTCCAACCATATCTTTAACATCATCAGGAGCATTAGAGGAGAAAAGGATACTCGACTTATCAAGATTAATGACTTGTCCAGAGGCAGTGCAATACATCTTCAGAATATCAGCCAGATGGTTGCAATTTCTTCGAGTAGCACGCATATACAGAAGAGCATCATCAGCAAAAAAAACTGTGAGTAAGTTCGGGGCAACTATGACTCAATTTAACGCCCTTAATAAAATAATGCCTCGACTCCTCCGATCATAATAGAGAGAACTTCAGCAATAATAATGAAAAGATAAGGAGAGGGGATCTCCCTGACGAATGCCCCGACTCGGAGTGAATGAACTCACTTTTTCACCTGATAAACAAATATTCAAACTAACAAAGCACACACATTTCATCAGAAGGGATACCCACTCTGAACAAAAACCAAATCTTAACAATACATTTTCCAGAAAATCTCACTCCACCCTATCATAAGCTTTGCTCATGTCCATTTTCAGAGCGAATTCATACTTAGCCCCAATTTTCTTGCGCCGAAGATAATGAAATACCTCATTAGCAATAATAATATTATCATGAATACACCGACCGGGGACAAAGGCACTCGATTCGAGAAATACATTTATCAAGAAAAGGCCGCATTCTATTGGCCATGATTTTAGAAATGATTTTATAAGAGAAATTACATAAACCTATGGGGCGAAAATGGGAAACATGCTCAGGCTTTTGCAGCTTGGGAATAAGAGTGATGTTAGTTGAATTTAAATCATTAAGAATCGAATGACCTGCAAAAAAACTCTTTAACCATACTGCAAAACGAGACTCACCAATTTCGAGACCAAGAGGAATGATAAAATTTACCTAAAAACCCATCGGGGCTAGGCGCTTTTGTACTTCCGAGACTAAAGGCAGCTGCTTTAATCTCCTCCGTAGAAATTGGTAGCATGAGACTGTGATTCATATCAGGAGAAATAGTAGGCTCAATGAAGCCCATCACTTTTTCCATTGGTCGTGCACCAGAAGAGAACAGCTCCTGAAAAAAGCTGGCAATATTATCCGCGATGGCTTCCTTCTCAAACAACCAATTGCCCTCATCATTTCTAATACACGAGATTCTATTTCGTTTCCTTCTCTTAATAGTAGAGATGTGAAAGAAACGTGAATTCCTGTCGCTAGCTTCTAGCATATTAACCCGAGATCGTTGCCACCAATATTGCTCTTCGCGCTCCAACAGTCTATCCAGATCACCTTTAGCCTCCAGAATCCCTCTAGAGATATCTGGGGTACGAGCTTCTAGAGACAGCTCAGCCAGATGGTTCTTAAGCATCTCGATCCTCTTACCACTATTAGGGAATTCTTCCTTATTCCAAACAATTAGTCTCTGCGTACACCTCTTTAGACTGCTCATGAATTCTCCAAGTACCGAGAGATCTTGGTCATTATGATTCCACCAACACCCCTTGATTACTTCAAGAAAATTGCCATGCGAAGCCCAGGCAGACTCAAATCGAAAGGTCCGACACTGCTAGCGATGCTCATATTGAAAACGAATGAATAGAAGGTGGTGATCAGAACCAGTCGGTTCAACATTAAAAACCTGGAGACAGGGAAACTGCTCTCTCAACCGCACATTATCCAAGGCCCTATCAATGCGCTCATGGATTGTATCCGAGTAATCGCGATTGCTGCACCAAATAAAGATAGGACCATTGTAGCCTAGGTCTTCAAGCCCGCAATTAGCCACGAAACATTTGAAATTCAAGATCTTCCTCCAAGGTCTAGGGAGACCCACTCTTCTCATGTTGAGAGAGGATATCATTAAAATCCCCAATGCACATCCACGAGTCCCTGATATTGTTGCTAATCCGTCGAACCTCTTGCCAACGCACCATTCTATTCCCTTCATCGGTGGGGCCATAGATAAAAGTAATATAAGATGGAGTCGATAAGGTCTCAGACATCACACTGGTATGAATAATATTAGAAGATGAGAAAAGGATATTAACAGTAAGCACATCAGACCACCATAATGCTAGGCCGCCACTTCTACCAACAGGGTTGACAATCCATTCCTCATCAAAGCCACATCTTCGCCTCACTTTTCTCACAACCTTCGCCTTATGTTTAGTCTCCATTAGGAAGACTAAGTAGGGTTTTTTCCGGGAACACTCATCCCTCAGATTTCTGACTGTCAAGGCAACCCCTAACCCTTAACAGTTCCATGCTAATAGATTCATGGCGAACTGGTGGTTGATCTCATCCAACCACCGGTGCTATCAGACCGAGAAGAGTCATGATCCATATCCTGTTCACTACCAGCCATCAACCAACTATCAGAGAAATCAATCTCACCAGACGGAGACATATTACTAGACATACCCTGTTTCTCATCACTTCCATATCGACGAAGATACTTCTTAACTGATCAAAAATTTCGCTTACGTTCTTTTTGTAGTTTCCCCGCTACACTCCTACCAAGAATTGGTTCTTCAACTGAATCAAAGTCTAGCTTCCGGCAATTTATTTCGCTCCACCATAGCCGACTCTTCCTTAAGAGGTCGTTTAAGGTGAATACCTTTCAGACAAATTGACATAGCTGAGATTGGAGAAAGTCCATTAGGAGGGGTAATAGGATTAATTTTCTGCTCATCCTCACTAGGGCAACCAAGTATTCCTGAGAGTTATCATGACCGACTGTACCCTCAACCATGGTTAGTGCTGGCCCTGGAGCTACAGAATGAGACATACCCAAAGAGCTGCTGGAAATCACATCCTCTCGGCCTTCAAGAGAGAGAGGTAAAAAAGTAGGCCATGTAGGAGGTAAATTCGCTTGATTCACATGTTGGACATCTGACCCCCCCTCCATTTAATATCCTTAGAACTATTAATAATACAAGGGGAAAGCTTGGTCACGCCGTCTTCAACCAAACAGCCCAAAGGATTAAGCCCAGCGTCATGAGGTATTGTTGAAATAATTGACCCACCATCAGCTAGGTCCACGTGATCCACTGATTGCAGCACTGGCCCACTCGTAGCATTAAATACCTCTGGCCCAATGATTATACCAGCTCCAGCTCCAGGCAAAGACACATCATCTTCATGAGAGTTTGTTGGATCAATGGACGCTTCAGCAGAGAGGCCCACACACACCGCCCCTTTTATCTCAAGCCCACTCGCAGCTTTAGTCTCCCCAAGCCCAGCCTTTGTGTAGTTTTTGGTTGCCCATCCGGTATCCGAACTTCGCCGACGACTAATCGAATCCGACCCAGTCGCGCACCGGCTATGGTAGGTGAGTCTCCCAGCGGGGCTTTTCTGCATTCACAAGGCTCGAACTCGAGACCTTGCTTAAGCGACACAAGCCGCTTACCACTTGTGCCAACCCTCGTTGGTAAAATGGTGGCAAAGTGTGCAACCACTCCGGGCCGGGAGTTGTTTAACGGTAAAGCCCTCCCCAAATGAGCGACTCCAGGGATCAAACCCTTTCCACTTCATTGGTGGGGGAACGTCCTGGGGCCTAGCCAACTACCGCCATTAATCTGGTTCCCATGCGCAAACCAGTGGCCCCCACACGATCTGTCACCCAGCGCCTGACGTCACCACTTGTCAAACCCGTCATCAACTGAAGAGTAGCAGGCGGCGTTGACTGCAACTGCCCAGGCTCCACCGAGCTGTGCACCAGGGAACTTTGTTTTTCGAGGCCGCAGAGACCCGCCAACCGTTAGGCTAGGAAGCGACGGTGGCTCTAATTTTCCGGTGAAGCCATCTTGCTCACCGACGAGAAATTCCTGCAACCCGATGAAGAAGCACCCGTTAGCATATTATCGTTCCCAAAAACCGACTTACCAACAGCGAGAGCCAGCTTCTCCGGCGACCAACTCCGGCGGTCAGCATTGATCGGACCTCCCTTAGATAGGAAGGGGACTTCGCTCCAAGCATCCTTACACACCACCAGGGCCTCCTCCACAGTACGCACTGCCGGTGTCCCAAGCCAGCTACCAAACTCATGCACTCCATCAACCCCGTTTCTTCTTTCCGGCACCAGCTTGCATGTTCGTCCATCGTGCCCAATCCTACCACAGTTGTAGCAAAAAATTTGGAGCCTCTCATACTTGACAGAGACCCAAACTGGTTCCTTCTCCTTCCTTGGAACCCAAAACCCGAGAAACCAAAGGCTCACCTATTTGGATAACCGACCTAACTCTTATAAAGTTGGAGAATGGAAACCGAAATATTATCGAAACATGTGAGAAATAGGAAGGAATCGCGAATAATCATCACCTCACTTCACCAAATAAAATTAAATAGATTATGGAAAATGATATTAAGGAAAAGGGGCTTGGGCATTTTTGTTGGGTTTGGGCTGGTAGAAAAGTGAGATATGTATAACTATTTTAACAATTTTAATTATGATATTTTTATATATCAAAAAAAAAATTATGATATTTTTACATTTTTTAATTAATACCGGTCTGACTCCGGTTTTACTCCGATTTGACCCTTGACCCTTAACTCGGTTCTCCCACCGGTTCGGTGACCGGTCCGGGTTTCAAAACCTCGTAAAAAATACACCCATTCTGATTTTTTTTTTTTTTTTTGGCCAAACACTCCGAAATATTTCTGATAGTTTAAATCACCAAGCAAATGGCCATGTATTGGGCCTAAATCTATCAACAACTTTTTTTTTTTTTTTTTTTTTGATAGGCCCAGGGTATCCATCGCATAGGTTGTTCTCACGAGAATTTAGTTCTTTTGAGGATTTATTGCATTGTATTGTGCCAACATTCATAGAACGCATCCATCCGTCCTACATCTTCTGGAGACATGTTTGGTACAATGCAAAACTTGTCTCCGTACATAAGTTCAATTATTCTAAGCCACTTAATTAAGTTGAACATATCCATATCCACACACATGTTTGTATTGCCTTGTCTAATTGTTCATATGTAAATGTTTCTAGTTAGTGGACTTTGGGAAAAGATGGTGGTTGACTGCAACGTTAGAGGGAATTAAATGGCCATTTCCATTTCATGGTACATCTATCCTTCCTGTACCCCACCTGATGGCACCCTTTTTTCATTTCAAATGCTTCCTCCATGGGCCAATATATATATCTAGAAACGGCTCAGCCGGAGGTAGGGTCCAGTAGCTGGAAGAGCACCGCATGTCGCGTGGTTATATATATATATATATATATATATATATATATAAAATACACGTCTTGAGGGATTGGGCATGCAGTAGTAATATTAAAGCATGAGTTCTTTTGGACATAACAAGCAAATTCCTACAAACCTAGATTGATCGAGTTGGGTGTAAAGTTCTCCTAAGTATTGCATTATTTGTATTGTATGTCATCATCAATACATACGTAGCTGCAGGCTAATTTAATTTGAATATATATATAATACACGTTTTGAGGGATTGGGCATGCAGTAGTAATATTAAAGCATGAGTTCTTTTGGACATAACAAGCAAATTCCTACAAACCTAGATTGATCGAGTTGGGTGTAAAGTTCTCCTAAGTATTGCATTATTTGTATTGTATGTCATCATCAATACATACGTAGCTGCAGGCTAATTTAATTTGAAGAAGTAAGAGATAATTTTGAATTTAAGCTTACCTATTTGTGCTTGCTGAGAAAGCACGGCGGGGGCTAATGACCGCTGGGCACGGCTTTGTGACGGTGGGTTGTTCACCGGCAAGGGATTTCCACTATTGGCGATATGGCTTGGATGGATCTGCAAGGCACCGCAACGTCTGTAATTAAAGAAGCTCATTTATTTTTTTATTTTTATTTTTTTTTTTTTTTTGCCGAAAGCTCATTTCATATTGAAAAGGAAAATTAGTACGGATTTATCATACTTAAGTAAAAGTTAGTACCCCCGCCTTTTCTTTTCTTTTTTTTTTCTTCTTCTTTTTTTTTTTTTTTTTTTTTTTTTTTTTTGGTTAGAGCTTGAAGGTCGAATGGCTTGATTTAATAAAAAAGTTAAAATTATTAAAAAGTAATAAATAGGTAAGAAATAAACTTTTTTTTAAAAGTATGTCCATAAAAGGAACAAGGGAGATAAATAGAGTAGTGATGAAAAAAAGTATGAGAGAGAATATAATTAATTAGGAAAAAAAATGATAAAAACACATTAAATGCTCAAACTAATCCACTTAGGATCTTACAAAAGGAGTAATGCAATTCAAAATTTAGGTCCTCATCAAAAAAGACTGGAGGAGTCCTGTTTGGTTTGAAGGAAGGGAGTGGAAATGAGGATATTGACCAAATTGTAATTAATGAGAAGAATATTTCTTTTTATTAAGAGTATATTTTTGAAATATTGAAAAGTTTCCATGGGCTATTTAGTAAAGAGGAGAGAAAAAATTTCTCTCCCCCTCCCTCAAACCAAACAGGTCATAAAAGAATTTCATTTTTTGCTTGTTAAATATTTTTTAATTTATCCAAAAATACAGATTATTTTCTTACCAAAAATATTATTTTAATTTAAAAAGTAAATGCCGTTTTATTTTACTAGATTATAAAAATTAATTCAGTGGTTTCTTCATGCATGTAGATAAAGGAAATCTCACTTTAACAAGGGTCCATTAAGAAATTGAAACATAAGACTTACTTATTACTACTATTATTTTATGTAGTATCTATTGAGCAACTTTGATTACAAAATATGACATTATTCTTCCGGTCCTTATTATATAAGACCAAATTGACTTTTTTAGATATTAAGAAAGTTAATTAAATCACTTTAAAGTATTTTTATTTTTTTCTCAAAACTAATTAGTTTGACTATTAAATTAATATATAATCTAATGATACACAACATATATGATATGATTAAGTAACTTATTTATCTTCCTTAATCTCTTTAAAAAAAGTTAATCCGGTCTTATAATTAGGACTGAGGCAATAATAAATTTGGGTATCCATTTAGTGTCCATCATCATGATGAGCACCGTATACTTATTGTTGTAATAAAATCCAAACGACTCAAATTATATTTTAATCAAATACCAACAATCCAAAACCTAAAAACCTATTTAAAATGTACTCCCACATTATATAAGGACAAACCCTATGGACTCCGAGTTCATACCCAATTTTACTCTATCACTCCAACCTTTCACACGAGACTTGCCCTTTTGAGAGAGAAGGGAGGTGTATGTGTTATTGGATTGAACAAGAGGCTAATGGCACTAAGTCAAAGCTAACCCTATACAATAATTATGTACTACATCATATTGAAGGAGATGCCGATCGATGAACTAGTTCTTTGAACAAATATTGATGTAAAATAACTTCATACGAACGAGCGTGGATAATATAATTTTGATGTAAAATAGTGTAACTGATTGTAAAAGTAAAAATTAAACATAATAAATACGAGGCAAGAGCAGGGATATATATTTTCTTGTCGTTTTGTCTCTTGTGAAATAGATCCTTCACCAAAGCCTCCTATATATGCAAAATCGTGATTGTGGAGAGGGGTAGTCCAACTCAGATGGTCCGGTTAATATAGGTACTATATATAAGAACCAAAAACCCATCAGTATCAAAGCAGTCATAATCCCTGCAACTATTCCGATTCGTGCAGGCCTACTGATGGGCAATCCAATTATCCGCGGCGACTTAACTATGGGCGGGATGACTAAAAAAATTGACTTTCGGTGGTGACTTCTGTCACCACCGTTGAAAGTCACAAAGTCGCCGCTCAAAGTGTTTCAGCGGCGATAAAAAATCGCCGCTGAAACCTCTGTCGCTAATAATTTCGATGGCGACATTCTAGAGTGGCCGCTGAAAGTAGACAATCGGTGGCGAGTTTTGTCGCCGCTCGCCGCTGATAGTATGATTTTCAGCGGCGACGTAAATGTCACCACTGAAAGTCTCTTTTTTGGTAGTGGCGGTAGAGTCAAGGATGAAGGTGGTTGTTGGCCGTGAAGGAGAAAGAAGTGATGTGAAGTGGAGAGTGTGCAAGAATGAGAGTAATTATGTGTGTGTGCATGTGTGTGTGATAAAATTTAAAGATGGGTCATGCATTATTTTATTATAATTCATGAATAGTGAATGCTCTCCTTAGACGAAGTTAACATCGTCTTTCATTGATGTCCATTATTCATCACAACAAGAAAAGGATCTCCTTGTAGAGATTTTATCTTCTATTTGTGTGTTGCGTTTCGACAAACCGCTACTGGAATCATCCGTTACAAATAATTTACTAGAAATTTTCAGAACTACTACTCACTTTGGTCAAACTTTGGCGTTTACTGATTTTTCTTATTTTGTTAGGTTGTTAAAGCATATCATTTGATTAAGTTACCTTTGCACACATTTTAAACCAAAACTTAATGCCCAAGAGGTTAAAAAGGAGTAAGGAAGTAAAGAAAGCATTGAGCAATGATATGATATGCAAACAAAAATCAAATCCACATTGGCTTATCTTGAATATCCGATCCAAAATACGCACAAATAATATATCAAAAAATTATAAAACTCAAGAAAAAATTTGCTAAAATGATAAGAAATTCTAAAGGTTAATAGGCATAGCATACAAAAAAGGATGAAACAGGAAAAGTGGAGTCTTGCTCTAGCCAACAAATTCTTTAGCTTTATTAAACAAATTTCTTGGTTCCCACCAAAGGGAAGCCAAAGGGTAATTCGCCGCAGCCAACGACTATTATTTAAGCTGTGCGTTTTTGTCACAAAACTGATGTTAGGGTTCATAACCTTTCAAATTTAAGGAGAGTGAGATTTTTCACTTCTTGGGCATTTCTTGGAGCAATTCTCTACTAGGATTTAGATGTTTGAAGGCATGGGAGCCAAGGATTGAAGCTTTGAAGAGATTTGGAGCTAATTTCTTCAGTTTTTCTGCTATTATTCCTTTCCTCCTTTAACTCATTTTCTAATATGGTTGTTATGATTAGATGTATTTGTGGCTATTTTCTTAGTATGAGTAGCTAAACTTTCATTTTATGATCATTTTAATCCTCTGTATGTGCTATGACTAGATCACTTCTTTCTTTTACTAGTAAATGATATGTATTATGTGTTGATTTTTATTTGAGAGAGTGTTGTCAAATGCTTTCAAAACTTAGACAAATAAATCATTTAATTACTATTTGAGTCATATCAAAAAAAAAAAAAACTACTATTTTAAATTAATTGATAAAAATCCAGTAAGTTTGAAGCCAAAATATAAAATATTGTTGACATATGGATAGCTGTTAAAAATTGCTACCAATGTTTACGTTGCCTTCAAAATTTAAAATTTTGTAGTGATTTTCTAAAAAAGATATACTTTATCTTGCGTCGAAAAATCCTTATAGGGAGAACCCAAACTTGTTACAAAGAAGAGACAATATCAGAACTTGTGATCCTCATTGGACTGCAAAGCGAAATGCTTGAAAGATAGGAAAGCAGAAAATGTTTACCTGGTTTATTTGGTACGCATCATCATGATAATTCACGTATGCGGGTGATTAAAAATCTTGACTAAAAGGAGTCAGAGACAATTTACAGTTACATTTAAAGGCCACAAATTCTCAAAATCATCCATCTCAAAGACCTAGAGTTCCTTCCGAGATTGTCATGATATATATACACACATGTATATAGACGAAAGTAACTGCAACATCCCAAATTTTTGGGATTTGAAATTGAATTACTATGAAAATTAATTATGAAATTTAGGCCTAAAAAAAATTATAGAATTAATATTTTATGGCCTAGAAGGAATTAATTGTTAAAGAAAAATCATTATAATAAATTAAGGATTTATTTCTGACATCTACCTAATATTTACAATTAAATAAACAAAGGACCTAATTGTAAATAAAAGCCTTGTGAAGAATTAAGTGGGATAATTTTATAATCTCATACAAACTGATTTCCCTTATTATTCTTTTAGCCCATATTCTCCTATGTCTACATGAACCATTAGGCCCAACAGAACCCATTCCTCATTCTGATTCATTGAGCAGCCCAAATATTTTTCTTAGAGAGAGAGAGAGAGAGAGATCAGTCACCTAAAAACCCAGGGCCCAATTGAATACCCCAATTACAACAACACATGACTCATATGATCTCTTCAAACCCATCCCCATAAACACGTGAAAAGGGAGTAGGATAGATATATCCATATTATTTATTAATTAATAATTCTCCCTCAGCCCAACAAACATAAGCCAATCCATTTAGGGTATGTTTGGTTGGGGGAGGGGGGGAAGGGGAGAGAAAATAGAGGGAGAGAAAAGTTATTTGTGATGGGGCTTACAAAAATTTTCTTCCCTTTTAATATTTTCCCTCCATTTTCTTAAGATTTGCCCAGCGACTTTCACGGATTTGGCCAGCTGCAACTCTACACAAACCAGCAAGAAACCATACCTCGAGCCCAGCAAACCATACTCTCTCATTATAAACCATTTGGACATAGAGAGAAAGAGGAAGACAGAGAGACCGAGAGGGAGAGGGAAGGGGGACGGAAACTGAATGAGAGCGTGAGAGAGGGAGAGCTGAGGCTGAGAGATAGAGAAACAGCCGAGAGAGAAGAGAGGAAGACGAAGAAACAAAAACACGAACAAACAAAGAAAGAAACCGTGAGTGAGGACTGAGATCATCCTTATTCATCTTCCTCTGCCTCTGGTTCCGAAAACAGGGGTATAGAGTGTCGTTGAGAATCGGTGTCCGAACGTGCAAACAAACCAAGTAAGTCTTTGAGCTTGTCTTCACTGCACACACACACTATATATACACACACACACGTAAGTTGTTGCAGTTAGGAAGGGATAGGAAAAATATGCTGATACATACATACATACACACAGTGGAATAAAAACAAAGTGTGATAAAAACAAATTGGAAAAGCTTTACTGGTACATATGTATAAAACTTATATATAGCTCTGCACATATAAAAGAGAAAACTTGTTGTTTAATGTAGATATATACATGAAGGGCCTAATGATGTGGGGGTTAGTGTTTATAAAAGAAAAATGAATCCTTAGGTATCCTTCTTTTGCCTTCATCAGGTGATTGTCGAAACTCTACATTATGCATTTGTTGCAGCACTGTTTCATAAAAAGAAATGTAGAGTTCTAATGTCACGAACATTACTTTAAATATTTAGTATAATAAAATTAAAGATCTCTGATGACATTTCTTTAACCAAAGTTTGTTGTTGGTGTGTGTGTGTTTATTTATTAAGCTTTGACCCCATATTTTCTCTGAAATAAAAAGATTGAGTGTGTATATATATATATATATACATTATTGATTATTGTATGTTAAGAGAGAGAGGAACCTATAGTCATATATATACATATGCACGCAGTCACTGTGTGTGTGAAATGAAAAAAAAAAAAAAAAGGTCATTGTTCCACCACGTGGTGAGGGTTGAATTGGGAAGAAATGGAGTAGTTTATTCCACCACGTGGTGAGGCCTCCATTGGTGCACAATGGTTGGCTTTCTATTGTCCCACCAGTTCAATGAGGGACTGGCCCACTAGTTCGATGAGAGCATATGACACCTCACTGATTTAATGAGGGGGGAAAGACCCATGGTCTGGGACATGTTCTCTGAGGATTTTAGCCGGTCCTCATCACATGACTAATGAGCTTTTAAGTAACCAGTAACATGGATGTAACTTAGCCCATGGGTCTAGCCGGAGGAAATAAGGCGGTTCGGTTGGGTTGATGGGAGGCAACTTGGGAATTATGTTAATGAAAATTGTAATATCCTAATTTATGATATATAATTTATGATATGAAATTTTGTGATGTGGATATTGACGAATTATATTTTTAATATTTTGTTATATAAATTGTTCCACTTGGCACCTCACTAGCACATATTAATATTCGTAATAAGTTGGATTAATGGTTACCACATTTTTCAAGTGATGGTTCCCGTCCGGGTCCATCAGGGAAGACCTCGGAAGCTTCGGCTACTTCTGCTAAAAGTAGTGCTTCTGTCTTTTTTGTGTATGTTGGATGATTATATATTGCCACGTTAGGGCTCATTTTGCATACTCTAATTTATTTTGTATATTTTGGTAATTGATGAAGTATTACTTAATGGTTGATCAACCCTTAATTAGTCATTATGTTAAGTAAAATGGAGGTTGCTATAGTAACCGCATGAAAAGAGGGGGAACACTGCATATATAAAAATAAAATTAAGTTCACCATTGAAGCTCGTTTCCTCTCCTTGTCTTCTCTTCATTACAGTGGAGACGTTGTCACACATATATAGACACACAAATCTCCGATTCCTGTCTCTATAGTGAAAATGACAAGAAGAACAATGTGGTTTTTAGTGATGAAGGCATTGTCGTTCTCCATTTCTATTATTTTCTGTAATATTTTTGTATCATACTTACCCATCTTTATGCAAATGTTGTTGATTTTACATTCTTTAATTTCTAAATTTTGCAGATGAATAAATTTTATTTACGATCTGTTTTCATTAGAAGTTAATATTGTGGGGAAAAAATTGATAGTTTAGGTGCTCTGAATATAGAGAAAGATTTAGTTGGAAATTGGAAAAGAACTGTTGTAAATAATTATAAAGTTGGTTGATTAATGGGTACAGAATAATTTCATGATAAGACTTCATTGACATTACACTAATGCGGTTGGCAGCTTGTCATTCTACCAATAAATCAAATACGTCTAGGAAATATATAGAACAAATTAATTGAAGATGTTTATTAACCAGAAGCTGAGTAAGACGAGGCTACAGTTGCATTTTCGAGGCTTGAACTGGTAGGCTCATTGAACTCGCCTAGTGACTGCTTCCAAAACTTGTTCAGGTCTTGGTTGTCCACTTGTGTGCTCTCCTAGTTCCAATTATCCAGATTAATCTTTCCTGTTAAAGCATCCACTACCTGTTTCATATGTCATTAATTAATAAATCGATCTTACTTGTTATTAAGAAGCGCTTAGTGAATGAAGTGTGTGTGTGTGTGTGTGTTAGCCTACATACCAAAAATCTCAATTTGAGAAAAAGTCAAATAACCCATAATTCTACAAAATCTTGAGTCTTGACAACATACTCCACTCTTTAAGAATTGACCAAAGGAATTCAACTTTTTTTAAAAAAAATTCAGAGAAGCAAAACACTAATGACCTGAGCTAGTGACTTTATACTCATATTGGAGCTCTCATGCCACTAGGCTATAAGATCATTGGCCTAAAGGAATTCAACTTTAAAAAGGATGGCACAACGCATAAAGCTGGGATCTCGGAAGAGATAGGTATATATAGGCAGTCTTACCCGCAAGCAGAGAAGCTAAGCGAAAGAATTAAACTTAAAAGTAAATAAATAAACAGACAACTATAGCTAGATTGAAAAGACCTAACTTTAACAATTGAGTCACCAACCTGGCTCATTCGAGGACGATGGTCGGGTGAATGACGCACGCAATTTGCAGCACAAGAAACCATTCGAAACATCTCTTCAGAGTTGTAATTGTTTTGCAACCTTGGATCAGCTAGAACCTCAAAATTTCGATTCCCCAAAGCTGTGGATAGTAAAGGCCTTGCCTGTCATTTGCAACATATATATGTATTCAGTGTTTCAACTTTTCATTGCGAGCTATCTTTTTTTTCTCCCCTTCTGTTTCAGCACCAATATTTCTCTTTATAATTTGAAATAACTGATATTTCACCTGTTATATCATTTTACATACCCACTCAACTAGACTGTCATCTGTGAAAGAGCCAGTTTGAAGAACAGGTTTTCGTCCAGCAATCAACTCTAAGAGCACAACACCAAAGGAAAAGACATCTGCCTTCTCTGAGAGTTTCCCGTTATTTGCGTATTCTGGAGCTAAGTATCTGTATTCAATGAAACAGTAAATGGTAAAAGAAAGTAAATAAAAAAAATTACTATCCAATGGCAATTAATCCACGGACTTCATCGAGGGGTGGA
This sequence comes from Acacia acuminata, assembly GCA_019022655.1. Lineage (NCBI taxonomy): Eukaryota > Viridiplantae > Streptophyta > Magnoliopsida > Fabales > Fabaceae > Acacia > Acacia acuminata. Next base: position 1,703,809 of record JAFJYI010000045.1, read on the forward strand.
CAAGAGAAGTTCGTTAAGACTAAAGACTAAGACTTGCTTACCCAAAGGTTCCCTTTATTTTAGCTGTAGAGACATGGGTATCAGTGTCTGATGAAAGTTTGGCAAGTCCAAAATCTGCAATCTGATTAATATATAGATACGAGCACTTATTATTTTTTTTTATAGATATTATGGATATTGATATATATTCAAGTGCCAAGTGGGATGATGAACAAATTAAAGTGCCTAACTCTAGTAGTCCCCCAAACCCCACACACATCATTTTATGGCAATCCAAGAAGCATTGTTTCTCAATCTTCCTCAAAGGGAAAATTCAAAGCCCTTGCACTTACCACTCGTAAGAATATTCAATGTTTTGTGCACTGTGTGACTTGCACATATCTCACAGCAAGCCGTTGCTATATATTTTGATAAACACTCAGACTAACACGTTGATATAACCAAGTATATGGAGCTTTTATTTCCTTGTTTTTTTCTTTTAGAGAAATCATTAGCTAGCATCATCATCTTTATTCATCCAGTCAAGTTACAAGATTTTTTTTTCAATAATATTGCCTCTAATGCTTAATATAAGACCTAGTTGACCAATTTGGGATATTAAAAAAAGTTAAATTAATTAATTATAACATATATTACATCATCTCTTTGAAATACTTATATATACTATTAGATTATATATCAATTTATAAGTCAGATAAATTAGTTTTGAAAAAAAAATTAAATAATTTAAATTAACTGAATCTTATATTAAAGACTAAAGGTAATATTATTTTGACAATTGTCCATTGATTAACTTCCAATTCTATATAGTTTTCTCGTACATAACTTTATTTCTAAGAGTGTTTGAACAAGAAAACTGAGGTTTCTCTTTGTTGAAAATCTTAAGGTATTAAAACTTGTATTAATGAGACCTACGTACCTTAGGTACAAAATTGTTATCAAGAAGAATGTTAGCTGCCTTGATATCACGATGTATGATTTTGGGTTGACCTACAACAAACAATATGATATTGGGCTGAACTAAGTAAAACTTCTATTAGTAGCGATAAGTGAAATAAGTTTTTTTTTTTTTTTATTGGGTGTTAAGAGTATTAACTCACAGTCTTCATGCAGATATGCCAATCCTTTTGCAGAGCCATTAGCAATCTTCATCCTTGTTGACCAATCTAGAGTTTCTGTGCCTTTTCCTGAATGATTGCATACATATATCCATTATATATTTATATCACTACAAGTATATATATATATATTTTATATATATATATATATATATATATAAATCAATTACTAGTGGTTAAAATAAACTGCTACAAATTTGCAACCATATGCCTCGCGCCAACGGGCATGCTGGTTAGGAAACGATATTTGTAGTAGTTATCACAAAATATGGTGCTAAGTTGGCGCCAAAATATGTAGTGGTTAACTTTATAGCAGTTTATTTATACAAACTGTCACAAATGTGGTACCAGCTATGGTGGTTTATTGTAGCGGGTGATATGAAAACAACCGCTAATAATGCAAAGCAACTGGAAATTTGTAGCGGTTAGACATAGAAACCACTACATAATGCAAAAAATTTGCACGTTTGTAGCTGTTACTCATAGAAACTACTACAGAATACAAAGAATCTTTCACATTTTTATTTAGCGGTTACACAAAAGCACTACAAAGCTTTACGTTGCATGTAAGATTAGGAAAGATATCAATTCCACCATAATGCACTAGAATAAAGCAAGTTTATGTATATTTGAAGGAAAAAATCTGACTGAATTTTTTGATATCTTATTTACACTGGTAGATTACATGTATATACACATATGACATAACCGAGCATTAATTAAGTCCCGATAAGATAATATACAAATCAAAAAATAATCAAGATTAATTATACTAATCACTTCTTATAATTCAGAATCTAAACTTGCTCCCTGATTTTTTGATATTGCTCCTTAAGTTTTGGGATTCTAAACTCCCCCTCAAATTGGACTTTAGATATCAATCAAGTTCAACTTGCCAATTAGATACTCAAACTCGTCCTTGGGCAATCCTTTAGTGAGGATGTATGCAATTTTTTATTTAAATGGTATATACCTTAAATCAACAATACCCTCATCAACTTTTTCCCTTATAAAATGTTTGTCTATCTCGGTATGCTTGGTTTTGTCATGTTGAACCGGATTATGAGCAATATTAATCACAGTCATGTTATCACAATAATTCCTGATTGGCAAATTTATGCACTTCTTCAAGTCTTCAAGGACACGCTTTATACACATGCCTTCACAAATTCCCAATGCTACAACCCTGTATTCAACTTTACCGTTGCTTCTTGTAACCACACTTTGCTTTTTACTTTCCATAGGACCAAGTTAGCCCACACCTATGTACAATATCTAGATGTGGACTCCTTGTCATCTTGATCACCTGCCCAATCACATTTGTAAACAACTCTACATTCTATTTGTCAATTTTCTTAAATAGCAAACCATATCCCAAAGATCCCTTCAAATAACGAAGGATCCTATAGACTTCATTTAAGTGTTTCTGTTTAGGATCATGGGAATGTTGGCTAACCATACTTACTGTAAATGCAATGTTTGGTCAGGTATGAGACAGATATATTAGTTTTCCTACCATCTATTGATAGTTCCCTATGTCCAAAGCTTTACTAAGATATCCTTCTTCATTTATTTTACTAACCCCTATAGGTGTGTCACTGGGTTAGCAACCTATCATCCATGTTTCCCTTATAAGGTCTAGTACATACTTCCTTTGGGAGATATAGATTCCTCCCTTAGATCAAAAAACTTCTATCCCAATAAAGTACTTCATTTCTCCAAGATCTTTGATCTAAAATTCTTGTGCTAGGGCTACCTTGATTTATAATTTCTACCTCATCATCTCCTGTAAGGATTATATCATCAACATACACAGCTAGGTCACCCATCTTACCCTTATGATGTTTAATGAACAAAGTGTGGTTGTTCTGCCCTAGTATACTCGTGTCTCTTCAAGACCCAAGTGAACCTGTTAAACCAAGCACATAGAGATTGTTTCAACCCGTATAATGACCTCTTTAGCTTGCAGACTTGTTTAGCCTTTTTCCCTAGGAACCCTGGAGGTAACTTCATGTACACTTCTTCCTTGAGTTCTCTGTTAAGGAAGGCATTCTTTACATCAAGTTGGTGCATATCCGAATCTAAATTTCTGCAATAGGTAAGAGAATTATGATGATATTCAACTTGGCTACTGGAGAAAATGTTTCTGTTTAATCTCCCCCATATATTTGCGTGAAACCTTTTACAACCATCCTAGCTTTGTAATTCTCATGTGTTCAATCTGCTCTATACTTGGGGTGAATACCCATTTGCATTCAATAAGTTCCTTTCCTTGAGGTAGATCTACTTCATCCCATGTCTTATTTCATTTGAGAGCCTCCATTCAAGTATAGCTATGGCCTCATCAATCGCATATGGTACCTTGACACTATCAAGGTGAGAGACAAATGTCATGTTTTTAGATGAAAGCATTATAAGAGACAAACCTCTCAATGGGATATCGAGTACAAGATCGAGGTTTCTTTCGTACTGCAATGGGAAGATCAAGGTCAGAACCCTTTGTTACCACTGTTTCTCCTGAACCTGCATGCCTTGGGTTCGGACTCTTGGTTAGTGCTAATAGCTTGTGGCTTATTACCTTTTATGTGTCGTCATACATAAGTCTTACCCCATTTGTTTGTGTCTCCCCCTGGAATTGGCATATTATCAAGGGTATTAGAGGTAATCGGATTATTAGAGTTATGAGGTTCTGTTTGGATAGATGTATAGACTGTAACTTTCTAGTCATCTTCCAGTGTCTTTTTGGTCTGGAATTCTCCATCTCTCTCCCCTTAAATTGTAGATAAGGAATAATAGGGAATGTTGTTTTTAGGGAAGGTGACATCACACGTGACAAAAAGATGTTTGGAGATCGGATCATAACACTTGTATCCCTTTCGGAAATTAGAGTAGCCAAGAAAGATACAATAAAGGGCTTTGGGGTCAATTTTGTTGGTGTGATAGAGGTGAACATGGGATGTGCAACCAAACACCTTGAGCGGCAATTTGTTTTCGAGGTATGAGATGTTATTTTATGTTAGAGCTGAAGTGGTGTTTTGTAAGACAGTGGTTGACTAAGCATTCGATTAATGAGGAATGTGGCAGTAAATATAGCATCACCCCAATGATATTTAGGAACATTACTACTATACATGATGGCTCTAACAGTTTCGAGAATATGACAATTCTTTCATTCAGCAATGTCATTTAAGTATTAGGACTAGTAAACATGTTGGGGTGTATTAGGACAAGTATTTTTTTAAAATGTCGTTTTCAATTAGAAAGTTGGACAAGGACTAATTGAAGTATTCAGTCCCGTTATCAGTGTAGACTATGGATGTGGGTTTGGAACTCGGTTCGGATCATATTATGGAAGTTAAGGAAGGTTTGATACACCTTTGTTTTATCTTTTAATAGGTAAACCCAACTGACACATGTATGGTCATCGATGAAAGTGATGAACCATTTAGATTTTGATCTTTTTAGTGTGCTTGATGGTCCTCATAAATCATTGTAAATTGTGGAAAAGGGTTTGGATGCTTAGAATTTTTGAAAATGAAGTACAATAATGTTTTGCCTTTTCACATGAATCATAATGAAAATCATAAGTAATTTTATTAGAAACGAGAGATGGAAACATTTAAGAAATGTAATTAAAATTTGGATGACCTAAACGTTTGTGCCATAACTTCAAGTCACTAGTCCTAGGAAGAGACGCTTTATTGTAAGATTAATCCTACGACTATCACTTTCATCAAGGTAATAGAGACTATTAAGCTCTTTAACATTCCCAATCATAGTCCTCATTTGTAGATCTGAAAAAGACAGTAAGTAGCAAAGAAATTAGCCTGATATCATTCATCATTAGCTAATTTGCTTACTGATAATAAATTGCACTTCAACTTTGGAACATGTAATACAGAGTGAAGAGTAAGTGTAGCATTGATAAAACCAATTCCAGTCACTACAAACATAGAGTCATCAGCAATCCTTACAGCCATTCCATTGGTGATTGGAGCATAAGATGATAAGAGAGTCTTATTGTCAATCATATGATCCGAGGCACCTGAGTCAACAATCCAACAATTTACTGTACATAGACCTTTTATCACAGCCAAGGCTTCAAAGAAATTGCCTCTCCTAACTAATGTGGCAGTAGGTTGTTTCATAGTCTATAGTGTGGCTAGCATTTCCATAGTTTGGCTTAGCTGGTCACTTTGAAATGATTCTTTGGAAGCTTCAGCCACATAACCTCTTCCTTTCCCTTTCTTCGGCTTCCAGCCAGCAGGTTTACCATGGAGATCCCAACAAGTGTCTTTTGTGTGCCCATGTTTCTTACGATGATTACAGAACGGTCGGCCTTTAGAACCTTTTGATTCATTGGATCAAACAGCAAGTGCAAAGGCATTAGAAGGTACATAAGTAGTACCAGGATTATTCTAATTCTGAAGCGTTGATTTGCGCCTATCATCTTCATTGCTCAAAATGGTCTAGACTTCACACACAAAAGGTAAGGGCTCTTGATTGAGGATCCGAGCCCAAACATAATCATAAATCACATTAAGACCAGCCAATAACTCGTATATTGTCTCCTCTTCTTTCTCTTTGCGATCTTCTTTTGCATCAGCCCCGCAATGATGAGCTTTATTCCTTAGGGCATCAAACTCCTGCCAAAGCGCTGACTTTTCAAGATAATAATTATCAAGTGGCATGTGGTCCTATTTTAGCTACCACAACTTTTTCTTGACATAAAATATGCGGGACCAATTCCCTACATGACAATATGTCTTATGGAGGGGTTCCCAAATTTCTTAAATGAGGATGATATCACATTAATCAACCAAGAGGATATCAATGCATTCTCTAACTTCCATTTTTGCAATGCCTTGGTTTCTAATTGTGGGGGCATTTTTGCATCAACATTAATAAATTCATGTTTGTTGTCCCTTCCATCGAGAGAAAGAATTATGGATTGAGACCCATTCCCAATAATTATCACTAGTATGTTTCTCAAAGACAATAAGAACAATAAAGATGTCATTAGATCTAGACCTTGGCACCAAAGAAGAGACTTCGTGATTAGAAGTAGTAGAAGACATATTGATTTTTTTTTCCAACCAAGTTATGGGCTTTTACCCAAAAGCTACTGAAAAGCTATTACCTTGATGCTAAAAAAATGCCCTATGTCGAGTACACAATGTTGCTTGAGCCAGAAGTTCGGAAAGCTCAGGACGAAGTTGAAAATAGCCAAGATGATGACAGCATAAACTAGCCTTAGAATGTCATAAAGTAGCAAACAAATAGCTGAGCTCGAGTCGACGTTGAACAAGACAAAAAATGGTCCAACTGGTAGTCGAGACGATTTCCCAATGACAACATCGAAGGTTTTAGACCGATTTGAAGGGTCGAACTGATATGATGATTGGCTAGGACGGAGACAGGGTACTCCCTACTATTAGAACCGAATCACCAAGAGCCGAGAAATATGGTAGTCGATGAACTACTAAGCGCCACCGAACCACTGAGAGCCGACAATTTTGATCGGACTTCATCGAAATTTTGAGAGGGCCAGACTTTGATTATTCCCTCCTAAGCTTAGATACCATGAAGGAAACAATCGGACTAAATTTTCTGATATCTTATTCACACTAGTAGATCACATATATATACACATATATCGAGCATTAATTAGGTCCTGATATAATACTATACAAATCAGGAAATAATCAAGATTAATTATCCTAATCACTTCCTATAATTCAGGATCTAAACTTGATCCCTAATTTTCTGATATTGCTCCTTAAGTTTTGAGATTCTACGTATTTTCAACTTTGTTCAAACATTCATATAAACAACTAGGGTGAAAGAACTTTCCTAAGGTGAACAACATATATATTCTATGTGAATGTCATACAAGCAAAGCGCATAAGCAGCCAATACATGCAAGTATACTATATATATTCGGAGGAACAATTTTCCTAAAGTAAACAACTAATGAATTATCACACGGCCATACACAAAAAAGGAAGAAAAGAAAACTATTCATCATCACAACTACTATTCTATGTGAATGTCAACATTCATAGTATGTAGCCCCTATCCTATACCTGGTAAAATCAAATTATAAATCTTGCTTTCAGATTTGCACAATCGTTGGGTTCCAAATATATAATGACACCCATTCCATTGTTTCATCTGCTTTAGGATTCAAATCATATAAAGGGACCTTCTCATTATATAAGCTATAAATGGGGATTATTAAGTACCTTTTTCCCCAAGAAAATGAAATCCTCACTCAAAATCTCCAACATTTATGCCCCGTTTGGTATAGGGAAGTGTTTTTCAAAGAGGTGGAGGTGGAAATAAAAGTGGAACTCGAACTGGAACTGGAGTGTGTTTGGTATGGTGATAGAAGTATGATATGATTTTTAATTAATATGTTAATTTTTAATGTGAAATGTATACCTTTATCCCAAAAAAAAAAAAAAAGCCACGGCCACCCCACGAACTTCCACAGAAATTACCGGCCGCCGCCACAGAAGCCACCGCTAGTCTTCATCAGCCATCCACAATAACATCAAGGAAAACAATATCAAGACACAGAATCACCCATTAACAAAGAAAGAAAAAGGAACTGAACGGAGAGAATGGAAGCAGTAGAAATCAGTCATATGGAAGAGCGAGAAGGAGAAGATGACGTAAAGCTTGCAGATTGAAAAGGGAGAAGATGCCATCCGCCTTCTCTATTCACCACTGTGACCTTAGCCGTCATCCTCACGCTGTCCTTCATCATCCTTGCTCGCCGCTATTGCCAGGTCTATTGGACGGAAAAATGGTAACCATTTTTTAGTTCCATTTCCATGTGTAGCTAGGGTATAGAACCCAATTCCATCGTTTTTATGGGTTCCTAGCTACCAAACGCTCTAAATTTGTGGTTCCAGTTCCAATTCCACTACCCATTCCCTAACCTCAAGTCCATCCTAACAAACAGGGCATTAGAGATTCCAAGAGGTTAGAAACATTCCTATCTATGTTTAAGATATCTATATACATGTTATGATAATTCCCTTTAAAATATTTTTTATGATATATCAACAGCTAAAAGAGTGATTAGGAAAACAGTTAGATATCTACATCATTGTCAAACATGCTCTAATAAATCTTACCATGGAGATGAAAATCTAAGGTTTTATTTGGGACAAACTCATAAACAAGCATCAACGTCATCTGAGCTTTAGCAACACAGTATCCAACAAGGGAAACAAGATGTCTGTGATGGACCCGACTAATGACGTTGACTTCAGTCTGAAACTCTTGCATTCCTTGTTTGCTTCCAGATTTTTGCTGCTTAATGGCCACAATTTGTTTATTAGGGAGGACTCCTTTGTGGACAGTCCCAAAACCACCTTGCCCCAGAAAATTTGACTCTGGGAACCCTTCTGTTGCCAATTTTAATTCGTCATACGTAAATGTGCAAGGTGAGTGTTCAAAGACCATTGAATATGGTAGGGGCACAAGTGGAACCTGGCCATCTGCAAGAGAATGTGACATCAATAATAAACACACACACACACACACATCCACATGCGACCCGAAATACTCATCATACCCATTGAGCTCCTGTATTAAGCGGCTAGTCCTTAATATGAGCTATATTTACCTAATTTTATTAGATTAAAGAAGTTAGTTATATGACATGTATTTTAAAACACTCTAGGCATCTTATTTAATTCCCTCATCCCCCCCCGCGGTATTATTGTCTAGGGAGCATCAATAAAGGTAAATTTTAAAAAGATTGATAAATATAAACCTATGCTTATATTTAAAACTAAGATTAACTTTAAAATATGTCTAGCATGAAGGACCAAAAGGAGTAATGTTTAAACCTGATTAATTAGTATTATGTATCATACGGCTATATCAACAACAAAAAATCCCTTCTATAATACTGGATTTGATGTGAGCTTAGGTTTTTAATTTAGTCCATGCATAACGTCATAACATGCACTTCATAGATGGAAATTAGTGGAATATATAGGCAACCCTACCCCACGTATTAATTGTTTATCGTTAATCATAAAGCATGAGGTTAAAAGAGTTAGTTTGCTCCAAGAGTTAAAAGAGTTAGTTATCCCACTAACGCTGTTACACACCGACCGGCCTCGCCCTTTCGGGTGGCGGGTAGTGTGGTCCTTCACTTTTATTTAATTTTAGCTTATTTTCCCAGGTTAATTAATATCACACATCAGAGTTCAAACAGCAGAGCATGCACCGGTTTGGACAAAAATATACTGATAACAAAACGGAAGGATAAATTCTTCCCCGGAGGGACCAAAACATACAATCATCCTACCCAGACAGGCCAAAATAATAATCTACAATCATCCAGTAACCAAAATAAATTCCCAAAAGCAAAACATCGAAACCACCAACACACTAGCCTTTCTCAGGAGCCTTACCTCTATCTCCTACTCCGCTCTGGATGAAGCGCCGGATGGCTTACAAGGGGCGGGATTCAAAAAATGAATCCCGAGTAACAGTTAATTTCATATAAAATGTATAACAATGCATGTAAGAAAAACCATAAATAAACAAATACCACATGACATTCGGTATCAAGGCACACGACGGATCCGGAACTAGCAGTCCTAATAGCACACAAGCCTGATCGTAACGGTGGTCCTAATAGCACACAAGCACAGCCTGGACCAAAGACACACTGACAAAGCCCTTATGCACAAAGCATGTTCCGATTCAGCGCTCGGAAAATATATGATATCCAAATGTATGCAATTTCAAGGTAAAACATACATACAAGAGTCACACAGAGTATATGAAGATTAAGGTTACTACCTGGCAGTCGACCACTACTATAAATAATTTTCCTGACGCACAATATCACAATTAGCCCTAAAATTACAAAATATAAATCCAATCAAATCCTCCTCAATAAATATTTTATTTGGTAATTTAAAATAAACCCAATCAATGTGTCCCTATTCTCTAAATTCCTTTTCTTATTAAGGAATTTAATTTGGGCCCATATATTCTTAATTTTCGTCCTACATCTGAAATTTTTCTGAAATAGAAGCCCAACTTCAAAAATTCATAATTAAATCTAGAAAAATTCTTTTGGATTGATTCCAAAGCCCAAATGACCTTCAATATGTCTATTTTCAACTAAAAATACTCATTTAGGCCAGACCAAGTCGAAAGCTCATCCATAGCCCAAAATACTCCTGCTGTCCGAAATAATGCCCTGTTTTCAGGGGCTATTTTGAAACATTTATTTCTCTTAGAAAAAAATTCAGAAAAATACAAATTATATACCAAATTAATCCTTGAGATGTCTATTTTCTCCCTGTAAAATATCATAATTGTTCAAGTCCATTTACTAGGTCAAATTTCGTGAAGAAGTTGACTGACTCCACAGGAAATTTCCAGAAACAGCACCCTAATGAATTTCAACTTCCATTTATGCTTCCAAAATTATGATCCAAGTTTACCCTCATACAAAATCTCATTTTAAACACTTTAAAATCACTAAAAACACCAAAATCAACTCTTATCATCCAGAAAACTCAGCTGCACGAAATTTATAATTTAATCAACAAAATACCAAATTTCATTCTAGCTTCATATCTTTCACATACTAGGTTTGATCTACCATTTTAGGCCATAAATCTTAGTTTTAAACCTTTACTCCTGCATTTCACTAGCCATTCAAACCCAAGGATATATATATATACTCAAGGGAATAACCATTTCCAAGCTCAAACAACCAAGAAATCACAAGAAGGATCAAAGGTGGCTTACTTGTATTTGGACTTGAGCTTTCTTGAGTATTTGTCTCCTTTTCCACCAAAATCACTTCAGCCTACACCTCAAACCACCAAGGAAAAGTTGTTCTTTAATGCCTTAGACACATTAGAAGGGGTAGGAGAGAGTATATTGAAGATCCAAAGCCTTAGGACTTACCTTAGTCTTGATCTTTCTCTTTTCCTCTTGCTTAAGCCTCTTGTGTTTGAGTTTCCTTTTTATGCTCCTTCCTCTCTCTCCTGCGTGCTGACCAAAATGTAGGAGGATGAAGTGTTTTATTGTCAATTAAAGGGGTCCATTTCGGCTGAAAGAATGAGGGGAAAAATTGACCTTCAACTAACCCCATATTTACCACTTTGCCATTATGTAAAAATCCAACTAATTAGTTGGAATATGTTAGGCTAATTTTTTTTTTTTTTCTTAGTTTGGCCAAAAATTTAAGCATCTCTCTTAGGATGATTTTAACCCACTTTATTAACTTATAACCCATGCTCATATGCCCATAAATTCTAAATAATTATAAGACATATGGCACAATTTCATGGAAATTATAATTTTAACCTTGCTTCGATTTTTTTTCTCTTATATCCTAAAAATACTCATGCAACTTCTTCTCATTCCTTTTTGGCCAAATTTATTACACATAACTTCATGAAAATTTGCATATGCAAATAATTTCACATTAATGCACATGAAAAATAGGGATGTTACAAACGCAAGTCTCCCTATAGTTTTCACCCATTACATAATTATGTTTTATGTCGTATATATTATTCTCGAATGAAAGTTATCCAAGAGTGATGTTGGTTAATTATAGGTTTGCCATTCAACATGTTAAAATTAGTGTGTAATGATTTCTTTTGGCCTGTTCAAAAGTGATCCAAGAAAGAGACAAACATGTATATATGTATACACAACACTAACAGATGACTGTAAATGTAAAATTAAATAAAACAAAGAAGAGAGAATGTATCGGCCCCTCGCACTTGATATTATCCACTTTAAGGAACACGTCAATAAGGGAGATATCAAAGCTCAGTCTTTCGTTCCCTTCCCCTATGCGATATGAGACATAACAAAAATTGTGAAGTATGCATTGGAAGTGGAACCTAACCCTCATCCTCAAAAGACCGGAAAGCAGAAAATTAATGTTTAATTAATTACCTGGTTTCTTTGGTGGTTGTGATGAGTGCCTCCTCTTTCTCCATATATAGTAAATGGCACCAACTACCAAACTCATCAGCACCACAGTAAGCAGTAAACCAAGCAGAGGCCCCAGAAATGTATTGCCTCTATCTGAATTGGAATGAGACGGTTGGGGAGACAGCAGGGGAGACGGCGAGGGAGACTCATCTGTAGAATAGTCGTCATTAACACTGAAGGAGGGCAAGAGGCGGCGGTATGGCCAGCTGGCGTCTTGAGGAGTAACCGGAGAGGGTGGTGAATAAGACATTGCCGGCCGAAGACTCAAGTGTGTCATCTTGGCGTTTCAGAAGGAGAATTAAGAATTGAAGGAAACTCAGTAAATAAGAAAGCAAAATCAAAGTTATTAATTGTGAAACTACAAAGTGGGCCTTATGTTAAGCAACGGAGGTGGTGGTAGTCGTGGTGAGTGCCTCTTCTTTCTTCATATATATAGTATATGACACCAAGTACCAAAGTCGTCACTGAACTAATCGAAGGCCCCAAGAATAGTTTGGATGTGTCTGATTTCAGAGAGGGAGACGGCAACTCTGAGTACGTAGTATGGCCGCCGGGAGTCTTGAGGTGTACAAGACATCGCAGGTGAAGAGTTTCTGGCCCCAGCCAGCGGTTCAAGCGTGTCGTCTTGGGGTTCGGAAGGAGAACTAACAACACCGAACTCTGAACTCCTGAAGCAGAGAGTTAAAGAATGAGGGGAGAGCATGGGATCGCTATTTACAAGAAATACATCATCCTGGAAATTCACGTACGCCGGTGATTAAAAGTCCTTGACTTAAAGGAGTCAGAGACAATTTACAATTACATTTGAAAACCACAAATTCTCAAAATCATCGATCTCAAAGATCTATAGCTCCTTCTGTCATTGTCGTGAATATATATATGTGTGTGTGTATAGAGAGACAAAAGTAACCGCGTTTTTTAAAATTAAGTTCATCAATTCCTCTCCTTGTTCCCTCATTATTATAGGGGAGAGGTTGTCACACACACACATATATATATATATAGACATATATATAGACACACAAATCTCAATTCCTGTATCTATAGTGAAAATGACAATAAAAACAATGTGACTTTTAGTGAGGAAGGCATTGTTGCTCTCCATTTCTATTATTTTCTGTAACATTTTTTGTGTTTTATTTAACCATCTTTATGCAAATTTTGTTGATGTTACATTCTTTAATTTCTAAATTTTCAGATGAATAAATTTTCTTTACGATCTGTTTTCATTAAAAGTTAATATTGAAAAATGGCTCTATTGTGGGAAAAAAAATTGATAGTTTAGGTGCTCTGAATATAGAGAAAGATTTAGTTGGAAATTCGAAAAAGAATGTTGTGAAATAATTATAATGTTGGTTGTACAACAAAAGTGTAAGTCGTTTCATGCAATTTTTAAATCATCCGTGTATAAATGGGAAGATGCAATATATATGAGGGGAAGACCAAATGCTAGATCATTAATTGAAGGCACAACTCATTATGTATGGTATTGCCTCCTGTTGAAGCTAAATAAGTTATTTAATCATATGTAAGATTAAATTATATATTAATTTATAAATCAGATAAATTAGTTTAGAGAAAAAAATTAATATAAATACCTTAAAGTAATTTAATTAAATTTTTTAATCTCATAAAAAAATCTATTAAGTCTTATATTTAAGACCGGATACAATATATGAAAGCAATGAAGTTATACAAATGGTGTACATGTATATGTGAACAGTGGCCACTACATACATAACGCCCAGCTGAAGGAGAATAAGTTTATAATTGATTTAGTGAAGAAGAATTATTAATTTCAAACCGTACATAGTTCTTAATATTAAAAATCAAAGTTATTATCTTCGAAAGGATATTTATTAAGGAAAATTGCGTTGCACGTTACTCGAAAAATGAAAGGTAATATGATTTTTATCAAATAAGTCTTTTGAGACTATAGTGGCATGCATTGGCAGATTTCATGATGAGACTTCATTGACATTACACTAATTCGGTTGGCAGCTTGTCATAAGGCCAACCTTTATAGCCTATAAACTTCGCAAGTATACGAGCCATATCAAATAATAAAGTGATAAGAAAAGTATCGTTCTCATGAGAACTTAATCCAACTAGCGATTAGGTATTAAATTCCCTCATTCCGTTTAAGTTGAGGGAGTTAGAAGTGTTTTCAATAATAAAGAAAATTAATAATAAACTAATAATAGCAAGACTTTTCACGAAAGAGTAAATTAAAATATTAAGAAGTACAACCTAGAGTCGCTAATCCCTTGTTAGTTTCTTAGAATTAATCCCACTAAATTAATTTTGACTTAACTAACTCAGCTAACCTAGAGTATTAATGTCTATAAATGCCTTCCAGTCTACTTATATACCTACCTTAGTTAATTATTTAATGCCTCACACAACTAAATAAGATGCTTTTTCGATCAGGCTCACTCTAATTTGATTATACGGAGCTTCTAGGTATATGCTTATCCTAGACGCAAATTAGATTAAAACCTAATTCCACATTATTTATCTCAAGGTCAATTTAAGATTCTCTCTTCCAAGTTCAACCCTAAATCCCCAAAACATGCTTAATAGTGGCCAATTACTAAGCAATAACAATAAAAATAAGAATAAATAAACTGAATAAAATTAATCAAAATTAATAGTGGGAATAATCTCTAGAACCCAAACAAGTTCATAAGTTCTCTAGATTGAAAATAAAAATGTAACCACACATGACTATATTAAAATCCATAAAATAAAGATGAAACTCAGATTGAAAGAATAAATGAAAGATAGGAGAAATCAAGACTGTCAAAGGTTCCTCCAATCCTCGCTCCCAGCTATCCAGGTCTGCGCTCCGTCTGAATTCGTGCGTGGTGATCTCCTAATGAATATTTCTTGCACCTTTTATTTGTCTCTGCTCGTACGTGGTATCCTTTTTTTCCCTTGTGCGTCGTCTTCTTCTAATAGATATAATTTAGGGTTTTGGGTGTGTTGGGCCGTGATCTGCTTTTTTTTTTTTTTTTTTTTTTTTTTTTTTTTTTTTTTTTTTTTTTTACAAAGGATATATCATATCGTTAGATTCATATCCTATCACCATAATATCCATTGCAATTTGTGTGGGGTCCACGTCTTTTATTACAATTGCTTAAAAGATCATCTTTCTCTTGGAATAGCAACGTCTCATCCTCCCTGGTCAACATAATATAATATAGGGAAATACACTTCTCAATGTTGTAGGAGAAGTATATCCTCATGTCATAAATACAAAAAGATGTGGGTTCCACTATTTTCGTGCTTGAGTTTTTTTTCTAATAAGAAAGAAGTGGGACCCACCATTTCATGTGTGCGTAGAAATCTTCTTTTTGTCATGCAACATGAAAAGTATAAACCCCTATAATATATTATATTATATTATTTTTAATTTAATTTAATTTGTTGTCATATTGTTGCCTTTCCTTTCTTAGATCATAAAATATCTCCTACAAAATAAAATAGGATATGAGTAGATTAAACCCCTATAATATATTATATTATATTATTTTTAATTTAATTTAATTTGTTGTCATATATATATATCCTATAATTAATTAAAGGATAGAAAAATATATATCTTACAATTAAATAGGTAAAATATTAATAAATCCAGCCAATTATATCATAAAATGTATACCTATTTAATTATAAAATATATCCTTATCAATTCTATAAAGAAAATAAATAAACATACATATTACTTTATTTGACTTTTCTTTTTTTTTTTTTGCTCGAAACTTTATTTGACTTTTCAAACACTTCACTTTCCCTAAAAGTTGTCCTTGTATTACATGCTGCTTACTTATTCCGCCGCATCTTATAAGATAAAATAGACAAGAGTTGGAATTGGGTGAGCTTATTTTTAAGACAATTCATTACCACAAAAAAAAAAAAAAAAAAAAATAGCTAGCTAGCTCGGCAGTATTAATGACTTTGACTTCAGTCTGGAACTCCCACACATTTGCACTCCTCCTTGCTTGTTTCAAGAGATTTTAGTTGTTTAATTGCAACACTCTGCTTATTAGCTACGTACACTTTTCAAAAATTGTTGCCCATGCTTAATTTAAGAATATAGATTATCAAAAAAGAATGAAGGCAACGGTTATAAATCACTCATTCTGATCCTTTTTATAAGGAACATTCTTTCTAGGAATTATCCTTAATATAAGGAATAAATCATTTTTATCTGAAATTTTAAACTGATTTTTTTTTCATTTTTACCATCATTAAATATATGTTGCTCATTATCTCTCTACAATAAATTTTCATTCATTATCTCTTATACACATGTTTTCTAAACAAGCGTATAATTTTCACTCATTATCTCTCATACACATATTCCCATCTTCTTGGAAGTATAAATTTTAGAATCTAGATTTTCTCAGAATCTCATTTCTCCTCATCCCTCCGTATCTTTTCATTATAGCCGTCCAAAAATTGATCTAAGCGTTCAGAAAGATATCCATAATCAATTTTAAAAAACCGCATGCGGTAAAAACTACCGCCACGGTAAATATAAAAATTTTAAAAGTAAATGACGTGTCTCTCTCTGAACGTTTAAATCAATTTTTTGGATGGCTAAGATGAAAAGATAATGGGGGATGAGGATAGAAGAGATTCTTAGATAATCTGCTTCCATAAATTCTCTGCTCCTTGGTACCTGCAATGAAGTAAAGCCATAAGATGCACGATTTCACAAATATACAAGATTGAAAAGAAAAGTAGTCATAGCAGCCGAAATAAGTGATGTTAATGTGATACATGTCATGTGGTAAAATTTCTGTACCTGACCTTAAATGTAATATATTTTATTTATTTATTTAATTAAAAAACAACTGACCTTGAATATTGAGTTATGTCAAGTGCTTTTTCAGAATATTCTTGTTCTGATTTTAGTCTCTCCTTGTGTTTCAGTTGTACCAGTGTTTCTGTCAGATGATTTGGTGTTGCATTTTTGGATACACTGCAGTCACATAAATATGAAATAATAAGATCAATTTTTTTTAAAAAAAAAAAAAAAAAAAAAAAAAAAAAAAAAAAAAAAAAAAAAAAAAAAAAACTATATAGCTTAGAGTCAATGTACTCTCTCCACATGTGTGCGTACGTACCATTCTGTTTCATTTGACCTCCTGGGCCTTTTCTTGTGCTGCTGTGAAATCCACAAACTGTATTTATATATTGCTGCAATGTTCTCTACTGGGTAGCTCAGTTCATTAATTCAGTTCGGATCATATTCGCGGCTACAACTGAAGTTTGTCCTCTCAATTTAATTTCTGCCGACTCGTGAAGGATGTCTTGTGATGTTGGCCAGTGTTGAGTTCATAAACAAGTTCATGATCTTGCCTCCAACTGTCATAAATAGAATATGTGCTGGGCCTTTTTTACTGTTATCCAAGACTACGACAGTAACGACTCTGTTAAATAGTAGAATGAGACTGAAGTGCATCATAATTTTGACTTAACCAGATCAAATGTATAAGATTCGCTAATGGCTTACCTTATTGACTGCAGTCTCCAGTCATTA
This sequence comes from Acacia acuminata, assembly GCA_019022655.1. Classification (NCBI taxonomy): domain Eukaryota; kingdom Viridiplantae; phylum Streptophyta; class Magnoliopsida; order Fabales; family Fabaceae; genus Acacia; species Acacia acuminata. Next base: position 1,721,479 of record JAFJYI010000045.1, read on the forward strand.
TAAGAAAAATTTAACAGAAGGACATCTGTCTCTTTCGCTTTTTGTCTCTTACGCTTTTTGCCAGATCAAATGTATAAGATTCTCCATGATCCAGTCCTGCAGCACATATGAATGTCTATCTGCCGTTTATGTAGGTAAATTTAAGCCTGTGATCAAGAAGGCAATGGTTGAACTTGAAGGTATCGAATCATCCAAACACTAATGATTCAGTTTAAATCAACTAAGGGATTCAGAATGGATGAATAGGTGAAAGAGTGAACTGAAGTATTCACCTTCTTGGAATGAGAAGAAAAAAGGAAAGAAATATTTTTTCAACATAAGCCCTTAAGTGTGGTACGTAGGATAACTCTGTTTCTCTCCTTTTACCATCCATCATATCATAATCGGTCTCCCACGGACCCCAGTGAATGTCAAGATTATCAATCTGCCTTTTGTTTTTGGTGAATTTTTTTTTTTTTTTTTTTTTTTTTCATTTCAAACATGAATATATGATAAAATGGTAATTGCTTTTCTATATCATCACCACTGATCTTCAATATTAAAAGACTGTTTGAGTTATCCAGGGCCACCCTATAAGAAGTTTCCTAAAGAATCACTACATGTGTCCAGGTATGCACTATGACATATAAAGGATTGTTTTGCTATGCCTACGTTTAAGAAAGGTCTTGTTTTTATAACTATACTGTCTTTCAAATTGATAAAAATTGACTCGGAAAAAGTGGGTATAGAATGAAAGCTGCCTTTATTTTGAACTGGAGCTTGTCTCCTCCTTATGGTGACTTCTGTTATTGTGTTCACAAATGATAATATTCGCTGCAGGTCCAATTCAATTCTCTGGTCCAGGATCTAACGCAGTTAATAATCACACACTACTCTTGGAGCTTGGTGTAGAATCCTAAGCAATGTTATGAAAGAAGCCTTAGTTTTGATTACGGCAGTTACTTACTTGAATGGGCCAAGATCCATGTTCATGCTGATCATGGAATTGTGAAATCGTAATACCTCTTTCAATTCTAAGCCATTTGCTTGGCCTTCCTGTTTGCATGTATTTTGGACTGGCTTGTTAATAAAGACTGGATTTTGATGGAGCTTCATATAAGTGTTTGCTTTTACGTGCGTTGGTTTTGTGACTAAAAAACAAAGGGAACAAATGTTATGAAGTCTATTAGAGAATCTGATAGCTCTCTACTTGAAAACTCTAGAACAGTTCTTAGAAAAGTAATTACCCACAGAATTCCATGAGTAATTTTTCCATAGAATCCGAGATGCAATATTCCGTTGCTAGTTTTCGTCTCCAATTTACGATTGAAAAATTCCATGGGGGAATAGCGCAGACTAAAATTCTGCCGAAAAAGTTTTTGACATGGTTTTTTCTACCACGAACTTTGGTCCGTTGGAAATTTCTTACCGACAGAATTCCGTCGGTGCTATTTTGTTTTTTTGGTAGTGATAGGCTCATTGTACTCGCCTTGTGACTGCTTCCAAAACTTGTTCAGGTCTTGGTTGTCCACTTGTGTGCTCTCCTCGGTCCAATTATCCAGATTAATCTTTCCTGTTAAAGCATCCCCTACCTTATGTCTTATATTAATAAATCGATCTTACTTGTGTCAAGTTATTGGACCCTACTTAATTAAGAAGCACTTAGTGAATGAAGTGTGTGTGTATTAACCTACACAACAAAAATCTCAAACTGAGAAAAAGTCAAATAACCCATAATTCTACAAAATCTTGAGTCTTGACAACATACTCCACTCTTTAAGAATTGAACAAAGGAATTCGAAAACATTTCTTTTATTCAAAGAGATAGACACTAATGATATGAGGTTGTGACTTCCTACTCATTGGGGGGGCTCTCATGCCACAAGGCTTTAAGATCATTGGCCTAAAGGAATTCAACTTTAAAAAAGTGGCATAGCGTACATAGATAGGATCTAGGAAGAAATAGATATGTGCAGTCTTACCCCACAGGTAGAGAAACTGTTTCTAGTGAAGGAATTCAACTTAAAAGTAAATAAACAAACAGACAACTATAGCTAGATTGAGAAGACAAAATTTTAACAATTGAGTCACCAACCTGGCTCATTCGAGGACGATGGTCGGGTGAATGACGCACGCAATTTGCAGCACAAGAAGCCATTCGAAACATCTCTTCAGAGTTGTAATTGTTCTGCAACCTTGGATCAGCTAGAATCTCAAAACTTCGATTCTCTAAAGCTGTAGATAGTAAAGGCCTTGCCTGTCATTTTGCAACATATATGTATTCATCAGTGTTTCAACTATTCATTGCGAGCTATCTTAATTTTATTTATTTATTTTCTTCTGTTTCTGATAGGAATATTTCGCTTTATAATTTGATATTTCAGCCCTGTTATATCATTTGACATACCCACTCAACTAGACTGTCATTTGTAAAAGAGCCAGTTTGAAGAACAGGTTTCCGTCCAGCAATCAACTCTAAGAGCACAACACCAAAGGAAAAGACATCTGCCTTCTCTGAGAGTTTCCCGCTATTTGCATATTCTGGAGCTAAGTATCTGTATTCAATGGAACAGTAAATGGCAAAAGAAAGTAATTTTAAAAAAAAATACTATCCAATGGCAATTAATCCACGGACTTCATCGAGGGTGGAACAAGAGAAGTTCGTTAAGATAAGACTAAGACTTACCCAACGGTTCCCTTTATTATAGCTGTAGAGACATGGGTATCAGTGTCTGATGAAAGTTTGGCAAGTCCAAAATCTGCAATCTGATTAATATATAGATACAAGCACTTATTATTATTTTTTATAGATATTATGGATATTGATATATATTCAAGTGCCAAGAGGGATGATGAACAAATTAAAGTGCCTAACTCTAGTAGTCCCCCAAACCACGCAGACATCATTTTATGTCAATCCAAGAAGCAAAGCATTGTTTCTCAATCTTCCTCGAATTAAAGGGAAAATTCAAAGCCCTTGCACTTACCACTCATAAGAATATTCAATGCTTTGTGCCCTGTGTGACTTACATATCTCACAGCAAGCCAACCGTTGCTATATGTTGTAATAAACACTAAGACTAACACGTTGCGATATATAATTCATGAGAGAACCAAGTATACGGAGCTTTATTTCCATGTTTTGTTTTAGAGAAATCATTAGCTAGCATCATCATCTTTATTCATCCAGTCAAGTCACAAGCTTTTTTTCAATAATACTGGTTGGCTCTGATCCTTAATATAATATCTACTTGATTAATTTGGGGATATTAAAAAAACTAAATAAATTAATTATAGCATATATTACATCATCTTTTTGAAATACTTATGTGTATATCACTACATTATATATCAGTATATTATAAGTCAAACAAATTAGTTTGGAGAAAAATAATCAATATAAATAATTTAAAGTAATTTATTTATCTTCCTTACTCCTAAATAATCTCCCCAAAATAATAACCTGAGTTTTATATTAAAGTCTAGAGGTAATATTATTTTGACATTGTTCATTGATTAACTTGCAATTCTATATAGTTTTCTCATACATAACTTAATTTCTAAGGGTGTTTGAACAAGAAAATTTAGGTTTCTCTTGGTTGAAAATCTGAAGGTATTAAAACTTGCATTAATGAGACCAACGTACCTTAGGCTCAAAATTGTTATCAAGAAGAATGTTAGCTGCCTTGATATCACGATGTATGATTTTGGGTTCACCTACAACAAACAATATGATATTGGACTGAACTAAGTAAAACTTCTTTGAGTAGTAATAAGTGAAATAAGTTTTCTTTATTGGATGTTAGAGTATATCAAGTAAACTCACAGTCTTCATGCAGATATGCCAATCCTTTTGCAGAGCCACTAGCAATCTTCATCCTTTTTGACCAATCTAGAGTTTCTGTGCCTTTTCCTGAATGATTGCATATATATATATATATATATATATATATATCCATTATAAATTTATATGTAAGATTAGGGAGATATCAATTCCACTATATATAATGAACCAGAATAAAGCAATTTTATGTATATTTCATATACCCAACTAGGGTAAAGAACTTTCCTAAGGTGAACAACACATGTATTCTATGTGAATTTCATACAAGCAAAGCGCATAAGCAGCCAATACATGCAAGTATATATTCAGAGGAACAATTTTCCTAAGGTAAACAACAAACGAATTACCACACAGCCACAAAAAAGAAAGAAAGAAAGAAAAGAAAACTACTCATCATCACAACTACTATTCTATGTGAATGTCAACATTCATAGAATGTAGCCCCTATCCTATACCTGGTAAAATCAAATTATAAATCTTTCTTTCATATTTGCACAATCGTTGGGTTCCAAACATATAAGGGTAAAAGAGCGCCCAACACCACGAAGTTTTTTTTTTTTTTTAGCAAAAGTACACACGAAGTTACGTTTTTGGGAGCGCCAAAGACCACCGCCATTAGTTGACCGTCAACTTGGATGGAATGCTGACGTGGCGCTGACAAGATGATTTGGATGATGATGTGGATGCGACGTGGAATAAAAAATTCAAAAAATTAGGAAAAAATTTCAAATAATTAAAATAATTATAAAAAAAAATTCGGAAAAACTCAAAAAATTAGGAAAAAAATTAAAATAATTAGAAAAAAATAGAAAATTTTAAAATAATTAGGAAAAATTTTAAAAAAAAATTAGGAAAAAATTAATATAATTAGCAAAAAATTAAAATAATTATAAAATAATTCAGGAACCTACCATTCATTTCTTTAATAATTTAGACACGTTCTGTAAATATTTATATTAACATGAATTATTATAAAATTTTCTATGTTTAGTAAATATATAATCTCTTTTTCTATAAAAACATTTCATTATCTCCGTTCTAACATCAATCTAAATTTGTATTCTTTCTAGGTTTAGTAATATAACGCTCAAAGAATGTAATACGCACTCTCATATTAGGAAAAAATTAAAATAATTAGAAAAAAATTTAAAATAACCAACGGTAGGGTGGCCAGTGGTGGGGCCCCTTTGGCGGGGCAAGGGTATTTTAATTATTTTAAATTATTTTAATTTTTTGCTAATTATTTTAATTTTTTCCTAATTTTTTGAATTTTTTTCCTAATTTTTTTCTGATTAGGTATTTTAATTATTTTAAATTATTTTAATTTTTTGCTAATTATTTTAATTTTTTCCTAATTGTTTGAATTTTTTTCCTAATTTTTTTCTGATTATTTTAATTTTTTGCTAATTATTTTAATTTTTTTCCTAATTATTTTAAAATTTTCTAATTTTTTTATTTTTTTATAATTATTTGAATTTTTCCAAATTTTTTGAAATTTTTTCCTAAGTTTTTGAATTTTTTTAATTCCACGTCATCATTTTGTCAATGCCATGTCACCGCTACGTCGGCATTCCATCCAAATTGACGGTCAACTAACGGTCGAAGTGGGCGCTCCCAAAACGTAACCGTATGTACTTTTGCTCCAAAAAAAACTTCGTGGTGCTAGGCGCTCCCTGATGCAAACTTCGTAGTCGGGCGCTTTACCCGACATATAATGACACCGAATCCATTGTTTCTTCTGTTTTAGGATTCGGATCATATAAAGGGACCTTCTCATTATATATGCTATAATGAGGGATTCTTAGTACATTTTTCCCAAGAAACTGAAATCCTCACTCAAAATCTCCAACATTTATGCCCCGTTTGGTATAGAGAGGTGTTTTATAAGGGAGTGGAGGTGGAGGTGGAAATAAAAGTGGAACTAGAAGGCGTGTGTTTGGTATGGTGATAGAGGTAGGATATAATTTTTAATTAATACGTTAATTTTAAATATGAAATGACCAGTATACCTTTACCCCAAAAAAAAAAAAAAACCACAACAACAACAGCAACCACGGCCACCCCATCAACGAAAAATTATCAAGACATGGAATCAGCCGTTAACAAAGAAAGAATAAGGAAATGAACGGAGAGAATGGAGGTAGTAGAAATCACTCAGATCGAAAGGGGAGAAGATGACGCCATCCGCCTTCTCTATCCACCGCCGTTGCCTTCACCGTGTCATCCTCACGCTGTCCTCCATCATCCTTGCTCACCGCCATTGCCAGATCTATTGGACGGAAAAATGGTATGAACCCAATTCCATCGTTTTTATGGGTTCCCAGCTACTTAAACGCTCTAACTATGAGGTTCCAGTTCCAATTCCACTACCATTTCCCTAAACTTAGTTCAATCCTACCAAGTAGGGCATTAGAAATTCCATGAGCTTAGAAACATTCTTATCTATGTTTAAGATACCTATATACATGTTATGATAATTCCCTTTAAAATATTTTTTATGATATATCAACAGCTAAAAGAGTTATTAGGAAAACATTCAGAAAGCTACTTCATTGTCATCCTTGCTCTAATAAATCTTACCATGGAGATGAAAGTCTAAGGTTTTATTTGGGACAAACTCATAAACAAGCATCAAAGTCATCTGAGCTTTAGCAATGCAGTATCCAACAAGGGAAACAAGATGTTTGTGATGGACTCGACTAATGACGTTGACTTCAGTCTGAAACTCTTGCGTTCCTTGTTTGCTTTCAGATTTTTGCTGCTTAATGGCCACAGCTTGTTTATTAGGGAGGATTCCTTTGTGCACAGTCCCAAAACCACCTTGCCCCAGAAAATTTGACTCTGAGAACCCTTCTGTTGCCAATTCTAATTCTTCATACGTAAATGTGCCTGGTGAGTGTTCAAAGACCATGGAACATGGTAGAGGTACAAATGAAAACTGTTCATCTGCAAGAGAAGGTGACATCAATAATATATATACCCACTGCGATCAGAAATACTCATCATACCCATTGAGCTCTAATATATACTATACGTCATCCTTATCCTTAATATAAAACATAGTTACCTAATTTAATTATATTTAATAAGTTAGCTAAAATAATATGTATTTTTTAAAACACCCTAATCATCTTATTTAATTTCTTCAATTCCTCCCTCCCTATATTATTATTAAAGGAGCATCAATAGGAGTAAATTAGAAAGATAAATATAAAAACTATATCTATTTAGGACTAAGATTAACTCTAAAATATGTCTTACATGAAATACTAAAGGGAGTAAGTTTAAACCTGATTAAATTGTACTAGTATTATGTATCATATAGCTATATCAAAAAATATCCCTTCATTTGATGTGAGCTTAGGTTTATAATTTAGTCCATGGATAACATCATAACATGCCCTTCATAGATGGAAATTAGTAGAATATATAGCCTAACCTACCCCACATATTTAATTGTTTGTCGTTTATCATAAAGCATGGTTAAAAGAGTTAGTTTGCTGTCTCCACCCTTTGTCTTGTCGGAGGTGTTAATATCTGATATAAAAATTCAATTTGTTATAATTTGATAATTTCTATTAGTTGTGAAAAAGAAATTTCAAAATAAATAATTACTTTCTTACAAAAATGTGAGATGTTAAGATTTTATTTATTTGTTTTTTAGAAGGGCATGCTGACCCAATTTCAACTTCATGCCTCCAATCTAATTCCGTCTTGTGTGCTATATAGAGTCTGCAAAACTGAAGTTTCCACAAACTACGGTTTACAAACGGAATTTGAGGCAGAAGGCAGTTACTTTCAAGCAATTTTTGCTTTTTTTGAAAAAATAAAAATATAGACTTAAAAAAACTTGCGCAAGTCTCTCTATAGTTTTCACTCATTAGGCCATTACATAATTATGTTTTATGTCGTGTATATTATTCTTGAAGGAACGTTCTCCAAGAGTAATGTTGGTTAATTCTAAGTTTTCCATTAACATTTTAAAATTAGTGGGTAATGATTCCTTTAGGCTTGTTCAAAAGTGATCCAAGAAAGAGACAAATGAGTATATATGTATATACAACACTAACCGATGACTGTAAACGTAAAATTAAATAAAACAAAGAAGAGAGAATGTATCAGCTCCTCCCACTCAATATTATCAGCTTTCAGGCCTACCATCCCTCACAACTTTAAAACTTGTCAATAGGAGAGATATTAAAGTTATTATAAAGCGTTTTTCGTTCTCCAACCAGTACCAATACTAAAAATATATTTAACAATACCAATTAATGTTCGTTTTTTGAAAACATAAGTTAAAAGTTAAGTGATGACATTTTTAAAATTTGTCTTAACATTTAATGACTGTTTAAAAAAAAAAAAAAAACAGTTGTTGAATTTTTTGTTGAATTTTTTTGATGTTTAGTTACAATGACTGATTTATATAAAATAGTCGTTGAATCTATCAACAACTTTAGTGGTAGTGCAGGCTAGGGTGTTTGGTGAGTTTCCTGAGGTGAGATGGGGAGTTCGTCCTGTCACACCATTTCAATTTTTTTATACAGTTTTTGAATTTAGTAAGAAAAGAAAAAGAAGAGATTACATTATTGTTTCTCGTTGAATTTATTAAAAATAAAAAAGAAAAGAAGAGAGTTTCTAAGAAACAATCGTTGAATTTATTAAAAAAAATAAAAAAGAAGACACGTATATTTTTAAAAAGGGAAAATTCCAAATAAATACCTTTTGAATTTGCAAAACCCCCAGAAGTCCATTGAATTTGTAAAAAGACTGAGAAGTACCAAGGACCTATGAGGGATATGCAAATTCGGGTCGAAATTACCCTTTTACCATTAGTTTTAAATAAATTAAAAAAATAAAATAAAATAAAAACCCTAACACCCCACCGCCAATTGTAACATCCCAAATTTTGGATTTTGGGAATTTAAAATATGATATGGGATTAATTATGAAAAATTGGGCCTTAATTATTATAAAGCTAATAATTGGAATTTAAGACATATTTGCTGTAAATTAAAGACAGATAGTTAGGTAATAATTTATGGCTTAAATATTTTAGAGATAATATTTTATGGCCAAAAAGAATTAATTAAGAGAAATCCTTAAATAGAATTAAGGATAAATTTTGGATTACCTAACTATTGTTTGCAATAATTGGGAAAGGACTAAATTGCAAGCACAATCCTTGTAGAAAATCAAATTGGCATTTTCTTTTGAAGTGGAGCCCACATTCTTTCCATGTGAGACACCTCACATACACTTCTTTATTCCTTCAACAGCCACGTACCCTCTCCATTTCTCAATTCTAATATCTCTCATCCTCCAAAAATGCTCCACGTACTCCCTCTCTCTATTTCACACTTTATACACACACACATACTCCTTTCTTTCTTATTAAACTCATCCGGCCAAACACACATATACACACTCTCCAATTGTATGACAGCCACGTACCCTCACCTATTTGCCTCTCCCATATTCAGCCACGTAAACCACTCTCATTCCCTCTCAACCGTAAAACTCACGCCCTACACACCACTATATCTCTCATTCTTTCAATTCCTCCACCGAACACCACACACACACACATAATCATCAGCCCACATTTCCTCCATTCTCTTCCTCTCAAGCCACGGCAAACTCCCTCCTTCCATTGCACTCCCATTTCCTTCACCGGACACCCCCACAACACACACATCCTTCCATTCTTCATTCCACTTCAACTTTACAACCAAAAACACAAGCACACAGTTGAGACCGAGACAGAGACAGAGAAAACGCAGAGAGAGAGAGAGGATTGTAGATCACCGAAGAAGAAGAAGGAAGCCAGAAAACTCACATGCAAACCATTTATGGGGTTTAGGTGAGTTCAAAGACAATTCTCATCTGATTTTTGAAATCACAGAAAGATTTTTGAGTTGGTGGTGGATTAAAATCATGGTTTTAGAGAGAGAGAGCTCATGGTAGTAAATGTAGTTGCATGCATGTCGAATATGAGTGGATTTATGATCTCCTCTGACTCTTTAATCAAGCTTTAAGATCATGCATGACTGATATATATGCATTGAGACTGATTTCCTGAAGTTTAGAGTCAAGATTAGTGATTGCATGTGTTGTTCTACAACTCTGCTCAGTGGTCCGAAAACAGTGATTGGTTTTCTCATCTGTTGAAGGGGTTAGAGGTTGATTTTTGCTCTGACATTTTTACAGGAGAAATTAAACTTCTTAAGGTTTAAAATAAGCTTTGGTTCACCTAAAACGGAGCTCTACAACTCCGGTTATGATTTTTGAAGTTGAGCTAAAAACTGGAAATTTCTGGTAAGCTTTAGGAACAACAAAATGGCGTTGGACTTCGGACTGATTAAACAAAATCTTTTAAATGTGAAATTTTCCAGTTAAATAGTAGACTCATAGAGGTTTAATTCGATAGGTAATTCGTCGAAATCCGATAAGTATTGAAGGAGTTATGGTTTCTCAAAGTTTGGTCAGAAAATCTGAAGAATTTCTGGACATTGTTTATTTTTGGAATTTTGGAAATTTTTCTTAGCCATAAATCAACTTGGTGACTTTAATTTATGAAAATAGACTTATCAAGGTTTAAATAGAAATTGGAATCACTCCATTTGGAGTTATATCGGTCGAGTTATGAATTTTCCAAATTCTCAGAAAAGAAGCCTGAATTTTTTTATAAGTCTTTAAAAAGTCACATAAGTTGTTAATTGTGTTAAACCTTTAAAGTAAAGGTTCCTTTGGATAAAATGCAAGATGAAATGGCTGAGATTATAATTATTCATAATGTATAGTGTCTAATTAAATAAGACTCAGTGAGTATACATCCCTAGTCTTAAGGATATAAAGAGACAAGTATTTTTGGGGTGGGTCTAGAGAAGTGGAATTTATGGTTATTTTTGGATTGGTTAGTGACCCATCACTATATAAATGTTAATTATAGGACTGAGAATCGCCGTGCACGAAGGACAAGCGTAGTGTTAAGAATCTGGTGGAAGGGGTTTTGTCGGAAAGACCAACAGTAGTAACTATAATCTCACATTCTTTGCATAGTTATATATGTTTTTGTAAACCATATTGTATGTCCCGCTGTATGGGGCCAGCACCACTCGTGGCTCGATTGAGCGGAAGGGCCGACCATGGGGCCAACTTCCCGGTGGCTGGCGGGGCCTAGTGCATTCATTGAATTGGTATTGAATTGCCAAATGAATTTCCTAGCGCTAAGGTATTTGAAATCATTTTATGATTTACTTGTATTACAAGTTTGCATTTGGTATGTAATACTTGTCGTTGAATTTGAACTTGAACTTGAATGCTTTATATGCTGTGTGGACTACTCTGCTTGGTTGATTTACATATATTGCATATGCTAGAATTTGAGATTAACCTGTTACTCTGGGATTCATTCACTTGAATCCCAGAGCCTTCCTTAAATCCAGGGCGTGGGCAGGCTAGTAAGCAAGGAGGAAGAGGCAAGGGCATAGTAATTGCCTGATTTTTGAGAAGAAGGTGGTGAAGAATTGTAGTTGAAACATTCGGTTTCACTTTTGTCTATGAACTTTACTACTTCCTTATGACTTAGATATTATTTTGGGATAGCCGTATGTGGCTCTTGGGATGTATATATTTATTTAGAAACTTATAATCGCGTAGAAGTAGATAAAGTATTTATATATTCTGCTAATATGATTCTTGCGGGGATGGGCATGTATGTGACAAGCCCAAATTATGGTAAACGATTTAGTAGAGCACTAGATTAGTTGGAGAAATAAGGAGAAACTCTGATGAATCTTGATAAGGTTTTAAGTATGATGCAATTTTTAATGACAAGTTTGAACCATTGATAAAAATGTTTTCAAAAGTTTTAAATGGTTCAGAAAAGCCCAACCGAATTTATTAATTATTTTGAAATTTCTTTTTAAAGAAGGGCTTTCTTTGCAAGAACCAAAACTAGCCAGTGGTTTTCAGTTTTCATTAAATATTACATCTTTACATAGTAGGTGAAGATGCCACTGCTTCCGGGCTCGAACAGGTGGGGTGTTACACCGGCTACCACCGCCCGCCCGCCAGCCACCACCATCGGTCGTCCACCACCGCAAGCCGGCCACCATCGCGGCCGACCACCACGCCACCGGCGGTGGGGTGTTAGGGTTTTTTTCTATTTATTTATTTATTTAAAACTAAGGGTAAAAGGGTAATTTGACTCGAATTTGCATATTCCTCATAGGTCCTTGATACTTCTCAATCTTTTTACAAATTCAACGAATTTCTGGGGGTTTTGCAAATTCAAAAGGTATTTATTTAGAATTTTCCCTTTTAAAAATCAGTCATTGAATTTGTTAATTAAAAGAAAAAAGAAAAGAGGTACCGTCCTGTTCTCTAACTCTCTGCTTCCTTCTCCTTCCTCCTCGCCCCCTCCCTTGCGTCCTCGGCTTCATTTCTCCAGATCTGCAACTCCGTTGTGAGTTCCACCCTCAACGCCTCCCTCGCCTTTTGCTGGCCATAGACTTGGATTTAGAGCTGTCCTTACACCAAGCACAAAGCTAATAATGTCCATAAGGTTCGACTCGCCAGCACCATTGGGACCAATAATTGCGGTGAAGTTGTAGAAGGGACCAGTGACTTGATGATCCTGGTAAGACTTGAAATTTTCCATCTCCAAGCAATGGATTTTCCTAGGAGAAATCAGGGACGGCATGACTCGGTTTTACGAAACCCTAACTTCAGTACTGAGATTTACGCGCAGAACTGAACCAAAATCTCCAAGTACATAAAAAGCAATGGCTCGTCACAATACCCATTCGACACTGACTGGTGATGTGCCGAGGTGGTCGATCCATGGCTAATTCATTTCGACTTTAATAGTTCTCCGTCTTCTTCAATGATTATTCTTCGCATATATTCTTGATTTTTCAATATTCTGGTTTTTCAATTTTGGCTATCTATTTTATTTGAATGTGGATTTTGGATTTTTCAACTGGTTCTTTTCAATATTCTAGTTCTTTTTGGCTTTAATCAAAATTTCTATTTCGGTTTTGTTCTTGATGCTATCTGTTTTCTTTCAGAATTGCAGCTGCCGGCCAGCTTCTGGCATAGAGTCAGGCTGCACTTCAGGCAGCATCAGTAGATCAATTGCTAAAGTTGGGCGTATCCGTGCCTCTCGTCGATGAAAGGAACTTTTCAATTTTTGTCCTCTTCCTATTCTATTTTGTTATGTGGTAGGGGAGCATGGCAAAGCTTCCTAATATGTTGTCTTTATGGAACTTATTGGTGTCGTCTTCTTCTTATTACTTTTGTTATTATCTTTGTCTTTTCAATTGGTTGCAATGCGTTTCTGCCGCCGCTCATCAATTTGAAAAAAACAAAAGACATACCACAACTATTTAAGTAAAAGTCGTTGTATAAAAAAACAGTAATCATAAACTTTTGATGACACTCACATACACTACCTACTGAAAAACGTCATTAAAGAGTCATAAAAATAGTGGTCCATAAAAAAAATTGTGAAGTACTTACTAGAAGTGGAACCTGACCCTCTTCCTCAAAAGACCGGAAAGCAGAAAATTAAGGTTTAACTAATTACCTGGTTGGTTTGGTGGTTGTGACGAGTGCCTCGTCCTTCTCCATATATAGTAAACGGCACCAACTACCAAACTCATCAGCGCCACAGTCATGAATGGACTAAGCGAAGCCACCAGTAATATAGCGCCTCTATCTGGATTGGGAGGAGTCGTCTGGGGAGGTGGCGGGGGAGGCGGCGGGGGAGGCGGCGGGGGAGAGGGCGAGGGAGATGGTGAGGGAGACGGCGAGGGAGACTCATGTGCATAGTAGTCAATAATACTGTAGGAGGAGAGGAGGCGGCGGTATGGCCGGCTGGCGTCTTGAGGAGTAACCTGAGAGGGTGATGGAAAAGACATTGCCGACCGGCGAAGATTCAAGTTTGTCCTCTTGGCGTTTCAGAAGGAGAATTAAGAATTGAATGAAACTTAATAAAAAAGATACATCAAAGTTACTATTTGTGAAACTACAAAGTCATCATTGAACTAATCGAAGGCCCCAAGAATAGTTTGGTTGTGTCTGATTTCGGAGAGGGAGACGGTGACTCTAAGTACGTAGTATGGCCGCCGGGAGTCTTGAGGTGTACAAGACATCGCAGGTGAAGAGTTTCCGGCCCCAGCCTGCGGTTCAAATGTGTTATCTTGGGGTTCGGAAGGAGAACTAACAAAACTGAACTCTGAACTCCTGAAGCAAGGAGTTATGAGGGGAGAGCATGGGATCGCTATTTACAAGAAATACATCATCATGGAAATTCACGTACGCCAGTGATAAAAATCTTGAACTTAAAGGAGTCACAGACAATTTACAATTACATTCAAATTCCACAAATTCTTAAAATCATCGATCTCAAAGACCTATATATAGTTCCTTCCGTCATTGTCATGAATATGTACATATACATACATACACACATATAGACGAAAGTAACCACGTTAATTAAAGAGGGGGAAAACTGCATATATAAAAATAAAATTAAGTCCAGCATTGAAGCTCATTTCCTCTCCTTGTTCCCTCATTATTACAGCAGGGGAGAGGTTGTCACACACACACATATAGACACACAAATCTCCAATTCCTCTCTCTGTAGTGAAAATGACAAGATCAACAATGTGGCTTTAAGTGAGGAAGGCATTGTCGCTTTCCATTTCTATTATTTTCTGTAACATTTTTTGTGTTTTATTTACCCATCTTTATGCAAATTGTGTTAATTTTACATTCTTTAAATTCTAAATTTTGCAGATGAATAAATTTTCTTTACGATCTGTTTTCATTAAAAGTTAATATTGAAAAATGGCTCTGTTGTGGGGAAAAAATTGACAGTTTAGGTGCTCTGAATATAGAGAAAGATTTAGTTGGAAATTGGAAAAGAACTGTGGTGAAATAATTATAAAGTTGGTTGATTAGTGGGTACAGAATAATTTCATTTGGAGAACAAAAGTGTAAGTCGTTTCATGCAATTTTTAAATCATCCGTTTCAGATATGTGAAGGGTATAAATGGGAAGATGCAATATATATGAGGGGGAAACCAAATGCTAGATTATTAATTGAAGGCACTGCTCATCATATATGGTACTACCTCATAGACTAAAAGAATCTAAATAAATTACTTAATCATATATATGTTGTGTATAATTAAATTATATATCAATTTATAAGTCAGATAAATTATTTTAGAGAAAATATTAATATAAATACCTTGAAGTAATTTAATTAGCTTTTTTAATATAAAAAAATCAATTGAGTCTTATATTTAAGACCAGAGGTAATATATGAAAGCAATCAAGCCATACAAATTGTGTATATGTATATGTGGCCAGTGGCCACTATATACATAATGCCCAGCTGATGGAGAATAAATTTATAATTAACTTTATGAAGAAGAGTTATTAATTTCAAACGGTACATAGTTCTTGATATTAAAAATCAGTGTTATTATCTTCGATATTAGGGAAAATTGCGTTGCAGGTTACTCGAAAAATGAAAGGTAATATGATTATTTCACAAGTGAATTTATTTTATCAAATGAGTCTTTTGAGACTATACTGGCATGCATCAGCAGATTTCATGATCAGACTTCATTGACATTACAATAAGTCGGTTGGCAGCTTGTCATTCTACAAAGAACATAAATTATCAAAAAAGAATGAAGGCAACAGTTATAAATCACTCCCCCTAATCTTTTTTATAAGAAACATTCTCTTTCATAGGGGCAGTCATTAATAAAAGAAATAAATCCTTTTTATCTGAAATTTTAAACTTTTTTTTTTTTTTCATTTTTAGCATCGTTAAATATATGTTACTCATTTTTCTTTCTACAATCAATTTTCACTCATTATCTCTCGTACACATGTTTTCTAAACAAAAGTACAATTGGAAATTAAAGAAGAATACAAAAGTTACACATTTATTACTTTTAACTAACATTTTAAACTTTGGCAGTTGTTCATTATAAAAATGATATGAGGGAGTATATACATAGAGTGTATATATAAAATTGTGAGTGCAAAATGAGAAACTGAAACAACGACAGGATTCATAGGCATACAGTATAACAAATTAATTGAAGATGTTTATTGGCCACAAGCTGAGTAAAAAGAAGCTTCACTCGTATTTTCGAGGCTTGAACTGGTAGGCTCATTGTACTCGCCTGGTGACTGCTTCCAAAACGTGTTCAGGTCTTGGTTGTCTACTTGTGTGCTCTCCTCGTTCCAGTTATCCAGATTAATCTTTCCTGTTAAAGCATCCACTACCTGCTTCATATGTCATTAATTAATAAATCGATCTTACTTGTGTCAAGCTATTGGACCCTAAGAAGCACTTGGTGAATGAAGTGTGTGTGTGTGTGTATTAGCCTACACAACAAAAATCTCAAATTGAGAAAAAGTCAAATAACCCATAATTCTACAAAATCTCGAGTCTAAATCTCGAGTCTTGACAACATACTCTACTCTTTAAGAATTGACCAAAGGAATTCAACCTTTTATTTTAATTCAAAGAAGCAAACGCTAATGACTCGAGGTTGGGACTTTCCACTTAACGGGAGCTCTCATGCCACTGGGCTATAAGATCATTGGTCTAAAAATAGGGTGGCGCAGCACACAAGGCTGGGATCTAGGAAACGATAGATATAGACAATCTTACCTAACAAGCAGAGAAGCTGTTTTTAGGGAAGGAATTCAACTTAAAAGTAAATAAATAGACAGACAACTATAGCCCGATTGAAAGCCATGTTTTAACAATTGAGTCACCAACCTGGTTCATTCGAGGACGATGTTCGGGTGAACGACGCACGCAATTTGCAGCACAAGAAGCCATTCGATACATCTCATCAGTGTCGTATATGTTCCCCAACCTTTTATCAGCCAGAACCCCAAAATCTCCATTCCTCAAAGCTTCGGATAGTTTTGGCCTTGCCTGTCATTTGCAACATATATGTATTCAGTGTTTCAACTATTCATTGCGAGCTATCTTAATTTTATTTATTTATTTATTTTCTTCTGTTTCAGCACCAATATTTCTCTTTATAATTTGAAATAACTGATATTTCACCCGTTATATCATTCGACATACCCACTCAACTAGACAGTTATCTGGGAAAGAGCCAGTTTGAAGAACAGGTTTTCGTCCAGTAATCAACTCTAAGAGCACAACACCAAAGGAAAACACATCTGCCTTCTCTGAGAGTTTCCCGCCATATGCATATTCTGGAGCTAAGTATCTGTATTCAATGGAACAGTAAATGGTAAAAGAAAGTAATTCAAAAAAAAAATTACTATCCAATGGCAATTAATCCACGGACTTCATCGAGAAGTGGACAACAGAAGTTCGTTAAGATAAGACTAAGACAGACTTACCCAAAGGTTCCCTTCAATATAGCTGTAGAGACATGAGAATCAGTGTCTGGTAAAAGTTTGGCAAGTCCAAAATCTGCAATCTGATTAATATATAAATACAAGCACTTATTATTATTTTTTTATAGATATTATGGATATTGATATATATTCAAGTGCCAAGTGGGATAATGAACAAATTAAAGTGCCTAACTAGTAGTCCCCCAAACCACACACCCATCATTTGATGGCAATCCAAGAAGCAAAGCATTGTTTCTCAATCTTCCTCAAAGGGAAAATTCAAAGCCATTGCACTTACCACTCGTAAGAGTATTCAATGCTTTGTGCACTATGTGACTTGCAGATTGGGTACCAGATTAGCATGAGATTCTCTAGAGATTTGACAAATTAATTCTCATTATCTTGTTAGTAGTTAAGAAATCACATGCTAGAATTATGGGTTGTTAGCTCCAATCAATACAATACTATTTTTACTTTTCTCTCATTTTCTTAATCAACGGCCTAGATTAAGCTAATGAGAGAAAATGAGAAAAAAGATATGAAGAGAATCTCCTTCCGTGACTTGCACATATCTCACAGCAAGCCAACACTCAAGCTAACACGTTGCAATATATAATTCATGAGAGAACCAAGTATATGGAGCTTTATTTCCATCTTTTCTTTAGAGAAGCTAGCATCATCATCTTTAGTCATCCAGTCAAGTCACAAGCCTTTTTTCAATAATATTGGCTTTGATCCTTTAATGTAAGAACTAAGTTGACTGATTTGAAGATATTAAAAAGGCTAAATAAAAAAATTATAATATATATTATATCATCCCTTTGAAAGATTTATATGTATTATTAAATTATATATCGATTTATAAGTTAGACAAATTAATTTATAGAAAAATAATAAATATAAATAATTTAAAGTAATTTATGTATCTTCCTTATTCCTTATCCTCAAATTAATCAAATGGGTATTATATTAAAGAATAAAGTAATATTATTTTGACGATTGTCCATTGATTAACTTGCAATTCTATATACCACTATGGTCCTATTTATATCCTTTGACCAAAAAATTTGGTGCTATTTATAAGTTCTCTTTCAGGTAATAAATGATATTGTGACAATTTTACCCATATTAATTGTACCAATGAAAATAGAGAAAGAAAAAAGAGTTGAAATATACCCATTCATAAATGAGGGCAAAATTAAAAATTTACCCCACAATCATTGAGCTAACTACATTTCTTTGGTATGTGTGGTTTAGTTAAAAGGCATTTATAAATAGGTTCAGAGTGGTAGTTTTCTCATAACTTTATTTCTAAGGGTGTTTGGACAAGAAAACCGAGGTTTCTCTTGGTTGAAAATCTAAAGGTATTAAAACTTGCATTAATGAGACCAACGTACCTTAGGCTCAAAATTGTTATCAAGAAGAATGTTAGCTGCCTTGATATCACGATGTATGACTTTGGGTACACCTACAACAACCAATATGATATTGGACTGAACTAAGTAAAACTTCTATGAATAGTAACAAGTGAAGTAAGTTTTCTTTATTGGATGTTATATCATATCAAGTAAACTCACAGTCTTCATGCAGATATGCCAATCCTTTTGCAGAGCCAGTAGCAATCTTCATCCTTGTTGACCAATCTAGAGTTTCTGTGCCTTTTCCTGAATGATTGCATATAAATATATATTTATATATATATATATTCAATTCCACTCTAATGAACCAGAATAAAGTAAATTTATCTATGTTTTCAACTTTGTTCAAACATTCATATAAACAACTAGGGTAAAGAACTTTCCTCAGGTGAACAACACATGTATTCTATGGGAATGTCATACAAGCAAAGCGCATAAGCAGCCAATACATGCAAGTAAATATTCAGAGGAACAATTTTCCTAAGGTAAACAACTAATGAATTACCACACGGCCACCAAAAAGAAAAAAGAAAAAAAAAGAAAGAAAAGGAAGAAAAGAAAACTACTCATCATCACAACTACCATTCTATGTGAATGTCAACGTTCATAGAATGTAGCCCCTATCCTGTCCCTGGTAAAATCAAATTATAAATCTTTCTTTCAGATTTGCACAATGGTTGGGTTCCAAATTTATAATGACACCCATTCCATTGTTTCTTCTGTTTTAGGATTCGGATCATATAAAGGGCCCTTCTCATAATATATCCAATAAATAGAGATTCTTATGTACATTTTTTCCCAAGAAAATGAAATCCTCAATGGGATGGAAATAGGCTAAGTCAGACTTTGGGTAACAAGCCTGAGCCTGAAATGGGGGTAGAAAACTGAGCCGCAATGCAGGCTTTTTTTTAGACTCGGGCCTGACCCTTCATAAGGCTTAGTCGAACCTGAACCCTTTTTCAAAGGTCTACTTACAATGTAAGCATTTAAAAAAGCCTCATATTGCAGGCCTTGGAGGCCATAAATAGGCTTTATGCACTTTGAGCCTATCAAAACATGTACAAATGTAGACTTTTAGTAGGCTTCAAAGCATAATATTCATAAATTGTACCCTTTATATTTATTTAATGCATAAAGAGGCAAGACGAAGGTTTATAGGCCAGGCCTTAACAAAATAAACCTAGCCTATTTACACATTTAGATCTCTAAATAGGCCTTGGCCTGACCTTTTTAATAAATAGAATGGCCCTAAACAGGCCAGGCTGTAGGCCGCCTTATAAAGGCCTAACCTATCCCCACCCCTAATCCTCACTCAAAATCACCAACATTTATGCCCCGTTTGGTATAGGGAAGTATTTTTTAAGGGAGTGGAGGTGGAACTAAAAGTGTAACTGGAGTGTGTTTGGTATGGTGATAGATTGTATGATATAATTTTTGATTAATATGTTAATTTTAAATATGAAATTAGCAGTAACCTTTACCAAAAAAAAAAAAAAAAAAAAAAAAAAAAAAAAACGGCCACGGCCACGGCCACCCCATCAGCTTCCACAGAAACTACCGGCCGCCACCATAGAAGAGGGATAAGGCGAAGATGACGTGAAGCTTGCAGATATTGAAAAGGGAGAAGACGCCATCCGCTTTCTCTATCCACCACTGTTGCATTCGCCGTCATCCTCACGCTTCCTTCATCATCCTTGCTCACCGCCATTGCCAGATCTATAGGACGGAAAAATGTTAACCATTTTTGAGTTCCATTTCCATGGGCAGGGTATGTAACCCAATTCCATCGTTTTTATGGTTTTCCAGCTACCAAACGCTCTAAATATGTGGTTCCAGTTCCAGTTCCACAACCATTTCCCTAACCTTAGTTCCATCCTAGTTCCATCCTACCAAACAGGGCATTAGAGAAAACATTCAGAAATCTACATCATTGTCAAACCTGCTCTATGTTTAGAAACATTCCTATCTATGTTTAAGTTATCTATATACATGCTATGATAATTCCCTTTAAAATATTTTTTATGATATATCAACAGCTAAAAGAGTTATTAGGAAAACATTCAGAAATCTACATCATTGTCAAACCTGCTCTAATAAATCTTACCATGGAGATGAAACTTTAAGGTTTTATTTGGGACAAACTCACAAACAAGCATCAACGTCATCTGAGCTTCATCAATACAGTATCCAACAAGGGAAACAAGATGTCTGTGATGGACTCGACTAATGACGTTGACTTCAGTCTGAAACTCTAGCATTCCTTGATTGCTTCCAGATTTTAGCTGCTTAATGGCCACAGTTTGTTTATTAGGGAGGATTCCTTTGTGGACAGTCCCAAAACCACCTTTCCCCAGTAAATTTGACTCTGAGAACCTTTCTTTGCCAATTTTAATTCTTCATACGTAAATGTGCGTGGTAAGTGTTCAAAGACCATGGAAGATGGTGAAGGTTCAACTGGAACCTGGTTACCTGAAAGAGAAGGTGACATTGATAATATATAATAGTCCTTTGTCTAGTCCTTAATATAAAATGTATTTATCTAATTTAATTAGATTAAGGAAGTTAGTTGAAATGACATGTATTTTTTAAAACACCCTAATCATCTTATTTAATTCCCCCATTCCTTCCATCCTTGGATCATTGTTAAGAAGCATAAACAAAGGTAAATTAGAAAAAAAAAGATTGAAATATAAAAATTAGGTCTTATATTTAAAACCAAAATTAACTCCAAAATATGTCTTACATAAATGAACAGAGGGAGTAAGTTTAAATGATTAAGTAGTATTAAATCATATAGCTATTCAAAACAAAAACATCCCTTGTATAATATATACTGGATTTGATGTGAGCTTAGGTTTATAATTTAGTCCATGGATAACATTATAACATGCACTTCATAGATGGAAATTAGTGGAATATATAGCCTACCCTTCCCCACTTATTTAATTGTTTGTCGTTAACCATAAAGCATAAGATTAAAAGAGTTAGTTTGCTGTCTCCACCCTTTGTCAGAGGTGTTAATGTAATTTAATTTGTCTGCGTTTTGGTATCATCTGACCCAAAAAAAAAAAAAAAATCATTGTTATAATTTCTATTAGTTGTTAAAAAGAAATTTCAAAATGAATAATTACTTTCTTACAAAAAAGAGATGTTAAGATTCTATTTATCTGTTTTTTAGAAGGGCATGCTGACCCAATTGCATCTTCATTGCTCCAATCTAATTAAAAACCGAAGTTTCCACAAACTACAGTTTACAAACTGAATTTGAGTAATTTGATCAATCGGCTTACGTGGCAGCTTGTGAGTAATTTGGTAATCCGTACCAAACCTTTGTCCCTTGGTGTTTAGATCTTCTACTTCACGGAGCATCTTCTCAACTTTCTCTGAACATTTATTTTGTATTTTTGGATTTCTTGGGCTATTTGAACTCGAATCTCTTCTAATCCCTGTAAATATAAAATTGTTAAAGGCCCAACACCAAAACATTTGTCATGGCATCAGGGGCAGCATATATAATAATCTAACAGTCGAATGATAACACTCTCTATTACTTATTACACTTGTTGGACTTATTTATTAAAAAAAAAAAAAAAAAAAATACTCGTAATAGTTTGACCATCATAAAAAACTAAGGAAACCAATTACAGTTGGTTTGAATGCCCTTGAAACATTATTTTGTTAATTTTTAAAATATATTTGACTCTCTTAATTAGGGAGTAATTATGTTAATTTTTAAGGTTATTTTTAGGATAAAAACATGAACTACTCTCAATATTTTGCAAAATGACTTATAAAATGAAACGCAAAATCCTTCTGGAAGATGCATTATAATAGGCAATTAAGGTAGTATGGAGTTTGTTGACCAAAGCTTTTTAAAAGAATGCTCTCAAGCATTTCACGCATTAAAAGAAAACGGGGAAAGAAAAAAACAGAATGAATGCCTGAATCAAAACTAAACTAAAAACAAAATAATACTAAATCTAATATATAAATAAATAAACCTTTGAGGGACTTTGGGATAGAGATTGTCTTGCCTGTAATAATACTAAACAAATCAATTTGTCATAAATTGAATAAAGTTAACATGTATTAGTTTGAAACCAATTAAAAATTGCAAGAAATCAATTAAAAATAGTAGTCAAAATGAAATTAGATAACATTAAAAGGCAACATGTTGAATTAGACATTCATTAAAATCATGTCCCTGGCATTAATTTTCACGACTGAACTAAATAACACTAATCTTCAATATAATATAATATAATATATTTATACTCCGTCCATTGATATATATCCCTCAAGGTGATGATCTTATAATGTTGATTTTCATGAAAATGATACTTAAGACTCATAACACAGTTGAATGCTAATTATTTATATATTCTTGATAAAAGCTTACTTATTTATTAATTGTGTTGAAAGCATTTTTCCTTTTTTTTTTTTGCTCACTTGCTCTTTATTTATTTATCTTTAACATTGTGCCATTTTTATGAATATGATTTCACTTATTGATCATTTGATTGATTGACCTATGGTTTAGACCCTCATAATTAGACGCTGAATAACATAATTAAGTAAACAACATTACAACATTATTAGCATAAAACTTCTTTGAAAAATAAATCTTCGCAATGTACTAGTATTTTTTTGAGTCCGATACCAATATAAAGTCTTTCGTATTTTTTTTCTTACCCCAACACACACACAAAACACAACAAACTTAGTATATATATGAAATATAATTCCATGTTCACCAAAAAAACTTAATTTGATAGTATGCATATTATATATGAAATATCGTGTACTTAAAAACTTGATCTTATCGGGGAACCATACTACAAGCTATCAAATTTTTTCGGTTAAAAGAAATGAAGAAATAAAATTAATTAGAAAAATATGTACAACATATTGTTGTGGTCCTAATGTATCTATACTTCTGTGACCCCATTTCAAATAAATTCGATATAAGGTTCATACGTATTTGAAAATTTTTAAAAAATTAGCTTGTTTAATTTTTTTAGAAAGTTTATATCACTTTTGATTTCTTCTAACAAATTTAAATTAATTCATGAGAAACTATTGAGCTAAGTATTTATAACTTGAACTAATTAACAATCAAGTGAACAATAACATTACATACATAGTAAAACACTTGGTAAAAAAAAAAAGGACAGATGTAAATGAAGGGTATTACCTCTTTAGTGTTTTTAAGATCGCGCGAATAACTGCTTCGATTTGACATCACACCCTGGAGGACCTTTTTCAAGCTGACTGCAGCTTGTTGATTGGAGCGACCAGGCAAACACTTTAATATGAAATCTCCCCGCTGTCCATATCTGCCTCTCACTTTTAATCTTTCAAACAGTGCTAAGCTCGCATTCATCCAAAATAACACAGCAAAATGTTTTAAGTTAGAACTCTTTTTCAGAAATATTTTGTCATCTAATAAGGATTGAATTTTTGATTGGAAATACCCATGAACTTTAAAAATAGAGGAAAAATGACACAACCGTTAAAAAAACCTAACATCTGTTACTTTTCATGGTGGGACACAATGTCTTCTTCAAAAAAAAAAAAAAAAAAAAAAACGAATAACAGATGGTTTAAATGGTTAAGTCATTTTTGCTCCAATTTCAAAGTTCATAAGTATTTTTACAGCTTAACCCTATAATTAATCAAAAGATGTGAAAAAAATGAAACTTAAGGACTCATACATAGGCCAATGCTCTGTTGTGTCAAAGATCAGGTTGTAACAGGAAATCAAAGTGTACATGAAGAGGTAGGAAAAGATTGCAAGTCGAGAGAAGTAGATTTACTTGACATAATAATAATATTATTATTAATAATTAAATAAAATATAATAATAAACAATGTCTAGAACAAATAATACACATAATAATCACAGTTAGAACCATCCCAACTCATCTATCTTGGTCCTTCTTTATTTCCTCAGGATGTGGTAAAGCCTATCAGTGCTAGTATACCCGACAAGGTTAGCTAGTCACTTTAAGAATACTGTCTCCTCCCATGCCACCAACGATATACCATAACAGGGAGATGTCCATCTAAAACACTCAAGATCCGGGCCAGGACTAAGAGAGCCCATGGGCACAAATTCACCCTTGATCTATTCTACACAACCCAACATAACACATAACGGAAAGATAATATGTCAATAGAATTTTCATAAACATCTTACAAAATTATTAATTCATATACAATATTCCATAACCAACATCATAAGAAGAACATCTTTCAAAATTATCTTTCCATATACAACATCTTATAACAAAAATCATAACAATCACAACAATCACAATCTTCAATAATAATATTCATTTATATATACAAGTTGGAAAATACACTGCTTCACTAAAGTAATTTATATTCAAACATACACATAATTTTTCAAGACACATATAAGTAATATATATATAAGTAAGGTTTAGAAAACACCTTACAGTCCAAAACAGTTATATAGAATAAATTAAATCTGGTTACCGCAACCTTAGCTCGAGGGACATAGTACAAACAAACACCAGTCACAAGAAAACTCTACATTATAAATGTAGATACCAATCAACCTCAAATAATAATAAAATAAATAAATTTAATTCCCAAAAATCTAATTTCCTTTACACTTATTATCATCAACATCCTAAACCAATTAAATCTATTTTCTAACTTATATGAGTACAACCCAATTTTTAAACAATTCCTTAAGCCCCCAGATAATCAAAATCATTACTTATAATTTCGTATAATTCAAAACATACAAAATCTAATAAAAAATTTAAATGGTAGTTTAGGGTTTAAAATTTAAAATGACCATTTAGTTCTTCAAATTTTAAAAATGACAGTTTAGTCGTTCAAATTTTAAAATGACAGTTTAAACTTTTAAATTCCAAAAATGACAGTTTAGATACGAGTTTCAAAATTGACATTTAAGCCTATAAATTTTAGAAATGACATTTTTGACGTACGATTTCAGAAATAACGATGTAGTTCTTTAAATTTCAAAACTTGACCTGATTAAAATTTTCATAATACCTCCATTACCTCAAATAAATTATTTTCACTATATTTAATGGGCAGAAACATCATATAGGATATAAATCCTAAACTTTTTAATAGAAAAATAATTTTAAATCTCTACAACAACCAACCAAATAAACTAAACCGATTAAAATTTACTATTAGTTATTCTCTACTCATCTATTATCAAAATTCAAAACTCTCCTAAAATTCAAACCCCAAAGTTTTCAATAGTCGGTACAAAAATCTTTTCATTAGAAAGAGAAAAATATGTAGAGTAACTTTTATTAAGAAAGTTTATTGAAAAAAAATTAGTTTTGTTATCTAAATAATCCTATAAGATGAAACACTTACCTTAAAACCAAGTACTTCAGCCTCTTCCTCTCCTCCTCTCCTCCTCTCCGGAGATCTCACACTCAATCTCTCTCTACGCACTCGGTCTCTCCTTATATTGGAGGGAGGGGACCATAAAATGTTAATAAAGCATCTAATATTGGCTGGCAGCCTCGCAGCCCATCCTAAAATATTAATAAAATATTTTAAAGTGGTGGGCAGGGCAAAACCACCCCAAAATGTTCAGACAAATATTTAGGAAAAATGATAGCCAAGTCCCAAGGCCCATAAAAAATTACAAAAAGATCCTAACAGAAATTCACATATCAAAAAAGTCCCTAAAAACTTTTTTGATATTATTTCTATTAACAACGAGAAAATGCTATATTTATAACAGAAAGTTAGATCAATAAACCTTTTGGATCTTATTAACCAAAAAAAAAATACAACTTTGCGCAATAATTAGTTCAGTGCTATATTTACAACAAAATTTAAAAACCTGGTCATTCACAACAGGAAAAAAAAAAACTATATTTACAACATAAAGTATCATATTCATAACAAAATTTAAACACTTGGATTTTGTTTCAAACTTAAGTCTTTAAGCGTACAAAGATATACAACAGAAAAATGCTAGATTTACAACAGGAAGTGCTATATTCACAACAAAATTTTAAACCGGCCATTCAAAAAAAAAAAAAAAAAAACCATATTCACAACAAATTTTTTTTTTTTTTTTGATAAGCAATGAAGCTTAAAACAAACAAAACAAAAGGACTTCACAACAAAATTTTAAAACTTGAATTTTGTTTCAATATAAATAATATCAAAAAAATCCCTAGGGACTTTTTTGATATATGAATTTCTATTGGGACTTTTTTGTAATTTTTTATGGGGACTTTTTTTATATATGAATTTTTATTGGGACTTTTTTATAATTTTTTATGGTCTTTAGAACTTGATTGTCATTTTTCCCAATATTTAGACTGTGCGCTGCCCATCCCACATAATATATACATGTGTGTGTACTTTTTTTTGTTTTTTTTTTTTTTTTTAATAACCCACACACAACACATCTGGCATGAATACCAACCCCTCCCTAATCCAAAAGTTCCTGACATCAAGCTGGCACCACGCTCCCTGTTACACACAAAAGAATCCATTTATTTAATTAGTGGGCCTTCTATTATATAATTTCCTTTCCCACATAACATCTCTTTCTGCAACACTTCTTTGACCACATCTGCAGTACTCGAAATATGTTAAAGTGGTTTGGTTATTGATTTATTCATCAGCATGAATTGCTTTGGGTTGCTGCGTGGCTCCACATGGGGTGACAACTTTCTCAAATATGTGAGCCAATTTAATACCAAAAAACAACATTATTTATTATTCTTATTTTAAATTCCCTTTTTCCCAATCATAATTAAATCCCAAAAGTAAAAATTAGGAGAACGAACCTACAAAACAAGCGCAACACGAAACTATACAAATCACAAGCATAGTACGGAGACTATGAAAAAAACATGAACACACAGTCCAAAGAGTAAATAACCAAGTGTAGCTTAATGCCACAAAATTAAACGTGAGAATGAATCCCACAAACATCAAGCGTGAGTGATATACCCACGAATATCAAGCACCTTGCGTCTAGTTCCTCTAATAAGAATACTCAAAATCTTGGAAATATATATATATATATATATATATATATATTCCTTTCATTTCATGAAAATTTTCTCAAGTAAAATAAGTACATAACTTATATAAAATATTTTAAAACCAAATTCTCTTTATCAAACACTTTGCGGGCATTCGAATTTAAGTCATAAAGCATAACCATAATTTATATATTCAAAGCCATCGTGTTCCTCCTATAACATTAGCAGGGTATACTCCAAGTATGCTAAACAACTCTTTCCACAAAGGCTAGCTTACTAGAAATGCCCTTGACGGTAGAAGGTCCACCGGATTTGTATGTTCTGATCCGGGTAAAAGACTTCCTATTATGAGCATTGCGATGAGTGCTAAAGAAAGGGAAATTATTGAAGAATTTATCTAATGAAGGGTCCTTGTCAACCAAAACTTGATAACTTTCCTCAATCCTTAATTGGGAAAAAATGCGTAGATTCAATCCTCAATGGTACAATGAATTTGGCACTTGGTTGGAGTATAGTGAATCAAAAGATGCTATATTTTGCTTGCATTGTTATCTATTTAGTTGTGAGCATGGTGATGGAAGGGGTGGTCGTGATTCATTTGTGAATGAAGGATTTAACAATTGGAAAGACAAACAACGGCTTTTTAAACATATTGGGAAAGTTGGAAGCACTCATAAGTGGTGCTTTAGTGCTACTAAAGATTTGATGAATCAAAATCAACATATTGATATTGTTATGTCTGACATTTCTGACAAAGCCAAACAGGATTATCGTATTCGTCGAATGGTTCTATTCGATGTATTCGATATCTCATACGACAAGGTTTGGCTTTAGGGGACATGATGAGACGAAGCTTCAATGAATCAAGGAAATTTTGTGGAGCTTGTAAAATTCCTTTGTGAAAGCAATGAGGAGGTAAATAATGTATCTTTGAATAATGCCCCAAAGAATCTCAAAATGATAGCTCCCTCAATTCGAAAGATATTACACATGTTCTCGCTAGTTTAGTAACTAGAGCTATTATTTCGGATATTGGGAATAATTTTTTCTCTATACTAGTTGATGAAGCTCGTGATATATCAATTAAAGAACAGATGGCCATTGTTTTAAGATATGTAAAGCGCAACGGTGACATTATCGAACGTTTTCTTGGTCTTGTTCATGTTTGGATACTCTGACTAGTTCACTTAAAGAATCGATTGAGTTAATTTTTGCCAAAAATGGCTTGATCTTGACAAAGATTCGTGGCAAGGTTATGATGGCGCAAGCAATATGAGTGGTCAATTTAGTGGTGAAAAGCTTGATTTTAGATGAAAATAATTCTGTTTACTATGTTCTTGCTTTGCACATCAACTCCAGTTAGCTCTAGTAGCTTGTGCAAAAAAGGTTTACGCATTGACTGACTTCTTTAATTTTATACCGTTGGTGTGTAATGTAGTTGGTGCTTCTTGCAAAAGAGCAAATATTTTGAGAGAAAAGCAATGGGAAGAATTAGTCAAAAGTATTGCAAGCGATGATGTTCAATCAGGGAGAGGCTTGAATCAAGAAATGAGTTTGTCACGACCAGGGGACACACGTTGGAGCTCACATTACCGATCATTGGTAAGTCTATGTTCATTGTTTGATCCTGTCCTTGATGTGCTAGAAATTATAAAAGATGATACAACCCTTATGCATGCAAAAAGGTCTGAAGCCTCGGCCTTATGATGCGTATGGAAACTTTTGAATTTGTATTACTTTTGCACGATGATCAAGGTCTTGGCAATACGAATGAGTTGTCACAAGCACTTCAAAGAAAAGATCAAGATATTGTGAATGCTATGACTCTTGTAAAAGTTTCAAAGGTGTTATTATTGAAGATGAGAGATAATGGATGGGATAATCTATTTGAAGACTTGAATTTTGTATAAAACATGATATAAATATCCCACGATATGGAAAGTGTACTGCAAGGGAGAACAAAACGTAAAGGACCAGTTACTCATCTGCATTACTTTAAGGTTGACATATTTTATGCAGTGATAGATACTCAACTTCAAGAGTTGAATGATCGTTTTAGTGAGGTTAGTTCAAATTTCTTTGGAATGCATGGCATGTTTAAATCCGTGCAACTCTTTCTCGGCATTTGACAAGAATAAGTTGTGTGAATTTTGGCTATTATCCTTGATTTTGATTTGAGTGATTTTATCATGCTTGAATATCATTTCGACACATATATTGTTGATGTGCAAAGTGATCCTAATTTTTGAATTTGGAAGGAATAGTGATCTTGCCAAGAGGATGGTTGAAAAGAAAAAAAAATATTGTGTATCCTTTGGTATATTTACTTGTAAAGTTAGCATTAACTTTACTGTAATAACCGCATCAATGGAAAGAGCATTTTTTGCTATGAAATACATCAAGACCGCACCATAATCGGATGGGGGATGAATGGTTGAATGATTGCTTAGTGTCTTATTTTGAAAAAGATATATTTGATAGTATTGATAATGAGGCAATTATGATGGAATTTCAAAAAATGAGGCCTAGAAGGATGACATTGTAATTATTTTTACTGTAATATACTTTTGTTATTAAAATATATGGTGTTGACTTTGCTATTTTTAACAATACTTAGTCTTGTTTTTCCCTTTATATTGTTTTATTTTTTAATGTATTTAAAGCTTTATTGTAAAAAAAAAATTTCGGGGCGCGCCCACGAACCCCGCATCCTCCACCAACGGTGCCCCCCCTCTCCTAAATTCCTGGATCTGCCCCTGGGTATACTCCAAGTATGCTAAACAACTCTTTCCACAAAGGCTAGCTTACTAGAAATGCCCAATTTATATAAGATTTAACTTAAAAGGAAATAAGGATAAGAAAATCAAATCATCAAATCACAAGCCATGAAAAAAACTCCGTTTCTTCCTTTTTTTTTTTTTTTTATTCGTTTGGCCCCCCATTTAAACATCCCATGTTTTATTTGTTTGGCCCCCATTTAAACACCCCTTGTTTCAAACGCTCAATCACCAAGAAAGAGAAGAAATTTTAATCTGTGACGCACCCAATATGATAGCGAAAGATAAGGAGAATGAAATAAGAGTTTTTTTTATCATACCCCCGCACATAGCATCTTGGACTAACGAAATTGAGGAAGAAGCTTGCATACATACCACCACACCCACCCACATATATTGAACAGAGGAGCAAAAACAGACAAAGGAGACTCATTAAATCACACACAACAACGAAATAGGGGAGAAAAAACATAACCCCACGCACCCAAAGCAACTAGCAGAAACGATGAATAAGCAAAACAAAAGCCAACGGACCTACAGAGCTTAATCGAGTGCACAAATGACCAGAGAAATAGGAAACACGATGGAACTCTCCGTCACACCTACAAGGTAGCATCAATGTCGATCGCGGTGGGCAAGGGGGACGCCGAACACCAGAAAGAAGGAAAATAAAAACTCTGAGGCGACTGTAAATTTTTCTAGCTCCCTACCTCCTGTCAAGTCCATCAACAAACCGGAAGCAGATACTCTACCCAGCACTTCTCTGTCCATTCCTCCTTATCTTCGATTCTGACCGTCGAAATTTTGATCCAAGGGTCTAGAATCATTTTTTAAACTACCGCCGCTAGTTTAAAAAATGATTTTGAACCCTTGGATCAAAATAGCGGTAGTTTAAAAAAGGTTTTGAACCCTTGGATCAAAATTTCGACGGTCGGGATTGTAGATGAGGAGGGATGGGAAGACAATTGATGGGCAGAGAAATAGGACTCCGAGAAACCAAATGGGAGGGAGAAAATATCTAATGCCTTCTCTCTTTCCTGGTGGGAGATTCAAATTCATCATCTCCAAGAGGTTCACTAATCACTCATTAGTTACCCATACCACAAATCTACTAGCTTAACTTTGTTCCCAAATTCTGAAAATGTATACATATATATTTATAAAATACTAATTATTGATAAATCTACATATACATATTTATAATCTTTAAGACTATTACTCATATCTATGACAAATAAATCAAATATTAGTTAAAAACGAAATAACTATCCTATTTTTATTTTTTTTATTTTTTTTTGTCATTACATTCTTCCCCCTTAAAAAATTCGGTCATCCGAATTTAAGTATTAAAATGTTATGCCGCAATATCTATAAGATCATTATATAACTTAGAAACTGTAGGTCTTTATAATAATGATGAGATGAGGCCCACTACCACATCGTTATCACATCAAAGAGGCATGTACCACTAATTTCAAACCATGCCCATAAAGCTTTCATTTAGGAGTGAGACTTGTTTGTTGAATATCCAGAAGCTGTTATACTAGAAATGGTTCTCAATCTCTTTTTCTTTTTTTCAAACCTATAAGGGACATTGACTATAGCTTTCCAAGAAGAAAATAAACCACCTTAAATCAATTATGACACTTCTCAAATACTCTCTTTCTCTATGTATTCCTTCTTTCTTCTTGTTCCCCCAAGAATTTAGTAATCGTAACACAAATCACTCCCACCAAAAATAGAATTTGAGCTTAGAATTTAATGCTAAGAGAAACCATGTTTAAGACAAAACTTCCATGTAAAATTAAGGCTATAATATGGGTAACTCAAGCAAACTAGCTCTAATGTTTTTGGTTTTTTTTTTTTTTAATAATAGGACTTGTGCATTTGTAACAATAAAAGCTACTTTGTAACATATGAAAGTGAACCAAAGTAATCATTATCTTTAATTTGAAATAAACCCATGCATTTACAAAGAGACAAATTCTTAATTAGCACTAAAGTTGAGGATTACCTTTTTCTATCTTAATGCAGAAAACACACGCATATAGTAGGGGGAAGAAACAATCTCCTCAATGATAAAAATAATAGAGATCCAATGATTATTTCTTAAGTTAAACCAAGACTTGCACAATTCAACATCAAGACAGGATAATCTCCAAAGTATGACAGCAATGGCGGTACATAAGGCAAGGTGCAACAAAAATTTCATCAAGCTAGTAATGCCTCAGTGAATCACGCTAGACCGCACTACAATTGAATCTAAAGCTCAATGATAGTAATGAGTTCACATACACTAGACAACGGTTTAATGACAACAATAATGTCTAGCAGCCTCAAAGCATCCCTGAATGGCAAAACAATCTAGATAAATACAGCCACAATTTTGAATCACGTCAATCACACATCATTGGCCCAGCACAATGACTATACCAACTCAAATGACAGAGGGCCATTTTGTGACAGGGAAAAAGAAATTCAGAAGTCACTAGGATTGCGACAAGTCATCACTAAATCAGGTTTATAGTTAACACCATGATACTGGCAAAAATTTCCATGGCACAGCAGAAGAACTTGTGTCAAAATTCAGTTTTGTGCACAGAAAGTCAGCTGTGCATGATGTGCTGATTTTTTTTTTTAAAAAAATATTTTGAGGGTTATGCAAGTATGAAAACTAAAATTCAAACTAGTCATGAACACTCAAGGAAGCAAAGGTACTGCAAGGAAATCACCGATCAGTTCAAGATTTTGAAAATCATAACAACACACATCTACTTCCAAGAGCCAGTCCAGAAGATCTAAATAAAGATAACACATTCTTGCACAATCCAAGTCAATTCTAATTACTCAATATGATGCAGAATATTCAAGCGGACATGACCCCACTTAATTTCAAAATTTCAGCATTAAGTGACTTACAGATTCAGACTTATGGTTTCAGATTTCTTTTTATCAAATCAAAAATTCAAATGGCAGAACAAAAATTCACAGAAATAGGGGAGGAAAAACATAACCCCACTCACCCAAAGCAACTAGCAGAAACGATGAAGAAGCAAAACAATGGCCAACCAACCAACAGAGCTTAATCGAGCGCACCAATGACCAGAGAAATAGGAAACGCGATGGAACGCTCCCTCACACCTACAAGGTAGCGTCGACGGTGGTGGGCAAGGGGGACGCCGATCGGCGGAAAGAAGGGAAATAAAAACTCCCAGGCTGTACAAATTTTTATCGCTCTCTGCCTCTAGATCCGGCGGTGGGGTTGGAAGATTTTGACTTTTCTTTTGCAGACTCTGCTCAATCAAAACCTTACTCGACGAGAAACCAAATGGAAGGAAGAAAATATATAATGCATGCTCTCTTTCGTTTCCTTTCCTTTTGTGTCTCTTTCTCTCTCTCTTTTTTTATTTCAGGAAAATAAAAACATTTTAGTGATAAAATCCCCAAGGTGGGGGGAGATTCAAATTCATCTTACCTATACTATAAGCTCTTATCCACTACTTATCTTCTTCTTTATTTTAATCGTTAGATTGAAATCTCAACGGTTCAAATTTAATATTTTATAAAAATATTATTAATAGTTTATTAATAGTTTTATAAAAAACTAAATCAACCATTGAGATTTCAATCCAACGATTAAGATGAAGAAGGGGATGATAAGTAAATGGGAAGAGAAGAAGAAGGTAGGAGCCAAATCCACGATGGAGCTAATAGCTTAACTTTATTCCTAAATTCTGAAAAATATATATACATATATATTTATAAAATACTAATTATTGATAAACCTATATATATATATATATATATATATTCATAATATTTTAAGACTATTACTCATAGCTATAACCAAAAAAAAAAAAAAATCAAATATTAGTTGAAAATGAAATAACTATCTTATTTAATTTTTTTATTTAAAAAAGAAAATTAGTAAATAAAAAAGAAAAATCAAAGTTATTACTATTTGTGAAATTTGTTGCCTTAAAATATTTAAAATTGAAATGCAATATGCCAATATGATTATTTTACATGTAAACTTATTGTCAAATAAGTGTCATGCCACTTCATCATTGACTAACATTCCATAATTTGGGGAAAATTCGGTTGCCTCACCCATCACTTTCAAAAAGTCATTTACAACAATTTTTTTACAGATTTACAACAATAACAGTTAACAACTATATCGATCTCATTTACAACTCACCAAAATTGACAAACCCAAAAAAGGACCAAGGGACCTTTCGGGATGGTCAAATTCTTAGGTCCTTTTTTGGGTTTTTTTGCCAAAAAGGTCCCTCAAAAGGATTTTTCCCAATAATTCGGTTGCCTCACCCATCACTTTCAAAAAGTCAGACGAAAACAGCATACGATCACCTAAGTCTGTCAACATCAGAGCGGGTAATGAAAAAGTCATTCTTTACCCGCGTGATCCTTAGGGCCCGTTTGGATCAAATAAAAGGTAGGAATGGAAAAGAAATGAATAGAATGGAATAGAAAATATTTTGCCTCCACACGTTTGGTTCGCACTAGAAAAGAAAATGGGTTGATAGGAGAATTTTTGTTTGGTTGGAAGAAAATGAGATAGGAAAATGAGATAAAATACCATTTTGCCCAAAAATAAAATATTATTTTAACCACATCCCCACCACCAAGCATCCACGGATCCACCGCTCAACAACATAGTCCTCCAACGGCAAATGCATAAACAAACATCGTAGCTCCGGCGAACGTCCATCTGGAGAACCGAAACTGCCCTTTGTAGATTTTTCCTGTACATGGCCGCTAGATTGTGGTCGTTGAACGGCAAGGACGGTGAGGACGAACAGGATGACTCCGCACGACCACACGTCCACCTTCCCTTTGTCGTAGCCTTTCTTGCGAACATCTCCGGCACCACATAAGCCGGTGTGCCGCATCACGGTGTGCAGCAGCCCATCGATCTGACAAAGATGCTTTGGGGGTTTTTTAAGTCTTTTTTCACCATTTTCCCATTGGAAAATAGGCTTCCCATGGTTTGTGGAAGGAACCGATTTTCCATTATGCAAGTGAAAATGGCTTTTCCTGGGAAAATGGTTTAGCGTACCAAACGAGGAAGATGATGGGAAAATAGCCAATTTTCATTTCCTTGGGCTGATTTTCAGCCAACCAAACGGGCCCTTAGTGCATGAGCTGGCCAAAGAAAAGTCAACATATGCCTCATGATAGTTCATAATTAAGATTTGGAAAACTTAATGACAATCTCCGTTTCAAGAAGATATCATTAATTCCTTGAGCAAAAATATATATATATATCATTAATCCTCCCTCCAATCCCATATAAGTTGCATCCTCTCATAGAGTTAGCCCTATACGCAGGGCAGATCCAGGAATTTATAGAAGGGGGCACTGTTGGTAGGGGTGCGGGGGTTTGAGGGCAGCGCCCTCGAAAATTTTTTTTCACTTAGTATCAAAAACACAAAAAATAATCCAAAACTATTACTAACATAGTTAAACCTAATAAGTTATTAGCATATATAGTATTCTTTCTACATTAGCAAAAAAGAAGAAAAAAGGTTGAATATTCCTTCTTCGACATAGAGCAACCATATCAATTGGTCTCAAACATTAGTGCAACACTCATTTAATTATTATCAAAAGCATAAGCATGTAGGGGGAACAAGGAAGAGAAAACTAATATCTTTTGTTTGATCCAACCGATGAGCTCTGTCCATTGCCTGCTGATCCCATAAGGGATTCCAACCGTTCTCATAAAAGATTATCATGTCAGTAGCCGTCAAGGTGATACACAATCCACCAGTTGAAAATGCTAGGAAAGTATATCAAAGAAGTAAGCAACCACTCATTAGAAATGAACTTTACCTAATAATTATACTTAAATGCATTAAAAAATAAAAGAATATAAAGGGAGAAGCAAGACCAAGTGCTTTGTTAGAAATAGCAAGTTTGGACACCATATATTTTAACAACAAAAGTATATTACAATAAAAACAATTACAATGTCATCCTTCGATGCCTAATTTTTTGGAATTCTATCATAATTGCCTCATTATCAATACTATCAAATACATCTTTTTCAATATAAGACACTAAGTAATCATTCAACCAGTCATCCCCCATCCGATTGCAAAGTACAGTCTTGATGTATTTCATAGCTGAAAATGCTCTTTCCACAGATGCAGTTGCTACAAGTAAAGTTAATGCTAACTTTACAAGTAAATAAACCAAAGGATACAAAATATGTTTTTTCTTTTCAACCATCCTCTTGGCAAGATCAGTCAATGCGTAAACCTTTTTTGCACAAGCTACCAAAGCTAACTAAAGTTGATGTGCAAAACAGTGAACATAGTAAGCAGAATTATTTTCATCTAAAATCAAGCTTTTCAAACCACTGAATTGACCACTCATATTGCTTGCACCATCATAACCTTGACCACGAATCTTTTTCAAGCTCAAACCATTTTTGGCAAAAATTAACTCAACTGATTCTTTAAGTGAACTAGCTGTAGTATCTGAAATATGAACAAGACTAAGAAAACGCTCAATAATGTCACCGTTGCAGTTCACATATCTTAGAACAATGGCCATTTGTTCTTTAATTGATATATCAGGAGCTTCATCAACTAGTATAAAGAAGAAATTATCCCCAATATCTGAAATAATAACTCTAGTAACTAAACTAGCAGTTGTAATATCTTTCTGAATTGAGGGAGCTATCATTTTGAGATTCTCTGGGGCATTATTCAAAGAAACATTATTTACCTCCTCATTGCTTTCACAAAGGAATTTTACAAGCTCCACAAAATTTCCTTGATTCATTGAAGCATCTGTCTCATCATGTCCCCGGAAAGCCAAACCTTGTCGTATGAGATATTGAATACATCGAATAGAACCATTCAAACAAATACGATAATCTTGTTTGGCTTTGTCAGAAATGTCAGACATAACAATGTCAATATGTTGATTTTGATTCATCAAATCTTTGGTAGCACTGAAGCACAAGTTATGAATGCTTCCAACTTTCCCAACATGTTTAAGAAGCTGTTGTTTCTCCTTCCAATTGCTAAATCCTTCACTCACAAATGAATCATGACCACCTCTTCCATCACCATGCTCACAATTAAATAGATAACAATGCAAGCAAAATACAGCATCTTTTGACTTACTATACTTCAACCAAGTGCCAAACTCATTGTACCATTGAGGATTAAATCTACGCATTTTACTCCCAATTAAGGATTGAGGAAAGTTGTCAAGTTTTGGTTGACAAGGACCATTCGTTAGATAAATTCTTCTAATCATTTCCCTCTCTTGAGCACTCTTCGCAACTATCATAATAAGAAGTCTTTTACCCAGATCAGGAACATACAAATCCGGTGGACCTTCTATTGTTGGTTTGTTCTGACTTGGGGGAGTAGCACACTCATTTTGTTTATCTTGAATTAAATCAATAGTTGAAGATTCAGATCGAGGGCGTTTAGTACCACTACCACTTGACTTTGTAAAAAAAGAACCTACATACTTTTCCATCCTAAAAAATGGCAAATAACAAAAATGAATCAATAAATAATATTAATGATACTAAAACCGATCCTAAACACAATTAACTAACCAACACAATGAAATGACAATTAAGCCACAATTTGAAATCTACGCAACATCATCAATTCAATAATTAACCAACACAATGAAATGATAATTAAGCTAATTAAACAGAATGTAATATTTAACAAAGATTCAAATAGATCCAATCTCCAAATGCATCAAAATAAATCAGTCAAACATTATAAAATTCATCCTAAAACATGAGAATCACAATTAAAATGCCGGAGAATAGATTCCTGAGAATAGAATTTAGTGTCAACAGAGAAAAACAAATAAACTCATTGTCGCGCCGCCACCATTTTACACCGAGAAGCGGGGAGGTTTCATTATGTCAATCCTCTATCCTCACGTAGCCACATCAAACATTGCCTCTCAAAGTTTTTCTAGTTCTTTTAAAACATTGGGCAACTCATGAAATAGAGGAGTGTCCAAATTATAAGTATTTCAATGAACACATAACTAATCAACAATATTTCAGGAAAAATCAATTTAATCCCAAAAAAATTTCACGTCTCAATCCTGTACAGTGAAGCGTGAAACCAAACTCTGATCTAAAAATTGAAATAGTCTAATACCAAGAGATTAGTGCAACATAAATCAAAATGTAGAATGAGTATGGACATGGAAATCTCCAATGCAAAACAGATTAAATCACATAACGTAAGGAACAGAGTCACATCTAAAAGAATGAACAGTGTCACATCGGATTCAGATTTTTCAACAAAAGGCAAATCGGATTATAAGTATTCAATAAAACCAAAATCTGAGACTAGTCTTACCTGTTGATGTTCTATTTCGGTTTCTCTTTGTCAAGTGAGGAATGCGTTTCTGCAAGCTTCTGGGTCCGAGCTTCTGGGTCGGTCTGATGGAGTATGGACAACGGAGTAAGGGGGTGAGTGGCGATGGACTCCCGAGCTTTTGGATCTCCGGCACTTCGCTGTCTCTGTCGACTATCTGGAGACTGAGTATGGACAACGGCGTCTCGCTAGGTCAGGGAAGATTGAAGGATGAAGTAGCAGATCGGGCTTGGTGAGGACTGAGGAAGGAATAGAAGGGAATTATTAAAAAAAATAAAAAGAGAGAAGAATGTCATTTTTGTATTTTTATGTCAAAAATTAAGGTGCCCCCCTTCTCTCCTACCTGCGTCCGCCCATGCCTATACGTAAAGTTGATGTGTGTGTATATAAAAATATATGTATATGTATGTATCTAGATATATATATATATATATGCATATAAAAAAACATACACTACTCAAAAATTAGTAAATAATTTCATATTTAAAATATATAAGTCACATAACTATATAAAACATAAATCCAAAAACACAAAGAGTTTATCAACTCCTACAACCAAATTATAAAACATTAAAAGAATAAAATTTAACAATTTTTAAATTATATTAGTTTATTTACATCAAACATACATCAACTTTCATGTCTTAAATGTGCTCTTATAACAAGTTCATTTACAAAGAGGTAAAGGATCAAAAATACACATGTGCTTTGCCTCCAGGTGCACCCAGCACCATATGCTTTTTTTGGGAGCAAAAATATATATGTGGTTACCAAATGGGTGCAAAAGTCACACTAGAGGTTGGTTGACCAGACGGTCAACGTTAAATTAGAAGGAGTGAACAGTATCCCTCTCAAATATGAACTGCCCCTCATTAGTCTTCACTCTCCTCCCTCCCCAGTCCCCACCTCCATTCTTCTCTCTCTTATATATTTTAGAATGGTGATGGTTCTCGGTGGGATTCAGAAATAGCTAAAATTAGCTCCTCGATTCCACGATTCTTGCCGGCTCCAAAGACGAACCATTAAAACATCCATGCCCGAAAGATTCTCGGGAAGCATAGCATTGTACGAGCACCGGGTATGAGGCCGGTGTTTGAGCACCATTTCAGTAAGCATATTCTTGAACAAAAGAGTTCAATGATTGGGTTGCAGATTCCTCCTCCAAGCTGTGTGCAAGAGAACAACAGAGAAGCAGAGTGAAAAAAAAACAAGGAGAAGAAGAAATCCGGCCAGCTCATGTTGGATCCCATTAACACCAAAGAAGAATGCGTAAAGTTCGTTGAATCAGGAGGTTAAGTTTTGTTGATTTTGTATGTGCGTGAAAAAAAAAAAAAAGAATGGAGGTGCATTTGTGTTTGTTATGATTCAAATGATGCAAAGTTTCAACAAAGAAGGAAGCATGCTTGAGGTTGGGGCCCAAAAGTCGCAATTGACTTGGGCAATTTTGTGATGAGTGATGACTAGGAACAGACTTAAAATTAAATCCCTTGCTTGGTGTGTGAAAGTGAGAGAGAATCTCTCTGGTTACCATGCGAGAAGAATGGAGGTGGGGATTGGGGAGGGAGGAGCGTGAAAAATAATGAGGGACAGTTCAGATTTGAGAGGGATATTGTTCACTCCTTCTAATTTAACGTTGACGGTCTGGTCAACTAACTCCAGTGTGACTTTTGCACCCATTTGGTAACCACGTGTGGATTTTTGCTCCCCAAAAAGCATATGGTGCTGGGCCCCGGGGGTAAAGTATATGTGTATTTTTGCTTCTTTACCCTTTACAAAATTTGGAATGTTAAAATCATGACCATTTATAGGTTCCCTCACTTTAATTTCAATCAATCTTTTCTCATCATGTCTAAGTTGTCTACATCTTCTCAATCTTCTTCATTTTCCACTATCCAATCATCATAGGATGGAATATCACCAAAATTATATGCATGAGAGTTTTGAACTTTCTTTTTCTTGCCCAATCTTAAATTGGCCATAAAAAAACAACATCATTCATAGACTTTTAATTGAGAAATGAAAATAGGGTTTTTGTTTTTTAATTTTTACACTAGTTTTTTACAACAATGATTCCACTTACCTACTCTCTCTATAAATAAAGGTATTAAAAAAAATTACACCCCCAACACGCATTTATTCTTTTGAACAAATCTTAACATGCTATCAAATAAGTTTTTTCTTCCTGTGATAATAAACGGTAAACAGAAAACATCACCATTAGCTAATCAAATATCCAAACAATGACGTACCTATATATATGATATCAATATCAACATGCCCGATGTGTTCAGTGGCATGCCATCAACCTCCGCTTAGTGCCTTTCCACAACTTATGTTTATGGATTCGTTGTCGACTTGTGTGCTCAACTTGTCCCCATCATCTAGACAAATCTTTTCTTCTTCAACATCAACTACCTGATAGCTGCATGTCATTAAATTTTATATACATAAAGAGAAAGAAATCTTTTTGCCATATATATTTATAAAGCACGTCATTAAATTTGTTCTGTTATGGAACACAGGTGTCTAGCCCGATGGGCTAGTAGATTGATATTGGATTAGGCTGTTCAGTCTAGGTATCTATGGGGTAGATAACCAGAAAAATGAGGGATCACTGTACACAGACGTGGCTCGCGCCAAAGGGGTAGGGTGTGTGCACAATGATGACCGTATGTAAATAGTCTAAAGTTAGAACGTGTATACCTTAGGACTTGACCTCTGTATTTATAGAGCGTACCTTAGGTTAGGTTTCATGAGCCTCGTGTGATCTATGGCCCAAATATCATAACTGCTATATCATATCTTAAGATCTTCCTTGATTATGGATAAGTTAGGATCCCCCTTCATTGTAGATAGATCCTGATATGCATTATATTCATTGTTGGACCGTCTTGCTATTGGGCCTGATATAGGTCCGTAACAGTTGCCTTCCAGCCCAATAGTTCAAGCTTTTGAGCTGTTGGGATGTATTTTGCCCCCAAGACAAGTTAGTCAGGTCAGGTTGCTGTGAACCTTACCCTCTTGTCTGTCTACAGCACATTACTGAGCTAGGTTAATTTGATCCCGGCTGTCAATGTCATCTGCCCAAAGATCTGAGATCATATCTCAGAGATCCGACGTAATGTCAAGGCGTTTGCTTGACTTCGAGGTCGGGACACTTCTGCATTTGCCATCATTGCCAACTGACACCTGGCTACCCTAGATTCACGAAGGGTTTCAACCGCCACAGTTGGCCACCTGTGATTTCTGTGCGCATTTAATGCCCCATCGCGTCACATACGTCACCCCTACTTTTTGGGTGAATAGACTCTTTTCATCCCTCACGTTTCAGTATCGTTACGTTTATTATTCATATTTCCCTCCATTCTTTTCACCCCATCCGCTCTTGGTATTCTCTTCTCTCTTCAGAAAGCTATGGTTTTCTTGCGACCCTCATCCCTCTGTGACATTCGGACCTTGTCGCTTCATACCTCTCCGACTTACATTCAATCAGGTATATCCTCCACTTCTCACCCTTTCTCTGCCTTCGTTTTGAAGTTTGCTAGTTCTGTGCTTTTTGCTTTCCACTTTTTCTTCCATACCTCGCAGATAGGCTTGTTTTTGGGTTTTTTGGGTGATCTTTGAGTTCTGGCTTTACTCCTATGGCCGTATATCCTCGTGTTTGGTATTACCCATCGTCTAGTTTTGTTCTGGTTTCCGCCTCCTTATCAAGCCTTTTATGCCTCTTTAGGTTTCACTTTTTGTTGTTGATGGGTAAGGTTAACCATTTACCCTCTTTGAGTCAGAATGTAACTCTAGAAGAGGAGGAAGCACTGCACGCATGCTATCCTAAAACCATATTTTGGTTATATGGCTCTCCTCTTACTGAAGAGCAAAGGCTAGCCACCTTGCTCCGCGGTGGGTCTGGTAGGAGGAGTGCTGAGGGAACTTGATATGTAGTTGCTAGGTCCCAAAATGAGAGTTCTGCCAATATTTTGCCTCGCATTGGGAACCAAGGTGAATTCGATGCCATCCCGGCACTACCCGTCAACTTTTACGAGGTTCCCCCACCCGTGAGGTCGGACACCCATCCAAATGGATACCTCAGCCCATACTGGGATTGTATCGCCTCAAGCTCCCATTACACTGCGAGCGGACAAGATTCCTGGCCAACACCATCCTAGGTTCCTGTCGTCATAGGTCTTCCTCTGACCATATCCCGGCTGTTAGGAGTCAGGGTCCTCTTGGTCCAGCCATTTTTCCCTCTCCATGCAGTAGCTTGTGCATGTCAGGTATACCCCTCCTTACTGATTTTAGGCTTTTCTATTTTTGTTATAGGTAAATGGAGTCATCATCTTCACCCCATAGTGCCTGATCTGACGCTAGGGAGTCAGAATCTTCCAGTCCTCCAAAGGTTTTGACTGACAAATACCCCTGGGTGACGCACGAAGTATTAAAGACCCATTCGTTGATGACCGCTGCCGACATAGGCAAATTGGGTTTGGAGGAATTATATGGATGCCTCATGAGTCATCCGGATGATAATAAGCTGATTTTCTCTACCCGGGAGGAAGGACGCACCAACTTCTTCTTCTTCTATAGGGACTACATGTCCCAACTTGGTATTTGCTTCTCGTTTACTGAGTTCCAAATTGCTACTCTGAACCACCTCCATCTGGCCCCCTCTCAACTTCATCGTAACGGGTAGGCTTATCTAATAGCCTTCGAGTGCTTATGCAGCTCTTTTCAAGAACCCATTCCCTGTACTGCTACCCTATTCTTCTACTTCTTTTGCCCTTTTACTGCTCGCTCCGGTAAGGAACCAACCAAGTTGAAAGGGTTGACTTCCATCTAGGGCACTCCCGATAGGAAACTTTTTACCGCCTATTATGAGTCTTTTAGACACTTTAAGAATATTTTCTTCAAGATGGTAGCCAAGCTTGGGGAATAGCCTTGGTTTCTTAAAGGGGTCGAGTACAAAGATGTGGAATAGAGGTCCCCTCTGTACTGGACTATTGACCATCATAAATTGACCTCCACTTCCTATCATATTGAATCTGATGATCTACCAGCCGAACAGGTTAAATCTGTAGACCGGTTGGTGTCTTATGCCAACAAGCACGGCTATAAAAGCGCGGCCTTCTTTATTAACCGAGCTCATGCCGAACTTGAGTCGAGGGCGTGTATGACTTCTTTTGTTGCTTACCCCAGACTTGTATTTATACTTTTTGCCCAAGCTATATCCGCATGATTTCTAACTTCTGTTATCCGTTTTGTAGCTCAAAATATGGAGGAGTTGTT
This sequence comes from Acacia acuminata, assembly GCA_019022655.1. Classification (NCBI taxonomy): domain Eukaryota; kingdom Viridiplantae; phylum Streptophyta; class Magnoliopsida; order Fabales; family Fabaceae; genus Acacia; species Acacia acuminata. Next base: position 1,765,618 of record JAFJYI010000045.1, read on the forward strand.
ATGTTACCTATCTTACGTGAACCCGGATGCCAATGCTCCGAGTAAGAAAGAAACTAGGAAACGTGCCGCCCCCGAGTTCGGGAAGGGAAGGGCCGAAGCAGCATCTCAAGCAGCAGCGGCCAGAAAACAAAAGTCTCAGCCCAAAAAGGAAAGGAGGTTTCCATTGGCCTTATTTCCCATCCAGCCGACCTGGGTTCGAAAGGAAAGGAGGTTTCCCCTTCAAATCTACTAGCTCCTCCTTCTCCCACCAAGATTCCTACTACTCCTCCTCCTGCTCCCAAGATCCCCCGTGGGCTTGCATGGGAAAAGGGGGTGACGGAGGAACTTAGCGTCGCGTTTCTCCCTCCACGTCGCTTTTTGGACGCCATCCCCCTATCTGATGTCAATGAACGGTTGGTTCATGACATGCAAGATCATGCGTTGAAGTCTGTCGGGTTGGCATAGGCGGTGCTTCATTTGAAACGTAAATATGTCGGGGCTGCGGCTGAAATACGGCATATGAAATTAGAGAAGGACGCAGCCGTGGAGGGGATGAAGATAGTTGAGGAAGAGCTCAACGTATCCAAAGCCACCATTGGGAAAGTGATTGAGGAGCTTCTGACGACAAAGGATGCTCTAGAGAAGATGAGCTCAGACCTTGCTAGTATGCAGGCGGCTCATTCCAAGAGCATAGCTGCCTTGAAGGCCCTGCAGGTCCAACGCAACCTGGTCGCTGAACTAGATACAACAAAGGGCGCCCTTGCGGATGAGAAGAAATCCCACTTAAGTGCATGGAAACACTGAAGGAGGCCACCGTGGATTGCTTCAAAATGGCACTGGCACAAAACCGTCATCTAAACCCCGAAGGATAGGGAGTTTCACCTAAAGACCAAGGCAACGAAGAGGATTCCACCGCAATCCAGGGGGTCAGGTCGGCGAAGAAACTTCTATCGTTATCCCACCCGAAGGGGAGGGAGTTTCATCTAAAGACGCTGCCCCTCCTAGCTGAGTTTCGGAGGTTTCTCTCTCTGTTTTTGTGCCGGTGTATTGTACCATTTTTTTTGTTTGTAATTTTTGCCCTTGACCAAACTAATCATCACTATTAATTTCACTTACTCTCTCATTAAGTCGAGCTTACTTTTGTGTCTTTTATTCATCGTAATGAGGAATTTACTTTTGTGAATCCCAATCTGTGTTGGTAATTCTATGACCAGGCCAGGGTCTTGGTTATGCAGAATCTGCTAGTGTTATTCTTCCGACATCAAAAATTGGGTATATGAGTAGGGGTTGAAATAAACCGTACTACTGTGTTCCGGATCCATTGTCCGGGATTTAATCCAGGATAAGGGCAAATTGTCACATGTTCAGCCATGGTGTAGAAACACGACGCTCAAACATTTTAACCTGATCGGGGTCTGGATGACAATCTGCCTTCTTATCTATGATTGAATTTTGATGCATCAAAAATTTGCAAGGGCTTTGTAACGGCAATCTTGCGTAATTTAGAACCTGAGCTAGTTGGCCCTGGTGTTAGTCTTTTAACCACGCTAGGGGTATGATTGGGTTCAATGACCCGAGTCTTTGTCCATTCCTTCGTATGTAATGGGCACGACGTTAGATAGTTTAGATTTTGAATCTCCACTGAGGAATTCTTTATTAATTCGAGAAATAACTTGCTCCGAAGAGTTAACAACTTTAAAGAAAGAAATTGCGTAATTAGAATCAGAAATTTGAAATCGAAATATTGAAATCAAAATAAACTAACTTGGACACAGTCTGTCCGCCACATTGTGTGCGTGGAAGCTAGGTCTAGCTATAGTAGACTCTCAGCTTATCGGCGTTCCATGTTCTTTTAATTGGCTTCCTTGTAAGGGTTTCCAAGGTGTAAGCTCCTTTGTCGAGCTTCTCCCTAACCCGGTAAGGGCCTTCCTAATTTGTGGCTAGCTTGCCATCCCTGGCATTTTTGTTTCTGACGTCGGCTCTTCTGAGTACTGGATCACCCCTATCAAAAGACCAGGGCCTGACCTTCTGATTGTACTTGGCCACGATAAGCTGCTTGGTGGCCATAGCTCGGCAGTGTGCCATGAGTCTGACCTCGTCAATGAAATCTAACTCCGTCATCAGCGCCTCGTTATTCATCTCTCCACCTTGCTGGAGCGTATTCAACCTCCTCCATGATGGCTAGCCTATCTTGACCAGGATCATCGCCTCGCATCCATATGTCAACTTGAAAGGGGTCTCCTGGGTTGAAGTTTGAACACTGGTCCTATAACCCCATAGCACGCTATAGAGCTATCCGACCCAGCTAGATTCTGCGTCTTCCATCCACTTCCTTAGACCATCAACGATTATCTTGTTCGTTGCTTCAGCTTAGCGTTTGACTGGGGATGTTCTACAAAAGCAAAATGTTGCTGGATGCCGAGGTCCAAGATCATATCCTGAAAACCTTTATCAACAAATGGGTCTTGTTACCCGTGACCACCTCGGAAGGGATCCCAAAGCAAGAAACGATGCTGTGTCGAAAGAATCGTTGTATGCGAGCAGAAGTGATTGTTGTGAAGGGCTCATCTTCTATCCATTTTGTAAAGTAATCAACAGCTACAACGAGCCATTGCAGTTGTTCGGGAGCTGTTTTGAATGGTCCCAAGAGATCCATCCCCCATTTGTAAAAGGGCCATGGAGCCGAGATGCTTTTCAATTTCATAGGAGGGAGCCAAATGATCTTGGCGTGTTTCTGGCAACTGTCGCATCTCTTCACAAACTCCTTGGAGTCCGCTACAATGGTCGGCCAATAATAGCCAGCCCACACAGCTTTCCTGGCTAGAGCTTTGGCTCCCATGTGTTGACCGTTGATCTTCCTTGGAGTCTGCTACAATGGTCAGCCAATAACTACTATATCATATCTTAATATCTTCCTTGATTATGGGTAAGTTAGGATCCCCCTTCATTATAGATAGATCCTGATATGCATTATATTCATTGTTGGGCCGTCCTGTTATTGGGCCTGATATAGGTCTGTAACAAAAAAATTTTTATATGGATATACAATTTTACATTTCATGTATTATTGTGTTGGCTTTATTTTCATGGGATATAATATATATTATAAATGGCTTTATTTAGAGTTCTCGCAGCTAGCTGGTTGGAACAAAAATACTTACAGATTTAATGAAGTACCACAACAATGCACACTTAACAATATTCAGACTTTAGCAAATTCAAAGAAGAATCACTTCAAAAACACGGTTTCACACCACTCAGTTTCAAAAATTCAAGTGAAACACTCAGGTTAGATTTTCAAGTGTATTCAACAGATAACTGGATAAAATGTTGCCTAAAGGTTAGACTTGAGAATTTTCAAAATGTAAAAGTTCTCAAACATCTGTACAGAAATTTGAATAACACTAGTAGCAATAAATCATTATTCATACAAATCTAAGATATCAGAAACATGTTCAAAACACAACTATCCAATGCAACCTCAAATTTCATAGACATGTTTAGCAACTAGCTTTTGATTCATTTCTAAAACAAAAACACAAACTTCACCGCTAGTTTCAAAGAACTAGGGAAGCTCAATAGTAAGACTTCTCACTCTTGGAACAATAAAACTGATCAAAGAAACACTATTAACTCAAAAAAAAAAAAAAAAAAAAAAGGCAATCCCACAGATAAGTGCAAGATCAATAATTTTGTTAGTCCCAAGCAAAATGTAGCAGAACAAAGAAATTGAGGAATTATTGCAATGCAATCCAGTTTTAGAGCTGAAAAAAAAAACAAAATTCACCGAAAAGGTCAAACAAATACCACAACAATGAAAATGAAAGCAACCTTTGGAAACTAGCGAATTGTACCAATCTGACAAGATGAATAGCACAAGGTAAACTGTAATAACAAGAAGCTTGATCACCGGCTACTAAAATGAATGAAAATCTAGCGAATTGCCTTATTAAATAAGCAACACTAAAAAGGCAACTAATATTTATCTCCTACATGCCGTTCAAGGAATAGCAATGCATCACCATTCATGAACATTATATGATTACAACCAAGAAAATAAAAGGGGGAAAATCATACTTCAACTCCTTCCTTCAACAATTCTCAACCGAATAGATTAAATCCAAAACAAATTACACCCCAAAAATGTTATAATCGTTTGTAACTAACTTAACCCTCTAAAGAGAAAATATAGATACTTGCTATAGGCCTGACTCCCTTTTTCCCAAATGAAACCACTTGTTTTTTTATCATTTAAAACCAACACAGAAAAATTTACAATGAAAAAATAATCATAAAAAAAAAAAAAAAAAAAAAAAAAAAAAAAAAAAATCAATGTCAAATTAGAGAACCTCAAGTAAAGATCTAATTACATCCTTCTTTTGTGCCAAGTTTTCCAACCTTTCTCCAATAATGATGATTTCAACTAGAAATCTTAACCAAACATGTCGTAATCTAGAAACTTTTTCATATGTGAAAATTGAGAAATGCAATGTACTACTTATAATTATAACAAACAAATAGTGCAAATGATAGAAAAAAGTTCGTACAAGGCATTGCTTTATCCATCATAAATTTCGTCATTATATAATAATGTCAAAATTCTATTCCCTAAGTCATATATCTTTAATTTTTCCACAACAAAATAAAGCAAGAGATTCTTGAGCTTGGTTAGGACTTATCTAAACCATTTAGAAACATAATCAAACATACGAAAGATCATCTATAAGGCCTTCAATAATGACTCAATTATGATTATGTCTGGGTTCATAATGATAGTCAAGACCCCAAAGAAGAATCCTTGCTCCACGTAACCATAGGAAACCTAAGCTTTGATACCAAAATGTCATGCCTTAAAAACTAAGAGGTGACTGGCACGGAATATTAGTGGACTCATATTCCTTAAGCCTTAAACTTATATACGGATATTAAATAATACTCATAATACCATTAACCATCTGGACTATTTACGAGGTGTTTGAATTAGCTTTTGGAGAAATGCTTCTATTATTTACAAAGTAAGTATGTAAGAGGAGTTTTGTCTCAGTTTACGAAAAAAAAGTCTTTTAAAACCGCGGTTTGGGTGTTACCCAAACACAAGCTACCATCTGTACTAGTTTTGACTTTATAGGCCCAATTACAATCAACTAAATTCCCTTGTCTATGGTAGGGCACTAAAATCGAGGTGTTGTTTTTTATTAGATCATCTCACTCTACTAGCATTGCCTTTTTCCACTCATCAGATTGCAGAGCTTCTCAAATTGAAGAAGGTTCTCTTAGAGCTAAAAAATTAGTAGTAACAGCAGCAACATAGGGATCTCTTGGTTTTAGTACCCCTGCTTTACTTCTTATTATCATGTGATGACTAGTAAGCAATGTTCTTAAAATGTAGAGTCTACGTAGAAACGGTAAGGGTGAGCAAAAACGTAAAATCGTAAAACGTAAACGAAACGTAAGAGTTTACTACATACTATAAAAACAATAAAATCCAAAATATATAAAACTAAAACATGCCAATACATTAAAGTCATCACAAATTTAAGTCCAAACACTTAAGGAAATAATTAAGTTCAAACTCAGTGGCAAAAAAAAAAAACTCAGTTATCATATTACATGTTAAAATCTCAGTTTTGCCCCAAAATATTTTAAACTTCACATTTAAGTCCCTTCTTCAAAACTTTCAATATTTGCAGTTAGGTCCCTGGTCAAAACTTGCGTTTTGACCAGTTACCAAGTAGGTCTGGAACGCGATGAGGGGAGATCTGATAGCACCAGCGCCGCGAGACAAACCTCAGTCCAGACCTCGACCTTCATCTTCCATCATCAACCTCCACCTCCTTCAAGTCGTCGGCGGTCTTCACCTTCACCACCATCATCGCCGATGACCTCCTTCCTTCACCTTCCACCACAGCCGCGAGATCCGACAACGATTGACGATGAAGAAGCAGAAACCAGTGACGCTCGATGATGAAGAAGAAGCAGCCGTCCGACTCGTTAAGCTCGCCGAGTTTACCGATTTTACCGAGTTTACACGGCGTTTCAACCATTTCAACCCAAATTCTGTCCCTACATCCGTTCCAACTCGTTTTCTGGCCAAAACACGTAGAAACGTCCGTTTCTATGTTTCTACTCGATGTTTTTACAACTATCCTAGTAGGAACAATAGTAATAGCTTGAGAAGGTATGGAAGTATTAAAGAGATCACCTTCTTCCTCTTCGGTTCTGTAATATGTACAGGTGACATGTTCTGTTCATCAGAATTTGAGTGTGATAATTGAGATAACTCATTGTTCCACTGTTCTTCTATTGCTGCAGCTCTTGAATCATAATTTGAGCAAATGTTAGTGAAGTGAGGGATAGGCAGGCAGCTCAGAACTAGCACCAGGACTGTTATTTTCCTCAATTAAGCAAGAGGATGCAGATTTGAAAAATGCTCCAGGATGTATAAGCTCTGCAGGTAATCTTTCCTCGTTTACGGAACCTGTAGAGAAAGGAATTTCAATTTCATTAAATGCAACATGTCTAGATATGATAACATTTCCACCGGAGCTTAGGCATTTATAGCCTTTTCTGTGAGTTGCTATATCAGATAAACAAACACTTCATTGTCCTAAACCGAAGTTTGTGCTCATTGTATGGTCTAAAAGAGGGATAGCATGAAGTGCCAAATATCTTTAAGAATTCATAGCTGGTTGTTTACCAAACAACTTAAAATAAGAGATTCCTCCCAAAACAGATGGCAATCTGTTAATAAGTTCTGTAGTAGTGTGAAAAGCCTCCCACCAATAGAATAGAGGCATTTTATCCTGGGCTAGCAGTGTTAAACCTATCTCAACCACATGTCTGTATTTTCTCTTTGCTCTTCCATTTTGTGCAGAGGTAAGAGGACATGAAAGCCTAAACAGAATTCCAGAGTCTTATAAAATATTAGTGAAACTTATATATTCTCCTCCCCAATCACTCTGGACTATTTTGATCTTGCTATCAAAGTGTTTTTCAACAAAATTTTTAAATTGAATGAACATTTGTAAAGCTTCATCCTTTGTTTTTAATGGATAAAGCCATGTATATCGACTATAGTCATCCAAAAATAGTACTCCTCCAGTCCTAAATATAGGATATAGTTTGTAATGCAAATTACACTACAAAATATGTCCTATATTTATAACCGGAGGTAGTATATAATAGCGAAATCCACTCACATAAATGATTGGTGAAGGCCCCAAAGATCTGTGTGTATTAGTTGTAGTGCTTTTGATGCATGTGATTTTGATGCTTTGAATGGTATTGCATGTGATTTTCCAAATTTGCAAGACTCAAAAGATAGGATCATTTTCATTTCCACAAGTAACCTTGAGATTACAATCACTAACAACTTAATTTAATATGCTTTCATTTGGATGGCCTAACCTACAATGCCAGAAAGGTACTCGTACATCCTTAGCGACCCTTTCCTGGTTCGTTGCAACTCAGATTTGAGCATGAGAAGTCGAGATTTGGAGTGTGCACCAGCTATTTATTTAGGTGCAGACCACGATCCAGCTGAGGTGGACAATTTGTCATTTCAGAGGAGTTTCTAAGGTCATGGTATTAAGTAGCAATCCAAAAAGAAGTTGGTCAGCAGACTCTCATTCTTCAAACTTGGGATTCAACTTGTAGACGCCATCTTCTGTAACAAATTGAGGAGGAAAGCCTTTTGACCCATTAATAAAGCCTTCTAGGTTATACCCTTTAATAATGGGCATCACATGCATCACCCAAATGGAGTAGTTTGTTCGGTCCAACTTGACAAAACACACTTGGGAGAATGTGCTATTTTTCTCAATCAGCTTGAGAAGCAGACACGGTGGAGTTGGTGGCAGCATTGATGTTGGAAGCAGACTGGACAGAAGGAGAGTCCTCAGGATTCATCATGGCTGCTAGCTTGGTGTAATGGACCAGAATGCTATGGGCTCAGAGCACAACAGGACAAGCCCAAATGAGACAACAACCCATATTAGGCGTAGCACTCGGATGAAAAGAAGGCCTTGGAAGCTGCACGAATTAGGAGAGGAATGAGGATAAAAGCAGAAGTTAGTTACGGAGAGGGTGTGGAATGAATTGGATTGTCTCTCTCCTTCTTTCTATCCGTCTCTCTGATTGTGATAGATTCTATTTTCTGTTATTGCTCAGTATTTGCTTTATACCTTTCTGCCATTTCTGTTCATCGTCCATGTATTTCAGGACTTTTATATCAATGAAAGCTCTGTAATACTTTTTGACTATCTTAATACATACTATTCACTGAGAGTATAAATAGTTCATTACATTTTGGTGCTTTCGTTGCTTTGACTCAATCTATGGCGAAAAATACCAGACTCCAGGAACTCCAACGCGAACAGAAGAAGACCGCTGACCTTCTCGAGGAAGCTCATTCTCATTTTTTGGTTCATGATAAGCAACTTGACGACATTGGGCTTGCTCTACAGTCCCTCACCAGATCTGTGGACGCCCTCCATAGTCGATTCGAACAGCTACCCCTGCCGCCGCCTCCTTTCGGCTCTTCTTCGAGCACTGCTGGTGCTCCCCCACCCGTTCATCCGCCCTTTTTGAAATCCATTAAAATTGATTTTCCCCGCTTCGATGGCTCCTACGCTCTCAACTGGATTTTTAAGGTTGACCAATACTTTCGCTACTATGACATTTCTGATCCTCAGCGTCTGGTTATTGCCTCTGTCCACTTGGATGGGGACGTTCTTCCCTGGTTCCAGATGTTAGCAAAAGCAGGTCACATTCCTCACTGGGCTGCTCTAGCCAAAGCTGTCAAAACTCAATACGGTCCATCCCCGTTTGATTGTGCTCGATCACAGTTATTTAAACTCACTCAACGAGTGTCGGGGGCACTCTGGCAGACTATCACACCCAGTTCCTCGCACTCGCGAATCGCACTGACGACATTTCTGAGCTCGCTTTGGTCAATTGTTACCTGGGTGGTTTGAACCCGTCCCTCCGCCATGATGTCCTTGTGTAACGCCCTTCGACTGTTCTCAGCGCCATGACCTACAGCCGCCTATTTTCCAAGACACCGTCTCCTAGTCCTGCCATTACCAAGCCTGACTACACTGGTCCTGTGCGAACCAAAACCTCTTACTCTCCTGCCACTAAAGCAGTGGTCCCCTACACCAACCATGCTTCTAGTCCCTCCTCTACCACTAGCTCTATCGGTAAAACTAACCTTCCTCCCTTGTTACCCACGCCTTCGACCCCACCCATTAAACGCATGACACCCGCGGAAATGCAACTCCGCCACGATAAAGGGCTCTGTTATAGTTGTGATGCCAAGTTTTCACCGTCTCATCATTGTCCTAATCGCCAGTTGATGATGCTCCTTTGTGATGAGGACAACCCCAGCCCTGTGAGTCCCACCCCGACAATCGACGACGACACTTGCTCGCCTGATGCCACTTTGCATCATTTATCATTGCACGCATTATGTGGCACTACTGGGGCCGCCACGATTAGCTTTACTGGGACTATTATTGGCACGACGGTGCAGATCTTATTAGACGGCGGTAGCTCTGATAATTTCATCCACCCCAGAGTGGTGTCTCATCTGACCCTACCACAGGAGCCTGCCCCTGTTGTTCGAATTCTTGGCGGCATCGGTCCTATGATGACCACCGATGAAGTCGTCCGTGCTGTACCCATTAAAATATGTAATCACACCTTATCACTGACTTTGTTGATACTTCCAATTGCAGGCGTTAACGTGATACTGGGTGCCGATTAGCTGGAGACTTTGGGTTCGCATGTTGCTGACTATAGAACTTTGACTGTACGATTCCTCGAGAATGGCAAGCTTTTTACCCTTACTGGTTATCGGGGGTCATCCGTGCGTCAGGAGACTTGTCATCATCTCCTCCGGCTTTACCAGACAGACTCCCTGGCCCACATTTTTATGTTGGAACCAGTCTCAGTCTCAGCCCCAACCCTTGTTTTCCCGTCTTGGCCGAACCTACCGGAGGACCTTCTCAATGTTCTTCAGCGATACTCGCAGGTCTTTGCCCAACCTCACGGATTACCACCTGCTCGTGATCATACGCATCATATCACTCTCCAACCTGGAACTCAACCAGTTAAAGTAAGGCCCTACCGCTACCCTGTTAGCCAAAAAACAGAGATTGAACGACTTGTTTCGGAGCTTCTTGCTGATCATCTTATTCAGCCGAGTTGTAGCCCATTCTCCGCCCCCGTCCTATTGGTCAAGAAGAAGGATGGTACCTGGCGCTTTTGCGTTGATTATCGTGCTTTAAACTCGGTTACTATCAAGGATTCGTTCCCAATGCCCACCGTGGACGAGCTAATTGACGAGCTCCATGGCTCTGTTTTTTATACAAAGTTGGACCTCCGCTCGGGCTACCACCAGATTCTCATGCACGAGCCAGACCGTGTGTGACATCCCAAATTTTTAGGATTAAATAATTAAAGATATTATGGGGAATTAAATATGGGAAATTTAGTCTCGAATAAACTTTGAAGTTAGTATTTTGAATTAAAAACATATTTTCTTGTAAATTAAGGACAAGCGGTTGGGAATAATTTTAGGCCTAAATATTTTTGGAGATAATATTTTATGGCTTAGAGGACAAGATGAGAATTTCTATTAGTAGACTAAAATGCAAATGAGTAAGGGAAAAATAGGAATTTGCCATTAGTGGGTCAAGGATGTAAATAAGTATATATATATATATATATATATAAAGGAATCGGCAACATTAAGACGCTGAAGCAATTGGACCACAACACAAATGACACTCCCTCAATTCAAATAACACTCAAGCCCATATTTCTCCATTCCCTTCGGCCCATATTACAGAACCCACCCAGTCAACATTCTTTTATTCATTGGATTTTGTTCAAATTCCTTCATTCTTCATTTCCGCAGCATCTTTGTCTCCCCCACATTCTGAAATTTTCTCTCAAACTCTCCTCCTCCTTACACAGTTACACCATGATCATCACCTTCCTCCACCATGACCTCCTTCTCTTCTCCAACAATCTCCCTCTTCTTCCACAGAAACGTTGATAGATACGAAGAACAGAGAAACACTGTGAGAAATCTGAGAATCTGAACTGAGAATCTGAGTTGAGACGAGATGCGAGGGAGAGAGACAACGAAATCAATTTGGAAAAAAGAAGGAAGTTGCATGCAGGGACATTTCTGAGTTTGGGTGAGTTTCCTAACTGACTTCCTATCTGTTTTTACGGAAGTTGCAGAAGTTTTAGATAGAGTGAAGTGGGTTCATGTTTATGTTGAGCATGCATGTCATTTTTAAGTTGACCTTTGGACTCCATTGTCTCTGAAAACAACCCTTAGAGTCTTGCATGTCAGCTAAATGCATATGGTGACTGATTTCTAATAGCTGTGAGTCCCAAACTAAGCATGCAATTAGCTTTTGCTACCACTGGATTTTAATCCGAAAACAGGGGTTGATTTTCGCATCTGTTTCAGGGGTTAGAGGTTGATTTTTGATCTGAAATTTTTATAGGAGATATTACACTCCTTAAGGTTTAAAATAAGCTTTGGATCACTTAAAACGGAGGTCTACAACTCCAGTTATGATTTTTAGAAGTTGAGCCAAAAATCTGGAAAATTTCTGTTATGTTTCTGGAGTCAGGGGATGACGTGGCATTTCGGGATGACTAAAGGAAATGATTAAAATGTGAAATTTTCCATTTAAATAATAGACTCATAGAGGTTTAATTTGATAGGTAATTCGTCAAAATCCGATAAGTATTGAAGGAGTTATGGTTTCTCAAAGATTGGTCAGAAAATCTGAGGATTTCTGGACATTGTTTATGTTTTTGAATTTTGGGAATTTTTCTCAGCCATAAATCAACTTGGTGACTTTAATTTATAAAAATATACTTATCAAGGTTTAAATAGAAATTGGAATCACTCCATTTGGAGTTATATCGATCGAGTTATGAATTTTCCAAATTCTCAGAAAAGAAGCCTGAATTTTTGACAAGTCTTTAAAAAGTCACATAAGTTGTTAATTGTGTTAAACCTTTAAAGTAAAGGTTTCTTTGATTAAAATGAAAGGTTAAATGGCTGAGATGATAATTGTTCATAGTGAATAGTATCTAGTTAATTAGTCTCAATGAGTATACATCCCTAGTCATAAGGATATTAAAAGACAAGTATTTTTAGGTGGGTCTAGAGAAGTTGAATTTATAATTATGTTTGGATTGGTTAATGACCCACCACTGTATAAATGTTAATTATAGGACCTGTGAATCGCCCGTGCCTGAAGGATAAGCGTAGTGATAAGAATCTGGTGGAAAAGGTTTTGTCGGTAAGACCAACAGGTAGTAATTTTAATCTCACATTCTTTGTATAGCTATATATGTTTTGTATGCCATATTTGTATGTCCCGCCTATATGGCCAGCACCACTCATGGCTCGATTGAGCGGAAGGGCCGACCATGGGGCCAACTTCCCGGTGGCTAGGCAGGGCCTAGTGCATTCATTGAATTGGTATTGAATTGCCAAATGAATTTCCTTGCGCCAAGGTATTTGAAAGTATTTGAATCAACACTTGTATTACAAGTTTGCATTATACTTGGTATGTAATACTTGTTGTTTGAATTTGAATTTGAACTTGAACTTGAATTTGAATTTGAATGCTTTATATCTTGTGTGGACTGCTCTGTTTGGTGAATTTACATGTATTGCATATGTTAGAATTTGAGATTAACCTCGTTACTCGGGATTCATTTATTTGAATCTCGAGCCTTCCATAAATCCAGAAATGGACAGACTAGTAGGCAAAGAGGAAGAGGCGCGGGCGTAGATATTGATTGGTCTTGAGAAGAAGGTGGAGTTGATGATGCAGATTGAAACATATAGTTTCACTTTTGTATATGAATAATTTTATTTCCTTATGACTTAGCTATTATTTTGAGGAAGCCATATGTGGCTATTGGGATGTATATATTTAAATTAGATACACATGATTACGTAGAAGTAGCAAGATATATATATGCTGCTAACGGTTGCTGCAGGTGCGGGCATGTATGTAACAAGCCCAAGTTATGGTGAACGATTAGTAGAGCATTAGACTAATCGGAGAAATAAAGAAAAACTCTGATGAATTTTGACAAGGTTCTAAGTATGATGCAATTTTAATGACAAGTTTGAACCACTGATAGAATGTTTTCAAAAGTTTTAAATGGTTCAGAAAAGCCCAACCGAATTTATTTATTATTTTGAAAATTCTTTTTAAAGAAGGGATTTCTTTGCAATAACCAAAACTAGCCAGTGGTTTAAATTTTTGTTAAATAGTACATCAGAATTTCTAATAGGTGAAGATGCCACTCTGTTCTGGGCTCAGAACAATGGGGTGTTACACCATGCCACAACCGCATTTCGCACTCACCTGGGCCTTTACGAATGGCTCGTGATGCCCTTCGGGCTCACCAACGCGCCTGCTACATTCCAGGCTCTTATGAATACCATTTTCTAGCCATTCTTACGCAAGTTCGTTCTCATTTTTTTCGATGATATCTTAATTTACAGCACCAGCTGGGAGTTACACGTCGATCATGTGGCTCAGGTCCTACAGTATTTATCTCAACATCAACTCTTTGCGAAATTGTCAAAATGCTCGTTCGGCCAACGCCGCGTGGAATATCTGGGTCATTTTGTTTCTTCGCTTGGTATTGAGATGGACCCCGCCAAACTCCAAGCTATTGCTCTCTGGCCCCCGCCACATAATGTGAAACAACTCAAAGGCTTTTTGGGACTTAGTAGTTATTATCGCCGCTTCATCTATCGGTATGCGCAGTTAGCTGCCCCTTTGACTGATTTACTTCGTAAAGATGCTTTCCAATGGTCCCCCGAAGCTCAAGCTTCCTTTGATGCATTGAAACATGCTTTAACATCGGCCCCTGTTTTAGCCTTGCCGAATTTCTCCAAAGCCTTCATCCTGGAAACCGATGCTTCTAATGTGGGTATTGGTGCAGTGTTGAGTCAAAACCATCATCCCATTGCATTCTTTTCCAAGAAGTTATCACCACGGATGCAAAGCCAGTCTGTCTATGTACGTGAATTGTATGCCATTACTGAAGCAGTTTCGAAGTTTCGGAATTATCTTTTCGCACACTATTTTATTATTCGAACGGACCACGCTAGTCTGAAGCACTTAAACGAGCAAATCATTCATACCCCAGAGCAGGAAGCTTGTTCACCGAAGCTCATGGGCTATCGCTTCTCCATCGAATATAAACCAGGCATATCAAAGGTGGCCGCTGATGCACTATCTCGGGTTGACTGCACGTCCCTTACCACAGTCACTCCGTCTTTTATGGATTTCATTTATGATCAAGTACACTCTTCAGCCTACATTCAGAAGCTCATGGATCAGGTGTCTCGTGATCCCGCTTCATTGTCTCGGTACACGATCAGGCACCAGCATTTATATTGGCATAACCGACTAGTCATCCCACACGATGATATTGCCTTAGTGCAACACATTCTCTATGAATTTCACTCTTCGGCCCTCGGTGGACATGCGGGGTTCCTTCGCACATTTCATAGGATTGCCCATCTTTTTTTTTTTTTGGCACAAAATGCGACACACGATCCGATTGTATGTGCGCAATTGTTCAATCTGTCAACAAGCGAAACTATCTCATCTTCATCCAGCCGGCTTGCTTACTCCTTTACCAATTCCCAACCGCATTTGGGAGGACGTCGCCATGGATTTTATCACGGGTTTGCCTGTGATTAAGGGTCAATCGGTTATCATGGTTGTTATTGACCGACTTTCCAAGTATGCACACTTCGCTGCTTTGCCCGCTCTAGTAGTGTAATGGATACCAAGGTGCTCTTAGGCTTTGGACTTATTCCTCAGGTCCAAAGTTCGAGCCCTAGGGGAGGCGCCCTTGGTATTTACCAAGGGACAAATCCTCCAAGAGGGGGAGGACAATTCCGCCTTGTGAGGGGTCGATCAACCCCGGGTGTAAGCGGTGCGCCGTGAGGGGGACGAACTAGGTCCTTACCCGGTGGGGGGGTCGTTACACTTGGTCGCTCAGATACCAAGATAAAATTTACTGAAAATAGAGAATTGTTTAATAAGGCGTATGGAGGAGCCCAGGCTTAAATATTCTTTATATAGGCAGGGTAAAACTCTAGAACACGTATATGAGTGAAACGTATGTACTATACATGTTGTACAAAAGAATTTCCTAGAATAAATAACCTAAGGGAATATGATTTCTCTCAGTTGGACTCTAATAAACACATGGGCCTATGTCTAGGAGCTTAATTGGGATAGTTGAGTCCAACATGATATTCTTAACATCTTTGATTCCCTTATACATTTTGTAACCATCATACTCGAATTCATTCAAATTTCTCTGACATTATAGCTATAACTACTACTAAATGAGTGCATTGTGGTTTGACAAAACACTACTAAAATCAACCGTTTGTAAGTAATTTAGTAGCTGTTTTCTGAACCCACCATTCACTTTCTTCAGACCAATTACAATATTAGTAGTGGCATGAAAAATCGCTACCAAATACCTGTTACAAAGTTTGCCGAGTTGTACGACAAATTTGAATTTTGAATTTTGAAAATGTGTTGACGGGAATCCAATAGCAGCTTCAGAACCGTTACTAAATTTGTCACCAGAATTTAAAATATTTATGACTTGTTGATAGCGGTTCAAAACCATTAGCAATACAGCAAATGACACCAATAAGAAATAATAAGAAAAGATTTACCTGGTAACCTCTAGCAATATAGTAAATGACACCAATAAGAACAAATAAGAGAATATTTACCTGATTGGCTTCGTAGTTGCGATGAGTGCCTCTTCTTTCTCTGTTTGTAGTGGATGACACCAAAAAGGACCAAAGTCATCGGCACCAAAATCATCAGTGCACTAATCAAAGCCCCCATAAATAGCCCAGTTGTGTCTGATTTTGGAGAGGAAAGCATGGGAGGCAACGGAGACGGCGAGGGAAACAGTGTAAGAGGCGGCAAGCAAGGCGTGGGAAGCTTATCTACATATATAGACACAAATATCTCCCATTCCTGTCTCTATAGAAGTACTATGGGCCCGTTTAGTACGCTGATTTAAGGTGAGGGAAAGGGACAATGAGAGGCTTCCCACAGATAAATTCAGTTTGGTGCCCAAGTTTCCCGGAAAGTTGATTTCCCACGTGCCTCCATCTTCCCACATTGGTGGGAAAGTTGAATCCCTCCAAAACTGGCGGGATAGTGTTTTGGTTCCCGGGAGAGTGAATTTTATGGACAAAAATGCCCCCTGTATATATTGGAGGTTTTTAATAAATAAGAGAATCGACGTTGCAGCTCAATGAAGCTAAAATCGAAGACACGAGCTGAACGAAGGAGGCTCATCTGAAATCGATGACGGGCTAGTTGGAGACGCGGGACAAGTTCAACGCAGGTGGAAATAGAGGTGAGTTCCCATGGGTATCAATGATATGTTTGCTATTTTATCCGTTGGCCGATGCCCTGTGTTCATTGTTTGCTGGCATAATACGTATCCTTGTTGGTTAATGTGGGTGAGGAAATAAATGAGACAAGCAGCTGCATAATAAATGTAAGTGAGGAAATAATAGGGCATGAGATTATTCTTGTACATGCGTCTCCTGTGGACAGTAAATTTGGCCATTAATGTGGTGTGTGTATTAAATGAAACTGTATTGTTGGTGGGTATGCACATTTATGGCAATTGGTATGACATTCTGTATAGGTAACAATTAAACCATGTCTGGTAACCCTGAAATACAAAGTTAACATAGCTGAATTATAGGAATCATGTGAGTTTATTTTAGTCAGAGTGTGAAGTTTATTGTTGAGTCAGAAGTGCTACTCTAAAGATACTAGGTTGGGTGAAAAGTTTATATGTTTGAATGTAAATAGCGGTTGTTTGTAAATAGGGGTAGTAGATTATAATGAAAAGGAAATGGATGTGCAAAAAAATTGTATAGGTATGGAGCCACATTCTGAGGAAATGGTTGCAATCTTGACAGGGTGCCTAACTCTGTTTCTAGCAGTGAGGAGGTTGATTGTCATTATGATAGTGGCAGTGGGAGGAGGTAGACGAAGGCACTTACCGGATTGGTCTTTTAGATTAGATTTTCATGCGAAGAGAGCAAATTTGAGGGCTATGATATATAGTAGCGACACGACTTGCTTCAACCAAATTAGGATGTACCGGGCTACATTTGATAAATTGTGTCACATGTTAGACACAATTGGTGGGTTGAAAGCAACTAAACATATGCTAGTTGATGAATAAGTAGCAATGTTCCTTCACATCTTGGGGCATCATGTGAAGAATAGAGTAATTCAGTTTGAGTTTGGAAGGTCAGGCAAAACGATTAGTAAATACTTTAAGTTAGTCCTCAATGCTACGATTAGATTGCAATCATTGCTTCTGAAGAAACCAGAGCCCATTCGGGAGGACTCAAATGATCATCGCTGGAAGTGGTTCAAGGTACGTAAAATGTGTTATTGTGTGACTCACTTAATAGTTATAGGAATTGTGGTTGAACCTAACCGATGACAATGTGGTTATGTTTTCAAGGGTGCCTTGGTACTTTAGATGGTACTCACATACGTGTACAAGTACCTGCAGCACACAAAGGTAGATACCGAAATAGGAAAGGAGAGGTAACAACCAATGTCCTTGGTGTATGCTCACCGGATGGCCAATTCATTTATGTCTTGCCTAGGTGGGAAGGGTCGACTGCGGATGGGAGGGTGTTGAGAAATGCAATAAGGAGACTGATGGAGACCTTTTGTCATTAGCCTCGGGGTCCACAATCAACAATTAACCAAGGATTGCGTATAGGCAAACCTAGGATCGTTCTCTCTTTTTCGAGGAGCCTTTTATTGAATCCTAAGTAATCTAAATGTCATGCAAATGCAATGAAAACAAGGGGGATTGGTTTTGGATTTTTAAATTAATAAATTAAAATAGAAATGCAATTTAAATGAAGCAAAGAAAAGAAAATGAGAAGAAGAAGATTAAAATTGATCAACCCAACATTCGGATTCCGAGACTTCCATCATTGAACAAAATATAAATAACCCACGTTTGGCTCTGGCGAACCGAGATCTCTGCATTCGCCCAGAAAATCCCTCGACTAGACGATCGCCTAGAATATTCCAAACAACG
This sequence comes from Acacia acuminata, assembly GCA_019022655.1. NCBI lineage: Eukaryota > Viridiplantae > Streptophyta > Magnoliopsida > Fabales > Fabaceae > Acacia > Acacia acuminata. The sequence continues at coordinate 1,783,795 of JAFJYI010000045.1, forward strand.
GCGTCCCACTGTGCGATCGCACAGTAAAACTTAAACCCTAGTTCGAATTCGGTCCTTGGGATAAACCAAACCGAATATTAAATCTAATATTCGAACTATTTCAGAAATCGGATCCGATAAGATGAAAATAGAAACAAGTTAAATCACCGATAAAGCACAAGTTCTCTGGATGAATCATGGAATCCTCACATTGGGTTAACCACAGAAGCTTAGCCAAGCATGTCTAAGCAAAACACAGAAGAAAAGATGAAGAAGAAAACCAAAAAGAAATCCTATTCAACGTAATTGAGAATATGTTTTTAGCCATCTAATATAATCTATAAATAGGAAACAATAGGGCTACAAGATTGGCCCAAAAATAGGAAACCTCTAAAAATAGGAAACCTCTAATAAATGGTCTTTTATTACAAAATTCGAGCAGAATAAAAATTCAGAAAAATGGGTCTGCCTTTAGCTCCAATTTCGTCCATCTTCTTGTCCGAATCAGCCTTCCAAGTCTTCATAACAATTGTAGCTCTCTGAATCATCTAAAAAAGGAAAGAAGAATCAGGCTAATCGGATATCTAGAACAAAAGTTATGGCGAAAATACTAAATCACTGTAAATCTGGAATTTAATCATAAAGAATGAATCAAATCCAATTAAAAGCTCAAAGCCCAATTAAGTAATAAAATCCATTATTTATTAACTAAAAAATCCTAAATTTATTCACCAAGAGATACAAATAAGTGTAATAATATTCAATCATCAGAGACCACATGGCTTACGAGTACCACAAGGTATGGGTTTTCAATTTCGTAGGAAATGTTGAAATGGTTTTGTTCATGTGTACTTGATAGGCTTAAACAATTACATGTATTGCTATTTTTCCCCAGGAAAGTACTACTTGGTTGATGCGGGGTACACGAATTGTCAGGGATTTTGGCGCCATACAGAGGACAAAGGTACCACCTAAATGAGTGGAGACAAGGATACCAACCCCAATCTGTTCATGAGTGCTTCAATATGCGACATTCAGCTACTCGGAATATTATTGAAAGGTGCTTTGGCATACTAAAGTTGCATTGAGCCATCCTGAGGAGCGCCTCCTATTACCCTGTGAACATCCAAAACAGATACATCGTCGCATGTTGTTTGCTACACAACCTAATTTGTCGAGACAATGTTGAAGACCCCCTTGATCAACAGCTTGATGCGTTTGAACCAGGAACAGATACAAATATCAACACTCCCATCATGATTATGGAGACCAACGACTTGTGGAGTAATTTTAAGGAGCATGTTGCAAATGACATGTTTGCTGCTTTCGTGGCGCATAGGGATAATTGATAAAGTAGTCAAAAAATATTGCTTGTTTGTAGATAATGGTCTTCCACTAGTATGAGGCAAAAATAATGTTTGTTATGTTAATTTTAATTCCGTTTAGTGACTTGGCTTATATATTTCTTCACCTGTAATGGTTGTTGCTTTAATGGTTCATTATATGTTGTTTCTTTAATGGTTCATTTTGTCCAACATATTGTGCCTTAACTTGTTTTCTGTGTATGAGTTTTGTTTTAGATGGACTCATCTGATCAGGCGTCTAAGGGCAGGATGAAAATGTGGTCTGCCGAGGAGGACAAATTGCTAATTGACTGCTTAGTCACTCTTAGGATTGAGGGATAATACCTGGCTAATAACGGCTTCAAGAATGGGTTTGCCAATGCCCTCCAATCGATGATGGAAGCGAAGCTACCAGGTTGTGGCATAAAAGCCACTCCACATATTACCTCAAGAATAAAGACACTGAAACGTCTGTGGCAAATGGCTTATGACCTGGTATATGGTGCCAACACTTCTGGATTTGGTTGAGAGCCCAACACCAAATTTGTCACTGCAGAGCCAACGGTGTGGGAAGAGTATCTAAAGGTATGTCATACCATTATTGTTGTGTTCAAATTAGCTTAATTCACAAATTGACATGTATTACATTTCATGTCTAATAACATGATCTGTTTTTTCGTAGGCTCATCCAAGGGCTTCTCATTTTCGCACCAAGACCTTATCCAACTTTGACGGTCTGTGCTTCGTGTGGGGAAAGGACAGGGCTGTTGGTGACGAAGGAAGATCCCCTGGTGGGATGGAGGATGATGTGAATCTTGAAGATGATGATCTTCTGGAAACATCCAATACTATTACTGCTGATTCTGAGTTCTTACCCACACTGCATGACACTAGTTTCACACAAATCCCTCCAACTGAAACGTCTGTGGGTCCAAGGAAGAAGCGCCGGTTGAACCACTCACAAGTGATAGCTGAGGCTCTGTGAGAGACAGTAACATCGCTTGACAAGACCATGGTGACTATTTTCGACAAACTGGGGAATAAGATGTCAACACAACAAACGCAAGCAGAACTTGATGCAAAGGGGGATGATCTATTCATGGACTTGCTTCAGCTTGAGGACTTGACATTTAATGAGAGAAACTTGGCTCATATGAAGATACTAGCGTGTGACAAACTCCTGAGGTCATTTTCCAAGATGCTTCTTGAGTTTAAGACATCATGGATCCGAACCTTGCTGCAGCAGTAGATATTGTATAGCCATAGATATATGCAGAATGGCGTAATATCTGTCTTTTTTTGTGTAGCCATATATAATGCAGAATGGCTTAATATATGTATTTTGGGTATAACCATATATCTTGCAGGTGTGTCGTTCACTTTTGACAACAACTCTGCCTTCTGTATGTTTAGGACAGTAAAGTGTAGACCATGTTAACTTACTGGAAAATTAGAGTTCGACATAGGATACACTTTGTGTCTTTCGTCGATGTAATTGAATATGTTTTGTGCTGTTGTGGTCTGTCAAATGTATATGCAGCAACATAATATATGGTATGTAAATCAAGAACAAGTTAATGAAAGTGAAAAAAGCCTTTCATACGTCTGCATTTTATGTTTCACAGAATGCATAGTTACTTTATGTTTTTTGCTGGATGCCCTGTTCTGTTACTAGAATAACAGAGACTTACAAAGGGAAATAATTCTTGAGAATGATTTTGTCATACTCAAGAATTAATGTAATCATTCTCACTTAAAATCATCATTCCCGAGAGTTGACATGGAATTCTCGAGAATTGATGTGTTGTTCTTCACTCAATTCATCGCTATATCTGGGTATTCTCGAGAATTAACAAGGAATTCTCGAGAAATATCAGGTTTGGAAAGATTTTCTATGTATAGCAAGAACTCACTATTCAAATTAAAATCATCATTCTCGAGAATCACTATAAGTAATTCTCGAAAATTGATGGGTTGTTGTTCACCAATTCATGGCTATAGCCAAGCATTCTCGAGAATAACTTAAGAATTCTCGAGAATTGATGTGTTTTTCTTCACTCAATTCATCACTATATCCAAGCATTCTTGAGAATCATGATACAATTCTTGAGAATCGTCTAGCTTGGCTCTGTGTTTTTCCTGTCTTTGTAATATCGAATCTCCATCTCATTCTCGAGAACCTCCACTAAATTCTCGAGAATTGGAGAAATCGATTTAACTTAATCAACATGGGTATTCTCGAGAATCCTCCCTTGGATTCTCGAGAATTGGTGAACCTTATTGTCAGTGCATTGTCCAAGCGTTCTCGCGTTCCCGAGAATCAACTTGAGGATTCTCGAGAATAACCATCGTCCAAACCAGTTTTTACCCTTTTCTGATTGAATTCTCAAGAATTCTCTATGAGAATTCAATGTCGGGTCTTTTTTTTTTTTTAATTAAATTGCGTCGCATACAACACTTGAACTCGAAGCTAACGACGACGGTGGCGGCGTCCACGACGGCAGGTGCGGCGTCAACGGTGGCATTTTTGGTATTTCATCTCATATTCCCACTTAACTAACACCCAATTCTTCATACCAAACCATTCATTTTCCCCCAACTTAAGTTACCTTCCCATGTCTACCAAACAGCTCAACTTTTTAATTTCTCTCACAATCTTCCCTTCCATTCCTTTCCCTCATTTAAATTCCTTTCCCTCTTTAAATCTTCCCCGTACCAAATGGGCCCTATGTTGTTTTTAATTAGTGAGGAAGGCATTGTTGCTCTCCATTTCTATTCTTTTCTGTAATTCTTTCTATGTTTTATTTTGATTTGATCAAGAGTTTCCCCTTGATGCTTAGTAAACAAAAAGTTCTCACCCCTTTTAACAAGTGTACTTCTCGAGATTTGAATTTGTATTCTTCTTCTTATGGGGGTGAGGTCTCTACCACCTCAACTAACAATTTGTTAGGTTTTTATTTGGTGTTTTATTTTACCCACTTTTTATGCAAATTTTGTTGATTTTTCATTCTTTTTAAATTTTGAAAATGAATAAATTTTCTTTACAATCTTTTTTCATTAAAAGTTAATATTGAAAAATGGTTCTGTTGTGGGGTTAAAAATAATAGTATAGGTGCTCTGAATATAGAGAAAGATTTAGTTTTTTTGCTCAAAAGAGAAAGATTTAGTTGGAATTTGGAAAAGAACTGTTGTGAAATAAACGAGTATTCGTTAGAGTTCTTGAGTAGGATATCCCTCACATTACATTCTGTAACGACCCCCACCGGGTAAGGACTTGGTTCGTCCCCCTCACGGCGCACCGCTTACATCCGGGGTTGATCGGCCCCTCACAGGGCGGAATTGTCCTCCTCTTCTAAGAGAGATTTGTCCCTTGGTAAATACCAAAGGCGCCTCCCCAAGGGCTCGAACCTTGGACCTGAGGAATAAGTCCAAAGCCTAAGAGCACCTTGGTATCCATTACACTGATATGAGTTATTTGACAAAATTCTTATCTCCCTCTCTTCTTCCAATTCCTCCTACCCTCACCCCGACCCCTACATTGAAGCTCATTTCCTCTCCTTGTTCCCTCATTATTACAGGGGAGAGGTTGTCACATACACACACATATATAAATAGACACACAAATCTCCGATTCCTGTCTCTATAGTGAAAATGACAAGAAGAAAAATGTGGTTTTTAGTGAGGAAGGCATTGTCGCCCTCCATTTCTATTATTTTCTGTAACATTTTTTGTGTTTTATTTACCCATCTTTATGCAAATTTTGTTGAGTTTACGTTCTTTAATTTCTAAATTTTGAAGATGAATAAATTTTCTTTCCGATCTGTTTTCATTAAAAGTTAATATTGAAAAATGTCTCTGTTGTGGGAAAAAATTGACAGTTTTGGTGCTCTGAATATAGAGAAAGATTTAGTCGGAAATTGGAAAAGAACTATTGTGAAATAATTATAAAGTTGGTTGATTAGTGGGTACAGAATAATTTCATTTGGAGAACAAAAGTGTAAGTCGTTTCATGCGATTTTTAAATCATCCGTTTCAGATTTTTCAAGGGTATAAATGGGAAGATGTAATATATATTAGGAGAAGACCAAATGCTAGATTATTAATTGAAGGCACAACTCATCATGTATGGTACTGCCTTCTCTTCTGTTCTAAAGAAGCTAAATAAATTATTAATCATATTATATATATTATGTATGATTAAATTATATATTCCTTTATAAATTAGATAAATTAGTTTGGAGAAAAAATATTAATATAAATACCTTAAACTAATTTAATTAGCTTTTTTAATCTCAAAAAAAAAATCAATTGAGTCTAATATTTAAGATAGGAGATAGTATATGAAAGCAATGAAATTATACAAATGGTGTATATGTATATGTAGCCAGTGGCCACTATAGACATAATGCCCAGCTGATGGAGAATAAATTTATAATTAGTTTTGTGAAGAAGAGTTATTAATTTCGAACTGTACATAGTTCTTAACATTAAAAATCAAAGTTATTATCTTCGAAAGGATAAGGAAAATTGCGTTGAAGGATACTCGAAAAATGAAAGGTAATATGATTATTTCGCAAGTAATCGAATTTATTTTATCAAGTAAGTCTTTTGAGACTACAATGGCATGCATTGGCAGATTTCATGGCGAGACTTCATTGACATTATATTAATTCGGTTGGGGAGAGGATCTTCTCATAATCACTTTTTTTTTTTTTTCGTCGGCCCACATAGGCCGTTGATTGAAAAGAAAAGATAGAGGTTAAAATATTATTATAATTAATTGGATAAATATAATTTAAAAATAATGAGGGATAATGAAAAAAGGGTTAGCATAGAAACCCAACCCATTCAATTGGCAGCTTGTCATTCTATAAAGAAAATAAATAAACATACATATTACTTTATTTGACTTTTCAAACACTTCACTTTCCCTAAAAGTTGTCCTTGTATTACGTGCTGCTTACTTATTCTGCCGCATCTTATAAGATAAAGAGTCTGTTTGGAGTGCAGCATTAGGACCAGCAATTTTGAAAAAAAAAAAAAAAAAAGTCTAGTAACGCTGCCAACTGATTTTTGGCCCGTTTGGTTGAGCGTTAAGGAAAAAGCTCAAAAAGCTCGTCAAGGGAAAAACTCCACCAAGAAGCTTTTTCCAAAAAGCTCTCAGCTTTTTGACATACGCCCCGCCACTTCTACCACTATCAATCCAAACACAAATCAAATAGCTTTTAAGCTGCCACTCCTACCGAACTTTTTTTAAAGCTAGATAGCTTTTAAGCCACCGCTCCTACCGCCAACTCAAACAAGTCCAAATAGACAAGAGTTGGCGTTGGGTGTGCTTATTTTCAAGACAATTCATTACCCAAAAAAATGCTAGCTAGCTAGGCAGTATTAATGACTTTGACTTCAGTCTGGAACTCTCACACATTCGAACTCCTCCTTGTTTGCTTCAAGAGATTTTAGTTGTGTAATTGCAACACTCTGCTTATTAGCTACGTACACTTTTCAAAAATTGTTGCCCATGCTTAATTTAAGAATATAGATTATCAAAAAAGAATGAAGGCAACAATTATAAATCACTCAGATCTTTTTTATAATGAACATTCTTTCTAGGGATTATCCTTAATATAAGGAATAAATCATTTTTATCTGAAATTTTAAACGATTTTTTTTTTATGAAACTCTTACCATTATTAAATATATGTTACTCATTATCTCTCATACCACAATAACCACACATCACAATCCGTAGAACCTGTACAGCTGCCTTGCCAAGGCAAGCCTTGGACTCACTGGATTCACAACCCGTAAAGCCGCCCTTACCAGGCCAGCCCCGGACTGATCCTCAACCCGTATAGCCGCCAATCAAGGCCGGCCTCAGACTAATCATCCTTAGCGCTAGGAACACAATAGTTAGGGACTCAAACCCCAACTACACATATTTGGCAAAAATACAACCACAAAACATACATGAAAAAACAAACATACAACAAATCATATAAAGATATCTGAGTTAGCGGTTACTATCTGATAGGGTATGCACCGTCTTATAATTTTAATGTGTCTGCTAGCTCCCCTAGGTATGATTTATCCCTAAATAACACCAAAACACCTTACTTTTGGTATTTCCAAAAATACCCTTGCTTAATCCTTCAAAACCGAGCCCTTTATCATTTTTCCAGAAAAAAAAAAAAAAAAAATCCAGAGATTCTGTCCCAACTTCAAATATTTTTAATAAATTTCACAAAAATCATTTTTTTGACAAAACCAATGCCATCTAAACCAATAAGATGTTTATTTTATAGGAAAAATATTTTCAGGACCAAAAGTACACATATTTTGGAATGTACCCCAATTGCTACACTCTGGTCAGAATTACTCTAATGCTTACTGGACCAACTTTATCAATTTATTTCTCTTTGTAGGAAAATCCAAAAGGCACAAAATTATACATCAAGGTGGACCTTAGGATGTGTCATTTGTCCTTATAAAATTTTAGATCAATCCAAGTTCATTTACTATTTTTAAAACCCAGTTAAAGGTTTGCTGCCCAGAAAACCCAGAATTGACAGCAAGCTTGTTCTTAAGGTCTTTCGGTATTTTTGAGTTTAGAAACTTAAACCAAAGCCTAACCCCATGCAAAATCATGTTTTGAATACCTTAAGACCATCAAAAATACCAAAATCATATTGTAACACCATGCCCTAACCCCTTTGCATGAAAATCACAAGTTCAAGTTGCAAAGGTTCGGGTTTTCGGTGTTTACTTGAATTGGAAGTTTGGTTGATGATTTTGGTAGCTTGGACCTTGTTTTTGGCTATGGAGACTCATCTGAAACCTCTCTCTTCTATGAAAATTTTGTGCCTTATGGTTAGGAGAGAGAGAACTTATGTCCTTTTAAATAATTAAAAAAATCCAAGCAATCTGAAATAACTGGTGTAAATTCCTGTCCAGTAATTAGTAAAATTCATCTGGCTTTTTGAATTATTTTCCAAGAAAAATCAGAAGCCTCTAGGGTCTGGACAAGTGGAACCTCCCCTGCAAAATATCTAGATTTTTACTTTTCATTTGGAGAAAATTACATACTTTGGCCTGGAATTTATGAAAATTACCAATTTTGGACCGGAACTTCTTTGTTATTCTTTTCTTTTTCCCCAGCTCTCTAGACACTTCCTAGGGCTAGGTGGCACCATCTTTGGCCCATAAATCAGATCCCATGATTTTTATTTTATTTTTCCCAATTTATCTGATTTATTCCCTTTTTATCCATCAAGTGGGACTCACACTTTGACTTTTTGACTGATTTTGCCTTTCTTCAACTCTTCAGATATTTTCCCTTGATTATCCATACATATGTGGTGCCATTTCACTTTCCAATATGGCCCCACATTTGTCTCATTCAGTCCAAAAACAACCCCTAACTGATCCCTATCGGTCCCCTTTCTACCGGTTAACATCCCGTGAGACCCGTATTTTGTGTTTGAGCCTGAGTACAAATAAAATCATATGATTTTTCTTCTCTCTCCTGGGTGGATGAAATTGAATTCTTAAGGGGTAAGGAATTGACTTTTCTACCTCTGTAATCATTATTTACTTTTTGCTTTTTAACCCCGTAATGACACGTGTCCTCAAGTAATTATTACAGCTGACTTTTCATTCTTTTTCTTCAAAAACACGCAGGAAATCCTTACCTGACTAGGAAATATCATGTGCACACTTATTTTGGCATATTTTTGCTTAGCTAATCATCTCATACCTTAAGACATAGCTAAATATCATTTTTACCAACCGATTAACACCGTACAAGTGTTTTTGTGCTCTTCTGCATAGTCACTTTCACTTCTGTGGCTCTTAAGCTCTTGGTCAAAATATTCACGCAAAAGGGAGTACAAAACATCTTAAAACATGTCAAGAGAGCACTTAAAAATCCCCCAAATCAAATGACCAAAGTACCCTTGCAAAATATCCTCTTAACTTGGCTTATTTTGCAAGTTTTGTTGACTTTTCTCTCTCCTCCTTATTTTGCACGAATTTGAAGATTATTTAATAAGCTTTTGAGTCAGCATTTCATATTAATTTCATGAACATGTGTCCCTTATAGCAATTGACCTAAATGCCCTCAAAATATCTCCTTTCACCTAACTTCCTCCACAAGCTTTTTAATTTTTGCACCTGTAATTATGAAGGGACACGTGTCATGCTTTTACTGGTCCAACACAAAAGTATGTCATCATGACCTTACTTTATTAAAATTACTTTATCGGTGTCTGTTGGGATCCTGCTCAAGCTTTACTCGAGATTGGAACATGAATGCCGAGACCCGAAAAACGATGCCACATACTAGTATTTTCTCAAAAACGTAGGGCATGTCCGACTGCCCTGAAAATGCTGTATTCTTACTTATACCGGCATACTTTCACTCAACTATTAGGACATAGTTAGGTGGCACCTTTTCCAACCGAAATTATACCGTATAGGTTTTTTGTGTCATTTTCCCATTGGCACTTTAATACCACAATTTACACAAATTAGGTCTACTAACCCGTATAGCCAAGTTACTTAGTCCCTGAGAAGCTTCCTATCTCTCATCATTCTTGGGATTCTTCCCGAACCAGGCTTAGTCGTCCGCCTACTTTAGACTTGTTCTCAATTCTCAAGGTCCAAAATTTAGGATATTCCAGTGTTTCTGTCAAATGATGGTATTGCATTTAGATACACTGCACACCCGTAAATATGAAATAATAAGATCAACTTAAAAAAAAAACTATAGAGCTTAGAGTCAATGTACTCTCTCCACATGTGTGTGTACGTACCATTCTGTTTCATTTGAACTCCTGGGCCTTTTCTTGTGCTGCTGTGAAATCCACAAACTGTATTTATATATTGCTGCAATGTTCTCTACTGGGTAGCTCAGTTCATTAATTCAGTTCGGATTATATTCGCGGCTACAAATGAAGTTGTCCTTTCAATTTCATTTCTGCCGACTCGTAAAAGATGTCTTGCGATGGTGGCCAGTGTAACACACCTACCGGCCTCGCCCTTTCGGGTGGCGGGTAGTGTGGTCCTTCACTTTTATTTAATTTTAGCTTATTTTCCCAGGTTAATTCACATCACACATCAGAGTTCTAACAGCAGAGCACGCACCGGTTTAGACAAAATATACTGATAAAAATATGGAAGGATAAGTTCTTCCCCGGAGGGATCAAAATATACGATCATCCCTTGATCAGGCCAAAATAATAATCTACAATCATCCAGTAACCAAAATAAATTCCCAAAAGCAAAACATTGGAAACCACCAACACACTAGCCCTGCTCCGGAGCCTTACCTCTATCTCCCTGATCCGCTCTGAATGAACTGCCAGATGGCTTACAAGGGGTGGGATTCAAAAATTGAATCCCGAGTAAGATTAATTTCATATAAAATGTATAACAATGCATGTAAGATCAACCATAAATAAATAAATCAATACCACATAACATTCGGTATCAAGGCACACGGCCAAATCCGGAACTAGCAGTCCTAATAGCACACAAAGCCTGAGCATCAGTGGTCCTAATAGCACACAACCTGAGACCTTCTGGGCACAAAGACACAAAACAAAGCCCTTAATGCACACAGCATGTTCCGGTTCCATAGCGCTAGGAAATAAATGATAACTAAATGTATGCCATTTCAAGGTAAAACATACATACAAGAGTCACACAAAGTATATGAAGATTAAGGTTACTACGGGTGATCGACTACGAGATAAAAGTAACCTTCCCGATGCAAAATATCACAATTATCCCTTATCACGATTCCACAGTCGGTTTGGAGTTTTGACAGCAACTTGGCTAACCCAATGACTTGAAACTTCTCCTATGAGAAAACTGAAACCGTAGAATTGAAGCTCTCGAGGTGTAGAACAATATTTGTGAAGAGAATTTTTGGATTGGAAGTGATTTGGTAGGAGATTTTGGCTAGAGTGCGTTTCTCTCTCTTCTTGAATTTTCTCACGCCATTTTTGTGCTCCACTATCTCTTTCCTCCTGGTTCTAGCCGAGAATGCATCAGATGTGAAGTGGATTTAATGGCTATTAATTGCCAAAGTCGGTGAATGCTTGAAAAAGGTAAAACAAATAATAAGACATTAACCATCCATTTAATTACAATCTTGCCATTGAGCCTTCTTCACAACGAAAATTTGAGATGGAATGGTAATAATGAGTTTGACTATTTGGAATGTTTAAATCTGACACTCCAAATTGTTGGCTCACATAAGTCGGTTTGGGCAAGAGGAATAAATAAGCTGAATTTGACATTGCCTCATCACAAAATTACCATTCTAATTAACCATTTAATTAACCACAAGACTTTTATTTGCAACTTAGTTCATTACTAACTTCATTGCAAATATTGGATAAATATCGAAAATAAATCCTTAATTCCATATAAGGATTTCTCTTCCTCAATTAGCTTCTCTATACCACATGATATTGCCTCTAGAACTTCTAAGCCAAAATTATCCCTTTACAAATTCTTCTTTAATCTTCTCCTCATAATCTCCAATAAATATTCATGCAACCTTCTTCTCATCCTTTTTGGTCAATTGTAATACCCATAAACAGGTAATTTCACGACTACATCTTATTCTAATTATTTCACACAATAACCTATATTAATTAATACATAACTTCATAAATAAATAAAAATTCATATATGCAAATAACTTCACACTAATGCACATGAAAAATGGGATGTTACAGCCAGTGTTGAGAGTTCATAAACAAGTTCATGATCTTGCCTCCAACTGTCATAAATAGAATATGTACTGGGCCTTTTTTACTGTTATCCAAGACTACGACAGTAACGACTCTGTTAAATAGTAGAATGAGACTGAAGTGCATCATAATTTTGACTTGACCAGATCAAATGTATAAGATTCGCTAATGGCTTACCTTATTGACTGCAGTCTCCAGTAATTATAAAAAATTAACAGAAGGACATCTGTCTCTTTCGCTTTTTGTCTCTTACGCTTTTTGCCAGATCAAATGTATAAGATTCTCCATGATCCAGCTCTGCAACTCATATGAATGTTTATCTGTCGTTTATAAATGTTTAATATTCTTTGCAGGTAAATTTAAGCCTGTGATCAAGAAGGCAATGGTTGAACTTGAAGGTATCGAATCATCCAAACACTAATGATTCAGTTTAAATCAACTAAGGGATTCAGAATGGATGAATAGGTGAAAGAGTGAACTGAAGTATTCACCTTCTTGGAATGAGAAGAAAAAAGGGAAGAAATATTTTTTTCAACATAAGCCCTTAAGTGTGGTACGTAGGATAACTCTGTTTCTCTCCTTTTACCAACCATCATATCATAATCGGTCTCCCACGGACCCCCAGTGAATGTCAAGATTATCAATCTACCTTTTGTTTTTGGTGAATTTTTTTTTCATTTCAAAGATGAATATATGATAAAATGGTAATTGCTTTTCTATATCATCACCACTGATCTTCAATATTAAAAGACTGCATTTGACTTTGAATTATCCAGGGCCACCCTATAAGAAGTTTCCTAAAGAATCACTACATGTGTCCAGGTATGCACTATGACATATAAAGGATTGTTTTGCTATGCCTACGACTAAGAAAGGGCTTGTTTTTATAACTAGACTGTCTTTCAAATTGATAAAAATTGACTCGGAAAAAGTGGGTATAGAATGAAAGCTGCCTTTATTTTGAACTGGAGCTTGTCTCCTCCTTATGGTGACTTCTGGTATTGTGTTCACAAATGATAATATTCGCTGCAGGTCCAATTCAATTCTCTGGTCCAGGATCTAACGCAGTTAATAATCACACACTACTTTTGGAGCTTGGTGTAGAATCTTAAAGCAACGTTATGAAAGAAGCCTTAGTTTTGATTACGGCAGACGGCAGTTACTTACTTGAATGGGCCAAGATCCATGTTCATGCTGATCATGGAATTGTGAAATCGTAATACACTAATACCTCTTTCAGTTCTAAGTCATTTGCTCGGCCTTCCTGTTTGCATATATTTTGAACTGGCTTGTTATAAAGACTGGATTTTGATGGAGTTCCATATAAGTGTTTGCTTTTACGTGCGTTGGTTTTGTGACTAAAAAAACAAACGAACAAATGTTATGAAGTCTACTAGAGAATCTGATAGCTCTCTACTTGAAAACTCTAGAACAGTTCTTAGAAAAGTAATTACCCACAAAATTCTATGAGTAATTTTTCCTTTGAATCCAAGATGCAATATTCTGTTGCTAGTTTCCATCTCCAATTTACGATGGAATTTTTCCGTCAAAAATTCCATAGGGGAATAGCGCAGACTAAAATTCTGCCAGAAAAGTTTTTTGCCATGGTTTTTTCTACCACGAACTTTGATCCGTCGGAAATTTCATACGGACAGAATTCCGTCGGAAATTTCCGCCGGTGCTATTTTTTTTTTTTGTACTGATAGGCTCATTGCACTCGCCTTGTGACTGCTTCCAAAACTTGTTCAGGTCTTGGTTGTCCACTTGTGTGCTCTCCTCGGTCCAATTATCCAGATTAATCTTTCCTGTTAAAGCATCCCCTACCTGCTTCATATGTCTCAAATTAATAAATCGATCTTACTTGTGTCAAGTTATTGGACCCTGCTTAATTAAGAAACACTTAGTGAATGAAGTGTGTGTATTAACCTACACAACAAAAATCTCAAACTGAGAAAAAGTCAAATAACCCATAATTCTACAAAATCTTCAGTCTTGACAACATACTCCACTCTTTAAGAATTGAACAAAGGAATTCAAACATTTTTTTTATTCGAAGAGATAGACACTAATGATATGAGGTTGTGACATCCTACTCATTGGGGGGCTCTCATGCTACAAGGCTATAAGATCATTGGCCTAAAGGAATTCAACTTTAAAAAAAGGGTGGCATAGCGTACAAAGCTAGGATCTAGAAAGAGATAGATATGTGCAGTTTTACCCCACAGGTAGAGAAACTGTTTCTAGTGAAGGAATTCAACTTAAAAGTAAACAAATAAACAGAAAACTATAGCTAGATTGAAAAGACATAAAATTTTAACAATTGAGTCACCAACCTGGCTCATTCGAGGACGATGGTCGAGTGAATGACGGACGCAATTTGCAGCACAAGAAGCCATTCGAAACATCTCTTCAGAGTTGTAATTCTGCAACCTTGGATCAGCTAGAACCTCAAAATTTCGATTCCCCAAAGCTGTGGATAGTAAAGGCCTTGCCTGTCATTTTGCAACATATATGTCTTCATCAGTATTTCAACTATTCATTGCGAGCTATCTTAAAATATTTGATTAGATTCTTTATTGATGTTTATTTTTCTTGATTGAATGAATTATCTTTGCTTAAAGCTTTCTTGAAGATTGATCACCTTTTAGATTGTTCATAGGTTAATGTATGGCAATAGAGATGTTGGTGCATTTAACTAGAACCGTTAATTCATCGTAGAGTTGCATGACCTAGACATAGGCTTACGAGTTTATGCGATCTCATAATTCTGGTTTAAAAATATGATCTTTCCAATCAATACTAAGACATTAGGTTGTTTTCAAAGATAACGGACTAAGGTAGCATCAAGACATTGGGACTTAGTCTAACTTTAGAGAATTGATCGTCAATCAAGGGAATAAGTGAAATAATTGGTTTGAAGAAAAATAATCAATATAAATAATCTAAAGTAGTTTATTTATCTTCCTTACTCCTTAATAATCTCCCCAAAATAATTGTTTCGACATTATGCATTGATTAACTTGCAAATTCTATATAGTTTTCACATAATTATATTTCTAATGGTGTTTGAACAAGAAAATTGAGGTTTCTCTTGGTTAAAAATCTAAAGTTATTAAAACTTGCATTAATGAGACCAACGTACCTTAGGCTCAAAATTGTTATCAGGAAGAATGTTCGCTGCCTTGATATCACGATGTATGATTTTGGGTTCACCTACAACAAACAATATGATATTGGACTGAACTAAGTAAAACTTCTTTGAGTAGTAATAAGTGAAATAAGTTTTCTTTATTGGATGTTAGAGTATATCAAGTAAACTCACAGTCTTCATGCAGATATGCCAATCCTTTTGCAGAGCCACTAGCAATCTTCATCCTTGTGGACCAATCTAGAGTTTCTGTGCCTCTTCCTGAATGATTGCATATATATATATATATCCATTATATATTTATATGTAAGATTAGGGAGATATCAATTCCACTATATATAATGAACCAGAATAAAGCAAATTTATGTATATTTTCAACTTTGTTCAAGCATTCATATACCCAACTAGGGTAAAGAAATTTCCTAAGGTGAACAACACATGTATTCTATGTGAATGTCATACAAGCAAAGCGCATAAGCAGCCAATTCAGAGTAACAATTTTCCTAAGGTAAATAACAAATGAATTACCACACGGCCACAAAAAAGAAAGAAAGAAAGAAAAGAAAACTTCTCACCATCACAACTACTATTCTATGCGAATGTCAACATTCATAGAATGTAGCCCCTATCCTATACCTGGTAAAATCAAATTATAAATCTTGCTTTCAGATTTGCACAATCGTTGGGTTCCAAACATATAATGACACCCAAACCATTGTTTCTTCTGTTTTAGGATTCGGATCATATAAGGGACCTTTTCATTATATATGCTATAATAATAAGGGATTCTTAGTACATTTTTCCCAAGAACTGAAATCCTCACTCAAAATCTCCAACATTTATGCGCCGTTTGGTATATGTTTTATAAGGGAGTGGAGGCGGAGGTGGAAATAAAAGTGGAACTAGAAGGCGTGTGTTTGGTATGGTGATTGATAAACCCTAATTTTATATATTTTATCCCACCTTATTCAGTTAGTTTGGGGATTATTTTAGGCTAATTTGGATATAATAGATAATATTTGAATTATTAGCCAATTTTAGGAGATAATATAAATCTGAAGTAATTATCAGATATTGGGCTTAAATTATTTATTCTGATTGATATCTCATTATTAAATAATATCTCTTAATATATAATATATCATGATTTTATCATATTAGAAAAATCCTATGGTGCAGAACTTTTCAGGAAAACTAAAAGGAAAATCCTATGGTAAAATTTTATTGGGCTACTTGAATTTTATTGGGCCCAAGTTGGTACCCAAATATCTTCTTCCCCATTTATTTAACCTAGCAGATGGAGGAGAGCAGAGGACATTCACGCAGCCGCAGATAGACGCTCTCGTTGATAGCTGGAAGACGCACGCCGAGGAGAGAAAACACGCATGTTGAGGCTGAGACGCAGATTCACGCAAACAATTTGATTTGATCAATTCATCTTGAATTCCTTTTCTCTCACGCGGGCCCAGCACCTTTAATCAATTGATTCATCAATTGTTTTAAACCAACTCCTCCAGTGGATGCCTACTGTGCGAAATTGAATCCTTCATTTATTAATCAAATGGCCATGAGGTGCATAATGTTTAGTGGAGGGGCAATTTTCATGGAAGCTTGAGATCTTTAGGAGGCAACTTGGGAGGAACATGGAGAAAGCTAGAGCCTAGGGTTTTACACTTGAAGACCACAAGGGAGTGTTGTTCCTTTCATCTTTTTAATTCAAAACTTGAGATTATTTAGTTTTAAATGATTTTTGGTTGTACTAATTGAGAACAATCTAGTTTTAGATTGTAAACTTATTTCTTTTGGATTAGATTGATAATTCGAAGTTTTTACGCTTATTGTTGGATTCTTGTTTGCAACCTTTAGATTGTCAATTGAATTAATAATTGAGTTTTCATTATTAATTTAATTGTCAATTGGGTTTACCGATTTAATTGTTTAATTGAGTCGATAAATTATCTACTTGTTTAATTGGATGATTGTAAATAAGATTCTAAAATTAATTAGAAATTAATTGTATTGGTTTTTAATGAGTTTAATTAGCCACCACTTATTTCACTATGAGTTTTCTGGTGTAATATGTGTTATTAAATTTGAGGGTTTCCCATGTTTAATTAGGCAATTAAATTCATTACTTCCAATCTTCCATCAACCCCCTTTGGTCTAACTAATTAATTTGGGCTAAGTTAAATCCATGCAATTCCTAAGTTGTCCCCTTTATCATCATAATTGAATTAAATCTTTGTTAATTTATTTTCTTAAGATTTTAATATTCTCTCATAACGAAAACCCCCAAAAAATTGCATTTAAATTCATATAGATTAGTTTCATTCTCATTTAGGTTTTAGACTAAATTTTCATTCTGCATTTAGTTAGTTTAGTTTTGTTTGCATTTTTTTTATCACCTAAATTTAACCTAAAGAAAACCCACAACTTGCTCCTTGGGAGAATGACCTAGGTTGACCCTATATTACATAATTAATTAGGACCTAGTTTAATTGACTGCTTTAGCGACAAAAGCAGGCTCAACAGTGATAGACGTAGGATATAATTTTTAATTAATACGTTAATTTGAAATATGAAATGACCAGTATACCTTTACCCCCCCCCCCCCCCCAAAAAAAAAAAACAGCCACGGCCACCCCATCAACGAAAAATTATCAAGACACAGAATCAGCCGTTAACAAAGAAAGAAAAAGGAAATGAACGGAGAGAATGGAGGTAGTAGAAATCACTCAGATCGAAGACGGAGAAGATGACGCCATCCGCCTTCTCTATCCACCGCCGTTGCCCTCGCCGCGTCATCCTCACGCTGTCCTCCATCATCCTTGCTCACCGCCATTGCCAGATCTATTGGACGGAAAAATGGTATGAACCCAATTCCATCGTTTTTATGGGTTCCCAGCTACTTAAACGCTCTAACTATGAGGTTCCAGTTCCAATTCCACTACCATTTCCCTAGCCTTAGTTCAATCCTACCAATTAGGGCATTAGAAATTCCATGAGCTTAGAAACATTCTTATCTATGTTTAAGATACCTATATACATGTTATGATAATTCCCTTTAAAATATTCTTTATGATATATCAACAGCTAAAAGAGTTATTAGGAAAACATTCAGAAATCTACAACATGGTCAAACATGCTCTAATAAATCTTACCATGGAGATGAAAGTCTAAGGTTTTATTTGGGAAAAACTCATAAACAAGCATCAACGTCATCTGAGCTTTAGCAATGCAGTATCCAACAAGGGAAACAAGATGTTTGTGATGGACTCGACTAATGACGTTGACTTCAGTCTGAAACTCTTGCGTTCCTTGTTTGCTTTCAGATTTTTGCTGCTTAATGGCCACAGCTTGTTTATTAGGGAGGATTCCTTTGTGGACAGTCCCAAAACCACCTTGCCCCAGAAAATTTGACTCTGAGAACCCTTCTGTTGCCAATTCTAATTCTTCATACGTAAATGTGCCTGGTGAGTGTTCAAAGACCATGGAAGATGGTAGAGGTACAAATGAAAACTCTTCATCTGCAAGAGGTGACATCAATAATATATGTACCCACTGCGATCAGAAATACTCATCATACCCACTCCTATATATACTATACGCCGTCCTTATCCTTAATATAAAACATATTTATCTGATTTAATTATATTTAATAAGTTAGCTAAAATGACATGTATTTTTTTAAAATACCCTAGTCATCTTATTTAATTTCTTCATTTCCTCCCTCCCTATATTATTATTAAAGGAGCATCAATAGGAGTAAATTAGAAAGATAAATATAAAAACTATATCTATTTAGGACTAAGATTAACTCTAAAATATGTCTTACATGAAATACTAAAGGGAGTAATGTTTAAACCTGATTAAATTGTACTAGTATTATGTATCATATAGCTATATCAAAAAATATCCCTTCATTTGATGTGAGCTTAGGTTTATAATTTAGTCCATGGATAACATCATAACATGCACTTGATAGATGGAAATTAGTAGAATATATAGCCTAACCTACCCCACTTATTTAATCGTTTGTCGTTAATCATAAAGCATGAGGTTAAAAGAGTTGGTTTGCTGTCTCCACCCTTTGTCAGAGGTGTTAATATCTGATGAAAAAAATCAATTTGTTATAGTTTCTATTAGTTGTGAAAAAGAAATTTCAAACTAAATAATTACTTTCTTACAAAAATATGAGATGTTAAGATTTTATTTATTTGTTTCTTAGAAGGGCATGCTGACCCAATTTCATCTTCATTGCTCCAATCTAATTCCGTCTTGTGTGCTATATAGAGTCTGCAAAACTGAAGTTTCCACAAACTACGGTTTACAAACGGAATTTGAGGCAGAAGGCAGTTACTTTCATGCTTGAAAAAAATAATAAAAAATATAGACTTAAAAAAAAACTTGCGCAAGTCTCTCTATAGTTTTCACCCATTAGGCCATTACATAATTATGTTTTATGTCGTGTATATTATTCTTGAAGGAACGTTCTCCAAGAGTAATGTTGGTTAATTCTAAGTTTTCCATTAACATTTTAAAATTAGCGTGTAATGATTCCTTTAGGCTTGTTCAAAAGTGATCCAAGAAAGAGACAGATGAGTGTATATGTATATACAACACTAACCGATGACTGTAAATGTAAAATTAAATAAAACAAAGAAGAGAGAATGTATCAGCGCCTCCCACTCAATATTATCAGCTTTGAGGCCTACTATCCCTCACAACTTTAAAACCCATCAATAGGGGAGATATTAAAGTTATTATAAAGCATTTTTCGTTCTCCAACCAATACCACTACTAAAAATATATTTAACAACACAATTAATGTTCGTTTTTTGAAAACATAAGTTAAAAAGTAAATGATGACATTTTTTAAATTTTGTCTTAACATTTAAGAACTGTTTCAAGAAAAACAGTTGTTGAATTTTTTTGATGCTTAAGTACAACGACTGATTTATATAAAACAGTCGTTGAATCTCTCAACAAGTTTAGTGGTAGTGCAGGGTAGGGTGTTTGGTGAGTCTCCTGAGGTGAGGTGGGGAGTTCGTCCTGTCACAACATTTCAATTTTTTTCTACAGTTTTTGAATTTATTAAAAAAAGAAAAAGAAGAGATTACATTATTGTTTCTCGTTGAATTTATTAAAAATAAAAAAGAAGGGACGAGAGTTTCTAAGAAACAATCGTTGAATTTATTAAAAAAAATAAAAAAGAAGACACGTATATTTTTAAAAATCAGTCGTTGAATTTGTTAATTAAAAGAAAAGAGGTACCGTCCTCTTCTCTAACTCTCTGCTTCCTTCTCGCTCACCTCCCTTGCGTCCTCGGCTTCATTTCTCCAGATCTACAACTCCGTTGTGAGCTCCACTCTCAACGCCTCCCTCGCTTTTTTCTGGCCATAGACTTGGATTTAGAGCTATCCTTACACCAAGCACAAAGCTAATAATGTCCATAAGGTTCGACTCGCCAGCACCACTGGGACCAATAATTGCGGTGAAGTTGTAGAAGGGACCAGTGACTTGATGACCCTGATAAGACTTGAAATTTTCCATCTCCAAGTAGGGGTGGAAATAGGCCAGGCCTCTATTAGGCGGCCTACAACTTGACCTGTTTAGGGCCTGGTTAAGTCTAACATGTTTGTTAAAAAGGTCAGACCAAGGCCTATTTAAAGGCCTGAATATGTAAATAGTCAGGGCTATTTTGTTAAGGATCGACTTTGTGAGCCTTGAGCCTGGCTTTGTTTAAATATTAAATAAATATAATTATACTTATATCATATAAATAAGATAATATTTATTGTTTTTCATTCTTATATTATAATTTCAAGATATATTTATATAAGTTTTGATAGGTTTAAAGTATACAAAGTCTATTTATGGCCTCTAAGGCTTGTAATATGAGGTCTTTTTAAAGGCCTACATTGTAAGTAGACCTTTAAAAAAGTTTTAGGCTTGATCAAGCTTTATGAAGGCTCAGACCTGAGCCTAAAAAAAGGCATAAATTTAGGCTCAGGCCTAGGCTTAGGCCTTCTGCCCCCATTGCAAGCTCAAGCCTATTTAGCCAAAGCCTGACCTAACCTAGCCCATTTTCATGCCTATCTCCAGGCAATGGATTTTCCTAGGAGAAATCAGTGACAACATGACTCAGTTTTACGAAACCCTAACTTCAATACTAAGATTTACACGAAAAACTGAACCAAAATCTCCAAGTACATAAAAGGTAATGGCTCATCACAATACCCATTTGACACTGACTGGTGATGCACCGAGGTCGTAGATCCATGGCTAATTCATTTTGACTTTAATAGTTCTCCTTCTTCAATGATTATTCTTCGCATATATTCTTGAATTTTCAATATTCTCGTTTTTCAATTTTGGCTACCTATTTGATTTGAATCTGGATTTTGGATTTTTCAACTGGTTCTTTTCAATATTCTAGTTCTTTTTTGCTTTAATCAAAATTTCTATTTCGGTTTTGCTCTTGATACTATCTGTTTTCTTTCAAAATTGTAGCTGCCAGCTAGCTTCTAGTAGAGAGTTAGGCGGCACTTCAAGCGGCAGGACTCCATAGATCAACTGCTAAAGTTGGGGGTATCTGTGCCTCTCGTCGATGAAAGGAACTTTTCAATTTTTGTCCTCTTCCTATTCTGTTTTGTTTTGTGGTAGGGGAGCATGGCAAAGCTTCCTATTATGTTGTCTTTATGGAACTTGTTGGTGTCATCTTCTTCTTATTACTTTTGTTATTATCTTTGTCTTTTCAATTGGTGCAATGCATTTTTGCCGCCGCCCATCAATTTGAAAAATACAAAAGACATACAATAACTATTATTTAAATAAAATTCGTTGTAAACTTACAACGACGGTTTTTAAATAGTCGTTCGTTGTAAGTCATAAACTTTTAACAACATTTACATACATTACCCACTGAAAACCGTCGTCTAAGGTCCTAAAAACAGTCGTGCATAACAAAAAGGGTAAAGGAACAATTTTACATGTGTAATTTGGCTCAGGGAGCGTTCAACACCACGTAAAATTTTCTGGACCAAAAATACACATGTAATTTCATTTTGGAGTGCCCAGCACCACGGCCATTAGTTGACCGTTAGGTGACCGTCAGTTGACCGTTAACTTGGATGGAACGCTGACGTGGCGTTGATTTGGACTGACACATCGACATGGACGATGACGTGGAATAAAAATTCGAAAAATTCGGAAAAAAATTTAAAAAATTTGAAAAATTAGGAAAAAAATTTAAAAATTAGAAAAAATTCAAATAATTAGGAAAAAATTCAAAAATTTAGGAAATAAATTCAAAAAAGTAGGAAAAAATTAAATGCATTAAAAAATAAAAGAATATAAAGGGAAAAGTAAAACCAAGTGCGGTTAAAAATAGTAAAATTTGGACACCATATATTTTAATAACAAAAGTATATTACAATAAAAATAATTACAATGGCATCTTTCTAGGCCTTATATTTTGGGATTCTATCATAATTGTCTCATTATCAATGTTATCAAATACATCATTTTCAATATAAGACACTATACAATCATTCAACTATTCATCGGAGGAAGAGGGAGTCTCACAGCTAGAAATCTCCCTTTGAGGCTTTGAAGAAGTAAAAGATGAGGGGGAAAATAGAGAGGTTCCAAAAAAAAAAAAAAAAAAAAAAAACAAAGACAAAAATTTAAGGGTGGGCACGTGCCCCCCAACAACACACTATGTGCATCCGCCTATGATTACAGACATTGCTTCAAACACCTCTCAGCATGCTGGACGTAGGCGAGAGAGATTGAAGTGGAATTTTTTTAAATTTTTACAAGGATGCCGGCAGTGAGAGGGAGAGATCAAGAGGAATCGGATTTTCTTTATTTTATTCTCCCTAAAACACCCTAATCGCTGGCCAAGAGAGAGATCAAGAAATCTCTAGATATTTTTTTTAGAAGGGTCCAGAGAGGGGTTGGATGGCTATTTGAGGGAGCTCATCTCCACTTATTTCTGCCATTATACGAAGTTGAAGAAGAGGAGAATAAGAAGGATAGAAGAGGGGTCAGAAAGAGCTCCAACAAACATCCAAGAGGAAGGTAAGGCTTTGGGGTATTTTGTTAACCTCCTTCTACTTGTTCTTGGGAGTCATATTTTTAATGGAAACTCCTCTTGCTGCGTGAAGGATAAGGCTAAAGGAAGAAAGAAGAAATATTTAAGATTAAAGCTTAAGGTGGTAAAATTCTAAGAGCAAGTAAGTGATTATTTTAACTACCTTATGATTTTATGGTTAAGAAAGTAGTAATATCTGTATCCTCCGTTTTTGTTCATGAAATGGCCTGATTAATTAATAAAGTGGTTGAATACAAAGTCAAACTCAAGATTTAATGCTAGGAAGAGAAGTTATTATGATATAAGAAGAATTGGTGTATGAAAATAAAAGATGGTTTGAGTAATTTTAGATGATGATATTGGCCAGCCTTGAGGACGTGAGAACTGATTTTTGTTGTTGGTGTTTATGCCTTTAGCATGTTCAGAATATAATTTTGAGGACTCGAGATGTTTTCGGTAAGCCTCAACACGTGGGAACAAATGTTACAGTTGGGGTGTTTAATGTTTCAACTTGTTAAAAATAGGATTTTTGTATGGAGTTGAGGGTTTCCTTTTAAGGTTGAAGAAGGCTTCTTTTTGAATCAACAAATAAATATTTCAAAGAATAGTTACTTATATTTATATATTTTGGTTATTTTAGGATCATTTTGATTCTGTGCACCCGAAGAAAAATCATACTGATAATTTTGTTCAACCACCAGGTAGTAACCTTAATCCTCATATGTCTTGTGTTACCTTGTATGTTGTATTTTCCATGATTGTGGACCCTTGTCTCCTGAAAAGGGACATGCGTTTGTGTGCATTCAGTGTGGTCTGGGTTCAGAGCCCGACTACTGTTTTTCCTAGCACTGTGGATCGGGGCTTGCTTTGTTGAGCGGATCCTGTGTTTGTTTCTAGGACATTTAGTCCTTCCGCAGATTAACACGGTATACTTGGTATGTTGTATTTGTGTTTGCGCGTTTGTTATTGAATGCTATTATTTGGTGTTTTCCTAATTATGATTACATACATACACTGTTTATGCATTACATATGAGATTAACGGTTACTCTGGGATTCATTTTTGAATCCTAGATTTTGTAAAGCTTCAAGGAGTACTACAAGGGCTATATCTAGAGAGAAGGGTAAGACTGTTGGGCAGGAGTAGGTGGAGTTGATGGTGGCAGAGGAAGTTTATTTTGTGATTTATTTTGAGATTGGATGACTTTATATTATTTTAGCCTTTTTGGCATTGATGGATGACTGTATATCTAACCTTTTGAGGTTTATATTTTGCTACTTACTTTTAGTTATACTAGTATTGTTTGAAATCTAACCGGGAAATGCTCTGTCGCGATTAAACTTTAATGTCTGTTATTAAATAGTAATTAAATGGTATATAGTAATTATTAAAAGGAATCCCTCTATCCGTCACTCAAAAGGGTGAGGCCGGTAAGGGTGTTACAACAAAAGTGTAAGTAGTTTCATGCAATTTTTAAATCATCCGTGTCAAATTTGTGAAGGGTATAAATGGGAAGATGCAATATATATGACGGGAAGACCAAATGCTAGATTATTAATTGAAGGAACTACTGATCATGTATATGGTACTACCTCCCGTCTTAAAGAAGCAAAATAAATTACTTAATTATATTATATGTTGTGTATGATTAAATTATATATCGGTTTATAAGTTAGATAAATTAGTTTGGAAAAAAAATTAATATAAATACTTTAAAATAATTTAATTAACTTTTTTAATCTCCTAATAAAATTGCTTGAATCTTATATTTAGAATCGGATGTAACATATGAAAGCAATAAAGTTATACTTGGCCAGTGGCTACCACATACATAATGCCTAGCTGAAAGAGAATAAATTTGTAATTAATTTTTTGAAGAAGAGTTATTAATTTCGAACCGTACATAGTACTTAACATTAAAAATCAAAATTATTAAGAATATTTATTAGGGAAACTTGCGTTGCAGGTTACTCGAAAAATGAAAGGTAATATGACTATTTCGCAAGTGAATTTAATTTATTATCAAATAAGTCTTTTGAGACTATAGTGGCATGCCCTCGCAGATTTCATGATGAGACTTCATTGACATTACTAATTCGGTTGGCAGCTTCTCTTTCTATAGAGAAAATAAATAAACATATATAGTACTTTATTTGTCTTTGGGTTTAGGAGCAAAAATACATGCGTGCTTTATCCCGAAAGCGTCAAAGACCATATACTTTTTTTTAGAGCAAAAATACACATGTGGTTACATTTTAGGAGCAAAAGTCACACCACCGTTAAAATCTAATCTGTTGGAAATATGACTTTTTCGGTTGTAAATGGACAGATTTTAAATTTAGCCTTTTTTTTTGTTGTAAAAGATCTTTCTATGTTTAAAATCAAGTGTTTAAATGTTGTTGTAAATATGATCAGATTTTAAATTTTATTGTAAATACAGCACTTCCTATTATAAATATAAGAAAATTTGGTGGATCACTTTTATTGCGTAAATCAAACACGCAGTACATGAGTCTTTAAATAGACAAAATAAATGGCTAATAATTAATAAAATAATAATGAAGACGTTGCTAAAAAATAGGATCTACACTGCAACTAACCGAATCCACTAACACACTAATATTATCCACTAAATAAATAAACGTGAGCTTCATTCAACGGAAGTTTCTTTCACGTGCTACTTTGAATCAGTCACGCAACAACTCCTCCATATCATCCTTCAACAACTCCTCCATATCATACTCCTCCGTATCACTCTCCTCGCTATAATACTTCAACGACTCCTCCATATCATGCTTCACCAACTCCATATCATGCTTCAACAACTCCATATCATTCTCCAGCCAAATCTCTCCTTCTAAAGCTTTAGCCACCTGTTTCCACTCATTCATTATACATATATATTCTCATTCATTAATTATATGTGTGTGTATTTTCAGCCTTCTTTTCTTTGTTTCTATATGCTTGGTTTGGCTTTTGTTCTATTTCAAACTTGTGTATATATAAAGTTCAACTAAATAATACTTCTTTTGGTCTTTAATGTAAAAGCTAGTTGATTAACTCGGGTAAATTGAAAACAATAGTTAGGTTTGTTATTTGTAACAAATATGGATTAGTTCTCCTAAAATACCATAATTTTTTTCATCATGACTATCATAGTATAGAAATTCCTCAAAGTGTGCAATCAATAGACTACTTAAGGGACAAAACTATAAATTTGAGAAAGAAAGTGGATTGAGATCTTAAATTTAATTACGTCCAATTACTAGCTTTTATATTAAGGATCGGAGGTTAAAAAGGAGAAATAGCTATTGGTTTAAGCATATATTATATACGGACCTTAATATAAGCCAGTTAACTTTTTTCTTAAAAAGATTAAAGAAGCTAAATAAGTTATTTAATCATAATATTTTTTGTGTATCATTAGATTATACAACAATTTATAATTTCTAAATCAGACAAATTAGTTTGAAGAAAAATGATTAATATATATACTTTAATGCAGCTTACTTATAACTTCCTTAGCCTCTAAAAAACAGTCAATAGGTTTTTTATATTAAGGATACAAGGTAACTTGTATATTTGAAGTTTTGCAATGTTATAGATGAATACCTGGCTCATTCGAGGACGATTGGCGGCTGGAAGGCGGAGGCAATTTGCAGCACAAAAAATCATTCGAAACATCTCCTCGTCGTCG
The DNA here is from genome assembly GCA_019022655.1 of Acacia acuminata. Lineage (NCBI taxonomy): Eukaryota > Viridiplantae > Streptophyta > Magnoliopsida > Fabales > Fabaceae > Acacia > Acacia acuminata. The sequence continues at coordinate 1,810,820 of JAFJYI010000045.1, forward strand.
TAGTCATTCTCCAACCTTTTATCTGCAATACCTTCATAGTTTCTGTTATCCAAAGCTTCCGAGATCAAGTGTGGGGCCTGTGACATTATAGTTGTAACATACATGTTTCAGTGTACTGCACACTTCAGTTATCTCGGATTTATCTGTTCAAATTTGAATTGTGTGTGTATAGCCGATACCCAAGTAAGACTTATTTGGTATGAGGGGAGGGGAGGGAAAATGTGCCGAGGGGCAATTTTTTTGAGTTTAATTTTTTTTTTTTTTTTTTTTTTAAAAAAAAAAAGAGAGAGAAGTGGGGTTAAAAATTTTTGATTAGTTTTTCTTATTTTCTTATCTGCCATATTCTCTTTATTAAAATTTTGTAACCCCACTTTTCCAATTTTCTTTTAAAAAAATTCAACTCATAAAAATTTTCCCTCCCCTCAAAAACCCTACCAAACAGACCCTAAGTGTTTAATTAATTAATTCGCCCCCTTCTTCTATGCATAATCCAAATCATTAACAAGCTGTCATTTGAAACCAATCTCAACTTATTATAACCATTAGTCTCAGCAGTATATAATATGCATACACCCTATGGATATAGTTTATGAAAGAAAATTTCTATTACAAGAAAGCATAGGGGGGAAAAAAATCAGCCTAGGTCCTGTGTAGTTCTTTCATTAATTAAACTCTGAAATTATGGTCAAATTTGATCAAGATACTTCTAGTGCACCATATTATTTAAACTCTATTTAAGCATATGTGTGTGTGTGTGTGTGTTATACCATAGTAAGTAAAAGAAAAATATCAAACAGTACGGACCCACTCAACCAAACTGCCAATTGAAGTCCCAGCATCGTGATGAAAAGGTTTGCGGCCAGTAATTAACTCCAAGAGCACAACACCAAAGGAGAACACATCTGCCTTCTCTGTGAGGTTACCAGTAGCTGCATATTCTGGTGCTAAGTATCTGTGACGTGTTCAATGAAGTTTCACAATTTCGTTGATTGATAAATAAATTACAGTGAATATTATATCAAATAGCAATCTCCATGCATGTACTTTAATTAAATTAATAGTGAGATTCAAAAAGAAATTATTATAAAAGAATAAGACTGACCCAAAAGTTCCCACTACCCCAGTCGAGATATGGGAACAGTACGCGGGTGGAGTTCGGGCCAGTTCAAAATCTGCAATCTGATTAATAAATAGGATCACATATTGATCTCACTTGACATATATATATATTAAGCTGTTAGCTTGCATCTCTGTGTGTGTGTGTGTGTGTAAATTTAAAAAAGATTTATATATTTAAGAATTAAGTAACAAGTAATTGTACGTACAAGTTATGAAACACCTACCTTTGGCTCAAATTTGTCATCGACAAGAATATTTGTTGCCTTGATGTCACGGTGTATGATTTTCGGATTACCTACAACAATAGACTGAAAGAGGTAAAAATCTTAAAGAGCAACATAGTGAACTAAAATTATTTTACAGTGGCATATCAAGTAATTAAACTCACATTCTTCATGCAGAAAAGCCAATCCTTTTGCAGAGCCAATAGCAATCTTCATCCTTTTTGTCCAGTCTAAAGTTCCCGTGCCTTTTTCTATGAATGATTTGCACACACATAATGTTAGAATTGTTAGATATAGGTATATATACATTTAATCTCTTCTTTAATTAATCAATAATGCATGACTTCTTTATATTCTAATACTTTTCCTGCTACTTTCTTTTTACTCTAATATTTATCTTGCTACCTTTTTTTTGTTTTTTGTTTTTTTGTTTTTGTTTTGTTTTGTTTTTTTTTTTTTTTTTTTTGTCTTCTTTCCATTTGAATGAGCTTGTACTTTTTTTAAGTCTCAGAAGTCTCAAATCATATCTTCATTTTTTTCTTTACCTAGACTCGTACTTTGTTTAGTCTTGGAGAGGGACCTCAGGTCTGTAATATTCTTTCCACTCTCTCTTCGATTTTTTGTCCCCTCCCCTCCCCTCCGCTAAGACCCCTCCCCTTCCCTCAATCCAAACTAACCCTTATACTCTAATATATGTAAATCCAAGTATTAAAAATCAGCATATTTATATTCTCATTCCGTTTTAATGAATTTTTAAAAGTGAATGATGATCAAAAGATTTAAAAAAAATGTTTCAAAGTATAAATCTTACCATGGAGGTGGAAGGCTAGGGTTTTATTTGGGACAAACTCAGAAACAAGCATCATCTTGCTGCGAGCTTCATCGATGCAGTATCCAACGAGTGAAACAAGATGTCTATGATGGATTCGATTAAAGACGGCGATATCAGTCAGGAACTCTCTCTTACCCTGTTTGCTTCCCAATTTTAGCTGCTTAACGGCAACATAAGTTTGTCCATCAGGGAGGACTCCTTTATGAAGAGGGCCAAAACCACCTTGGCCCAGAAAATTTGAGTGTGAGAAGCCATTTGTTGCCGATTTTAATTCTTCATACGTAAATATTGTTGGTCCTAGCCGCAAGTCTTTGCGAAGAGATGATGGTGCAACCCCCTCAAATGTTGTTGGTCCTGGAATGTATATATGTAAGCATAATCCTAATTAAAATTGTGAGTACAAAATGAGAAAATGAAACAACTGACAGGTTTCATAGGCATACAGCTAACAAAATCTACCAATAAATTATATATGTAAAGGAAATATATAGGACAAATTAATTGAAGATGTTCATTAACCAGAAGCTGAGTAAGAAGAGGCTTCAGTTTTCCTTTTGAGGTTAGAGAACACGCCTGCCAGCTTCCAAAACTTGTTCACGTGTCGGTTGTCCACTTTTGTGCTCTTCTTGTTCGAATTATCCAGATTAATTTTTCCTGTTAAAGCATCCACTACCTGCTTCATGTCATTAGTTAATAAATCTATCTTACTTGTGTCCAGTTATTGGACCCTACTTCATTAAGAAGCACTTAGTGAATGAAGTGTGTGGGTGTGTGTGTGTGTGTGTGTATTAGCCTACACAACAAAAATCTCAAATTGAGAAAAAGTCAAATAACCCATAATTCTACAAAATCTCGAGTCTTGACAACATACTCCACTCTTTTAAGAATTTACCAAAAGAATTCAACCTTTTTTTAAATTCAAAGAAGCAAACATTAATGACTTGAGGTTTTGACTTCCCACTTAAGGGAAGCTCTCAGGCCACTAGGCTATAAGATCATTGGTCTAAAAAAATGGTGGCACAGCACACAAGGCTGGGATCTGGGAAGAGATGGATATAGACAGTCTTACCCAGCAAGCGGAGAAGCTGTTTTTAGCCAAGGAATTCAACTTAAAAGTAAATAAATAGACAACTATAGCCAGATTGAAAGACATGTTTTAACAATTGAGTCACCAACCTGGCTCATTCGAGGACGATGGTCGGGTGAGTGACGCACGCAATTTGCAGCACAAGAAGCCATTCGAAACATCTCTTCAGAGTTGTAATTGTTCTGCAACCTTGGATCAGCTAGAACCCTAAAATTTCGATTCCCCAAAGCTGTGGATAGTAAAGGCCTTGCCTGTCATTTGCAATATATATGTATTCAGTGTTTCAACTATTCATTGCGAGCTATCTTAATTTTATTTATTTATTTTCTTCTGTTTCAGCACCAATATTTCTCCGTATAATTTGAAATAACTGATATTTCATGCCTGTTATATCATTCGACATACCCACTCAACTAGACTGTTATCTGGGAAAGAGCCAGTTTGAAGAACAGGTTTTCGTCCAGCAATCAACTCTAAGAGCACAACACCAAAGGAAAAGACGTCAGCCTTCTCTGAGAGTTTCCCGCTATATGCATATTCTGGAGCTAAGTATCTGTATTCAATGGAACAGTAAATGGTAAAAGAGAGTAATTCAAAAAAAAATTACTCTCCAATGGCAATTAATGCACGGACTTCATCGAGAAGTGAACAACAGAAGTTCGTTAAGATAAGACTAAGACTTACTTACCCAAAGGTTCCCTTTATTTTAGCTGTAGAGACATGAGAATCAGTGTCTGATGAAAGTTTGGCAAGTCCAAAATCTGCAATCTGATTAATATATAGATACAAGCACTTATTACTTTTTAATAGATATTCAAGTGCCAAGTGGGATAATGAACAAATTAAAGTGCCTAACTAGTAGTCCCCCAAACCACACACCCATCATTTTATGGCAATCCAAGAAGGCAGAAGCAAAGCATTGTTTCTCAATCTTCCTCAAATGGAAAAGTCAAAGCCATTGCACTTACCACTCGTAAGCGTATTCAATGCTTTGTGCACTGTGTGACTTGCACATATCTCACAGCAAGCCAACACTCGGACTACCACGTTGCTATATACAATTCATGAGAGAATCAAATATATGGAGCTTTATTTCCATGTTTTCTTTAGAGAAATCATTAGCTAGCACCATCATCTTTAGTCATCCAGTCAAGTCACACGCTTTTTTTCAACAATACTTGCTTTAATCCTTAATATAAGACATAGTTGACTGATCTGAGGATATTAAAAAGGCTAAATAAATAAATTATAATATATATTATATCATCTCTTTGAAAGACTTATTTGTATATCATTAAATTATATATCAATTTATAAGTTAGACAAACTAGTTTAGAGAAAAATAACAAATATAAATAATTTAAAGTAATTTATTTATCTTCCTTATTTCTTATCCTCAAATTAATTAATTGAGTCTTATATTAAAGATTAGAGAAATATTATTTTGACAATCCTCCATTGATTAACTTACAATTCTATATACCACTCTAGTCCTATTTATAAATCTCTTTTGACCAAAAAATTTGGTGTCATTTATTAGTTCTCTTTCAGGTAATAAATGATATTGTGACAATTTTGTCCATATTAATTGCACCAATGAAAATAGAGAAAAAAGAAAGAGTTGAAAAATACCCATTCATAAATGAGGGCAAAATTGAAAATTTACCCCATAATCATAGAGCTAACTACATTTTCTTAGTATGTGTGATTCAGTTAAAAGGGATTTATAAATAGGACCAGAGTAGTAGTTTTCTCATAACTTCATTTCTAAGGGTGTTTGAACAAGAAAACCGAGGTTTCTCTTGGTTGAAAATCTAAAGGTATTAAAACTTGCATTAATGAGACCTACGTACCTTAGGCTCAAAATTGTTATTAAGAAGAATGTTAGCTGACTTGATATCACGATGTATGACTTTGGGTACACCTACAACAACCAATATGATATTGGACTGAACTAAGTAAAACTTCTATGAGTAGTAATACGTGAAATAAGCTTTCTTTATCGGATGTTAGAGTATATCAAGTAAACTCACAGTCTTCATGCAGATATGCCAATCCTTTTGCAGAGCCATTAGCAATCTTCATCCTCGCTGACCAATCTAGAGTTTCTGTGCCTTTTCCTGAAGATTGCATACATATATATATGTGTGTGTGTGTGTATGTATATATTATATCCATTATATATTCAATTCCACTCTAATGAACCAGAATAAAGCAAAATTTATGTATACTTTCACCTTTGTTCAAACATTCATATAAACAACTAGGGTAAAGAACTTTCCTAAGGTGAACAACACATGTATTCTATGTGAATGTCATACAAGCAAAGCGCATAAGCAGCCAATACATGCAAGTATATATCCAGAGGAACAATTTTCCTAAGGTAAATGTTAGAATATTAGGAAATAAATCACTCATTTATTAGGATCCCTTGATTAGTGCTCTGATTATAGGATCTTAATTATTGAGTTATTAGTCTTTATTAGCCTTTATTGTATTTCCTAATGTAATTCCTTTGTTCTCCCTTGCTTTACCTATAAGTAAATTGTAATTCCCTTCATCAAATAATACAATACAGAGAGTGATGATACCTCTGATTTTATAATATGGTATCAGAGCGAAGGACATCCGTCCGAGGCCAGGGAAAGCGAGAGAAACAATGAGTGATTGTGAGGCAGAGAGAAAAAGTGGAGTGGAGTTTTCCGGTGAGTCTAGGATTCCTTTTGGCGGCGCGTGACAGCGTGTGTGGAGTCTGTTTTGCCGGCGACTTCCATTTTCGACCTCCTCTAATTTCCAGCCATCCCCAGTGGTTATTACATCTTCCGATGAGTTTTGGATTTTCCGACAAGATCTCCGGTGAAATTTTCCAGATTCCGGCGACTGATTTCCTTCCAGAAACATGGACTCCTCTCATTTCCGTCCTACATCCGGATCAATTCCTGGAAAAACAACCGGAACACCTCCCATGATTTTTATGTCCGATACCGATTCTCAAACCCAAAATTCCTCATCTTCTTCCTCTCTAACCAGCAACCCAGTACCAAACAGAACCTCAAAGATGGCTTCAAAATTTTCAGGCCATTAGCCATAAGTTTAATGGTGGGAACTATCTCCAGTGGTCACAAAGCATGTTGAGATATATCCGCGGTAAGAGAAAGAAGAAATAAATTAATGGGGCAGCCCCTCAACCAGCCCCCAATGACCCTAATTTTGACACATGGTTTGCTGAAAATAATCAAGTCATGACATGGTTATGTAATTCAATGACCTTGGAAATCAGTGAGGGATATCTACTTGCACACAAGGCAAAGGAAATATGGGATGCCGCTAGGAGGACCTACTCCTCCCTGAAAAACACTGCTGCCTTGATTCACCTGAAGAGACAACTCCGGGATTTACGACAAGGTAATATGTCAGTAACTGAATACTATAATACATTGCTGAAATTGTGGCAGCAACAAGACTTGTTTGAGGTTCACCCCTGGGAAAGTCTTAAAGATGCACAATACTGATTCACAGCGATATTTGGGGCCCTGCATGAATACCTAACCTCACTCATACTAGGTGGTTTGTTACTTTCATTGATGATCATACTCGAACCACATGGGTTTACTTAATGCAAGACAAATCCAATGTTGCCAAAGTCTTTCAGAACTTCTATACCTTTGTCCGAACCCAATTCAACACATCCATTAAAGTCCTTCGAAGTGATAATGCCAAGAAATATATGAGCACAGCCTTCAAAAGATTTCTTGATCACCAAGGAATTCATCATCGAACTTCTAGCCCTTACACCTCTCAACAAAATGGGGTAGCCGAATAGAAAAACCGTCACCTGTTGGAAGTAACCCATGCCTTGCTAATGGAACGAGATGTTCCCACCATATTCTGGGGCGATGCCATCCTCACAGCGGCCTATCTGATTAACCGCATGCCTTCAAATATGACACTCCAATTCAAAAACTTTCGAAACTCTTCCCCAATTTCCCTCATCAATTCATTACCTCCCAAGGTGTTTGGCTGTGTTGTCTTTGTTCACAAAAAAGAGGGCAACAAATTCAATGCTCGGGCTAATAAGTGTGTCTTCATTGGCTCACTTGCTCCCACGAACCAACCTAATACACACATTCCACTCCAACTTGAACACAATGAACTAGAAACTCATGTTGAGATCAATTCAGGGGTGGATGAAGAATCACGACAAGAGATAGAGTCCAGCTCACAAGTTCAAACTGAACCAGACACTGGTAGAACTATCTCTCCCATTCAAAGGAACGACCATGAATCCAATATGAGATTAAATCCCAAAGAATCGGGTTGGCCATTTGCCTTGAGAAAAGGGGTAAGATTATGTACTCATCATCCAATTTAACGATTTGTCTCATATGGTAATCTGTCTGTAAAAATGCAAAGTTTTGTTCTAAACAGTGCACAGATCACCATTCCAAACACGTTTCAACAAGCTATGGCTGATCCAAACTGGAAGCAAGCTGCAGAAGAGGAATTGAGGGCACTCAATGAAAATAGAGCATGGGAGATCACGACTCTTCCTAAAGGAAAGAAACCAGTAAGATGCAGGTGGATCTTCACTCCGAAATTCAATCCCGATGGTAGCATCAACAAATACAAGGCGAGACTTGTTGCAAAAGAATATACTCAGACATACGGGATCGACTATCAGGAGACATTTGCTCCAGTGGTTAAGTTCAATACCATTCAAGTACTATTATCACTTGCAACGAACTTGAATTGGTCACTGTACCAACTGGACGTGGAGAATGCATTCTTGAATGGCAACCTGGAGGAAGAAGTATACATGGAGATTCCGGATGGAGTTATAGCTCTTAATAACACTATGTGTAAGCTAAGGAAGTCATTGTACGGCCTGAAACAATCTCCGAGGGCATGGTTCAATAGATTCACCAAAGCAATGAAAGGGCTTGGGGATACTCAGGGACGAGCAGATGACACGTTTACCAAACGTGTTAATGACAAAATCACCATATTGATTGTTTATGTCGATGACATAATCATTATGGGAAATGATAAAGAATCCATTGCTCAACTAAAAAGTGACTTGTCGACTGAATTTTAGGTGAAAGACCTTGGTCAAATGAGGTACTTCTTAGGCATAGAGGTGGCAAGAACTAAGAAGGGCATCAATGTATCTCAACGCAACTATACACTAGACTTGTTACATGAGACAAGCATGTTGGGCACTCAACCAGAAGGGACAACAATGGAAGAGGGATGCAACTTACAGATCAAACCAAAAGGTGTTCCAGCTAATTTAGAAAGATACAGAAGACTTATGGGGAAGTTGATATACTTAACCCACACTCGTCCTGACATTAGCTATGCAGTTGGAATAGTAAGTCAGTTTATGCATCAACCACAAGAAGAGCACATGGAGGCTGTATACAGAATCTTGAGCTACCTGAAGCTTAATCTTGAAAGAGGAATATTCTTTAAGAAAGGTACTACCGAAACATCAAAATCTACACTGATGCAAACCATGCAAGGGATAGAGAGACCAAAAGGTCAACCTCAGGGTACTGTACATACGTGTGGGGAAGTCTGGTTACATGGAGAAGCAAGATACAGACAGTGGTGTCAAAAAGCAACGCAGAAGTAGAACTGAGAGCTATTAACAAAGGAGCTTGTGAAGGAATATGGATCATCAAATTATTAAAGTTGGGGATTCAACATGAAGGACCAATGCAACTCTGGTGCGACAACAATGCCAGCATTGAAATGGTCAAGAACCCAGTATATCATGATCGAACCAAGCACGTTGAGATAGACACACATTTCATTAAAGAAAGGGTTAAGGTGCATTTTTGCCCTTAAAGTATGCGCTCAGGAGCAATTTTGCCCTTGAAGTTTTCGGCGTAGCAATGTTGCCCCTGAAGTTTCAAAACGGAGCAATGTTGCCCCTCCGTTAAAAACCCTAACGGTCAACTAATGTTGACCGTTAGTCAAAGTTAGGGTTTTTAACGGAGGGGCAATATTGTTCTGTCTTGAAACTTCAGGAGAAAAATTGCTACTTTTTTTGGAAGCAATATTGCCCCTGAAGTTTCAAGACGGAGCAATGTTGCCCCTCCATTAAAAACCCTAACGTTGACCGTTAGGGTTTTTAACGGAAAGGCAACATTGCTCCGTTTTGAAACTTCAGGGGCAACATTGCTACGCCGAAAACTTCAAGGGCAAAATTGCTCCTGGGCGCATACTTTAAGGGCAAAAATGCACCTTAACCCTTAAAGAAAAAATTGAAGCAGGCATCATGACCCTGTCTCACATAAGATCAGAAGAACAAATTGCAGATATCCTGACTAAACCACTCGATCGAACTAAGTTTGAAGGATTTCGTGGCAAGCTGGAATTGCTCGACATATACTCTCCAGCTTGAGGGGGAGTGTGATAGATAGGTTGTAGAAATATAAAAGAATAGAGGAGTTGGGAATAAGAAATCAAAGGGTTTGAGAAGAGAAGCAAGAGAGGAGAGATGCAGGGCTACAACTAATGCATGTTTTCATTCATTATTCAAGACACCTCTTACATTAGTCTAGGCTTTCCTTATATAAGATAGGATATGGCCTTAGACTTCCATAAGTAGTTCCTAACTAATCCCCAACCGTAATAACAATAATAACAACTAACTAACTCATTATTAACCAATTCCTAATTCCCTAACTAACTCACTAACTATAATATTTCTATGCTTTACATATCAATACTCCCTCCCCAAAACATCCTTGCCCTCAAGGATGAAAAACAACAAAACACAAAACTAAATCTCAAAAATACAGAACTGATATAACAGAAACATAAGCCAAAGTTGCTAAATTCTGGAACCTTTGCTGATCTTTGAAAACCGTTGCTTGAAATCTGGTAGATACTGTCTTGAGTACTGCTGCACACAGCCAAAACTCCTTTGCTGAATTCTGAGCCAAATGGAAATAATGGATGTAATGCTGACCCATAAAGCATTTTAATAAGTTCTCCCCTAAACCAACTCAGAACCAGACATCTTGCAGCAGAAACGATTAGAAAAACCCAATTATAAAGTGATCTTGTAGGCTGTTGGGTAAAAACCATGACAAAGCAACAACTTTGGGCCTACTTCTTGAAAAACAAAGCCCATACACTCATCGAAAATAAGAAAATGGGAACCAGCTGGCTACTGAATTTTTCAGACTAAACCTCTGATTTCTGTGTCAGCTGCTGAATCTTTGAATTAATAATGGACACCAGCTGTCCAATTGACTTTTCAAAATGAGGTTCAAACAGCCACGTACACATCTGACTACAACTCCTAACAAGTTCAGTCCAACTTGAACCTCGAGCACGACTTTCTTGCGACTTCATCCCGTGTTGTCACACACCACACCCTGCATTGTGGATATTCGGAGACTCCGACAAGGATATTAAGACCCCTACCATGTGCGACCCACTAAAGAACCCTCCTCCAACATCGAGACTTGAAGACCCACTGTTTCTGAAGAGCAGCGTGTTGGTCTTCAAAGAAATTGGAGGAACCAAAATCACTGGAATAATGCAACCTGAAACAATGGCCATCGACGGAGTAGAGACAAGCAATGGTGAACAACGAGGACTCGACTGTGACACGTTAATCAGCATCGATGGAGGAGACGTAGTTGGCGACGGCGCCGAAACTAAGGTCATCGTCTTCTCTGAACCGCAGCTCTTTCCTTCGATTTGCAAGGATGGTGACGTTAGAACAAAGGTGACATGTGATGAAGTCTCCCTCACCATCACTTTCGGAGATGAAGAAAGAGAACTTAACGGCATGACTCTAACCGAAACAGCCGGCATCGCTGGAGTAGAAGCAGTTGGAGACAACGCCACAACTAAAGGTTCCTTGTAATCGTCCAATGAGCCCGTTGGGTATAATCACTTGAAGTCGGCCATTGGAGAAACACATGGTGGTCCGAACCTAAGTCGAAGAGCACGTTTATACTCTACCCAGTGAACATCGCGGCCTTGTTGTTCTTCCATATAAGCCAAATGCCAGATATAACCTTTTTCATCAAGATTTTCACGAGCCATTCGCACCTTCCAATTATCTGGGGTCCCGTCAACTTCAAAGAATCGTTCACACTAATCCAACCACACTTGTATGTTAGACCGTTGAAACCGAGGGAAGTCGATTTTGGTGAGTCTTGTTGGCCATGTGTAGTCATCACCCCCTGCTCTGTTTCTCTGAGGACCCCTGCGGTCTTGTGGGTGTCTGCCATTGGTGTCTTGCATGGCATCGTCTCTCTGATGTGATTCTCGGTCGGCTGCCATGGCTGCCAGTTGAGCAACCAGGGTCTGAAGGGTGGCCTCCATTGCTTGAAAACAATTCCTTGCTTCCTCAAAGTCAACCATGGCCGCCTCTATTGCTTGTAGTCGATTTTGCGTGTCCTCAAAGTCCATGGATACGTCAATGGGTTTGGCCGAGAATTATGACGTTGACAATTCCAAATGACACCCCATCACACAACCAGAAACCAAAAGCGATTAGTTTAGGCAAAACGAGTTGATGACTTTGATATGCCACCACTATTAAGAATCGAATTTCTTGTTAATCCTTCAAAGTCGACTTGGTTTGTAATAAGTCGAAACCGACTGCCCAACCTGATACGTGGACGTTACGTGGGCGTTCTTCAACTTCTAATGTGTGAAGTTTCGCTAGTTCTGATATGGCCGAGGTGAGACTATAGGTACTATTCTTGTATTTGTTTCTTGGCTGTCTTGACTTTCTTTTTGTCTTTTCTAGATTGATTTCTTGATAGTAGGTCTGAACCGTGAGAGGAAAAGAAGGTTCAGGCTTGATTTCAAGATTGATCAGAATTGAACAAAAGCATGCCAAGGACTGAGCAGCTCTGATACCACTAATTAGATAGGTTGTAGAAATATAGAAGAATAGAGGAATTGGGAATAAGAAATAAGAGGGTTTGAGAAGAGAAGCAAGAGAAGAGAGACGCAAAGCTACAACTAATGCATGTTTTCATTCATTATTCAAGACACCTCTTACATTAGTCTAGGCTTTCCTTATATAAGATAGGATATGGCCTTAGACTTCCATAAAGCGATTCCTAACTAATCCCCAACCGTTATAACGGTAATAACAACTAACTACTAACTAACTCATTATTAACCAATTCCTAATTCCCTAACTAACTCACTAACTCTAATATTTCTATGCTTTACATATCAGAGTGTTAGAATATTAGGAAATAAATCACTCAATTATTAGGATCCCTTGATTAGTGCTCTAATTATAGGATCTTAATTACTGAGTTATTAGTCTTTACTAGCCTTTATTGCATTTCCTAATGTAATTCCTTTGTTCTCCCTTGCTTTACCTATAAGTACATTGTAATTCCCTTCATCAAATAATACAATAAAGAGAGTGATGATACCTCTGATTTTATAATAGTAAACAACTAATGAATTATCACATGGCAACCAAAAAAAAAAACAAGAAGAAAACTACTCATCATCACAACTACTATTCTATGTGAATGTCAACATTCATATAGAATTAATGTAGCCCCTATCCTATACCTGGTAAAATCAAATTATAAATCTTGCTTCCAGATTTGCACAATCGTTGGGTTCCAATTATATAACGACACCCCATTTCCATTGTTTCTTCTGTTTTAGGATTCGGATCATATAAAGGGACCTTCTCATTATATATGCTATAAATAGGGATTCTTAAGTACTTGTTTTCCCAAGAAAATGCAATCCTTACTCAAAATCTCCAACATTTTTTGCCCCGTTTTGAAGGGAGTGGAGGTGGAAGTGGAAATAAAAGTGGAACTGGAACAAGAGTGTGTTTGGTATGGTGATAGACGTATGATATAATGTTTAATTAATATGTTAATTTTAAATATGAAATGACAAGTATACCTTTAACACCAAAAAAAAAAAAGCTACGGCCACCCCATCAGCTTCCACAGAAACTACCGGCCGCCACCATAGAAGAGGGAGAAGGAGAAGATGACTTAAAGTTGCAGATTAAAAAGGGAGAAGACGCCATGCACCTTCTCTATCCACCATTGTTCCCTTCGCCGTCATCCTCACCCTGTCCTTCATCGTCCTTGCTCACCGCCCTTGCCAGATCTATTGGACGGAAAAATGTTAACCATTTTTTAGTTCCATTTCCATGGGTAAGGTATGGAACCCAATTCCATCGTTTTTATGGGTTCCCAACGCTCTAACTAAGTGGTTCCAGTTCCAATTCCACGACCATTTCCCTAACCTTAGTTCCATCCTACCAAACAGGGCATTAGAGATTCCAAGAGCTTAGAAACATTCCTGTCTATGTTTAAGATATCTATATACATGCTATGATAATTCCTTTAAAATATTTTTTATGATATATCAACAGATAAAAGATTTATTAGGAAAACATTCAGAAATCTACATCATTGTCAAACCTGCTCTAATAAATCTTACCATGGAGATGAAAGTCTAAGGTTTTATTTGGGACAAACTCATAAACAAGCATCAACGTCATCGAGCTTCAAGCAATACGGTATCCAACAAGGGAAACAAGATGTACGTGATGGACTCGACTAATGACGTTGACTTGATCGAAACTCTTGCATTCCTTGGTTGCTTCAGATTTTTCTTCGCTTAATTGCCACGGTTGTTTACAAGGGAGGATTCCTTTGTGGACAGGCCCAAAACCACCTTGCCCCAGAAAATTTGACTCTGAGAACCCTTTCGTTGCCAATTCTAATTGTTCATACGTAAATGTTTCTAGTGAGTGTTCAAAGACCATAGAAGATGGTAGAGGTACAAGTTCCCCCATTTCCTCCATCCCTGTATCATTGTTAAGGGAGCATAAATAAGATGTAAATTAGAAAAAGATTAATAAATATAAAATTTATGTATTATATTTAGGACCAAGATTAACTCCAAAAAATGTCTTACATGAAGGACCAGAGAGAGTAATGTTTAAACTTGACTACGTAGTATTATGTGTATCATATAGCTATATATATAAAAAAAAAAAAAAAAAAAAAAAAAAAAAAAAAAATCTTCTATAATACATCTTTTGGATTTGAGGCTTTTTTCCCTATTTGCCACTTTTTAAATAATTAATTACTATTTTGCCACTATTTTCAAAATATTTCCCAATGTGCCACTATTTAGTCGACTAAACCAATGTTTAGTCGACTAAAACGCGGGAGGCTGATTTTTTTTAAATGCCCCCGATATTTAGTCGACTAACCCAAGTGAGTTAGTCGACTAAATATCGACAGGGGGTTATTTTTTTTAAAACCCCGCGATATTTAGTCAGTGGGTTAGTCGACTAAATGTCGGCAAAGGGGTTTTTTTCACCACAAAACCTCCCCAAACCTCTCCCCCTCTGTTTTTTTTCACCAAATCCTTACTGAATCCGTTCGTGGGTAGCGAAGAAAACTTCATTCTAGCATCATTTGCATCGATTTCGATATGTTTTCATCTCCATTTCAAATTTCCGCCGTTGTTCTTTCATTTATGCGAACCCCATTTCCTAGAAGATAGACAAATTAATTAAAAGTAAAAATGAGTTTTATATTTAAAATCAAAGTTCACCCAATATCGGTGAGGATTGAGGATATGACTAAGAATCCTATCGAGAAAAATCCCCAATATAAAATCTTAATAAAAAAATTAATTTTATGGTTTCTTAAACCGAATATGAAGAAATATTTTTCAAAAGTTATAATTTATATTGATTACATTCAAAATATCAAATTGATTAGTTAAGATCTTGATTTAAAATAGATAGGAAAATGATATCCTCATTACCCTCTTTTATATCATCATCTCATCTCCATCTTTAGATAATGAAATATATATTTTAGATTTAATATTTTATAAAATTATTATTATAATATTTTATAATTTAAAATTTCTTTATTTATTACAGATTGCAATTATGAAGGGTATAGATCAAATTTTAAGAGCTAAAATTTACTTATTTATGTTTATAGAAATAATTTTATAAAAGATTGAATCTGAATAATATATTGTTTTAATCTAACGGTCTATATGAGATTATGAGAATAAAATGAAAAAAGAAAACAAAAAAATAACCCCAAAATATAAGGTAGACAAATAATTAAAAATAAAAATGAGTTTTACAAGATTCCAAAGTTCAAAGTGAGGATTATGGACATAACTAAAAATCGTAACAAAAAAATCCTCAATATAAAAACTTAATAAAAAAAAATTAATTTTATGGTTGTTTTATAGCTCCACGCGCCAATAGAATTTGAACCGCATGATAAAGGAGTTGATTATCTAAATTTACACGCATGAACATGATGAAGAGTTTCACATTTAACCTTATAATTTATACTAAAATATTAATAATATTATTAAATAAATAAATAATCGAACGAAGAAAAGGTAAAAGCCTTGCATAAACGAAAGAACAACGACGGAAATTCGAAATGGAGATGAGAACATATCGAAATCGACGCAAATGATGCTAGAATGAAGTTTTCGTCACTACCCAAGAACGGATTCAGTAAGGATTTGGTGAAAAAAAAAATAGAGGGGGAGAGCTTTGGGGAGGTTTTGTGGTGAAAAAAATCCATCTGCCGACATTTAATCGACTAACTCACTTGGGTTAGTCGACTAAATATCGGGGGCATTTAAAAAAAATCAGCCTCCCACGTTTTAGTCGACTAAACATTGGTTTAGTCGACTAAATAGTGGCACATTGGGAAATATTTTGAAAACAGTGGCAAAATGGTAATTAATTATTTAAAAAGTGGCAAATAAGGAAAAAACCCCTGGATTTGATATGAGCTTAGGTTTATAATTTAGTCCATGGATAACATCATAACATGCACTTCACAGTCTTGCTCCAATTTTAAAGTTCATAGGTATTTTTGCAGCTTCACCCTATAATTAATCACAAACTGTGAAAAAAAATGAAACTTAAGAACTCATACATAGGCCAATGCTCTGTTGTGTCAAAGAGAAGGATGTAACAGAGAATCAAAGTGTATATGAAGAGGCAGTCAAAATCGAATAATAATAATAATACAGATGACATGTTTGGACCTTTATTTTGAACAAACAAGAGACATTAAACCTCATATTAATTTATTGAGAAGGACCATAAAAATTGTAATTATTTAGAAGGAACAAATATAAAAATATAAAATTAAAAATACTAAACTAACCGAAAGAAATCTTATTCAAAATTAATTTCATAAAATCAACAAAAAATTTAATTAAAAATATATTTATATAATTTTGGTCAAAATTAAGGTCTTTTATAATTTACTATATAAGCGAAAGAGTTTATATGATTTATTTTTACTTTTGAAGAAATTTAAGTGGCCTAAAAATTGATTTAATGTTAATAAAATAAAAAAGAAATCTATTATATCTTGAAAAAAACATAAAATGAGTTTAGTTTTTATTTTTACAAAAAGTACTTAATTAATATTTACATTGATACTTGCTAATATAAATAAGGCAGATGATTTGTTCCTTTAACTAAATTATCTATTGATTATATGAATATGGAACTTATTAAAAATGAAAATTTAAAAACATATGAGCTTGAACCGTGTAATTTACATGAGTATGAATCATGATGAAAATTGAAAATTAAAAATTAAAAAGAGAGATATATATATATATATTATAATATTATATGCATGGTAGTAAAAACGTAGATTTTGCACGAAAATGGAAGGAGAATGAAAAATCGTAAAACGTAAAATCGTAACATAGTAAAATCATAAAAAATCGTAAAAACTTAAAAGCGTTTGGAAAATTAGTAAAATCGTTTTAATAAAAAAAAATCGTAAAATCGCAGTGATAAATCAAGTTTTTAACTATTATGATTATATGTGGATGATTGAAGCCAATTCTTTATTTATGAATGCAATAGATAATTTAGGAGTTTTTTTTTTTGTCAAAATAATTTAGGAGGGACAATTTAACAAATTTAAATTTATATTATAATGTTTGGTCCTTCTAAATAATTAAATTTTTATGGTCGTTCTTAATAAATATTTTTCCTCCTAGTCCTTCATTCTAATTTTCCCAAAAGATTGTGCCTGTTTTTGGGAGTTGCTTTTGGAAAATGATTTTCACCATTTACGAGGCAAAACCTAGGTTTTGGAGAAATGATTTTGGAGAATGATTTTAGAAAAAACTGATAGTGTTTGGTTGGTTTTATCGAATAGTTTTTGAGGGATCAAATTTATCAAAAAAGACATTAGTTTTTTGTATAATTGCATTTAAAGGATAAAATGGCATTTTAAATATCATATACATTATATTCAATAATAAATACCAAAAATTACATAAAATTGTTAGAAAAATAAATTTCTACCATTAGTGAATTATGTAACATGATAAAAATTAGATCAAACATATATGTATTAATAAATTGTATAGAAAAAATATTTGTAAAAAATTTCAACATACAAGAGAAACTTAACTGCCTTTATAAATATAGTCTATTTGTTCATGGTAGGAATACAAAACATTTCACATAGTCTAAATAATAGAGTACATCAAACTTGGGTTTCAATACATAGTCTAAATAATAGAGTACATCAAACTTGGGTTTCAATACATGACTCTTGGTTTTCACTATAATAAATAATCTGATCTCTAATGGAATCACGAAGAGAAGTCATGTAAGATGAAGATGCTAATGATGAAGGTATTGTTGAAGTTTCTTCCATATCAACATCATCGTCAGAACACAAAATATCCTCTCGTACACTTCGTTATGGAACATAGACAGAACTTTAAAAATGTACAAACCAAATAACAATTTCTAAACAATTCATCAAATTTCTAAAGTTGATCAGGAGCCAATTTCTAAAATTCATTTTTAATTTTCGGTTTTTGAGTTTTTTTATCAGAATTGCCTCCATTCTCAAATATTCATATTTTCCCAAAGTCCTTGCACTTTTATTTCTAATTATCCTAGTCAGCCGACATGAATTTACAGAAAGCTAAGAGAACGATGCATATCTACAGAGTATATGGCAAGGAATTTCTTAGCTCATGGAAATCAATATCTATGACAGAGACATGAATAAAACCAGAGGAAGTCGCAGATCTACAGAGTATATGCATGTTCAGGATTGCTTACCTTCAAGAAAAGTTCAAACTTGCGATTTTCAGGCTCGTCCGACAATTTGAACAGAACCACCGACACTTTTTAACAGAACCTGAAATTGGCGAGGAGGGAAAAATTTGATAAATAACAGGAC
This sequence comes from Acacia acuminata, assembly GCA_019022655.1. Classification (NCBI taxonomy): domain Eukaryota; kingdom Viridiplantae; phylum Streptophyta; class Magnoliopsida; order Fabales; family Fabaceae; genus Acacia; species Acacia acuminata. The sequence goes on from JAFJYI010000045.1 coordinate 1,829,345, forward strand.
AAAACGAAATAATAGATCATGGAAATGATTGCCTACCTTCAACAACCCCAGAACGATGCAGCGTGAGAGATCGATGGCGACCGAAGATTGAGCGTGACAGATCGATGGTGGGAACGATGCAGCAGACGATGAACAATAGAGAAGACGAGATCGGGAGACAGGACAAGAGCACAGATCAGAGAAGCAAAAATACGATGAAGATGAGATCGGGCGAATTGGTTCGATGATGAAGATGAGAAGAGAGATGAGAGATCGGGCGAGTGTTTTGTTACGGGACAGAGGAGAGCGAGTGTTTTGCTACGGGAGAGAGGAGGTAGGTTTAACGGATATAATTGAGGCATAATTGAGGGTATTTTGGGGTTTTCCTCAATTATAGTGGGACCCATAATCTGCAAAATGGGTTTTGAAAAGCTGAAGCCAAAAAAAAAAAAAAAAAGGAGTTGACAAAAACTAGGTTTTGAACCTAATCTAGGTTTTGAGTGAAAAATGATTTTAGAGAAAATTTGAGGTGCTAGTCAAACCTTTGACAAACCTAGGTTTTGTTTCCAAACAATTGTTCAGTTTTATTGGCACAATTGCTCAACAGCAAGCCATTTAAATAAGGTGAGCATTCAGTTTTGGGTTCCCTTTTTGTAAAAACCGAACAACCGAATTGAAAGCATTGTAATGACTAAACTAACCGACTACTTTCTGGGTTTTTTTTTTTCCTTCTGCAAGCCTGTCCAGTGCAAAAAAACTACAACCCAAGTAAAAATTCTAACAGCAAAAATAATTAATACAAAAGTATTCCAGCAACAAAATTGCAGCCTTGTAAAAACGGTAGTTTGAAAATGAAGTTGAGGAACTCAAGTCAGAGAAAGACTATTCTATGAGTTATAGAGCTTTAATGTGACTACTGTCCCGATTTTTTCCTTTGAAGACTGGGAAGAAGGAAAAATCACAACGGCTCTCATTTTTATTGTGACCAACTTCTTGTTCCTCCAAAAAAAATACAGGAAAAAAGGAAGAAGGAAAAATGAAATAAACACTAAAAATAAAAACTTTTCTTCATTGTAGGCCGAAAGGTACTTTTTTCCTTCGAAAATAGTAAGAAAAAAAAAAAAAAAAAAAAAAAACCCTCATCGCAGACAGAAACGAAGACAGAAAGGTTCCTTTTTTCCCTTGTTAGAAATCATTCTCATTCCCGATAATGGAGTGCACATAGCAAGTGATTGAGAAAAGATCAAGTAGGGGAGCAAGAGATTAAAACCGAGCTATGGTTAAATGGGCGCTTACCACTTACCAAAAACTGAAGCTCGAGGGTTGAAGACGAAGGGAGGAGCAAGAGATAAAAATCTAAGGAGGAAGGCGGCGCAGACGGTTGATCAGAACAGGAAACGGCGACACTTCCACGGACGGTGATGTGAATGGGGCTCGCACGAGGAGAGGAGGAAGGAGGAAGGAGGACTGTACGAGACTATGAGGAGAAATTTAGGTTAGACTTGGAGGTAAGAAGGAGGACTTGGACCTAATGAATAATGAAATGGGCCTTTCAAGTCTTGTGGAAAAAATGAACAAATACTTTTTATTTAGGAAAACAAAAAACAAAACGTGGTAGCTTTAATGTAGTTCGGTGATTCGATATTAACCGAATTGTTTGAAAAAAAAAAATCGCAACGTTTTGCTCTTTTCAAAAAAAAGGCCCTTAAATGCATTTTCCCTTAATATATCCCAACGTTTTGCTCTTTTCCAAAAATTCCTCCATCCCTTCTTCCTCTCTTCATCCATCATTTTTTTCAACAATTTACGATAAATTTTAAGAATCAATAAGGTATTCAAAATCACTTTTTTTATTAAAAATTTTTCATGAAACTTATTATATATGATTTTGTCTTTCTAATGATACTACTTGTATACTGATTAGAGAATATTTTAGAGTTAGAATTTTGGACAAGTTTTAAGTTTTTAATGATTTAATTATAGATGAGTTTAACAATATGAAAACACATAGAGTAAGAGTCAAATGAAGCCATCTTAATTTTTGTAATAGATTTCTTTTAATTTTTTATATATTATGTTTTTATCGTATTTCAAGTATTTTTAGTTTTATTTATGATATAACACTTTTTATATTCGCTCCCCGTCAGTAAAATTCCTGGGTCCGTCCCTGGCTGTAGAGACATGAGAATCAGTGTCTGATGAAAGTTTGGCAAGTCCAAAATCTGCAATCTGATTAATATATAGATACGAGCACTTACTATTTTATATATATATATATATATATATATATATTCAAGTGCCAAGTGAGGTGATGAACAAATTAAAGTGCTAAGGGTATGTTTGGTTTGGGGGGAGGGGAGGGGAGGGAAGGGAGAGGAAAATGGAGAGAGAAAAGTTATTTGTGCCCACAAAAATTTTCTCCCTTTTAATAATTCCCTCCCCCCAAACCAAACATACCCTAACTCTAGTAGTCGCCCAAACCACACACATCATTTTATACTAATCCAAGAAGCAAAGCATTGTTTCTCAATCCTCCTCAAAGGGAAAATTCAAAGCCCTTGCACTTACCACTCGTAAGGATATTCAATGCTTTGTGCACTGTGTGACTTGCACATATCTCACAGCAAGCCAACCGTTGCTATATATTGTGATAAACACTCAAACTAACACGTTGCCATACATAATTCATGAGAGAACCAACTATATGGAGCTTTATCTCCATGTTTTTTTTTTCAGAGAAATCATTAGCTAGCATCATCATCTTTATTCATCCAGTCAAGTTACAAGCTTTTTTCAATAATACTACTACCTCTCGATTCTTAATATAAGATCTAGTTGACTAATTTTGGGATATTAAAAAAGCTAAATAAATTAATTATAACATATATTACATCATCATCTCTTTAAAATACTTATATGTATCATTAGATTATATATCAGTTTATAAGTAAAAAAACAATAGTTTGGAGAAAAATAATTTAAATTACTTTATTTAGGTCTTTATTCCTTAATCTCCCCAAGTTAGTTACCTAAGTCTTATATCATATACTAGAGGTAATATTATTTTGACGATTCTCCACTGATTAACTTGCAATTCTATATAGTTTTCGCATTCATAACTTTATTTCTAAGAGTGTTTGAACAAGAAAATTAAGGTTTCTCTTTGTTGAAAATCTAAAGGTATTAAAACTTGCATCAATGAGACCTACGTACCTTAGGCTCAAAATTGTTATCGAGAAGAATGTTAGCTGCTTTGATACACGATGTATGATTTTGGGTTCACCTACAACAAACAATATGATATTGGACTGAACTAAGTAAAACTTCTATGAGTAGTAATAAGTGAAATAAGTTTTCTTTATCGGATGTTAGAGTATATCAAGTAAACTCACAGTCTTCATGCAGATATGCCAACCCTTTTGCAGAGCCATTAGCAATCTTCGTCCTTGTTGACCAATCTAGAGTTTCTGTGCCTTTCCCTGAATGAATGCATATATATATGTGTGTGTGTAAGATTAGGCAAGATATCAATTCCACTATAATGAACCAGAATAAAGCAAATTTATGTATATATTTTCAACTTTGTTCAAACATTCATATACACAACTAGGGTAACGAACTTTCCTAAGGTCAACAACACATGTATTCCATGCATCTAAGCAGCCAATACATGCAAGTATATTGTTATAGATGTTGTGGAGAAATTAGAGGACTTGGAAAGAGAAAGAGAACAGAGATTCAGAGGATCAGAACAGAACAAAGAGGGAGAAGAGAAGAGAGAAACAAAGGGATTGGGAAGAGAAAATCTGGTGATGCTTATTCATTCATCATAACAAGCAGAGATATAATGAAGAGTTACATGTCTTATATAGGCAACACTAGAGCCGGGAAATCGGGCCGGGCCCGTCGGGCCGGCCCTTTTAGGCCCTGGCCCTGTAGGGCTCGGGCTTGAAAAATATGCCTGAAATTTGAAATTGGCCCTGCAGGGCCGGCCCTGTAGGGCCTCGGGCTTAATCGGGCCGGCCCTGTAGGGCCTCGGGCCGGCCCGTTAGGCCCTGTTACTGTAGCATTTTGATTTTTTTAAAAAAAAATTAGTCAAAGAGTGAAGCACGGACCTCTCGCTCAAAGTGAAGCCTAATCAAATATCTATGAAATTGATGATAGTGATGAAGAAGGTGACAATTGACAATGATAATGCTATGCTTTTATATTTTATGTGAGTTATTTAATATTGCTTAGTTTAATGCTTCTTACGTTTTATGTGAAGCAATTGTGGACAATGGTTTGTTTTTTATTACGAATTAATGAATGTGTTTATTTGTTGGATATTTGTATTGTTTAAATATTAATGTTGATAATATTTATTTGATAGATTAGAATTTTAATGGTTGCAATTTACTAATTATATTTCTTTGAAAAAAACCCGAGAAAAAAATAGTTAAAATTTGGAATAGTAATTTTCGAGCCCCGTAGGCCCGGCCCCCGGTACTATCGGGCCGGCTTTGAAAAATAGATGTTTTCCTTATCTCGGGCCACGGAGGGCCGGCCCGTAGGGCCCGGGCCACGGAGGGCCGGAGCCTGTAGGGCGGGCCCACGATTCCCGGCTCTAGGCAACACCTCAAGACCCATTAATCCAAACTAACTAACTAACTCTAATAAGGCCTCATAGGATATGCCATTTATTACCTACTGTAATATTTCCACAATTTACATATCAATACCCCATTCCCAAAAACATCCTTGCCCTGAAGGATGTGAAAAAACAAAATACAAAACTGAAATCAACAAAACAGGTGCTTCATAAGCTCCTAAATTCAGGAAAAAAATTTGAAAGACCCAACTGAGAAACGTATTTGAAGGATTAATAGAAATAACCCATTGCAGCCCGTCACTAAGGATATACTTAGACTGTGCAAGACTCAATCGGAAAGGTCTTGGGCTTTCCTCCTTATTGTCATCTTCAAAGCCCAAAGACTTATTAGAAATTTATTAAGCCCAATGAACCTTTAGGCTCTGTTTGGTTTGAGGGAGGGGAGGCTCCCCTCTCCTCAAACCAAATAGAGCCTTAAAATATCTCTGACACCAAGAAGAAATGGAAACCAGCTAGCCATTTGACTTTTCAACCTGCCCTGACTCAACCATGTGATATCCTGAACATCCCACAAACTTGGTTCCTTGCTTGTCGAAACAAGCGCAAAATTGTTTTCAGTGCTTTGCAAAGTCCTTCTTCCAAATAGCATCGACGACGAGAGAAGAAGAGGAGATAGCAACCATACCGAGCATGAAGACATCTTTTTGCGACTCACCAGAAATTTCTTAAGAGAGTCGAAACTCGTCCGACTATGTTTCCATCACGCCACTATGCTCGACATCGGTTGTCTAGAGCTATGGGTCGCGCTCAACTCGTGTTACCATGACCCAAAAAGAATTAGTTGCATGGTTCGGGCCACAACATCACTCTAGGCTTCTTGCTCTAGAACAGTGGGTTGAGGACTCTGTACCAAGAATCAGTCGATGCAATCAGAGATAAACAACCTAGAATCAGTCGACGCCAGAATCCGACGATCATTGTTGCCAAGAACCTTCTTGGATGCCCCTCGAGAACCGACGTACAGAGAGACTAACTGACTAACTCTAACTCCAAACCAACTAACTGACTAACTCTAATATGGCATCATAAGATGTGTCATTTATCACCTACAGTAAGATTTCTATAATTTACATATCATATATATTCAAAGGAACAATTTTCCTAAGGTAAACAACTAATGAATTACCACACGACCACACAAGAAAAGGAAGAAAAGAAAACTACTCATCATTACAAGTACTATTCTATGTGAATGTCAACATTCATAGAACGTAGCCCCTATCCTATACCTCGTAAAATCAAATTATAAATCCTTCTTTCAGATTTGCACAATGTTTGGGGTACAGTGGTCTGTGAGTGAGCCTGTGCCCCTTCTTCTTTCTCTCTTTCTGTCGGCATGTTCTCTGCCTCACGATTTCCCTGCTTCCTCATCTCGCAAGCAGCATGTTTTACCACATGCTGCCGGCGAGCACCTTTCTTCTCCACTACTGCGGCAGAGTGGCTATTCGGATCCCCGATCTTCGATCTGGGGCCTTCTCCCTCCGGATTGTGTAAATGGAGCTATATACCCAAGAGGGGGTGAATTGGGTATTTTAAAACTTTTCGAGAATATGCTCTGTTTTGAAGTAATGAAACCGAGAGATAAACAAAGGAGGAAGGGAAGGAAAACTTGCACAAGAGAAATTATCCCGGTTCGGTCTTATCTTTGACCTACATCCAGTCCCAAGCCACACTTGGGATTTTCAATCCACTATACTCACAACCGATTACAAACTCGTACTCAAGAGTAGTTTCTCTCTAGAACTCACTCCCCTTACAAGTTGTAATCAATACACCCAACCACCAAGTCCCCCGACTTGTGGTTATCTTAATCAATGAATGATTTACAAATAGAACTCTCTCACAGAGCGAGATAAAATGAACACGAAGTACAAGTATCGATTGATACAATGCAAGTGAAAGCTGAACACAATAAATGACACTTAGTAAATTTTCGCTCTCAGTAGTTGTATCAGCTTGAGAAGAAGTTAATGAACTCTATTTATAGGTAGAGAACATTAAATGACCGTTGAATGATGAATCCAACCGTTGTAGGTGATTAGCATTAAGTCCGGTCATCTTCTCTCTAAGCTCCAACTAATCCGATGCGATATGGTCGATGTGGAACTCGAGGATTTGCCCGTTGGAGAAGAGTTTGCTTGATGAAGAAAGTGTTTTTGAACGTTGAGAATTCGTGCTCGGATGGATTAACCAAAAGGATGTTGATTTACCGAAGTGCAATAAATGCTCGACCACTTTTTGCTTTTTCCCTTGATCTTCATTAATTTTCATCTCGTGCTAACCGAAATCCACTAAATAAACTTGTTAAACATATCGGGATCATAAGTGAATTATTCATGAAAGCAATTGGAACAAACAGAGTGATTCACGAATTCGTATAATTCAAAACTTAGTTTTTACGTTGCATCATGCGGTTTGTTCATGTAAACTCGAGTATGGCACTGTTCACAAGTGACCAAACTACTGATATCCAATTGGATACTCGAGTTTCCACTTTTCGAGGCAAGCCATCGTGTCTTGTATTTGAAAGACAAGACCTATACTCGAGTTTGCTTATGCAAACTGCAGATTGGTTTATCTTGAAAAATCCTTTTTGCTCTCGGAAGTCCAATACTCGAGTTTGGCAACGCAACTGCAAGATTGACTATTCAATACTCGAGTTTGCCAATGCAAACCGCAGTATTGATTAATCTTGAAAAATCCTTTGCTTTCCGGAAGGTCAATACTCGAGTTTGGTTTTGGAAACCGCAGTTTTGACTTCGTTTGAAAAACTTGTTTTGCTTCGGAAGTCCAATACTCGAGTTTGCCAAGCAACCGCAGGTATTGGCGTCCAATACTCGAGTTTGCAAATGCAAAGCAGTATTGACTAAGTTGGAAAAATCCTTTGATTCACAAGAAGTTCGATACTCGAGTTTACCCATGCAACCGCAAGTATTGACTATTCAATACTTGAGTTTGCCTATGCAAAGCAGATCGACTTCAGTGAAAACTTGGTTTCTTTACGTATGGCCTTTACTCGAAGTTTGCCAAGCAACCGCAGATTGGCTCGTCCAATACTCGAGTTTGCGAGGAGCAAACTGCAAAGATCGACTTTGGTGAAAACTTGGTTCCTTTCGTATGGCCTTTACTCGAGTTTACCAAGCAAACCTGCGGTATTGGCCGTCCAATACTCAAGTTTGCAAATGCAAACCGCAGGTTGCAACTATCGAATGTTTTTAAAACAACTTTGCAAACTTCAAAACATGTTTTACATTTGTTGTTAATCATCAAAACATATTGAGAACTAACAGGTTGCAGATGTGGATTTTCGTCCCTGTAGTGATTTTCTCCCTCTCCTTCCTCAGATCTGATATGCCGAGGTGAGAGTTTTCTGGTTTTCTGTGTTTTTGCTTCTTTTTTTGTGGTATGAGGTTTTGTGGTGGTGTTCTTGTCTCAAGAAATAAACAGATCTGCCAAGTCTGCTTTCAAATCCTCTTGGTTGGATGGCTGTTTGGACGTTATGTAATACCCCAGATTTTTATTATTAGAAATAACCCATTTATTTTATATAGTCTTGGTGGGCCAAATATTCCGAGTCCAAATTGCCTTAGGAATTTCTAGCTTATTCACACCATGATTAATTGAGTGATTGAATTTAATATACCCTATTAATGACATTAAATTTACACCATGACTGATTGATTGATTGAATTTAATATATCCTATTAATGACATTAAATTTACACCATGACTGATTGATTGATTGAATTTAATATACCCTATTAATGACATTAAATTTACACCATGACTGATTGATTGATTGAATTTAATATACCCTATTAATAGCATTAAATTCACACAATGATTGATTGATTGAATTTAATATACTCTATTAATGAATTGGCAATAGTAGAGAGCCCAACCCATAGCTAACCCTAATTTTTAAAGTTATAAATAGAGGTCTAGCCTAACCCTGAACGTTCCTATTCTCTGCTCCTATTCTCTTCTCCTATTCTCTTCTACTATTTCCTCTATTCTTTCTCTATTCTTCTAAGAGGCTAGCAAAACGGAGACCAGGTAATCCTAATCCCCAGAACAATAGGAGTTAGTTGTTGCATGTCAATCTCGATCTTTGCGAAAACCCTTAAATGTGTTGCTGCATTTGTTTATATATATTTTTTCCTTTTTGGTTAGCGTGAATCACTTTATGAAAGCAAAACTCCTCACCTCCTTGTATACATATATTTCTCCTTCTTGATTTGCGTTTAACTTTTTTAAAACCCTTTATCATTGAGCATACATGTACACTTTGGGTGCCTCGTTTTCGTAATTGAAACTTATTTATATCCTTTCATTATTATACGTAATATTTGTACGTCTTTTTTTTTTTTTTGAAATCTATAAATGCCTTTCATTAATATATATATATATATATATATATATATATTGAGAAATCCATTTTATTATGGGCGTATTTTGAAATAATTAGACTTTATTCAGATAGGTATTTGAGTTATAATATGAGTTGGATCTTATATCGATTATTGAAATTATTATACTCATGAATAATTTGGAAAGTCATGATTGTTGGCTCTTGTGTTTTATGTTTGATGCTAACAATTCCAAAGTATGAAAAAGATAAGAAAAGATCTTGGCTAAATCTCATAATGGAATTCTCAGAATATTACTCGAGCAAAGAGTTAAAGTTTGCTCGAGCAACGGTATTTGCAAGGTAATCCATTGGTGTACTGAAGAAACCTTGCTCGAGCAGGAAAAATTGTGCTCGAGCAATATCGTGCTTGCTAAGAAAAATCAGCTGATGAAAGCATACTCGCTGAGGGAACAAAAGCATGGTTCTTAGCACTTTGCTCGAGCAAGAAAAAGTATGTTTGAGCAACATCGAGGAACTTCAGATTTTTGCTCTGCTGGAAGCATACTTGCGCGTTGAAAAATGCTGCTCGAGCAAGCCCAAATGCTGCTCGAGCAAGGTCGAGCAGCAGGAATTTCCTTCAGTATAAATAAGGTTGCCCGAGCAAGGATTGAAGTTTGCTCGAGCAACAGCGAGTGAAATCCAATTATTTCTTTTTAACAACGAGCTTGCCCGAGCATGATTCTACCATGCTCGAGCAAGCAGAAAAGCTTGCTCGAGCATCAGCGCGCTACAGGCGCTCATCAGCACGCTCCAAGCATTCTCAACCAAACTAAAGAATCCTTGCTCGAGCAAGGTCTGGAAGTCTGCTCGAGCAACTAGCGAGTATAGTGCAATTATTCCAAGTTGAGAAAGAGCTTGCCCGAGCATGATTTTATCATGCTCGAGCAATATGCTCGAGCAAGCTGAAAAGCATGCTCGAGCAACAGCGAAGCAGAGGTAAATTAAACTGATCACAAAGAGCATGCCCGAGCATGAAAATCTCATGCTCGAGCAACATGCTCGAGCAAAGTAAAAACTCTGCTCGAGCATCAGCGGGCAAGCATGCTTTCCCTTCTATTTCTAAAGAGCTTGCTCGAGCAAGCTTGGATCTTTGCTCGAGCAACACCATACTGATTTGAAAATCACCGTGTTCGAATTCCATGGATCATCAAATGGATTAATTCTTCTTCTGTATATTATTAATCTTATTTATCAAATGCTATTAACCAATTTGTTGATGAGTTTCAGATCATTTAGGAATGAGTTACCGGAAATTTAAATAAGTCGATTGCATCTGTCAGAACATTAAATGCTCCTACCTAAACCATGATATTCTCGAAGCCCAATGCCCTGAGCAGAGTAAAGCCGTTGCTGAAATTCTTCAACTTGGCATTAAATGCTATTTCACAATGGATACAACAGAAAGAATGGAAGAGAATGTCGGGACTGAAAGTTCCAGCTGTACCACTCAGACGAACCGAACACTTGACGAACGCTTCAATTGTAACGGACAAGTTCGAGAGTCTAAACGGCTATTTCATGAAGCTCACCAACGGCCATTAATTGTATCAACTATAAATAGAAGGTGCATTCAATTTGTCACCTACCGAAACTCTACACAATCAATTTGTAGCTAATCACATTTGTGTTTCCAACTGTTTTATTAAGTCTGTTCTTCGGTGCTCACTATTTTATCAACTCGTGAGGAGTACTTAAACATTCACTTCTTTATTAACTGTATCTTAAGGTTGTGGAACCTTAAGAGTGGGTGTATAGATTACAATCTGTAAGGGGGAGTGGAGTTCAAGAGAGGAAAGGACCATCCTTCGTTTATAGAGTCTGTAATCGTTTTGAAAGATAGTGAAATCCCAGGTGTTCTGGGGACTGGACGTAGGTCGAAGTTTTTAGACCGAACCAAGATAAATTCTCTTGTGTCCATTTATCTTATTGGTCTCTATTTCGTTCATAATTTGAAAATAAGTTTAAATTTTGAAGATCACCTATTCACCCCCCTCTATGTGATATTCCTTTTTCAATGATGCCCTTAAGCAACTGATATATTCAATGAATAAATTGATAATTGTGACAAGATTGAATTTCCTGATTGTGTGTGATTGTAATGAATCAATAGTAGGAGGATAGCTTGGGATGGTACCTCCCAAAGTGATGAACACAACTTTTGGGCTTTATGCCACTGATGTGAAAATATAGTATCCGTTCTTCCCAAAGTGGTGTCTGGCAAGTTTCCGGGACATTAGTAGCAACTTTGGGAAGAGGTGTGCACATTAGGAAGATATGTTTTATGGCCAATTTGATTATTTGTGACTGGCAGGTTTCCGAGTCACAGGGTAGATCGGTGTAAATGGACCGCGGGTTTAGGGTCCAAATGAAATTAATAAAGATAATGAATAATATTTGATTCAATGTGAATGTATAGATATGATGAGTATTGAAATTGATATTTTAGATTATATATATGTATATGATATTTTTATCATCATGTAAACATTTTATTATTATTATTATTAGTTGTATAAATTGTGTTTTGATTACGATTACCGGCTTTTTGCCGATGTTTGTGTTCGGGTCGTGATGATCCTTCGGGGAGCAGATTTTCGATTAAACGGGTTTCAAAGTTGGGGTTGTTGGGGCTAGCATGAGAGATGAGGAAGAACAATGAGCAATTCTAGCTAGTTTTTATTTTATTTTACACTCGCAATAAGACATTTTTGTTTAAGTTTGGATTTATTTTAATGTAATAAGGCAGCCTTGCACGTGTCCCAGTACAAGTGCGGCGGTAACACTTCCTGAAATTTGGTTATTTTGAATTTAAGTATTTATTCATATAAAAATCATTGAAATTTTATGTTATTATAATTATTAGAAATTTGGGGGTGATACACGTTATGAGGTCCAATTATCTCTTGGTTGTTCGGATCTGCGTTCTTGGGGAAAGATCTAAAGAGGTGTTTTTTGGTGTGTCGTTGAGGTCACCGGATCTATTTTTTCAGAAGAGCAAAAGTGTTCTTCAGGACGTTAAGGATCTTCTTTCTTCCGAGGTTGGGTTTACTAGTTTCTTTACCCTAAGATGGGATACTCATTTAGTTGATTTAATTATAGCTATTGCTTATAAGATTGTATGCCCTTTGGGTAGGTTTTCCAACCAACACTCTCTTGTTCATCACTTCTAACCTTGGGTTTCGAGGAGGCTGATTATGTCCATGATTCTATTTCTACTCTTATAAATTTAATGTACGGTGCTTGGTTATTATTGTATCCAGTTTATTTTGTTGTTGTTGTGTTTGTTGTATTTGTTTTAGCTTTGTTTGTGGTTGTTTTTATGTATTGTATCAGGTTACCGTATTTAATATATATATATATCCCTTTGAGCAAAAAAAGATTTGCACAATGTTCCAAAATATAATGACACCCATTCCATTGTTTCTTCTGTTCTAGGATTCGGATCATATAAATGGACCTTCTCATTATATGTGCTATAAAATAGGGATTCCTAAGTACCTTTTTTCCCAAGAAAATTAAATCCTCACTCAAAATCTCCAACATTTATGCCCCGTTTGGTATAGGGAAGTGTTTTTGAAAGAAGTGGAGGTGGAGGTGGACACAAAAGTGGAACTGGACTGGAGTGTGTTTGGTATGGTAATAGAAGTATGATATAATTTTTAATTAATATGTTAATTTTAAATATGAAATGACCAAGTACAACTTACCCCCCCCCCCAAACACACACACACACACAAAAGCCACGGCCACCCCATCATCTTCCACAGAAACTACCGGCCGCCAACCACCAACAACCATCCACAATAACATCAAGGAAAAAATATCAAGACACAGAATCGCCCATTAAGAAAGAAAGAAAAAGGAACTGAACGGAGAGAACGGAGGTAGTAGAAATCACTCAGATAGAAGAGGGAGAAGGAGAAGATGACGTAAAGCTTGCAGATTGAAAAGGGAAAACACGCCATCCGCCTTCTCCATCCACCACTGTTGCCTTCGCCGTCATCCTCAAATCGTCCTTGCTCACCGCCACTGCCAGATCTATTGGAGGGGAAAATGGTAACCATTTTTTAGTTCCATTTCCATGGGTAGGGAATGGAACCCAATTCCATCGTTTTTATGGGTTCCCAGCCACCAAACGCTCTAACTATGTGATTTCAGTTCCAATTCCACTACCATTTCCCGAACCTTAGTTCCATTCTACCAAACAAACAGGGAATTAGAGATTCCAAGAGCTTAGAAACACTCCTATCTATGTTTAAGATATCTATATACATGTTACAATAATTTCCTTTAGAATATTTTTTATGATATATCAACAGCTAAAAAGAGTTATTAGGAAAACATTCAGAAATCTACAACATTGTCAAACATGCTCTAATAAATCTTACCATGGAGATGAAAGTCTAAGGCTCCCGTTTGAAAATGAACAAATTTGTAAAGAAGGAAGATTGTGACGAAAATAGTTGGAATAAGAGGATGAAAACAAGCGTCGGTGAGGAAAACTGGGAGACAACTTTGGGGCTCTAAATGGAAAGAACAGAGGTGTTAGGTGAGTCACATTAATGGCCCAATAATTGGCGCATTCTTTGATTTCAGAAATATTTGTGTGTAATACTAGTTGGTAACTTCTCATTTTTAATAAATTTAAGATATATTTTGATATATTTAGAAAGTCATTAATGTAAAAATAAATAGATTTTTTTTAGAGATTTTAAAAAATATCAATCTGATACATTAATTGTGGGATTTCAATGTAAAAAATAAATTTTTAATTAAGTTTATTTAAAAAAATATAAAGAAAAAGAAGAGTGTTATTTAAATATTTATTATCATATTTGCTTCTTGTGCACATGGCTTACGGATTAAATAAAGAAGAAGAAGAGTTGGTGGTTTAGTTTAATATTATTATATTTGTTCATCTTTGCAGAACTTCCACGGCTTGAATGAAGAAGAGATGAAGAAGTTGCATTATTTGGATTAATGGAAGTTGGGTCCCCCATAGTTGAAAATTGATTAGTGGAGAATATTGTGTAAAGAAGGTTCCTGGACGGTGAGCTACATCATGTCTCCCACTAAATAAACAATAAATAAATAAATAAAAAGGACACAAGAAGTACATGGACGGTGTGAGCATCTCATCTCTTCCATAAAGTAGAAAAATATAAAAGAAAGAACAAGATGGAGCATGGCGTGTTTTCGTGGAAGAAAAAGAGCATTGTTGTCTGCCATCATCAATGTTCCAACAAGGAAAAGAAAGCACATGTGAATTGTCTGCCATCAAAAAGCTGGAACCAGAGAAGCGTTAAAACGGACTGAGGACCGCGGGAACAGGGGAGAGAATTCATTCTATACTTTCATCGCCTTCTACATCCATCTTCAGCTTCCTCTCGCCGGCGGCAATATTCACCACCAAGGCCGCCGGCGAGTTTCATCGTCACAGCTGCTGCGAAGAGAGGCAGAGAGCGTCTCGACAGATCATAAGGGCCTTCCTTCCTTCACTGTTTCAATTTAATTTCCTTGCATTTGATTTTCTTGTGCTTTCTTCATGTCTTTGAACTTCCATTTTATTTTATTTGCGCTGTGATGGATTTTGTTAAAGGCTAATTTCTTACCATCTAGAGTAACTATGAACTTATGGGTGAATTAGATTTTGATTTCATTATTTAGTTATAATTAATATTAATTTTGGTTACTTAATCTTGCTTAGTATTTTCTGTTTAGTGATTGGTCATCATTAAATATGAATTTGAGAATTAGAATTTACCTTGATGAAAAGAATTTTAATTAAGCTCTGGGATTAAGAAATATGTGATTAAATTACGATTTAATTTGTGATTATGATAGACATATACCTAATGACCCTATATAATTGTTGAAAAGAGTGTCCGATGTATGTTGTCTCTTAAGTAATTATGTTAGACATAACAAATTCTACTTAAGAGAGGGTTATGAGTGGACCGACAGGCACTTATAGCTATTTATACTCGAGATTAACAAAATTGATATTAAGACTAATTAAATTAGTGGAATCAAGGTTTATGAAGCTAATAAGTGATTAGTGACTCTGGGTTGCTCATTTGATTATTGTTGTAGTTTTTTATTTTTTTTATTTTCTCTTACTTAAATTCAATGTGGTTTGTTCAACTTAAACGAAAGTGTAAAATTAATGTTTAACTGAAGTTGTTGGTACCAAATCCTCGTGGGAATGATATCTTACTTACTTTTTATTACTTGATACAGCCTGTGCACTTGCGGAGTTTTAGAGCACTGTAAAATTTGCCCCGTCACTAGTAGGCTAAAAACTAATTATTTGAGATATTGGGTGTAAAAAAAAGCATCATATCATTTAAATTTAGATAAATATAATATATAAAAAAAATAAAAAATATTATATAGTCATCCCTTTAATTGAGATATAAACACATAAAAAACACCTAATTATTGGACATCTAATACGTAGTCAGTGTTAGGTTGGGTTTAAATTTCAGATGTAAATAAGTGACACGTTACTCTGCTCCTGATTTCTCTTACTATTTCTTTTCTTTTTTTGCCATTACTCATTACTACTACTGTTGTTATGGTTAAGAAAACTAGAATTGAAGTGAATTTAACAGCTTGGGCTAATAGAAAATTTGTTTTTAAGTGTTTAATTGCTTGTTATGGATTGTATTATTGAGTTAAATGCTGTTGTCTTTTATTCTTATTCAATGTTATTGGAGATTATTATAGATTTATGATTGGATTTTAATGTTTATAACATGTTTTTTTAATTATAAATATTGTTATGGGGTCTTATTAGGTTCCCATTTGAAAATCCCTTTTGGAGAATAGTTTTTGGGATTTACGAGATAAGTTGTGAAGAGTTTTGTTTCAACTTACGTAAAATAGCTTTTCAAAAGGGGTTACTAAAAGCTTTAATTTAAACCTTTGAAAGTTAGATGAAACCACAACTGAAATATTGCATCTAAAAACTGAATAATAATAATAATAATAATAATAATAATTTTAGAAAAAGTCAAACAAGTCGATTCTAATCCGAACTCAAATTGGTAATCGACCAAATTGGACCTCAAGCTACTTGTCCAGCCTCCTATGAGGACCAGATCAGTTCTAACAAAACCCCCGATCCCGCGTGTCCAACTAGTCTGATTCAATCCGAACTCAAATTGGTACTGGACCAAATTGGACCTCAAGCTACTTGTCCAGCTCCTATTAGGACCAGACTCAGGTCGGAACAAAACCCCGATCCCGTGTGTCCATGATCAACGCTACTCATAACTACTTATGATTTAAGATCTGGAAAACTCGATGACAATCTCCTATTCCAGAATATATCATTAAGGGTGTGCAAGATTGGAGGGAGGGGAGGGGAGAGAAAAAATCAAAAAAAAAATGAGAGGAGAAGAAAATTGTATCAAAATTTAGTATAGTTGGGCCCACAAAGTTTTCCCCTCCATTAAATGTTTCCCCTCCCTTCCCCTCCCCTCCAACCATGTACACCCTAATACTCCCTCCAATTCGGTATTAGTTGCATCCTCTCTCATAGAGTTAGCCCTATATGTATATAAGTTTTACTTTCTTTTTGTCTAAAATTTTAATCCACTTCTTCTATTTAATACCCCTGTTAACTTTCTCTCTTTTTCTGATGGGTTAGGCCTTGAAGGTAGTGATGAGATTTGAACTCATCACCTTATGAATTATTTGAGGGTTTAACTCCTTACCAATAAAATTAACATTTGTGGACTTGTCCACTCATTCTCTCTCATTTAATAAATTTTACTCCCTCTAATGCTTATATATAAAATAGAAAGTTGGTCTTAGTCTTAAATATAAAATAATTTTTTTATATTTATTAATTTTTTTCTAATTTTTTTTCTATTGATACTCTCTCAACAATAATGAAAGAGGATATATGACAATAATCAATGAGGGTTGAGATGGAAGGAATTAATGAATATGATTAGAGTATTTTAAAAAATATATCCCGTTAACTAACATAATTGATTTTTTTAATTTAATCAAATTAGGTAAATAAATATTATATTAAGGACGGGAGGAAGTACATTACACATTTCCACTTACCTACTCTCTCTCTCTCTCTCTCTCTCTCTCTTTGTAAATAAGGGTACTAAAAAAAGGGTTAATGTGCAAAAATGCACATGTGCTTTTTGCCTCGATGAGTGCCCAACACCAAATGGATTTTTTATGTGCAAAAGTGCGTATGTGGTTATAAATTAGGTGCAAAAATATCGTTTGACCGTTAAGGTTGATTTTTTTGCTTTCAAACGCGTAAAATATACATGTGGTTTGGCAAAAAGTTAACGCCCAACACCAATGTTTTTTTAAATTTAATAATTTTATTTCAATTAAAAGAAAATTATTATTTCTCTAAGTATAATTCCCTGAAGGTTACATTTTTTATTTTCATAATTTATTTTTTTATTTTTTTTTTTTAAAAAAATCCTTATTAAAATTTATAATTAATTAGAAAACTAATAAGGATTTTTTGACTTCTCTGCCTCTTGCGCCATTCATTCCTTCCCCGATCAACTTACTACTGCTTCATCCATTATCTTCTCTCAAACACACTGTCAGCCCCTACACAACAATACTACATAATTTCATCATAAGCATGTCAGCTAGTTAACTCGATATTTCGATTTTTACATAATTTCATCATAAGCATTCAGCTAGTTAACTCCTTTTTTCGCATTAATTCAGCACCTTTTTGTTTAAATCTCTTAGTCATGGATACATTTAAGACTTGTGTTTTAAAATTTTAATAATTAAAAATATATAATCTTAAAAAGTGTGTGTTTGTGACTGTGTGAAAGCGTTATTTTGTTTATTTTTAATTCATTTATACTTGCGATAGTCGGCAAAAAAAAAACATGCGATCTGCTCTCTCTAACCCTAATCAACAATATATATACGTAACATCCCCTACCCATAATTTATTAATTAGAAAATTTAGTAAGGATTTTTTTAAAAAATAAAATAAATTAAAGCAATAAAAAATTTGGCTTTCTAAGAATTATAACTAGAGAAATAATAATTTTCCTTTAATTGAAATAAAGTTATTAAATAAAAAAAAACTTAGTGTTGGGCACTCTTTTTGTCAAAACACATTTGTATTTTTACACATTTGAAAGTAAAAAAGTTAAACTTAATGGTCAAACGATATTTTCTTACCTAATTTATAACCACGTATGCACTTTTACACCTAAACCTTTCAAAAAATTACATCCCTACACAGATTTATATTTTTGAAGAAATCTTAACATGCTTCCAAATAAGTTTTTCCCCCTTGTAATAAAATAAACACATAAGCTACTCAAAGATACAAACAATATATAAACCATGATGTACCTATATATATTATTCCCTCCAGTCATAAATATAAAATAAAATTGACCGTTTTGGAAAGATTAAAAAAATTAAATAAAGTACATAATCATATTATATATTGTGTATTCTTATATTATATATCAATTTATTAATCAAACTAATTAATTTAGAAGAAAAATAAAAATAATTTAATTAATATCCTTAATCTCTTTAAAAAAATAATAATAAATCTTCTGGCGCATGCCATCAACTCCACTTAGTGCCTTGTGTTTATGTATTCATTGTCGACGTGTGTGTGTGCTCACCTTGTCCCCATCATGCCCCTTTGATTTTTTTTTTAAAAATTAGATTTTAAAATCTTTTCTTCTCAACAGTCCGACTCATCGCTTCTTCTTTCACCTATAAAAATACTTGTAGACAACTTCATCACGCCTCCTTTTTAGATACTTTCCTAACATTTTGTAACATAACCCAAAAAATTTTTTAAAATTTTTGTGGGCAAGCTAACACTTGCTCTTCTTCTTATTGATCATGGAATTCAGTATTATTTTTTGTGCTTTTAAAAAAAAAAAAAACCTGACAACTGATCGTGTCATTAAATTTTATCGATAGGAGAAATAATAGAAAAATCCTTTTTTATTTTTGAGGGCC
This sequence comes from Acacia acuminata, assembly GCA_019022655.1. NCBI lineage: Eukaryota > Viridiplantae > Streptophyta > Magnoliopsida > Fabales > Fabaceae > Acacia > Acacia acuminata. The sequence continues at coordinate 1,848,385 of JAFJYI010000045.1, forward strand.
CAATTAAAAAATAATAATATATTAAAAAAGACTCAAACAAATTTCACATATCCACCTACCATTATGAAGTCAAATAACAAAAAAAAAAAAAAAAAATCCCATCCCAATTCAAAATCTCGCTCTCTCTCTCGACTCTCATTGTCTCGGATTCTTTTTTTTTTTTTTTTTTTTGATCATAGGTCGTCTCTGTGTTCTGCTCTCTCTGTTTCGACTCTCACACTCTCGTCCTCGACACCGTTTTCGCTCGTATCGGAAAGGTGAAACCGTCAACCACCATCGACCCACCGCCGCATCTACTCGTAATCGATCAGATCCCTCCGATCGCTGTGTTTCTCAAAATCTCGAAGAATCAGAGGCCCGACGGTTTCGGAGAGTTTTTTCGCACATCGAAGAAGCAAGTTTCCACCAGAACGCCACTGAAACTTTGGATATGAATCCAATTTCAATTTCGTTTGGATCTCAATCAGAGGCCCGCTGTGTTTTGATGCAATGTTAATAATTAATATTAAATTATTATAATAACTAACAGAAGTATTTTGTGTGTGTTTGTTATATGTATATTTCTTTGTCTGTGCTATTTATTTGCTCTTGCTGAATGTTGATTGATCATTAACCTGGCTTCATTTGAGAAAAATGCCAAAGAGATAAAAGAGTACATAGAGGAAATTTATTGGGGCTCCAACAAACGTGTTTTGCTTCTAGGGCATAGCAAGGGAGGAGTAGATACAGCCGCTGCTTTATCATTGTATTGGTCTAACTTGAAAGATAAAGTTGCTGGATTGGTATTAGCACAAAGTCCATATGGTGGTAGCCCTATAGCCTCAAACCTGTTGCGAGAAGGACAGCTTGGGCATTATGTAAATTTACAGAAACTTACAGAGATTCTTATCTGTAGACAGCTTGGGGATTATGTAAATTTACAGAAACTTACAGAGATTCTTATCTGTAGAATAATAAAGGTATGCTGAGTTATCTTTTCCTTTTCTCTCTTTCCTTGTTCACTTTTGTTGGATTGTTTAGCCAGGACTTGTTGTCATTTATGTATTGATTTAGTAAATAAAACCAAGGATTTATTGTGGTAAACATTCCCATAGTTGTAACCATCTGATCTGATGTGGGACCAATGGTAAAGAGGAAGAGGGGGAGAGGCAAGGAGAAGGAGGGTATAGAAGAATTAATGGGGGAGAAGGTATAGGGATTCTGAAAAGGCCTAAATTATCAAATTAAGCTCAACCTTAATACAAGTGTTATTGCTTTATTTGGAGTCCAAAAGATTAGGATAGAAACAAAAATCACAAAAGCAAGACAATAATTTATGCTTAAAATAACAAAAATTTTAAAGATAATTGAATTCATAATAAAACCAATTGGATAATGTATTATTCACTCGTTTATCTGTATTCCATAGCCACCTAGTGGGATAAGGCTTGTTATAGAAATGGAGTTTATAAGGCAAAAGATCATTCACACATGTACCTCATATCCTCCTTTCTCATGTTTTCTTCCTGCTATTTCCATTCTGTTCTTTGCAGATCCTATCCTATCTTCATGGCCTGGGCCTAAGTTGCACCTCCTTCTAGTTTAATTTTCTTTTCTAGATCATTGTACAAGGATTTTATACCATTTAGATAGAGAAAGAATTAATAAGAGACTAAATTAATTTTTCAGCTTCCTAAAGTGAACTCTAATTTATAGACTGAATAAAGTGACGTAGATGTAGTACATTCTACTAGCACTTTTCATAACAATAAGCAGTTCAACGATTTTAAGTAAGGAGCGCAAGGCAGTCTGGCGTATGGTAGTTTTGTAGCGACATCTTGTTTACTGATTTAGTATTAAACAGAGTTATTAGTCTCATGTACTAAACAGAATAATCTCATTAGATGATTGAGCTGCTCATTTTAATTTAATGTCATAATTTTCTGCATGTACTTAATGGTGTGATATAAGTAGCTGGATGAATCTGGAAAACTTTTACAATAACAAAGAATTAAAGGAGGTTCATAGCGTTTCATCACTGCTCTGATTCATTGTCTAGTATGAATAATAATATGCTCAAGTCATTCACAATGTTTAAGTTAATAGTACAATGATGTCTAATTGCCGCACACTACTCTCTGTGCATCTTCTGTATTGCTAGTGTCTATTTTATTAGGCTTTTTGACCCTTTTGCCCTTAATTAATTAATAACCAAAATGCCCCTGTCTGAAACTATATCACCATTCTGCCCATGTTTAGTCAATTACATACGATATGTAGTCGACTAAACAGTGGCGAATTATTTTTTTTATGTTTTCCTGTAGTGCTTAATCGATTACATCGCGACAGATCAGTTTTTTTTAAAACCCCATTTGGCGCAAATCGGAACCCTTATCACAATGTACCCCTTCCCCTCCCCCCCCCCCCATGCTATCTCTTTTCTCAGTTTTAGTGCGACCCATCAAAGTTTAATACCATCCTACCTTGTTGAAAGTATTATTGTTGTGTAATCATTGTAGTTTCACTTTGTTAAGCTTTTTTTTTTTTGTAAAATCTGAAACCCACACTTTTGCAGCTCCCAATTTCTGGTGTGAAGGATGAGTTCAAGTTCAAACGCGCACGTTATTGTAATCTACCATAGTGGCAGGCATTTTGAAGGTCCCAATGGTGTTCAATTTGAAGGGAAAACGAAAATGATGAAAATGAAACGGGGCACTACATACAACGAGCTCAAAGAAAGAATTTACCGAAAATTGGGGCTACATAGCAGCCATTGCATTCATCGGTTGATTGCTAAAGTGGAGACTATAGTCGGTAAGGATAGTGTATACTACATTAGTAACGATGTATGTGATGATGAAGATGTAGAGTGTGTCATAGATGCATTTGCTAGTCGGAAATCACAAAATTTTATTGAGATATATGTTGAGCTTGAATCTGGTGAATCATCATCTGTGCCCATGCATACAAGATCTCTACGGTATTTTGGTCAAGAAGACAGAGCTGTCGGTTTATCTGCACCTTCACAAGTCTTAAGTCGGATAACATTGACGGAGGAAGAGGAGGATGAGGAAGATGAGAATATGCACAGCGATGAGGAGGGCGAACCTGAGAGTGTTATTCCACTAGGTGACACCTTAGATACTGATGTGGAGGGTGATTTTGATGCTGACACGAACCCAGTAAACCTAAGTACTGCAGCAACGCCACCGCTTCGTGTTGACCCAGTTAGCAGTGGTAAGTTAGTAAATTTTTATTTGTAATTTTTATTTAGTGGTTCTGACAAAAAAAAAAACATTTTGACAGATGTAAGGCCTGAGATTGAGCCATTTTGGAACGAAAGCCCGCACTATTCCTTCATTAATTGGGCGCACTGTGATGATGAGATGGAGATGTTGTATGGTGATGATGATGACTTGCAAGGTGATTGGCATTTAGGTGATCCATTATATTTGTACCAGCAATTTCTTTCTAAGTCTGAAATGCAACATGCCGTGAAATTATATTGCATGAAGTCTCGTCGTACAGCCATAGTTAAAAAAAGCGATAAGCATAGGTTTGTGATGAGGTGTCGAAAACATGCTGATGGTTGTCCCTGGTATATGAGGGCAATGGTCTGCAAGAATGGAAATAGTTGGGTGGTCCGTAAGTGGGGTAAAGATCACACCTGCCTGAACTAGAGTCTCGCCCGGGATCATAGACAGCTGGATTCAGATGTTATACCTACAGCCATTATCAGTATGTTTTCTATTTTTTTTGCAGTTACATTCGGTTTGTTTAGACATAAAGATCACACCTACAATGATTACACAACAATGATACTTTCAACAAGGTGAGATGGTATTAAACTTTGATGGGTCGCACTAAAACTGAGAAAAGAGATAGCATTGGGCGAAAAATGGGTACATTGTGATAAGGGTTCTGATTTTGCGCCAAATGGTGTTTTAAAAAAATTGATCTATCGTGATGTAATCAACTAAGCGATTACATCACGCGGGAAAACATATATTAAAAAAAAAAAAAAAAAAAAAAATCGCCACTGTTTAGTTGACTACATATCGTATGTAATCAACTAAACAGGGGCGGAAGGGTGATATAGATTCAGACAGGGGCATTTTGGTTATTAATTAATTAATTAAGGGCAAAAGGGTCAAAAAGCCATTTTATTATGCTCCATGCATGGTGCAATGAGCAGTGTCTATATTTGTTCTGATTTTAATCTACTGATGTTGTGGTTTGGCTGCATGATGTGTATCTTGTTCCGGAAATTGAATTAATTGTAGGAGAGTTACCATCTTGTGTTGCACTGAATTTTGAATGACATGGTCCATGTCATATGTTGTCATTGCAGTGTTGAGAATGTGGTTTTGGAGGTTGGAATTCATTGTTGTCATAACCATTGTTATTATAGAAGTTTAGAAAGTAAAAAATTCTGAAGTTGTTAGGTTGCTGCTGAATTTTAGAACTGTGTTTTGTTGCTGTCAATGCTCCTTAATTGTGCATTACTTGAAAACATCAAATTGCTCAATTGTTGCATTATACGAAAATGTTATTGCACCTTGTTGAACTTCATTTACAATTGTTGTAGGTACACAAGCAAGAGGGTTGTAACATAAGAAGAAGCAACAACAATGAGACATTAGGGGGCATACTTGTTAGGATACATTGTAGCTGACAACGTGTGATGTACACGTGCATATTTATTTATGACAAATTTGTATTCATGCGAATGACCTTCAACATTTGTTTTTATGTAAATTGTCTACTAATGCCGACTTGACAATTTTAATTTAATGACAAGAGCAAATTTTTCCTTCTGTTTTGATCTTTGTTCATGGAATGAGAACAGCAAAAGAATGGATAGGTCTTGCAAAATTTTCCTTATTTCCTGATCTTTGTTCATGGAATAACAACACTATCAATGCCTTATAACAACAACATTAGACATTTGTATCAAAAATATCAATCATTTTTATCAACAATATCAGTTATTTTTATCAGTAATATCAGTCAATTTTATTACCCATATCAGTCAATTGTAACACCTACATGAGTATAACGTAAACAACCAGAGCAATGTAACATTAACAAGTGTATCAGACAACTTTAAGAACTACATCACTGCATTGGCAACAACTATATTAGTGTAATGGTAACAACTATATGAATGTATTGGTGACAACTAAATCAGTGTCGGTTAACAGCTATATCAGTGCTTGTTAACAACTACATCAATGTGCGTCAACAATAATATCAGTGTGCATTAACAACAATATCAGGGTGCATTAACAATAATATCAGTGTGTGTTAACAACTATATCAATGTCTGTTAACAACTATATCAGTGTGCATTAACAACAATATTAGAGTGCATTAACAACGATATCGGTGTGCGTTAACAACAATATCAGGGTGCATTAACAACAGTATCAATGTGCCTTAACAACAATATCAGCGTTCCTTAACAACAATATCATGGTACATTAACAACAATATCAGTGTGGTTTAACAACAATATCAATGTGCCCTAACAACAATATCAATGTGCCCTAACAACAATATCAGTAGGTGTTAACAACAATATCAGGGTGCGTTAACAACAATATAAGTGTACCCTAACAACAATATCAGTAGGGGTTAACAACAATAACAGAGTGTGTTAACAACAATATCAGTGTGCCTTAACAACAAGATCAGTGTCTGTTAACAACAATATCAATGTGCGCTAACAGCAATATCAGTGTTCCTTAACAACAATATCAGTGTGCGCTAACCACAATATCAGTGTGCCTTAACAACAATATCAGTGTACACTAACAACATTATTAGTGTGCACTAACAACATTATCAGTGTTGGTAACAACAATATCAGTGTGCCTTAACAAGAACATCAGTGTGCGCCAACAACAATATAAGTAGGTGTTAACAACAATTGCGTTAACAAAAATATCAGTATGCCCTAACAACAATACTAACAACTTTAACAGCTATATTAACAACTAAAATTGTAGGTATTAACAACTATATCATTTCATCACATTCAATCATTCCTACTAACAAACAGACCTCACTCTGTTTCCATGCCCAAAAATAGAACAACCTACCCTACAACGTTTTCAAATTCAGCTCATATTAACAATTATCCCATTTTAGCGTTTTTGTGTCAAAAGTACCTTCTTCCCATTCACTCATTCCCACTAAAAAATCATACATTTCCCTCTGTTTCCATGCCCAAAAATAGAACAACCTACCCTACAGCGTTTTCAAATTCAGCTCATATTAACAACTACAATTGTAGGTATTAACAATTATCCCATTTTAGTGTTTTTGCGTCAAAAGTACCTTCTTCCCATTCACTCATTCCCACTAAAAAATCATACCTTTCCCTTTGTTTTCATGCCAAAAAATAGAGCAAGCTTCTATTAACCCTACCCTACAACGATTAAAGACCAAGTGGAATGGTGGTGATGATATCTTGATCAAAATCTTTGCATTTCTTACCTATCTCGTAGCCAATAATAACATAAATGACTATCATCAGCTGAATCCTTAGTGATCAATGGATGTACTGAATCCTTACCTATCTCCTTGCTGATTTTGGTTGGTTATTTAGATCAGCAAGCTGAATCCTTAGTGATCAATGGATGCACTGTAGTAATCGTTTCCTTATTTAGCTGAATCCTTAACTAAATCTCTGCCTCACGTTGTGAACACTCATTTCATCGTCTCTTTCTTTCTCAGCAGTGAACAGGCACCAATAAGCATTTGTCCCGACTTCTTTTTCTTTTTTAATCTCAAAGGTATCAACATCATTTCACTTCACATTCACATGTCAAAAAGGGTTGTTGGGCCTTTTCTGATATGTAAAATTCGTTTGGGCCTTCTTTGACTTTTTTTTTTGCTTAATTGGGCCCTCATGAGGATTTTCCCAGAAGTAATTTATTGATCCTATTTATAAAGTACATCATTAAATTTTTTATATAGATATATAATTTTACCTTTTATGTATTATTTTATTGGTTTTATTTTCATAGGTATATATTATAAAGAATGATAAAGTTAAAAAGTTATTGAATTTTATGATAAAATTAGTGAAGTATAAGGTTTTTCATTATCTATGTTAAACATACTAGAAGTGCCTTATAAATAAAAGTAGAGTAGTAGGTTGCACTTGCTGGGTTTTTTGTTAGGAAAATCAATCCAATCGCAAAATGGTCAAGGAAGTACGAAAACCCACAAGTCATTAGGCATCCTAGCACAATATCATCATCACAGATACGAGCTGGTGTAGGGAAAAGAAATCGAGATCTTATTAGGATATGTGTATTTATTATAAGAATGGAAAAGTTTTGTCTTGGTTTTAGATTATTAAGATATCAAAGACAGATGGGATCACTACTTTCACAAAATGTTCAATGATGATTGAAAATTATTAGTGATATGAAATAATTAACAACCTAAGAAGGTGAATCCAAATTTGATTTTTATCACAGGATTCAGGATGGAGAGGTAAAAAAGAAGCTACATTAAGAGTTGGATAATGGTAAAGCTATTTGTCCCACCCGGTTTTCTTATTGAGGTTTGGAAGGGTTCTAGGATAGGTGTGTGTCTCTATACAAGTTCCCCCCCCGAAAAAAAAAAAAAAAAAAAAAAAAAAAAACTAACTAATTTAACTAGATTTTAAGGTTAGAGAAAGTTCTAAAGGAATGCAAGAAAACAAGCAGTACATGCATCTAAGAATTGTGCAAGGAATAGAATGTACCCCACTTCAATTGCTATCATAAGTCACTGATCTATAAGTAGGGGTGAAAATAAGTTAGATCCCTAACAGGGGTCAATGACCTAACTTACATAAAGTCTAACATATCCTATTTAGTCAATAGGTTAGACTCAGACTCAAGCCTATTTTCATAAAACCTAGCCTATATGATTACAGGCCTAGCCTATTTAACTTTTTTAAAAAAAAAAAAAATTATACTATTATATAAGTTTCTATAATCATCTAAATAATTTTATAAATTATTTTAAATTGACCAACTTAGCCTTAATCTTAAGTTTTACATCTCATTGTCATTACATTTAACCCTTGCATTCGCATCAATAATTCACCCCTACCTCTCTTCTCTTCGATCGCTCAAGATGACAATACTAACTCACTTCCTCTCCTCTAATTTGAGTTGTCCAATGAAACATTGTAATTGTTGAGTTTATTTAGGACCAAATAGACTTTCAGCTAACTCTTATATTAATGACAAGATGTAGTAATGATTTGCCAAGTTCTATGTCAATGTATGCTTGCTTGATACTCCCTATGAGCCTTAATATAAGATTATTAAAGAAGCTAAATAAACAACTTAATATTCATAGGATATGATGTGAATCATTATATTATATATCAATTTATAAGTCAAGTAAATTAGTTTGATGAAAAACAATAAATATAAATACTTTAGTATCACTTAATTAGCTTCCTTAATCTCTTAAAAAAAAAAAAAAGTGAATGGGCTCTTATATTAAAACCGAAGGTAGTATATTTTAACTTAACCAGTTCTAGTTTGAAGCTAATCTAAACATACTATAGCCATAGTCGACATTAAACCCGATAGAAATACTCCCTCTAATCCATAATATAGAATATGTTTGAGGAGTTGATGTTGGCTCTAGATCATATATAAGACATATTTTTCATATTTGTTAGCCTTTTCCTAATTTCCCTTTTAATCGGGCTGTTTTAGAAAATACATGTCATATTAACTAAATTAATTCCTTAACAGTAAAACAACACGGAATTACCGATAGAATTACCAATGGAAAAAATCTATCCGTAATTTCTAATGGAAAATACAATTTCTGACGGAATTAGCGATCGAGTCGGTAATTTGCAATGTTTTGAAACTTAGACCAAACCGGCCGATTCAGACCAAAAACCGTCAAACCGGTTGGAAAATCGATTCGAGTTGAGGGGTGACCCCGAGTTCTGAGTTGACCCTGTGTCAACTTGGCCTGACTCAGCCAAGTTGATCGAGTCACAAAGTCTATTCATTTTTGTTTTTTTCAAAAGTCGCCTGAAACACTCACGGTTCTCCATCGACTCTCAATCAACTCGACGATGAGAAAAAAGTGAGACATAGAAGCAGAAGGAGGGGAGAGAGAGAGAGATCTGATTGATCTTGTTTCACTGTCATTTGGTGTTTCTTCGATGGTCACTCTCGTAAGACTCACTGCCATCCAAGATCGTCTCTATTGCCTAAATCCCGCCATCACCGGTAGTCGACTGTCAAAGATCGTCTCCATCACTTGTCGTCTTTCCAGATCGACGACAATTCCGATCTAGAGGTTCTTTGTTCACGATTTCCAGATAGATCGAGAACATATGAGAAGGGAGCTAGGGAGGAGAGAGAGAATGGAGGCACAGTCTCAATGAAGGTGAGAATGGAGACTTGGGGGGAGAGATTATCGGGAAACATCAAACATGAGTGCCTACTCTTGAGTTTTGGGTGCTTGAAACTAGTCCCTTTTCCAAATGTCCAATAGTTAAAAAGGTGTTTCAAAGAGTTTAAAACCTATTGGATATTTTCCTAAACCCTCATATTTTATTATTTCCTTGGTTGAAAAAGGATCCCGTTGAGCAAAAAAAAAAAAAAAAATGGATCTCTATAACCCTATAGTAATAGATTGATGATGATCATGTATTAGGCAACAATTTGGTGCATAAGGAGCGGGGTCTTCAGCAAATCTGACGGATGCCCAAGCTATTTACTTTTATAAGTAATATATATTATAAAATAATTTATTTATTATAGAGTCAATTGTCATTGGTGGTATATGATATGTGATGTTAATTTGTTAAGGAAATTGCAAAGAATATTTGATAAGTATATAATTATTTTACTAATGATTCAAGATATTGAAATGATATATAGAATTTTGGATGGTATGATAAGAAATTAAATTATTTTCCAATTTTTTATACATTACCAGTCTAAGCCCGAGTTGACTTCAATCGACCCACTAATCTTTAACCCAACACCCTGATCGGTTCGGTGTCCAATCAAGTTTGAACCTGGGTAATTTGTCACAAAAATTACGTGCGGAAAAATTCTGTAGTTAAAATTTGTAATTTTTTATATTATATTATAATAATTTGTATAATATAATAAATAAATAAAAATGACTGATAGGGAAAAATTATAGGAAAATCTATTTTAAAGACAGTTGAATTATCTAAATTTTAAATTGCATCATTAAATTTAATAAATTATAAATCATGTCAAAAGTCCTAAAATAAGATTTCAGAATTTGATAATTCTACCTCATAACCCTTATTTGATTTTCTCTCCTAATCATTGTTTCTCTGTGTCAATGCAGTAAATCATGCATGGGAACTTTCCCACAGGAAATCACCCAACAACTAATTAGGTATCAAATTTAAAATAATTTAAACTTGTACATATTGCGGCAAATTTTCGGTAAAAACTGCACTGGAGGAGCATAAGAGGCTATTCAATCAAGCCATATATAAAAGCACCCACGAGGCTGAGGACAAAGCATAAAAATTGTATATTACTGGTGATCGATTCTCTTCAAGTTTCTAGTAAGGTCAAAAAAGAATCTCTTAAAACTTCTTATTTCATGAATGGCTAATTATTGGTGCTCAAACCTCTTCGAACCCCTCCCAGTTCGCCTATGGGGAGGATTGTTGCGGCTTTTTGATGCAGGCGCCTTCAAGAGATGTAGATGGGATTATTGAGGTAAAATTATCAAATTCTGAAACATCATTTCAAGACATATATCCTAATTTATAATTTATTAAATGTAATGACCCGATTTAGAATTTGGGTAATCTGATTGTCTTTTAAAGGGATTTTCCCAAAATTATAGCATAAGACTCTGCAACTGCAAGTATACGAGCCATATCAAATAACAAAGTAACAAGGAAAGTATTATTCTCACGAGGACTTGGTATTAACAATTCAGTTGAGCGGTGATTTTACACTTTTGTTTAAGTTGAGTCAACATAATTTGAATCAAAGATAGAAATAAAAGATAACTAAAAAAAAAAATTCAAATCTAACTAAGGCTAAAGATAAGAGTGATTTTAAATCTTATGCGTTGAGTTAGACTATTATAACCTGGATTAGTTTTTAGTGTCTAATTTCTCCCTTTAATTGCATTTAAATTTATATTTGTTAGTCTATAGGTGCATTTTGGGATAACGGTGGTAGAAGTGACTTTTATTTACGATGGATTTTTTCCGATGTGATTTGTGTTTGAGATAGCGATGACAAGTGATTTTTTTCCTTGATGGGCACTTGTTTGGCAAAGCTTTTGAAAAGATAGATGAAATGGAAAATGACCGAAAATTGCATGAATCATACACACACCCATATTGTATAAAATGTGAATTTGGGATAAAAAATTAAATATAAATATAAATTTGCTAAATAAAGTAGTAAAGTTATCATTAAAAAAAATTACAACACAATGAAGTTCTTAAATAAACCTATCCTCTACAAGTTGGTTTCGATTTAATCACAAAGTCACTGTGAGCGCAAAGATAAGCTCTAACAATGAGCTTCAACCAAAAAACCCACATCAACCCCAAAAGCCCATCAAACAATGATGTCATCCCAAATACTCAATTATCAGGTTTTCCCTCTTGTTGGGCTTTTTTCCCATCTCGATGGACTTTTTTTCCTATCATATGTTATCCCAGACACACCCATATAACTCTTAATTACATAAGAACTTCATGGGCACTTGTTTAGCAAAGCTTTTGAAAAGATAGATGAAATGGAAAATGACTGAAAATTGCATGAATCATACACACACCCATATTGTATAAAATGTGAATTTGGGATAAAAAATTAAATATAAATATAAATTTGCTAAATAAAATAGTAAAGTTATCATTAAAAAAAAAAATTACCACACAATGAAGTTCTTAAATAAACCTATCCTCTACAAGTTGGTTTCTGATTTAATCACAAAGTCACTGTGAAGCAGCATAAGCTCTAACAATGAGCTTCAACCAAAAAACCCACATCAACCCTAAAAGCCCATCAAACAATGATGTCATCCCAAATACTCAATTATCAGGTTTTCCCTCTTGTTGGGCTTTTTTCCCATCGATGGACTTTTTTTTCCTATCATATGTTATCCTAGACACACCCATATAACTCTTAATTACATAAGAGTGTCTTTCGATTCACTAAAAGACAACCCAATTATATTAATCCTTAATGTCTTAGGTGATTAGTACTCAATTGGATTAACTTAAGTGAGACTATATAGAGCCGATAGGTACATGTCTATCTTACAAGCAAATTAAATCTAAAAACTCAATCCTACACGGATTAATTGAAGGTCTATCCTAAATTTTCTATGTTTAGACTCCTTTAAAATACCAAAATAGTTTCATGTTTTTCATATTTCAGAACAATTGAGCTCACAATTCAATTAATAAACGTGACATTATGACAATTAAAAGAATAAATCATCATCCACTAATCTATAATCAAACTAAATAACCCAAAATAAAGATTTAGCTACATAATCTGAAGATTGACATTAATAAAATAATAGCAAATAAAAGACAAGAAAAAAAGAGAAACAAAAATTTAATGTCAAATTTTCATCTTTGCGATAGATCTTCTGCTTATCCAAACTTTAATCTCCCTCTATTAAAATTATGTGTTATTGTGTTGCCATCACCAACCAATCAAAGGAAATAAAACACATCGTCTTTGCATATATATAGGTATATATTACCTCCTCGCAAAGCTTCTACGACAATGTGTTCAATTGCAAAAACTTCCAATTTTTATTATGCTTCTTTCATAAAGTTAAAAACTTCTATTGTAATTGAAATCTCACGCATCCAATATATCACAACATCTCAAGAATTTTTTTTAGTTTCATATTGATGGCTTTCCAAATATATCAAAATATATTTTAAATCTATTAAAAATGGAAAGTCATCAATAATATATCATGAAAATATAAAAATACAAATATTCAAACATCAAACATATAATTGAAATTACAATTTTTTTTAAAAAGTATTTTTTGAATAATATATTATATATGAATAAGCTATATAATTTAAATCTAATTAAATACCATATATTAAAAAATTAAAAAAAAATCTCATACTTTTAATAGAGGTATAAGCATATAAGAAGCATCTAAGCTATAAGCATGCAATGTGGACTCAAGGGAATTTGAGGTCCTAAAGACTAGTCCACCAATCTGGGGAACCAAGTCCAATCTAACTTAACCTCAGGTTCCCACTAGACCAGACTGGACAACAGGTTGCCAAACCCACAGTCCGTCTATGAAAACAAACCAAACTTCAAGTTGTAGAAGTCCTTTCCACTTCCATAAAGGGCTCTTCTATGATATCATTCTGGTCCTATTTATAAGTCTAATTTGACCAATAAAAATTTAGTCATATTTATAAGTCGAGTTTCATATAATAAATGAGATTGTGACAATTTTACCCATTTTAATTGTACCCATAAAAATATAGAGAGAAGAAACAGTTGAAAAATATTTAATCATAAATGAGGGCAAAGTTGAAAATTTACCCTCATATATTAAGTTAGCTACCTCTTCTTGGTATGTGAGATTTGGTCAAAACAGACTTATAAATATAACCAGTATCAAACAAGGCATAAGGATTTGGAGCGGTACGCCACATTTATGATGAGTTGTTGAACTGCAAATGATTTTTGCCAGCTGCCAAGTTATGAAGACCTGGACAAGTCTAACAATATTTCAACCAAAGAAAAAACCAATGCCTATTTTACTTGAAGACCGGCCTGGACGGCTGAACAACTTGGAAATATTTCAACCAAAGAGAAAAACAATGCCTATGGCATTTGACTTTTTTTCTGGGTTGTTGTGAAGATTATAAATGGAAACAGTTGACGTGCAAGTTACTATAATTTCATTTGAATTTTTTAACAGGTTTCTTTTCATTTTTAATTACGTTTTCATTTTTTTCTTCGAACCTTATATCATTTCACTCGTTTTTAATTAGATCTGTTTCACGTCCTCTTTATTTAAGTCCCTATAATTTTATGTAGCGCGGAAAAAAAAATCTATAGGTACAAGTAAAACTCCAAGGACACCCAATAAAAAGGAAAAAAACTACATTAACCCAATTAAAAAGAAAAAATTGCACTTAGGTCCCAAGCAAGGAAAAATATGATAAAATGGTCTCTTAAAATCTTAAAATTGGGAAAGTCCTGTGGGACTTTTTTGCAATATTTTTCACATGTGAAAAGACACAAATACCCTCATGGACTTGTAAAAATATGTTCATAGACTTTTCAAAACATACCCATTTGTCAACATATTTACATGGACTTGTCAAAACATGCTAATTTATCAACACATTTACATGGACTTGTGAAAACAGGAACTTAGACTTGACAAAACATTCACATAGACTAGTCAAAACAAGCTCGTGAACTTGTCAACACAGGTTCAGGAGGGCATTTCACATTTGTGTCTTCACATACGGAAAATATTGCAAAAAAATCTTACAAAATTTCACCGAAATTTTGAGATTTTTATGGAACATTTTGTTATAAATTCTCTTACTTGGAACCTAGGTGCAATTTTCTCAATTAAAAATAAACTATAGGAACTTGTAAGTTAATATTTCCTTTATAATATTCAAACTCAATTTTAAAAGTTAGATTTAAAATTTTTATGTACCTCCTCTTAAAATATAATTGAGGAGTTGATATTAGTTTTAAGTACAAGTTAGAGATGGAAAAAATTAAGGAAGATGATTAAGACATTTAAGAAAAAGTATGCCACATTAACTAACTTAATTAACTTCTTTAATATGATCAAATTTGTTACTTCGATCTTACATTAAGGACTAGATGAGTAACATCGAATGTTAACATCGGGAATAATTTCCAATGATCCTGGTAATTGGGGTTCACATGGATTGAGTTTCGATGAAGTTCGATTACTAGTACCACCTCTTGATACCAGAATAATTTCCACTAATAAACCAGAATGTTGGCAATTACATCACATAAATGTATAAATACAATGAAAAGTGAGAGGCACACTAGTAGTATCATAAACATGTAACCACAACTACTCATAATATTAACATTGAATACATACAACAAAAATCAATGCCGGGAATCTAATTGTATAAATGCATCATTACAAAATAAACCAAACAAATTCAGATTCACTCCTCATCTCAAGACTCTCAATGTCATTCATGGCTTCCCTTTTTTCCAGTAAATGTTAGCTTCCCGGGTGAAACCAGCTTACACTCATTTGATTCACATAAATCAAGAGAATCATAGTTATGAAATAAATTATATGGTTGAAATCAACGAACAAACCAATTTTGCACGCTGAACCTGCTAAATCTACCAGCAAAATATATTTACCAACTTCTCAGGTGTTCATTTTTGTGAAGGGGGGAGCAACAAAGGAAGTACCAGCCTCATTCTCTTCAATACATGAGAATTGGCAGTCAAAGGCTTTAATCAAAACTCGGCGAATCCTCATCATTTCTCTGGTTCATTTTGCAGGCCTGAACTGCTTGAGGCAGATTGGTGTTTGCCATAATCGCTACTAGGTCCACTGTATTCACTAGTTTCTTGCTCTAATGCCAACTTCCTGAACTTCTTTAGGTCCTCGTTGTATTGGCCAGTATCATAACCTGAAATTTCAAAGGAACTAAATGCTCTGCTGTGCCCAGGTGTGTTATTGTTACCCTCATTCAGATCATCCAAAGAAATATTGCCTTCTAGAGCCCGAACCACCTGCTTCATGCCGGACATCTTAATGGTCACAAACAAGCAATGGATCTCTAGGTTTCAGAATTCTATTTGCAAATGGTCAAATTGGATGTCGGAATTTCTATATTCCAAAATATTATCAAACATTCTATAGCATACTCCCTCCGGTCCTTAATATAAAATACACTTGTAGTTCAATTTCTTCATTAAAGTAGATTTTATATTAAAGACTGGACGTAGTATTTTCCAGTACCTTGCAACTTAGTATACATTGCAAATCATGACTGAACTCAATTTTTCATAGAAATTGGTAGATGTGTAGTTAGGGAGAATTCATTGTCCATACACGCTTGCTAGAAATAGAATGTCCAAAGCAATTCATCGATACAAAATAACACAGAACTAAAAACATATTTCTAGACTTGGTTAACTGACCTGGCTCATTCGAGGCCGTTGCCTAGCTGAATGGCGCACACAATTTGCAGCACAGGCAATCATTCGAAGCATCTCATCAGAGTCGTAACTCTCCTGCAACCTTGGATCAGCAAGAGCATCAAAGTTTCTATTTTCCATGGCTTGAGAAAGTAAAGGTCTTGCCTGTAATTTGCACAATGTCTTAGTGCCTGACAGGTATATCACCTATTCATTACAAGTAATCACGGATTGCATTTGTTAAAACCATCAGTTCAGTCAACAAAGGCATTGCCGAATGCTGATAGACAATTGGAAAATTGAAGAATGTTTTGTAGGCCAGTTGTCTCAACTATTCATTAAAAGTTCCAGCTTTAGCTGTTCAACCACATAATTTACTTTGAAAGTGACCCAGTGTACCAACTACACGCCTATATGGTTATTTGAGTTGCTCAACACATGCAGCAAATACTAACTTTGAAAGAGATTTCCTGTGTGAGAAAAAAAATAGAAGAAAAATATCTAAATTTACATAAAATATAAACAGTAATGTAAGTCGTAAACACAGTAATCAAACCCATTCTGTTTTATACCAATTAATAGTGATAATCATAAACTCAATATAAATACACAATTAAAAAAACAGAAACTGTGAGATACCATAAATAATCTGTTTCTTAAGAGAGAAATATTGATAAAGTACTGTACCCACCCACTCAACCATACTGTCATCTGTAAAAGACTCGGTTTTATCAACAGGTCTTCGTCCAGTAATCAACTCCAAAAGCATAACACCAAAGGAGAAGACATCTGACTTCTCTGTGAGTTTTCCACTAGCAGCATATTCTGGAGCCAGGTATCTGCATTAAATTAAATCAGAATTCAAAAAAAAAAAAAAAATGCCACAAAGTCACAAACGGTTAACAAAAAGGGGGAGGGGTGAAATAAATGTATTTCATAGCGAGATTCAAGAGAAAAGATTCAGCAGAATAAAATTTACCCAAAGGTTCCCATTACTCGAGTAGAGACATGGGTATCAGCATCTGATGAAATTTTGGCAAGTCCAAAATCTGCAACCTGAATAAGAGACACGGGCATTAGCGCTTGAGAGAAAATGAATTTTTGTATATTGAAAATCTAAAGGTATTGTTTCTTTTGCATAATATACAAATTTTGGAAGGGATTGAAAAGTTTAGAAAGTTAGA
Organism: Acacia acuminata; assembly: GCA_019022655.1. NCBI lineage: Eukaryota > Viridiplantae > Streptophyta > Magnoliopsida > Fabales > Fabaceae > Acacia > Acacia acuminata. The sequence continues at coordinate 1,865,765 of JAFJYI010000045.1, forward strand.
AATCCTACCTTGGCCTCAAAATTGTCATCAAGAAGAATGTTAGATGCCTTGATGTCTCGATGTATGATTCTCGGGTGACCTAAAACAATATTGGGTAGAAAAAGCTAAAAATTCCAAGACCAACATAGCAAACCAAAAGAACTGTCAGGCCTCTACTGTAAATTAGTTACATAAATTCTAAAGCAAACTCACAGTCCTCATGCAGATATGCCAATCCCTTTGCAGATCCAATAGCAATTTTTATCCTTGTTGCCCAGTCCATTGCTGTTCTATCTTTTCCTGGAATGATTGTGAATGGAACACCACATAGACATTATCAGTAAGATAATCAAATTTGCAACTCAATATAGGAGCCCCTCGTCACTCAATAGCCAACAAAGGTCAGGCAAGATTTGAATTACACTAGAATACATTACCATAATGGGAATTTCAAAATTTAAATAACCATATTTAATCTTCCAACTTAAACAGTGAGCACACTATTATATATTTTCCACAAAGTACATCAAAAACCATAACATGAAATCAAAATTACACTTTAACTAAAGTAAACAACAAAAGAATAAAATTGCATTTTAAAACAAACATTGTAACCCAAACCATTTTTCTACATATATGTTGCTTCCATTTTATATATTTTCAGGAAGAAAATCACAAGCTAGCTATGAACAGGCAAGAAAAAACGTGAGGTTAAGTTGAACTAGTAACCCAAAAACCTTTCCAGCATTCTACACCACTCATTCCCAGATTAACTTTAAAAATCGTCTCCCAACCATTTCTTTGCAACCTTAAATTCCCAAATCACTCTACAAACTCGAGAGGTTGATTATTGAATCTCAAACCTTAGAGTTGACTTATAACCTTCAAATACCCTAATTGTTGTGCAAGGTAGGGTTCCTGTCAAAAAATGCATATCTGCAATGAAATTGGCGCCCGTAATTTTATTTGCTCTATTTTTGTTCTCATATAACAGGGGGATGCCATCAGATTCAAATTTGCAGCAACTTACTGAAAAATTTACTCAGATATCGATTTCTCATGGTTTTCATTAATTATAATCCAGATTTAGCTTCAAATCTTTCAAGTATTTCAACAGTCCAAGAAAAAATCAACCACATGTTTTTAGTGAACAACGTGCAGTTGTTATTGAAAGTACGGATATGGCACCCAGAAAATAGATCACAAATTGTATGTGACCACATTTTCAGCAAATCCTATCTCAGAAAAAAAAAAAAAAAGCCTAGCTATTCTCCATTCTACATCACTTTAGCATGCTTCTCCATTTGGGAAGATCAGGGGGAAAATTTTAATATTGGAATCTTACCATGCAAATGGAATTCTAGTGTATTGTTTTGAACAAACTCATATACAAGCATCCTCTGGGTTCCAGCAATGCAGTATCCAACTAAGGAAACAAGATGTCTGTGATGGACTCGGCTAATTACATCCACTTCAGCCTGGAATTCACGCTCCCCCTGTCTGCTCCCAGATTTCAGCTGCTTAATTGCAACAGTTTTTCCATTTGGGAGGACTCCTTTATGGACATAGCCAAACCCACCTTGACCAAGAAGATTTGAGTTTGAGAATCCATTTGTTGCAAATGCCAGTTCTTCATATGTAAACGAGATTTGTGACTGTCCCAATGTACTAACGGCAGAAGATTGCGTATGGTACGGTCTCTCGGATTCCAAACTTGGGCCACTTGTAGAATACATGGGAGAAGATGCGACATTATGAGATGATGCTTTCTGATTCATCCGAACTCCAAGGGGTGGACTTGGCTTGCCACCATCAGTTGGAGGAGGAATGTTATTCTGCCATTGCTGGGGCAGACCACCAAACTGATCAGCTGGAGAAATTGGCATCAATAATAGTTGAGTACCAGAATTAGGTTCAATTTAACATGCATAAATTCATAAAATTAGAATCGCACTTTATGTATATCGAATTGAGCTAAAGCTTATTCAAGGAAACTAAAGTAATACAGGTTAGCCCAACCAGAAGCTATCAACCTAAATACAATGCGAAAGCAGAGAAAGCACAATTCCTCTAAATAAATGATAAAACATGGATCCCTTTTTCAACCCAAAAACAAGACCGGGTATAGAAAGATAAAATGAGTAACTGAAATTAAACATACTTCGTGCGTCGTTGAACAAAGAAACTTTTCCTCCAGGAAGCAGTAAAAATGAAGTCAATGAGTGCCTCAATCCAATAGATTTACATAACGTAGAATGTAACGCCTCGTTTACTCTGCTTGTCGGAGTACTAATCGACAATCTAACTGACTTATCTGTTCCTTAACCAATTGAATACACCGAAGAACGATGGGAAAAAAACGTTCATATGCATTAAAGTTTAAAGCAATATGTGAGAAAAAACCTGTAAAAAAATTTAAAAAACACGGGTATATAAACTACGTAAAGGAAACCAGGAAAGGCCTACCTTTGGGTTGAGATGGAGGAGCAGCAGAGCAATCGTCCAAACCATATTTTCTCATCCTCCTCCGCTTCCTCCTTTTATAGAAAAAAGCGCAAATCCCCACAATAACGAGCATAAGCAGCGAGCCAAATACAGTCCCGACAACTAGTCCGGTTAATGTAGCTTTGGACATTCCGTCTGATTCCGGCGCCGGAGTGGCGGTAGGTGACATGGAATTACTCTGAGTTGAGGGAGAGGTGTCATTGGTGGTGGTGGCATCAGGAGGCGGAGGCGGAGGAGGAGAGGAGCAGTGGAGTTGGAAGACGGAGATGTTTCCGGAGACGGCGAAGACATCGCCGGAGAAGAAGGGTTTCTGCTTAGGGGCTCAGACAGAGGTGTGAACAGAGGAGGAAAAAGAAAAAGTGAGAAAGCGAGAGCATGAGAATTGAGAAAAGGTGGAAATAAGCGATGAGTAGAATACGGTGGACTTGTGGTGGACCACGTCAGTGAGAGACAACGTGAAAATTGAAGAAATGAGATTGGAAACAATTGTGTACGGAAGATTCTAATCATGGAGAAGTTCATCCGTCACGTCCTGTCGTTTTGTAGGATCTCCTTTGCGTTTTCAGCCCCCAATGTCCCTTGCCGGCTTCTTAATTCAACCGTTAAAACTCTAAATTCTTTCAATTTTGTTTTATTCCTTTTATTCTAAGCCAGAACAAACATAATTTTTATAAATAATTAATTTAAATGAAACAAACATAATTTTTATAAATAATTAATTTAAAATTGAATTCATTTAGAAGATAATATTATCTTGGCTCATTCATGTGTCGTATCATAAACACGCATGCATGGGATATTTTCATTTTTAATTTAGGAAAAATTAAGCGTGGCAATCAATTTCAAATGAAAATGATATGGTAAAAATAAATACACGAGGGAAAAACTAGGTTCTGATACCCACGGAAACAGTAAAGTAATAGAGTTAGGATTCAAAAAAGTTGGTAATCCATAGAGTTTCCATATATACAGTGATTAATGATCCACATTTCAAACGATGACCCAATAGGTGTTGAATTAGGATTCGGCTTCAGTCTTCCTACGCGCCTTCCCATCCTCTTCCTTAAAATAGGCCGTTTTCGCACAAAAATAACACCTGATACTCTTTTTTTTTTAAAACATATTCCAATTATTGTAGGTTATTAAAAAGATACTTGGGATACCGAAAACTAATACTTCATAATCTTGAAAAATTATTTTATGATACTAAAAAATATTTCGGGATATCGATATTAAAAAGATTGATGATGACCGATGATGATCTTGAAAAATATTTCATGATCTTGAAAAATTATTTTAGGATCCTGAAATATTTTAGGATTTTGAAATTTTTTAAAGATCCTAAAATAATTTTTTAGGCTCATGAAGTATTTTTGAAAGATCAATATCTAGTGTTTTTGTAGTACGTCGAGTCAACATCCTAAAATAATTTTTTGGAGGAACTAGTAAGTTAATTAGTATTTTTTGGACATTCCAATATCCGAAATATCTTTTTAATATCCTAGGTGACATGAAATATTTTTTTAGTTGAAAAAGAGGTGTCATTGGTGGTTTTTGCATCAAAGGGCGGAGGCGGAGGAAGAGGATGCGAAGTATTGGAAGACTAAGATGACAAGGGGAGACGGCGAAGACATCGCCGGAGAATAGGGTTTAGATTTAAGGGCTCAACGGAAAGGTGTGAACATAGGAGGAAAAAGAAAAAGTGAGAAAGCGAGAGCATGAGAATTGAGAAAAGGTAGAAATATCACAAATTACAAGATTGAATTGAAGACTGTATCATCATGTGAAGCGATGATGAGTCGAATACGGTGGACTTGTGGTGGACCATGTCAGTGAGAGACACCGTGAAAATTGAAGAAATGAGATTGGAAACAATTATGTACGGAAGATTCTAATCCAGGAGAAGTTCATTTGTCACGTCCTGTCGTTTTGTAGGATCTCCTTTGCGTTTTCAGCCCCCAAAGTTCCTTGCCGGCTTCTTAAAGTTAATTCAACCGTTAAAACTCTAAATTCTTTCAATTTTGTTTTATTCCTTTTATTCTAAGCAAGAACAAACATATTTTTTATAAATAATTAATTTAAAATTGAATTCATTTAGAAGATAATATTCTCTTGGCTCGTTCATGTGTCGTATCATAAACACGCATGCATGGGATATCTTCATTTTTTATTTAGGAAAAATTAAGCGTGGCAATCAATTTCAAATGAAAATGATATGGTAAAAATAAATACACGAGGGAAAAACTAGGTTCGATACCCACGGAAACAGTAAAGTAATAGAGTTAGGATTTAGAAAAAAGTTTGTAATCCATAGAGTTTCCATATAGAGTGGTTAATGATTCACGTTTCAAACGATGAACCAAGAGGTGTTGAATTAGGATTCGGTTCCGGTCCTCTGCGCCTTCCCATCTTCTTCCTTAAAATAGCGCCGTTTTGGTACAAAATAACACATGATGCTCTCTCTCTTTTTTTTTTAACATATTCCAATTTACTGTAGTTACTAAAAAGATACTTCAGGATACTGAAAACTAATACTTCATAATCTTGAAAAATTATTGACTGATATTAAAAAGATACTTCAGGATACTGATTGATGATACTGGCTGATACTGAAAAATATTTCTTGATCTTGAAAAATATCCTAAAATAATTTTTTAGGGTCATGAAGTATTTTTTTTCAGTATCAGCCAATATCTTGAAGTGTTTTTGTAGTACCAGTCGGTACTGTGAAATATTTTTTCAACATCCTAAAATAATATTTTAAGGATCATGGAGTATCAATCAGTATTTTTTCGATCTGCAGAGTCAAGATATCCTGAAATATCTTTTTAATATCCTACAGTACCCTAAAATATTTTGTTTTTTTAAGAAAAAAAAGAGCATCGGGTGTTGTTTTTACGCCAAAATGGCACTATTTTGAGGAAGAGGATGGGAAGACACAAAGGATTGAAGCCGAATCCGTTGAATTATAGGTAATATTGATGTAATAATTCACTAGCCGGGTTTGGGACAAACACATGCATGGAGCCCAAAAAATCTTACTACTTTATGTCCTAAATTTAAGAATTCCAGTTAGATTTTTTTTTTTTTTTTTGGGCTAAGGTTTTTTTTTTTTTTTTTTTTTTTTGAGGTCTAAAGTGGAAAAGATTTTCCTCCATCTCAACAATTTCGCTTTTTCATAATTTGAACTTATATTTTCCTCCCGTTTAGATTTAGTTTCAAATAAAGATTTCAAGCCATTTTTTCTCATATGTTTATCATTTTTTATTTAATTAATTAATTAAACTTATAAATTGATATATAATATAATGTTATATCACATTTGTTCAAATTAACAATTTTATTTTATTTCTTTAATCTCCATAAATTAATTAAGTAACTCTTTTGTTAGAGACAGCCAGATCGGAAGTAATATTTAAAAAAGCATATTGCCAAGAGCTTGATGTGGGAACAAGGGATGGAGGATGATATGAGCTATATTTAAGTTTCAGAGTCTCTTAATGTTACGCAAAAACAATTCTATAAATGATAATTTTAAGGAAAAATTAACAAAATGTATTTTGAGAATTATTCCCTGCATTAAATTAAATTTAGACAAAGTCATCACTACTCTGCACACCCATTTAATTTGTCTACGTAGAAAAATGCCTTAATACTAATTAGGTCACATATCATGCCGAAATGTATGAATTTGATCTTTTTCCAAAATAATGATTTTCTCCAATGTTTTCATATCCAACCGGATCGGCCGGTCCGTTCGGATAGCTTACACCCTTGATTCAGAGATTTTGGGCCCTCCGACTCCGAGGAGATAAGCCGCTTTAAAGTGTTTAGAACCGGCTTTTAAGCCGGAAGCCGGATTTAAGCCCAGAACCAAGTCGCTTGACGAAAACCGGACGGCCAAAATAGAAGAAGAAAGTGAAGGGAAAAAATAGAAAAAAAACGGGAACAAAAAAGGGAACAACACATTAAAAACGAGAACGAAGAATCATAAGAAAAATAAAAGAGCAAAAACTTATCATAAAATATGTTGTTGCTTTTTTATTTTTTATTTTTTGCCAAGAGATGAATGAAGGAAGCACCGGCAAGAGAAAATGCTCTGTAAAGGAGACGACCAAACGTAATGAAAGAAGGTAGAGAGATGAAAGAGAAGAGTGGAAGTTTAAGTTTGGATATGACATCTGCTTTTCATTATTCATAAAAAGAATTTAAAAAGTGCAGTCAATTTCTTCATTTTTTTCAATTAAAAGAATTGTTATGAAATATCAAATCAAACGTTTTCTTTGTTTGTATTTTGAAGGTTGAAGTTTTTATCAAGGTTCTAAAATTGGGACTAGGCCGATTCAAATTGGAAACCGTAAACCGATTTGAAAACCGGTTGAGTTAAGGGAAAACCCAAGTTTTGAGTTGACCGAGTCACGAAGTTGGTTCGTTGGGGTTTTTTTTAAAAAAAAAAAAAAAAAAAAATCGACTTAATTTCAATCGAGAGTGTCGGTGGTGGCTCCTTCTATGCCAGCGAGTTTCATTCCTTATGAAGGTGAAAAGAGCAATTGGAGGTTGGAGCAATGGGTGATGGAGAAAGAAAAAGGTGAAGGTTTGATTCTCAGCAAAGCTCCGTGGTGCCTCCTTGCTTCTCAATGTTAAGGCTCTCCACCAGTGGGGAAGGACGCCGGTGATGGTGGTGTGGGGGCCAAAAGAGGAGCAACGATTTGTGGAGGACCAAAGGCTCTCCACTTTTTCTCTGGCCGAGACACATAATGAGAAGAGAAGGGGGGGGAGAGAGAGAAGAGTGAAGAGTCGATTGAAAGGGGGGGGGGGAGGTAAATACCTTTAAACCATGATATCTTAAAAAAAAAAAAAAAAAAAAAAAAAAAAAAAAAAAAAAAAAACCAATATAATAGAGAGAAAGATCTTCAATTCAAGTCCCTGTAAATACCTTTATAACTGTGATATCTTTTTTTTGGCGGAAAAAAAAAAAAAACAATATAATATTACACATCATCTCATGTTTACAATTGTGTATCATCACATCACATCCTCTCATGTTTTAACCACAAAATATTTTTATTATTAAAATACAAATATTTTTATCTATTTTTAATTAAGTTATATTTCTTAATTAATATCGATTTAACTCATTGACTCTTGACCTCGTATCTCATTGGTTTGGGGGCAATTTGGTCACAGAACCTTAGTTTTTATGCCATCAAACGGTACATCTCCCATGATTTCATCACCCATTAATTATATTTATCAATTATTAATATTTTTTTTTGCCCGAACAATTATTAATATATATATATATATATATTGATTTTTTTGTCTATTTTAGTTCATGTTAAATATAAAAAATTGATTCAAAAATTATAACTTCCTTAAATTATGTTTTTACTTTTAAGACTTTTTTTATTTTGAATTTCTATCCTTAGTATTTATATAAAGGAAAATCTTATATAAAGGCGGTTGAATTACCTAAATTCTAATTTGAGTTACTAAACTCAACAAATTAATATCAAGTTATGCGTCATAATTAGATATTTAAAATTTGGGTCAAATTACCTCCTTATCCCTTAGCTTTTAAAACAGCAAAATTAAAACCATAACCCTATTATTTACTCTATCAATTATGTCTCGTTTGATAGCATGGAATTGAGGAGATGGAACTAGAATTGAATTTGGAAGTGGGCTTTCGACATGTTTGGCATGAAAGAACTCAATTCTATTGTAGTGCCGGTTACATCAAAAGATCAAATATCAGGACTGCCACTTCTTTACATACCCCCATGAAACTGTGTTCCACTTCCCATTCCTTGGGTTATTTCCTTACCTACCCTTTCGCTCTTCCTTCCCCCTTTACTAGTGGCAATGGCCCTCCATTGCAACAGTGGTGACGGTCCTCCACTAAAGACGGTGGTGATGGTTCCCTGTCGACAACAACAATGGTGAATCCCCCAGTGGGTTTTGTTGACTGACAATCATTTACGTAGTCAACTCCATCTTGATCCACCATTCACTTTGTTCGTTCGTCCACAGCGACCCCCATCTCCTTCATCTGTCGTCTCCTCCTTCCTCAGCCTTCGCCATTGCCAACGCCGACGACACCCATTGTCATTGTAATCATCAATTGTCACTCAGTCAGCACCCATTGTCCATAAAGAAACCACATCAATTTTCAAAAACAAAACCCATCAGCGATTTTAAAATTGAATCTGAACTTTGAAGCACATAAATTTTCTTAATTCTTTTGGCAAACAATCTTAAATCTCATATCTAAAACACGAATACAATGGTGCAAATGTGGACAACGACAAGTACAAATGACAGTGGAAGGAAGTGGGGGATAGAGGTGATGCAAGCTTAGATCTACACTTAAAATTTTAGTTTGGTCATTGAATTTTCGGTAATGTTTCTTCACTATGAACTTGTGCTTTTATCCATATAAGATTTTTTTCAAAAGTGCATTTAACACCAAATATTTTTTTGGAGGCAAAAGTAACTAACCGTTTTTTTGAATTTTTTGATTGGAAATGGTGACATGGAGGATTACGTGGATGATTAAGAAATAACTTAGAATAATAATTTGTTGACTAGGTAAGAAAAATTAATTTCCACTTACCCTTCATTTCCTCTCCTTCTCTTTTATAAAAGAAGAGATGAGGTGGAGATAAAGGGTTAGGAGAAAATTAATTTCCCTTGCTCGGACACTAAATTATTATTTCAAATTGAAGAAATACTAATATACTTCAACCATACTGCGTCATTTGAACTCTGTCTAATAAAAGCATAACAACTCATATCATTTTAATCCTAGTTAGTTGATGCCTCATACGAAAAATTCAAATTTTATCTTTTTTTGAAAAAAAATATTAATTAAAAAAACTAAAACTAAATGATAAACCAATAATTTTCTTAAAAACAAGATAAATTTTTTTTTCCAAATGAGTTATCAACAAACTAAGTTTAAAATAACTTAAGTTATTATGTTTTCATTGGATCGAGTGTAGATAACGTGGTACTCCTAGAATGTTTAACTATTTTTCTCCAAGTTATTTCTTAATCATCTACGTCATTCTCAATGTCACCACTTTCAATCAAAGAATTCAAACGAACAGTCAACTAATAGTTAATGTGTATTTATACACCTATTTTGTAAGTTTATAGTTACTTTTACCCTTAAAAATATATTTTGGGTTAGACATACTTTTAGAAAAATATCATGTGTGTTTTTGCACCTTAAACCTTTAAAAATTTAAAACTAACAATCAACTAACGATCAATGTATATTTTTACATTTATTTTGAAAGTTCATAATTACTTTTACTCCTAAAAAAACATTTGGTGTTGGGTATATGTTTGGTAGAATCTCATGTGTATTTACAATTTAACCTTTTTTAAAAATTGCTAACAAATCTCCAGTTAACATATTTATTACTTAAAGCCACCTGAAATTTGTTTAATGAACTAGATTTTAGAGCACATGCAACTTATTTTCTGCTAGACAAACGATTATTTCAAGCATTGTTCAGCATACCTTCAGCTACGTATATTTGATTTCCAATTTAAAGACTTTTTTTTTTTTTTTTTTTTTTTTTGCGAACACAATTGATTGATTTAAAGACTTTCACACATAGTTCAAGAAGATTGTGTCGGCTGAAGTTGAATTGTACACGTTTTTTATTTGAGGACTTCCATCCAATAAAAAAATAATAAAAATATTTGTTGCCTATTAAAAAATACTTTGGTCATTTTAATTTAAGTTAAATCCAACTAATTTCCATCTATTATAATTATTGGTTGGAAATATAATTATCGCGCTGATGATTCATATGAACTATAAACTAAAATAACCTTCAACTTTTATCAAAAGTGTGAAAGTATCATAAACTATTTATTATCAAAAAAAGTAACATTAAATTTTAAACTTGAGGCAAAATTGTTAAACCCAATTAATTTTCATATATTACAATGAGAAAAATTAATTTTTTTGCCTTTAAAGTTTTGGCTCATTTTGCAACTTAATCCATGATATTTCTATCATCTTACAAGGAAAAAAACTTTTTATGTTAAAATACTTTTAAAAATTGTTTAGGTGGATTTTACATAATATTTTTTTTATTATTTTAAAAAAACAACATCATCTTCCCCACCAACTCGCATCTTCCTCTGCCTCTGTTTTCCAAAAATCTCACTAGGTGACAAATCTCTATTTGTTATATATTTTCAAACTTTATTTGGGAATTTTGTTATAATTATTGAGCGAAATTTTATTATAATTATTGAAGTTAAAATGTTTTTCTTTAAAAAACACCATGGAGTTATTCAAATTAACTAATGATCATCCAATTTTGAAAATTTGTATCACATGTTTATTTGATCAAATGAATAATATTCATGACAAATGCATTTTTAAATCAACACTAAAATATACATTCCCATTTTTGTTCTCCTCTATCCAAGGATTGAGACCAAACCTTGCTGAAATTTTCACTAGTAAAAAAAAAAAAAAAAAAAATTTACACTAGTATTGAGTGCGAACCTCATTTGAGTTTTACTTATATAAACACATTTAGTGATCCATCGCCAATTCCTAAGATGAAAGAACCAACCATGAATTGTAGTATACATATTAATATCATTGGGTATTTAGTTGTGGGTTTAGCATGTGACTGTGTGGTGGCAATTATGCCCTAAAAGTTGTGGGTTTCCTAATTTTTAATAATATTTTAACATTTTTTTGTTACGTGGGATGACTTATAAATATTAGAGGCTGACTTATAAGGGAATCAAAAGTTTAAAGAATGAAGTTATATATCAAAAGATTAATTTTTCGAAAAATTATAATATATGAAAGTTGATTGGCCTCAATTTTAAAAAGTTTATCAATAAAATAGTCCGATTTTAAAAGTTTAGCTCTTTATAAATATATATAAGTTTCGAATCGTCTGAATCGCTCGGGCGAAGCAACCGGAGAGTAGTTGAAGTTTCAATTTGTCACAGGATTTCGAGAAAGTGCAATGGAAAATGGAGACTGATAAGGACGGGAGAAAATACCCGCTCAGCCACCGCCACATGCAAACAAAAAAGATAACGCCAAGCGTAAAACCTAACGGTCATCCCGTTGAATTTCTTCTGCAGTGTTCTGCTTTATCTTCAACTTCATTTTGTCCTTATCTCCATCCATCAGTTTTCTCGATACATTGTCAGTTGAATTCTGTTCATTTAATTGCAACTTAATTGCACGATCCTCTGCATCATGGTCGGAGAATGAAAGAAGAGGGACGTTTGGTTAAATTGAGTTGATTTTGTTAATTTCCAATTGTGGCGCCATTGATTATTTGGATATGAGCGCGCCGAACTGGGTGAAGGCAAAAGACCACCGATGATGGGAAACGGATTGTTTTTCTAGTCATATGTGCTGTGGGACTGTCATATCTCATGTCGCGTAAGTTTTCTAGTGTACGTGTTAGAAGTTATGATTTTTCCTTCTATAGTTGATTTTGGTTCAGAATGGGTAATCTAGACGTTTATGATGTTTTATTATATGCGATACTGCAATCCCTTGGTCAGTCGAAGTGAGTGTTTCTGTTTTAGTAATTTCCATGAATGTTTCGTTTTTTTTAATTGGGTGCTTCTAACTTTGTAACTTATCTAGTTTGGTTTTCCTTGCTCCACTATTTTCATGAAGCATTCAAATATCATGGTTGTCAGAGTCCTGTCACAAGCGAAAAATGATGGCATTTATTATGTACTACAATGTAATCTTGGGATTGGGTAGCTTTCATCTTACAGCATTAAGGCCCAGAAGCTAATTTATTTTATAATGGTGGAGGGATTCAGGATACAGAGTCACGTATCCAACAGTATTACTTTTGTTTTTCTTTTCTTCTTATGCTTTTCTAGATGTGAATATATGATTTGGTCCGTATTCTGGGTCTACAAGTTTCCTTTGTAAGGATTGCAACCGAAATTTCTTTGTTTCTTTTTCATGGGAAAAATCTATGATTGACTCATAGCTAGCAAACTCTAGACGACTTGTCAAGCTAGGAATGGTTGAAGAACCAGTTGTTTGTGGTTAATTCTTAGAACACAGGGTCATGCTTGTTTTTTATGCCGCTACAGTTTGGTTTAGCTTAAATTTGATAAGGTTCATTAGCTGCATGAACGTATTGCTTCTAGTGTTCGTTGGTTGTCAAAAAATTTCATTGACACTGTGACTATCCTTACTCTCCTGCCGAAGCTTTGTTCCCTGCTCCCTGGAGTCTGGAAAACTATGCTTGCTTTGGTATGCAGAAGCTTTAAGTGGTTGCTATTATTTTTTGGGGTATGTGACAGTGGAGTTTTGACAGATTTCTTTTTAATTAACCACATCCCTCACCCCTAGATCACACCTTTCTTTTCCTCTTTCTGTGGCACATGGAATACACACTTTTAGCCATGTTTTTTAGGTTGCCATCTTTGCTTCCAATAAACATTCAGTTTTACGAGTAGATATATATACTTTAAGAATTTTAACTTGTCCATCATCTGGGGAGCAAAATGTTATACTTTGTACTTGTTGATTTTGAAATTCATTTTGTTTCCAGGTCTTGGTATTGACCCTTTTTTTTTCATTTCAGTGACAAGCTCATCAGTTTGGGTAAACCTACCAGTTGCTACCTCCCTTGTTATTTTTCTCCGCTATATATCACTAGATTTTGAAATGAAGAAGAAAACTGTAGCACACAACAGTAGACCCTGCACAACTGCAGCTTATTCTTCAAAGAAACCTCTTGAGTCTCCTAAAGTTGTAGCGAAGTCTGATTGGAGAGAAAAGGTGAATTCTTCTGTTGTTGAGGAAGCAATGGATCACTTCATTAGGCATCTAGTTTCTGAGTGGGTGACTAACCTGTGGTACTCTCGGTTAACACCAGATAGAGAGGGTCCTGAGGAGTTGGTGCAAATGATAATTGGTGTTCTTGGAGAGATTTCAGGGCGTATGAGGAATATAAACCTGATTGATCTTTTGATAAGGTTCTTTGTTTCATTTCTTGTCTATGATTTTTTCTATGCTATAATCTGATTGACTGATTATTAGCCTTTAATGTGGTTCAGTGATCTTATTAATCTCATTTGCACACACCTGGAGGTGTTTCGTGCTACTTTAGCAAAAATTGAAAAGCAAAATTCATCTCCTTTAACAACTGAATCTCGAGATATAGAATTGAAACTTGCATTGGCTGCAGAGGACAAATTGCATCCTGCTTTATTTTCTGCTGAAGCTGAGCATAAGGTTCTACACTTTATTTTATAATCTACTTATGCTTAATGATGAGTAATTAGGTCTTATCCTAAATGCATAAATTCTATTTTACTTTCCTCGCAAGTTTGAGGAATAATGCTATGTGTTCTTAATTAACAGGTTTTGCAGCATTTGATGGAAGGTCTTATGTCAGTCACTTTCAAGTATGAGGATTTGCATTGCTCTTTCATCCGATATACTGCTCGAGAACTACTTGCACTTGCAGTTATGAGACCTATTCTCAACTTAGCTAGTCCAAGGTATCATTTTAGCCTTTTGCTTTATTTTTGGCATATGTTGCTATTCTCATTTCTCCCCTTTCTTTTCACTGGCAGATTTCTTAATGAAAGAATTGAATCTTTTGTAATTAATAAGACCAAACTTAACAGAGGAGCTAGTGTATTTCAAGAAGCATCTCACTCCACAGAAGATAGATCGAAGATATCCTCTGGTCGTTTTACTAAGCTTTTAGATTCTTCTATGAATGGTTTAGAGCTAGTGCAGCTAGGAAATAGTCATTCCAGAAATGGACAGTCATCTGTGGAACATATTGCTGCTGGTACTTTTTCTAAAGATCCACTGCATTCAATTGATGCTATATTATCACTTTTATGGAAGTCAATGCCGTCAAACTCCCGAACTAATGATAATCAAGGCGTTAAACAATATCACTCAGGAGGGCAGTGTGGTGATATCTTAGACCTCACGTCCGAGATAAATAGCCAAACTCTTGCTTCAGAACATTTTGACAACATGTGGACAAAAGGGAGAAATTACAGGAACATGGCTGGGGAGAATCCGTTAAATGAGCTTGTCCCGCAACATCATGTGGTAGGAAAATTGCCAAACATTGACCATAAGAAGGCAATATCAGGACCTAAAGAAAAGGAAACTAATTCTAAACTTAATCCCTCCAAGGGTACCAGTGCTAATTTGGGATGCAGTAATTGGTGTAAAGTAGAAGACACTCCTGACAGGTGTACATCAGCTTTCCCATCAGTTACATCATTTCGAGATGATGACCAGAGTCACATGCATTTGGTGATGGTTGATTCAGGGAGCAGTACTTCTTATACTTCTGAAGATGATGAAACTAGCACGATTACCAGTCTCAATTCCCCTGGAACTAAAGTTTGGGATGGGAGAAGAAATAGAAATCAGGCTGTTACTCTCATTCATCACCCACTTGAACATCTTGATAGTCATAGTACAAAGATGAATAAGATACAATCAAACCATCAAAGACAACCCAGAACTCAGTATGGCTGTAAAAGGTCAAGTGGTCATAAAATGCAGGGAGTTAAGAGAAGTAGCTTTTTATCTGGAGGTGGACGGGATACAATTAAGTCATCAAATTCAAACGTAAACTCTGAGGACTTTAGTCAATTTAGTGATGGTCTTGATATTGATAATTTGGGTAGAATACATAGTGGAGCAGCAGCTTCTACTTCAGCATCCTCTATTTCTAGATTAGAATCTTGCAGTTTTTCTGTTAATCCCCTGAAAAGTTCACTGCCAGTAGATTCCTTTTCCAAATTGAGATGTGAGGTACTTATCTTAATTCTATGTGGCTCCTGTAATAGATAATACTTGATTTTTTATTCTAACACATTTCTTTATAAACTAATTTACTGACACAGGTCTTAGGTGCAAATATTGTGAAGAGTGGCTCAAGAACATTTGCTGTTTACTCCATATCTGTAACAGATGTAAATAATAGAAGATGGACAATTAAAAGAAGGTGCTAGGTTTTCTTAGTCTTTCTAGCTTTGTTCCTAATTTTAGTCAGGTTGAAGTTGTCTTCTTATTTGTTCTTTTTATGCTTACATTTGTGGTGCTTCTTTTCTATTTTTAAGGTTTCGTCATTTTGAGGAGCTACATCGGCGCTTGAAAGAGTTTCCTGATTATAACCTACATTTGCCTCCAAAACATTTTCTATCAACAGGTTTAGATGTGACTGTTGTTCAAGAGCGTTGTAAGTTGTTGGACATTTATTTAAAGGTCAGAAGCTTAATTTGTTCAGTGCCTTGTTAGTTTAAATCATGTTCTTATGCTTAAGATATGTCAGGATTATAATAGAATTTTGAACAGTGTTTCTTCTTACTTCTTATTTTTTCTTGGGGATTCTATGTTATAATCTAAGCCCTCATTTCCAGGTCCCCAACTGTTTCTTTGGCTGATTGGTAGGTTCTTATTCTTGATGAATGCTAATTAAGGAGCAATTTATCTGGTTTCCAGTTGTGATAGAATTGGTAGCGCCAATACCTTGATACCAGCAGGATAGATGTTGAATATGAATGAATCCGTATTTTGAGATATTATTTATGCATGCATAGTAATATAATTATTTTCCTGTATTTGCTGACTGTGTTCTTTTATGCCTTGATTAATTTTATTGACTCATGATGGCTTATTGCTCCCCAGGATCTTATGCAGCTTCCAATAGTTTCAGGATCAATTGAAGCATGGGACTTTCTCAGTATTGACTCTCTGGTCTGTTTTCATGTCTAACAATTTTTCCTTTCTTACCAACACTTTTTTTTTTCTTTCTTTTTTTAATGTTCTGGCTTATTTCTTGCTATTACATTATATTGCAGACATATGGCTTCTCGGATTTGCTTTCAATTGTCAAAACATTGTCAGGTGATTCATGTTTGATGGATAACATTGGACTTGGAAATGCATATTTTAAAATTTTCCCTCCTTTTGACTGTTTTTTGTTGGTTATTTAAAACCACCCTAGTTGACGTGGATAATAAACCATCTGAGAAAAGTAAAAGCACCCCCGATTTTTCTGCATGTGACCTCTTTGCCTCAAGAAGAGCAAGGAAGAGTGAAACTTCTCCTGAGAAGTTGCGAAGGACCCAAGGGAAAGAGCCTGATGGTTCCATCGAGGTGTCTGATTTACTCCATGATACTTCTGATGCTCTTCCTACAGAGGTGATTCTAACATAAATCCAAAGTTTTGGTTCTAGATATGCTTATTTAAATAATTATGCCTGATCGTCATTTGCTTCTTAGGCACACTATCAAACGCATGACCTGCAATCTTTATTCTGATCAGTTATAATTCTTCTATGCAGTGGGTGCCTCCAAATTTGAGTGTTCCCATATTGGATCTGGTTGATGTTATCTTCCAGCTTCAAGATGGTGGATGGATTAGGTAGTCTGAAAAATCAAATTTCTTTCATGTCCATAGCTTAAAGCTTAAGATGTTTGGTTTTAGATCCAATGTCAAGCTCACATATGCTTACAGTATATGTTTTTGTGTCCATCGCAGGCGAAAAATCTTTTGGGTTGTCAAACAGATCCTACAACTAGGAATGGGTGATGCCTTTGATGATTGGTTGCTAGACAAAATCCAGCTGCTCCGTAAGGGGTCAGTGATTGCGTCTGGGATCAGGCGAGTTCAGCAAGTAATCCAAAGAGCCTTTCACTTTTTGAGAATTTCTGTTGTTATGAATCTCTCCAGACATTTAATTTAAATATGGTGTAATTTTTCTAAACAGAAGATATCATATAATTTTGGACATTTTTAAATAAGACCAGTAATTTATACTTAGAATAATTGAAACATGGTATATTTTATTTTTGATACAACCTAGAATAGTACTTGTGCCGTTAGTTCTATATTTAACTCAGTTTAGTGCAGGGGAGGTATAGCTCATCTTCTTAAGATCAGATTAGGTTAGTGCAGGGGAGGTATAGCTCATCTTCTTAAGATCAGACTTGAAGGGGGACTGCAGGGCAGATTTATGTAATTTTGGGTCTTTTAATGGGCAGGAGATTAATTTATAAATATTTTAGAACAACTCAGATGATGTTCCAGAGTAAATATATCAGCTTTAAATAGCATGCTGGACAAAAATATATGATGTTGATATGAGTTGTTGGACAAATGTAAATAGATACTCTGGCCTGATGGAATATTCATAACCAAGCATCCAAGTCGACGGCCACCACCACATTCCAGCCCATCTCGGAATTCACCTCATGGCCAGAAACGTATAGATATGTATTCTCAGAGGATGGATGATAAGCGAAAACAAGAGGAAGAGCGTCGTGCAAAGTTTGTGTACGAGCTACTGATTGGTAATACATGTTGCTCTATTACTTCTCTGGTTGTTTTCAGGATTGGGTGTATTAAATATTCTACATTAAAGCAAATGGCTTCTGCCAGACAAATTATTAACATTTCTGTGTGTGTAGATCATGCACCAACAGCAATTGTAGGTCTTGTTGGTCGCAAGGAGTATGAACAGTGTGCGAGGAATCTCTATTTTTTCCTTCAGGTGATTTTTCTCTAAGATTTTGCCAGAAGTATATTATAGGTACACTATTTCTGGTTAACTGGATGATCCTGTGATTTCCAGATGTTTTGGTGGTACCATTTTCATCTAAATTCTATCTTACTGAAATAGTAGAATTCAGCCAACATTTTTGCTGGAGGAGGGTTTTAGAATCATCACTTTTACTGATTGAACATTAGATTGCATAGTTGTAATGGCTTTATCTCTCTATTCCTGCAGTCGTCTGTTTGTTTGAAGCAGCTGGCTTTTGACCTTGTCGAATTACTAATGGTAACAGCGTTTCCAGAACTAAATGATGTATGCAAGCAGCTGCATGAAGAAAAGCACAAGTTTGGTGAGTTCAATAAGAATTAGATCATCCATAGGTTACGTAAATTTTGTGATGGTACTGGTTGCCCAATTCTTCTCTGCAACCATCCAAGCGTCTGTCTCCCTGCATCTTTGCTGCATTATACAATTTCTGGGTTCAGTGCCAAAGTCTTGAGTAGATCAATTATCAGCCGTTGATCTTAGCGGAAGAGGATAGTCACTTCTTTTAGCCAACTTGAGGTAGTCACTTAAAAGGTGTCGGGTTCACCCATATACAAAATACAGAAAATGCCTACTAAAAAAATACTTCATTTAGAGCCTAACCCAACTTAAATCTGAACTAGTTTAGGTTTAACTTGACTTAGAATATTAGATGAATTGTGGAAAAATAAGTAAACAAATAAAGAGCTCTAGATGTATCTATTTTGGGCTTGTCATGGAATAGGATGTAAATATTAATTCTACTGCCTTTTTTTTGTTGGGGGGGGGGGGGGGGGGGGGGCTCAGATACTGCATTCTAGACTTACAATAGTTATATATTTACCTGTTAAATATTGTTAACCTAATTGATTTATTTTTTACGTTTTATCATTTGAATCATTATTTTATTATTCTATCGCACATTTTTTATGTTCTTTTCCATGTTCTGTTGAAGAGACCAAGTGTTCAAATATGATTCTCCATTAGTATGCAATAATATTTCGTCTATCCAGTGTAAAAATGTGTTCTGCTCCCCAAACGGCAGCTTGAGCCAATTTATTTATTTCAATTCTGTAGAAAGTCGTCTTTTGGGTAAGGTTAAGGGTATAATTCCTTTCAAGGGCAAAAAGTATTTCTTCTCTCAGTAATTGCCCTTCCTGAAATACAAATTTGTATTCTCTTTGTGAAGGTGATACCGCTTATCACTTCAACTAATAATTTATTAATGGGTTAAAGACCAAATTTGCCAACAAACAATTAGGCCAGGAGCGTTGGGCACAAATAAGTTTTAATTGGACCAAAATTGCCAACGAACAATTTATTTTGTTAAATCCACACAAAACCGTTAGGAACTAAGAAACGTCCGTCTATTACCTAGCCACGTTGGGTCTATTACCTAGCCACGTTGGGTCTGACTTCTAGCTATGGCTTTATTTTTTTTTTTTTTTTTTTTTTTTTTTGTCAAGGATTCCCAGGTGCGTGCTTCACTGAACTCTATGAAAATACATGAACAACTAAGCTATTTATCTAAATATTATAGCACAATCCAAACCCAAACCATGAATTGATAATCATAAGATATATTTTGAATAAAATCAAACAAGATCTAGAACAGAAGAGAAAACTGTCCGGATTTGAAAATTAATGAAGCTTCCTCATGAAATCAAACGAGATCTGGAACAGGAGAGAAAAAATAGTGAAATCAAAGCCATCGAGGGAGAGGGAGCAAGATAAGGCGGCTTAAACGAAATCAAGAGCAAGAATCGTCGATAGAAATCAAACAAACACATATGTGATCAAAGTCGGTCCACAATCGAACACTTGCAAACCAGATCGATTTCATACTCCCACAACCTCTATTCCTATCTTCCTCCCAAGCCACAAGTAGTCAAAATTTTGCAAATCGATGTATATCACATATTTCAATTGCAAATATGACCAATCTTACCAGATTTTGTAAGCCCCAAATGACACATCAATCCCACAAACAAATACTTCCAGAATCGCAAGCCACTCCATTTGTATTCGTCCACCGTCAATCCTACCGTAGGAAAACCTTCCAACCGCGAAGCCCCCACCGAGGCGGCCTCCAAATCATCAATCCTCTTGTCTCGTCATCGACTTGCCTCGACATTCTGCGGTCTACGGTATTTCGATCCGGCGGCTCGTGGCGGCGAGACGGGGCATGAACCCATTCATTTTGATGCGGGCAAACCGCTCCGGCCGTTCGAACCCTAACCCTAGCAAGAATTCGAGACATAGCGGGAGCAAGGGTTGGAGGCGGGCCCATCACCGTCATCGTAGTACAACTCGAAGCCGCTTTCCTCCGGTCACCACGACGCTCCGTCGACGGGTCCACGGAGAACAATAACGGGGTTAAAGGGAGATCGTTGCACTGCGTTGCGTCATCGTCGGCGGAACCCTTGTCTATTTGAAATCGTAGGAAGTAGGCGCGAGTTGGGGAAGATGGAAGGTGGGTTTTACGTGTAAAAAGTGGAGCACGTGGGAGTTATTGACAAAACAATAAATAAATAAATATAGCCACCTGGATAGTGGGTCAAGTCGATCCAAAGTGGGCTTCATTTTAGACGGACGTTAGTGACAATGTGACCGTTTTGTGTGGATTTAACAAAATAAATTGTTCGTTAGCAATTTTGGTCCGATTAAAACTTATTTGTGCTTGGCGCTCCTGGCCTAATTGTTTGTTGGCAAATTTGGTCCTTAACCCTTTATTAATTAAAAAGTCTCACCTTTAGCACCATTGATTTACCAAATTTTGATGATTTTGCACCAAAAGTAATACTACTTTTATAATATACTTTTTTGGAGAGAGAAACGTTATGATTCTTATATTATATATTAGGCTTATTAGTTAAACTAATGTATTTGAAGAAAAAAATTAAAAATATTCAGAAGTAATTTAATTAGCTTTTTTAATCTTTCTAAAAAAGTCAATTAGATCTTATAATTAGTATGGGAGTAAGTATATACATGAGCACCAGATTCTACGTGATTTTATCAAGGCAACTATTAGCAAACGCCTATGAAATCAAACCTTAAGATATTCCCTAATAGATCAAGGGACGGCCTTCGACCGCTTTTTTTTTTTTTTTGGGACAAATTTAACATGCGATTTAATAGTTAATTTAATTCCTTACAGAGGAATTCTTTCCAAAGTATGATCAAATTATCAGATATAATTTTCAATAAAAAATCATTAAATGGAAAAATATTCTCAGAAAACCACACAAATAGCTAATTTTCTTAATCTATGTGACTTAGTTAACAACTTAACTAATATTTGGTATTAGAAGGATCCCGTATTCGTGAAAGAAATCTGGCCAAATCTAATGCACAAGCCTCAAAGGCCAAAGCTTCAATTGCATTTTCCACCATGAAGCTCAAGTTTGGACACCCTATATATTGAATATGAAAATCAGACTTCCAACATTAAACTTCAACTACCTTGATCAAAAATATATACCTTGATCAAAGGGATATGTTATTATTTTCTTGGATTGGATGACAGGCATAGAGCCCAATAAAGAGTTGGGGATCAAGCCCCAGACGGGCCGCAGCACGTCGTGGAACTAGAGCAATTGGTCTTCGCCTCTTCGGCAGGGATCATGTAATCATATAACAGTGAAGACAACCTAAGCCAATGCATGAAAAGCAAACCAAAATATGCTCATGCATAGCAAACACAGGATTATCTGCGACTACCAAACTGCCATAATGTAAAAAAGTTAATACTTATCATAGTCTGCTATATACCAAAAATCTTCATATGCCAACATGATTGTCATAGAGCTGCCGTAATGATAGATAATGTAAGTAAAAAAAATACAGATCTCAAAAACTCTCATTGAACAGTCAAAACATCTCGTGATCTCGTTCAAATTTATGGCAACTACAAATTAAAAGGAATGAAAAAGGACAAAGCAATGAGACTGAAAAGTAGCTAGATCTATAAATTCAGTGCTCGGTTTTAGAAAAACAACAATCTCAAAAGACTTAAGCAGAGGCAGCTGCTCCCTTCTTCCTAGGTGCAGCTTCGGTACCTAAAACAAACAATCCAATAATGTCAAATGAACACGATAAGAACCCAAATAGAAGATTTAATTTCTGGATGAATGTTAAAGAAAACAATCTACAGCAAATGAAATTTAGACAGGTTTTAAAATACCTTCTCTGAAACCACTCTTAAATCTGCGAGGCACATTGCGCAAGTACCTCATCCTACCGGTACCGGTAGTCTTTCTGCGAATTGCCTTCATACTCCAGTTATCTGGAATCATAATTATGATAAGAAAGTCTCATCACACATAATGTAAAGGAAGTTAACAATAAAGCAAAAGGCTAGCTACGAGCCTTTTTTCATAGTTTAAATAAAATCCAATTGCTTCGAATTTCTAATAAGCATGTCAACAACGGCTATTCACACACGCAAGATCCAACACAAGACAAATGTCATCACATTTGATACAGTGGAAATTACCAATAACCAAGAAAGTCATTTAAAAACGATCTATTGGTACCAAAAAATGTAACTCCATTTGAAAAAGTACTTTAATCCAGAGCTGATTACTTCAATGTTCTATAAGCACATCAACCACGACTATTCCCACACGTATGAAGACAGTCATAACAAGACAAATGGTATCACATTCAATACAGAGAAAATTATCAATAACCAAGAAGCTCAATATAATCAAATCCCATTATCTGAAAAAGAACTTTACTTCTAAATGCAACCAAAGAACAGGCAATCACGCGCTAGCAGATAAAGATTACAAATTCATCTCAAGAGAAATCAAAGAAAACACAAAACAAAGCTGATTAACAACATCAAGCAAGCAGCCCAGAAAAAGGTGAAACTTACACTTTCTTTTGCGAGCGGCAGGGAAAGCGCAGGCAGAGCAGCGACTCTTCTGGAGGTGAAAGCTGCGGCGGCCACACCTCACACACAGAGTGTGGGTCTTGTTCCTCCTCTTACCGAAGCTTCCCGTACCCTTCCCCTGCAATTCACAGATTTTACATCAACACATAAATCAAACACAGAAGAAGAAATAGCACTCCGATCACAAAAAAATAATCGTGATAGTAGAATGGTATGAAGAGAGAAAATGGTACCATCGAAGCGAAGACAGAACCCTAGAAGCGATGACGAATATGACCGAAGAACGTTAGCGCCGCGCAGATGAAATCTTAAATAGCTAACTAAAACCCGGTTTAGGGTTGAGGGGCAAATTCATAGGATCAGATGCGGTAACGTCCATCATTATGGGCTAGGCTTTTCTATTTTTCATTTTTTTTTTTTTTTTTTTTTTTTTTTTTTTTTTTTTGCAATTTTAGATAAAATTACAGGTTCCTTTTTCGAAATCTTAAATTTTTGTATTAAAAAAAAAAATCTAAAAAAAGGTTGTTGAACCATGGCCAAAATATGTATTTTTATTGATAACTAAATAAAAATGATATCAATGAATATATACTGAATCTTTTTTTAAAAAAAAAATGTGCATTCTCCTAAAATTTTATTTATTCTAAAATATAAAAATATTTTTACTACTTGTATTTCAATTTTTTCCCTTTGACGTTTGGGAAAATTTCATTAAAAGATTGTTGAATTATCTAAAGTTTAAATTGAATTGTTAAATCTAACAAATCCAAAATCAGGTTTGAGGACCTAAAATAGGATTTCAAAATTCGATTAATTTATCTTACTTCCCTCTATTTGATTCTCTCTTTTGAACACTATGAGCCCGTTTGGTACGGAAAGATTTGAGGAGAAAAAGGAAGGGAATAAAAAATTTTGAGAGATGAGGGAAGATGAGTTGTTTGATATGAAGAATAGAGTTTAGCAAAGGAACTCGTGTAACATCCTTCATTTTAAAGGATAATTATTAATTATTAACTTAATTAAATCATTCATCAAAATGTTTTTAAGTTTAAGATTTTACTAGACCTATACTTTTAAACTAAGTATTGCTTCAAGATTTGCCAAAATATCCAAAATATAATATGCCAAGTGAGCCATAATGTGACAATATATAATAATTCAACATGTACCCAAAAAGGTGGAAGCACTATTGTTAGCAAAAGTAATTTAAGCTTCCGAAACCTTTCCATGATTAACTCACACAAGAACTATCACACCGAAAAATATTTATAACCATCAATCCAACTCATTATAAATGTTAATATGTGTTAGTGATGTACCAAGTGGAACATTTTATATAACAAAGTACTAGATATATAATTTACAAATTTATTAAATCACAATTTTTGTATTGCAGTTTCTAAATCAAATTTCATATCATGAATCACATATATAACATGTCAAGCAACAGATCAACACCCTGACAATCCTTGTCACCCCCACCCTTATCCCGCTGATAGAATTCCTGGGCTATAACGTAATAGGTTTAGTGTCTATTACAAGATTGCACCAAACTCTCAAATAATGAGGTGCCAAAGGCTATAAAACTCATGTCGAACCATGGGTTCCATTTCCTTTGAATATAGAAAGGTGTCATTGTCCCAAGGGTTGACCCTTAACCTGGTCAAAGGAAAATGGTGATACCAAGAGCCCTGAAAATATCAAAGTCATCCACTGTGCACTGAGTGGTGGTATACCACATGGTATATTATATACACAATAACTCTCATCATCACTCCACATCCATCACAACTCCACGTCATCATAATCTTGGCATGTATATATAAGATTTCAAACATGATTTATAAAAACAATACAATGTCTCAATAGTCACTAAGATAACAATATTATTTTAGTTCAAAAAACCATAAAAAGTATAATATCCATAACATATAATATAACTAGTCATTCCAAAATAAATCCCACAAGTCAACTTCATTACCAACGTAGTTTTCATATATTTAAAAGGCTAAAGTACCCGTTTGGTCCTTTATGTTTGCTTCAGGTATCCATTTAATCCCTTAAATTTGTAAAGTGCTTGTTTGGTCCTTTAAAGTTAACACCGTTAAACGGACTTAACGGAAAATACTAACTCAAAGCAATTTTAAACGATGATCGTGTACTTAAATCTTTGACAAAGCAAGCTTACATGTTACTTTTTTAATAAATTAATATTTTAAATCTTGTAAATTGAAATTTTAAAGCGATGATTGTGACTTAAATGCCTCAAACGAAGAACATATACCCAAAGTTTGCTTAAATAAATTCAATTTATAGGATTTAAAATATTAATTTATTAAAAAAGTAACATGTAAGCTTGCTTTGTCGGCGTTTAAGTGCCTGATCATCGTTTAAAATTTGAAGTTAGTATTTTCCGTTAAATGCAGCTTAACGGTGTCAACTTTAAGGACCAAACGAGCACTTTACAAACTTAAGGGACTAAATGGATACGAAGCAAACATAAAGGAAAACCAAACAGTACTTTAGCCTATTTAAAATCACTCACAAACATCATACAAACAAGTAAAACAAATGGAAAGTGGTTACCTCAAAGTTTTTTTTACACAAGAAACAAATTTGAGAGATATCAAATCCACTCTAAAAAACATATATAATTACACGTTAATAGAATTAACAACAATACCAACTAATATAATAATATATAATTAATTAAACAATAATTATGTCATTTTAAATTTTCTTAAAAGAAGTGAGAATTTATCTATTTCTCAAATTATCTTTACAATCTCAATTCCTTCCTTCATAAATTATTTCTCACTAATTATAATTATCACCATATCTTAAATTTTTCAACCTAATACTAACTATTTATTATTTCAACACCCTTATTCCACTAATTTCCTTTACTATCATAAATTATATTTATAGATAAATATTTATTTTGATCATTACACAATAAATTCATGTATCATGATTAATTAATTTTTCTTATTTATAATTAAATCCTAATTTTAAAAAAATTAGGATGTTACAACCCACAATCCGATGAGCCCACCCACAACTTAGTATAATCGGGTCATTTTGAGCCCGCCCAAAGAGGCCTATAATGGGTTAGGTTAAAACCCGTCCATTTAAAACTGAAATGAGTGGCTATTGGCACATCTTTGGCTACCCATACCCTCCCATTTAGTTAAATTTTTTTTTTTAAAAAAATCAAATATATGGAAAGAGGACAGGACACTGAGGACAATAAGTAATAGTATAATATCTATTTTTCCTCAATAGCCCGACTCTTAGTCTCTCACTCTCTTTTGTTTTGTCTTTTCTCTGTGACTTTGACTTTTAATTTAAAAGTTGGAGTTTAAACATCAAAATTATGTTATGATAGTACTTGTCCAAATTTAGGTTCTTTTATGTGATTTGTGATTATTGAACTTTGAAGATTTAAATTTCACAATTTAAAATGAAAGATTTGGATGAAATGATGGATACTTAATTCTTATCTATGTTTTTTTTTTCTTGGAAAAAAAAAAAACACACATGTGAAATGTAAATGGTTTATCCAAAACCCGATTAGTCCACTTATTTATGTTCAGCGGTTTTAAATAGGGTTGATGTACACGGTTTTAAATGGGGTTGAGGTATGTGTATGGGTTAGTTGATAAAGAATCGGAAATACATATTTTTCCCTCAAAAGTAATAAAATTAAATGAAAAGGAAAAATATTTTTTTAAAAAATATCCTAGGTTTGAGCAAATCGCCCAACTCATCCATTGTTTTGCTTTGCCCTAAAGAAGAAAATGAAGGGGTGACAGGCTTGGGCGGCTTTAGGCCCGTTTTAGCATCTTTTTTTTTTTAAAAAAATTAATTACTTGGCCTTTATCTATGTATTTTATATGTTATAGAGTTATTTATCCATCTAAACACAACTACATAAATACATATAACTATAAGAAGGAAATATTTTATTTTACCCTCAAAAGTTTAATTAATTTAAAATGAAATGGTTTGGTTAAAAAATATATTTTTAAAAAATATATGTTGATAATATTTATTTGATCAAGTTCAAATTTGTTTAAAATATTTTCTTCCGCTAAGTTCAAACTATTATCAAGTTCGAATTTGTTTAAAATATTTTCCCACCAAGTTTGAACTTGTCTAAAACATTCTCCCGCCAAGTTCGAAGTTATCACATAAGTTTGAATTTATGGCATAAATTCAATTTTAATCATATTTTTTTTGCACTATAGAGAAAATATTTTATGAGGGATAAATATGTTCGAAAGAATCATTGTTCAAATGGAAACTTGAGTTCCCATCAATTTGGGGGATATTATCTTTCCACCTTTAAAGAAAAATTGGAGGGCCCAAATGGATCCAAAACGTATACCAAACAAGATAATTTTCTCATCTTCCCTTCCCTTTTCATCTGTTCCGCATACCAAACTGGTCCTATCTCTCTCCTCCTATCCCCTCCTCACCCTTGCGTAGGCCCTGATGTTTTAACTTCCAACTCAATTGCACATTTCTCCTCAAGTTTCCATCTCTTATTTCTTTTCCCCTAGAAAAAGTCTTGTTTGTTGTTTGTTTTGTTTTGTTTTATTAAGAAGTCTTGCTTGCTTGTTTTACCTATCATCCCAGGCTTAGATTCTAGGTATAGTTGCGCTTACCTCACGTCTCTCACTCCCTTACAGCTTTGAGCAAGATTGTTCTCCAAAGATGGAACTTTTTGAAACCTATCTTTGCCCCAATCAAAGGCTACTACAATTGTGTTTTTCCGTTCAATCTGATCTTGAAAGATAGAGCAATGACCCAAGGAAGAAAAAAAAAAGTCAGTACTTGAAGACTCTGCTTCATGAGAGGAGGCCGTTGAGAACGCAGGTGAGTTGGTGACGGCGTGGGTATGGAAGACTGCCATTTCAAATGGTAAAATTGCAGATCTTTGGCCCTCCCTTGGTATCTCAAATTTAATGTATTCATGAGAACATATGCTCAAAGTATTCGTTGTCAATATCCTTCAACCTGAAACAAAACTGAAAAAACCCCATGTTTAGAGCACATAGATAGTGTACAGGTTCTGTTAATTCAAAAAAAAAAAATGGTTAGTTTTGGGAGGGGGCCCATTTTTTTTTAATCATATTAATGATTTTTTTCCCAAATTAGGATGATAAATTTTGGAGCACTATGTAAAATTATAGATAAGGGTAAAAGAGACCAAGTTGCACCAAATCATAATATGATAGACAGAGTTATAAGGGGTTAAAACTACAAGGATTAAAATATTATTTTTGTCTTTATTCATTTTCTAATACCTCAGGCCTATTAAGGTAAATTAAAAAAATTTCAATATCATAATTTGGGTCATATGACTTGATTATGGATTTGAAAAGTTTAGTAACCCAAATTAAAATTTATGTATTTTAAATGACTTTTAAAGAAATTTTTCTTTGACGTTTTTTAGGTTGAGTTTATCTTAAAAAGATATCTTTCCACCAACTATATCTTAAAAAAATATTAACGGCTATTATTATTAAGTTGTTCAGAAATAGTGTTAGTGTAAATAGATTGGAGGCCTGTTTGAGTTAACAATTGGAAAATATGTTCATACAAATCGATACAAAACTCTTATCTCATACTTACTTAATATTATATACTATAAATCACATTGAAAAAATAACTTCTACCACTAATTTAAACACACACTAGATGTGTGATAGTTTTAGGTTCACTTGCATGCCATATGACAATCTCTTCTATTATAGAATTTTTTTTACTAGTTTAATACATTATTATTAGTATTATTTTGTTCATATGTTATAACTTCCTGTGATATATGATCACCCACGATTATATCATCATAACTTTCTATTACATTTCTAAAATCTAATATTCCCCAAGAGTTAGCTCAGAGCAATTGAAAGTCGTGGAAAACGTAGAAGACACAACAGTAATAACAATTTGAGTAAAAATTAACATGATTGTTTAACACCGTTTGCTATCTATTTAACAGAGGGACTAACTGATCTAGCAGCAGAAACTTAAAGGATACAATAAAAATAAGAAGAAAAGTGTAGGGACCTGATTCAAAATTTTGGCAAATATAAGGATCTTCATAATAGTTTTCCCTTCTAAGAATATGAAATACCTAAAAAAAACTGAATAACTTTAAATCGATTATATAATTTCCATGGTAGGAGTATAGGAAGAAGGCAAGTATTAATCTTTGAACTATTTGAATAGACAATTTTTATATAAATAATTAAATGATCTCTATATTTTTATTTTTTTAGTGATAATCTTTACTTTTTCTCCTATAGTTATTCCCTCAAACCTCAACCCTAATGCTATGGTAAAATTCTTAGACTTAAAAAAGAATGTAACTAAAAAAAAATGTACCAACTTATATCACTCTAGTCCTTATTTATAAGTCCATTTTTGCCAAATCTCACATACCAAGAAGAGATAAAAATCTCAATGATTATGGAATAAATTTCTAACTTTACCCTCATTTATGAATGTATACTTTTTAAAATTTATTACCATATTTCTCTTGTCTTTTTCTCTTTCCAACATAGCTAGCCAATCTCTCATCATCATCATTGTTATGGGCAAAATTGTCACAATTTCATTTATTTGGTCAAAATGAAGTTATAAAAAGGACCAAATTTTTTAGTTAAAGTGGACTTATAAATAGAATTATAGTGGTATCTTACATAACTTTTAGATAAATTTATTTTCTAAATTTTTTGAGAAACAATAACAAAGAATGGTGTTTGGATAACATTTGACACCGTTTTTTTCTTCTTATAATTAAAATTTTGACTCTCAACACTTAACAATAACCATTATAAATATTTTGTTAGGGGAAAAAGGTACAAATTAATTGTAATTAAAACACGTACTGAGATTTTTCATGTAGAAAAAAACACATTTTATTTTATGATTCCTTAAGAAAATTGAATAGAGAATTAATAGTTGGTTGAAACATAAACATTTAATTCAATAGTTTTATAGTATAACATCTATCCATTACTTATATAATATAAGAGATATTGGTGGCTGTGTTACAAGTTTAATACCCACTTGCGTGACACATGGCAACGTCCGTGCTGAATAAATTAAATTTTTTAATATTTATAATAGGGGACACTTGTTTGACCAGAAAAAGAGGCGGCTATGTGACAGATTTAATGCCCACTTGTGTGCCATTTAGCAATATCCCGTACAAGATAAATTAAAATTACTACGAAAAATTATTATTATTATTATTATTATTATTATTATTATTATTATTATTATTATTATTATCCCTTCAAATATACTTGACAACTTTTCAAGATACGTGGTCGCGCGTGATTACATCTTTAGAACTTCTTTATTTATTTTTGGCTAATTTATATAAAAACCTTTATAATTTTGGATTAGTTGCACATAACTCCTTATATTTCAAAGTCAAATCAGTTAGTTTAGATAAAAAAATGATAGATATAAATACTTTAAAATAATTTATTTAACATATTTAATCTTTAAAAAAAAAAAAGACAATTGAATGTTATATTTAGGACTAAAGATAATATATAAGAATTTTTTTTATTCATAAAGTGGATTTGAATGAAAATTTAGACTCAGCAACAAACATGATTTCTTTGAATATCAAAGAACTGTTAATTCAATTTCAGTGAAAGAATTTGCAATGAATTTAGATTAGAAGAAGAGTAATATGTAAGTATATCGACAATATTTCATGTCAGGCATTCATGAGACTAGTGTTTAGGGTGTTTTTTTCTCTAGTAATTCTGGGGCATTGTCATAAATTGACAATATTTCTAAATCCTAATTTGGGGGTCATATCCCCAAATTAAAATTTGGGTATTTCAAAAGGCATTTAATGGGATTTCCCTTGTATATATTGTAATAATTAAAGATAAAAATTTAAATTTGATAAAAAAATTAAATTATTATTAAAATAATTAAAAAAATTTTAAAGTAGTCAATTAAATATATTTCGATGGACAAATTAAAATATATAAATGTATATTTAATATTACATTGTTTATTGGACCGTCTATCCCTAACATTTTTCTCCAAAAGGTGGAAAAAATATCTTCTATCAAAAGTTACTTTTTTCAAATAAGCCTATCTGATACTGCCACTATCCCAAATTGTCCCTTTTTTTTCCTCTTTCTATTAGGCTTAAATCACCGTGTATTGGGATTTTTTTTTCTCTCTCACCGCTATGCCTAACAGGCTATAAGATGTCAAATATAGTAGGCTATGTAGGCTACACGGAGGGTGTTTGATGGGCTTAAAAAGGGTATGTGATCGGAGTGCAAGAAACATTATATAACTATGACTCTTTCGAGGCCATTCACCTAATAAATCATGAGAATATAAAAATGTATGAAAATTGGAAAGTCATATCTTCGATTCTAATTACAAAACCTAATTGATTTTATTTGGAAAAAATTAAAGAAGCTAAATAAGTTACTTAATCATTTTATATATTGTGTATCATTAAATTATATATTAGTTTATTAGTCAAATTAATTAGTTTGGAAAAAAATAAAAAAAATAATCTAAAGTAATTTAATTAGCTTCCTTAATCTCTCTAAAAATTCAACTAAGATTTTATAATTAGGATCGGAGGGAGTAATTTCCAACATTGAGAATATGATCAATTGGAATTGTCAAGTTGAGTTCCAAGTCATTTGGAAGAATAAAAAATACATTGGCGGACTCGCTTGCAAAACGAACTTGGGATGAATTTACTGGTCTTCAATTTTTTAAGGGTTAAGGAGTAATTTGGCCAACGAACTTTTCCTCGGAAAGAGCGCCTAATACAAATAACAATTAAGTGAATTTTAAATACAAAAAAAAAACTTTTAAAAATATGCGGTCAAGACACAAAAAACTTTTAAAATTATAAAGTAAGTACAACGTTGAAAAAAAAAACCTCCGTTATTTAAGGTGCATATTGACTAACAAACTTTTACTCTAGAAGCACTCAAAGCACAAAACTTTTTTACTCTAAGAGCGCAATAGCAATCTACACCTATTTTGTATAAATAATTTCAGTGTTCCTAAGATTATGGTTGGACTATTTTGTATATTTTGATGATAAGATATTTTTTCCAATTAACCAAAAAAATATTTTTAAAAAATGAAATATATTATTATAGGGAATCAAATACATTGCAAAAAAATTCCTAAATAAAAGAAAAGCAGTGACAGGTAGATTAAGTATACCATTTTATATTTCATTATGATTATTTGTTTTGTGGTATACGCATTGTGGTGAAACAATTTTGTATTTTTTACGATTTTTTTTTTTTTTAAATGTTATGGTATTGTGGATTTAAATTATTCTGACAATTTAATTTTACTTGATTAATAATTGTAATGCAATATTTAGGACGTAGGATGGAACATAGAAAAGAGATCGTGTATATATTTTTCAAATGGACGAACTTGTAACGTTCCATCCGGTGTAACATTTGAGTCTGATAGAGTGAAATAATCAAAATTCACCCAAATATTACCTATCCTTATATTTGTGATTTTTTTGTTGTTGTTGTTGTTGCATTCACTCTTTCCAACTTCAATGTACATGATTGGGGGTCTGAACAAGGATTTGCAACTGTCAGATCTTGGATGGATTGCACATAGACTGTTTTGTACTATACATTCTTAGAGCAAAAGTTTTTTGTACTGAGCGCCCCTTGAATAAAAGTTCGTTGGTCAATTTGCATATTAGATAATAGACATTATTTTTTTTCTAACTACGTTGTGCTTACTTTATGTTTTTAAAATTTTTTGTATTTAAGGTCCATTTAAAAATAATTTATGTTGAGCAATCCTAAGATAAAGTTTATTGGCAAATTGATTCTTAACCCATTTTTTAACTTAAACTTGATGAAAGAACTGTTAGCTTCTGCTATCACTCTTTAGTTTTTTAGTTATGAAAAAAATTAGTATGTTTGGTATGAGGGGAGGGAGGGAGGAAATTTTTTTGGGAGGATATTTACCATTTTGCCATTAATAAAGGAATTTTTTTATTTTTATTGTGAGTATATTTTGGGAATATTAAAAATTAGATGGACAATTTTGTAAAGATGAAGAAAAAATTTCTATCTCTTTACTTTCCCTCAAAAGAAATTCATTCAAAATAAAAATCAAACATATTTTTTTGCTTAAAATATGTTTGGTTGGGGGGAGGGAGGAAACTCGGGGAAAAAAATGGAGGGAAAATATTAAAAGCGGAGAAAATTTTTGTGGACCCACCACAAATAACTTTTCTCTCAAGTTCCAATTTCTCTCCTCTTCCCCTCCCCCTCCCCCCAACCAAAATATTAGTTTTTTATCGTGTCTAAAAAAATTAGTAGAGAAGAGACTTGGCCTGGTCAAAAAAAAAAAAAAAAAAGGACTTGTAGAGGCTAGGCTAAGGGTTTTTATTTTTTTAAGAAGCGAAGTATTGTATTCCCGAATTGAGATTACTAATCCATGCAGCCAAACAGGGCCTTATATTTGGATCCTTTCCCGCGCTGATCCTTGCGGGAAGTTCCCATCCGCTCCGCCTTTGATGCGGCCGCAAGCGGAGTAAAAAATGGCGGCAAGATAACCATAAAAGAGTTCACTGCACGATCATAGCTCCCTTGAGCAGAGTCTCATAGCTTCATTTCAAGCAAACGTGAAATTGAAAGAAAATGGATGTCAGTGAAGGAATTAAACGTGACTCGAAATTCCCCGCCTTTCCCTTTAAACCCTACTCCATCCAGATCGACTTCATGAACGCCCTCTATCAGTCTCTCGACCAAGGTGGCGTTTCCATGCTCGAAAGTCCCACTGGTAAATCTCCCTATCATAGTTTCATTTGGAATTTTACGGGTGAAGATAATGTCGTTATTGTCATTTCATTTGGGTTGCTGAAATTTACGCTTATATTGTTAATTCTTATGGTTTTACCTCACTGTTAGATTCATTCAAGCAAAACCATTTCGTTTTTTTATTCGTTGTGTAAATTCGTAATAGTAGTTTAATTTGTGTAATTTTAATGGAATAGGTACTGGGAAGACTATGAGTCTTATTTGTAGCGCTTTGCAATGGGTGCTTGATCGGAGGCAACAGCAGAAATCAGAAGAAGCAGGGCGAGATTGTGGTAAAAATCAGGAAAATCGTGGCGGGGGTTCAGATGATGAACCTGATTGGCTGAGAGACTTTGTTGTGGACAAAGAAAAGCAAGTCCAGTCTGAAAGAACAAGCAAGAAGAAGTACGGGTCTAGATTAGGTAAGCCTGCTAAGAAGCATAACCGGGAAATTTGTAAAGATTTTCATGTTATAGGTGAAGGTTCTCCTCCTGAAAAGGGGTGTGATAATTCGCATAAGAAAATTGATAAAGTGGATGTGGATGTTATTGATGAGGAATTCTTACCTGAGGAATATGAAAGTGAAGATGAAGATCTGGATAATGTAACTTCAAAGAGGAAGGCTTTTAAAAGTGGTTTTGCTTTGTCCAGTGAAGAGGATGAATCTGAGGAGGAGGAGGAGGAGGAAAATAAGTTTAAGGTTTTTTTCTGTAGTCGAACTCATTCACAGCTATCACAGTTCATAAAGGAATTAAGGAAAACAGTCTTTGCTGATGAGATGGACGTTGTTTGTTTAGGCTCCAGGAAAAATCTTTGCATTAACGAAGGTCTGAAATTTTCCTCTTAATAAGCAGGTTTATTTTCTTTTTCTAAGGTTGCATTGGCTAATCAACATTTCTAGTAATTTTCTTGCTGCATGTTTCCAGAAGTACTAAAACTTGGTAACTCCACACGCATAAATGAGCGATGCTTGGAACTCCAGAAAAAAAAGAAAAATGAACCAGCAAAAATTAAGGTAAGCGGGTTTAAGTTATCATGGCTATTCCTTTGAAAAGTGCTATATACAACTTTTGAGTTGAGAAATGTTATCATGTTTGTTTAATTCTAGTGGTTGCTCTATCTTATACAAGAATACTACATGCTTTTTGAAAGAATCATCTTAGTTGATATTGATTAAGATTCCATGAAACATTATAGAATATTATGTGTTTGTGGATGCATAATTTTTCCATTTCCAGGGAAATAAATCCTAATTCACAACTTTGTTGAACGGGGAGGAATGGAGGATGTGATTTGATGAACTTTGAATAATCAAGGCTTCTATTTATTTAACACGCCTATCTTCTTGGCCAAAATACCAAGAAAAAAGGGGTCTCTATGGATAATTGAATATTAAGCCGGTATTCCACTTTTTTCAAAGCTTGTATGCTGAATGTTTTAAACTTTGCGGCAAACTATCCTACTTACTAGCATGTTGGAACAAGCAATTTTGCAATTATATAAATAATAGTGATTTAGACTGCTTTGGCATCCCACGAATAATGGTGGCTCTGTTTTCAGAACTTAAGGGCATGTACAGGAGTACGGAGAACAAAGGCATTGTCTGGTTGCCCAATGCTTAGAAAGCATAGACTACAAAAAGAATTCAGGAATGAGGTATCTCAGGGAGGGGCCTTGGACATTGAAGATCTTGCTAACTTGGGGAGAAATTTGGGAACTTGTCCTTATTATGGTTCTAGAAGCATGGTTTTGAGCGCTGACCTTGTGGTTCTACCATATCAGTCTCTTCTGTCAAAATCATCTCGTGAAGCACTTGGTTTGAATTTGAAATCCAATGTTGTCATTATAGATGAAGCTCATAATTTAGCAGATTCACTCATTAGCATGCATGACTCCAGAATTACTTTTGGACAGGTATGTTAGCCTTGCATTACCTTGATTGAAGCATTGCAAGCATCTATCTCTTGAAAGCAAGTTTAATCTTGATATTTGAATTTGCATATTCCATTTTGTGATGCTTTACTTGGTGTGGATACCACCAAACAATGAGTTAGCAATGTTTTGGAACCAGTCAATATGCATTTAGTGTAAATTTATCGGTAGATCTCATTCATATTAATTTCTTCTTCATTAAATATCTATAATTTGAATATGCAGTGTCAATGTCTCTGTTGACTATAAGATTATTCTTAATTTTCTTCAGCTGGAAAATGTGCATTCCCATTTGGAGAGATACTTTGACAGATTCTGTAATCTTCTGGGACCTGGTAACCGGAGATATATTCAAACTATAATGGTCCTCACTCGAGCTTTCCTGAGAGTGCTAAACAATGAGAAGTGCAAATCTCTTAAATTCTTGCCAAGATATAGAAAAGGCTTTTCAGGAAAGTAGAGCCTCTGAATTTACCATGTCCGTCAATGATTTCATCTTTGAACTAAATGTAGACAATGTCAACTTGATTAAGCTGGTGAAGTATATCAAGG
The DNA here is from genome assembly GCA_019022655.1 of Acacia acuminata. NCBI lineage: Eukaryota > Viridiplantae > Streptophyta > Magnoliopsida > Fabales > Fabaceae > Acacia > Acacia acuminata. The sequence goes on from JAFJYI010000045.1 coordinate 1,902,092, forward strand.
AAAGCAAAATCATGCACAAGGTGAATCTTGCTACCGAATATATAAATTAATGCATTATCTTCTAAATTAAGTTCCCCATGGTGCTTCTGGATTTCCTGTTTTTGTTATTTTGATGTCCAAATGTAATTTGTTTGCCAGGTTTCCAGTTACGGAGAAAAGGTAGCCAACTTGGAGAAGATTTCAGCTATCACTAAACTTGGAGAACATTATGAAGATGGAAGCACTCAGTCTGCGTTCCAGTCATTAGCTGACATGTTGCTATCACTGACAAACAATGACAATGATGGAAGGATAATCATTTCGAAGTCTAGAACAACGAGCCCCAGGAAACAAGGAGGGTATATTAAATATGTTATGCTCAGTGGAGAGAAGATATTTTCTGAGGTTTGCCATATGCTGTTGTCTTAATTTCATTGAACTCTGAGCTTAGATTTCCTATGTCAATAGATGGTATAATGAAAAGGCATTTAACTCTTAATCTTTCTCTAGATTGTGGACCAAGCACACGCTGTCCTATTAATAGGGGGAACTCTACAACCTATTGAAGAAACACGAGAGCGACTCTTTCCGTGGTTACCACAAAACCAGCTGCATTTCTTTTCATGCGGTCATATTGTCCCTCCACAGAATATTATGCCAATTGCAGTTTCCCGTGGTCCTTCTGGCCGCTCCTTTGATTTTCAGCTACAGCTCAAGGAGCTCACCTGATACTGTGAGTATACTGCTAATGTTTTGATTCAAAGCGCAAGTCCTTTCAGTGATTCTGATTATAGCAATTGGCTGATGAATAGTGTTCTATGTGAGCTGGTATTCTGTATTTTACTTTCTGAAGTTTTGATTCTGATGTATTGTGTGCTTTACAGATGCGGGAGCTAGGCCTTTCCTTTGTAATTTGGTAACCATAGTTACGGAAGGAATTGTTGTTTTCTTCTCATCTTTTGATTATGAAGCAAACGTCTATGAAGCCTGGGAATCTTATGGCATCCTGGATAGAATTACAAAGAGGAAGCGTATATTTAGAGAGCCTAGAAATAATACAGATATTGAATCTGTTCTTAAAGAATATAAAGAAACAATTTGCCCATCATCAAGTATAAATTCAAACGGAAACCCAGCATCGCCGGGCGGTGCGGTCCTCCTAGCTGTTGTTGGTGGAAAGATATCTGAAGGTATTAACTTAAGTGATGGGATGGGGCGGTGCATAATCATGGTTGGACTACCATATCCTAGTCCATCTGACATTGAGTTGCTGGAGAGGATAAAGCACATTGAAGGTTTTCGAAATTCAAACCCCATTGAAACCACCACTACATTTCCACCAGTTATAATGTTTATAGTGGAGATATACAAGGTGGTTTTAATATCTTAAGAAGTTGCAGTCACAGAGGAAAGGAATATTATGAGAATCTCTGCATGAAAGCTGTAAATCAATCAATAGGTGCGTATTCATTGTCATATCTTAAAAATACTTTCTTCAAGCTAACAAGGTTGTATTAGGGAATCATGTTGGGGTGGAGTCAAAACCCCGTTTTGGTAAAAGCAACATTTAAGTATTTTAATACCAATGGGGTTGGTTGTGGTGGTAGGTATCTTGGCCATTGGCCATGAAAAACCCTCACTGGGAGACCCCTGCCCCTTTAAGGGAACTTCAGTACTGGTGGGGTTGGATTAATCAGAATCCTGATAATAGGATCTAGATTCTGATGTTTCTATCATAAAAAAAATCAGCAAAAGTTCAAAATCATGTTTTAGCTTCTAAACTTGTCCAAGACCATAGAAATTGTTATTTTTATGCATCTAAGATGCAGGATGGTGCAACTAGGAAATCTTTCAGTCACTGATATACGTGTGTTTATTGTTTTTAGGTAGAGCAATCCGTCACATGAATGACTATGCAGCAATTTTGTTGGTTGACACGAGGTATGCATCTGAGTCCTCAAAGAGGAGTTTTTCTCATCCAGTCAACAAGCTCCCACAATGGATAAAGGATCGTTTGGTTTCGTCTACCAAGAACTATGGTGAAGTCCATAGGTTACTGCATCAGTTTTTTAAATTGGACAGAAGGGTTTGTCAATGATAGGATGTATACATACAGGGCTTACCAATCTGAAGAGACAGAGCTCAGTGTTTGTACTTACTTGCAGTGATCCCAAGGAAAATGAAATTTGATTCAATATAATGTATAATTATTCAAAACAATCAATGTAACTCCTATAATAGCATAAATATCATGATGATTGATGAGTGAAGAAGAGCATTCAGGTATCATTTTTCTTCCTTTTATAGGGTGATGATTCATTATGTCTCTCTTTCTTTCTTTCTTTTTTATAAAACTAAAATCACGATCTCAATGAAGATATTACATCAAAACTTAGAGGGGAAGCTTAACCTTCATCAACGTTCATCTCCTCGATAAAAGGAAAAGGACAGGAGGTTGATCAAGGAAACAGAAATTCACATATATGCTATGAGTATATTTTGCTAACTGATAAGCAATTTTTACGGTCTTTTTGTAACTATGGGTGACCACAACTTGTCAATTTCAATATAGAAGCAACTTAGTATCATCAACAATGTCTTTAAAAGGAAGATTCCGATTACACCCTTTCAAAATATAACTTTTAGCCTCTATACAATTATTGACAAAAACAAAAAATCATCATATATCATTTTGACCAACACAATTGGGGAACATGTTTCGGTGCCTATACTTGCCTAAGACATCCTGACCGCTCTAGATTTTATCACTTTTTTGAATAAAAAATCATTTATTTTAAAATTTACATTAAAATTAATTTTTTTTAAAATAAAAAGTTAAGAAAAATCATGTTTGAAACACACGTTCACACAATTGGAGGCCCTTTCACACCTTCTCTAATGGCTTGTTTGAAAATACACCCAATGTAATTAAAATCATATTTGTGTAAAATGATAATGACTTCCTAGCTAATAAAATGAAAGAAGTCTTAAGTTTGATTTGTGCGTAACATCAAGAAATCAGACTTGCAATTCAAATGCGTCCTTAAATAAGCACTTGCATCTTAATTTTACAAAGCATATGGTTTATTATTTCTTATTTAACATTTCTGTTTCAGAATAAGCAATCAATGTTGCTTCTGACATTAATGCCCCGTTCAAAACAATGGGGCCTCGTCAAAAGATAAACTAGTCCATGATCAAATATTTATTAGTTATGATTTGATTAATCAATTTAAAAAAATTATAAATATAAATATTTTAAAATTATTTTGTATAGCTTTTTAATCTCTTTCCAAATTAATTAACTCTGGAGGGCGATGTGCGTATTTGTTTGAGAAATCCCCAAACCTTAAAAAGTTCTTTCTGATAAGTCAAGAGAAAACAGCTCTCACTTACTGTTAATTAAACAACCACAGAAGTTAAAGCAAAAATATCCAGAGTACTATCTTCTACAAACCCGTCGGTTAGTCGTAACCCTGTCATTTTGTTTTATCGTAACCAGATAAACCATCATCGGACGAATATTTGGAAGCTATCAGTGGAAGATGTTCAGAAATGCGCTTGTAATCTGCGAATATTGTGAAAGTAAGTCCAGAATTAGGGCAAAATAAACTGCATCGAAGGAATCAATTACGCAAACATTCCCCAATTTGCACCATATCCATTCATAGAAACCAATACTCTTCTTGTTTTGCCTGATCTCCGAATCGCATCGTCTTCTTCCAATGGAGAACACGACATGGACGCTGAAACTCCACGCCCTAACTCACATCCTCACGAGCCCCACAACAACACCGACCCTTCACTCTCAATTCTTCATTTCCCGCCAAATTCCGTGTTACCTGAATTGGGATTACCCTCCAATTCTCTGCACTAAACCCTCGATACTTACCAGATGGAGTCTCTCGCTCTTCTTCCGAAGGCTCTTCAGATTGGGGCCTCCGACGACCTCGTGGCGGTCCAAGTGCCCGTTTCAGCAACCTCCGCCATTGACGCTGGCCAAAGGATTGGAGGAAGCGCGGTGGGGAGAACAAGAGAGGAGGGAATATGTGAGGAAAAGGCTTTCCAGGAAGCGACTTTTCAACAATGTTAACCCTCTGATTCCGGTTCTGCTACCTAATGTCTTGGTACTGTCACTTCTTTTTTGGAAGCCATTTCCTTCTGAAGATTAACCAACACTTTCCTTCTGATACTGGATTGAATGCTCTGAACACATGAGTTGTATTCAGTAACAGCGATATAATTTGTGTTCTTAACTTAGTAATTAATATTTAATAAATTGATTGTTGATGCTTGGTGTACCTTCAAAATCTTGTAGTAGGCTACAAAGCCTAGAATTCAAATTTTGTAACTTTTATTGGAATATACTGTATGTAAAACTATAGGCTTACATCTATGTTACTTAGCAGCTTTGCACTCTGTTGTTTTCATGTTTTACTTTTATATGCTAGCTTCAAGCTTTATTGCTTCAATTGGGTAGTTCTTCCTAGTAGGTTGTCCATTCTGCTTGATCTAACTACTGCTAGTTATGTAACTTCACTCCATCTAGGCTCACATGAAGAGTTCTTTGTAATATGCATATAATCTTCATTTTTTTATATAATGCGTGTTATTATATAATTAATTCCACCTCTAATGATACTGGGATACTTCTAGAGTTGATGATAAATGCTGTGAATCATTGTTCACCCAACAAAAAATGAATGCTGTGAAGCATTTATAGCATTCATGCTTTTGATACTATTTTCCTCTTATTGATACTTAATTGCAAGTTACTTCTTGAGAAACCAGGGCAGGTGAGAATGTAGGGATCCGTACAACGCAGCGGATTAAAATTTTCTACGGATCCGTCTCGAGGATCACTCAGACGCGTTTAAATCAAGGCTAGGGAATCCGGATATTACCTTTTAAGAACTCGTTCGTGGTTTCTTCTTCGTTGAATGTGGGCTACCTCTCGATCAATGTAAGACACTCTTAGAATCCTCTTCCTCTACCGGTATCCACATGAACAATCCTCGTACACGGCTATTTTAGCGTGCTAGCGCCTCTTTTACGTCTCTCTCTCTCTTTCACTCTAGGGTTTCTCGCGGCCTTTTAGAATACGCTCGATCGAAAGTCCCGTAGGTTTCTAAAACCCGTTCGACGTATTTAATACAAAATTAATCGTATTAACTTTTCGAATTCAAACTTTAGATCTCGGATTAAATATATATTAATTAAATCTATCCGATAGATCTAATATAATAATATTTATTTAATCGAATTAAAACCAGATCTGAAATTTCGAATTCAAATCTAGATTAAAAAATAGTTAATTAAATCTATCTCGATAGATTTAATCCAACCTATTTATTTAATCCAAATTTAAAAAGCCTTCCGATTTAATTTATCTCAATAAATTAAATCCGAGAAATGATATCTATCTATTTATTTAAATCGAGATACTAATATCTCAATTTAAATTAAATAGACAATAATATCTTTATTCGAAAATTAAATGAGATACAATATCTCGTTTGTTTTAGATATTTAATTTATCAAATAAATTAAACATAAAACAAATAATATAATAATAATATTTTAATCTCAATTAAAATAATATCATTATATTATTTTCGAATTTAAATATATATATATATATATATATATATATATATATATATATATATATATTTACCCTGCATTAAACTCGTATTCATTAATCTCGCATTAATCCGAGATTCAATGAACCCGGACACTTTTACCCGTGTTGGATTATTCTTGTGTGCGACCCGCAGCCATATAGAGATTTAAGCTGGGCCAACACCGTGTCGCCCCACAAATCGCAAGCGCTTCTAGCAAGACATTGCGATTACCCAATTCACATGGGGATCGATGACACGATACACCTATCGTACAACCATGTCACGTCCCTTTTTGTCACGCGATAATTTGGTCAAGGATGAGGCATGGAGAATGTCAACTTCCTTTTCGACCACTACTTTTTCGATTCTCGAGTTAGTCTAATAAGTGAAATGGAAACTCCTTTCCATCACAAGACGGCCGTACATTTCTTAGACTCACTCATCGAGGGGCCCAAGATATCTCTCTACAAATGTGAGGGACAAATTCCATCTTGACCATTCACATCCTCCGCATGAAAACCACCGATCCCGATCCTAGCCTTTATCATCACTCCTATCAAAGGTGACTTTTGACTAGGTCAGGTCGTTGACTCATCATGTAGGAATCCATGATGATCTCAGTCATAGTGGCGTCGTGACGCGGTTATACATGAGATGCTCTTATGACTAGATCCATGCAGCCTTTCTCATAGTGGCCTGGCCCAAAGACTGTACTCTTACAGTGCCCATGACTTTGATTCGTATCTCCATACCTCATCAAGTCATATCGTCTTATCTCATCTCGCTCCCGCGTAGATGACCGACAGGACATTTAGGATATCATCTTTAAGATATATCCAGGGATTAGTTATCACTGTAAACATGCGAATGAAGTGATAACTCAATTTGAGAACAATGACTTGCCCTAGGGCATAATTTCCAACAGAGAAAAGAACTTTTATTGAGCTGACACACCAAGACTTGAATAACTCATCAAGACTTGTAGTGATGTTTATTCTTGTTCATCATAAGAACCCACGTGGCAGATGCATCTCTTCTTCTAGATGCAGGTTGGCCTAGTTTGATGACATTTGATCATCGCACACGTCTTTGGGTTAGCAGCTTTTATGATTTCTGGGTTATTCATAAACACACTGGATTCCTGTTCTTTGACATGAGAAGGATACAAGTATTTATTATCATCCTTCTAGATGCCCCTTGTTTCTGGGAATTAAGGGGGAAGATACTGTTCACGGGGCATGTCAGAATTTCTAAATGCACCATAGCAAATAATCTTGGCATGGATGTTTCAATAGATTGCTTTATAAGGAAATTTCAATGTTACTTCTCGTATATTTAAAATATTTGCATTACAAACCTTAAATATAGGACATAGTTTTGTAAAACCAGTATATTTAAAATATTTGCACTACAAACTATGTCCTAGGACCAGAGGTAATAATTAAAAGTAATTAAAATTGGAATGTTAACCCACGGCTATATCTCTAAAACCAGTTAAACTAATTGATTGAGCTAATGATTATGTAGTCTAGTGCCATGGAGGTGGTCATGCTATCTTGGGTTTGATCCCGTTTTCAACTTCATGATATTAGTGTCTGCCCCTAAATTTTGACTTTTTTTTTTATTTAAAAAAAAAAACTATTGATTTAATCTTTGTTCTGGACATTGACTTATGTAACCCAATAAATTGACGAACACATCAGTATACGCAGCCTACATTAAGGCAAATTCCTCATTCTATTGCTATTTATTCAGGCCGAAAAAAAATTCTATTACTCTCTCCGCTCTTAATTATAGGAGCTATTTATCAGAATTTGGAGGGATTAAGGAAAGAAGTTCAATTAGTTAATTATGTGTATTTTCTTAAAATATCCTTACTCAAGTTTAGTTAAGGGTTAAGGTGCATTTTTGCCCTTAAAGTATGCGCCAAGGAGCAATTTTGCCCCTAAAGTTTCAAGCGTTATGTTGCCCCGAAGTTTTCAAAATGGAGCAATGTTGCCCCTCCGTTAAAAACCCTAACGGTCAACTAACGGTCAACGTTAGAGTTTTTAATAGAGAGACAACATTGCTCTGTTTTTAAACTTTAGGGGCAACATTGCTCCCAAAAAAAGTTACAATTTTGCCCCTGAAGTTTCAAACCGGAGCAATGTTGTCCCTCCGTTAAAAACCCTAACGGTCAACTCGGAGGAGCAACATTGCTCGATTTTGAAACTTCAAGGGCAACATTGCTACGCCGAAAACTTTAGGGGTAAAATTGCTCCTGGGCGCATACTTTAAGGACAAAAATGTACCTTAACCCTTTATTTAATACAAATACATCTCTCAAAGATAGAACTAAGTAATACAAATACAAGTCTATTTTCCTAAACCACGAAGCAAATAATACATTAATTTCAAATGAAATGTTTAATAATTTAATCACGTATAAGTTCCTGGAGACTCCAAGAAAATTAAGGTATTTCGGAATTATGAATTTTCATATTTTGAGGATGTTTTTTATGTTACTCTCTATATTTGTATCATAACATAAAAATATATACACACACACACACAATCAGCCCAGTACACACACACGCACACACAATCAGCCCAGAGAAGAGAATAGCATAGCCGACAAGCTAGCCAGGTTGTCTCACTCTCTAGTGGAGAATTGTTGTCTTTTTTATCACCACAAATTACTTGTTAAGTTGTTGTTATAAAAGATAATGAAATTAATGTAAATTGACAAAAGTTAAAATTTGCTCTTATAATTAAGACCAAAGTCAACTCCAAAATTTACTCCTATAATTAGGACCGAGGGAGTACTATTTATAAGTCACTAGTTATCATACGATGAAGTATTGTATAAAAGTTTGTACACTTATCAATGTATTATTTCAAATTGCTCAAAAGTCGTAGTGTTAATTTCCGTGACTCTAATGATTTATTTTAGGATTGAGATGTAAAAATGTTAATGAACTTAAACCCAATATGCAAATTACTTGTAAACTTTTCACGGGTGCAAAAATGACACATAAACACCCAAGCCTGGATTGTTTTAGTAATCTCTCCAAACGTTAGATTAAAAGGCTTTAATTTCTGTCATTTACGTATAGTCCCAACACTAAGAAGCAAGTGAAAGTTGGGGAAGCTAGTGATTATGGGTTTTTCTGTTTTCTCTAATAATTGGTTCGGCTTCCTTTTCTAATCACCAACTTTAAGTTTGGTAATCATTCATCAGCTGCAAGTTAAAGACCCAGTCTTTCTCTGATTAGTCATGGAATTTTTTCAGAACACTTTTAAAGTATCTCAGATATCAGTTTACCAACTCTAATATGCCGTCATTTTTGGTTAATAACTTAAACTTTGACTCAATTTCGTAATTATAAGAGCAAAAAGTATGACAACAATATTTTGAACTTTTTGAGTATGATGGCAAGGAGCCTGAGGATTAAAGCCATAGAAATAATAAAGTACTTTATAAAAGTGATGATTTAGAGAGGAGAAATAAGAGTGATTGCTTTTATTTACTTTGAATTTGATGTGTGTTAGACTTCTATTAATTGAATAAGATTCTTCTTGTTGACTTCCCTCCATGTGCTAGTGCATATAAAAATGTGCATATAAAAATATGTCAAATGAAGAAGACAAAAAAAAAATTAAGGCAAAAATGTGTTTCAGTGCACCAGGAGTTACTTACTTGTATTTATAAGTCTTTAATCATTAAATTTGATAACTCAATGAGTTCATTGTATCTATACTGACATTATTATATACGTTTTTCAGAATCAAAATATCTTAATGGATTTAATACTCACTCTAGTCCTTTTTATCAAGAACACTATTTAAATTATGTTGTTCAACATGTTAAATAAAAATAATAAATATGTCAAATGTGTGCAGTAAAAACTCACGTGGAGACTCACCCATTCTATTTATACGGATTTTCTATAAAGAGAGATACATGAGATATAATCAAAAAAAAAAATACCTTATTCAACATGTTAGATAAAAATAATAAATATGTCAAATGTTAGATAAAAATAATAAATATGTTTAATGGGGAAAAATGGAAAAATTAATTTAAAATTTCAGACAAAAGTAATTTACTCTTTATATAAAGGATCACCTCTATGAGAAAGAATCTTCTTTATAAAAAGTACTGGAGGAAATATATATGAAAGTACTTGCACTCAATAACTTGACTTTTTTATTGAACAAAAAAATAACTTGAGTTTTTGAATGGAAGAGGTAAAATAAACACTCAATACTCGTTGGTACATGGTTGATCACAATTAGGGTCTTTAATTTGAGTTTCAAGAAGTAGGAGGTCTGGGTTTCTTTTGTTTCGATATTGATTACCATGGTGCTACCAATTATTACCTCTCATTCTAAATATAGATGTTAGACAAAGGATACATTCTGGTCTTAAATATAAGATCTCGAGGTTACTTTATCTCTCAAATTTATAATTTTTTTCCTACAAAATGTTCCTATCGATTGTTTGTATTAACAAGTTTCTTGTAAGAGGTATTCTAAAGAAACTAATATATATTTGTTACAAATAATTGGCTTAACTAATTTTCTTATTTCGTAATTTAGTTATCTAGCTTTTATATAAGGAATCATGGGAACAATAATTTTCTATTTGGGTAAAATATAATTTTAGTCCTTTAAATTTAACATGAGGTATATTTATAGTCGCTTAACTTTATAAATTATACTTTTAGTTTTATATTTCTAACACCGTTAATATTGCCAACCAAAAATTTTGACACAACAAACTTAATTGATGACTCGCATAAGTGATAAATCATATTTAAGTTTTAATTTTTTAATATGATATATTTATATTATTAAAATAAAATAAACCGACAAATTGTTGCAAATGAAATCGAAATTTTATATTTAAATTATTAAACTATTTTTTTAATACAATCAAAGTTTTGATATTAACTGCTTCATTAAGTTTTTAGATAGTTTTCAATTTACACATATTTAAATTTAAGATTAATAACATTTAATCATATAGTCATAACTTAAGTTAATTTACTCAATCATTATTTGAGTTTGTTATATCAATGGTTTGTGTTAGCAACATTAACGATGTTAAAAATATAGGATTAAGAGTATGCTTTATAAAGGAAAGAGACCAAAAGTATATCTCGTTTAAACTTAAAGAACTAAAAAGTATACTTTAGCCTTTTCTTTTCTTTTTTTCCCTTTTATTTGTCTTTTTTTTAAAAAAAAAAAAAAGTCACCCAACAACTATGAGCTACACTTTTGCACCAAGTTAGTGGTCGCTTTAACTTAAATAATTTAGGACAGAGGTGGTTGAAGAACTTTAAAACACAGGCAAGTGATGGATAGCGACTACACACTACACAATACAGCAAAAAAAATGCCCCTTATCTTGCCATCTAATACTCTTATCATTCCCACAACATTACTACAGTATAAGGGGACCATGCCCTTCTTAGAAATAAATGAGGCTCTTTCTTCACAATTGAATGTAATTAATTACTGCATTAACTCAGTCTGATATTTAGGGAGTGTCTTCTATTAATCCTTCCTTGTGACCCATTAGAGAAACTATGTCTCAAAGCAGTATCTGAATGTAATTAATAAGAAGTACAAATCAATAATGAATTGATATACTTGTACAAGATAAAAGATAACAATGGGGTATTTCATTTATGGCCTCCAAGGATTCAAATTTGGCAAAAAGAGTATGATAAGTCACAAACTACCTTTAGCTTTTCATTTTAATCAATGCCACTGCACTTTCAACCACAATTAGTCAAAACATAACAGTATCTGTGATAATTATATACCAAAGTTCTCAAAGTTTTGATCTTTAACTTTAACTATGTTTAATCCTAAGAGGAACAACCTCAGATTAAGGTATGGGACCCTAAAGTACTTTTTGTTGAGATCTGGTAATTATCATATGATCATATGGCCACACCCAGAAAGACAGAGAGTCTGAAAGAGACAGACAACATGGGATGCCTCGGGCAAAAAAGATAAGAGATGAAAACTAGACAAGGAAAAAAAATGTTACTCCTCTTATCTTTAATATAAGACATATTTACATAATTTGATTAGATTAAAAAATTAAGTTAAGTTAGTTAATATGAGATATATTTTCTAAAACATCCTAATCATATTCCTTAATTTTCTCATTCCTTCTCTTCATTGACAAATATGAAAAATATGTTTTATATTTATGATCAAAATTAACTCCCTAAATATATCCTATATTAAGGACCAAAGGGAGCATAACCAACCCCTTTTATTGTAGTACATGTTATTTAATTTTATTGTTTTTTGTCTTTGGTAACTTAAAGACAAAATTTGAGAATACACGAGCTATATAGCAAATTTAAGCTGTGTCAGCTCTCGAAGGAAGAGGCACCTGGAAAAAGCTTTTGTTTTCTTTTTGCCTGTTCACAGTAGAACCAAACCAAACCCACAAATGCTGCTAAGAAAAACCATTGGCAAGGCCAAGGTTTTATTTCACAAAACCTTAAGAAATTTCAAGTCTTTCATGTGTGGAGGGCACCAAAGATTACCCAGATCTCTTTCCTTCAATCCTTTCATCACTTGCAGCAGCAGCGGCAGCTATAGAAGAACCTACACAAGAAAAGACCAATTCTACAATGAGTTCTATGATCATTTGCAGTCAGATCTAAGCATAATCAAAAGGGTTGACAGTGATGTCTTATCTGGGTCCAAAGAGCCACCAGAAGAAGAAGAACATGCTTCTTGTACTGGAAACTTCATGAATTTCTCCAAGCAAAGTGAACAAAAGAACAAACATGAAGGCAAAGTGAAACAGAAGACCAAAGGGAGCTATCAAATTGGGAAGAAGAAAGATTTGAGTCATGATCAACACAAGAAAAATGGAGGAGCTCAAGTTTTGGCACAGAAGATGAAGGAATTGGAGATGACAGATGCAGGTGATGTTGAGCAAGTTTTAGACATAGAAGAGGCACTTCACTATTATTCTCGTCTCACAAGTCCTGTTTATTTAGACATTGTGGATAAGTTTTTTGTGGACATGCACTCTGAGTTCTCTGCTTCACAGCCCTCTGTGAGTATGAAACCATCAAAGGGAAGCCGTCGCCATCGATCAATCAGGTTGTAGATTTTAGTTTACCCATTTGAAAAAGAATGTTCAGTTGTATGTATATGGAATCTGCAATCTGTTTCACTATTTTGTGCTTCTTAATCTTCTTTTCCAAGTGTTCTGTGTGTGGTTGACTGGTTTGCTTTCAGTTCCGGCTATTTGGAGATTTTTTTATTTATTTCTTTTATCTTGTGTCAGTTGACTGCATGCTTAATCCATCTTGTTTATCCAAGTACAATAAAATATTCAAATTTTATCATTTTCATTATGTTTAATTTCTCCCTTGGATGATTGGAAGTTAGTAGACTTTCATTTCTCAGTGAACATTAAGCTATCCGAATCTTAACAACTGATAGCGTGTGACCTGTTATTTTCTGAGTTCTGCTAGTCTTTTGTTTTAAATTTTGTCAAGGTTTTATCCCTTAAAGTGCAAAGGGCTTTCATTTCTCATAATAAGTGCGCTTTCCGGTTTGAACTTGCGTTCTCCTTATGGAGTGAAGCCGTTTACTATCTCAATCAACAGCTTGTTAGTCATTCTACTGGTTTATTAAAGTTTCAGGAAATAAGTATAAAGTTTTTCCACATTGTCATGACTCCAGAAACCTCAATTTTTAAAAGGTAAAAGGTGGAGGAAGAAGCATTGAGGTGCTTAGCATTTAGTGAATGAATGAATCATAAATTTAAAAATTGGAGAGTAAGTAGAAATAGAAGAAGTGACGCTCATACATAGATTTTTCTTGCATTTCTCACTCTTAAATAGTACACAGAGAATTACTGCAATTACCGCCAATAATCACAATCAGGAGGAAGAGAAGCTTCCCTTCTAGACAAATTCATAGAGCTTTTGAACAATTGAGCCGAATCTGACCTATAGGCTATTTGCATTAGGTCATTGTAGTATCTTCCTCCGGTCTTTATTATAAGACATATTTATCTAATTTGATTAGATTAAGGAAGTTGGTTAAGTTAGTTAATATAACATGTATTTTCTAAGACACCCTAGCCATTTTCTTTAATTCCATTGTTCTCTTTCTTTTTTGATTATTGTTGAGAGAGCATCAATAGAGATAAATTAGAAAAAGATTGATAAATATAAAAAGAGTGAAGGTGCAATTTTACCAACAAACTATCAGGGAAAGAGCATCTGACACAATTAACTATTTAGGGTATCTTAAATACAAATGAACAATTAAAAGAGGGGAAAAAACACGACACCGTTAATTTTTTTTTAAACGGATGTTTGAGAAAGATGCTTCATACGCTTTGTTGTTCTTTTGAGGAATTTTCTATTATATTCCCATTAAATCATTACAAAGCCGTACGCGTACGCGCTTTTCCCCCCTTCTCTCCTCTCAGTCTTGGCAGCCGTACGCGTACATCGCTTTTTCCCCTTCTCTCAAGCTTGATTCGAAGTGTTGATTTCAAGATCAAGATTGGTGCAACCCCTTCTCTCAGTTCGCGTCTCCCCTTTCTTTCTTCATGTGGCCGGAATTAATGGAGTTAAGAGCTCAAATCGCCGGCGACGGAGGTGGGTGTCGGTGATGATGGAGGAATAGAGAATGATCCAGCCGCTAGACCAAGTTCCTCGTTCTCGCCGCTTACTCTGTATATTTACCCTGGTGTTCCCCTGGTTACAGCCACACTCTCAGAAAGCAAACGAAGAAACTGGACTAATTACTCAGCCACATCAACGCCAAGCTAAACGTCCGTTACCTCAAACCTAATGGTGTTGTGTTTTTTTCCCTCTTTTAATTGTTCCTTTATATTTAAGATATCCTAAATAGTTAATTGTGTCAGATGCTCTTTCCCTAATAGTTTGTTGGTAAAATTGCACCTTCACCCATATAAAAACTATGTGTTATATTTAGGATTTACGACCAAGATCAAACTCCCTAAATAGATCATATATTAAAGACTCGAGGGAGTATGATGTACCAAAATCTGACACAGAGTGCCCAAAGTCCATAACAATTCCTGGTTCTAAGTCCAAGGAGTTGAGCCTTTAATTTGTGGAGAGTAGGTTTTAGTGTTTTTGATGCTGGAGAGGATGAGACATTTGTGCTATGACATTTGATCTGAACAGTTTCAGAAGTTCAGTATCTAGAGATGGTAAGGATAATTAGTTTCAGCGAAATTATATAGGAGGGTTTTGAAAATTTTGCTGATGATTCCTCCAATGTGTTGTGGACGCCTGAATCAAAAGAAAAGACGGGCTTCAAGTCATCATCATTGATGCAAGAAAATAGAGAATTTGTAAAAGAACCATATATTTGCATAAGCAGAAACTGTGGTGAACATCTGTCAAAAATAGCCTTTTCAGGACCTAATGGAGAAATAATGCTTATTTAGGAAGAGGCATTGTAAGTGGAGTGAAGGAAGCTCTCATATGCTGCAATATCAGAGAATTAGTAACTGTCTCTTCTTTCAGAAAGAAGCAAACAGAATGAGACACCAGCCTGACATACACAGTTCTAAATATTACCAGAAATGAATAGAAATATATAAACAGAAAGTAAACAAACAATAATACTACCAATATCACACGATCTATTGCAGCAAGTACTCTATATCAGTAAGAGAAACAACCAGAGGACATGCTTCTTCAAGATCAGACATGATGACCTTAAAGTATCATCTAGAGAGGGTGAATATGTGATTTGCAAAATTAATAACAATAAAAATAATTTGAACCTCAAAGTATCAGCTAGCCGCATTAGAATAAACGACGTCGTTTGTGCTTCACAGATAATGACACTGGGAGATTCAGAAACGAATCTAAAGGGACAGAAGCTCGTGTGAGTTGTTGTGAATGTTAGAATTTAGGAGAAAAATCCCATGGGTTATGAATAAGAAGAATGATGGAAAGAAGAAGAAAAAGTAAGAAGGAACTGTGGAGAGAAGTCTCACATTGGTTAGTTAGAGAGAAATTGGAGGTTATATAAGCCTAAACTTGGCTCCTACTAAATGGGCCCTTGGGCCAACCCACTTTTGTGGAGGGGTGAGGACTTAGTTGACCCTTAGTCCACCACACGCACGTGCGCGTGTGAAATAAAAAATAATTTTTATTAAATAATTTTTTGAATTTCCGACGCAGGTCACCTCTATTCGTTGTGTTGGTGCGTCGTTTGCACAACACATCAGTTTGAATGACGAGTCCATCTGATTTTGTTTTTTCAAAGTCTATAAATAGGGCGCCCTAGCCACATAATCATATCCCGATTTTTCTACATACAATCTCTCTACATTCTACATATACATTCTATGCATTCCGAAAGCAAACTCGTTGGATTTCCTTGGGCTTTAGACGGACAGAGCCATCTTTCTGGAGACGAATAATCCGCTCCATCCTTGGAGGCATTTGCTCAGAAACCTTCAGCAAAATTGTTTTAAGAACACAACGAAAGTTAGGCCCTTGGATTTGATAGTTCATTACCATTTTGATCTTGTGAGTTCGTTTATAGCTTTTTCATATTATACAGACTTGTTGTATGCTTTTTATATGTTCTATTTAATTAATACAGATTCTTGTTATGTTATTTTGTTTACTGTATATTCAATTTTTACCTACTCAATACATTAGAAATAACAGTGAATGTGATGAAGAAGGCATAATTGAAGCATCACGAAGCTCATCTTCGGCATAAGGATTATTAAAGTCGGCATCTTTCCGTGTATTTTGTTTCTGGGCTCTGGTTCTTGGTTCTTGGGTATGGACTTTTGGAACCCAGAATGAAGGAGATGGTTTAAGGAAATGAAGGAACGAGGAGCAAGGAAATGGCGGGAAAAGAGGCGGAAGAAAAGACGTGGGCCCTTCTTTATGACACAACTCCTTTTTTCGATTGTATTTATGACGTAACTTCGTGGGTCAGTATGGCGGGTGAGGAGCGTCCTTTAATTTCCTCATGTAATGCCCAATATATTTTTTTTAAAAACAAAATATCCATATATTCTTGGGTAATTTTTTTAATATTTTGTGTTGCATAGACAAATCCTCAGTCAAAGCTGTAATTTTTATTACGGTTCTGACTTCTAAGATTATTTGAAGATGCTAAAAATCAAAGCTTAAGTATAAATATATGTAATTATCATATGGTCGTTTAGTTGTTTCTTAATTTCATCCATAAGTTTGCTAAAAAAATTTAGGGTTAAAATCTAGATGAATATTGGGTTATCTGATTTCTTTGTCATGAGAAATGTCTTGCAAGACATGTGCCACTCAGACTGCTATGTATATCTATTCATCAACTTAAATGTTGAACTTGAGCCAATGGTCAAAATATACGCTGTTATTTTGGTGTCTGTTGTTAAAATCATCATGACTTACATATAGTCAAACATTTAAGTATGTTAAAACCACTCATTTTTCAAGCCCCCTCATCTCTTTTCTTGAGGGTGGTGGTGTGTGGAGATTCACTAGAACATGGGTTATTGATTGTGATTAGAGTTTCTTTATGTGTTGAGTTGTTCTATGCTGAAATTCACAAATGATGATGACCATACATAATGCTGCAGCAAAAGCATGAGGTTCCTCAAAATTACAGACGAGCAGTAGGTGCCAGGTTGAGAAAGCTTGTTGATCAAGGAAAACTTGAAAAGGTAAGATATCCTCTTTGATGTTGACTTATTGCAGAAATAAATATGATAGACAGAACTTAATTTTCATTGGAATTATTTCCTTTAGACAAGTGGCATATGGATTTAAATGTTGAGTTTCCTTTATGTTTTAACTCTCTTACATAGAAGTTCAGAAAAATATTGGCATCGTTACCCCATTAAAAGAAACGACATTTTGTTGGTGATTTTGAATCTTTCTTGTCTGGTAACCTTTACTTCTCGTGTTTAGTAATGATTATTAGGCAATGTCTTCGAGCAAAAAAATGATTATTAGGCAATGTGTAAATGATTGATTTGATTTTGAGAGGCTTTGTTTGGGTTGGGAATGAGAGAGAGACATCGGAGAGTTGCAGTTTCAATTGAATGTTCTATTCATAATGGCTGCGACTTGCTTAACACGTGGAGGAGGTAATTTAGAAGGAGCATGGAGGAATCTTAAGTTTAGGAATTTACATTTTGAAGATCACAAGGGGGTGTTGTATTTTTTTATCTTTTTAATAAGAGACTTGAGATAATTTAGTTTTAAAGGATTTTAAGTTATGTTAATTGAGAACAATCTAGTTTTAGATGGTAAATATATTTCTTTTGGATTAGATTGATAATTTGAAGTTTTTATGCTTGAGATAATTGCTGGATTTTTGTTTGCAACATTTGGATTGTCAATTGCATTATTAACGAGTTTTCGTTATTAATTTAATTAACAATTTAGTTTATCATCTTAATTGTTTAATTGAGTTGATAAATTGTTTAGTTGTTCAATTGGATAGTTGTAAACAAGCTTCCAAAATTACTTAGAAATTAATTGTGTTTAGGTTTTAATGAGTTAATTAACTAGCGCTTATTCCATCATGAGTTTTCTAGTAGATTAGGTGTTATTCAATTTGAGGGTTTCCCATGTTTCAATTAGGTAATTAAATTCATTAATTCCACTACTAGAAAATGTACAGATAGCGACGGTCCATAGCAAATTCATGAAACTTTGCGATGGAATTGTATTTCCGTCGCAAAGTAAAAAAAATTTGCGACGGATAACTAAATCCGTCGCAAAGTTTGCGACGGATTTGATATCCGTCGCAAACTCAAATCCGTCGCAAACCTTGCGACGGATTTCGTTATCCGTCGCAAATGGGCGGCCAAAATGCCGCCCATAGTCTAAGTTATTGCGACGGATCCAGATCCGTCGCAAAAGGGCGGCCAAAATGGCCGCCCTTTTTTTTTTTTTTGCGACGGACTTGTTGTCCGTCGCAAAAGGAGTTTGCGACGGACAAAAAGTCCGTCGCAAACGGCCCATTCCCGTCGCAAAAGGGCGGCATAAAAGGCCGCCCTTTTGTTGCTTTTTGCGACGGACGATGGTCCGTCGCAAATCTTCTTTTGCGACAGACCGCAGTCCGCCGCAAAAGACGAGGTCATTAATGACCTCGTCTTCCCCCTCCCCCTTCCCCGACGCCTGTTTCTTCCCTCTCCCCACCCACTTTCCGCCCCTCGGCTCCCCATGCCCCCGCCGCCCTCGGCTCCCCGGCCGCCCTCGGCTCCCCCTCCGGCGCCCTCGGCTCCTCCCCCCCGGCTCGCGCCCTCGGCTCGCGACCCGGCCCGCGCCCCAGCTCCTCCCCTTCGGCCTCGACCTTCGGCTCCTCGCTCCCCTCGGCTCCCCCCCTCCCGGCGCCCTCGGCTCCTCCCCCGCGCTCGCGCCCTCGGCTCGCGCCCCCTCCCTCCTCCTTCCCGGCTCCTCGCGGGTTTTTTTTTTTTTAACACTTCTAAATAATTGTATTATCGAGATAAAAAATTATTGTAGGTAACGCCAGACTTAGTACTAAGATCTTCACAAGGGAATTATCAAACAAATCCTAACACTTATAATTTTACAAAGTTAGCTTGAAGTATATTTTTTGCTTATAGTTATATGATATCTATGTTAGATTTGCTTTGTTACATAGTGGAAATATGTATGTTGGCGAAGATTATCAATTATATGAGTTTAGATTTTTTTTTTTTTTTTTTAGTATCTTCTTTGGCTGAATCTATTAATTACATAAAGATCTCTATACTCAATGTGTTTATTAATTTGGATTATAGTTATAGTGTGTAGAAGATTTCATGATTTTTTTAATTATTGAGTTTTAATAATTTTGATTTTTTTAATCTTGCATTGTTTTTTGGGATGAAAATAAATTACAAAAGTAATCAAAGCCTTATATCGCTAAACCAACCCTATGTTGGTAATAATATTTTATTTTAATTAGTTTACTTTGTGTACATGTTATTTGTTTTTTTTTTGTTCCCTTTAAAATAAAATATTCCCAAATGTATAGGATATTAATTTATCTAGCACTTTTTATGTTAGGTGAAAGTATACTTTTTTTTTTTTAAAATATATTTTTATAGAAAGTTTGTACTTTCAAGGCATTTTTAGTATTTTCAATATTAAAAATTTATTAATTTATTAATTTTTTGTTTGGAATTTTAAGTTTGCAACATAAACTCACGCTTAAATGAAAAAAGGAGCAAAAAATTGCAATAAACATTAGAAGTTGTAAAAATGAAAATTGGAAAAAAATTTATTCGGCTAAATATTCTTTTTAAAAATATCTTATAAATATTTCTAAAAAAGTATACATGGAAAAAAAATACCAATTGCACTTTAAAATTTCAAATCAATGGTTTATTTATTAAAATAATTTGTAAATTAATAAATTTTATACTAAATACTTATTCCGTTGAATTGACCACTTTTATATATTTGTTGCATGTTGAGATGTTAATTAAGTTAGTAACTCGAACTAGCTAGGAAATATGGAAGGCAACCATGATAGAAGTTGGATGTACAATCGTCTAACCGAGAGAAGACAACTAACTCTAGCATTCTTGGCGGGTTTGAAAGAGTTCATCGAATTTACTTTGGCACATTCACCTCATTCAAGTAGGAAGATCAAGTGTCCGTGTGTCAAATGTAGGTGTTTAAGATTTCAAGATTTTGAGGAGGTTAAAATCCATTTGTGTAAAAAGGGCTTCATGAAAGATTATGAGTGTTGGGAATGTCATGGCGAAGTCCGACAAACACCGACACCGAGTGGTTATTACGGGGGACAGTAGTCATCGAGACAACCTTAATCAATATGAGCAGTTGGTTATGGACGCCCGGACCGTCGATCGGCCGATATTTCGATCCCGTTACTCATGTCGAACCGTCATAGATGGGAGAGGAGACCAATACACATAGTCAACCATCATACATGGGAGAGGATCCTCATCCGAAGCCGATAGGTTCTATAAAATGCTCCAAGAAGCGCAACGTCCGTCATGGGAAGGTTGCGAACACTTTGAAAATAGTGAATATTCATCGCTATCGGCTACCCTAGCAACACTAAGCTTGAAGACTGATCACCATATGAGTGAGAGGAACTACAACGAAATGATGCAGATCATAAGCAAGGTTATTCCCAAAGACAATAATTTGCCGAAGGATTTTTACCAAGCAAAAAAAAAAGGTGAAAGAGCTTGGGCTTGGATGTGAACATTGCTGCCCTAGAGGATGTATGTTGTATTACAAGGATGATGAGTGACCGGTTGTAAATTCTGTGGACATGATAGATATAAAGTTGTGGGAAAGGAAGGAAAATGACCCGTCAAGCATTAAGCAAGATGTGGTACTTTCCTCCGGGTTACCGACTTCAGAGATTGTATGCATCGAACAAACGCCTACTCACATGAGATGGCATCGGAGCATCACGGGGATGAAAACTTTGTGACGCATCCATCCGAGGCCGAAGCATGGCGTAAATTTGACGAGGTGAATCCTTCCTTTGCTATGGATCCCCGTAATGTCCGTCTTGGTCTATGTTCGGACGGGTTCGCTCCTTTTGACAATATGGGCAGGAATTATTCCTGTTGGCCCATCATTGTGACACCGTACAACCTCCCACCTTCTATGTGCATGAGAAGAGAGTTTTTGTTCCTTAATGCGTTAATCCTTGGGCCATCCAACCCAAAAAAGAAGATAGATGTGTACCTCAGGCCTTTGATAGACGAGTTGAAGATGTTGTGGAGTGAAGGGGTTCTGACGTATGATATATCATTGAGCCGAATTTCACAATGCGTGTCGCCTTAATGTGGACGATAAATGACTTCCCCGCATATGGTATGTTGAGTGGCCGGCAAACGTCAGGAAAGCTGGCATGCCCGGTATGTCTTAAACAGAACATGGGTTTTAGCTTGCAACACGATCACAAAGTCTCGTTGGTTTGACAGCACCGCGACTCCTACCCCGATCATCCGTTTAGGAGAAATGGAAAAGACTTTACGCGAAATGTTGTCGAACAAGCAGATCAACCTCGTCGTTTAAGTGGCCAAGAAATATGGGACGGGGTCAAGTACATTCAAAGTGTCGAAGAGGGGCTGCTTCCGGCGAACCCGAGGGATATGGCGTTGATCATCATTGGAACAAACGCAAAGCATCTTCGGGAACTACCATATTGGAAAGATCAATTGTTAAGACACAACCTCGATGTCATGCATATCGAGAGGAATGTGTTTTGCAATATTCTCGTACAATCGTGATGGACACCAAGGGCAAGACGAAGGACACAGTCAACACAAGACTAGACATAGAAGCGATTTGCAAAAGGCCTGCTTTGCATTTGCTGCAAAATGGCAGGGACAGATTTCCAAACCTAGAGCGCCTTACACATTCAACAAAGAGCAGAATTTAGAATTGTTGCAATGGGTTAAAGATCCGAAACTCCCGGACGGTTATGCGTCAAACTTGAAAAGATGTGTCAACATGCACGAGGGGAAGTTATTTGGGATGAAGAGTCATGATTGTCATGTTTTTTTCCAGATTGTTGCCGTGGGCCTTCAAAGCACTACCGATTCATATATGGTCTATTCGACTGAATTTTCCATGTTCTTTAGAGAAATCAGTGCTTCCGAGCTTAATGTTGAAAAGTTATGACACTGGAGACGAGCATGCCCATAATGCTATGCAAGTTAGAGATGGTGTTTCCTCCTAGCATGTTTGACTCAATGGAACACTTGCCTGTTCACTTGGCCTACGAAGCAAGGGTAGGAGGGCCACAACAATATAGGTGGATGTATCCGTTTGAGAGGTAATACATATATTTCTTTTATTTGTTATTAATTGACCGACATAGTGCTTTAATTTATAAATACCCTCTCGATATTCCATTGTAGGTTTTTACGCACACTTAAACACAAGATCAAAAATCCAAGGTACGTTGAAGGATCTATCATTTGAAGCATATCTAGTCGAAGAGGCCGTAAAATTTGCGTCATACTATTATCCCCCGAAATGATGACAAGATGGAGAGGGGTACCTCGCAACGATGTTAGGTGATACGAGTGATCAAATATCAATATTTAATTATCCAGGCGAGTCGTGGGAAAACATTGGAGGTCAACTCTTGACGGAAGAGATAAGCAAGTAAAAGAGTGGTACATTCTAAACAACTGTGAAGAGGCCGCCCAGTACTTAAAGTAAGATTTTTTTTTTTACTATTACGGTAAGTATTAAAGTATTAACTTCAGTTCTTTGTTACAGTTTCTACTCTAATTGGGTCCGATCGGACAATCCTTCAATGTCGGTGTCACAAGTTGATCAATACACGAACTCTGAGTTTCCAAAATGGTTTCGTCAATATTTTGTGAAAAATCGACCGATCCCAATAAAGTTGCGTGGAGTTTATCTTATGGAGCTGCAATTAGTGTTACCCGATGCAACAAATATATAATCAATGGGTATCGATTTTCAACCGTTGACGCGGACGCAGTACACTATGTTGCAATTACGGTGTATGTTGTTGAGGTGACCAAGTTGGCGGGGTGGAGACTAACTACTACGGGAAGTTAGTTGACATAATTCAGCTGAGTTACCCGTGGGACAAGGTGGTGACCCTTTTTAAATGTGAGTGGTTTGATAACAGTCCGCGTGGGACAAAAGTGGACAAACATGAAAATATTGAGATCCAGTGGACAAGGAGATATACGGTTAGTTATGACCCATTCATTCTTGCTCAACAGGCAGAAAAAGTTTACTATACATCATACCCCACATCCCGCCAAGGGTGGGTGGGAGTTATCAAAACCAAAGCACGGAATATTATACCTAAGTCGAAAGAGTCGGAAGCAAATGACGGCATGAAGGAACCGTTCCAAGCTGATGTGGAACATGTATTGCCCATAAACATCTTCGACGACGAAGTACCAAGGAATCTCTTTGATTCTATGCGGATTTAGAATTGATTCCTATACAAATTGACGATCGGAATCGACGATGAGGCGAAGTGATGTACTCGATAGTGAACGAGTTCGATGACTATGAGACTTCGAGAGGAAGCCGTGCAAGCGAGATGTCGATGAACAGAATCGTCCGGTTGATTTGTGTTAGTTCTTTGTTTCGACGATATGTTATACTACATACATTGTTACTTCGCTACTATAATATTAACCAAATATCTTTTTTTTTTTTTATATTTTTTGACATTATGTCTATAAGTGTTCGAAATGGAGCATCCAGGAGGACGTTCAAGTAGTGGACGTGGTCGTGGTCGAGCCCGACCCCTTCCTATAAGAGGGGGTAGGCGACGCCATCCGCTCCCTCCGGAGGTAGAGGGTCAAGCACTTCCCGCAGGTGCCATTTGATATATCATCTTCACCGTCGGGTTATATTTCATCTTCACCGTCGACGCTTCATATGTCGTCGTCACCGTCTACCCACACCGATCCACAAAGAAGGGAGACAACATTTACTTTACCATTTTCGATTGATTTACGTATTTTTAGTTTCCGAAATCATCTATGTACAAATATCTTCAATATTTCACATTCCTTCCTTAGCACACCGGGTCGCCTCATAGCCACGTCGGGGAAGAATGTAGTTCCTCCGATACACCAATATGGGGCATAACAGATCCTTCGACAGGGAAGCTTTGGATCTGTCCTGACGGCGATGAGTAAGTCATGCCAAGTTACCAATAATGTTACAAATTTCTTCTCTAATTGATTTGTATGCTAATATTTGCATGATGTCCTCTGTCTTGACATTGTGCCTCATAATCCAGTGGGGATTTCATCTCGGCCCAATTATTCCGTAATTACAATCATCCTTGGACCAAGTGGAAAGAGATTCCTAAGGACAATCGAAATGCTTGGTTCAATGAGTTCTTGGTAAGTTATTTGTTTTATGGTTATTAATTAAGTACTTTTAAAATTTGGAACACTAATTGTTCGTTATTGATTTTCGGGATAAGCATATGTCGTTGCTCGAACATCGTGAAGATCTGAAAAAAGCTTATAACCACGGGGCGGGTGCCGGTTGTCTCAAAAGCTTTATTCATTGAGACGTGCAAGAGGCAAGAAAGATTGGATTCCACACAGATCGCAGACGAATTATTTGAGAGTTGGGCCACCGATGCGAAGTTTCATAACACAAGTGCGAAAAATAAGGAAAATAGGGCTAAAATGGAAGGACCGTCATATGTTGGCGGCTCCATTCCAATTAGTGAGCATCGACGAAAAGTTGTAAGTACACGTTATTTTCTATTTAGGTATCCAATATTTTGTACTTTGAAGTGATTAATTAATGTCATCATTTGCATTTACAGTTAGAGTCTGGGGAAGTTCCTGTAGGATCGATTGAGTGGGTTACCTTTGAGCGCACCCATTCCCGGCAGTCTGAAGGGAGTGAGAGGCAGTGGATTAACCCAAAGGCGCAGCTGTTCGCCTCGCAAGTGTACGAGTTTCGCAAGTAATAAAATGATAAGTAAAGTATCGTTCCCACGAGGATTTGTTTAACAAATTGGTCAAGCAAGAGGCTTAGTGAATTTCATCAAGTTGAGCTAGAACAAAGTTTTGATTTGGAAAGAGAATTTTTAAAGACTATTTCTAAAACTTAAAATTGATAAAGGCAAATGACTTTTGACTTCAAGGATAAAAGAGCCTAGGATTCTTCTTCCCCTTTTGCATTTCATAAAACTTGGTCAAATACCTCTCTAGTAGCATTTCAATACATACATGTGTTAGTCTAAGGTTCACAAATACTTGACCCGCTCTCTCAAGTCAAAATCAAGTTTCTCTTCTCATTAAAATGCACAATCTCTTGCTACAATTAATAAGAATCAATCTTTAAGCAACAACCCTAATGTGACAATGCAGGGCTAGTAAATATATCTCTATTCTACCAACAAACCATCCATTTATCAAGTAAACTTCAAGACAAGCATGATTTCAATCAAGTTCTACACCTAGATTAGCTCTCTCGAGTCAAAACCTATGTGAATAAATCATCTAAATGGAGGCCAATCACTTAGAAGCATTAAGCCAAGGTTGAAATCAACACATGTGTATATTTATCTACCAAAAGAGAGGAATATTCAAGTTTTAATCCATACAAAGGGTAAGAAGAACCCTAGAATGAAAGGTTTAGCTACTCATATTCAAATACAAAGAGATTCTAAGTAAAGGAACTGAATACATGAAGAAACAAAGAAGAAAAGAGAAGAAAGAGGAAGAACCAAGGTGAAATCCCCAAAATCTCTCTTAGGTTGAGCACCCAAGCCTCCAAGATTGTCCAAATCTCTCTCCCAAGCTCTTCCCTTGTGTGCCCACTTGTTTCCTTAGGTCAAGAGTGTGTTTTTCGGCCCTTCCCTTTAGGTTAAATAGGGTTTTTACTTTTGAAATGTAAAAACGCGCAGCCTGTACTTTCAGCATTTTTTACGACGGGTTACGGCCAGTTGCGACTTTCCACGGAAAGTACTGGCTGCTGCCAGTTGTGACTTTCCACGGAAAGTACTGGCTGCGGCCAGTTGTGACTTTCCACAGCCAGTTGCACAGTTCTTCTAGCTTTGCATCGCTTCACCTCCTTTATTTCTTTCCTTGTTTCTTGGTTCTTATAGAGCTTCACAACTTTTCTCCATCTTCCTACAAAAGAGGAAGCAATTATCAATTCTCAATTGAATCATAAACTCTATAATAACAAGAATTTCTTTGATTTTTGCCTTGTACTTTGATATGCACATTTTCCTCTATGACTTCATTTCTATGCACATTTTGAACCAAAAATAGGTAAAAGGAGAGAGAAAATGTCTTTGGAATATTGTCAATTTCTAAGAGTTAACACACCCCCAAACTTAAATATTTGCTTGTCCTCAAGCAAAAACATGTATCTTCACTAAATTTCTTCAGTATTTGTCATTGATGCATGAATAAATTTATCCTCATCTACTGCTCAAGGAGTTATATAAAACAGGAAATCAACTAAATATGCACAAAGGGACACTCCATAGATTTAAAACATGCTTTTCAAGAATTTCCACATGTGAGTGTGTGAGTGGAGTTGACATGTACTCCTTTTGCACCTGCTAAAGTTAAAAGCAACAATTCAAGTCATATAACTATACTCAAACAATCAATTCCATCATTCTCTAATTTCCTCCTCTTTTCTTCTAATTCACTTCACTTGACTTAAAAATCAAAGGGACTTTTCAACTTGTAATGGGGCCGGGGTTAAGGTTCTCAAAAGAAAAGGTAAAGGATAATCAACAAATACCTCAAGATAGATGATAACCACTTAAGGGGTTTCTTCCTTTTCTCATTAAACACACTCCCCCAAACTTGAACCAAATTGATCTTTTCCATATCAAGCCTTCTTGAACTTTCTTTCTTTCTTTCTTTCTCTTTTTTTTTTTTTATACACACTTTTTTTTTTTTTGTTTTTTTTTTTTGGAGCTTGATTTCTATACATTGTGAACCCTTTTACTTTCTACATTCTTTTCTAATCATTTGACACTCTAATCATCACTATATTCCACAACCCCAATAAATTATCATCTATCTCAAAGCAAAGGAATCATGGTTTTTCACATTGGCTAAGGTAGGTAGATGTCAGGTCTTTCAAAAAGAATCTACAATTGGTTTTTCAACAAGGCTCAAAATAAGGGTTCAAAGGGAATAGAATCAATTAGGTAGGCTTGAAAGGCTCAATCGCATTTTATGAAGTGCCCTAATCCTTTCTTTAAATCTTATGAAATAAATCAAAAGCTTTGAAGAAGTCCAAAGATTATTTTGAAATCAACAGTTTGAAACCAAAGGCATACAACCTAATTTGCCACAAAGCCCTTCAACAAAAACATCCGAGAATAAAGTTCACTCCAATAGTGCTTTCTTAATTTGAAAATTCCTGAATGGCATGATTTATCACTACAATCTATCCATCAATACACATTAAACAAAATTTCCTATCAAACATAAAAGATTGAGCAGTAATTTCTATCATCGGATCATTCAAGCAACTTTGACAAATACCTAGAATTTCAGTTCATTTTTAAAATTCTTCACAAACAAGAATTTAAGCATGAGAAATTTCAAACATTCCAACAATTTTCTTTCAAAAACTGTTCAAAATTTTCACTGTGCACTCATCAAAGTTTCAAAAAATTTCAGAATTGCAGCAAACTTTCACCCCCAAACTTAACATGGACAATGCCCTCATTGTCAACGAAAAAGAATGGGAATGGAGAAAAATGGCAAATGTACCTAGTGCAGTTCATATTCACAGCAAGAACAAAGAAATGAAGCAGAAAATAGTCAGAATAAATCCTGTCGGGTTTCCACAATTAGCCAACAAGTATGAACAAAAACAACACCATCATGGTGGAAAGATGATCTGCGTAACTTGTGACCACTCAATTTGCTGTACAGAAATGTTTCAAAATATTCACAGCAGAGAGATTTACAAACAACCCTAAAATCTTGAAAACATGTATATATCAATCAGCTCAACATAATCATGCTAATAAGTCCCAAAAACAAACAGATCCAGCAAAGTGTCACAGTGACCATCAGTAGTCACCACACCACATCCACAGCATGCAACACAATTTCATATGCTAAAACAAAAACTATCAGTTCTCAAGGGATACAGAACCCCACAACACACAGAAAAGCAAACACAACATTAAAATATTGGTTAGAAACAGTAGCATCAGTCATCCTCCTCGTCAGAGAGTGTATAGTCTGAATCTGAATGATTTCTGGATGCCTTTCTTGAGGTCGATCCCGTCTTCCCCTCCCTCTCCTCATCATCATCATCCTCATCTGTGCTGCGGATATCATCATCAGCACTCTCATCTTGCTTGTCACCATCCACATTGTTGGTCGGTTGGCCATGCTGATGGACCAGGCGAGTAACAAGGGCGTGAGGTGGCCAATGGCGTGGTGAATGTGTTTTCCAGCCTATCAATCGGGCAGTCATGGCCTCAAATTGTAATTCCGGTTCGGAGCGAGGCCCTTCTGTCTAGCCCTCTTTGTCTCTCTCTTTGCGGGGTTGGTTGAGATCCCAAATTGTTGTAGGTGAATGGGCGATCGGGTTCAACAAGGATGTCGCACGGCAATTGTTCAACCTTAGCTTGCGGAAAAGAGAAGTAATGGTATGTGGAAAAAGTAAGCGCGTACGATGTTTGTCCCTGCACTTGTAGAGGGCTTTGTACATGATTTTTCCTAGATTAATAGGCTGGTTGTTTTGCAAAAGGTAGATGAGGAGGGCCAATTTTTTTGGTATGTAGGTGAGGTGGGAAGTGGGCTTAATATTATTGCCTGCCAAATGAAGCCAACATTTTGCTTCCTGTGTTAGATCACTTCGAGCCGGGTATTTCTTCCGCGGAAACGAACAAACCAAGTGTTTTCCCCATTCACCACAATCTCCTTAGCTATGTCCTCATAGGGAAATGACTTCTTGTCGGCGGTGATCTTCGATACATACGGTCATTGTTGGATACGCCGGGTAGGTTGTAATGTTTGTTCATTGTATCGGCATTGATGACAACCGATCGACCCGGAAGGTCACGAGCCCATTATAGAAGATGTGTTGAGTGTAGTATTGGTGGACAAACTCAACATTCACCTTCCTCTTCCTTGCCATGAGTTTCCCAAGACGCCGAGCACCGCTTGCTTATAAAAGTCATATTGGGCCGTCTTCCGAAACTCCCGTTCCCTATGAAGCTTTCGTCATCCGACCATTTGTTGGACTTCGGCTAAGGTGAGTGGAGAGGGTTACGGGATCGGTTCTTTTGTTTCTTGCCGGGAGTTTTCATGATCGCACACGGGAGAAGGAAAAACACACCAAAACACAAGGCACACTTATCAACAAGCAAGCAAAAACCAAACAGAAACTTAGTCAACCTATCCTAAAAAGAAAAGAAAAGATCCCCCAAACTTATATTTTATCTAATGCCAAAGCTTTCAGCTGGAATTCCAAGCTTACACCTACTCTCCACTTCTTTTAGAAAACCATTTACTTTCTCAAAGTGAACTTTGAAAGATTGCAAAGGCCGCTCAATCTATTTCATTGTGGTAGACCAAAGAACTCAAAGTATTTCAAGAGTGGACCAATTCAAAATCATGAGAAAAGTAAAGGGTCACAAATTTATTTTTGACAAAAAAAAAAAAGTATGAGAACCCTAAATCAAAACAAGTTTTACATTACCAGGAAAATTATCTAAGTGACCCAAAAGCTTGTCCCATAGCAAAAGCATATAATCCAAAAAAGAAATTGGTTTCACGATTTCAATCATCAGTAATTGCAAACAGGTAACCGCAGGGTATTGCTTAAAACCATGCTCAAGAAATTGATCCAAATTTTTCTAAAGCATGCACTTCAAAGTGTTTCATGAAACCTTGGTAACTTGAGCAGCACTTGGTGCCAAAAACAAGATTTGTCATCCATTTTCACATCAGCATGTAAGGGTCATACACACACACACACCGAGTGCCCATTTCGATTAAAATCGGTGATCCCAAAATTTCAAAAACGACTCATTTGGACAAGAGGTCTGCTCATAAACGCACAAAATTCAGAGTAGAGGACTTAGCAAAAACTCGGTGTAAGTACACATTCAAAAATAAGTCCACCAGCGTGTACGCACAAAACTCAGTGTGTACACTTCTTCAAAACAACCAAAATTTGTGAATCCTCACAGCCACCCAAAAGCAAAGTGTAATTCAGTTCAAAAGCAAGCACACATTTGGAATCAAAACTCATCAGTTCAATCTGCAGCTAGCATGGTTACATTCAGAATCAAATCACAGAACCACATTTAATCAGAAAAGGAGTTAAAGCCCACCACATTTAATAATTCTCTAATCCTCAACCCAACCATATAGGTTCAATCCTAAACTCATCATGCTTCAACATTTACCCAGAACCACAAAGGCTTCATACGACTATGACCATCAACCTTAACACTAACCCAACCAAATCCCAGCCAAAAATAGATAAAGGTATAAGCTTTACCTCAATGCCGTCGGAAAATACAACTCAGAGAAACGATCAGTGGGCTAGACGCACGAACACCACAAAATGGACAAGAGAACTCGAACTTGGTGGTTTCGGTCGAACTTTTCAGGGAGAAGAAGAAGAGAGTTGGCGGCGAGGAGGAGTAGAAAACCCGCTGGAAATTGCAGAGGGAGGGAGGCCGACGGTGTGGAACGATTGGAGAGGAGGAAGGCGCGGTGAGGTCGATGGGGTTGTGAAGAGGGAAAGTTGGGCGACGGCAAAGCAAGGAAGGAGAAGGTCGACGGCGTTAGGGAAGAGAGAAGGAATGGTGATGAGGGATGGAAGAAAGCGACGGCGGCACGGTGATTCACGGTGGAAAGCCGATGGTGGGGGAGAGAAAGAAGAGGTGGTGGTGGGTCTCGGTGATGGCTGACCTAGGGCTGGGTAGCGAGATTCAGAGGTGAGAACGATAGTATCAGATTAGGGTTTGGGATTTGGGGATAGATGGTGGTGATGTGCGGCTGGCTATGGAAATGACATTGGGGAATTAGGGTTATGGAAATTTGGGATGAATGTGGCTTCAATTGGGGTGAAATTCATTTGAGTAAAATGGGAATTAAGATAAACAATGAAGGGTAAGGTGGGAAGAAGAAACAAAATTAAAAAAAAAAAAAAAAATCGATTTTTTTTTTTAATATCTAAATTTTTTTTTTAAATATACATTTTTTTTTAAAAAATAATAATAAATAAATAAATAAATAAATAAAATTGAAAATAATTCTTAAATTAAAGAAAAACACTTGCCTCGGGATAAATTTTTTTTTTTTTTTAATATATAAATTTTTTTTTTCTTTTTTTTTGTTTTTTTTTTTTTGAAATCCACTTTCCACGGCCCGGAGTGGAAACTTTCCGCGGAAAGTGAACACGAGAGACCACTTTCCCACGGCCATCGGAAACTTTCCGCGGAAAGTGAACACGAGACCACTTTCCACGGCCATCGGAAACTTTCCGTGGAAAGTGAACACAGAGACCACTTTCCACGGCCAGTGGCAACTTTCCGCGGAAAGTGTTGCTGTCAAAAACAAAACTAAACAGCAGAATTGCAAAACACACAAGGAACATTCCCAAATGCCACAAGAATCACCCAATAAACTTTATACCAATCATCATCAACCAAATTACTCAAGATCAAGCACTTTAATCCATCCAAGACCATAAGGCACACATACACACATATCCATAGGGAATACCATAACACATCAAATTTTGAGCACTCAAGTCATAGTCACATATGGATTTCACACCGAGACTCAACCAAATGATCACAATAGCCACAAGATTACTCAAAATTAACTAGTTCATCACAATTTCACCCTAGAATCATATATATATATGAGCTTAGAGTCAAATGAACTTCCCTCAAAAGCATTTCCTTTATAGCTCATGAATTCTTCCTCCTTCATAAATACTCCTCCAAGCTGCAACAGTCCAATGCTAAGTTGGGTACCTTTTCTTCCTACAAAACAAAAAAATCAAACATAAATCTACTAAAAAGACACACACACAAATTGAAAAGATTTAGTTTAGAACTTGGGTTGCCTCCCAAGAAGCGCTTAGTTTATAGTCTTTTAGCTTGACTCTTCATGGTGGTCACTCCTCATTAACTAAGTAGATAGTGGACACCAGCCTATCCACATCTCCGCCCCAATAATGCTTCAATCGTTGACCATTAGCCTTGAATTTTTCACCCTTCTCATTTTCCAGCTCCACATCACCAAATTTAGATGCTTGAACCACAGTGAATGGACCGGACCATCGGGATTTTAGCTTTCCCGGAAATAACCTCAACTTGGAATTATAGAGGAGGACACTTTGACCGGGTTCAAAACTCTTGGGTATGATTTTGCTGTCATGATCCCGCTTGGTCTTCTCCTTGTATATCCTTGCATTCTCATAAGCATTAAGGCGAAATTCATCTACCTCGTTGAGTTGAAGTAGCCTCTTCTTCCCCACGACTTGGGGATCAAAATTTAGCTTTTTTATAGCCCAATAAGCTCCATGCTCCAATTCCACCGGTAGGTGGCATGCTTTCCCAAACACCAAGCGATAGGGGGACATACCAATAGGCGTTTTGAAAGCCGTTCGGTATGCCCATAGAGCATCATCCAACTTGGTAGACCAATCCTTCCTCGTAGTTCCCACCACCTTCTCAAGAATGTGCTTGATCTCGCGATTGGAAATTTCTCGCTTGCCCATTACTTTGAGGGTGGTATGGCAATGATACCTTGTGCTTGACACCATATTTCTTCATCAAAGCTTGAAATTGGTGATTGCAAAAGTGAGAACCACCATCACTTATAATTGCTCTAGGTGTTCCAAAGCGAGTGAAAATGTTCTTCTTGAGGAATTTCAACTTGTCTTGGCATCATTGGTGACACATGCGGTGGCCTCAACCCACTTGGAGACATAGTCAACTCCAACTAAGATATATTCATTATTAAATGACTTAGGGAAAGGGCCCATGAAGTCAATTCCCCAAACATCAAAAAGTTCAACTTCAAGCATGCTAGTCAATGGCATCTCATTCCTTCTAGATATGTTCCCTACTCTTTGGCATCTATCACATTGAAGAGTGAAGGCATATGCATCCTTGAATAGAGTAGGCCAATAGAATCCACTTTGGATGACTTTTGCAGAGTCTTCTCTCCTCCAAAATGTCCACCATATTCGAGAAGAGTGACAACAATGTAGAATACATTCTTGTTCATTCTCTGGTACACATCTTCGAATGAGTTGATCAGACACCTCTTGAATAAGTATGGTTCATCCCAAAAGTATTTCTTCACTTCATGTAGAAACTTACGCTTTTGGTGAGAGTTGAAATCTGGAGGTAACACTCCACAAACTAAGTAATTTACAAAATCAGCATACCATGGTGTGGGTGATTCATCAACAACGAACAACCGCTCATCCGGGAATGATGCATGAATCATATCCGAATCATCAAGTTTAGCTTCGCACTCAACCGTGAGAGATGGTCAGCCACTTGATTCTCGGTGCCTTTCCTATCAATGATGTTCAAATCAAACTCTTGAAGTAAAAGTACCCATCGAATTAGTCTGGCCTTAGAGTCCTTCTTTGTGAGTAGGTACTTTAGAGCTGAATGATCGGTATAGATAATGACCTTAGTACCCACAATGTAAGGCCGGAACTTCTCACAAGCATAGACTATGGCAAGTAATTCCTTCTCGTGGTAGTATAATTGAGTTGGGCACAATCAAGAGTCTTGCTAGCGTAGTAAATAGGATGAAATAGCTTTTCCTCCTTTTGCCCAAGAACAAGACCCATCGCATAATCACTAGCATCGGCCATGATAATGAAAGGTAGAGCCCAATCCGGAGCTATCAAGATAGGAGAGGAAATGAGACATTGTTTCAACTCTTCAAAAGCTTTTAAGCATTCCTCATCAAACTTGAATTCTACATCTTTTTCCAATAACTTGGAAAGTGGCTTGGCAATCTTAGAAAAATCTTTGATAAATCTCCTATAGAACCCAAAGATGACCAAGGAAGCTTCGAATACCCTTTACACTAGTAGGAGGAGGCAAATGCTCAATGATAGCAATTTTGGCTTTATCCACTTCTAGACCCTTCTTGGACACCCGATGGCCAAGTACAATGCCTTCTTGCACCATAAAGTGACATTTCTCCCAATTAAGAATCAAATTTGTTTCTTCACACCGTTTAAGCACCGCATCCAAATTATCCAAGCAAGAATCAAAAGATGGACCAAACACAGAGAAATCATCCATAAATACTTCAATGGTCTTCTCAATCATGTCAAAGCAAAGATGGACATCATGCACCTTTGAAATGTGGCAGAGCATTGCAAAGTCCAAATGGCATTCTTCTCGAAAGCGAATGTGCCATAAGGACAAGTAAAAGTGGTTTTCTCTTGGTCTTAGGGGCTATAGCAATCTGATTGTACCCGTAATAACCATCTAGAAAACAAAAGAATTCTTGGCCGCAAGCTTGTCAAGCATTTGATCAATGAATGGCAAAGGAAAGTGATCCTTCCTTGTAGCAATATTAAGCTTCCGTAATCCATGCACACCCGCCATCCAAACCACCGTGCGAGTGGGAATCAGTTCATTTTTGGTGTTAGCCACTACGGTCATGCCACCCTTCTTAGGGACACATTGGGACCGGGCTCACCCATGAACTATCAGATATGGGATATACTATTCCAGCTGAAAGCCATTTAAGAATTTCCTTCTTGACCACTTCTTTCATAATCGGATTCAAGCGCCTTTGATGCTCAATGGAAGTTTTGTGATCATCTTCCAATAGAATCTTGTGCATGCAAGTAGAAGGGCTAATTCCCTTGATATCGGCAATAGTCCACCCAATAGCATGCTTGTGTTCTCTCAAGACTCTTAGTAGCTTCTCTTCTTGCAAATTAGAGAGGGTAGAAGAGACAATCACCGGTAGAGTGTTAGAATTCCCGAGATAGGCATATTTGAGATGAGACGGTAGTGGCTTCAGCTCTAAAATTGGAGGAACTTCAATAGAAGGCTTCAATGGAGTACTTAAGGCATCATACACCTCAAGTGGTTCAAAAGTCCTCGGTCTAGAGTGAGGAAATGAGTCAAAACGAAATAGCTCTTCAATGGCATCTTCATCAAACTCTTCAAAGCTCTTCTCACCTATCAAGAATGCCTCTAAAGGGTCTTTAATCATGGAGGCATATGATTCTTGAGGAATAACCGCATCCAATATATCTACAAATGAGCATTGACCAGAATCATCATGAAACTTCAAGGCTTTTGCATGTTGAATATCACTTGCTCATTATCAACCCTCAAAGTGACCTCACCCTTCTCTACGTCAATAAGAGTCCTTGCGGTGGCTAAGAATGGACGCCCAAGGATTAGAGGAATTTTCCAATCAACTTCACAATCAAGCACTACAAAATCCGCGGGAAAGATAAACTTGTCAACTTTCACTAGGACATCCTCAATGATTCCTCTAGGTCTAGAAATGCTACGATCAGCCCAAGAGAAGAGTTACCGTAGTAGGTCTTGGCTCTCCTAAACCCAATTGGTTGAAAACAAACTAGAGGCATCAAATTAATACTTGCACCTAAATCACAAAGAGCTTTACCATTAAAGTTGGTCCCAATATTGCAAGGGATGTAGAAGCTTCCCGGATCTTTAAGCTTAGCAGGTAACTTCCTTTGAATAACCGCACTACACTCTTGATCAATGCCACGAGTCTCAAATTCATTGAATCGCCGCTTCTTGGACAAAACATCTTTAAGGAACTTGGCATATTTAGGCATGTTCTCTAAAGCTTCAAGAAAAGGAATGTTCACATGGAGTTGTTTGAACATGCTCACAAACTTTTTGAATTGAGCATCTTCCTCTTTCTTCTTGAACCTTTGAGGAAAAGGTAGTGGTGGCATAAGAGGAGGAGTAATTGGCTTTCTCGTTTTCTCATCATTCATGTCTTGCTCCACCTTCTTGTCTTTGCTAACATCTTGCAAACCTGTCTTCAACTTGCTTGCTCTTCTTAGTTGCATCTTCTTCCCTCACACTTTCTTCTTCAACATCAACAATCACTTGATCATCTTGCCTTGCTTGAGGAGTACTTGAGCTAGGAGCATCCAAAGAGCACTCTTCCACTTCTCAAGTTAACGGCATTGCATTCCTCTTTTCCACCTCGTTTTGGGTTAGGAATGGTATCACTAGGGAGACCGCTTCTCGACATAACATTCACTTGTGTTGCTAATTGCCCCATTTGCACTTCAAGATTTTTAATAGCCGTTTCATGGAGAGAAAAAGTAGCCTTAGAAGATTCTACTTCGACAAGATTCGAGCAAGCATCTTGTCCGTTTTAGACTCCTCCTCCTTAATAGGAATCTGCCTTGATTGCATTTGAAAACCAGGTGGAATAGGCTTTGTGCCGATGCCGATCCATGTGCTTGATTCAAACTATTACCTTGACTCCAAGAAAAATTGGGATGAGTTCTCCAAGCACTATTGTAGGTTTGTGAATAGGGGTTGCCTTGAGGATTTTGAAACTTGCCCATGTAGTTGATGATTCGGTAGCCATGTAAAGAGGACAATGGTCGGGCATATGGACATCATGGCATTGATCACATGCAATTGGTGTAGCATGAATAGAATGCACACCTTGAGAAGTGGTCTTTTGCATTTGAGACTCTAGCACATCAAAACGCTTATTCAAAGCGGATAAGAGAGTTGCAATTTGTGAGGAAGAGTCTTCTTTTGCACTAGGCATGGTCGGGTTAGTCCTCCTATCATTGCCTTGAGTATTGTTTGCAGACAGCTGATCCAACAATTGAATCACCTCATTCACGGGAACATTCCGGTATCCTCCATTGGTCATAGAATCAACCATTGCTTTAGATTGAGGATTAAGTCGAGTACAAAAAATTTGGACTACAACCCATTTGTCCACCCCATGATTAGGGCATTGCTTCATTAACATCTTATATCTCTCCCAAGCAGCGTAAAGATGCTCATCCGGATATTGTTTAAAGCTTAGAAATTCATCCCTAGCTTCCACAGATTTGTCATCGAGAAGAATCGAGCCCTAAACTTAGCTTCAAGATCGGCCCAAGAATGGATAGATCCTTCGGAAGATTGTTGAACCAGTCTCTAGCCTTGCCTTGTAGAGAAAGAGGGAATAAACGCAGCCTTAAAACATCTTCGGGGAACTCCATTTTGCTTGAAAGAGTCACAAACTTCCAAGAAGTACATCAAGTGCTTATTGGCATCTTCATTGTAAAGACCATGGAACATCCCATGCATTTGAAGCATTGTTATCATAACCGGCTTGATCTCAAAGGTACGTGCTTGCATGTTCGGCATCCGAATGCAAGATTGAGGGCCTTGCATATTCCGACTAGCAAAGTCATTGTGAGTAGCTCTATCATATTCATCATCTCGCCATGGTTTCGATGCAGATTCAACCTCTTCTTCAATGAGAGTCTCTTCTTCAATAAGAGGCACTTCGTCAATGAGAGGCACTTCGTCAAGTACCACTACTAATCCGTCCGGATGCACGTTTTGCATATACAAAGATGGTACCTACAAGAGAAACAAACAAGAGCGAGTATCAAACTAAAACAAAAGATCAATAAAGGAAAGAGAGAAAGAAAAATAGTAAACCTAACTAAAAGCTCAAGCGAAATTTACTAACACAAGCCAAAGGTTGACCAAAGGATTTGTTTGCACAAATCCAAGAAGCAACGCGCCAAAAACTTGTTCGCCTCGCAAGTGTACGAGTTTCGCAAGTAATAAAATGATAAGTAAAGTATCGTTCCCACGAGGATTTGTTTAACAAATTGGTCAAGCAAGAGGCTTAGTGAATTTCATCAAGTTGAGCTAGAACAAAGTTTTGATTTAGAAAGAGAATTTTTAAAGACTATTTCTAAAACTTAAAATTGATAAAGGCAAATGACTTTTGACTTCAAGGATAAAAGAGCCTAGGATTCTTCTTCCCTTTTGCATTTCATAAAACTTGGTCAAATACCTCTCTAGTAGCATTTCAATACATACATGTGTTAGTCTAAGGTTCACAAATACTTGACCCGCTCTCTCAAGTCAAAATCAAGTTTCTCTTCTCATTAAAATGCACAATCTCTTGCTACAATTAATGAGAATCAATCTTTAAGCAACAACCCTAATGTGACAATGCAAGGGCTAGTAAATATATCTCTATTCTACCAACAAACCATCCATTTATCAAGTAAACTTCAAGACAAGCATGATTTCAATCAAGTTCTACACCTAGATTAGCTCTCTCGAGTCAAAACCTATGTGAATAAATCATCTAAATGGAGGCCAATCACTTAGAAGCATTAAGCCAAGGTTGAAATCAACACATGTGTATATTTATCTACCAAAAGAGAGGAATATTCAAGTTTTAATCCATACAAAGGGTAAGAAGAACCCTAGAATGAAAGGTTTAGCTACTCATATTCAAATACAAAGAGATTCTAAGTAAAGGAACTGAATACATGAAGAAACAAAGAAGAAAAGAGAAGAAAAGAGGAAGAACCAAGGTGAAATCCCCAAAATCTCTCTTAGGCTGAGCACCCAAGCCTCCAAGATTGTCCAAATCTCTCTCCCAAGCTCTTCCCTTGTGTGCCCACTTGTTTCCTTAGGTCAAGAGTGTGTTTTTCGGCCCTTCCCTTTAGGTTAAATAGGGTTTTTCTGTTTCGAAATGTAAAAACGCGCAAACTGTACTTTCAAAGCATTTTTTACGATCGGCTACGCGATTGCGACTTTCCACGGAAAGTACTGCGCGCGCGTTGTGACTTTCCACGGCCGGTTGCACAGTTCTTCTAGCTTTGACCGCTTCACCTCCTTTATTTCTTTCCTTGTTTCTTGGTTCTTATAGAGCTTCAAAACTTTTCTCCATCTTCCTACAAAAGAGGAAGCAATTATCAATTCTCAATTGAATCATAAACTCTATAATAACAAGAATTTCTTTGATTTTTGCCTTGTACTTTGATATGCACATTTTCCTCTATGACTTCATTTCTATGCACATTTTGAACCAAAAATAGGTAAAAGGAGAGAGAAAATGTCTTTGGAATATTGTCAATTTCTAAGAGTTAACAAAGCAAACAAGTAGCGGTTAGACATTTATTGCCTTTATTACTTATTTTATGCACCACCATATTTATTTCATTTTACATGTCTTATTTGTTATGTATTTTTGTACTTGTAGGAAACCTTTCGAAGTTGTCACGGAGAGAGACCCCACATCCTCTCGGTCCGATAACGAGAGTCCGTTCTTTGAGGCTACAAAGGATTTAACAAGAAAGGGAGAGTCTTTGGATACGTGTGCCTCTGCCCGATCGAAGCAAACAAAGCGCTCCTTATGCGACATTGAAGGTGTTTCTTCGGGTAAATGTAATACATTTAATATTGATAATTTCCATTCTCTTTGTCCATTCAAATGAAGTTCAAATAATAAATGTACTTCATAATGTTTTTGCGAGATGAGTGAAGAAGATGAAGGCTTTGGTGCGGGAGCAAGCAACACGATGACTCAGAAATGAGATGATGAGGCAGCCGACTCAGAACGAGAGATAATGAGGCAGATGATTCAGAAC
This sequence comes from Acacia acuminata, assembly GCA_019022655.1. Taxonomy (NCBI): domain Eukaryota; kingdom Viridiplantae; phylum Streptophyta; class Magnoliopsida; order Fabales; family Fabaceae; genus Acacia; species Acacia acuminata. The sequence goes on from JAFJYI010000045.1 coordinate 1,941,852, forward strand.
GAGAGAGATGATGCAACAGACAGATGACCCAACAAGCGAGATGATGATCAAGAAGAATGATTCAGAACGAGAGATGATGCGCAGCAGATGACTCAAGCAAGCGGAGATGATGATACGATGCAACTTCAACTCAAGTCTCTAATGAAAGACAAGGGTTCGGGGTCGGCTCTCGGTGATGATGACCATGCCGGGTGATGATGATGATCACAACGCCGTTTAGGATACTTTTTACTATTTGCTATTTGCAACATTATTATATATATTTTTTTTCTCTATGTAAACTCTTTGTAATTGTTATTATATCTATGGTACACTACTTTTTGTACTCACTTTTCTGAAAAAAAATTAAAAAAATATTTTTTTTTAATTTATTAGTTTTGCTACGGAATTTTTTCCGTAGCAAATTTTCGCAAATTTGGGAATTTGCTACGGAAAAAAAATTCCGTAGCAAAATTTTGAATTTGCTACGGAATATATTTCGAATTTGCTACTTGCATTACGGAAAAATTTCCGTAGCAAATTGCGACGGATATGATTTTCCGTCGCAAATTGCGATGCATTTTCATTTTCCGTCGCAATTGTTATTCTACGGTTTTTGCTACGGAAAAATTCCATAGCAAATTCGTTTTTGCTACGGAAAAAGCCCGTTTTGCTACGGAATTTTTCCGTAGCAAAACTTGATTTTTCTTGTAGTGTTCTCATCTGTCACTAATCTCCCTTTGGTCTAATTAATTAATGGGTTAAATGCCTAATTTGCCACGGAAGTTTTGCTAGCACCGGAAGTATTTTGGGTATCATTTTTGCCCCGGAAGTTTACAAAAATAGCAATTTTGCCCATCAGTTGATCTTGACCGTTGGATTGGTATCATTTTTGCCCTAGATGTTTAGGCAAATTTGCTCCTAAAAAAAACTTCCGTAGCAAATTGCTCCAAAAAAAAACTTCTGGGGCATATTTGCTCCATTTTGTAAACTTTCGAGGAAAAAATGATACCCAAAATACTTCCGGGTGTTGGGCGCCCCCTTAGTAAAACTTCCGTGGCAAATTAGGTATTTAACCCTTAATTAATTTAGGCTAAGAAAGTTAACTCCTTGTGAATCCTAAGTTGTTCCCTTCATCATCATAACTGAACTAAATATTTGTTCTTTGATTTGCTTTTAATTAATCTTCTTCTTAGGATTTTAATTATTCTCATAACAAAAACCCCCCAAAAATTGCATTCAAATTCATATTGATTAGTTTCATTTTCATTTAGGTTTTAGAGTCAATTTTCATCTTGCATTTAGTTAGTTAATTGCATATAGGTAGTAGTGTCTTGCATTCTAGTTTAGGTCCAATCTCATTCCATTTTTGATCACCCAAATTCAACTTAAAGAAAAACCTACAGATTGCTCCTTGGAAGAATAACCTAGGTTGCCACTATATTGCATTATTAGTTGGTCTTAGTTTAATTGATTGCTTTAACAACAAAAACACACATCAGTGACATTCAAATTTTTTAATACTTGCATAGTTAAGCTCAAAAGATGAGTTTATTTGAGGCCGATAAGTTCTTGCTGTGCAGTTTCCAAAGTGGAATTCATGTTAACTTATAGCATTGTGGTCCTTTTTATAGGTTTAATTTATCTAATTCTTGCGTAGTAAAAAAGTTAGTTAACTTGTTTAATATGCCATAAATTGATAATTTTTGGGTTATAGCGTAAATTTGTTCCGAAAGTTTTCGCTAAGAAGCAATGTTACCTTGAAAGTTTTTCAAGCTCAATGTTACCTAGAAATTTTGAAACTCATCGATATTGCCCCATACTGTTCATTAATTCTCCTAACTCCCAAAAAACGACGTCGTTTTGAAGTTAGAGGAATTAATGAAAGGTCTTTCGTTAAAAATTCATATAATAAATACAAAAACAAAAATATCAAAACACCATTCATTAATTCCCTTAACTCCCAAAATGACGTCATTTTGGGGTTAGAGAAATTTATGAATGGTCTTTTGGTAAAATTCATATAATAAATACAAAAATATCCTTCATTAATTCCCTTAACTCCTTAAACAAAGTAACTTGACAAAACATTATGTCAAGTGACATGACAAACGATAAATTCATATATAACACACACACACACACATGTATGTATGTATGTATGTATGTATGTATTCTACATATTTACACACACACACACACATCTATCTATATATGTGTGTGTATAGTGTGTGAGCTTGTTTGGATGAGCTTTTTTAAAAAAGATTTTTTTTATATTGCTTTTTAAAAAAATACTTTAATTAAAAGTTAAAGCTATTTTACATTTGGATACATCATTTAAAAAACACTTTTAAATAAATAAAAAAAAAAGGTGTTTGGATGTTAAAATAGAGAAGTACTTTTTTATTAGTAAAATTATTGAATTGGACATAACTAAATCATTATTTGAGATTGTGTTTTTCAACCAGTTTGCAAAATCAAACCCTTGGATTTTCTCAACTTCTCAACCGGAGGTGAAATCAAACCTTGGGGATAGGGTTGTCATTTTATTGAAAATCAAGGGTAATTGGTGTAAAAATAAATCATTAAAGAAGAGCTAGTCATTTTTTTTAATTCTTTCTTTTTTTTCGCACTTGCTTTTTTTATTAAGCTACAAATTGAAGCTTAAAAAAAAAAAAAAAAAAAGCAGAATTTTGGGGTTTTTTTTTGTTACTTTTTCTTTTTTTAAAAGCTCTCATCCAAACAAATTTACTAATAAAAAATGCACTTTATTTTTGAAAAAAAAAATTTTTTTTTTTTTTTAAAAAGCCAATCCAAACGGGCTCCAAGACATATAAATATTTATAGCTTAAGACACCTTGAAATTACAAAATCCACTAAAAGCTAGAATCATTTGATTGGATGAATCAACAAGAGCTTTATACTCAATCCATCCCACATTACCCTTTATAAATATTTATAGCTTAAGACACATTGATTACAAAAATCACTAAAAGCTAGAATCATTTGATTGGGAATCAACAAGACAATCCATCCCACGCTATTAATCGGCTATTGTAAATTGGAGTTTCTAAGTCGGGCTTGTAAATTGGAGTTTCTAAATGAAGTTGGCCCCGTACAAGGCCAACCCGTTAGGCCCTTTAAATATATATATTTTGTTTCATTAACTTGAATTGACTATTTAATTTACTAATTTATACATATTTTTTAGTTGTTATAGAGTTATTTATCCATTTAATTACAAATACATAATAATTATACTTTAATATTATGATTTGGTTTAATATTTGTTGCAAATAAAAATTATGAATGTAATCATGATATGAGAGAAGATATCCAGAGTGCCTAGCTAATACTTAAAGTGAAGCATAATCAAATGTTTTTGAAATTGATGATAATAGTGAGAAAATGAAAATGATAGTCATCGTACTCATATTGTTTAGTAGTAAGATTGTTATGCATTGTGTGAGTTACTTGTGGATTAGTTTACTCTTAACTATGAATTAGTGACTGCGTTTGTTTATTGCATTAAGTGTGTTGTGTAGACATTAATATTGATAATGTTTATTTAATAAATTAAAACTTTAATTTTTGTAATTTACTAAATAATTTCTTTGAAAAAAAATAGAGGAAAAATAGTTAAAATTTGGAATAGTAACTTTTGGGTCCTATAGGATCGGCTAGAGATGTCCAAGGACCGGGTCAAACCGGGTTGGAGGTCAACCCGAGGTCTGGCCCGATATGACCTTATGCTTTGGAAAAATCAGCCCAGTCCGGTACGGCCCAAGCTTCGGCCGTGGACTAGACCGGCCGGATCGCTAGACCACCCAGAAGTCCAGTTTTTTTTTTCAATTTTTTTTCCTTTGTTTTTTTTGCCTTCTTGGGATGCAATATTTTAGTTCTGGTTTCACCTAACTTCCTAAAACAATAAAAAGTGACATAATGAAAAGTGATTCCTATAAATTAAAAAGCACAATAGGATGTCTAAATTCCAGGTAAAAAGCGGCTCAATGTAATGGTGATTTACAAAAAAAAAAAGGACCTCGGGTCGACCGAACTAGTCCGGGGGTCTAAACCCTTGGACCGAAGTCCAGTCCAATCCGAGAAGTTTGGTTCGGTCCGGTCAAATTGTCTCGAGCCAATTTTTTTAATCCTAGACCAGGTCGGGTTGGATCGGACCATCCGGACCTTGGGTTTTTTGGACAACCTTAGGGCCGGCCCCGACCCCGGTGCTCTCAGGCCAACTTTTGAAAAACGAGGACATTTTTCTTACCTCGGACCATGTTAGGCCTTGGCCCTTCAAAGGCCACCCGATGCCCAGCTCTACTCTATTGTCTCACTATCTATTTATAAATCTTAACTGAAAATCAAAATTATAATCAAATAACTTGTTGAACACACAAGAATCATGGTAGCTGTTATTTTTTCAATAACAATCAAATTCTAAATAAAAATCGAAGTTAGAACCATCGAATCAGGTTATGAGTGCGGTTTTCAATCATTCTCGTCTAACTGTTTATGATTAATAATATTTTACATTAAATTTGTAATTTTTAGATTGACAAAATTCACAATGTTCAATAATGTCTGATATAATATGGGGTGTTTTGCATTATGAAAAATGATAAACACAAACTAATAAGCATTTTCAACCAATCAATTTAAGCATATCATAATTTTAAATTTGCAAAAGTCATATTGAAAAAAAAAAGTTATTTCTTCTACCGATAATATAAACATAACCTATGTTAGCTTTTATAATATGTATGATATTAATTAATTTGTCAAATTCTGTGCCACATATGAATAGTATATAATGTAAAAAACTGATGCAAAAGCATGTAAGAATAACAAAAGAAAAAAATCGCAAAATTCAATGCCGTACAGCAGCTGCATGTTAGTTAAACTAAAATTCTGGTAACAAAACCGTTATGATTTCTTCGTTTGAACTTAAATGACATAATCAAGAGCATGCCCAAAAACTACAAACAGCAAATGTTACTTCTTTAAACCAGTTCTAACTTAATTGACGCCCAATTCCTCTACCAGGAATTTGCAAAATTGTTTGTTTCCAACCGTTAAACTTGAGTTCCAACCATGCAAACAGACAAAGTTCAGCAAAACCGTCATGATTTCTTCAGACTACAAAAGCACAAGTCCAAGCTGCTCTTTGTAAAGTAAAGTGATAGGTAAAGATAATAGCAGTTAAAAGTTAGTTAGGCTTTGTTAGGGATTATATCTGTTAGAAGTCAGTCAGTTAGTTTAGATTTAGCTTGATCATTAAGTCAGGTTTGCCTATAAATAAGAGTCCACTCCCGTCGTAAATGAGACTTGTGATGATAGAATAATAGATTTCTCAGTGCCTCCATTCTCTCTTCTTCTCTCTAATCCTCCGTTTCTTCGCTCTTTCTCAATTCTTGGGTTAATGGATGCTGAGGAGATTGCAGCATTAGTTGCTCAAGCAGAGCATAGATTTCATTTGGCTGCTGACGCAGCTCAGGAGGCAGAAAGATTAGCCGAGTTGGCCGAAGAAGCTGATGAACTGGTACGGCTAGCCCTAGAGAATTATAAGCAATGTGCCAAGAAGGAGGGCAAGATCAAAGGCACGGTGGTGCTCATGACCAAGAAGGTTCTTGACTTCAACAATGTCAACCTCAACCCCGACCTCCTCCAGTTCTTGGACGGCGCTGTTTCCCTTCAGCTCATCAGTGCCCAAAACGCTGATCCTGGTAGCTTAATTACATCTTTTACTTAATTATATATAATGTGTTTGCGAGTAGTATTTGAAGAGACCACCATATCTAAAGAAGCTGTTTGAGTTAAAAGATTTGAGTATCATATCATCATTAATATAAGTCTATTCTTGGTACACCCTCTGCTGATTGATATAAAAGACTTATTTTCTAAAACACCGCACTAATTTTTCTTAGTTTCTTTATTATATCTCTTTCACAATTATTATTGAGGGAGTGTTCAGAGAAATAAATTAAAAATTTTTTGATAAATATTAAAATAAATCTTATATTTTGAATAAAGACCAATTTTCTAAATGGATCTTGTATTAAAGATCGGGCGTGATTGATTAAAGTATGGACCCGGAAAACATATGGATTTTGGGTAGTTTATGGCCTCTTAATTTACCACCGCCAGCTTTTCAAATATTTTTTATGATTAGCTTTTCAAATATTTTTTATGATTAGATTTTATATAAAATAAGTGATATTTTAATATATGAAGAGTTAAAAATAACCCAATTTTTTAGTTTTGGCTCATAAAATATAAAAGTATTTTTCGTGAATCCAAACAAACAATTATTATAATTATGTACCTTTATGATTCTTGTTGTGGCCTTTCAAGGTTGATGACCTTTCTAATAAAAAAAAAAAATAATTTTTCTATTTTTATTTTGTGAAAAATAATTCCTTGAGTAAAATATTACTTATTATGTAGGAAGCTGGTTGGGAGAACTGGGTTTGGCTGCATCACTGGAAGACTTTGTGACCACATTGCCAACACTGTTGGAAGAACAGAGCGCCTTCACTGTTCAATTCGACTACATTGACGACTTTGGAGTTCCTGGAGCCTTCGTCATCAGAAACAATCTTTCTACCGAATTCTATCTGGTGAGCTTGACGCTTGATGATATCCCAAATCATGGATCCGTCCATTTTGTTTGCAACTCCTGGATCCACCCTGCCAACGGATACAGGAACGATCGCATCTTCTTCGCCAACAAGGTCCTGTAAATTTTAGGTTAAATTCCTTTCGAAGTTTTCACTATATTTGTTCTTTCAAATTCGACATCAAAATTGCTATTGATTAATGTATGGAATATATATATTGCATTTGCAGGCGTATGTTCCGAGCAAAATTCAGACTACAAAAGTTCAGTAAAACTTGAGTTCCAACCATGCAACCAGACAAAGTTCAGCAAAACCATCATGATTTCTTCAGACTACAAAAGCACAAGTCCAAGCTGCTCTTTTGTATAGTAAAGTGATATGTAAAGATAATAAAAGTTAAAAGTTAGTTAGGCTTTGTTAGGGAATATATCTCTTAGAAGTCAGTCAGTTAGTTTAGATTTAGCTTGATCATTAAGTCAGGTTTGCCTATAAATAAAAGAGTCTACTCTCGTCCCTATTGTAAATGAGACTTGTGATGATAGAATAATGGATTTCTCAGTGCCTCCGTTCTCTCTTCTTCTCTCTAATCCTCTATTTCTTCGCTCTTTCTCAATTCTTGGGTTAATACCATAACATAAAGCATCTGAAATAGTTTTATAATAGTGTGGTCCAAGATGCGTATAGGAGAAAATCAAACGACGTCAAACGACTTGGAAGAATTGAATGAGGAATCAGTTTTCATTAAGTTAAAGATGAGCTACAAGCATGAAGACCAAGATGCAAGAAAGAGAATTTAAACAATCTAACTAATGATGAAAAGCTGGTTACAGTTCACATTAAAAGAAGACTAACTTCTGTAGTCTAGCTTTCTTTCCGGTTGTAGTCCAAGTCATCACCAGTGATTGAAGAAAATATTGATTTGGGTCAAGACTCAAGAGTATGCAAAAATTGTTTTTTCGTATATGCTTGTATGGAGATTGCAAATAAAGAATGAATGTCTGTCAATTGTCTATTAAAGGAGTACTGAGATGACGGGATGGGAATTTTCATAGAGGGTTTTAAATAGTAAAAGTTAAGTGAAATGTCGTGGTGTGGAGTCGCCGAAGATGAGATTAGACCCTCTCATTTGTGCTCATCACTATTTTGGAATCGATTCTCCAAGACCCAGCAGCAACCAGAGGAAGAAGCTGTGCTGATTCTTTTTTCTTGTTTGGTACTGGAGGGGGAGGAAAAATTTTCTAAGTTGAATTTTAAAAAATTTAGAAAAGTGGGGTTAAAAGCTTTTAACTTTTTTTTTTTTTTTTTTTACATTTTCTCTTCATTAAAATTTTATAATTCCACTTATCCATTTTTTATTTTTTTTTAAATTCAACCCAAAATTTTTTCCCTCCTTCCCTCCAAATCCCACATACCGAAGAGACCCTTGACAACTTTTTTATTATGATGCACATAGACTGGGCAATACTAGATTGATAGTCATCCCAATAGCATCGAGTTATGACGTGATTCCTTCCATTAACATATCAAGCTTTCAAATTACACCATAAAATTATGATTCCTTCCACCTTTAACAACGCAGAATGAGATTTATTACCAAAAGACTGGTAGTTTCCCACATGCGTAATACATTAATATTCAACTGCAGAGCAAGCAGTAAACTAAATCAACAAGAGCTACATTGGTATTTATGGAGAACTTTATACAAACAAACCTGGTAAACCAACACAAGCTATATGCTCAGAAAGAAGGGAAGAGAAAAATGAAGCCTCCAGCTTCTAATCCCTGAGGAAAAACTAGGATTCAGAATGATGAATCATCAAACAGATTGCAGCAATGCATGCCAGATTCAGATTACATTTCAATTGAATCACAGAATGCAAGGACTCGGCCTCGAAATATAGCCATTCTCAGACTGAGTCCTTTATTAAATATTATTAGTAGCCAGCAGATGAAACCAAAACATTATGCTCCTTCAAACGTCTTTGGAAATGAGCTAAACGGGTTTGCAACTGCAGGATTCCATCAGACTTCTGAGATAGAATGGCATTTAGTCTTACTATATAATCATCAAGTTGATTTCCTGGTTGATCTGCTTCAACCAATAGGCTCATCTCCTGCATTGATAACAAAACAAACAAAAAAAAATCGATATACTATATAAAACTTATATCTTGTATTACTGTAAATTCATTATTCAAGTACAGTAAACCCGCGCATAAGCACAGGCCAGGACTTCTAGTTTGTTTAAATGGAGAAAAGCAAGGAAGAATGCATTTCTATGCTCAGGAAACTCATTTGGGTGACTCAGGTGACAAATTTCAAAGTTTGAGTCTTATCAATCATAGTAATACAGCCTATTTATAAGTCCCATTTTGACCAAATTTCAAAGCTCAATGATTTGATGATGTACCTTTTAACTTTTTCTTCTCTCTCTATTTTCATTGGTACTTGTATCGATCTTATAAATATGAAATTAATAATAAAAACATATTTCAATATTATTAGAACCTATCAGCCAGATACCTCTTTCACAATATTCATAGTCTCCTCCACTTGTTTCCGATGAGCATTTACAAGGTCCTCCTCTTCCTGAAATGATGAAAAATCCCACACGTTACAATCAATTATATTTTGTATGTATAGAAACAATTCTCTCAATATCTCACCTTTAAGAGAGCATTTAAGTCATCGTCTGGATGTGCAACCTTAGGTTCAGCTTTTGGGAGGTCATTCCATTTTATCTGGGTCTGACCATTGGGCTTCTTCAATTTGTCATCAGTGGTGCCATATGTCTCTATCTTTCCATTTTTTTTCCATGATGGTTTTACCTGATCATAGTACTCTTCGGTTGGACTAAACTCATCTCCATCATCTTCTTCAGGCCATGTATCAGCAGTGCGATCCTCAAAAGTTGATGTAGTAATTGAAGATAAGGGAACGCTCGTTGATTCTTTGGGATTAAAATTTGTAGATGAAGCATCCTTCTTAGTGTTGTTCCCTTTTGACAAGCTTTTCACCCTGGATATTCATTCAATTCGTAACATACTTACACTACATTAGTTTTCTGTTCTTTGTGCGCATTACTAGTGGTGTTTAAGTGAATGTGGGATGAAGCCATGCAAGAATGAAGGAGCAGAAAATGTTGAAAACATTATAATAATCAAAATTAATAAAATCATTTTACCTGTCAGCGTATCTTAATGTATTCAGAGTATGTTCACAAGAACCAGAGCTTGGTGAGATGCACGAGATCATAACAGTACGGGAGTTACCAACAAATGAATCCCTCAAAACTTCAGTTAGTTTACTGCCTCGGAAAGGAATGTGACCCTGGTCGTTATCAAGGGCTCTTATGCATTCCTTTAGGGCGAGTAAGCTCTTATTGATTTCAGCACCTTCTATTCTGCATCATATAATTTAGAACAGCCAATGAACCAAACAAATTCATGAATAAAGTTAAGAGGAATGACTTAAATAACGGTGGCAAAAAGCTAGAGTCTAAAATCTGAGGTTAAACACAGATGGTACAAAAAGAGTACATGGTTTATACCAAAATTGGCAACATTTAAAGCCTAAAAGGCGGTCCATACTAGGTGGGGTCTGGGGAGGAATAGATGTATGCAGTCTTATCCCTGCAAGTGTAGAGAATGTTTTTGGGATTTGAACCTGTGACCACCAGGTCACATGGCAACAACATTTAGAGCCTAACTATCTAAATTTGTACAAGACATTGTCTTCACAATTACTTTTCTAAGTCAACTACGTAATGACGTAAATCCACTTTATACTCTTTCAAGCTCCTTAAAGCATACCTTGTCTGTTTGTCATTATCAGTAGTGTCTGCTCCTCGTTCACTTCCAGCAAGATCTATGAAGGAGAGCTTGCCAACAGGATGGGGACGCTTGGATTCATTGCCATCAGCTGATCTCTTGATAGCTAGTTGAAGTATTGCATGTGACCGTGAAGATTCCTCATTTGCACCAGTCGTGCCTGTACTTCTTGTGGAACTTCCTTTCTCAATCAATTCCTTGATGGTCTCTACATCAGTAACTCTGTACTCTTGCAAACCCACAATGCAAACTTGCTGCTTACCATCCTCCCTCATGCAAAGCTTTCTACAGTACAGTTTCCAATATCAACTTTCAATTTCATAAAACAGAGAGGCGCTAGTAAAGTAGGAGAGGTTGAATAACTCACTTTCGATCATTAAGGAGATCGAAAAGCTTCCCACCATATATTTCAAAGAAACTCACAAATAGCTGGAATCCTTGGTTCCTGTAAGTATGTTGCATCAATCTCAAGATGTCCTTTGATGCTTTAAGTGGCAGTGGCTTCATTGTATAGGTCTTTCCACTTCCTACAAAAGCAGAAAATCGTGTTTTAATGTTTAGTTTGTATATAACTAGAAGCACAAGCCATTAAAGCCACCCTAGCACAAAAAAAAGGCCATAGCAGAATAAAGATGTACTTCACAGCATTAAGGCAAATTCGCTTTGGGCCTTTGAAGTTTGAACCAACAATTGTATAAATAATGAAAACATTTTGGAAGCATCAATTATTCTATATCACTGTACCATACTTAACAAAATACAAATTATAAAAAAGCCAAGAGCATAACTGTGCATAATAAAGATTAAAGAACTATGTATATAATGAAAAGAACAGAATTTACATCCATGTGACTTTTTTTTTTTTTTTTTTTTTTTTTTTGGGGGGGGGGGGGGGGGGTGTTTCAAATAGTCACACTCAGACTTTGTCTTAAGTCAAGTTGTTATAGCTGACTAAATCAGATTTGAAAGGCTGTTATCACCTGTCTGTCCATATGCAAAGCAAGTAGCCTTAGTGCGTTGAAATATTATTGGAACAATGGGTTCCACTGTTTCACTGTAAACCTAAGAAAACATAAAAGGGACCAAGAGTAACAACATTGTTAGGACCTTATTTTGTCTAATCATTAATTTCAAAAGAATAGTTAGCTAAGTAGTCACCTCTTCATTTGTGACCTCTTCATTCAGGACGGCATCAAAAACAAATTCGTGCTTCTCAACATACTGAGTTAGGTCAACCTGTAAAGTATTGAGATTTTAAAAACAAGATAATAAAGCTTCTACAATAGGATCATACAAATAACTGCATATAGTTGTCAACAACGGAGAAACTTTGGACGTTCGGAATATGTTGGACATTGCCAAAGCAATCCATGACTTGTATTTTTCGCATGATACTACTCTTAGTAGGGTTTTGTACAAATTAAATTGAACATCCAGATTATTACATTCTGCAACATGAATAGCGTAACTTATCATATGCAGATTATATTCTGCAATTGGGCCATTCGTAACATACACGTGTCAAACTCAGCAAGAAAGACTTGCTGTGCCTGATATATTTGACAGGAAGATCAATTATTTGCTTCTCAATTCACGTAATCTTATATTTTTCAATCTTAGGGATAAGTATATCAAATCGAAACCGCAAATATTAATCAAATTGATCTTATATTTGTCTTTGACCGTTGAACTTACCTTAAGTTTAGTCTCATGCACTGTCAAACAATTGGAATTTGTGTCTATTATGTCTTCCTCATTCTTTGCAATTTCCTTCTTGTTAAGTGGCCTCTTGCGAACCTGCATTAAGCACACAAACTTTATCAATGAACTTCAAGAAATGCTATTCACAGTTGGGAAAGCTTTTAATTGATTTTATGATGGTACAATGAAATTTAATTAACATCTATGCATACAAAAAAAAGTATCGTGTCTATATAGTTTCCGGAAAAATTCCTTAGGTTTACTAATTGTTGCATTAATATACGAAAGAGAACATACCACAACTTTAATTTTAGCCACAGAACTAGATTTCTCTTTGTCAAAAGAAAAACTTTTGAGGAGATTGTTTTCTGCAGTGCGAACTCTGCCTGTCTGTTTGCCGGAAACGTGAGGTTCAGGTTCATCGAAGCTTCTATCTTGGACAGGGCGATACACGGAAGTACTATCATACACATTGGATGCTGGCATCTGCCACAATAAACAAAATATCAGCAAAACTCAGCTATGCTTTTTTCTCATGTGTAGCAACTAACGAGGAGAAAATTGAAGACTAACCATCCTAGTTTTAAACCAAAAATTTAACTTCACAAGTAATTAAGGATTTAATTTCACTGTCATAACATAGAGATTCAGAACTTCAAAAATTGCCTTTCTTTTAACAAATGTATAAAATTCTCATTTCAGAATATTTTCAGGCTCATAGACCAGATTTCTTTATGAGTCCTAGCCCTAAACCACTAACTCATGTTTCTCTTATGAATAGAATAGGTTTTCTCATTTGCGGAAATTGAATCCACAACAAGAACACTTGAAAGGAAGCAAGAGCAATACAAATGATCACAAAACCCTGCTAGACGGTAAAATCACTCCCACAAATTTAATAGCAGAAAGCTCTCAAACATGAAATGTTAACTCTAGTCATAACCGAATTCCAGCAACCCCTACTTGTACAATTATACAACCGAGAAATCAAATCGATGCTGTTCAATAAATGTAAAGATACTAACATCAGGAAGAAGTTCCGTGTCACATGAATGCAGATCCAACAGCCCAGGGCTGAAATCACTTGGTGAATCTTCACCGTTCTTTTTCAGACCAGAAGCCCGATAATTTCCTGGAGGTGTTGATGGCTCCATATAATACTCGTTCACACCATTAAAGCTCTTCTGCGCATTCCTTAGCATTCTGTTTCCCTGCCCACCCCCTCCAAAGAAGTTGTAGTCCTGTTCGCATTTCCAATATTAAGAAATATAGATATACTCCAATGATAGGATTGTTAGAATACCAGTAGACAGCACTGCTTACATTCATATTACATTATAGGGAGAAAGACATAGGAACCAAATTATTATATCCGATAAATAATCAGTCTAGCTCAGATGAACACTGCTTAAATTATTAGGGTATGAAAAGGGGGAACATTTTCCCAAGCATTTAGTGGAAACGGAACAAATAAACAGAAATTGAGACATAACGTTGAAGATCAAAACCTGAAGTGGAGGAATGGGATTTCCAGTGCTTTGCAAGTGTTGTAGACCCGCCGATTGAAGCCACCTCCCATTGGACGAGCTGTCCATGAAGTTATCGGAAAACTGACGCTGGTGATGCACCCCCGTCGCAGCAGATCTCTGCCCCTGTCTCCCAGCTCCGTTCATTTGCGTTCCTCCTTCTTCCTCTCGTTGCAGCCGCAGAACAAGATCAAAACCTTTCACACTGTCCCCAGCTCCCAACCCTATAAAAACTCCAAAATCCAGCTCCAATTAGACCCGATCGGACCAACGCAATGCCTTACCAGAAAGAAACAGGAAGGAGCAGAAAAGTAGAAGTACAGTACAGTGGTCGTTGCGGAGTGGAACCGAAGATATAGGAGGAAGTGTAATGAGGAATGATTGAAAGGCTTTGAAATTTGGTTTGAAGGAACACAGTAGTGGTGGTAGGGAAGGATGGTGGTTTGGCACGTGCGAAGGAGGTGGTGGGTCCCAATGATTAATTTGAACTTGTCCTATCATCGTCGACCAGCACTGCACATGGTGGGGTCAACGTTGGGTTTTCGGTCAATTCATCTTTTTTCGTTGCGCGCGTGGCTTCGCATTCAAATTTCTGACATACGTAAGGCTTATGCCACGTGGCACGATATTCGATGGCCTTTTTTTGGTTCATATCAAAGGGAGCGCCACATATTACATAACAGTGATATTTGCGGCGTGCTACCTTACTGATGTTGGGGGTATTGGGCCCACAAGGCCATGTTTTCCAGCCGTTATCTGTGAGGGGAAAAATACATAGTGGTGGGCTTGAACAAGCCATGTTTTCCGGCCGTTATCTGTGAGGGGAAAAATACATAGTGGTGGGCTTGAACTGTTTATTTGGGCCTTATCTATAGACATGAGAGGAGTCCATATAATGAGGGGAGAGAAAATGAAAACTGCAACGAAAAGTGGCACATTGGCTAAGACATCAACCTTCACTCTAAAATAGAGGAGATTCAATACTCACTGGTTGATATGAAAGTCTCGTTGATCGGTGATCTGTAAGTAACTTTATAAACACTTTTTGAAGCTGAAGGCATGTCCTATATATTACCAAACCAAGTTTGAATCGAGTTGTTCCAAAGATGGTAAATAGACACCATGTATGCTGTGCTAATTTAAGCATCTAGTAAGAGATTTAATCATTGGTGATGTATATGGAGAGGGTCTCATGGTTAGTACTAAAATCCTTTCCGGATGTCTACAATGCAGGCATTAATCAGTGCTACCAGTGATGGATACCCTGGGCTTCAATTTTTTTTAAAAAAAAAAAAGTTAAAAAAAGTATAAAATATTAAAAAATGACTTATAAATAAAATTAAGCGGGGTAGAGTACATTTTTGTTTGCTATAAAAGTAATTCATTAACATTAACTAATCCCTTTTTTTTTTTTTGGCTCAGAATGATAATCCATGTCAACACACTTGAATATAGTAGTAACATTACAAGTCTAAACTAATAGTCAATCAAATATCCACCAACCATCTCCAACTCATCAACAGACCAATCATGAGGTAAGATCACAACAAAATTTAACAAGCTGTACTCATATTACTAATACTAATATCCTCTTCAACGAAGAAGGAAATGAAGCTCTTATCTTAATCACAGCCACCCAAAAGTACCACAGGGAATATTTATTTCTTCATTAATTCATATTAAATAATCTCATGTCTCTAACATAGGAGCTAGATGGTAGTTGCATTTTATCTAAAATATAATAGTTGAATATATTTTATCTCTTGTATTTATCATTTTTTCCAATTAATTTACCTTACTTTTAAATTAGGGAAAATTCCATTTAAATACCGAGATGAATTTGTAAAACCCCTGAGGACCTCCGAATTTGTAAAAAGACTCGAGGTGATATGGACCTTTCGAGGGGGTTTTGCAATTTCGTGACAAAAGACCACATTGCCCTTGCCTTAATATGTGAAGATCGGGTTTTGCAAAATCATTGAGAGTGATATTTCCCACCATCGCACAAGAAGAAAAAATCGACCCCACCGCCGGAGCCCACGTGCGTTGTCACGGACGCGCCGGGAGCACCCACCCGCCGCCGTTGAAGCCAAGCTCCGCCGTGGACGCCGCCGTTCAAGCACAAAGAAGAGGCAAGCTTCGCTCACTCTGTTCCAATTTATTAACATCCCTTTCTTTGTGAAGTTTGCAATGAATTTATGACAGAGCTCTAGTATGACAGACAGAGTTAAATGCTCTCTCCCTCCCTTTTATGATAGAGCTTCTGTCTGCAATAAATCATGAAAAACTGGGTTTTAATTTTTAAAGTGCAGTCATATGCTTTCTATTAGGTTTTAAAGCTTCTCTTTCCCTAAACCGAAAATTGATTAATGGTCATGAATTAGATGAGCCCTTCCTCTCGTCTCTTGGGTATGAAATAAAGTGGTGAGAGACATTTGTTGATTTGTATTTTAAAAAAAAAAAAAAATCAGAAGTAAAGCATCGATGAAGTGAAACAGTGCATTTGGATAGGAACAATAATTAATCTTTCTTGAACTAGAATTCAACTCAAGGAGCCAACAAGAATTAATTAAAGTCTCAGTGCATTTATTATTATGTTTCTATCCTTCACATTTTCTTGCATTTGGGCTTTTGCATTCAATGTTGGAATCCAATGATTGCTGCATAACTTCTTTGTCTCCATATGCATAATTGCCGCATAACTTCTTTGTCTCCATAATTGCTGCATAACTTGGGATTTGATAATAATCATTGTCCAATGATAATAACAATAGTTCCTAAGGATTCCTAATATCTAGAATGATACATACTGCCTGCCTTAACAATTAGTTTTAGTTTAACAAGTAACTAGCATTGATCATCATCCCACGCAAAGATGACCATTAGCTTTACACTTGCAATATTGCATTATCCTTCCCTTCTTTACAACATATTTATTATAGTTGTCATTGACTAGTATGATGTTTGGTAAATGTCATTCTTGAACTTGTAATTACCATTGAAGAATTTGTAATTACCATTGTAAAATTCGTGAAAATCATTACAAACTTTGCGAAAACCATTATATATATATATATGGTGTAACATTGTGATGAAATATTCATTGTTTGATGCAGGTTAGAATGCAAGATGGCATCAAATATGACAGCAACACCTTCAAAGTCACTAATTTGTTTTTTCCATGTTGGGGGGAGTTTGTAGCCAATGGTGAAGGTGAAGTTAAATATAATGGTGGGAGTGTGAGGGTAAAATCGTTGAAGGAGGAGCTGAAACTTGAAGAATTAAGGGTAATGATAGGACAATGGTTTGGTATAGATGGTCATGGTTGTGACATTAAATACACTTTAAGCTTTGATGAAAAAGTTTTAGTAGACATGATTGATGATTACGAAATGGAAAATCTGTTTACTTATAATGAAAGAAGTGCACATGTGTATGTCGGATGTAAAGGTACTCATTTTGCAGCAAGGGAAAGGGATGATCAAGACAGGTATGTCATAGTTAGTTTAGTTAGAGAAGTAATAATGTCATATAGGGTTGTTGGTAATTTGCTGAAAAAAGTTGTCCTTATTTATGCAGGGATCATCAATTCGTGGGTCCTATAGAGCAAATGCCTAACATTGAGGAGGCGATGTGGTTTGGATGAGTGATGATGACATAAGAAATGATTGTAGTGGAAGACCTCTTCGAGCCTTCCATGTGCAAGTCAAAGCGCACCAACACCGATGCCGAGATGAACTCTAAGAAGTGGAAGGACTTGGTCATAGGAGTGAATCAAACATTTGCAAATTCGATGAGTTCAAGAAGGTGCTACACAAGTTCGATTGCCAACAAATTTGAGTACACATATGTGAAGAATGCAAGGGACCGTGTCTATGTTAAATGCAAGGTTGAAGATTGTCCGTGGAGGATAAGCGCAAGGGCAATTGGGAAGAGCAATAATTTCTTACGTGTGAGAAGATACACCGAATACCATGATCATACAACACAAGACAATCTTGCGGTGACACATGCTCGAAGTGCTTTGCCTTGACAAGTACAATTATTATTGACGAGGTTAGAAATCACACGCATGACAAGCGTCCGAATGATATAAAGAATAGTTTGGCAAGAGAGTTGGTGTGCACTTGACATATAAGCAAGCATATCGGGCAAAGGAGAAGGCCATGGAGGAAATTCACGGTAGACACGAATGAGACATACATGTTGATACCATGGATATGTGATAGGTTGAAGGAAACCGATGACAAGGCGTGGCCTGAATGGGTGGCTAGTGGGAGCAACACCTTTGAGCGTGTATTTATATCGTATGGTTGTTGTATAGAGGGGTTCATTCTTTGGTGCGAGACCTGTTTTGTACATCGATGGAAGCCACTTAAGTGGACCATATAGGGGGACTCTCTGTCGCTCCTCGCATTTGATGCAGACAATGAGTTGTTACCGTTTGCCCTTGCTATTGTCCATGGAGAGACAATTGAGGACTGGACATGGTTCCTTGAAATGGTGAGAAGGACACTTGGAGGGTTACAGATTACAATTGTGTCCGACCGACACAATCCAATTATCGTTGTCCGTGGAGTGTTCGGGTCTGAGAGACATGCATACTGCTATAGGCACATTAAGGAGAACTTTAGCGCCAAAATGATTAAATTGAATAGAGGAAAGAGGAAGATATGTGGGCAACAAAGGCAAACCGCACTTCGGTTGCTTGATGCAATTGCATATGCGAGACTTGATTGTGATTTCGATTGCGATGGAACAAATGAGGCTTTTCAATAAGGAAGCATTTGAGTGGTTGATCCATCATGGTGATATTGACAGATGGGCCATGAGCAAGTTCCCATTTCAAGTTGTGGGATAAAATTACCACAAACCGGGCCGAGTCCTTCAATGCTTGGATGGTGAAGGAGAGACATCATAATGTTGCCTGACTCATACATGAGCACCGTGACAAAGTTGCAAAGAAGATGTATGCAACAAGCATGGCAATGAGTAAGTGGAAAAATGGTGTTGGCCCAAACATCGAACAACAAGTGCTGGAAAATGTGGCACGGGCTGAATACATGAATGTTCAGGTATATGGAGGAGGAAGGGTGCAGGTCCGTACAGCAAGTGGGGCGCTAAAGGTTGAGTTGAACTTGCGTGAGTGCACATGTAAAGCATGGCAAATGTCAGGTATTCCTTGTCCTCATGCGTGTGCAGCCATAAAGGGTGTGCATGGTAATGTGTACCATTATGTTGATGAATGCCTTACGTTAACAGCCCAAGAAAAGATTTATAGCCGGACCATGACTCCGTTGTCACAATAGACATGCCAAATCCAAATGACTTCCGCCTATATGACTTAGGAGGTCAAGTGTTCTGGCACCTCCCAAGACTACCCGTCCACCTGGAAGGCCAAGAGTTGAAAGGATAGAGTCACAATTTCGCAACAAGAAGATTTACCATTGCAGCTCATGCCATAAAGAAGGACACACAAGAAGAACCTGCAAAAATCCAAACCCTTAGTAACTTGTTGATTGGTTGGGATCAGGGTAAATTACAAGTCATCTTTTGGTATATATACAATGACTTGGATCCCTTAACATATTTTTTTGTCTTTTTTGGCTAGAAGGGCTATAATGCTCTCAATATGTAATGTAATATGTAATTAGTGTAAATGTCACAGGTGGAATGACATAGTAGAATGAGGGGAAACATTACCTCAATGTGATCGTAATGTTCACTTGTCATTTTACTCTATTGTCTATTTTGTACATGTTGTGATCCCAACTTTTTGTAAATGCCAAATATGAAGTTATCAATGACACAATGACTATTGTTATCGATACTCTTTATTTGTTAGGCTAGGTTTTGTCATTTTACTATATTGTCTATTTGTTCAATGAGGGCATCAATGTTATGGTATAATTTGCGTATATGGACTGGTAATTTGCGCTTAGGTTTTGTAATTTGCGTTTATGGACAGAGGTGAAAAGTAATTTGTAAATGGAAAATGGGGCGTTACATTTACATTTGTATGTTATAAGATTTGTATATTGTATGGCTGTGATATCTTTGATAGTCATGTACTCTTGATTTCTTTATTTGTTCAAGGCTAGGTGTTAACCTCCAATAAAAGTGAAAAAGTTGTAAATGAGTAAAATTAAGTGGTGTTATGGAATGGAATTTGTAAATGGGTAATGAGATTTGTAAATTGGCATAACAAACTTGTCATTGATTTCATAATCATGTAATCCAAAAGAAGAGTTCATTACAATAAAACCCGTTTACAACCTAAATACAAATACAAGACACTCACTCTCTGGATTTCCCTTTGTCATGGGGGCAAGGCTCGAAGGTGATGGCACGTAACTATCATAAGCTGAGAATCCCAATGCATCCATATTCTTCTCAAGTTTGTTGATTCTCTTATCATGCTCATCCTGACGTTCAAAGATTACCTGGAAGTTGTGATCAATGCGACTGACCATGGTTTTTATACAGTCCTCCAACCTTGTCACTAATTTATCGTGGCCCCTTCCATTCGATTTACAAAATCATCATTTGCCTTGACAATGGACTCGATGCGATCTTTGCTAGAATGGATGCATTAGATCTCAAAGACCTGTATCAACAACATTTTTTAAGGCATCCGGATGTAAGGCGCAAGGAGGTCCCAAAGAAGGAGGGAGAATGACCAAATGTAGGAGAGGGTCTTTGCTTGGGGGATCCTGCCTTCAACGAAGTCTTCATCTTAGTCTTCATCTCAGCTACCTTCATTTTTGACTGACCATGACCATCAGGAAAAGAAATTTGCATTCTGTGTACATGATGTTTACCAAACATTTTTGGCTTCACAGGTTTCTCTTCATCAATAAGATAGCACACGTTGTGTGCGAACAAAATAAATGAAACCACATTGGGAAATGGAACAGTGGGTGTCAGTTTAGAGTTGTTAATAAAATGTCGCATCTCATCCAAAACCCATTGACCAACATTTTGGGGCTCTTGAGATATGATAGAAGCAAATAGATGATAATCTTGTGACGTGAAATGGGTAAAATTGTTACCCTTCTCTACCATGTTTCTTGTATAAATAAACCATATCAGCGGAATGTATCGCACATAGAAGAAGGTGGGAAATTGAGTGTTCCCACGGGTTCACCTGGCCTCAGTATGGAGAAAATTTCTGCCTCTGATAGGAGCTTCACAGGTGTATTTGGAACATCTAAAATCCCTAAAATATTGTTGATAGACTCGGCAGTGATTTTGATGTACTTTCCCCTCACTTCTGTCTCCAGAATCTCTTCAATAATATTACCCTCGACATCAGTCTCATTGGCAACTGTCATGTTGAAATAAAACAATTTGACCACCGTAGGACAATACACTGTTCTTATACTCAACAAAGGTTCATATTGCTTCAGCCACGTTGACAAGTCTATGTTGCACTCGATTTCAATTTAGCCGATCAACATACACACGGTGGGGCAGAATTTCCTTTCACCGTATTGAAATTTGAAAGACTTTTGGTTTGATATATGAATTGGAGTAGTGATAAGACCTGAGAAGATTCTACATCTACCTCTTCTTCTTCTTCTTCTTCATCTTCTTCTGAGTGGTGATCCGCACTAGGTACGGAGGTGTGTCTAAGAGAAGCTTCTACCAATATCTCTTCTTCTGATTGTTGATCGGCTTTCCCCTTTCCTCTGTCACTAGGTACAGATGAGGTTGATCGAGTTTGAGGCCTCCTTGGTTTGTTCATAAGAATCCAGAGATCTTTTGGCATAGGGACCGTATCCATAAGAACCTTGGGCCGAAACTTTGGCTTCTTTGGTTTGGCCTCCTTATTGGCCTTCTCTGTCTTGGCCTTCTTTGATGCCCGAGGTGATTCTTCCCTCAGACCCTTTGTTCTCGCCATTGAAATCCACACTGATATAACCAAGATATAAAAATAATGAACTTGTTCTGACACTATCTTCTCAGTTGTCAAATGCAATTTTTGGTAGAAAGTTTTCTTTCGCATATATTCAAACAATAAACCATAAACCCAAATGAATCATCTAAGACTCCATGAGAATGCGTTATGTAATGAAGAAAATATAATGGTTAGTGGCTCTACTATGTGCAAGACATATATCTATCCATATATCCTTTGTTTTTCCCCAAAAAAAAAAGAAGAAGAGTTAAATCCAAAGTGAAGCAAAACAGGGGAAGGACATCAACACTATCGGACGCTTATAACGAAAGGACACTACTAATAAACAATTGACAATCAATTTAAAAAAAAGACAATGGGAAAAATCGCGCTTCTTTATCATGAATCATTCGAAAATTGCTTGCAACAAAGAGGAGAAGCTACGAGAGGAAAAAATGATGATTACCCACCCGGTTGCGAGCTATATCACTCTGTCATCCTCACGACCTGCACATCGTGAAAAACACCTCACCTGAAAGATGATCCTTGCCCTAAATCGAGAGAAACACAATCAGCAAAAGTAAAATTGGTTCAGAGAGGAAAGAAGAGAAAAACGCAATCACCTGAAGGCTCAAGCTTCGTCGTCGTCGTCCTAGGGATGAGATCGGCGCTCTCTCAAGTCGCGTGTGAGGGATGACCTTCGTGGGTTTTTAGGGCACTCGGGTACTCTATCTCACTCCAAGTGAACACTAGGAGTGTGTTTTTAAAACTGGAGTGAGTGTGGGATTTTTTTTTTTTTGACTTTGCTTATTGGAGACACTGGAGTGTGATAAATCACACTCCAGTGAACACTTGGAGTGTGATTTATCACTGGAGTGTGATTTAATTTTTTTTTTCGGAGAGTGATTTTATAACAATGGTAAATCGCGCTTCTGGAATAGTAAATTGCGCTTCCGGAATGGTAAATTTCGCTTTTGGTTTTGTAATAATGCATTCTTTTGGTTTTTCAAAACATGGATGGAAGAGTAAAAAGTGTAAACCTTCATAAACAATGGTAAATCGCGCTTCTGGAATGGTAAATTGCGCTTTAGGTTTTGTAAATTTCGCTTTTGGTTTTGTAACAATGCATTCCTTTGGTTTTTTACAAAACATGGATGGAATGGTAAATCGCGCTTCTGGAATGGTAAATTTTTCTGGAATGGTAAATTTTGCTTTTGGTTTTGTAACAATGCATTCCTTTGGTTTTTTACAAAAATGGATGGGAGTGGAATGGTAAAACATGAATGGTAAAATTTTGGTTTTGTAATAATGCATTCCTTTGGTTTTTTACAAAACATGGATGGAAGAGTAAAAAGTTCGCTTTTGGTTTTGTAATAATGCATTCCTTTGGTTTTTTACAAAACATGGATGGAAGAGTAAAAAGTGTAAGCCTTCATAAACAATGGAATGGTAAATGGTTTTTTACAAAATGGAAGAATGGTAAATTTCGCTTTTGGTTTTGTAAAATGCATTCCTTTGGTTTTTTACAAAACATGGATGGTAATGGAATGGTAAATCCTTTCGGGAATGGTAAATTTCGCTTCGGAATGGTAAATTTCGCTTTTGGTTTTGTAATAATGCATTCCTTTGGTTTTTTACAAAACATGGATGTAAAAATGTAAACCTTCATAAACAATGGTAAATCGCGCTTGGAATGCTTACGGAATGGTAAATTTCGCTTTTGGTTTTGTAACAATGCATTCCTTTGGTTTTTTACAAAACATGGATGGAATGGTAAATCGCAAAACACGGAATGGTAAATTGCGCCCTACGGAATGGTAAATTTCGCTTTTGGTTTTGTAATAATGCATTCCTTTGGTTTTTTACAAAACATGGATGGAATGGTAAAAATGTAAACCTTCATAAACAATGGTAAATCGGTTTTTTACAATGGTAAATGGATGGAATGGCTAAATTTACGGAATGGTAAATTTCGCTTTTGGTTTTGTAACAATGCATTCCTTTGGTTTTTTACAAAACATGGATGGAATGGTAAATGTAAACCTTCGGGAATGGTAAAATTTCGGAATGGTAAATTTCGCTTTTGGTTTTGTAATAATGCATTCCTTTGGTTTTTTACAAAACATGGATGGAATGGTAAATTAAACATGGTAAATGGTTTCGAATGGTAAATTGGCTTTTGGTTTTGTAATAATGCATTCCTTTGGTTTTTTACAAAACATGGATGGAATGGTAAATCGCGCTTGTGGAATGGTAAATTGCGCTTCTGGAATGGTAAATTTCGCTTTTGGTTTTGTAATAATGCATTCCTTTGGTTTTTTACAAAACATGGATGGAATGGTAAAAAGTGTAAACCTTCATAAACAATGGTAAATCGCGCTTGGAATGGTAAATTGCGCTTACGGAATGGTAAATTTCGCTTTTGGTTTTGTAATAATGCATTCCTTTGGCATGGATGGAATGGTAAATCGCGCTGTGGAATGGTAAATTGCGCTTTTGGAATGGTTTGGTTTTTAAAAATGCATGCTTTTGGTTTTTTACAAAACATGGATGGAAGAGTAAAAAGTGTAAACCTTCATAAACAATGGTAAATCGCACTTCTGGAATGGTAAATTTCGCTGGACTTGTAATATTGTATTTTGTTTTTGTAATAATGCATTCTTTTGGTAATAATGATTCAATCAAGTTAACATCCCTGATGTACAAAATTTTCCCTTAAAGGCAATACTCAAATCACTTGAACAACTTGTAAATGCCAATAGAACTGGTAAAGGCAATAGTGAAATCCCGAACAACTTGTCATTTACAAACATCCACCACAACAAAATTGGATTCATTCCTAAGTATTGACTATGAAAATAATTGAACTGATCAGCCTTTAACAATTATGCTCATCTCTTCCGTCTCTTCAATTGGGTTGCAGGAGGAGTCAAGAGGCTCAATGCGGCATCTTTGGCTTCATTCAATTCATGGTTGACCAGCCACCACATGAGATTGGACCTATACTCGTTCAGCTCCTCATCACCATACCGCATACTTACGTTGGGTTTCCAATTGTGCAGCCATATCAAGACATGTACGACAGTCTTGCCTACACAACATAGAAACACACAAATTAACAAATTTAAAATAACCTACCATTATTGACTATTTGTCACAGAATAACACTCACAAATTCGGTTGTTGTGGAACGATGGCCAACAAATTTCTGATCTTCCCATCTTGGCTTTGTCATTTGGTTTCACAAGTTCAATGATCTGTTCAAAACGATCCCTCTGTAAACAACACACATGCATTAAATAAGTGTTTACTTCAGTCAATCAAAAATAAAACTTGAACATAGGTAACATACAATTTGTTTAATCGCCGTTGCCTGGGGATTTGCAAGTGCGGTTTTCTTCTTTTTACCGGGCTCATTCTTGCTCATGACGACATTTGTCTTCATTGAATCTAAGACATAAAAATTCTTTGTCCTAGGATCAATGGCAATGCAAAACCAAAGTGGTGGTCAACCAACACCGGTCCCATCATCAACTCACAATCACCGATATTGTAACCTATAAATTCAGGCAATAGTTGTTCTTTCCACTCAGCAACGTTCCATCCTGGTGGTTTTCTGGCCAACAAATTCTGCATAAGCAACAAATATTGAAGTCATATAGACGTATGCCAATGGTTTTGCATATTTTGGGGACTTGTAAATGCACACTTACCATATGATTAGCACTAAAAATGTGCCTCTTCACTTCGCCCTGGTTTTGCATGTCTTTCATCAATGTCTTACATACAACAGACATAACCTGCATGTGTGAACAATTCGATAAGCGGGGTTCAAAACGAGATAAGGTCGAAATGTAGCGTTGTTTCATTTTTTTTACTACGTACACGGTTGCTTAATCTATTCCTCCGGCCTAGTGTTTGCAGCTGCTCCCGGGTTATGTCTTCATCGTCCATTTGTAAGAGAATCCTGTAAAAGAGAAACAATGTCATCATACATTAACTAATGCAGACAAAACAGCTGACATACAATATTGAATGTTCGTTGAAATTAACTTTTTTATGACTTACTTTTCAGCCTCATCCTTGGTGCAGGATCCGGAGATAAGGTCAAAGAACATTTCCTTCTGTTCTTTTGCCTTCCTAGGCCGCTTTAGTGGCTTTGTCAAAGTCCAAGGGGACATGTTTTTAGGCTTCTTCGGCCTCTCGACCTCCGTGGTGCATCTTCTTGTTGAATGGGGTGCGGAACAATTGATTGTTGTCCTTCGTTGGTTTCTCCAACTACAGTAGGACTTTCCCCATTCAAATCAATGTCGATTGGCATTCCGACAGATGCCTCTTCATCATAACCACCATCGCCCTCATCATGACCGTCACCTTCACCTTCTTGGCCCTCTTCATCACCTTCACCGTCTTGGCCACCGTCTTGGCCATTATCATCGGCTTCATCATCACTTGTCATCCTCGGCCACCAACTTGTTGCTCCCTTGCCTTCCAATGTCATCTTGTGCCTTTCGTAGCTCATCTTCTACAGCAAGAACAAGCTTTTTGTGGTTATTGTTGATGATACCCATCAACTTGTGATGCATCGCCTTGAAAACCTGAAAATGACACAATTTATCACAAGTCATTAACATGGCCAAGCATGAAGATCATCCCATTATGTGGAAGCACTTATCGGGTCTAAAGAGGCCACAAAACTCCTTTCCGGAGTGTCCTTCTTAGCCTTGTCTTGACCGGCCTTCGTCGCATACAAAATCCCTATGTTGCTCTTCTTCTCTTTGTCCATCATCTCCTCACCTTCTCTTTGGTCCAAAACTGAATTGGACTCTTTCCTTTGTCTTGGATTGCCTTTTCTATTGGGAAGCGCTCCCGAACAATAACTACAACAACAAGGTAGAACATTTAAATGTTATAACAAAAAAATGTTAACCCACAACATATGATAATACTTACCAATAACATATATATGCACCCTCCGACATAGGAGTTGCAATCTTTGTTTTTCCTAATTGCGTTGACATAATAAGTGAGCGCGTTTCGGAGGTCATTTGAAACATATGTGGCCCGATCGAAGCGGGCAAATCCTTTCTCGGGTCGAGGCTAATACCTTCAACAAGCGCAAACTAGGAGTTGTGCTTGATGTTGGCGCCAGAAAAGTCCCAAAAGGTGCATCATAAATAACATCTCAAATTGGTCACCCGACTTCCCTTCAGTTATGACCTTCAGTATCTCATCGTACTTCATTTTACCGTATTCTTTTTCTAAGTCGTAGAAATACCGGATCTCGTGTCTATCACATTCATTGTCACCTCCTCGCCACTATCGGCACCCCAAGCAACCGAGCCACATCTCGTTGCTTCTATTGTAGTTGTCTTCCCCCTTATTCGGAATTGATTGGTTGGGGGATCATAAGCTCTCAAGATCGGGACTAACATTTCCGTGGCAGTCTCATATTTTGAACTTGAAGCAATTGTCCAAACCCTAACTGCTGGACCTTTTTTTTTTAGTGGTTCTTGGGAGTTCACAAATGTTACGAGCTTGCAAAATTTGTTCAACGAGCATCGTGATGGAAAAGGGACTTGGACTTGGGAGGTACCCTTCTTCTTCTCGGGCCTTCCTTCTTTGGCTCTATCAAATTATACTTTCCTCTCATCACGCTTAAAGCCCTCCACGCCTTTGCGAACTCCCTATTCATGTCGTCAAAGTCACCAACTTGATTCTCTTTGTGAAACTCATTGCGAAACAAAAAGTAAGCATTATTAGTGTACATTTTGCTAAACCGCAAAATTGAAATGACAGGACACAAAATTAGGAGAGATGATCCTCTAACGAATGTGACAACAACAATAGTTAAAGCACAATCCAACAATTTTGTTTCCAAGTCAATCCAATACAATGCTAGTTTCCTATGCACTATGTATAAACCGAAAAAAAACGACAAAACCAAGACTATAACTCGAGAAAAAAATGAGACCGGTGTATGAAATAAGATTATGGCACTATGGTGAGTCCCAAAGATCTTTAGAAAATGATAGAATACCTTGAAAATTCAACCATCATTTTCGGTAATCATTCTACATGAGATTCTAATTAGCAAATACATGGCTCATGGCAACAAGGGTAATAGACATTTCACTTCAGGCAGTGAACGTTTTCATAATGACAGCAAAACAATGATATCCAAAACAGAGAGAGCCCCAAAATTCCCCAGAACATAGCAAATTATAACAAGTAAGTGGTTTTGAAATGATTTAAATAGTGTTAATCGTTCCAAATTCCCAAATTATCACAGCCAACATTCAGTGAGTGGCAATGCACACAAAAATGGAACCTAAAATTCTTTCTACCAATATCAAAATTCATTAAGTCAGTCCTTCAATTAACCTTATATAGTGCAGCCTCCCCAGTTCTGATTCTCAAACCAATTCAATGCAGAAAATAATGTGGTTGGGATGTACAAAGCAAAGTAACAATAGATATGCAGATTTTTTTTTTTTTTTTTGCTGTTTCCTAGTTAGAATGCAATGTATCAGTTACATCATTGGAGAAGTGTGAAGTACAACAAACAATTTGGAAAAATGTCTTTTTTTTCCGCCAACAGAATTATCAGGAAGACTTTCAATTCTCAAGCTACACCAAGTAGTAACACCAACTATTAGCATACAAGGGGATGCATAAACTCAACATGTAAACACTTACACATCCATATAACATTCAAATACCCCTCTCATACATCAGTAATCAATCATTTCAACGAGGATTTAATAATGGGGTAAGGATTTAATAATAAAAATTCATTCGAATAGTATTTCTACAACTCCTCCGAAAATTCCAGCCCCAATCGCAAGATTTAGACCTTCATTTTCAAGTCTCCATACTTAATTTAGACATCAATCCAACCATATATCAACAATTCCATAATCTATTAAACAAATCTCCTTTTTTAGCCTAAATTTCAGATAATTCTACATCTGACTCACGAGATTCGATTCACATAAGCTTTAATTTTAACCTCAGCAACAAATTTTTTTCCAAACCGTAGGCAACGAAAGTGGATATCTTCTTCTACCATACCTCAGGTGGCCACTGACTGCGAGAACGAAACGAGACCGTCACTTTCTTCAACCCTAGCTCGGAGACAAGATCGACCCGCGACGCAAAGCAAATCGATCGAAGGCTCCGAAATCGACTTCCTTCCTTTCAACAGTGATCGACTAGCGGCCAAAGATCTTTTTGTCCTAAGTCGGCGATCAACGGAGAAGAAGATGAAGCTCGCGCGGCGCGAAGAGAAGCGAAGTTTGAACGAGCGAATGAAAGTGGTTCAAGTGAGCGCGTGAATGAGATTTAGATTCCTCCCTCTGCTGTGTTATTAAGGGTAGTGTGGTCTTTTGCGACGAAATTGCAAAACCGAAAGGTCCATATCACCTCTAAGTCTTTTTACAAATTCGAGGTCCTCTAGGGTTTTACAAATTCATTTGGTATTTAAATGGAATTTTCCCTTTAAATTAATATATCATCACTTAATATTATAGAGATATATTTCAGGAAAATGATGTCATTTTTTTTCAAATAAACCAATTTAATTTATTTTTTGATCTATTTAAAGTAGTTACGTAATTTTTATATTAGAGACAAAAGAGAGGGAGTGATTTTTTAATCACTACCTTTATTCTTTTTCTTCAAAAAATATTGTATATAGGAAAAATTAATTATTTAATTCTCATAGTTCAATTGAGTTTACAACTCAGTTCTTTTTTTTTTTTTTCCACGCAATTTAGTTTTTATAGTTTTACTCTTCATGACTTAATTCTTAAATTTTTTATAATTTTTTTTAAAAAAACTTTGAGTTTCTTATAACTCATCCTATATGACATTGACATTATTAAAGTTTGTTTATTTAGAATCCTCCCAAGGGCCACGTAAAAAGAAATGTGGCCACTCACTCCTCCCTCCCCTCTGTACTGTTCACTATCTTCTTCCTCTAGCCACCAACACTTTCTTCTTCCAACCAGACTCTTCCAGAAGCAGCAAGAACCTTTGATTGAACCCGCAACCCGTAAAACTTAGGTACGTTGGGTTGTGAAAAAGTAAGCTCGTTTTGATGCGGGTCTTTTCAGACCAAAACCGCCAAACCCGAACATACGATGGGCTAACTCTTTTTTTTTTTTTTTAAAAAAAAATCTATATTTAGTTTGTAATGTGTTGAATTGTGATGTACGTTTAATTTGTAATATTTGAAACTCTGAATTTGATGTTCTAGGATCAATTTATAATTTTTTAATATATTTTTATGATTTTGATTTGTAAAAAAAAAAAAAAAAAGGATATTTCATTATAATGTTTTTTTTTAAAAAAATGAAAAGGCAATGTTATTTTAAAAAATAAAAAATAAACATAAACGAAATATTTGTTTCTTAATTGATTATTTAATGTCATTGAAATATTTGAGGGTACAAGGGAGGTTGAGGAAGCTATAATCGGGATCAGGCATTGTGTTTGCCCTCCTTCTCACCGTTGAAACCAAATGGCACAAATGGACTCTATTCTCGTTCTCTCTTAAAAGTATTTATTTGTTTTAGCTTTTTAGAAGTTATTTTACTGTATTTGAAATAAATATGTGAGAAAATTTTTATCTTAAATTGAATAAAAATGCTTTAAAAAAAAAAACACACATTTTTGTACTTCCCAAACAAACACTTAGCCTTAAAAGGGATTATATCATGGGTAAAAGATTTTTCCAGGTCGTTGGAGATAGAGTTATCTCCAGTGACCCCAAAACTACATCGTTTTGGATTAATGAAGAATGTTTTTGTAATTTTATTTATTTTTTAATCATATCCATTTTACCAAAACACCCTTCATTAATTCACCTAAAATTACTAACAAACCCTTCATTAATTCAAAATGATGTAGTTTTAGGGTCACTATAAATAACTCAATCTCCGTGTGATTTGGAGAAATACTTTTCTCTTATATCATTTATCTAATAAAAACAAAATTTTGTTATCAATCATTTTTTAGCATCTCTTAACAGAGATAACCATCCCATCAAAAATAGATACAAGATTCATTAAACTGTGAAATGTTACGGTCACTACAAAAAAATATGAAATTAGCCACGGAGTTACCCACGGAATTCCGTGGGTAAAAAAAATGTCCGTCAGTAAATTTCCGTCACAAAAAACACTTGGGTAACTGTTAACCATGACGTTTTTTCCGACGGAAATTTTTTTTACCATGGAATTACCCACGGAAAAAAATTCCGTAGGTAATTCCGTGGCTAATTTCATGTTTTTTTGTAGTGCGTGTCAAAATGTGATGTGCTTCCAATGTCAATAAAAAAGTATGATATTTAACATTAAAAAACCTGTCAAGTAAAATATGTCTCAAGCCAAAATATCACAAGTACCACCTCGTCGTCCTGAATCTTTGCAAGGAAACTATAACCTAACTATAAATCAATTCAAACGGTCACTACATCACTCACCATAACAACAGATATATCTATGATTTTTTCCCACCACTATAATTATGGAGTCTAGTAAAAAAACCATTTTCCTAAAAAGTCCCCAAATCTTTATTCTGAATTAATTTTTCTTTTCTTTATCAGAATTTTATCTATTATTACCCCAATCCTAAATATAGGACATATTTTGTAGTATAATTTACACTATAAACTATGCTCAGTATTTAGCACCTAAGAAGAGTACAATTTAGAGTTTGTTGTTAAATTATAATAGTATGATATGATTTTTATATTATAATAATGAATGTGATAATTTTGGGAATTTATAGACAATGAGAGTTTATAATTCTAAAGACAATGAGGGTTTATTTGGTATAAATTTAATATTATTGTTGGCAGGCACTAGAAAGATAGAGAAAATACTAATAAAAATACAGTTTTGAGTTTTTCACCCAAAATACGTGTATTTTTATATTTTAAATATAAATAAGTATAAACATTTAAATCTTAAAAAATAAAAGATATGTCCGGAATTTTGTTTTGACTTGAATAATTGGATTGTTTTGATTTAATTTTTTTTTAAAAAAAAAAATACAGTTTTGAGTTTTTTCTCCCAAAATACGTGTATTTTTATCTTTTAAATTTAAATAAGTATAAATATTTAAATCTTAAAAAATAAAAGAGATGTCCGGAATTTTATTTTGACTTGTATAATTGGATTGTTTTCATTTAAATTAAAAAATAAAAAAATAAATTTTTGAGTTTTTTCTCCCAAAATACGTGTATTTTTTATCCTTTAAAATTAAATAAGTATAAACATTTAATCTTAAAAAATAAAATATATGTCCGGAATTTTATTTTCACTTGTTTAATTGGATTCTTTTGATTTAAATTATTTTAAAATTGAAAATAATCTGGAAAGTATATCCTAAATCAACGGTAAAGTCAAATTTAATTTATTACTCCCTCCAGTCCTAATTATAAGAGCTAGTTGATTTTTTTGAAGAGATTAAGGAAGCTAATTAAATTACTTTAAAGTATTTTTATTTTTATTTTTTCTTTAAACTTATTAGTTTGACTAATAAACTAATATATAATCTAAGAATATTTAACATATGAAATGATTAAGTAACTTATTTAGCTTCCTTAATCTCTCCAAAGAAAGTCAACTAGCTCTTATAATTAGGATCAGAGGTAGTATAACAGATAAATTTCTTAACCGATCGTAATATATTGATTTATCAGTATACTTAACAGATAAATTTTGATCAAATCAATTTTTTTTCCAAATATTCATACATTCCTCCACTAATCCAACTAGGACTAAAACTATTGGGGAAAATCACAGTGAGGTCTCAAAGTATGGAAATAATCACACAAAAATCTCATATCAAATTCCTCCTCACAAAAAAGTCTCTCAGAGGGACTTTTTTTATGATTAGTTGTGAATAAAATATTGAATTCTGCTCACAAAAGAGTCCTTACATTAAAATTGCTTTTCATGTTATCAAAATGACTTTGTTAATTGGTGAAAATTTTAAATGAAAATCTCATTATCAAAATGACTTTTCGTACTGTTAAATCTATATGATTTCTTTTCTTTTCTTATTAGTCGAACTAGAGACTTATTTGGAGCTTCATGAAAACTCTCCATTTTGACGCACTTGGCATAAATCTATAGCTTGCTCAAGAGGCTTGAGAATTACACTTCTTGACTTTGTGTCATATACCATTTTACTATTCATCACTCTTCCCTTCTTCATTTGCAGGGAAATTGGGCCTCATAATTGTGTTTTACCGTATGTCAAAAGTATCTTGACTTCCTTTTGAACACTTTGCAAAACCCTAAGCACTCGCAAGAAACTTACCTCTTCTGCTCTTAACTTAACACATGCTATTATGTAATTACCATTCCATGTCCTTTCTTGCTCTTGCCAACTGAAATGCCCCTAAAACGAGAGTCCCAAAATTGTCTTATATTACCTTTGGTCACTTGTCCATTTATTACACAAGTGTTGCCATCTATTTTGCAAGGTTTAACATGACACATATTCTTCTTTTCTTCCTCATTTTTGTTCGAAATTAACCTTGGCCATATGGTCTCCACATTACACTTTTAAATCCTTTAAGTATTATCACATGATCATTAGAATTTCACTTGATAGCCTAGTTTAACAAGTGATTTCCAACTTAGGCAAATAAAAGTCATTATTAACATTTTATTCCTTAAACATACTTACTATGGAAAAATTCGCAGGACCTTCTTTTGCTAAATTATGACCTCAATTATTCATTGGAATATTAATCCCATGACAATATTTTTATATTACATTATATTCCAAAATTTATTATTTCGGAAACCCAATATTCAGTTAAGTTCCATTATTTCATTCCATTAAATATTCACATTGTACAAGGAATTTAGTAAGGTAAAAATTAAGATGTTACAATTTAACTTGGAAACCTTTTGTTTATCAAAAGAGGAAAAAATAAATTATTTATGCGAAAACAACAACAAAAATTGATGAACAACAATCGAAATCCTCCTTCAGACACTTCATTTTTTTTAATCTATTATACACAATTCGAGGGAATTAACTGTTAATCACTCATAAACATCACCTCTTGTGATTCTAAATATAAGATAAAATTAACTTTTTTTTAGAGATGAAGAAAACTAATTAAATTACTTTACAGTATTTATATTTATATTTTTTTCTTAAACTAATTAGTTTGACTAATAAACAAATATATAATTTAATAATAATATACGATATGATTAAGCAACTTATATAACTTCTTTAAACTAAAAAAAAAAAAACAAATCAACTATGCCCTATATATATAGTTCTATATATGGAACAATATGAAAGTATTAATCAAATAAATCAAGGTGGCATTGTTATTGTCCACATATAGCACCGTCTTTACCATTCCGAATACAAATCCATTCTCGCTCAAAGCATAAGAGCCTCAGATACTTCGAGGAGGTTACAATACATTGAGAGATATTAATATTTTTTTAAATGGATGTTTGATATATTTTTTTTCGATAAAAAAATTGGCAAATGACAAATTAAAACTTTCAATTAAATTAGAGGGAAAAAAGATACATATTTGTTTCATCTAACAGTATTTTGCACTATATATCTAAAAAGTAAAATGCGCCCTGCTGATTTTTTTGGCAAAATCAATGACATTTTTTCATAGTTTCACTTAATTTATAGCCATATTTTTAATAATTTTTTTCATCAAGAATTTATAATTTTACTTGTTTTTTAATCAGGTCTCTGTAGTTTCATTTATCTTTGTGACAGGATAAAAAAAACTATATAAACTTAATTAAAAAATAATAAAACTACTGGTAGAGATTTAGACTCAAGTGACTTAAAAAAATTAAAACAAGTAAAATGACTCCCTTTAATTCTTTTTACAAGAAAAAAAAATTAGTAAAAGCGAAATACTACTCCCTGGGTTCTTTTCACAAAAAACAACGGTTGTCCTGAATATAGTAAACATATTATTTTTGTCTGAAATTTTAAACTAATTTTTTTATTTATATCTTATTATCTCTTTACAATTAATTTTCACACTGACTACTCTCTTTATAAACAATAAAATATATATTTTATATATTTATTAGTTTTAAGTTTTAACTAAAATAGTTCCTTATTAAACAAATGGAGAGAATATATAGATTTATAGATTAATATCCTGTTTTTATTAATTATGATTATTTCAATTTCAATGGCTGCTAAGTAGAGCGGTAATATTCTTCCTCAACTGGAATCCGACTTTATACATTTCTACGGTCACCAACTACTCGAGCCTCGAAACCCCGTCGAATTTTCTGGAAACAACTATCCTTTTCTTTTGTGTTCACTTCATAAATCAATCTACGCTCCGCAATCTCTTCGCCACCATTTCCCTCTTCTGGTTCAGCTTTTTACATATTTCTCAGTTCTTGATTCTTGTCAGCTAGGCATTTTCACAAACACATCTCGCCATGGCTGAAGATGGCACTGTTACGGTCTACAATAGCACTGTCATTACAGATCCGAATACGAATCCATTCTCGTTCAAAGCAGGAGTTGCTCAAATGCTTCGAGGTGGTGCTATTTTTGAAGTCTCAAGCATTCCACAAGCCAAGATTGCAGAAGAAGCCGGTGCGTGTGCTATCGTCGTTTCAGAGCCAAGTTGCTCAGGAATTTCGCGAATGATTGATCCGTCTCTTGTCAAAGAGATCAAGCGGGCTGTGTCGGTTCCCGTAATTGCGAGGGCTAGGGTTGGGCATTTCGTGGAAGCTCAGATTCTTCAAGCTGTTGGTGTCGATTATATCGATGAAAGCGAGTTGCTAGCTTTAGCAGACGACCAAAATTATATCAACAAGCACAATTTCAGGATTCCATTTGTGTGTGGGTCGAGAAATCTTGGAGAGGCATTGAGGAGGATCAGGGAAGGTGCTGCGATGATAAGGACACAAGGGGAATTATCAGGTTCTGGTAATATTGCTGAGACAGTGAAGAATGTGAGGTCTGTGATGGGGCAAATAAGGACTCTGAGCAACATGGACGAGGACGAAGTGTTTGCATTCTCAAAGAAGATAGAGGCACCTTACGATCTGGTAGCGCAAATTAAGCCAATGGGTAGGCTCCCGGTTGTTCACTTTGCCGCCGGTGGCATTGTAACTCCAGCGGATGCGGCTCTTATGATGCAATTGGGATGTGATGGTGTGTTTTTGGGATCAGAAATCTTTGATTGCTCAGATCCTTACAAGAGAGCTAGGGGAATCATTCAAGCTGTTAGGAACTACAGTGATCCTAATGTGTTGGCAGAATGTTGCCATGGCTTGGCTGAGGTTATGGCCGGTCTCAATATTAATGATGACAGGATTGACCATTTTGGTGGCGCCAGTGTCTAATCGAATATAGCATATACAGTTGTATCAGTAAGGCTAATTATGTGTCTGAGCTTAATGAACTTTCTTTTGTTACGGTAATAGAGTATGTACTTCTTCTATATCTCTTTTCTAGATGGCTTTACCATTTACCTGGTTGCTCTGAATTACAAAGATGACTTGATTGTTGCCTTTTATGTGAAATTTCAGTTCATAGAGGAACCATACGTGTGATTGACCTTATAGGTCTAACTTGTAGTAATATCAGAGGATATACTTCATCTATACTAGTAATAGCTTTGCTCCATATAATCTGAATTTGGCTTTGCCATTCATCGAGTTGCGCTGTATTGCCTTGGTGAACTGGAATAATTTGTCTGCCTTCTATTTTAAAACTTGTTTAACTGGGGACACAATCGTGCTCTGTAAAGCACCAAAAGGCTCTTGAGAGAACTGCATGAGTTTGAAAAATCATAGCATTCTGCAACCAAAAGGGGAAAAACACAAAGTAAATGTTTTATGAGATAATGATCTCGAGTTGCAGTATAGGAAGACCTGAAAACTAATAGCAGCCAAAGGTGCAGGTGCAGCCATGCCTCTGTAGAGAGAAGCAGGGCCTTCCTTAGACACCACATTTTTGATTAAGCTGAAACAGAAGTTGCAGTATAGGAAGACCTGAAAAGTAATAGCAGCCAAAGGTGCAGCCATAGAGAGAAAGGGCCTTCCTTGACACCACATTTTTATTAAGCTGAAGATATTTGAGTTCTGTTGGTGGATTTGGAGGGGCTCTAGTTAGTAACCAGAGTTCACTCCAGCCACACCCCTGCCTTTGAAGACCCTAAGCTGACAGTGCCATCCAAATTGAATTTCCGCCATCCTTTTTCAGGTTTTTTTTTTCGAATGTGGAGTGTGCAAAGTTCCCATGCTGAACTGATCAGAGGAGAAATCAGAGTATATAGAATATTGCTTCCATTAGTCAAGAACCACACTTTCAGGATTACAAGCTCTAGAGAAGTTCTCTTAAAAATGGATTGGTTTCTCCAACTCCATAATTTCCAAATAGCAACAGCAAAAATGAATTTCCAGAATAAACCCACATTCTTTCCTATATTCCCTTTCAAATTCATTGCAATCCTATACCTCAAACCTACCAGAAAAAAGGGAATATATTTGGGGTGAATAAGTTTGAGCACATTGTCTTAGCATAAGGACAATCTCTTAATATATGTAAGGCATCTTCAATACCTTCAATACACAGCCCACAGTTAGGCGAAGACTGGGACCAGGAATTATGCCACAGATTTGTAGGTAATTTGTTTAAGGTTGTCCTCCAAAGGAATACTCTAATTTTCTCAGCTCCCTTCCATTTCCAAATATCCTTGAAAATTTTCTGCTTTAAGAGGGGGATTTTTTTCAACAAGGAAATAAGCACTTTTAATTAAAAAAAAATATCATTATTAGTAGCTCCCCAAACCATAATATCCGAACCTGCTTCCTCTCTAGGCGGTATACTTGCAACAAGTCTAAGGAGAATATTAGGATCCACCAAATTAGAGAGGTCATTCAAGTCCCACACGCCTCCAGTAGCCCAATTAGCCACCTTGGACTGGTTTTCCTCTTCAATTAGCTATCTTAAACAGAAATCTTTGATGCTCCTACCCTCAATCAGCCATTGGTCATTAAAGAAATTGACTAATTTCCCATCTCTGACTCGCCATTTGGTTCACAAGGTAACAATATCATTTTGCAAGCAAATAAACTTCGATACCTTAGAGTCTCCTGGCCAATAAGTCAATAAGGATTCACTATCTCTTTTCATACACATTTGTTAAAAAATTTCAATCCAAAGCCCCGCTTCACCTGATAGTGAGTTTCCAAGCAAGCTTAGCCCCGCAGGCTCTATTCATAGAGGTGAGTCTACGGAACCCAAGCCCCCCATACTCCATTGGCCTAGTGATTTGATCCCAGCCTATTGGATGGAACTGCCTAGAAGAATCAGTGTGGCCCCAAATAAAATTACATTGCAATCTCTCCACCTCATGGCACACGCTACTAGGGATTCCACAAACATGCATAGGGTATAGGGGAATAGAGCTTAAGGAAGATTTGGCTAATGTAATAAGCCCAACGACAGAAAGACAATAAACTTTCCAAGCTGCCAATTTAGATCTAACACGTTCTATTATATATTGAAACGTATCCTTTGTCATTCTATTTTTGGTGAGGGGGAAGCCAAGATATCTTTCGATTTCACTAGTAATTTGCATTGGGGATAAGACAGAAATGTTTTGCTTGAATGAAGGGATACCCTTGGGGAGAAGAAAATCGAGGATTTGGAGCAATTAATTCCCCCCCCCCCTCGACGGAAGCCCTCATAAATGTATTAAGATAGTTCATCATGGTAACCGTTTGCTGTTCAGTTGCCACCCCAAACGGGGAGAAGGTCATTAGCAAAAAGAAGATGAGAGATTCTCAAACCATCTCTAGAAATATAGATAGGTTGCCAATTCCCTTCCTCAACTGCATCACAGATTATGTGAGATAGCTTATCTATACACATGACAAATAATAAAGGAGAAAGAGGATCTCTTTATCTCAACCCCCTAGTGGGATTAAAGTTCTCCGATTTGGACCCATACCAGATAACATTGTAAGTCATAGAGGAAATGCAAGTCAAAATGAGGTTAATAAAAACACTGTTAAAACCCGCTTCCGAAAGCACCTGCATCACAAATTCCCAACGTATACTATCGTAAGCTTTCTCTAAGTCCACCTTTATAGCCAAGAGCCCCTTTTTACTTCTATTATTGCTCCTTATATGAAGTATCTCTTGCCCCACTATTATGTTATCCTGGATATGTCTCCCCTTAAGAAAGCTAGACTGAAAAGGGGAAATCAGCTTGTTAATCACCTCTTTCAATCTTAGAGTAATAATTTTGGTAATGTCACTTGTAATGAATGGTACACATATTTGTTGACCAAAAAAATAAAAATGTTGTTTAAATATGTCAATATTTACCCATTGAAATCCAACAAGAGCACATCAGCATTTCAGCAGCCAGGCAAACCATGGTTATGGAGTGCGTGACTGGCCAAATAAGAGAGAGAAGTAGAGAGGGGTAGATAAGTGAAGGCCATTTTTATCATTTCAATATGATTTTGAAAAAGACAACTCAGGTCCTCTCATTCTGACATTTATGAAAATTGAGAGCATCTCTATGCAATTTCCTAATTTCCAAGTTCTTTTTTGTGGGATCTTTTCTACTTTTTTTTTTATAGCTACTTTATTATTATTGTTATTATTATATTATTATTTTTATTTTTATCTCAGTTTCCATTTCTTAAAAAGAAAAAAAGATATCAGGCATAATAACGTCTATGATCCAGCAAACATATTCACAGTACTGAGAGATATTAATCTTTTCTCCGTTGAAGTATGATATGGTTTTTTTTTTTTTCGGCGATTCACAAATTAATACTTTAGAAAAATTGCACTGAGGTCCCTAGCTATAAAAAATATTGTTAAAAGGTCTTTTGAAATCTCTGATTTGCAAGTAAGTCACATGAGATTTTTGGGTAATATAATTGAAAAGTCAAAAGACTCAAATAACGTTAGGGTCTATTTGGGAGTTCCATTTTGGAGGAAAAGAAAAAGGAAGGAAGGGTTTTGGTAGTCCCTTTCCTTATTTGCAAGTTTTAAAAATAAGAGGGGAAGAAATCGGGATTTTTACAAATTCCCCAAAACCTATTTCTTCTAAAAAATAAAGTTCCCCAATATGGGGGGTTTTAAGAGGGAAAATAGATTAATTACTTTTTTACCCTCGTACGCCACCACTGCCATGTAATGTCCTCTATTTAACTTAACATAAATACAAATTAAGGGTTGATCGATAACTAAGTAATGCTTCATCACTTACCAAAATATACAAAATAAATCAGAGTATACAAAATGTGCCCTAACGTGGCAATATACAATCATCCAACATATACCAAAAGATAGAAGCACTACTGTCAGAAAAAGTAGCTTAAGCTTCCGAAGTCTTCCCCGATGGACCGTACGGGAACTATCACCTGAAAAATGTGGGTAACTATCAATCCAACTATTACGAATACTAATATGTGCTAGTGATGTGCCATGTGGAACAATTTATTTAACAAAGTATTAATAAAATATAATTCTCCAATATCACATCACAAAATTTCATATCATAAATTCTGTATCAGAAATAATGTATCACAGTTTTTGTTAACACAATTCCCAAGATGCCTCCCATCAATCAAACTGAACCGCCTTATTCCCTCCGACTAGACCCATGGGCTAAGTTCCCACCATATTACTGGCTACTCAAAAGCTCACTGGTCAAGTGATGAGGACCGGTCAAAATCCCCAGAGCACATGTCCTAGACCATGAGTCTTTTCCCCTCATTGAATTAGTGGGGTGTCGTAAGCCCTCATTGAACTAGTGGGCCAGTCACTCATTGAACAGGTGGGACAATAGAAAGCCAACCATCGTGCACCAATGGAGGCCTCACGACGTGGTGGAATAACTACTCCATTTCTTCCCATTTCAACCCTTTTCCATAATTATCATAATAAATAACTCAATAGGATTTTTTCCAAGATTTTCACATTTATATCATGTTATTTAAATAATTCTCATAACCATGTCATAATATCTTAATTCCCAATTCGTATACATAAATAAATATATGCATATATTTCACAATTCAAATCATAAGGTTATATAAGGAAAATTTCTATTAAAATATTCATAATTATTTCACAAAATAGTCACAAACAACATATCAATACACATAACAAGTGGAAAGTGGTTACCTCTCGCCGAAGCTAACTATTATTACACTGCTCCTAATCCAAGAGCCGAAACACACGCCAAAAAATCAATCTATCACAACCAATTTACTAACCATTAATAATTTTTCTAAAACTCTACATAATCAAAATTACAACTTATAATTTCATAAAATTAAAATATACAAATTTTAATAAAAAATATATTTGGAATGCTTGAAGTGGAAACATTATGACAGATGAAAAGTCGGTGAAACACCGAAACCATTGTAACTATTAATTCTCTTTATATTTATTACTAATTAATAATACCCTTTTTAATTTATTATTAATTAATAACAAAAAAATTTTATTTATTATTAATTAATAACTCACTTTATTATTTATTCCATTTTTACTAATAATAATAACTGTTCGGTGTAGAACACAGATGTCCAGCCAAGGGATGGTACTTTGATATTGGATCGTTGGTCTTGGCCTAAATATTTATAGGGTAGATAATCAGGGGAGCGTGGGATCACTGTGCACGATATAAGGGGTGGTGTGTGTGCACAGTGTGACTGAATGTAAATAGTCTGAGTTAGAACATGTGCACCTTAGTATGAGGTCTCTCTATTTATAGAGGTTACTATGGATAGGATATTGACTTCGGCCGAGATCCTAGGTGTGAGTATCGCGTGCCTATCTGATAGATGCTCCTATATTGTCACTTGGTATGATCCTCCTACAATGTAGGATATCCCGGTATTGTAGGTGAGATTTGGTATATGATATATCCTAGTTTGGGCCGCATACTGGGTGTGGGCCTTATGCAGATCCGTAATAGTTGCCCCCCAGCTCGATAGTTCAGACGTTTTTGTGCTGCTGAGATGTATCTTGTTCCCATCCGGTTTTATTACCCATGCTGTGTCGGGTTGGTCATCCTGGGCAAAGGAGCCGAGGTCATGATGTTGCTATATCATGCGATGTCGGCTCGGATTGGGAGGCGTGCGTTGCTCCCGAGTCTTTGATGTTGGGGAGCTCTATCGTTGCCGGACCCGAGGGAATGCAGACCGACAACATATCCGAGTTAATATCAACCGTTTCTCCCAACTTTCGAGGTTTGGGGTTTCACGCCTCCATCATCATTACCTTATGACACCTGGCTCCCTCGGAATGGTGAGGGGTCATAACCGTAGCGT
This sequence comes from Acacia acuminata, assembly GCA_019022655.1. Classification (NCBI taxonomy): domain Eukaryota; kingdom Viridiplantae; phylum Streptophyta; class Magnoliopsida; order Fabales; family Fabaceae; genus Acacia; species Acacia acuminata. Next base: position 1,983,768 of record JAFJYI010000045.1, read on the forward strand.
CCAGCCGTCAGTGGTTTTCGTGTGCATTTAATGGTCCTGTTGCGTGACGTGCGCCTTCCCACTTTACCAGTGAATTGCCTCTTTTATCCCTACTATTACGACGTTTGAAAAAAGACATATTCATTCTTCATTCGCATTTCCCTCCATTTACTTCGTTGCTCTCTGTTTACTATTTTCCCACTTCTCTTATCGTACCTACCTTCTTCTTTGTTGCGGTCTATTCTGTGGATTTCGCTTGACCGTCTTTCCCTCTTTCACAAACTCAGGTATGCTTATCGTCTTCTTACCACGTCTCTATGGTTTCACTTATCTTTTCGGGAGTTCTGTCGCTCAAGCATTTCCAGTTTTGGGTACTTCTGGGTAGGCTCTTACTTCTGGGTATCGCGTTAACCTTTACCCCTTTGTTCCCCGTAGCGTAGCACTGTGAGGAGAAGCATCCTTTGTCCACTTCCTATTTTGGCTCTCCGTTCCTTACCCGTCGTTCTGTGCCTTTCTAGGTTCCATTGTGATGGATAGGTCTAGTCATTTGCCTTCTTCCCGTCAAAATTTAACCTCAGAAGAGGAAGAGGCCTTACACGCTCGTTATCCCTTGACAAGCTTTTGGTTGTTTGGTTCTTCCCTTACTGAAGAGCAAAGGCTCGCCAGCTTACTTCGTGGTGGGTCTAGCGAGAGGGGAGTCGAAGGCTCTTTACATGCTGTTGGTCCGCTTCCCCAGCTTAGACCTCGTAGCAGCCCTACACACCCTGGAGGCCAAGGTGGTTCAATGGCCATCTCGGCTACTCCTATCAATTTTTACCAAACTCCTCCTCGGCCGAGGTCAGACACCCTTTCGGAGGGGTACCTTGGCCCATGCTGGGATTGCATTGCCTCCAGCTCTCACTACATTGCACTCGGACAAGACTTTCTTGCCAATCAAGTTTTAGGTTCCTGCCAACATAGGTCTCCTCCCATTCTTTCCTCGGCCGTGAGACCCAGCCTTCTTCGTCCTCCCTTTGTTAACATGCATACCTCAGGTATACCCTTCATTCACTGATCTTTTATCCTTTTTTGTTGGTTTTGGGTCTAAATGGAGACGTCTCAGTCACCTGATAGGATGCCGTCTATTACTGGGGAGTTCAAGTCTACCAGCCCCCCTCAAGTCCTTCTGGACAAGTACCCCTAGGTTGCACATGGGGTGTTGTCAACCCGGTTGTTGATGTCATCAAAAGATATATCCCGTCTTGATTTAGGAGATGTATTTTCCTGCACCTTGCACCCTCCTTCGAAGGGGAACCGGTGTGCTTTGTTAGGGAGGGAGCCAACAATTCCTTCTTCTTTTGGTACAAGGACTACTTTACCCGTCTTGGTGTTCGCTTCCCATTCACCGAATTTCAAATAGATGTTTTAACCTATCTTCATCTTGCCCCCTCTCCGCTCCATCCCAATGCGTGGGGCTTCATTCTTGCGTTTGAGCGCTTCTGTAAATTATTGCCGGAGCCCATTCCATGCAAATGCTCCATATTCTTTTACTTCTTCTGCCCATTCACACCTCAATCTGACAAACATGACGAGAGCTTGAAAGGATTAACCTCCCTTCGGGGGGTAACCGGCCGTAAACTTTTCCGGTCCTATTCTGATTCTTTCAAACGATTCAAGACCAGCTTTTTTAAGGTCGTGGCCGTATCCGGGCAACAACCTTGGTTTCTTTTTGCCCCTGAGTCCAAAGATGTGGAATGGAGATTTCCGTTTTACTGGACCCATGACCATCATAACAAGGACTCGACCAGTTATCAAGTCAACGGGGACGACCTTCTACCCGAGGACGCTCGCCTGGGCTCTTTTGTCAAGGAGCATGGAGTCCAGAGTGTTGCCTCTATACTTTCTCAGCCTCTTCCCGCTGCTGGCGCTGGGCCATGTATCTCTTATATGTTTAATTCCCCCATTTTATGATGTCGTACCTTGGTTTTGGTAGTCTCTGATCTGTCTTTTATTTTGCAGCTCAAGCTATGGATTCGTTGCCCCCATACTTGGCCCATGTAGTCCTAGTGAGGGTGCTCATTCGAGGAGGGAAACTCGAAAGCGTGCCGCAGCCAAGCCTGGCCGGGGAAGAGGGCGGGTCCTTCCATAAACCCAGTCATCCAAGAGGACTAGGACGTCGGCCCCAAGCGGTCCCTCTTCATCACCTTCCACTAAACCGCCGTAGTTAGAGAAGGGGAATGCTGCTGTGGTGAGAGATGCCCAAACTCAGCCTGAAGACCGGTTGGCGCCTCATTCTCCTCCTCCACCTCCTTCTTACAAGCTCCCACGCGGCTTTGCCTGGGAGAAGGGTTGCTCGACCCAAGAGCTCAGCGTGGCCTTCCTTCCTCCTCGCCGCTACCAGGATCTTTCCCTTGCCCTGAATGAGGCCGACGAATGCTTAATCCACTTTATGCAAGATCATATGGTGAAAGGAGTTGGTTTGATGCAGTCCCTGCTTCTCTTGAAGAAGAAGGTCGTCGGCTTCTCTGCTGAGAAACGCCAACTAGAGTCGGCTAGGGATCTGGCTGTGGCGGCGAGCAAGCGGGCAGAGGACGAGCTGGGTGCACTACAGGCCGATGTCGCCAGGAAGTCCGAAGAGCTGAAATCTACTCGGGAGGAATTGAAGTCCTTGCAGGATGAGTCGGCCAAGCTGAAAATCGAGAATGTTTCTTTGACGACTTCCAATTCCGAAAGCCTGGAAGCTCTGAAGGCGGTTTAGGTACAACGGGGAACTTGGCGGATGAGCTGAGTTCCACAAAGGCCGAGCTTGCAGACACGAAGAAAGCCCTCTCTACGTGTTCGGACACGGTGAAGGCGACCACCAAGGATGCCTTCAACATGGCTTTGGCCTTGGTCTGACATTTTAACCCCTCGGTGGCTCTGGAGCTTGACAAAGTTGATTACCGAGCGTATGTGCACCAAGGTAAGTATGTCCCTCCTCCCGTCCCCAGATGAGGAGATCTCGCTCAATGCCCCTAAGGATGGTGGTCCGGGTCCGTTGAAGCCGCCTCCATCTGATACCTGAGCCTATGGCTTTCCTTGTGCTATAATTGCTTTATCTGGGGCGTCTGTGCCCTTTTTTGAATATTTCCGGCATTGGTGCCGGTTGTACATACTCTTTGATGACAATATATGATTTAATTTTATCAATTAATTGTCGTATAGTTCTTAGAATTCTAAACATAGTTAGAGATTCTTCCACCGCATAGTGTGCAGGTCCAGGGATTCTACCAGACTTTAAGTTTGGGAATCAATGGTAGGGTTGTCTGTTTCAACATCAACGGGTGTCCATTCTATACCACGTAGGTTTGTTTACTTTAACCGTGCTACCATGTTTCGGAGCCGTTGGCCGGGATTGTAACCAAGATAAGGGCGAAGTGTCACATGCTTAGCCGAGGTGTATGCAACGCACAACTTAAACATTTTGACCTGATCAGGGTCGGCATGACAAGTCGAATGCTTAAATCGAGTCGAGCGTTGACATGTTAATTCCGTGAAGGCCAATAAATGGCAATTTCACCGAGCTCTTGACTTGGGCTGGCTAGCCCTGGTGTTAAATCATCTAGATGTGTTGTATTTATATTCGGGTTTAGAGACCTCGGTGTAACATTTATAACTGGATGTATAGACCTCGGTGTAATGTTTATGACCGGGTGTATAGACCTCGGTATAATGCTTAAGCGATCAATAGTGCACGTTGGCGAATCTCCATTTTGAGGAATTCTTCATTAAAATAAGTTTGCTCCGAGAGCTAAAAATAGTTTAAAGAAATCTTTAAAAGCATAAATGAATTAAAATACTGAAATTAAGAAATAACCGAGCTCCAAACAGGGTACGTCTCGGTGTTGTTATGCATTCTGGGCCGAGATCTAGCTGTGGTAAATCTTCAGCTTGTCGGTGTTCCAAGTTCTCTTCACAGGTTTCCTAGCCAGGGTTTCGAGTATATAAGCTTGTTGTTTAGTTTCTCTTTAACTCGGTATGGTCCTTCCCAATTTTTCGTGAGCTTGCCTTCTCTGGCGTTCTTATTGCCGATGTCAGCTCGTTCGAGTACGAGGTTGCCCCGGTTAAATGACCGAGGTCGGACCTTCCGATTATATTTTGCCGCGAGAAGCTGTTTGGCGGCTAATTCTCGGCAGTGTGCTGTGACTCGGATCTCGTCGATTAAATCCAGCTCCGTCCTCAATGCGTCGTCATTTGACGCTTCTTCCTCTCGTCCGGCTTTAATCTTCCTCCATGATGGCTGTCCTATCTCCATCGGGATCATCGCTTTGCATCCGTAGGTTAAGCGGAAAGGGATTTCTTGAGTTGAAGTCTGAACACTTGTTCTGTAGCCCCACAAAACGCTGTGAAGTTTCTCGACCTACTTAGACTCGCGTCTTGCATCCTTTTCCATAGGCCGTCGAGGACAATCTTGTTGGCTGCCTCGGCCGACCGTTGGACTGCGGGTGCTCGACCGAGGCGAAGTGCTGCTTGATATCGAGGTCTAACATCATGGTCTGGAATCTCTGGTCCATAAACTGCGTCCCGTTGTCTGTTATCACCTCGGCTGGTATTCCAAAACGAGAGACAATGTTGTGGCGAAAGAACCTCCGTATGCGTGTCGAGGTTATTGTCGTTAACGGCTCGGCTTCGATCCACTTAGTGAAATAATCTACCGCCACGATGAGCCACCTGAACTGTCCCGGGGCTGGCTTGAACGAGCCGAGGATGTCCATCCCCCATTTGTAGAAGGGCCAAAGGGCCGAGATGCCTTTCAACTCTGTTGGCGGGGGCCAAATAAGCTTGGCGTGCTTCTGACAACTGTCGCATCTCCTGACGGCCTCTTTGGCGTCCGTCGTCATAGTCGGCCAGTAGTAGCTCGTGCGTAGAGCTTTCTTGACAAGTGCTTTGCCCCCATGTGGTGGCATTGATGCCTTCATGTATCTCTGCCAGTACGTACTTGGCTTCTGCTTCTTCCAAGCATCGCATCATTGGAGAATGTAGACCTTTTCGATCCAGTTGATCGTCGACCATAGTGTAGATGGTGGCCTCTCGAATCAATTTCTTAGCCTCAGTCGAATCGGTTGGAATAATGCTTCTTTCCAAGTAATTTTCAATTGGCTTTGTCCAATCTGTTACTGCTGAGATGGTCATTATACAGCTCGGCTCGGATAGGTTTTGCTGGATTACGGTTCTGTGATTGCTAGTGCCTTTCGTACTTGCCAATTTTGAGAGGATATCCGCCCTAGCGTTTTCTTCCCTTGGAATATGGGTGACAATCACCTCTTGGAACTCCGCCATGATTTCTTTAGATTTGTTGAGATACTTAGCCAAGAGTGGACCTTTCGTTTGGTAGGTGCCCTCAATCTGTGCAGCGACGAGCTGTGAGTCGGTGAAAACCTTGACCCGCTGAGCTCCATTCTCTTTGGCTTGTAGCAGTCCGGCAAGAAGGGCTTCATACTCAGCTTGGTTGTTTGAGGTCAGGAACTTCAACTGAAGGGAGTGCTCTACTGCTACACCCTCCGGGCTTTCTACTATAATTCCCGCCCGCTTCCTTTTGCGTTGGAAGAGCCATCGACATATACCTTCCACACTTCCGCTTGATCAACCTCGGTCGCATCTGCCGGGGTGAGTTCCCTGACGAAGTCTGCCAGCACTTGTGATTTGATGGCATGTTGGGCTTCAAAAGTGATGTCGAACTTGGACAACTCAATCGCCTAGCTCGTCATCCTTCAGACGAGGTCTGGTTTGTGTAACACTTGGCGGATTGGTTGACTAGTTCGGACGACTATCCGATGTCCTTGGAAATAGGGCCACAGTCTTCTTACCGTTGTTAGTAGGGCAAACGCCACTTTCTCCAGCTTCTGATATCAAAGTTCCGAGCTCTGTAATTCCTTGCTCACAAAGTAAATTGGTGCTTGTCCGGCCTCGGTTTCTCTTACCAAGGCGGCGCTTATAGCCTCTTCTCCCACTGACAAATATAGGAATAAGGTCTCGCCAGGTTTTGACTTTGTCAGGACCGGGGGTATTGCCAGGCATTGCTTAACCTTCTTGAATGCGGCTTCACAGTCCGAGTTCCATCCTCCCTGCGTTTCCTTTTTCAACAACTTAAAGAAAGGTAGTGCTTTCTCTGCTGATTTTGGTAAGAATTTGGTTAGGGCGGCAAGTCGGCCTGTTAACTGCTGAACCTCTTTCTTGATCCTTGGGGCTTGCATATTGAGCACGGCCTTGCATTTATCTGGATTGGCCTTGATTCCATGGTTGGTTAACATGAAACCTAGGAACTTCCCGGCCGGAACTCCAAACGTGCATTTGGCCGGGTTTAACCTGATCTAGTGCCGTCTCAACTTCTCAAACGTTTGCTTTAGGTCTCGGATATGGTCTTCTGGGTATTTTGACTTCACAATCATGTCGTCAATATATACTTCTATGTTTTGTCCAATCTGGTCTTCAAAAACTCTGTTCATCATCCATTGATATGTGGCTTCGGCGTTTTTCAACCCAAAAGGCATAACGTTGTAATACTAATGAGCCTTGTCGGTCATGAAGGCGGTCTTCTCCTGGTCGTCTGGATGCATGGCTATTTGATTATAGCCGAGTAGGCATCCATGAAAGATAGCAGCTGAAAGCCGGCCGAGTTGTCGACCAAATGATCAATATTTGGCATTGGGTAGGAATCTTTTGGGCGGGCCTTGTTCAAGTTGGTGTAATCCGTGCACACCCTCCATTTTCCATTCGGCTTCGAAACCATCACCACGTTAGATAGCCAGGTGGTATATTGTATTTCTCTGATAAACCTTGCCGTCAAAAGCTCCTTGACATGGCTCTGTAGAGCCTTATGTCTATCGGCTGCGATGTTCCTCTTTTTCTGTGCCACCAGTGTCGACTCCGGCCGCATGGCTAGTTTATGGCAGCAGAAACATGGGTCGATCCATGCGAAAACATCTTGGTTCCGCTTCAGGAATTCGATCAATCGGGCTTCTAGGTCGGCCTTCATTGCCCCGCCAATTTTGGTGGTCTTCGAAGAATCCTTTCCCAGGACCAACTCCTTCAATTCCCTTTGAGGCTCCGGTCGTGGGACCTCGGGCTTATCCCTGAGGTTGAGCTCTACCAAGTTTACTGGCCTTCGGGGCCTCCTATGCTTCTCGGCGTCGGCCAAAATTTCCCCTTCACTGAGCCGAGGTGGGGATGAAGATCCACCATCCCCTTCTCGGAGAGTATTGAAATAACACTGTCGGGATTCTTTCTGGTTCCCGGACACCACTACCACTTGGTTCTTACTGTTAACCATCTTGAGTTTCTGATGTTTTGTAGATACCATCATATCCCACTTGTGTATGGTCGGCCTTCCTAATATAATATTGTAGGAAGAAGGGAAATTAGCAACTATGAACCTTACCCGTTCCGATTTAAATGCTTCTTTTGTCCTTAGTGTCAATCTGAGGTCAATATATCCTTTGGGAAGTGAGCACTCTCCGTTAAACCCTATGAGGGTCGTTTTGCAGGGTTTCAGATCCTCCATATCCATATGCATTCTTTTATAAGCGTCCCAGCTAATAATGTTGGCCGAGCTTCCTGCATCCACGAAGATCCTTTCAACCTGGCAATTTACCAGGATTCCAGTGATAACTAATGCATCCTGATGCCTCGGTACTACGTCGTTTAGCTCTTCCATGGTGAATGTTAAGGGCGGTGGTGTTGGCCTTTTGGGGTCATCCTTGAATTTTGGGACATCTTTCACCAAAAGGACTTCTCTCAGGTATTTCTTACGCTGGCTTGTTGTGTCTCCACCACCTCCGAATCCTCCACTGATTAAGGTGCAACGGAATTCGGTTCCTGGGAACTTGTCTTTAGAGTTAGACTTTCTTCTTTTCTCCTCTTTCCTTGGGTCGGTGGTCGGGCTACTACTTCGGCCTCTCTGATCGTGCTTGACGTTTCTCCTTCCTTGGGTTTTGATCACGTACTGGCGCAACTTTCCCTCTCTTATGGACTTCTCAATGGCGTCTCGGAGTTCATGACATTCTTCTGTAGTATGCCCGGTCCATCATGAAATTCACAGAATTTGGACTGGTTTGTTGTGGGTCGGTTTCGGAGAGACCTCGGTCTGCCGACCCTCCTCATGTCTATCTGAGCCACCTCTTTCCAAAGCTGCGCCCTTGACACATTTAGAGGGGTGTAGCTGTCGTATTTCATCTTAGCTTTCGGCCTTTCCCTCCGTAGTCGGTTATCTCGGTTGCGTTTCCGAGAATCTTCTCTCCTTCTGTTGGTAGGATCTCTCTCATCTGGTGACGCGTTCCTCCGCTTCTCGGGCTCAAAGGCATTGGCTATCTCCATCTGTTCCACGTCCAGATACTGCTTCGCTCGAGTGTAGAACTCGGTCAAAGTGTAGACTCGGTTCTTGCACACATTCTTGGCCAAGCGCGACGATGGATCTAGGCCATCGACAAGGCAATGCACATGGACTTCCTTGGGTAGCGAGCGTACTTGTAGAGCCACGTCCTTGAATCGGTCCAGATATTTCTGCAATGTCTCTTCCTTTTTTTGCTTTATCTTGCTCAACGTGAACTGGGACTTCGGCTATTTCTTGCTGGTTGCAAAGTTCAACTCAAACTTTCGTCCGAGGTCTTCGAAGTTATGCACAAAGTTATTTGGCAAGGAATGTAGCCACTTCTGTGCTGGTCTGGTCAGCGTGGCCGCAAAAAGACGTAGGATGACCGGGCCCTTGATTAAACAAACCACATGAGCAGCTCGAACGTTTTGAGGTGACTGCGCGGATCCTGGGTCCCGTTGTACTTTGGGAGGTCGGCCAGATCAAAGTTTTTCGGGTAGGGCGCAGTGGCGGTTTCCTTCGAGAACGGGCTTCGTCAAAGCTTGTCAAGTATTTCATCTTATACTCTCTGGGTAAGCCTCGTGACCAGGATACTTTCTTCACATCGCAGTCTTCCTCGATCTCTCGCTCTTCCTCGTCATCTTGGTCTTCCTCAACATCTCGGTCCTCGTACTGCGAGATTCGTCCCAAGCATAGTTTCTTCAAGGCCGAGCTTGATGGTCTGTGTCGTCTCGAACCCGTTCCCTCATTAGTTCTCCCGGCTTTATGCCGTGGTGGGCTCGGTTCTTTGCTGTTGGACGGGCTACTAGAGTCGACCATCATATTTTCTTTTCCTCGCTGGAATACTTTCTCAAACTTTCCGAACCGGTCGTCCATCATCTGTTGTATTACTCAAAGATCTTCCGTGCGCTGAAGGTTATCCCGCTTTTCCTTGTTCTCGAACCTCCTGAGCATCGACTCCTGCGTCCTCTACAGGATGTGGATATCAGGGCTCGGAACCGTGGTCTCCTTCATTGCCGCGCCGGGTGTTTTGTCGACAATGGGAATGGAAGACGCCGTGTCTGAAACGTTGCCCTCAGGAGTATCCTCATGTCGCGGTGGATTTTGATCGTGATGTTGACTTTCATCAGCCTGTGGTTGGTTAGGCTGAAGATTCCGACTGTTGCTTCTAGTATTCACCATTGGTAGTCATGGGAATCGTAATTTAACGTCCCCACGGTCAGCACCAATGTTCTGGTGTAGAACACAGATGTCTAGCCAAGGGCTGGTACTTTGATATTGAATCGTTAGGCTCGGCCTGAATATCTATAGGGTAGATAATCAGGGGATCGTGGGATCACTGTGCACGATATAAGAGGTGGTGTGTGTGCATAGTGTGACTGAATGTAAATAGTCTGAGTTAGAACGTGTGCACCTTAGCATGAGGTCTCTCTATTTATAGAGGTTACTATGGATAGGATATCGACTTCGGCCGAGATCCTAGGTGCGAGTATTGCGTGCCTATCTAATAGATGCTCCTATATTGTCGCTTGGTATGATCCTCCTACAATGTAGGATATCCCGGTATTGTAGGTGAGATTTGATATATGATATATCCTCAGTTAGGGCCGCATACTGGGTGTGGGCCTTATGCAGATCCATAACAATAATGATATTTATTTTATTATTATCATTATTATTTTTATTATCATTTTACTAATTATTATTATTTATTTACAATTATTTTAAACTCTCAGAGGCTATCATAAGACTTTAAATTAGGAGTTTATAAATACTACACCAAGTAAAATATGTTTCACTATATATATATATATATATATATATTAGACAATAATCATGTTTATTTTTCCCAAATGCAATATTTTTTTAATATATATACATACACACACCGTTGCATCTAGGGGATTCGAAATTCAAAAAGATAAAATCTGATCCAACTTATTCCTAAATAATAGGATCTAATCTATTCATTCCTATTTTATTTCTATTATAATATTATTTACAAAATAATACACACACACACACACAATGTATGTATATATATATATATATATATATTATAGCATGAAAAGAAAACTTGTGGTTAACTTCTTTTAAACCCACGTGTGTGTGTGTATTTAATAGCAAAAGTTTTCCTTCTCTTGCTTATATATAGCATCAGTATATATATATATGTGTGTGTGTGCCATCCGTGTGAGTATATATATATATATATATATATATTTATTTTTTAAATAGCAAAATTTTCTTTTTCTTCCACAAATGTAGCCCTTTTAAAAGAAGTTTTTAAATCTAGTTTCATATCTATACACACCCACACGTCTCAGTAAATTTTATTTCTCTTTATATACATGTAAAGCATTGACATATACATATTTATATGCACAAGCTTCCTTTTTCCTTCCAAATCAGCTATATATATATATATATATATATATGATTGCAAAAGTTTCCTTTTTCTCATTTTTATGCAGCAACACACACACACATATATCAGTAACAAGACAAAAGCTTTTCCTTCTCAGAGTTTATGTTAATAGCTTCATATATCATTCAACAAGTTTTTCTTCTATTTTTTTTACCTAATGTGCAGCAATGTTCTCTCCTATTATTTTCCACAAGCAGCGAATATATATATCAACTAAGCTTTCTCTTCTATGCGCATAAGTATAAAATATAACAGTAAAGCTTTTGGGTTCATTTTCTGTTTCGAGAGTTTTCCAATCGTGAGAAATTCTTCCTCTGTTTTAGCTTTAAAGAAACAGGGACTTATATGCAGAAATTGATGTGCATAAATATAGACAGGGAGCACTAACGTTGGGAACTTACGGAAACCAAAAGGAGAGGAGCTTAAACACACGTTGGGATTTTTTGGTTTTCAGCTCTCATGGCGTCTGTGTCTTCCTTGTTTCTTAGGCTCTCTGTCTCTCGGACCTCCTTCACTCTCGTGCCCTCTGTGTTAATGAATAAAGGAAAGTCCAGGAGCAAGTAAATATATAATACTCTGATGGTCCAGTTTAAGAGAAGAGAAACTAACGGTCCGAAGTGGATGAGACGTGGGTGAGGCTCTTGAAGCATGGGAGAGTTGCTGCTGACTTGATCTGGTTTCCTTTCCGCTGATTTTGTGTTTACGTGTTTCAGTTGGTGTGGGGCTATGATTTGATTCTTGTAACGTGTTGGGTCAAAGCTGAGAGTGAATGATGCATATGGGTTGAATGGATTTAATGGGTTGGTTTTAATTCCTAGGTTGTATATTTCATTGAGTGTATGGGCCAATAGGTTTTGTTGGATAAAGGAAGGAGTATTTGGGCTACTTCTTAAATATATATATATATTGCTTCTCTCTTTGCGTGGTGGCTGATAGAATTAATTAAACTGAGGGAGATATAGCTTGCATCACGTGTTGGGCTTGAGAATTTATTGAATAAAAAGAAGAAGGATTTATTGAATAATTGAGGAGGCTGCATGTTTGGCCCAATAATTCATGGATTTATTGTGCATAGAAGAGCCACATGAATATATGAGAGAAATGAGTATATTTTGTGAGTATATGTGGTTTAACTTTTGATGAAAATGAAAAAGGAGTGGTAGTGTTAAAGTTGATGCCTTAATTTTTTTTCCAAAAATTTATTTCTCGCAAAAATTTTCTTGGTTTTATTTACAAGAAAATAAATTCTTAATTTTTCAAATAATTAATTTAATAATTTGGCCAAATTCCATCATTTAATTCTCATATATTATTCCTATAATTTTAGGCATAAAATATTCCTTATTTAAATTATTCTTTTCCCAAAATCAATTAAGGGAAAAAAATAAGCCTAAATTCCCAATAATTATTTTAAGCCAAATTCCATAATTTAATTTCCATAAAATATTTCCAATTTCAAATCCCAAAATTTAGGATGTTACACGCCACCCCACCACCGCCACCCCCACCACCCCACCACCACCACCGCCGTCGCCGCTACCACCACCACATAAATAATTTTTTTAGAAAATTTAAATTTAAATTTATTTGTAAAGTATAATAATTATATTAATTATTAAAGAAAAGGATAACATAGTAAAAATAACTCATTAATCCTCAATCTTCCTCCCTTACTATTTTTTAACTCCCAAATAAGGGGAGAAAATATCTTCCATTTCCCTTCCATACCCTCCCATCCATTCTCTTTGCATCCATTTCTTTCCAAACTCCCAAACAAAGCCTTAGGGTCAGCTGCTTCACATGTTAACATAAGAGCATAGACTTGTCAATGGCCACTCATGGACTTGTCAATAGTACTATTGACAAGTCCATGGACATTATTGATAAGTCTATGGGCAGTCATTGACAGGTGACACAGCTGACACTAAAGATACTTGGGTCTTTTGACATTTTGATTATATTGTCCAAAAGTTTCATGAGATTTGTCCGTAAATTAGAGATTTCAAGAGACTTTTTAGTAGTATTTTCCTAACTTATGACCCCAGTACAATTTTCCCTAAAACTTTCAAGTTTCAATCAAATTATAAAGGAAAAAGGTACATATATGTTTCATCTAGTGGTATTTTGCACTAATAAATAAAAAAGTAAGATATTGGGATCTTTGTAACACCTAAAACCAAAATACCAAATATTTAACCAAAGTATTTCAAAAGTCATCAATAAGAATGTTCAAGATCCAAATAATCGAAATTCATAATTAGTTCCCAAAAAAAAAAAAAAAAAAAAAAAAAAAAAAAAAAAAAAAAAAACCTCACACCATAGTGTCCAATTGAATCCTCAAAACATTTTAATAAATAGAAACAAAATGCGGAAGTCTTAGGGTTATGACAAATAAAAACAATATGACATGTGCTCCGAGGAGCACAAGAAAGCCTTCAAGTCTCACTCCATAGGTTCATTCCCTTACTTTCGTAACATCCCAAATTTTGGGATTTGGAATTTGGATATTTTATGGGAAAATTAATTGTGAAATTTTCCCTAGAATATTTATGAAATTAATTACTGAAATTTAAGGCATATTTTCCCCATAAAATAATGACAAATAATTAGGGAATAAATTTTGGCATAAATATTTTAGAGATAATATTTTGGGGCCAAAAGAAATTTTTATTGAGGAAGAAAATCCTTAAATCGAATTAAGAATTAAATTTTTAATCTAATAATTGTAAATATTTTTTTGATATAATAATTGCAAATAAATTAGCCCATAAATATTCATTTGTCCACACCATAATATCCATTCGGCCCAAATCAAACAATTCCCATAATGGCCTATACACACTTTGATTATTCTCCAATTCAAGAACCAGGCCATGCACGGAATAGAGATTGAGAAGCAGCAAAGCCCATACTTCTCCAATAACCATTATTATATCAACCTACATACTCAACACCCACCATCTTTTATCTGATACATATCAGCTACACACGTAAACAGAGACACGCAAGAAGATCACGCCCACCTCCAGATCTCATCTTCAGCCAACAACTGTCCACACGCAACAGAGTTCCATGTTTCTCTCATCAACAAACCAGACCCTTCCCATGCCTCTCGAGTCCCGCAACGAATACCTCTTGGTTATTCTTCTTCTCCATCAGTCTATGCTCTTTATATTTCTCAGATCATACCCTTAAGTCTCTATAAAATCATTCATCCTTGACTCCGCTTCATTCCATCTGCCTTAACAAAAACCAACAGAGCTAGAGTGAAAGAAAGAGAGAGTCGGAAGGAAAGGAAGAAGGTTGGAACCGTGCATGTAAGCCTGTGTATCGACCAAGATGAGCCTCTAAACCCTCCCTTCTAGTTCCTACATGATTAGTTCTGAGTTTGAGGATTAAAAACGCATGGTTAAGCTGCTGTGTTTTCTTTACTCTGTTTTCGGACTCACAAACAGAGTGTCTTTTGCTGATCTGTTTTTACGGAAAATGGTTGAGTTTTTACACGAAATTTTTATGGAAGGTAGTAGGCACAATAAGGTTTAAAACGAGTCAAAGCCCAGCCAAAACGGACGTGTAGATTGAGAGATATGATTTTCCAAAGTTTTACTAAAATCTGGAACGTTTTCTGCACATCTGGTGAACAGTGATTTTCGGGCTTGATTTTGGAATGGAAAAAATTTGAGTTTTTATTTGAAATTTTTACAGTAAATATTATACATCTCAATATTTCCAATGAGCCAAAGAACGCCTTAAACGGAGGTCTATAACTCCAGTTATGATTTTTGTAAGTTGAGCTAAGAATCTGGAGATTTCTGGTATGCCTCTGGAGCATGAAAATGACGTGGAAATTAGGACCAAGTAAACCTTTTAGTTTTTCATTGAAATTTTTACAGTAAATAATAGACTCACTAAGGTTCAAAACGAGAAAAACCCCAGCCAAAACGGATTTGTAGATTGAGAGTTATGATTTTTCAAAGTTAGACACTAAAAACTGGAAAATGTCAGCTTCAGATATGAACAGTAAATTTCGGGCTCATTTTTGAAATGGAAAAAATTTGATTTTTTCCTTGATATTTTTACAGTAAATATTAGACATCTAGACCTTTCTAAAAAGCCAAAGAACACCTAAATTGGACATGTAGAAAGGGAGATATGATTTTTCGAAGTTTGACAGAAAATCTAGACGAATTTTATGTTCCAGGAATAGTGATTATCTTCTGGCATGGTTTTGGAATATGAAACCTTTGATTTATTTCATGAAATTTTTTGTGTTAAAAAGAGCTTTGGATCACCTTGAACGGAGGTTTGTAACTCGAGATATGATTTTTGGAAGTTGAGTCACAATTTTGGAAAGTTTTCTGAACAATATTTGCATTTTAAAAATCTGTGAATAATATAATATTTTATGGCTATTGGTATTATTTTTATGTGAAAGTAGACATGCTAAGGAGCACGTAGCTTTTGGAAACACCTCATTTAGATTTTTGTAGAATTAATTACGAATTTTCAAAGTTTAATCAGAAAAATTCTAGAAAAAGTCCTATGTAAAGAGTCAAGTTACATATATACATTTTTGGAATTTTTAGAAATATTATATGTAATGCAATAAAGCATAATTTGTAGGATAATTGGTATTTATTAAACTTTTAACTTAAAGTATTGATGACGTCTTAGAATAGCCTCCGGGTTAATAAAGATATTATTGAAATTTTTATCATTTTAGTTTTGAAATTTGAAGGATTGTTATTTTCAGTTTTTATTTTAATAATATTCATTATTAAATTTTGTATATTTTTATGAAATTATAAATTACAATTTTAATTATGTGGAGTTTGAAAAAGTTATTAATGGTTAGTAAATTGGTTGTGGTAGATTGATTTTTGGCGTGTGTTTGAGCTATTGGATTAGGAGCAGTGTGATAGTAGTTAACTACGACAAGAGGTAACCACTTTCCACTTATTATGTGTATTGATATGTTGTTTGTGAGTATTTTGTGAATTCATTATGAATATTTTTAATATAATTTGCCTTGCGGAACTTTATGATTTAAATTATGAATTTATACATATTTATTTATTTGTGCATGAGAATTAAGAGTTTTGATATCATGATATTTATTATGATAATTATGGGAAAGGGTTGAATTGGGAGGAAATGAAGTAATATATTCCACCACGTGGTGAGGCCTCCATTAATGCATGATGGTTGGCTTTATATTGTTTCAATTTGTTCAATGAGGGACCGGCCCACTAGTTCAATGAGGGCGTACGACACCCCGCTAGTTTCAATAGGGGGAAAGACCCATGGTCCGGGGCATATGCTTTGACGATTTTGGCGGTCCTCATCACATGACCGGTGAGCTTTTGAGTAACCGGTAAAATGGTTGTAACTTAGCCCATGGGTCTAGTCGGAGGAAATAAGGCGGTTCGGTTGGATTGGTGAGAGGTATCTTGGGAAATGTGTCAATGAAAACGTGATACATAATTTTTTTTATATATGAAAATTTTATGATGTGATTTTGGCAAATTATATATATATATATATATATATTTAAATACTATGTCATGTAAATTGTTCCACATGGCACCTCACAAGCACATATTAGTATTCGTAATGAGTTGGATTGATGGTTACCATATTTTTCCAGGTGATAATTCTCGTCCCGGGTCCATCGGGGAAAACTTTGGAAGCTTAGGCTACTCCTCCCGGCAAAAGAGTGCTTCCATCTTCTGGTATGCGTTGGATGATTGCATATTGCCACATTAGGGCTCATTCTGCATACTCTTATTTATATTGTATATTTTGGCAAGCAATAAAGCATTACTTAGTCGTTGATCAACCCTAAATTTGTAATTTCGTTAATGTAAAATGGAGGACGCTACACTTTCTACTAGAACAATCACCCGAAAAAATGTTAATATATAGGGAAGAGATTCCAAGTCTCAGTAACTATTGAAAGTTTCTACCGAACACAAGCAAACCACATATGATAAAAAGAAGGAACTGATTACGTATATTTGCATATATCACAATCCTCATATAAAACGATTTCAAGTTAATCCTCATTAAACAACTTATATTCTTATTCATAACGTGTGATATATACTTAAGCAATATATAATATGCAACTATCCTTATATCGCTAATTGGAGCCATAGGCTAACACATAGTTCAACAGAAAACATATCCGTTTGACTGGATTGTCCCAAACTCACCAGTTCTTAAGATACACCTAGCCAAAGGTGTAGAGCTTTAGTCTGAACTATGGCTCCCCTTGTTAAAAAACACAACTAAGGAGGTGTCACATATTTCATAGTTCTAATGCAATCCCAATCAAAGAAAAACATAGAAAAAAGGGCCCTTGACAAATGTCATCTATTGTGCACCGAGTGATAACATATCACTTGGTAGAGAATCTCACCACACAAATTCCTATTTATTCTAACCAATCACAAATGCAATCGATGTGACAATTATATTCAATCACCAATAAATATAATATTATTAAAAGATTAGCTAAGGTACAATAAATCATGCTTCCATTCTTATCAAATATCATCACATCTTCAAACATTCCTAAAAGAAAACAACAATCCAATGATACATTAATTACAATTAAATTATTAACTATATGAATAAAGTGAGATATAAAAAAATTTACTTGTAACGTTATTTACTCAAGAATTTACAATATATATGCATATAATCCAATCAATTTTTTTCTTAAAAAATATAAAAGATAGTCATCCATAATTATACAAAATTCACAAGTATATGGAAGCATATTCGGAGTTACTTGCTACTCCCTAGCTCAGAGAAAATCACACAAGTGTTATTCCAAATCTCTCAATGAGAGACTGAGAATCTACAAAGTCACAAATATAAATATCTATTAATATATTTCTCAATACTATTCTAGAGCCTTAAACTACCCTCTAAAAATTAATATTATATAGATACATATTTACTAGTTACCTCATACCAACTTTTATATCAAGAGATTTTATATTAGTTAAAATTTAGAATAAAAATTATATACAGTATAGAAATTTTAATATATAGAACAAAACATGTTTACCATAACATGAAAGGGTTGGTCCATTTAAAGGAGAAGAAAGTTTTGGAAGCATTGATGTATAAGGAGAGTACCACACACACACATATATATATATTTGTGTGTGTGGAGAGTACCCTCCACACACACAGATATATATATATATATATATATATCTCGAAAGAGACAAAAATCAAAACAAAACAAAAATAAAAATATACACGCACAACCACAAGTAGGATAATGGTCAAAGGGTTGGTCTTTAATTAGTATATACATTCACGCACGCATACACTAAAAGAAACAAAATGAAAAAAAAATAAGAAATTGAAAATAAAGTAGAAAGGTTAAAGGGTTCAGAATAAATAGACAAAGAAATAAAGAAATGTATGGGTGTGTGTGTGTATATATACACAATTAACCTAATAACCCACGCGACTACAATGACTATTGAAAAGATGGGTTCAATAGTAGGTAGTAGTAGGTACACAAGCAAAATGAGAGAGAGAGAGATCTAAAAATAATAAAAAGGAGAAAACCGTTTTTTTTTTTTTTTTGCTCAGAAAGGATACTTCTATTACTTAACAGATATAGTCTCACATAAAACAGATACAAACAGCTACTGATACATACAAACGGGCAACAGCTACAGCCAACCTAGAAAAACAGATAGCACCACTACAAACTACATAACAACACAATAAAAGGCTAACTAATACTAAGAGGTCCCTGCTTCAGCAGCACAAGAGTCGGTATTATCCACGACATAATTCATCTCCGGAGCATCCAAGGTTAGAATAGCAAGTAAGGTAGGTGTTAGTTGAAAAACCCACTCAATTGGGCACACCTCCTAATAGGAATTTGCTGTAAGAAGATCCGCAGCTCTATTACCCCGTCAGGGGATAAAAGATAAGGAAAACCCAACCCTGCCAGAAAAGAGACAAATAATATCATGTATAATACATCTACTCCTCCACTCACATAAAACATCAGATCTAGCGTTAATACAAGCCACTAGAATTAAACAATCAGATTCAAAAATGACATTGTCATGCCCCAAATCCACTGCCAACATCAAGGCTTTTTTGAGAGCAAGAGCCTCCGTCATGAAAGCCGAGATTGATTTGATTTTATCTACATAGCCCCATTTAAAATCCCCATAGCTGTCCCGATAGATCACTCCAAGTGCTGCATATGTTTTCCCAGCAACATACGCTCCCCAAAAAAGGCCCTAAGGCCCTTTTTGACATGTGAATGTTAAGTGAAAGGACAAAAAAGCCCCTATCTAAAGCTGAAAAAGGAAGGCAGTTCTAATTTCAAAATCACTCTATATCTCTCTTGTTGCTCCGTCTCTCTCGCGTTGCGTCTAGTCACCGGTCTCAGCAACTCTCTCAAGAACTCCACCAGCCGCCATTGGACACCGCTTCAGAGCCACCGCCTCCACCGCTCATGGAAGACAACCTCCCGCCAACGCTCCCAAATTTCTCTCCAAGCCCGCTTAAGCGTGCAGCGACGATGTCAACAATCACTATTCTTATTGTGTCGGTAATCACAGAGTGTCAAGACCCGATTGCCTGAGGTTTCCGAGCAATGTCATACTATTCTTATGCATGTGCCGATGCTTATGAGAAACTGAAGTCTATTGCACATTCACAGGGTGCTACTCCAAGACCTTGACGATGTAAAAGCTTCAGTTTGCTTCTGATAAGATTATGTAATTTGAACCTAAGGTCTTAATTGTAGGAAACTGATCAGAAACGCGGAAGCGTATCGTACCACGCGATGTAGGAAAAGATGAAACCTTTTATCGTTTTGCTTACTCCGGATATTGAAGAGCTATCCGAAAGATTCTCCACGAGCAAACCTTGTCTACGAACGGTCCTCGTATACGAACGGTCCTCGTGCGATCTATGATTGATCTTCCGACTATCTCTCGAGGGGGATGAGATGGTTGTGTGGGCAACCGTTCAGATGATGAACGTCTGCCTCTTGGTTTTTGTTTCTGATGAGAGCCTCCTAACTATTTGTGCGGCCGTATCTTTTCAAGCGACTGAAAGTTAGTTTATATGCTACTATACCCAAGGCCTAACCCTAATCCACATGGGCCTTAGAGTTCTTGGGTTGTAGTCTCAATTAAGCCTTATTGGGCTTAAGTGACCAAAGAGCACATTAACCCAATATTATTCACCCTTCCAAAAAAGGGGTTGTTCTTAATGGGGATGCAAATTTATCAATCTGTTATTGTGTGAAAATTTTGACATGGCTTCTTGACCATTTTATTCACTCAATAATGTGCCCCAATGATATATTGACCTTGGCCATGTAAGTGTTTTTAAGATAAACTTTAAAAATATAATGAAAATTACCATCTGGTTCATGGACTAGATGAAGAGTTTATTTATGTAATCATCTTACTAGACACTAACTGTTCAAAGTGCCTTTGGCTTTGTGACACGTGTTGTGGTTGTTGATTGTTTTATACTGAACTTCGTTTCAGCACAAAAATGGACGGGGAGGTGGCTGAAAAGGATGACTCTTTCGACTGTAAAACTTTGACATTCCTTACTCGTGTCATTTCAAGGCATATTGTTCCAAGGGCCAACTTAATTTATTTAGTATTTAGTGCATGTTTGACCGAGCTTATTTTTTACTTAAAAGTCACTTATAAGTATAAGCTAGACCAACCAGGATTTTACATAAGCTTTTATGATTTAAGAGCTTATTTTATAATGAAGAAAAAGAGCTTAAAAATAAGTTCCTCATAGGAGCTTATTTTTAAGCTCTTTTTTATATAAAAAAAGAATGAAAAGAAAACTCATAATCTCTCGATTGACTACTACGGCCACCACCACCGCGCCGCCCCGCCACCACCACCACACCACCGCGCCCCCACCACCACCACCCACCACCACCACCGCCCCCCGCCACCACCACCACCACCGCCCCCCGCCACCACCACCGCGTCGCCCGCCCCACAAGCGTAATATACCTTTTATGATAATTTTTATTAGAAAAAGTGGTTATGACAAAAATTTTGTCAAACAGCTTATTTTTAATTTCAGCTTTTAAGTAACTTTTAAGTTAAAACATTTATATAATCACCAAACAACTTTTAGCTTTTTTCCAAAAGCTCTTTTTTTTAGCTTATACTTATAAGTGGCTTTTAGGTAAAAAATAAGCTAGGCCAAACGGGCTCTTAATCTAGCAACCGGTTTAAGTCAGTTTCCTTTTTTAACCAGAAAAATAAGGTTACTCAACTTGCTATTATATATTACAGATAAGAATGAAGAATATATAACGCTGTTGAGAAACAAAAGTTATCAGAAGAAGAGGCTAAAGGGAGTATAGAAAATTCCTTCCTTCCTCATTGCCCTTAATAATGTATTATGGATGATCCACGTGCGTATTGCTGGCACCCGTACGTGGATCATCCATTTGACTAATAAAAATTTACAATAATATAATATATTATTAAGTCACTAATTAATTATTTTCCAACTAATTAATTAGTGAATTAATTATTTGACTAATTATTATTATTCTCTATTTAAGATTATCTTATCTATCTTAGGGTATTCTATAAATAATAATATACAACATATTTCACAAAATATTTTTATTAATTCACTAATTATTATTGTCACAAATTTATTTAATTAAATTTAGCTAATAATATTTTACAATTTATATATCAAATTATTAATGTACAAAATACTAAATAATTAGTTATCTATCTTAAAGTTTATAATAAATTCACTAATTAATGAATTTACTAATTAGTCTTGTGTCCTAAGGTTTATAATAAATTTTAAATATTTTAATTCTATTAATTATTAATTAAAATTATTATTTACTCTTTTTATTAATTATAATGAATTAGAATTATTATTTATAATTTTAAATCTAATTATAAAATTATATATATATATATATATATATTTAATTGACGCCACTTTTAGTCAATTATATATATGGATGCCAAACTAATGTTGACGCCACTAGTGGCGTCAGTCATTCTGACGTCAGACATCCTGATGCCATTAGTGACGTCAATCAACCTGACGTGTTTGACTGCATTACTTTGGTAATTCTTTTCCAAAGTGCTTCAATTAGGTACAATTGTTGGCAAAAGTTGCTACATTGGTGCTTTTCCCTAACATTGAGACAAAAAAAACTTTCAGGGTAACATTGCTCTTGGCGTGTACTTTCCGGGTCAGATTTGTTACTTAACCCAATATTTAAAAATGATAAGTTCACTTAAGGAAATGACCATTTGAACAAATAAGAATGCAGGTTTGGAAGAATTCCTATACTAGGCATGGATTTACCAAGGTCATATTTAAAAATAACAAGTTCTAATATGAAAAAGACATATTCACTTAAGGAAATGACCACTAGAGAAAGTGAGAATGCAAACTTGGAAGAATTCTCACCCTAGACATGGGTTATATATAAAGTTCATATCTAAAAATGACAAGTTCCGATATAAAAATGATAAGTTCACTTAAAAAAATGACCACTTAAGAAAATAATAATAATGTAGGCTTGAAAGAATTCTCACACTAGACATAGATTTGCCAACTACATATTTTAAAATGGCAAGTCCATTTTAGAAACTACCTAAACACCAACAAGGCCGATGATAATACAAAAGTTAGGATATTTGCACTTCCTCACATCACCAACGAACGTGTTCTTCGATTTTCCCTCAACACTCGGCCCCATGTCAATTTCGATCACCTTCCTAATCAAACAATCGTTTATTGATATCAATAAAGTTAACACCTTGAGGTCACAACGTTCAACTTCGCAAATGACATTCCAACTTCAATCTCCTACCTCCTTCACCCTTCAACATTCACCATTCTCTAAGCTAAAAACCCATCCTCACCTCGCGCCTCAATTGCTGATTCCCTCCTCTCTTGCTTCCCAACTCACTCCACTTTCTATCTCTTTGATTCAATATTTTCTTTTATTGTGTAGAGGGTCATTTGTGTAATTTCCTTTTAATTTTAAAAATGACAGTTGAGATACTGACACGCTCTCTATCTATAGCATTTGTAATGGTCTTTACTTGTGATTTTCTTTATTCAATCAGCAAAGTTCAAGGATAAACTGATAAGGAATTTCCCTACATTCAATCAGCGAATGTCCTTAAATAGGAGTAGTTAAACAAATACAACTGAACGTAATAACTGACGCTACTAACCTAAACCTAGGAGCCACTTAGCAGTACGTGGCTTGGACGTGCTAAACCTAGGAGCCACTAGCAGTACGTGGCTTGGACGTGCACTGCAGGTGAAAGCACTAACTGATATTTCAATTACGTGGCAAGGACGTGGTGCACTGCAGCACTAACGGATTATTTCAATAATTAAACAACAGGTGAATAATTAAGTAATAGGTAAATAACAGTAAGCTAAAAAATAGCAGAAGATATCCTGATCCGCTAAATCAGTTGAAGACATCAACCACAAAGTCTTCAAGGTAAGTGGTTCTTGGTTCTTCATCAGCAGGTCATTTTCGCAAACTCATCGCCATGGATGAAGATGAAAAAGTTAGGGTCTGCAATTTCACTTTCCCTAGAATACGAGTCCAATCTCGTATAAATGCCTCTAGGAAGTGGACGAGTCCAATCTCGTCCAGAACATATATACCTCGTAGAGGTGCTATTTTTGAAGTCTCAAGAATTCGAGATGCCAAAATTGCAGAACAAGCCGGTGCGTGTGCTATCGTCCTTTCACAATCAATTTGCTTTTGCAGTTGGCGAATGATTGATCCGTCTCTCATCGCAAAGTTCAAGGCGGCTGTGTCGATCCCCATAATTGCGAGGGTTAGGGTCGGGCATGTCGTGGAAGCCAAGATTCTTCAAGCTGCTGGTGTCGATTATGTCGATGAAAGCGAGTTCCTAGCAACAGCAGACGCAGAAAATCACATCAACAAGGGCGATTTCACTTGTCCATTTATATGTGGGTCTACAAATCTTGGAGAGGCATTGGAGAGGATCACGGAAGGTGCTGCGATGATAAGGACACAAGGCATAGTATCAATTTGTGGTGATATTGCTACGACAGTGAAGAATGTGAGGTCTGTCATGCAGGACATAAGCCTTCTCCACAATATGAGCGAGGAGGAACGTTTAGAATTCTCGGGGGAGATCGAGGAAGCTTCCCATCTGGTAGCGCAAACGGGGCGAATGGGTAGGCTTCCCGTCGTACACTTTGCCGCCGGTGGCATTGTAACTCCGGCCGATGCTGCTTTTATGATGGATTTGGGATGTGATGGTGTGTTTGTGGGACCAGAAATGTTTGATTGGCCTGATCCTTACAAGCAAGCTAGGGGAATCGTTGAGGCTGTTAATCGCTACAATGATCCTAATGCGGTGGCTGTGGCCACGTCAGGTCTCAACTAGTAGTCACGACAGGAATGGGCATTTGGTTGCGCCAGTGTCTGATCGAACATATCGTTGCTCTGAATTACAAAGATGGGTTGATTGTTGCCTTTTATGCGATTTTTCATTTCATAGAATGACAATATATGTGAGTGAGCTTACTAGTAATAGTTTTGCTCCCTTGATTTGAATTTGGCTTTACCATTGTGTTGCGTTGTATTGCCTTCGTGAATTGGAATAAATTTAATTTGGGTGCCTTCAATGTTAGTTCGTTGATGAACCTGCTTTCGTCGCTAAAGTAGTCAATTAAACTAGGTTCTAATTAATTATGCAATATAGGGTCAACCAGTCATTCTCCCAAGGGGCAAGTCATGGGTTTTTCTTTAAGTTGAATTTAGGTGATGAAAAATGCAAAGAAATGAAATTAAACTAACTAAATGCGGGATGAAAATTGAGTCTAAAACCTAAATGAGAATGAAACTAATCTATATGAATTTAAATGCAATTTTAGGGGGGTTTTTTTGTTGTGAGAAAAATAAACAAAATCCTAAGAAGAATATTAAATAAAAGCAAATCAACCAAGTTATGATGATGAATGGGACAACTTAGGAATCGCATGGGGTTGACTTCCTTAGCCTAAATCAATTAATTAGACCAAAAGGAGATTAATGAATTTAATTACCCAATTGAACATGGGAAATCCTCTAGCTCAATAACACATATTCCATTAGAAAACTCATAATGAAATAAGCGGTGGCTAATCAAACATATTAAAAACCAATCACAAAATAATCTTGGAAATCTTGTTTACAATTATCTAATTAAACAACTAGATAACTTATCAACCCAATTAAACAATTAAGGTGATAAACCAAATTAACAATTAAATCAATAACGAAAACTCAATTACTAATTTAATCGACAATCCAAATGTTGCAACCAAGAATCAAAGCAATAAGCATAAAAACTTCACATCGTCTAATCCAAAAGAAATAAGTTTACAATCTAAAACTAGATTGTTCTCAATTAATACAACTCGAAATTCTTTAAAACTAAATAATCACAAGTTTGAATTAAAAAGATAAAAAGAAAGACACTCCCTTGTGGTCTTCAAGTGTAAGTTCCTAGGCTCTAGTTTCCTCCATGCTCCTCCCGAGTTACCTCCAAAGAACCTTAAGCTTCCATGGCTATCCTCCTTTCTCCACGAGCCAAACACGTCCCTAGCGTGACCATTGTGTCAATGGATTCAACAATTGATGCATGTCCAGGAGAACAAACTGAATTGGTTATATGGGTAGTGGGGTCCACGTGGTAGATGAATGAATGGATGAATAATCAAATCAATCCGTGACTCCCGCCGTGCATCTTCATTCGCTGCTCTTTTACTGCGTGCGTGAATCTCTGCGGCTCTCTAAGAGAGCGTGAATCTCCTCTTAGCGGCTAGGTTAATTTAATAGGAAGAAAAGAGGGCTTTTAGGGTATCAATTTGAGCCCAATAAAATATAAGAAGCCCAATAAAATTCTACCATTGGATTTCCTTTTAGCTTTCCCGAAAAGTTCGCACCATAGGATCTTCTAATATGATAAAATCATGATCTATCATATATTAAAAAATATTATTTAATAACAAGATATCAATCAGAATAATTTAAGCCCAATATCTCATAATTAATTCAGATTTATATTGTTTCCTAAAATTGGCTAACAATTCAAATATTATCTAATATATCCAAATTAGCCTAAAATAATCCCCAAAATAAATGATTAATGCATGATAAAATATAGTAAAATTGTGATTTATCAACTCCCCCACACTTATCATTTGCACTCTCAGGCAAAACAAATCAAGACCAAGAGAGAATAAACGAAAAAACAAATAAAATAAAAACTAAACTAAACTAAAGCTTCAAAAATGAATGTTCAAATCACAAGTAATAAGTAAACAAAAGTATTTCAAAGCACCTCTCATGTCCAAATGATCTTCTCATAAATTAAGAAAGCCAACATCATGTCAATTTACTTGACAAAGGGGAACCCAAGCTAGAAATCCCTCACCAAGGATAATGTGTATGTCACTCTTCACTCAAAAGTGTTGTAAGTTTGTGTTTACGCTCAAATTCATCCCTATTCGGTACTCTTTCCGTAGGGTTGACAAGAATCTAAATTCTCCACCACCGATAAAGCAAATGCATTTATAAATCCAAAGGACTTTTATTAGGTTGTAATGGGGCTAAGGTTAAGAAAGAAAGGGTATGGTGTTTGGAAAAACAAAGTTGAATATATTAAAAGATGAAGAGAATGAGACAATAGAGAATATGGATGTAAGAAACCAAATAAATCTGAAGTGAGTTATCATTCTTTTCTTTCTCCTTTTCTTTCTTTCTTTCTTTCTTTTCCTTTTTTTCATTTTTTTTTTTTCATTTTTTCTTTCTTTTTTCCATTTTTTTTCATCTTTTCCATTTTTTTTTTCTTTTTCAAGATAACCTACCATATTTTTCACAATGACCCAATTCCTAACTTTATGCATATTCTTCCATCCAAAAGAGATAATACAATGCTCTTCAACTCCCAAAACATTCAAAAAGGGTAGAGATTTATTTATTTATTTTTTTATGGTGATGGGTGTAGACAAAAATGGAAAAAAAAAAATAAATAGGCTCAAAGGGCTAAACAAATGATATATGTATGAAAAAGGTAGGCTTTTTGGCTTATCTCGGCTAAAATGAAATGAATGCCTTTATCATTTTTATGAATACTCATGCATAAAATGCAGTCTTAAATAAGATTCAAGTCAAATTCTAGATCAAGTAAAGAGATAGGGGTACACACTAAAAAGAAAATATGTATTAGGCTCAAAATCTCACTAGGAATATGATCACTAGCCTAAATTCACCAAAATCAAATCCATTGCCACTAGGTTCACCAACTCAAAATATGATCAATCACTTTTCAAATCAAGAATGCATCATACTAAAGTTACTAAAAACTTGCGTTTTACATTAAATTTTTCTTTCTTTTCTTGAAAACAAGGAACAAAAACCAAAGTAAAAACCAAAATATTTTTATTTTTCTCATTTTGAAAACAAAAAACAAAAACCAAAAGTAAGAACAAAATCCCTCCCCCACACTTAAATCATGCAATCGTCCTCAATGCCAAATATAGGTCTAGTCAATAACAACAAGCAATGCAAGTGAAAGAGTAAGGAAGGAATGTGACCGGATTATTAAAAACTTGGAGACTCAAATGTAGTGGCATAATTGGCTTCTCTCCTTTGTCTGGTTGTAAGTCACATGAAAGCACAAGTGTTGTCTTCTTTTGATGTTCAAAGCAAACATACCATATTTTAAGCTCCGCAGATAACATTCCACTCAAGTATAGAAGGTGTTTGGATGAGAGGAATCAATCCATGTACCTGCACAAAATCATAACTCCAAGCAGTATCTCGTCCCATATAAATATAATCAATAAAATTTGATTGATCAAGAATAAAGGAAGATCCCAAAAGAAATTGATCAACAGAAAGTATTGGAACTTCCAGATATTTCGAACAACCCACAAAGTCAATATGACTCTCCTCAGTAAGAGTCAAATTTTCTAAAGAATGAACCAAGTGATCACTCAAAATGGTCTCACCATGCTTGCTCAAATCATCACACAAGACGAATTCTACCTCGTGAAACATCATGATTCAATATGGTTTTACCTCTAAATGCATATCTAAATCACAGCTCCCCCACACTTATCTTTAATAGTATCCCCACTAACAATAGTCATGTCAATATCATGAGTAGTATCAATAAAATCAATAGAGATATTACTTTCATCATTCAAAGCATAATCATGATTAGTGTTAAGTTGGGTGTCTTTGAAATCAATAGTGTCGTGGGAGTCAACAACAATTTCTTCATCAACTTCCTCATCAATCAATAGAATTTATAGGATCGAGGTATGAGAAGAAGTATCAATGTATGCACTATAAGATTCAGTAGAATTTAAGTCAATAGAACTAGTCAATTCGTAAACAAAGACATCGGTGCATGCATACTCACTAATGTACCAAGCATCCCATCATTTGAAATGGTAGAAGAGAAAAGGGATGAATCATTAGAGGATAAAAGTACATTACCACATGGAAATTCACTTTGAACTTCTAAATCTTCACTCGTAGATTGTTAGTTGCATTTAACAACTCCTTCATTTTAGTGTCTAAAGCTTGAATCGTCTACCTTTCACTTCCCCTTCTTGAATGATTGTCATCATAACATCCATCATATTTTCTAACCTTGAGTACTGGTCATCAGTTGGAACAGTTTGGTTGACATATCCAACATTTGATTGATCAAGCCATCCAGGGTCATATGCACTCGAATATGGATCATAGTTTGGGCCACCTTGAGTCATAGGTCTTATTAAAGCAGAAGATGTAGGCTGTGGGGTAAAAGAAGTAGAGGGCTCCATAGGATTGACCATATTAGAAGAGTTTGGCATATAGGACATAGCCATTTTTTCCATAGCAAATGCAATCCTATCGATTTTGCTCTCCAGGCGAGACTCATAATTAGAAGAAGGTAATCCCACCTCATATACCTGCTTAACACCATAGTCATAATGATAAGGCATAGAAGTATAATAGTTATTTCCATAAACTGAAGCATGCCAAGCCATAATAGGAGGGATCAAGTTCAATTTTTCAAGAGTGGATTGGATCCAATAAACAACTACCTAATTTTAAAAAAAAATTCACCTAAAACTCAAACCTAAAGCCTAACCGTTGCTCCCCGGCAACGGCGCCAAAATTGATGAACCTGCTTTCGTCGCTAAAGCAGTCAATTAAATTAGGTCCTAATTAATTATGCAATATAGGGTCAACCTAGGTCATTCTCCCAAGGAGCAAGCTGTGGGTTTTTCTTTAAGTTGAATTTAGGTGATGAAAAATGCAAAGAAATGAAATTAAACTAACTAAATGCAGGATGAAAATTGAGTCTAAAACCTAAATGAGAATGAAACTAATCTATATGAATTTAAATGCAATTTTAGGGGGTTTTTTTGTTGTGAGAAAAATAAACAAAATCCTAAGAAGAATATTAAATAAAAGCAAATCAACCAAGTTATGATGATGAAGGGGACAACTTAGGAATCGCATGGGGTTGACTTCCTTAGCCTAAATCAATTAATTAGACCAAAAGGAGATTAATGAATTTAATTACCCAATTGAACATGGGAAACCCTCTAGCTCAATAACACATATTCCATTAGAAAACTCATAATGAAATAAGCGGTGGCTAATCAAACATATTAAAAACCAATCACAAAATAATCTTGGAAATCTTGTTTACAATTATCTAATTAAACAACTAGATAACTTATCAACCCAATTAAACAACTAAGGTGATAAACCAAATTAACAATTAAATCAATAACGAAAACTCAATTACTAATTTAATCGACAATCCAAATGTTGCAACCAAGAATCCAGCAATAAGCATAAAAACTTCACATCAATCTAATCCAAAAGAAATAAGTTTACAATCTAAAACTAGATTGTTCTCAATTAATACAACTCAAAATTCTTTAAAACTAAATAATCTCAAGTTTGAATTAAAAAGATAAAAAGAAAGACACTCCCTTGTGGTCTTCAAGTGTAAGTTCCTAGGCTCTAGTTTCCTCCATGCTCCTCCCGAGTTACCTCCAAAGAACCTTAAGCTTCCATGGCTATCCTCCTTTCTCCACGAGCCAAACACGTCCCTAGCGTGACCATTGTGTCAATGGATTCAACAATTGATGCATGTCCAGGAGAACAAACTGAATTGGTTATATGGGTAGTGGGGTCCACGTGGTAGATGAATGAATGGATGAATAATCAAATCAATCCCGTGACTCCTCGCTCGTGCATCTTCATTCGCTCTTTACTCGCGTGCGTGAATCTCTGCGGCTCTCTAAGAGAGCGTGAATCTCCTCTTAGCGACTAGGTTAATTTAATAGGAAGAAAAGAGGGCTTTTAGGGTATCAATTTGAGCCCAATAAAATATAAGAAGCCCAATAAAATTCTACCATTGGATTTCCTTTTAGCTTTCCTGAAAAGTTCTGCACCATAGGATCTTCTAATATGATAAAATCATGATCTATCATATATTAAGAAATATTATTTAATAACAAGATATCAATCAGAATAATTTAAGCCCAATATCTCATAATTAATTCAGATTTATATTGTTTCCTAAAATTGGCTAACAATTCAAATATTATCTAATATATCCAAATTAGCCTAAAATAATCCCCAAAATAAATGATTAATGCGGGATAAAATATAGTAAAATTGTGATTTATCACTCGTTTAACTTTTAGGCAAGGAATAAACCCCTTTTGACTTACGGATATATATAAATAACAATATTATATATATAACATCTAATCCTTTCATCACACATAGCTGTTGCACACCTCACGTTAGCCCTTCACACACTCTGCAAAACCTTTCTTCTCTATCGACACTTGCCCTCTAACACGCTTTATACTACTTATATCTCATAATATTCTTACTACAAAGCAACACATGCTCTTTCACCGCTTTCCCACACTACTCTCACAATGGACTTCATTTATATCTTATGCGAATGCTTACAAATATTTGCACAATACAACCTATTGCACTTATCACTGTCACTTTGTATCATTATTCTCACTCTTATGTCACACCCGATCACACACTGATGATAACGTTTAGAATCACGCTTCATTCCTTCTTCAAGCTCTAGTCGTAATTAACATACAACATCTCTGGCATGTCATGCTACATTAACTACTAACAACACTTTTCTCAACATTTTACAACATACGTTACTCCTCTTATCAAATCAGCCTCACAGTTATACTTTTTTTTTTCTTTTTCCTCAAAAGCCTCACTGTTATACACTACACGCATCTAAATCATATTGCATATATCACACTATTCATCTTTACGCACACTATTCTGATTCTTTTTTTAAGAATAACAACTTATATATGTATTCATATATGGGAAAAACACTTCTCATGTTGTAGGAAAAGTGTTTTCTCATGTTACACACACATAAAATGATGGGACCCACATATATATATATATAATTAGCATTATATATATGTGGGTCCAACTATTTTATGTGTGTGTAGGAATCTTCTTCTTCTCATGCAACATGAGAAGTTTAAACCCCTTCATATATATATGGATCAGTTTTAAGAACCAAAACTTATATATATATATAGATCTTGTTTCATTTTGTGCAGCGACATATCAGAGCAACAAGGTTTCCTTTTTGGTTTTCCAAACCACTGATATATATATATATATATATATATATATATCGTGTGTGGGGGTTTATTGTTTGTCATATGACTTAACATAAGGTTATGTCAAGTTACTCCAAAACTACGTCGTTTAGGGGAATTAATGAAAGGTGTTTTGATATTTTTGCTTTTGTATTTATTATATGAATTTTACCAAAAGATCCTTCATTAATTCCTTTAACTCCAAAACTACGTCGTTTTGGGAGTTAAGAAAATTAATGAAGGATGTTTTGGTATCTTTATTTTAATATTTATTATATTAATTTGACCAAAACACCCTTCATTAATTTCCCTAACTTACAAAACGACGTAGTTTTGGGGTGACTTGACGAAACCTTATATCAAGTGACATGACAAACGATAAACCCTATATATATATATGGGGTTTAAACTTCTCATGTTGCATGAGAAGAAGAAGATTCCTACACACACATGAAATAATGGGACCCACATATATATATAATTACATTATATATATATGTGGGTCCCACCATTTTATGTATGTGTGACATGAGAAAACACTTCTCCTACAACATGAGAAGTATTTTTCCCTATTGTTACAGACCTATACTAGGCCCAATGCCTGGATAGCCTAACAAGGAATGGATCGTATATCAAGATCCACCTATAATACAGGGAGATCCTATCGCAGCGACAATCCAGGTATATCTAAATCTATATATAATAGTTGCGATATTGGGATCTCGGATCACAGGGCCCAAGATATTCAATCTAAGGTAAACTCTATAAATACAGAGGCCAAATCCTAAGGTGCACACGTTCTAACCCTGAACTACTTACATTCTGTCACACTGTGCACACACACCACCCCCTTTTGGCGCAAGCCTTGTTTGTGTACAGTGATACCACGCTCTCCTGAGTATCTGCCTCATAGATATTCAGGCAGGGCTTATCAATCCAATATCAAAGCCTCAGCCTATCAGGATAAACATATGTGTTCTACACTAGAACATTGGCGCCGACCGTGGGGACATTAAATTTTGATCCCCGTGACCAACAATGGCTCACACTAGAAGCAGCAGTCGAAACCCTCAGACTGGAAATCCATCGCAGCCTGAGGCGAGTCAACAACAGCAAAATCGAGAGCCGCCGCGGCTTGAGGATATCCCGGAAGGCAATGCCACGAATGGGGGGATGACGTTTCTGACACGGCATCCTCCCCCCAGCAACGGCCAAACCTCGGGATGCGACAGCACCAGAGACCTCAGCCCCTAGTCCAGACATTGACCTCCTATAGAAGACCCAGGAATCAATGCTGAGATGAATGGGGAATATGGAAAAATGCCACAATCTCCAACGCCAGGAAGATCTCAGAGTGATACAACAGATAATGGAGGACCACTTCAACCAGTTCGGAGAATTGATTCAAAAGAAGAACCGAGACGACAAGCGGGGAGGAAGGATAAGGCGACACGAGACGCCAATAGCCCTCCTCGTAGTGAGCAGCCGAGATATACAGATTGCACTGTTGGTCAAACCTCCTAGGAGTCGGATCAAGGACGAGCTCGGGGCCGAAATCTGTCTTCGGGCATGAAGAAGCTATGAATCAAAAGGACCCCGGACAACGAAGACTGAGATACAGAGAGGACGGCCCGATCGGTGAGTTCTCCCAGAGAGTATAGAGTAAAGTATATCGCGGGACACAACTGCAGCCCCTTCTTTGAAGAAATCACCATCGCCAATGCCCCTTATCCAAAGGACTTTGATTTGGCCAACTTACCAAAATATGACGGCACTCAAGACCCAAGGTCTCACCTCGATACATTCGAACTACTTATGTTCGTACGCCAAATTTTGGGCTCTGTCATCCCTCGGCTTTTTGCTGCCACATTGACCGGACCAGCCCAAAAGTTGCTCCATATGCTACCAATCAACTCCATATGTCATTTTGAAGACCTCCGACGAAAGTTCGAGTTAAATTTCGCAACTAGTAAGAAATAGCCGAAGTCCCAGTTCACCCTAAGCAAAATTAAGCAGCGACAAGGAGAAACACTCCAAAAATATTTGGATAGATTTAAGGAGGTCACCCTGCAAGTGCGGTCGCTGCCAGAAAGTGTCCATGTACACTGCCTTATTGATGGCCTGGATCCGTCGTCCAAATTGGCAAATTCAATCTTCAAGAACAAGGTTTACACTCTTACCGAGTTTAAACTTGGTCAAAGCAATACTTAGAGGTAGAACAGATGGAGATTGTCAATGACATCGGAAGCGAGAAGCGGAGACACACACCTTCAGCAAGCAAAAGTCAGCCAGACAGTCGAAAAGAAGACTCCCATAAACGAATCCAAGACAACAGAACTCGACGTGATAAATCTGAAGGTAAACTGAGGTATGAAAGATATACTCCACTGAACATCCCACGCTCCCAACCATGGAGGAAGGTTTCATTGACCGAGATGAAGAAGGTCGAAAGACCGCGAACTCCCAGACACCGGCCTACGACTGATCATTCCAAATTCTACACATTCCATGATGGGCCGGGGCACACCACGGACCAATGCTACGAACTCTGGGATGCAATTGAGAAATTCATCCGAGATGGCAAACTATGCTAGTACGTATTAAAGACACAAGGCCAGAAAAACTACAAGTGAAAGCCAGGAGACCGAAGCATGAGTTCGGTTCCCGACCGTAAGAAGGACAGAACTCGGCGAAGGTCGCTTAGTGATGACGAGGAATTCCCAGAAATAGATACCAAGCACATGTGCAGCGTGATTAGTGGAGGCATGGGCGGAGGCGGAGATATGAAAAACCAAAGGAGGAAATACCTGAGGGGGGTCCTTTCAGTAAAGGACATCCCGAGGACTCCGGAAGACCGGGACAAACCGACACCTCCCCCATTACAATTTGCATCGGAAGTTTTGAAAGATGTCATACCAAGCCATCAGGACGGACTGGTAATCACTGGCATCCTTGTAAATTGCCAGGTAAAGAGGATTTTCATAGATACAGGAAGCTCGGCAGACATCATTATGTGGGATGCCTTCAAAAGAATGAATTTAGATCAAGAAGATTTGAAGCCATCTAAAACAACCCTCATTGGGTTTAACGGGGAACAGTCTACCCTGAAGGGATATATCGACATCAAATTAAATTTGGTAACTGTTAGGAAATATATGTTTTAGGAAATATATATTTTAGGAAGTATATTATATTAGGAAGTATATTATATTAGGAAAGATATTATAGAGACAATCGGGATTATAGTAATTAGGGAATCAATCTACATAATGAGTCATTATGTCTCATTAACTCTCTTATTCCCCTCTCTTGTGTATAAATACCCTATACTATGTACATGAATAGACAAGCAATTCAGATTATATTTCTCCTTTCTCTCTCTAATTCCACATGGCATCGAGCAAAACGGGTTTGTTTTTTATTTTCGCCGCACCGTCGTCTCGATTCACGTTACGGTGAGAGAGATAGTGAACATACGGCCCACGTGTTTGGTGTCTCCTAGATACACGCGCCATACCAACGGTGTCTCCTCCCTCCGATCGGCATTTCCGGTGGTCCGATCGGTTTCGACCTGCGCGTGGTCCTCGCGCCGTCGACAATTTGCCGTGTTTTCACGCGCCGGCGCGTGAGTCAAATTTCCTAGTGAGTTCTCGGTGTTTTCTCAATTTTCCGGCGTCGACTTGCTTTCCTTGGCATCTTCCCGTAGTTTCGTGGTGTGGGTCTCTCCGGTTAAGGATTGACAGAGGTATTTGTGGCGTTCTTCCGTTGTTTTTCGTCTTGCTTGACCTCCCAAGTGATTGTTATTTCCGGGCTGTTTGGTGGTTGGTGGAGTTGCTTTGCCTTGTTTTTCGCTGTTTGGTAGCCGGTGGGGCTACTAGGATTTGTGTTTTTGGTCGTCTTCCAATCGATTTGCCTTTAGTTGGTATTTGGGCTCTAGTTCTTTGTTTGGTCACTGCACAGCCAAGGTGATTTGAAAGGTTCAAGGTGTCCCTTGGTTACGTGTGAGATTTTTTCTGGTGAAGGAGTTAGTATTTGGCTTCCTTTGAGTTGTTTCACGGTTCATTGGTCTTTCTTTTCTTCACTCTTGATATTTGTTGTTTGGAACTTCACCTATTATTTGTTGTGGAACTCAACCTACTTCGGGTACGGCTTGATGGCCGCATCTACGTCTAGTTCTTAGGTGCTCTTGGTACGGGTAATCTTGCTTCTAGTCTTGCTACTTCTTCCTTGAAGTGGATCATCGATTCTCGGTGCTACTCGATCATATGACGGGTAACCACCATTTGTTTTCCTCGTATGCGCCTTATGCCAATCCCTCCGTATAACAATTGCCAACGGCTCTTATTCTCGTGTTATTGGCTCGCACGGTTGAACCTACCCCGTCCTGTTCCCTTATCCCATGTCCTCAATGTCCCCGACCTTACATTTAATCTTTTGTCTCCTAGTAAGCTTACGCGCCAATCAAATTGTTTCATTACTTTATTTCCTGACCATTGTTTGATTCAGGATCTTACGACGAAGAGAGTTATTGGTAGGGGCTATGAATCTGGTGGCCATTACTTTCTTGAGGATCAGGTACCGTGCTCAGTTGCTTGCTCTGGTGGTTCCTCCCTCTTTGATATTCATTGCCGTTTAGGTCATGTGTCTTTGTCTTCTTTGAAGAGGATGTATCCTCAATTCCGTAATGTGTCTTCTTTAGAATGTGAGTCATGTCAGTTTGCTAAGCATCATCGTGTTCACTTAGCACCTCGGGTTCATAAACGAGCTGCATCTCCATTTGATTTAGTCCATTCGACGTTTGGGGTCCATGTCTGTCGAGTCTAAACCTGGTTTTAGGTACTTTGTTACTTTTGTCGATGATTTCTCTCGTACCACCCGGCTTTATTTGATGAAAACTCGTTCGAGTTATTTTCTCACTTTTGCAATTTTTTTGTCTTTGAAATCAAAACTCGGTTTGGTGTGTGTCAAAACCTTACGGAGTGACAATGCTAAAGAATACTTTTCTCGCCCAATTTCAAACCTATATGCTCCAAAGATGGCATGCTTCATCGAGTCCTCCTGTCCAGATACACCGGCTGAAAATGGTGTTGCAGAACGTAAGAACCGACACTTATTAGAAGTCGCTCGGGCTCTCATGTTTCAAATGAATGTTCCTAAACCTTTTTGGGCTGACGCCGTGTCTACTGCATGCTTCCTTATTAATCGTATGTCCCCTCTTGTCCTCAATGGTGCCACTCCATACACTACCTTGTTTCCTTCCAAACCCCGTTTCTCGTTGACCCTAAAATCTTTAGTTGTGTCTGTTTTGTTCGCGATGTTCGGCCTTTGTTACCAAACTTGATCCCAAGTCTCTTAGGTGTGTCTTCCTTGGGTATTCTAGGGTTCAGAAGGGTTATCGGTGCTATTCTCCCACTCTTCGGCGTTACCTTGTGTCCACTGATGTCACGTTCCACGAGTCAACTTCGTTTTTTCCTGTCTCTACTCCACCCCCATCTCTTGTCTCTACAGATGCCACTTCCGATAGTCTTGATGATCTCTTGGTCTATAAGGTTCAGTTCTCACCAGTGCAAGCATCTGACTTGGCCCCTGTTAGGGCAAGTAATGTTGTCGATCAGGTTCATGACCCACCGATGACTGCTTCGACGTCTGATCCGGCATTAGTTCTTCCTGCTCCTACTTCCGACCCAAAGACACAGTCACCTCGCTATCCTTGATACTCCCCGATCCTTCCCTTTCTACCACTGAATCTGACATAGTGTTTGATCCTCCTGATGATTTGCCTATTGCCTTACGTAAAGGTAAGCGTACTTGCACCTATCCTATTTCTTCCTTTGTTTCCTATAATCATTTGTCTCCTCCATCATGTTCCTTCATAGCATCCTTAGACTCTCTCACAATTCCCACTAGCCTCCAACAAGCCTTGACCCATCCCGGTTGGCGTGCTGCGATGGAAGACGAAATGGTGGCCCTTGATAAGGCTGGTACTTGGAATCTCGTTGATTTGCCTCTTGGCAAGAAGGCTATCGGATGTAAGTGGGTGTTCACGATCAAAACGAAAGTGGATGGCTCCTTGGAACGTTTGAAAGCTCGATGGTTGCCAAGGGTTATGCTCGGGACCTATGGTGTTGACTATTCGGAAACCTTCTCTCCCGTGGCAAACCGTCCTCTGTTCGCCTCTTCATTTCTATGGCAGCCAATTATGGTTGGGATCTTCATCGGTTGGATGTTAAGAATGCGTTCTTGAATGGCGATCTTCTTGAGGAAGTATACATGGAGCAACCACCGGTTTTGTTGCTCGGGGGAGCGTGCGAAGGTATGTCATCTTCAAAAGTCTTTGTATGGCTCGAAGCAAAGCCCTCGTGCTTGGTTTGACGGGTTTAGCTTTGTGGTTAAGAAGTTTGGTCCGAGTCAAAGTAAGTGTGACCATCTCGTGTTTTATCACATGGACAGATGATTGGAATGATTTTGTTAGTGGTATATGTTGATGATATTGTTATTACGGGTAGCAATGCTTTAGGAATCTCATCACTTAAGGCCTTCCTCAATTCTCATTTCCAAACAAAGGATTTGGGTCCTTTGAAGTACTTTCTTGGGATAGAAGTTATGAGAAGTAAGAAAGGCATCCTTTTGACACGGAGGAAGTATGTTCTTGATCCGTTAAAAGAAACTAGGAAACTCGGAGCAAAGACCGAGTAGCGTTCCCATGATTCCTAATCCCTTCTTGGACATGGATGACCGCATACCGTTTGATGAGCTACCTGAGGATGTACGAAAGAAAGTTGATCCAGAAAAGATCAAGCCGTTTGCCTATCCTGAGAGATATCGTAGGCTAGTTGGGAAATTGAACTATCTTACGGTAAGCCGCCCCGATGTGACCTTTCCCTAGTTAGTGTGCTTAGTCAATTCATGACTGCACCAACCGTTGCTCAGTGGGAAGCTTTGGAACATGTCTTATATTATTTGAAGGGCTCACCAGGTCGTGGTATTCTCTATATGAATCATGGCCACAACAAGATTGAGTGTTTCTGTGATGCAGATCATGCGGGTCACAAAGCTACCGTAAGATCCACCACGGGATATTGTGTGTTTGTTGGTGGAAATTTAGTATCGTGGAAGAGTAAAAAGCAAGATGTGGTTTCAAAGTCGAGTGCAGAAGCGAGTATAGAGCCATGTCTCAATCTACACAAGAGATTGTGTGGCTTCACCGGTTAATGAAGGAGGTTGGTCTTGCCACGTCGTTACCCGCGAAGTTGTGGTGTGATAATAAAGCCGCTCTACACATAGCCTCCAACTCCGTGTTTCATGAACGTACGAAACACATTGAGATTGATTGTCACTTTGTACGCGATAAGATCAAGGAGAACTTTGTGTCCACCGGGCATGTGCGATCTAGTGACCAATTGGGTGACCTTCTAACGAAAGCTTTAAGTGGGACTCGGGTTGAATATCTTTGTAACAAGTTGGGCTTGATTAATATCTATGCTCCAACTTGAGGGGGAGTGTTAGGAAATATATGTTTTAGGAAATATATATTTTAGGAAGTATATTATATTAGGAAGTATATTATATTAGGAAAGATATTATAGAGACAATCGGGATTATAGTAATTAGGGAATCAATCTACATAATGAGTCATTATGTCTTATTAACTCTCTTATTCCCTCTCTTGTGTATAAATACCCTATACTATGTACATGAATAGACAAGCAATTCAGATTATATTTCTCCTTTCTCTCTCTAATTCCACAGTAACAAAAGAAGCATTCAGGTCAGAAAGGGTAAGATTCATCGTAGCCGACTTCCCCTTCCTATACAATATGATATTAGGCAGGCCAACTATCCACAAATAGGACATGCTAGTCTCTACCAAACATCAAAAGTTGAAAATGGTTAACACAAAAAACAAGGTGGTAACTATCACTGGAGACCAGAAAGAATCTTGGCAAAGTTATTACGAGATAGTCCGAGAGGGAGAAAGTGGGACAACATCACCAACCCGGATTCGTAAAAGTGAAAAGAGCTCAGTAATAAGCAAAAGACGACAGCTAGGCCGACCTGTCAGTATGGTAGAGTTGGATTTACGGGAGGAGACCGAGATCCCACGTCCCCAACTAGAAGGTGAATTGGAAGACTTCGTACTAGGAAGTGACCCATCACAAGTCACAAAAGTAGGCGGGACGATGGATCCAGAACTGAAGAGCCAATTGAAAAAGTTCCTCACAAGGAATCGAGACTTATTCGCTTGGAAGTCCTCAGAGATACCCGGGATCAACCCCAACTTCTGTTGTCACAAGCTAGCTATCCAACCTGGATCAACACATGTTGCACAAAAAAAGAGGAAATAAGGGCTCGACAAGCAGATCGCTCTAGAAAATCACGTCAACGAGCTATTAGATGCTGGGTTCATCTGAGAGATACAATATACCACATGGTTATCTAACGTGGTCATGGTCATGAAGCCTAATGGTAAGTGGAGGGTATGTACTGACTACACAAATTTGAATAAAGCATGCCCCAAAGATTCGTATCCGATGCCCAACATTGACCAATTGGTCGATAACTCGGCCGGTTTCCAACTGTTATCTTTCATGGATGCATACTCCGGATACAACCAAATAGTAATGCATCCCGAGGATCAAGAGAAGACGACCTTCATAACTGAGAAGGAGAACTACTGTTATAACATAATGCCTTTCGGACTGAAAAACGCTGGGGCCACATACCAGAAGATGATGAATAAAGTCTTCGAGGACCAGATCGGGCGAAACGTTGAAGTTTACATTGACGACATGATAGTTAAGTCAAAAGACCCGATAGACCATATCAGAGATCTAGAACAGACTTTTGACAAGTTGAGGAAATATCAAATCCGATTGAACCCAGCAAAGTGCGCATTTGGGGTCCCAGCTGGAAAGTTCCTTGGGTTTCTGCTGACAAACCGAGGAATTGAAGCAAACTCGGACAAGTGTAAGGCCGTGCTAGACATGAAAGCACCAAGGAGCAAGAAGGAAGTACAACAGCTCACCGGATGACTAGAGCCTTGACAAGGTTCTTGCCGAGGTCTATTGAGAACGCCCTCCCGTTCTTCAAACTATTGAAAAAGGAGGCATGAGGGGGTTGGAACCCAGAATGCAAACTAGCATTTGAAAAGATCAAACAGTGTTTGGCAACCCCACCAGTCTTGTCCAAACCCAAACCAGGCGAAGTAGTGTACCTCTACTTATCAGTGGGAGAAGAAGCTGTAAGTGCCGCCTTAGTCAGAGAAACAGAGAGCGGCCAGATGCCGATATACTTTGTCAGCAAAGCATTGCAGAGCTTGGAGCTTAGATACCAAAAACTAGAGAAGGTGGATTTTGCCTTACTCATGGAAGCAAGACGACTACGACCATACTTTCAGGGACACCAGGTCATCGTTCGTACCAGTCAGCCAATCCGGCAGGTGCTCCACAAACCGGACCTGGCTGGTAGGATGATCAGTTGGGCGATCGAGTTTTCGAGTTCGACATCATATATGAAGCCCGACACGCGATCAAGTCATAAGCGTTGGCTGATTTCGTGAGGAAACTCACCCCGGCCATTTCGGAAGATACGAACGGACTCCAAATGTGGAAGGTATACGTTGATGGCTCATCAAATGCGAAGGGAAGCGGAGCTGGAATCATAATCGAAAATCGGAAGGGGTTGCCATTGAACACTCACTTCATCTCAACTTCCCAACTTCAAACAACCAGGTGGAATACGAGGCCTTGCTAGCCGGGCTCCAACAGGTGAAAGAGCATGGAGCCCAGAGAATTACACTCCTCACCGACTTTCAGTTCGTAACGACACAGATTGAGGGTACTTACCAAACGAAAGGTCCTTTACTGGCAAAATACCTAAACAAAGCAAGGGACTTGATATCCGAGTTCGACGAGGTAACAATCACCTACATTCCACAAGAGGAGAACACGCGGGCCGACATCCTGTCAAAATTAGCTAGTACGAAGGGCGCGGGGAACCATAGGACCGTGGTCCAACAAAACCTAGCTGAGCCGAGTTGTGTCATGACCATATCATCAGCCACCGATTGGAGGAAGCTGATCAAGGATTACCTTGAAAGAGGCATCATCCCCATTGATTCGATGATCACTTATATCGAAAAGGTTTACACTCTCCCAAGATGCGGTGTTTGGGTCCGGCCGAAGCCAGATATGTCCTTGCTGAGATACACGAAGGAGTCAACGAAATCACATGGGGGAGATATAGCTAGGAAAGCTCTACGTGCCGGCTACTATTGGCCAACGATGATGGCAGATTCCAAGGAGGAGGTAAAGAGATGTGATAGTTGCCAAAAACATGCCAAAGTCATTTGGCCCCCGCCTGCGGAATTAAAAAGCATCTCGGCCCCTTGGCCTTTTTATAAATGGGGAATGGATCTCCTCGGACCATTCAAAGCAGCCCCCGGGCAGTTAAGATGGCTCGTAGTCACGGTAGATTACTTTACAAAGTGGATCGAGGCCGAGCCCTTAACAACCATCACCTCGGCACACATACAGAGATTCTTTCGTCACAATATTGTTGCCCGCTTTGGAATCCCGGCCGAAATCATGACAATAACGGTACTCAATTCATT
The DNA here is from genome assembly GCA_019022655.1 of Acacia acuminata. NCBI lineage: Eukaryota > Viridiplantae > Streptophyta > Magnoliopsida > Fabales > Fabaceae > Acacia > Acacia acuminata. The sequence goes on from JAFJYI010000045.1 coordinate 2,025,864, forward strand.
GATAAAGGATTCCAAGACATGATGTCAGATCTTGACATTAAGCAGAAGTTCGCCTCTGTGGAACATCCCCAATCAAACGGCCAAGCTGAAGCAATGAACAAAATCATTGTCGATGGCTTGAAAAAACGGATGCAGGAGGCGGAATCCAACTGGGTCGAACAACTCTATAGCGTCCTATGGGGATACAAGACCAGCGTACAGACTTCAACCTAGGAAACCCCCTTTCGGTTGACCTATGGATGTGAGGCAATGATCCCGGTCGAGATAGGCCAACCATCGTGGAGGAAGTTGAAAGCTCTCCAGGAGGACGAGGAGGTGAACAATGACACAATAAGAACGGAGTTGGATTTAATTGATGAAGCTAGAGTCATAGCCCACTGCCGGGACCTAACCACCAAGCAACTGATTGCGGCCAAATACAATCGAAAGGTCAGACCCCGTTCGTTACACAGGGGTAACCTGGTACTCTGACGTGCGGACATCGGGAACAAAAAATCCAGAGATGGCAAGCTCGCTGCAAATTGGGAAGGTCCTTACCGGGTTAAGGAGAAGCTCGGCAATGGAGCTTATGTACTCGAAACTCTGGGAAGGAAGCCAATCAAAAGGACTTGGAATGCCGACAAATTGAGAATCTACTATAGTTAGATCTCGGCCCCGCATTCCTAACATGCCGGACAGAACGTGTCTGAGTTCATTTGTTTCTTGATTTTAGTATTTTGATTCCAATTTTATATTTCCGTTCATTCAATTTCCTTATTTGAAGTTTTTAGATCTTTGGAGCGGATTATTTATTTAATGAAGAATTCCCCAGTGGAGATTCAAAATTTTGCACTATCGATAGTCTAAAGAATTACACTGAGGTCTATACACCCGGTCATGAATATAACCCAACTTAAGGGTCTACACCGGGGCTAACATGCCCAGGTTACCAAATAGTGAAGTCGCTATTTTTTAAATTTGATGCATCGAAAACATACTCCTAGATAAGGAGGTGAATTGTCATCCAGACCTTGATCAGGTCAAGATGTTTAAACGTGCGTTTCTACACCACGGCTAGGCATATGATAGTTTGCCCTTATCCTGGCAAAGAACCCGGACAACGGATCTAGAACCCGGTAGAGCGGGTAAATTGGAACACCCCTACCATGATACCCAGCCACTGGCATCGGAAGAATATAAGTAGACTCTGCGTATTCCAGACCCTGGCCCGGTCATGGAATCCCCAATATGAACTAAGGTTCATAAAAATAAACAAACTACTGTAACGCAGTAAGAGGCGAGAAGACATGCTCAAATTAAGTCAAAAATAAGGCAAAAAGTCTTTAATACAGCACTCAAAAAGTTATAAAGATTGTCAAAACCGGTATAAAACGCTGACACAACAAAAAGATAAATCTTTGACACTCAGCTCGGAGGAGCGGCTTCTGAGGAAACCACCTCTAGGGACGGGATAGACTTCGAAGTCCCTTCGCCGTTTTTGCCATCCCGGACCGCATTAGGATCCTCCTCACCAACTTGCTCCTCATCCCCCAACGATAGGGATTCATCTTCAGGGGTCGAAGGAGGTGGGTACAAGACGCCATCTTTAACATAGGCTCGATGGTCGTACCCATCGGTTTTAAAGTTCACCTCCGGGTTAAGATGTTAGATCTGAGCAAGTGCCATCTTGAAGCAGTCGGCGGCAGCCTCCTTCAGAATTTCCACGCAATCTAGGTGGGCTTTTTTCTCCTCGGTAAGGGTGACCCTGGTCTCGCTAAGCTCAGAGCACAGCTCAGCATGTTAGGCCTGAAGGGCCTTCACGGCATCTAAATCCTTGGCATGAACATCTTGTAGAGCGGTGAATTCTGAGGACGTCTTTTCTAGTGCATCCTGTGTCATAAAAAGCTCCTCTGATGCTTTCCCGGTAGTGGCCTTGCAACATCACGCTCCTCTTCAGCCCGCTTCTTTAATGCCTCAGCTTCCTCTTTCAGCAGCTTTAATTGGCGTACATCACCAGATTGCTCGATGTATTTGCCTTTCAGATGGAGCAGAGCTTGAGCCAACCCAACGAGTTTGCAGGCGCAACTTTGGGCATCATTAACGATCCGCTCATCGGCATCAGACGGGGGAAGGGCATTCATAAATTGGCAGGAGGCAGAAACGCGAGGTCAAGCTCCTCGGTCACCCTTTTCTCCCAGGCGAGTCCACGGGCGATCTTTGCGACAGGAGGAGGAGCAAAAGGGCCCTTGGGTGGAGGCGATGTTGCTGGCGGATCCGGGAAGGAGACCTCTTTGCCTTTTATAGCCAGTTCGGTTGATTTAGAAACCGGGCCAGTTGGACGAGACGGAGAAGTTCTTGCCTTGGCCGATGTCTTTGTCTTCTTAGTTCGCGGTAGTGGGGGAGGTGGCAACAGATTTTTCCCTCCTAGCCTCGAGGCGGCACGTTTCTTAGTAATCCTCTTATTAGGAACACCGATGTCAGGGGCCACGTTTGAATTCACGACGGACAAATACCTCGGCAACTTTGTCATATCTCGAGCTGCAAAAAGAAGGTAACAGAAGTTAGAAAGTGCTAGAACAAAGGCCTAGAACCAAAACCACAGCAAATGATCAAAAGGGTCATACTAATCCTATATCTCGGCTTAGTATCGGCACCGTTAATGAAAAAGGTAGCACTTTTTACGCCGCAGGCCACAACAAAGGACGTCAACCAATCTACAAAGTAAACCTCTTCGACTGGGAGGTCATCAGACTCGACCTGATAGGAAGACGAGGTCAGCTTATGGTGCTCCTCCATCCAATATAAAGGGAACCTCCACTCCACGTCCTTGGCCTCGGCCCCTTTAAGGAACCAGGGTTGCTCTCCAGGTTTGGCGACTACCTTGAAGAAGGAGTTCTTGAAATGTTTGAAAGAATCGAAGTAGGCGGTCAAGAGTATTCTGTCCGGATCACCCCGAAGGGAGGTTAGTCCCTTTAATTTATTAGCCTCCTTACCGAGGCGAGGAGCAAAAGGACAGAAGTAGTAGAAAAATAGAGTAGTAGTGCAAGGAATAGGATCCTCAAAGGAGCCGCACAGGCATTCAAAAGCTACCAGATAGGCCCACCCGTTGGGATGGAGTTGAGAAGGGGCTAGATGAAGGTGGTTTAGAGCGGCAATTTGGAACTTGGTAAACTGGAAGCGAATACCAAGCCGGGTTATATAATCCTTATAGAAAAAGAAGAAGTTGGCACATCCTTCCTCTCTAGAAGAACAGATAGGCTCATCTTCATTAGGAGGACTCAAGAAGCAGCCCTCCAATTCCCGCAACTTCATTTTGCGAATGTCGACTGCGGTCATCAGGGAGCGAGTCTTTAGTACTTTATGTGTCACCTAGGGGTATCTATCAAGCAGAACCATGGGGGGACTGGAGGAACCCTCCTCCTTGGCGTTGGATCAGGCACAAAGGGGTGAAGACAACGACTCCATTTACCTATAACACAAAACAAAAAAAATACTAAAATCAGCAACTGGGGGAATACCTAGCACACACGCGCTACTGCGTGGAGAGAGAAGAGTGGACGGACTTGGGTAACGTGGACTCCCAAAGTTCTGGTTAGGGTCAGAGGACAACCTATGACGACAGGAACCTAGAATCATGTTAGCCTGGAAATCCTCGCCAACCGTGATGCAATAAGAACTCGAAGCGATACAGTCCCAACAAGGACCGAGGTATCCATCAGGAAGAGATTCCGACCTAGGACGCGGGGGAGCCTCATAGAAACTAATAGGCGTAGCGGTACGGCCTTGGTTTCTTCCGGCTCCTAAGGTAAGACTTATGTCGTGGAAACCAGGGTTCTGGGACCTAGCGTCGGCAGGGCGAGACGCTTCAGCAGTCCTCCTACCAGATCCACCGCGAATCAAGGGGGATAGCCTTTGCCCCTCAGAAAGAGGAGAGCCAAATAGCCAATAACTAGCTCGAGGATAATGTGCACGCAATGCTTCTTCCTCTTCAGGGGTTAAATGTTGACTCGAGGAAGGTAAGTTACTAGCTTTAACCATGGATACCGGAAGTTGAAACCTAAAGAGGCACAAAATGACCGATAAGGAAGATAGCGGAAACCCCATGAACAAAGGCATACGGCTACGGAAAAGAGACTAGAACTCAAAGATTACCCAAAAATCCCAACCAAAGCTCAACCAGAAAATCATAGCCTACCAGCTATACAAAAACAGAAGAAGCGAAAGGTAGAAAACACAGAACCAATAAACGGTGAAGTATAAACAAATTAACGACTGGAAATGATAGATATACCTGACTTAACCAAAGTCGATGATGACCGGAGCAATGAGATCCGTAAACGGCACTGAGATAATCGTAGCAGATAGAAACAAAGTTTTCTGGGTTTTTTAGATGAGAGCAAAGGAGTAGCGGAGTAAAAGAGAGAAAGCGAGAGTAATGGAGGGAAATAGAAGTTATGAACAAATACTCTCTTTCAAATGAAACGATACCGAAGCGTCAGGGGTAAAGGAGACCATTCACCCCAGAAATAGGGGTAACGTACGACAGCTAATGGGTGCATTAAATGCGCACGAAAATTAGAGGCGACTTGACAGGGCGGTTCGACCCCGTGCCAACCCAAGGAGGCCAGGGGGCAGGGGGCAATGATGGCCATAGCATAGGGACCCACATCTCGAAGACAGGTGAGATGCTTGCCATTACCTCAGATCACTGAGCCCTTTGGCGTTACCTCTGATCCAAAAGCATAAGAGAAGTACCTCGGTCCCAAAGACCCCTAACACTACTTTGGATGAGAACGGATAATTTCTATAGCCAGGGTCAGTGTAACACGACGTGATGACACAAGGACCCCGGCATACCTGCTTAGGATAACCGACATTACCTTGGCTAAATACATCTCGACAGATCAAAAGCTTGAACTACCGGGCTGGGGGGCAACTGTTATGGACCTATACTAGGCCCAACGCCTGGATGGCCCAACAAGGAATGGATCGTATATCAAGATCCACCTATAATACAGGGAGATCCTATCGCAGCGACAATCCAGGTATATCTAAATCTATATCTAATAGTTGCGATACTGGGATCTCGGATCACAGGGCCCAAGATATTCAACCTAAGGTAAACTCTACAAATACAGAGGCCAAATCCTAAGGTGCACACGTTCTAACCCTGAACTACTTACATTCTATCACACTGTGCACACACACCACCCCCTTTTGGCGCAAGTCTTGTTTGTGTACAGTGATACCACCCTCTCTTGAGTATCTGCCTCATAGATATTCAGGCAGGGCCTATCAATCCAATATCAAAGCCTCAGCCTATCGGGCTGAACATCTGTGTTCTACACTAGAACACCTATATATATAAACATTAAGCTTTGGTTCAGTAATAACTAATTTAAAGATACTAACTCACCCATGAAGTATTTAAGCTTTAGTCATACTCTATTTCGGCACCCACAAATGGAGAACAACCTACTAAAACTTCATCTTTTTCAGCTTCATAAAATAGAGAACCATCATGGAGAACCGACGTGCAGTAGTACAAGAAAAACTAACGTGCAAAAATTTGTGGAGGCTTTAAGGAACAAGCTCAAGAGTCACCTTGTTTAGGACTCAAGCTTATATGCATGTTCGAACCTTTCTTGACACTCCCAAACTTCTTGTTTTCTTTGTCTCTGCCTCCTTCTGCTAGTCTCAAACTCAACTTCCTCTCGGTGTTCTAGCTCTCACTCTTTCCGTCTCACACTCTGTAATACCCTAAAATTGTCACTTATTATAAGTGTCATATTTTGACAAATAAATACCTATTTAAAAGTCATACTCTATTTCAATGGAGAACAACCTACTAAAACTTCATCTTTTTCTTAGGAGGTTTAAAATAGAGAACCATCATGGAGTTGAGTACAAGAAAAACTAACGTGCAAAAATTTGTGGAGGCTTTAAGAACAAGCTCAAGAGTCACCTTGTTTAGGACTCAAGTTTATATGCATGTTCGAACCTTTCTTGACACTCACTTCTTGTTTTCTTAGACTTGTCTCATTCCAGATTCTCTTCTTATGAAGTTGAATGGTTCCTTTAATGGCTTTGTGAAGATATATTAAGTTGAAGATGTGTTGGGATGAACTAGTCTCAAACTCAACTTCCTCTCGGTGTTCTAGCTCTAAGACAAATAAAATACCTATTTAAAATAAAACTAGAGCGGGGTAGAAGGCTGGGTTGTTTGTCTCTGAGGGTAGTCGGCTACGTCATGATCATCAGAAGCTTGTCACATTGGAGCTCTAGGAGCTTGTTGAGCACCTGTGATATAGAGCGCTTGATTTGAGATTTGATTGATCTTGAAGGAGCAATGATCATTTCCTCTGGTGATCTGGACAATGATCGGGATTATTGAAATGCGCGGGGAGCGAAGAGGTTGGCATGATTAGGTTTTGGGGTAGGTTCCTTGTGTGGGATGTTGGGAACATGTATGATTGACGGACCCTTAACGCCCGATAAATAAGCAGGCGGTGCTTTCCAAAAAATTGGTGGCTTTCTGTATGAAACCATTCGAAGGTCGGCGGGGAAAAGAACACTTTTCGAAGAAAAACATCCATTTGATATAGTTTAAAACCTTTTACGGACATGTTCGAAAGGTTTGTGGGGACAAAGAGTGGTGAAGATGTACTCTTATGAGGGGACATTAGGTGGATGACATTTTCGGGATTACGGTGATGATGTTTTCGAGATAAGGTGGGCAGACACCTTTAGCGATGTTGTTAGCATATCCTCGATGTTTCTTCATAATCATAATCTTTCCTTCTTCTTGATTTAGGTGAATATGTGGTCTCAAATTTTGTAGCGTATTTATCTCCACTACGCGACGTGATGCATCAATACTTGAGGTAAGTATGTTTGAGCTGGATTTAGCCCAAGCTTGTGTGCTGTGTTGTCACACAAAGTGGAATTTCCAAATTGATGCCATTGCCCTTGTGCTCTTTCTACTCTCTTCAGATATCCTCTTACTTGCTCGGCATGGGACTCTTTTTGGATTGAACCTTGCTAGAGAGATCGATCATCTTTGTGATGTTGAAATCTTTATCTCCGTCCATCCCAAATTTCTTGAAGCCATTCGAGATATTTGGTTTGGGAAATAAATATCCCATCTTTTCTTTGCTTGATTTGCAGGTCAGTAGTTGAGCTCTCCGTGTCTTGTTCAAGAAAGCATCATTAGAAGACATGAAAAGAGCTTTTCCTCTTACAAAGCCTTGATCCTGAAGGATTGATCACTCATATAGGCCGATACACTGGACAATGTTTATTTTCATGAAGCCCGGGAGGTTGTTCTACTAAACTTCCTCTTGTGGAAATTTTGTAAGCATTTATTTTGTGGGGCAATTTCTCCTAGAATTAAATAAAACAAAGACCCAAATTTTCTAATTTCATTTAGGAATCATAACCTAAAATTTTCATATTACAACATAGTTTTTATTTAATTATAAAGAGCCATAAAATGTTATGGAAATACCTAAATCAATTAAAGAAAATTACCAACCACTAGTAGGTAATTAAATTTACATTAATTAAAATAATTGCATAAATTTTCATAATTAATTAAAATGCGTATTAAAAGTCATTAATTAGGGATATATTAGTTTGATTAAGGATCAAGGACCATTAAGGGTTCAAGATTAGCTTAAAATGGATTTCTAATGAGCAAAACTAACTAGAGAACCAATCATATGTTGACAATTACACTTAACAACATCTAAACTACCATATTAGGGATGCTAATTAAGATTAGATATGGAGGGCTAGGATTAAACCTCATAAAGCTAAATCTAAAGGCTTTAATTTAACCTCATAAAGTATAATCCTTGTGAAACAAAAATCCACCAATGAGAGACTTTTCTTTTTGATTTTGTGAGGCAATGAAAACACACTTTGAAGAGTCAAAAGAGGGAGTAATTGATGGTTCACTCTTGCTTGTTGAAGAAGAGTTGAATTGTTTAAATAATAAACACACACACACACACACACATGGTAATTAGCACATGGGAGCATTAATTAAGGGGGACAAATTGGAAGGGATAGTTAATGGGATCACATGGGCTCATCAATGCAAAAATTGAAGAGGATGAAGGAGAGAGGGAGAGTTGTGAGTGTGTGTGTGTAAGAGTTGTGAGTGTTGTGAGCCTAGTATAGGACAGAGAAAAGTGTGTATTTCTTTGATTGGAGAGTTAAAAACCATTGGGATTAATTCATGACACAAGTAAATGAGAATCTATAGAAAATAAATTGTATCCTGAGATACGTTAACCATAGATCAAATATAAGGAATTTATTATGAACAAGCATATTTTAAGCTTGGGATAGGTTATCTCCAAAATCTTTTCCTCAACTTTTGGGATTAATCCTAAAAATGATAAAAAGGCAATTAGAGACATCTAATAGGAGCCATGATTTTCGGAAATTATGAATTAAATGAGACTTGGATAAATCTTATGATTTGCACCTAAGTGCATTCTTGTTTAGTTAGTAACTAACCACCAATTGGCATCTAGTTTTAAAGAAAATTTGGAAGCTAACTAATGTCACTAAATAATCACATGGGAAAGAGAAAGGGAAAAGAAGACTTAAAGAAGAAGTTTGAGTTTATAATTGTTTAATCTAGATATTATTTTAACAAGCACATGGGAAAATTGAATAAATCAAGATGAAGGGTGAGGATTTGTGCTTCCAATCCAAGGGTCCAAATTCAAGGAGTTTAGGTTTGAAAGAACTACCAAAATGCCATGACAAATTACTATAAATAGGGGCATTGGGCTTCATCAATATTCACACCAAAAAAACATAGAAAATCTGATATAGAGAGTGGAAAGTGAGAGTGAGGAGTTCTTGAAGGATTTGAAGCATTGGTAAGTAAGTTCTTCAAGTTCTAGTTCTTAAATTCATAGATAGAGGTTGTTTTAATCTTAAATATGCTAAAGTAATTTTATTTTCATGTTTTTATAGTCAAAATTGTCTTTATTTTGGAAAAATTATGAAGCAAGTGTTGGAGCAAAATTTTTGGGAGTTGAAGATTAAAGTAGCGAAGTTCTGGCGAAATTTTGTCGGTTAGCGATTTCTGGAGTCGGTGTTAAAAACACCGAGTATTTTATGAAGATGATGATGTTATAAAATTATGAGAAAATTTATGGTTAAATTATACATATAGGGATTTTAAAATATGCCTAGATATATTAATTTGAGCTCTATACAGTGAAATAAAAATTCTCAAAATTGGGCTACAAAACTCTGGAAAAATTCTAGGCAGAGGTTAGAAACCTTAAACCTGGGAATGTCTCAGGGAATCTGGGTATAAATGAGTATTTTTACTTAAAATTAGATATCCTAAGGATTCTGAGGAATTTTATGGATCCTTGATTCAATTTTTTTAGAATTAATTATGAATTTTCAAAGTTAGCGAAAATTCGGCCCGAAATGCTGAAAGTAGCGTTTTTGTGAAATAAAGAGGATATAATTGTAATAACAAAACCACCCGGGGTAAAAGGTCAGTAATGATTAAAATATCTCTTAGGATATTATTTGTAAGAGAATAATGCAGAAATATTGTGATAGGATATCCGAGAAAATTCGGGAACATACCGAGCCGATAGACATACCGAAATCCGAACGGACTAAGGTACAGACGCATACTGTAACACTAACTCTGATGCTTATTGTATGCTTATATATGTGATAGATGATAAATTTACATGTGATGTGTACTGATAACATAGACAACTTTACATGTGATGTATACTGTTAACATAAACAACTTTACATGTGATGTGTACTGTTAACATAGACAACTTTACATGCGATGTGTATTGTTGATATATTAATCTTACATCTACTGTGTGATTGTATGTTGACTAATGTTGTAATGAATATTTGTCATACATATATTGTTTTACATAAGCATGAGGTTAACTATTACCTGAGGTCCGATGGGCATTGGACCTCAGCCCTTACTATAGCTTCAGGATTCGGAGGAGCCAGGACCAAGGACAAGGGTAAGCAGCACATGTGAGGATACGGGCAGAGAATGTTATTTTGGATTTATATTACCGTATTTTTAATATTTGGATAATTGTACTGTTGTATAAGCAACTAGATACACCAACAATGAATGTTTATAGATACTCGCTCTTTTAAATGGTTCCAATGCTCTACTCTGAATAAAATATTTTGAGAAACACTTTAGAAAATTGGGGTGTTACACACTCTCTTTGTCTTGGTCTCGTCTCTGCCTATGTTTTTTCTTGATTGTGCAGGGCAAAATGAATGGGAATGGTCACTGTTTGAATCCCTCTCTCTCCTTCTTCGACCCTCTCTTTCTCGTTCTTGGTTGGTGGAGGTAACGTGAATGATAAAAGAAAGCAAAGAGCAGTGAATATATAATGGATTAAGGGTCCAAGCCGAGGAGGAGAACAAATAGAGGAGGCCGGTTTGTTGCATGAATGAACAGTGATTATATAATGAGCCAAGGATCCAGTCCGAGGAGAAGGAACAGACCACTGAGTATTCGGTGTGGGTGAGGCTTGAGAAGTATAGTGAGATCCTGTGATTGATGTTGATGTTATCTTACTGTCTCTGGTTAACGTGTTTAGCTCGTGCGTGCAGTGAGGAAGGAAGAAAACTGATTTGCTGTGATGATGAATGAATGAGATAATGGGTTGGGCTTTATATCATTCATGGGCCTTGAGAATGAATAGAGAAATGAGATTGGTTTGGTATTGTTCATGGGCTAAATTAATGGATATATATATCTTACTGTTCTCAATCACGTATTGGACTGATATATGAATTGAAAGTGTTAAGAAAATGAAGATAATGGGTTGGTGTGGGTCAAATGAATATATGGGCTAATCAGGAATATATGTATTTGTGTGATAAGGCCACTTTAAAAATTATCTCACTTGATCGTCTTCATAACTCTTATTTGCAATTAGGTCTTGTGTTCATTTATTTGAAATGATTGGATAATCATGGAAAATAAATCCTTAATTTCCTATAAGGATTTTTCCTTCGATCTCCATTATTTTTCTTGGCCATCAAATATTATTTTCTATAATTTTAGGCCTAAATTATTCCTTACTTGAATCTATTCTTTTCCCGAAAATTTCAAGAAAAGAAATAAGCTTTAATCTCCAATAATTAACTTCATAATTATTTTAGGCCAAATTTCATAATTTAATTTCCATATAATATTCTAATTTTAAATCCTAGAATATGGGAGATGTTCTGACCAAGGTTGTCAAACTCATGAGTTTAAGCAAACTCGTGAAAATGACGTAAACTCGTATCGTAGATTCGAATCGTAAATCGTAAGAGTTTATTTTTATCATAAAATATGTATTAACAGTGTATAATTAAATAATTAAAATATAAAAAATGACAACAATTTGATGTAAATATATTTTAAATCCAAATAATTGAAATAAATATATCAACATTTATAATTTATTATATTTAATAAAGAAATTTCGATAAAATTCATATGTAAAGCCGTTGAGGATGACAAAATTGAAAAAATTAACATGATTTTGTAAGTTAGAAATGTAAAAACGATAAATTCGATGTGTAAACTCATGAGTTTAACGAGTTTGGTGGCGACACGAGTTTACTAGAGACTTGACTCGATTTAGTAAGGTAGAAACATAAAATCGGAACTCGAAGAGTCAACTCGTGAGTTTGACAACAATGGTTACAGCACCAACCTACGTTTGGTGAAATTTAGTAAAAATTATGTCAAAGGATCTTAACTTGACACAAAATTTAATTATTTAAAGAACCAATAAGAGTTGAATGAAAGCCTCTATCTGGGTTGGTGTGGTCTGTGTACCACTTTGGTCCTAATTATAATCTAGTTTGACCAAATTTTAATATACGAAGAAATGGAAACTAAGACATTTAATATGTCTCAAATTGATTGAATATTTGAAGTTGCCCTTATTTAATGAAGGTTATTGAAAAAAGATGTTCATACATTTTCTCTCACCTGCATTTACAACAAGGGTTAATTTGGAAAAAAAAATCATTTTTGGCATAATAAAGTTATAATAAGGATCGCAATTGTATCTTGCAATTGTTCTCTTGTCAAGCTGTGACTCTGCGAAGGTTCGGTGGTTTCCCTTGACTCTCGAAACTCATGGTGGCCGGTTCAACTTTGCAACTCCGTCTCTTTCCCTCGTGCCTCAAGCTCTCTCTCCGTGATGTCAAGCCCTAATACGTGGGTCTTTAGGATCTTTATGACATCATACTCTTCATCTATGGAGGAGATAGAGATCGCATATACAGAGGAGGAAAGAGAGCGAGGCAGAGAAAGTGCAAAAGAGGGAGTGAGAAATCGAGGAGTCAAGCTTTTATATAGGCAGAGAGAGATACATGTTTCTCAAATTCATTAAGATATTTAGGTCATTTGCTAATTACATTACATCACATAAAAGTCCCAAGGGATTTAGCAGCAATTACTATTTTTTTAGGGACTTTATTATTATTATTTTTGTATCTAGGACATGCACGTCATTCTCCAATAAAGAAATATATGGGGGGTGTATATATAAGTACACAATTAACCCAATAACCACGTGACTAAAGTGAATATTGAAAAGATGGGTTAGAGAGATAGAGAGAGTAAAATCTAAAAATAATAAATAAAATAAAATAAAAAACAAGGAGAAAACCGTGGATGAAAGTTTTAATGGACACAAGCATAGTAGTGAAGAACAGAGTGTGGGGTCATGATGAAAAAAATAAATAAAAATATATATATACAAAGTATTAAGGAAATGGAAGTTATGATAAGAAAACACAAGTATTAAAAATGGAAGGAGAAACACAAAAGCTGAGCAGGTTGAAAAGAGAGGTTTGGAAAGAGCCATAAGAGCGGATTTGAAGAATGAAAGAGAAAAAAGTGGACTTACATTGAGCGTTCGGCACTTAGGGATACTCCATAAGTGAGGAAGACATGGTATTTATAGGAGAGATATAACTATGGTTATTGTAATACCCTAATTTTCATAACTCATATAAATATTTTATTTTAGAAAATAATTAACTAAAATACAAAGGTGGATTTATTATAATCTATTGATTATATTTTCATCCAAATTACACTTAGGAATCAATTAACCCATGGTTAATTATAAGACTACATATTAGGGACTATAAAATGTGATATTCAGTCACATGAAATAATAGCTATTTTAAATAAACCAAAGGCTAAATTCAATACCATAATTTTGGATTGGTAAAATATGATATAAATATCATATTTAATCATGGTTTTTGTATAACCAAAAGAGATAAGAAAATTCTATGAAAACACTTAAATTAATTAGCAACAATAAACGAACAATTTAGCTTGCACTAATTGAGATTTGTTGCATATAGCTTTAAGATGATTAAAAGTAAATTAGAATCATCATGTAATACCCTAAAATCTCTATTTATCATAAATACAATATTTTGATAAACCATACATGATAAATAAAAGAGAATATGTTGTCTCTTATTTAGAGATTTATTTATTTTGATTTTTGGGCAAGTTTACCTTGAAATTTAATAGATCAAGGTTAAATATTCTAATTTCATTTAGGGATCATAAAATACCCTATAACTCTCATATTACAACATAGTTCATAAAAAGCCATAAAATGTTATAAAAATACCTAAACCAATTATAGGGAATAAAATACCTAATATTTATTAAATTTATGCCACAAGATACACATATTAAACCTTGGGATAAATATCACTTTGATTTTACCCAACTTATACATTTAATTTTAAGATGATTAATGGCAATTAGAGACATCTAATGGATGCCATAGTTTTCGAAAAATTAGGGCTAATTATACTTAAACATAATTAAGCCAATAAGGATGGAATAATACTTGCCTAATTGAACACTAATTTTTATGATTAGTTAATTAATCAATTAGCTAAATATCAAAGGCAATTAAGGGTAGAGATTGAATCTAAATAAACACAATGGAATCTAATGGCCTTAATTAATTATATAAAAGAGCTTAATCCATGAGATAAGTAGAGAACCAATAAGAAACCTTGATTGGCATTTGTGTGAGACAAATGCAACACAAAGTTAATCTAATATGAAGAGGGGGGAGGACGGTTTCTTTGCTTGGAAGAGAAGTAGGAGAATGGTTTAATAATAAACATACACACACATGGTAATGAAGCATATGGAAGCATTTAATCAAGGGGACAAAATGGAAGAAGCAATTAAAGGAATCACATGGGCTCACATGGGGTCTTAAATGCAACATTGATGAAGGAGAGATGGGAGATGAAGGAGAGGCACAATTGTGGCTTGAGAAAGGAGGAAGGAATTATGGAATAAACAAGCACATGGGAGCATTGATGAAGTGAAAGAGGATAAGGGGAGAGAGAGAGAGAGAGAGAGAGATTATTTGACCAACCAATGAGAAAAATCAAAGAAAAATGGCTAAATCCTATGTAAATGAAATAAGCCAATAAGATCATTCTTCTTTATATTTTGTGTCTTCAAAAAGATCAAAGCCATATGAACCCTTGATTAAGAAAAGCAATCCAATGGTCAAGAGCCTTGAAGTTTTAGTATAAATAAGAGGCTTGACCTCTTCATTCTTCACACCAAACTCAACCTAATAGGTGAGTTTTAGAGAAGCAAGAGTAGAGAGAAAATCATAGTGAGAAGCAAGAAGGAGGAGGAAGTTCTTCAAGGGATATCCGGAAAGTCCGGGGCGGATTCAAAGGTCAGACATGACGGTCATTACTTGGTGAAAGGTATCTCATATGTCTTGTATGACTTTGATATGATTGGTTGATTCATGATTGATTGTTTTCCAAACTATGAATATCTGTCATATATACTATTTATACTTTCATATGAGGTTAAGCTCATTACCGAGGTCCGATGGGTATTGGACCTCGATTTGACTAAAGTTCGGGAAAGGAATCGGAAGCGGAAGAGAAGGCACCTGTAGATGGAGCCGTGAAGAGGCACCGGTCAAAGCAAATGCCGGAAGAAATTTAACAGAGCCTACCTTTTGGCATGAATCTAATAAGGTTACTTCAAACCATTTGGTGTCTAGAAAGGGTTCATCTATGTAGTTCAGTCAATCGACCACCGTGAATTTGGGGAGACTTCCACTAGACACCGGCATGGCCAAATTGTTTGATTAACTGAGTTAGGTTCATTACCCCAAGTCTATTTAAGGCTTGGTTTAAGGTTGTATAGTTACCATGTAAAAATTGTAATTATACAAGCTTTGTATTGTTGTATCACACGAATATTCATTCAGGAAATTTTTAATATATATCAGCATATGTCAGGGCATCATCATATGCCTCGGCATTTTGTATCAATGACTCATTGTCCAAATGTTAGCGCATGCTCTCCGTTTCCTCATTACTCGAGTGGTAGCATCTCAAACTTCGCTAAGTTTTCTAAAACTAAGTGTCAACCGACACATTTTGAAGTATGAAATTTGGGTGTTACAATTATGGTTATCTTTTTTATTAAAATAATAATATGTTTTTTTCCAGAAAACTTTTTTTTTTCTATTTTTTTGAATTTATTTATTTATTTTTTACTTCCTAATGGTAAGATAAGTTTACACAAACTCATTTATTAAAATAATTATTTTAATAAGGTATTTTATTTGTATTTAGTTTTTTTAAAAATATTTTTTCCCCTTAGAACTCACACACACATATATATAATTGTTAATTTATTCTATACTCTTTTACTCACTAAAACTTAAACCTACAACCAACTCTAAGCCCAAAAAAAGATGTTACCATCTTCAAAGGTGAAATCCCACATAGAGATTATTATATATGCTAAATGACATAGAGATTATTCCAATATTCGTATTGGCCCAGCTGTCCTTTTTCAAATTAAAAGGAAATTATGCCAATGTCCTTGGGTGAGTTTTAAAATAGGGGGAACAAAGCGCGATTTTCAGCTCACTTTACACACCGGTTGCCATTTTCTCAGCAAACTTCTCTGGTTACTGTGTCTAAGAATATTTGTCATGAAGGGTAAGGAAGCAGGCGGTGAGAGAGGAGACTGTTAGCTCTCGGTATTTTGATGATCACAAATCCTAAGTTATTGAATTAAATAATTTGTTACAGTTGGGGCTTAGTCGAGCAAAGTTTAGTTCATGCCTGAGCATACCTATTCTGATCGCTTGTTTAAGTATTTCAGGGTAGCTTGCTCGAGCAGAGCATGTGGAATGCTCGAGCAACATCGGGGTAAAAGGAAAAACACCAAGTAAAATAGTCTTGCCCGAGCACCATCGTGGCAATGACAAAATGTGCTCTTGGAGAGTGTTGCTCGAGCAGGGCATTTATCATGCTCGAGCATCATCGGGCTAAAAGCCTAATCCTTGAAATTAAATAGCCATGCTCGAGCACGATAGTTGGGCCTGCCCGAGCATCATCGGGATAATGGCATAGTGAGCAAATTGGAGTCTTGCTCAAGCAGGAAATTTGACATGCTCGAGCACCATCATTCTAAACAAAGAAGCAGTAAGATAAAAGAGCATGCTCGAGCATGGAGGTAAGTGTTTGCTCGAGCTGAGTCATCTAACACTTATCTCGCCTCTGCCTGACTTCTGCCCGAGCATGCCTCTAAGCGTTGCTCGAGCATCAACGATAGAGATTAAAATTCTAAAAGTAGTTTGCCATATATTCCCATAACACATAGTGGGCATGAAAATCGTATCCTATCTCAATATCAAAAGCCCTAGAATTAGCATTAGAATCCCTATCCTGGGCCACCTTATGAATTTCTAAAGCCTCAGCTCACTAGAACCCGAACCCTCTACCTTAGGGTTTATATCACTACTGCTCTGTTTCCTGTTGCTATATAATCAAGTATTAATATGCTACTCTGTTGCCACCAGAACCTTTTCTCTAAAGGTTCCACCATATTGCATAGGCGCCAAAATACGGGTTACCGTCATCTAATATTGCTAATATTCATTACTCATATACTAGTCACGTAGTCCTTGATGTGTCGAATGAAGGCATGAAATTCATGGTTGGGACCATATTCTACTATCCGATTCTTCTTCCTGTTCAAAAAGAATGTGTTTGGGAAGAAGTTCATGGTGGTGTGGATCCATAAATGATCTGGAAGATTTAGTCTTAGTATCTGTCGATATTGGTACACAGCCTCTATTATACCTAGGTATTGCTGGTACTATGCTATTGGAGTGTACATCACCACCATGGTGTAATCATAGATATTCTTGATAGTCTGGCACAATTCTGGGTCAGGTGCCAATTCATGCTCAACTGGTACGATACCTGAAACAAAATTTGCTCCTGATTTAGTGTCCAAGAGTTCCGTCAAGTTTTGTTGTCTCCTACTGACGATGCTTCAGATCGAGGCATAGGTCCGAATACATATCTGGGTGGTGGTAGTCATACTCTTTTCCTCAGAGTAATCATCATCCTAGCACCACTCGGAGTACGAAAATGAACTACAGTGTTGCCACTGGTCTTGGCGAGCTAGGCTGGTTCACTGATGTAGATGACTCACTCCTACAATGCCTCTGGTCACTGATTCTTCGAGAACTCATTTCTTGTCATAACAAAACAAGATCATATCAGTTATACTATTCTGGTATTGCCCAAAATCACTACTTTGATACTAAAAATGTAATAACCCTTGTAATTACGACACTTATCAAAGTATTGCGGTGAATGATAGTAGTGAGCAACACAGGGATAGAATAGTAAACTGATAATAAAACATACTTGGTTGTGTGCAGGAATAACCTACTGAGTTCTTAATATAGTAATCCGTGAATGTATTGGTACCAAAATACTAAAATTACAAAAAGTGGGAATTAACTAAAAAATGTCTATAAATTCCCAAGCCTATTAAAATCTAAATTACAAAAAGGGGAATTAACTAAAAAATGTCTATAAATTCCCAAGCCTATTAAAATCTAAATGGGAGCCATAGTAGTCTGCACTTGCTGCCTTGCCTTTGAAACTTCGTCATCCGGAATGACCGTGCCCGGATCCTGAGCTCTTAGGGACATCTGGGATTCAATTTGAATCCCAGAGTAACCGTTAATCTCACAAATAGAGTATAAATAGTATATGACAATCAATCATAACAAGTAGTCCACAACAACATAGCATTCAGTAAACATCGAGTAGATCTCATGCAATTAAACACAGATCACAAAACCATAGCACTAGGTATACCCTGTGGCCTGTACCGAGAGTCCCCCTGTACATCGGAGTTCTCAATCGAAACACCCAACAAGGATTAGTAGACTAGGACCTACCGAGAGTCCCCTGGAACCACCATAGTTCTCAATCGGAAGCATCCGAGTCCTCTGAATGCGATTAGGCTAGCCACCTAAGGACTTCCGTCCAATAGGCCCTACCCTAATTCTATCCACCGGGAAGGTACTCATGGTCAGTCCTTCCGCTCAATCGAGCCGCGAGTGGTGCTGGCCCACACATGGGACGGGACAATCACATGTACGATTTAAAACAGACATACACAGCCATACAGAGTGTGTGAGGATTAAGTTACTACCTGACTGCTTCAAAATCTTCAACTGGTTTCATGTCCGTTTAATTGTCTCGGCAACTATCGCGTCCTATAAATATACATTTACAAACGGCGGGTCATTATTTGTCCAAACTTCTCATAATCTCCAATGTTGTGACACTAGGCTTAATGTAAGACTACTGGCATGGACCTCTATTAACTCTCCAAGGTCTATTTTAATTTTTGAAGGCCAAAATAAATATTTCGGGCCTTATTTTCATTTTTTCCCTTGGGCCCAATTTTTGACAATTTACTATTATTATTATTATTATTATTATTATTATTATTATTATTATTATTATTATTATTATTATTATTATTATTATTACTATTTATTATTATCCCTCTACAAAACTATGACTTATATATTGGTGCATAATAAATATTACTAATTAATGTATTTCTTAAAGTAATTTTTTGTTCAATTTGGGAATAATGTTCTTTAAAAAAAAAAAAAAAATACATATGTTTTCAATCATCTATGATGACGAGGTAGCTTTCTCAGTGAGATTAAATAAGAATACTAATACACATGTGGCACAAACCGTTGACTTTTGCTTATATATTTTAATTACATATACATTGTGGGTAATAATATATATATACACTCAACACATAGAGTTCATATATGTGTAGCGTTTTTTTTTTTTTTTTCAAAGCATCTATATTCAGAGACAATTTTTGGTTCATGATACACACATATATATATATACTCTCAATTAGTAACATCAGGTTTTATCCTCTCTCTATATATAAAGAGTTCTAGCATATATATATTCACTCACAGCATGACATGTTTCCTTCTCTTTCTTATATATATAGTGTTAGTGTGTATATATATATATATATATATCCTTCTTAGCTTGGAATCAAAGCTATACACAACGCATACATATTTTCATTCTCAGTTTTCAGTAAAAGTTGCTAGCCATGAAGAGATAGCAAACAGCAGCCTCCCTTTTCATTTGAAAACTATTAGAACCATCAACTTACACATAATACATTCCTAGCCACCCAATCAACCTTGGCCGAGACTCACATACCCATAAATCATCCTTTTCATCTTGCCTAATGGCTCCATATTATACAAAATCCTCTTTAAGCCTATTGGAATAATTATATTTAGCAAAATTTTTTTTTTTTTTTTTTTTTTAGCTGTAGCTAATGTTATTCAAAACCCAAACAGCAAAGTAAAGCTTTAAAAATCATCTACATATATTTACATAGAGCATCAAGCTTTTCTTATCTCTTCTCTCTTTATTTATTTTTTTGAAGCAGTAGAATATATCTATATATATATATACACACACATTAATCAGTAAAATTTTCAAGTTTGTTTCCCATTTGTCTTCCATGGTTGTGTGCAGCGACCCACACCTATATTTATATATTTATATGTTAACACTAAGATGCCAACAAAGTTACAGCAACGTATACCTATATATATATCTACAAACAGCACTCCTAGCATCATATATATCATATCAGCAAGGTTTCTTAGCTCCATATACAGGTGTGCAGCAATTTAAATTAAATATAGTAAGCTCTTATATACCTTACTAGTATAGCGTTATGCACACTAGCTTCTCTGTTCCTAGACAAGAAAAACAGAGGCATATATGGAAGAGAGTGACTTACCATGTTCGAAAGTCTCACTCCTTCCCACTCTTGGTCTCACACTTTCAGCTTTTCCCTCGTGCTCTCTCTCTATTCTCTGGTTGAAGCACACATACGATGAGAGCAAAAGGCAATGGCTCTATATAACGAACCAAAATTTGGTCCGAGAGGGAAGAACACATTGGTTCATGGCGCTGGGCTCAAGGGATATGGGAAGGGTCTGATTTGTTGCTGAGAGAAGCATGGGTGTGAGCGGATCTTTCGCTGCAAAATTGTGTGCTGTCTGCTCCTGTTTCGTGTTCACGCCGTTAACGTGATGATGTTGATGTATTATTATTATTATTTCTTTGCTGCGTTTTTGCACAGTGAAAGTTGAATGGGCTGATGCAATGTGAGTCAATATCTATTGAAAGGTCCTGGTATATGTTTTGCCGATTTATTCCTACTAGTCACGTGCTGTTAAGAATAGAAAGGAAGTTGGTATGAATAATAGGAGTATTTGGGCTTATGTGAGGATGCATCACGTTGGAGAAAGATGAATAAATTTATGTATTGTTGCTCTGAATCACGTTTTGGGCTGATGAAATAAAAGGGAAAAAATTAAAGCACTGATGCTTCCATTAGTTAAATGGGCTATTTATTAGATAAAAATGGAGTGTGCACATATATAATGATACCCCTAATTCCTCATTCTTCTTTTTCTAAGACTCTAGGCCAATACGTATCCCTTGCAAATATTCCTTAAATTTATTCTTTTCCCGTAAATTCCAAGGAATAAAAATAAGTTTTAATTGCAAATAATTATTTAATAATTATTTGTCCTTAATTTATGGGAAAATATACCTTAAATTCCAATACTTAATTTCATAATTACTTTAGGGAAAATTTCATAATTCAATTTCCCATATAATATTCAAATTTTAAAATCCCAAAATTGGGATGTTATAGAGTGTGTAATTGTAATTGTTTGAAAGAGTTAGTGGAAATCTCAAGGTGTGCTTGGGGACTGGACGTAGGTCAAAGTATTAGACCAAACCAGTATAAATCGTTCTGTGTCTATCTCTCCTTCTCTGTCTCTGTTTTACTTGCAATTGTGTTTAACTCGCAAAAGATTTTTTTAAATCACCTATTCACCCCCCTCTAGGTGATATTCCGTCTTCAGAGACTGGGTCAAAACTTGTTATTGCACAATTGAGGAGGAGGGAAGGCATCGGCGGAGGGTTTGGTTTGTAACTTTGCCTTAACATGGGTTTCCTTAAGGAAAATGATAAGTCGACTTAAGGAAATGACTACTTTAGAAAATGACAAGTTCCATTATGAAAATAATAAGTTCACTTAAAGAAATGACTACTTTGAAAAATGATGATTTCCTTTATGAAAATAATAAGTTCATTTAAGGAAATGACTACTTAAGAAAATGAGAATGTATGCTTGGAATAATTCTCACACTAGACATGGGTTTACCAAGTTCACATTTAAAAATGATAGTTTTTGACATGATAATGACAACTACACTAAAGGAAATGACCACTTGAAAAAAAAAAGAAAAGAAAAGAGAATTCGGGCTTAGAAGAATTCCCATACTAAGCAAACCAAATTCACATTTAAAAATTACAAATTCCGATCTGAAAATGAAAAGTTCAATTTAGAAAATGATCACTTGAGAAAATAAAAATGCATGCTTAGAAGAATTCTCACAGTGTATATAGGCTTACCAAGCGTATATTTGAAGATGATAAGTTTTGATATGAAAATAACAAGTTCACTTAAGGAAATGACAATTTGAGAAAATAAAAATGCATGCTTAGAGAAAACAAGGAGAAAACCGTGGATGAAAGTTTTAATGGACATAAGAATAGTAATGAAGAAGAGAGTGTGGGGTCATGACGAAACAAAATAAATAAAATATATATATACTCCTTCCAACTTCAAATCGCGATGAAGAGGATAGTTATGATAAGAAAGACATAAGTATTAAGGAAATGGAAGGAGAAACACAAAAGTTAAACAGTTGAAAAGACAGGTTTGGAAAGAGCCATGAGAGCAACGGATTTGAAGAATGAAAGAGAGAAAAGTGGACTTACATTGAGCAGTTCGGCACTTAGGGATACTCCAAAAGTGAGGAAGACAAGGTATTTGTAGGAGAGATAATTAGGGTTACGGTTTTCTTTTTGATTAAAGTAATACTATATTTTTTTCCAAAAAACTTTTTTTTTTTTGTTCTGTTCTTTTTGTTCTGTTTTTTTTTTAATACTTCCTAATGGTAAGATAAGTTTACACAAACTCATTTATTAAAAGAATTATTTTAATAAGATATTTTATTTGTATTTAGTTTTTTTGAATATTTTTCCCCTTAGAACTCACACACACACACATATATATATATATAATTGTTAATTTATTCTATACTCTTTCACTAACTAAATTTAAACCTACAACCAACTCTAAGCCCAAAAAAGGATGTTACCATTTTCAAAGGTGAAATCCCACATAGAGATTATTACATATGCTAAATGACATCGAGATGATTCTAATATTCGTATTGCTAGATAGGTATGTGAGCTGAAAATCGTGTTTTGTTCTCCCTATTTTTAAACTCATCCAAGGACATTGCTATAATTTTCTTTTAATTTGAAAAAGGACAGCTGGGTCGGAACTTGTTATTGCGCAATTGAGGAGGAGGGAAGGCATCGGCGGAGGGTTTGGTTCATAACTTTGCCTTAACATGGGTGTCATTAAGGAAAATGATAAGTCCACTTATTAAAGAAATGACTACTTTAGAAAATGACAAGTTCTGTTATGAAAATGATAAGTTCACTTAAGGAAATGACTACTTTGAAAAACGACGATTTCCTTTATGAAAATAATAAGTTCACTTAAGGAAATGACTACTTAAGAAAATGAGAATGCATGCTTGGAATAATTCTCACACTAGACATGGGTTTATCAAGTTCACATTTTAAAATGATAATTTTTGACATGATAATGACAACTTCACTTAAGGAAATGATCATTTGAAAAATAAGAATTCAAGCTTAGAAGAATTCCTATACTAAGCAAACCAAGTTCACATTTAAAAATTACAAATTCCGGTATGAAAATGACAACTTCAATTTAGAAAATGACCACTTGAGAAAATAAAAATGTAGGCTTGGAAGAATTCTCACCTTAGACATGAGTTTGCCAATGTTATATTTTAAAATGATGATACAAAAGTTAGGATTTTTGCACGCCGTCACATCACCAACGAACGCCTTCTTCGATTTTCCGTCCAACACTCGGCCCTTTGTCAACTTCAATCACCCTCCCAATCAAACAACCGCATATTGATATCAATACCCTCCCTTTAATTCAATCTTTTCTTTCATTATGTAGAGGGTCATTTCTATAATTTATTTTTAATTTGAAAAAGAACAGTACTCACATCTCTTTAGACTCTAGCATTTGTAATGGTTTTTACCGGTGATTTTCCCACTCGATTATTTAAATTTCAACGGCTACTAAATAGAGCGCTAATATTCTTCCCCAACCGTAATCGAACTTTCTACGTTGCCCGCATCGAATTTTCTGGAAACTTCCATCCTTTTCTATCCGTTCCCTCCATAAATCAAACTACGCTCCGCAATCTCTTCACTACTATTTGCCTCTTCTGATTCAGCGTTTACACTTTTCTCCGTTCTTGGTTCTTGATTCTTGATCAGCAAGTGATTTTCGCAAACTCATCGCCATGGATGAAGATGCCACTGTTAGGGTCTGCAAGTTCACTTTCCCAAGAATACGAGCCCAATCTCGTATAAATGCCTCTAGGATGTGTACGTGTCCAATCTCGTCCAGAAAACATATGCCTCGAGGAGGTGCTATTTTTGAAGTCTCAAGAATTGAAGATGCCAAAATTGCAGAAGAAGCCGGTGCATGCTCTATCGTCCTTTCACAGTCAATTTGCTTTTGCAGTTCGCGAATGATTGATCCGTCTGTAATCGCAAAGTTCAAGGCGGCTGTGTCGATCCCCATAATTGCGAGGGTTAGGGTCGGCCATGTCATGGAAGCCAAGATTCTTCAAGCTGCTGGTGTCGATTATATCGATGAAAGCGAGATCCTAGGAAAAGCAGACAAAGAAAATCACATCAACAAGGGCGATTTCACGTGTCCATTTATATGTGGGTCTACAAATCTTGTAGAGGCATTGGAGAGGATCACGGAAGGTGCTGCGATGATAAGGACACAAGGCATAGTATCAATTTGTGATGATATTGCTACGACAGTGCAGAATGTGAGGTCTGTCACGCAGGACATAAGCCTTCTCCACAAGATGATGAGGGAGGAGGAACGTTTAGAATTCTCGGGGGAGATAGGGGTACCTTCCGATCTGGCAGCAGCGCAAACGGGGCGAATGGGTAGGCTTCCCGTCGTACACTTTGCCGCTGGTGGCATTGTAACTCCGGCCGATGCTGCTTTTATGATGGATTTGGGATGTGATGGTGTGTTTGTGGGACCAGAAATGTTTGCTTGGCCTGATCCTTACAATCGAGCTAGGGGAATCGTTGAGGCTGTTAATCGCTACAATGATCCTAATGCGTTGGCTGTGGCCATGTCAGGTCTCAACTAGTAGTCATGACAGGATTGGGCATTTTGGTTGCGCCAGTGTCTGATCGAACAAATCGTTGGTCTATACATCATTTAGCACATATAGTTGTATCAGTAACACCATTTATGTGGCTGAGCATATAGAATTTTTTTCTGTTACGGGAATACAGTATGCACTTCTTCTATATCTCTTTTCTGCTCTACATATTGATTTGAGATGGCTGTTCCATTTATCTGGTTGCTCTGAATTACAAAGATGAGTTGATTGTTGCCTTTTATGTGAAATTTCATTTCATAGAATGACAATATATGCGAGTGAGCTTACTAGTAATAGTTTTGCTACCTTGATTTGAATTTGGCTTTACCATTCATTGTATTGCGTTGTATTGCCTTCGTGAATTGGAATAAATTTAATTCACGGTGTCCTTCTTATTTATGCTCTTTCCTACGCAATCAAGAATGCCTGCGTTTCTCAGTGATTACCGCGTTTGAGCTGGAGTCTTGTCTTCATAACATCAAAAGGATAACAGCCGATCCTCCTGCTATTACCATTGTACTTAAGCTTTCTTGTCTAGTTTTTCTACAACCTGGGTGAAGTTGTTCCCTCATATACTCATATGTCCAGAAATATACGACATGTCTAGGTGCATCCCTGAGGACAGTGATGCCAAATCCTCGGAATATGCCTCTAAGACCTTCTCTATTCATATCTTCCTCATCATTGATAAAGGACCTTTATAGGATTCTGTTAATTGGCCCTTGCTTTGTAGCTGGAGGCGAATTTTGACTAGTTCTACTGGGGACACAATCGCGCTCTGTAAAGCACCGGTTATGAATCCTGCTACAGCAACGCTGTTGTAGGAAGGTGGGTTGTTTGCTGAGAACTACGTAAGTTTGGAAAGTCATAGCATTCCGCAACCAAAAGGGAAAAAGATGAATGACCATTATGAGATAATGATCTTTAGTTGCAGTATAGTGAAGAGTTGGTTGGAGAAAATGAAAATATGATGATAAGCTAATAAATTTTGCTTTTCTGCTGGAAAGTAGCATAGGTAATAAATATATTAAATCAACTCAATTTTGAGTCACGGCCGCACTAGCATGTAGTTATAATTAGTCCTGGTTTCTTATGCGACAATAAATGGCCAATTGCACCAACCTACCTTCGGTGAAATTTAGTAAAAATTATGTCAAAGGATCTTAACTTGACACAAAATTTAATTATTTAAAGAATCAATAAGAGTTGAATGCAAGCCTTTATTTGGGTTGGTGTGGTTTGTGTACCACTTTGGTCCTAATTATAATCTAGTTTGACCAAATTTCACGTACGAAGAAATGGAAACTAAGACATTTAATATGTTTCAAATTGATTGAATATTTGAAATTGCCCTTATTTAATGAAGGTTATTGAAAAAAGATGTTATATATTTTCTCTCACCTAAATTTTCAACAAGGATTAAATTGGAAAACTTTGACAGAATGTAGTTATAATAAGGATCACAATCTTGTCGCTATTCTCTCATCAAGCTGCGGCTCTGTGAAGGTCCGGTGATTTCCCTTGACTCTCGAAACTCACGGTGGTTCAACTCTACAACTCCGTCTATTTCCCTCGCGCCTCAAGCTCTCTCCGCAATGTCAAGCTCTGGTCCGTGGCTCTTTAGGATCTCTATGACATTATACTCTTCATCATGGCGGCAAATAGAGATCACATATATAGAGGAGGAGAGAGAGAGGGGAAGAGGAAGTGCGAAAGAGGGAGTGAGAAATGGAGGAGTCAGGCTTTCATATATGAAGAGAGAGGTACAAGTTACTCAAATTCATTAAGGGTGTTTAGGTCATTTACCAATTACATACATCACATAAAAGTCCCAAGAGATTTAGCACCAATTATGATATTTTTAGGGACTTGTTTATAATTATTTTTGTACATTGGACCTGCATGTCATTCTCCCCCGTAAAGAAATGGATGGGGGTGTATATAAGTACACAATTAACTCAATAACCACGCGACTAAAGTGAATATTGAAAAGATGGGATCAATAGCAGGTAGTAGTAGGTACACAAGCAAAGAGAGAGGGAGAGTAAAATGTAAAAATAATAAATAAAATAAAATAAAAAACAAGGAGAAAATTGTGGATGAAAGTTTTAATGGACATAAGCATAGTAATGAAGAAGAGAGTGTGGGGTCATGTGAAACAAAATAAATAAAATATATTTATACCACTTCCAACTCTAAAGCGTGATGAAGAGGATAGTTATGATAAGAAAGACATGACTATTACGGAAATGGAAGGAGAAACACAAAAGGTAAACGGTTGAAAAGACGGGTTCGAAAGAGCCATGGAAGCAACGGATTTGAAGAGTGAAAGAGAGAAAAGTGGAATTAAGAAGTGGAAGATATGGTATTTATGGGAGAGATAATCAGGGTTATGGACTTACGGTTTGCTTTTTGATTACAATAATATTTTTTTTGTTATAATATATATATATATTTATATTTTAAAAAACTTCCTAATGGTAAGATAAGTTTACACAAACTCATTTATTAAAAGAATTATTTTAATAAGGTATTTTATTTGTATTTAGTTTTTTTTTTGAATATTTTTCCCCTTAGAACTCACACACATATATATAATTGTTAATTTATTCTATACTCTTTGACTAACTAAAACTTAAACCTACAACCAACTCTAAGCCCAAAAAAGGATGTTACCATTTTCAAAGGTGAAATCCCACATAGAGATTATTACATATGCTAAATGACATAGAGGTGATTCCGATATTCGTATTGCCAGACATGTATGTGTACCCTAGCTGTCCTTTTTCAAATGAAAAGGAAATTATGGCAATGTCCTTGGGTGAGTTTTAAAATAGGGAGAACAAAGCGTGATTTTCAACTCACTTCACACACTGTTTGCCATTTTCTCATTGAAGTTCTCCGGTTACTCTGCACGAAAATTTTTGTCATGAAGGGTAAGGAAGCACATGGTGAGAGAGGAGACTGGTCGGAACTTGTTATTGCGCAATTGAGGAGGAGGGAAGGCATCAACGGAGGGTTTGGTTCGTAACTTTAATTTGCCTTAACATGGCTTTTGTTAAGGAAAATGAAGTTTGGTAAATTTGAGGGGAAGAGATGGGAGGGGAAGAGGTCCTATAGGGAGCATATTGACCAATTGCCATTAATAAGAAAAATATTCTTTTTGTTGAGAGTGTATTTTTAGAATATTGAAAATTTTTCATAGGCTATTTAGTAAAGATAAGAGAAAAGATTTCTCTCTCTTCCCTCCCTCCCCTCAAACTAAACAGGCCTTTAAGAAAATGATCACTTTAGAAAATGACGAAATGCATTATGAAAATGATAAGTTCACTTAGGAGAATGATTACTTTGAAAATGACCATTTGAAAATAACAAGTTCACTTAAGGAAATGACTACCTAAGAAAATGAGAATGCATGGTTGGAATAATTCTAACACTAAACATGGGTTTACCAAGTTCATATTTAAAAATTGACAATTTTCTACATGATAATGACAACTTCACTTAAGGAAATTACCACTTGGTGGTGCCAGGGTCTAATCGAATATAGCATATACAGTGGTATCAGTAAGGCCAATTATGTGTCTGAGCTTATAGAATTTTCTTTTGTTACGGTAATAGAGTATGTACTTCTTCTATATCTCTTTTCTGCTCTACATGTTTATTTGAGATGGCTTTACCATTTACCTGGTTGCTCTTACAAAGATGACTTGATTGTTGCCTTTTATGTGAAATTTCAGTTCATAGAGGGACCATATATGTGATTGAGCTTATAGGTCTGATTTGTAGTAATATCAGAGGATATGCTTCATCTATACTAGTAATATCTTTGCTCCACATAATCTGAATTTGGCTTTGAACTGGAATAATTTGTCTGCCTTCTATGTTAAACTTGTTTAACTGGGGACACAATCGTGCTCTGTAAAGCACCAAAAGGCTCTTGAGAGAACTGCTTACGAGTTTGAGAAATCATAGCATTCTGCAACCAAAAGGGGAAAAAACACAAAGTAAATGATCATTATGAGATAATGATCTCGAGTTGCAGTATAGGAAGACGTGAAAAGTAATAGCAGCCAAAGGTGCAGCCATGCCTCTGTAGAGAGAAGCAGGGCCTTCCTTAGACACCACATTTTTTATTAAGCTGAAGACAGAAGTTGCCATATTTGAGTTCTGTTGGTGGATTTGGAGGGGGTCTAGTTAATAACCAGAGTTCACTCCAGCCACACCCCCGACCCCTCTTGCCACAAATTCCCTACTCCAACTGCTTCCCCACTAATCCATTCCTCTCTTATCTTCAACCTTGGAACCTGACATTACCCCTTTTCACTTGTCATTCACACCAAATGCATCACAACTTCTGGGAACAGGTATCATCCCTATTTGTCAACTATATATAGGTTTTGGAGTGAAGGACATTGAGAGGCAAATATATATAGGCATGTGAACTTGTGTAGTGTATACTAGTAGTATATAAAATGATGTCGTTGGAAAATATTGATAGGGCATCCGGGAAGAAAATGCCTGGAAACATGTTTTCCGCTTATGCTTACATTTATACATCTCCTTAGACTCAACCAGGTGGGAGTCTTGTGTATTGGGTCAAAATAAACAGAGTGAAAGGGACATGTTTTTGGGTCGCGGGTGACACAATGGGGCTTTGGGTCTAGGTTGAGGTTTGTAGAATAGAATTGAAACAAAGTTGGAGCAAGGCAAATGAACAAAGGTGCCTTTGCTTCAGTTAAATATAATGGTGTCTGTTGCACGACCTAGCTCCTACAAAACCGCAAAAATTGTTACCTTGAATATATAATGGTCGTCGCAAATGTCATGTTAAATTCACGGTGTATTCGTTTAATCACTCAAATGACATTACCGGCCACTTGATTAGTTTCAAAAATTATTGAAAGGAGACCATTAAAAACAAGAAGCAGATGAAAAAGATGTAAGGTGGAAGAAGGAGACAAAGAAAGGTTGGAAGGAGTTTTTTTTTTTTTTTTTTTTTTTTTTTTTTTTTTTTGATATAAAAGATGGCTTAAAAGCCTATAAAATTAACACAAACATTATAAAGAAGGGGAAATTGATCCCAAACACTCTTGATCAATCTATGCTCTTAAGGGCACAAGACAAGCGTCAAGGATAAAAAATTTAGAAATACCCGTCTCAACTAAAGCATCAGCTATCTGGTTAATCTCCCTCGGTATTTGGGCGACAATGACTTTCCAATCCGAAAGCAGCATAACCTTGATTTTAGTCACCAGTAGACTATCCAAATTGTCCAGATCCCTTGAAATTAATCTAATGACTTCAGCAGCATCAGACTCAATGACTAGTTTCTGTACACCCAAGTCCCAGGCTAAGGATAACCCTTCAATAACAGCCTATAGTTCAGCAGAGAAGGCATCACATATACCAATGCTTTTAGAAAATCTAGCAAACCACAAGCCCGCGTCATTCCTCAAAATCCCACCACAGCCCGCCTTTGAAGACCCTAAGCTGACAGCGCCATCCACATTGAATTTCCACCATCCTCTTTCAGGTTTTTTCCAACGTGGAGTGTGCAAAGTTCCCATGCTGAACTGATCAGAGGAGAAATCAGAGCATATAGAATATATTGTTTCCATAAGTGAAGAACCACACTTTTAGGATTACAAGGTCTCGAGAAGTTCTCTTAAAAAATGGATTGATTTCTCCAACTCCATAATTTCCAAATAGCAATAGCAAATATGAATTTCCAGAATTCCTATCTTCCCTTTCAAATTCATTGCAATCCAATCCCTCAAACCTACCAGAAAAAAGGGAATATATTTGGGGTGAATAAGTTTCATTCACATTGTCTTAGCATAAGGACAATCTCTTAATATATGTAAGGCATCTTCAATACCATCAATGCACAGCTCACAGTTAGGTGAAGATTGGGACCAAGAATTATGTCACAGATTTGTCGGTAATTTGTTCAAGGCTGTCCTCCTAAGGAATACTCTAATTCTCTTAGCTCCCTCCCATTTCCAAATATCCTTAAAAATTTTCTGCTTTAAATGAGGGGGTTTTTTTCAACAAGGAAATAAGCACTTTTGATAGAAAAAATTACATCACCAATAGCTCCCCAAATCATAATATCCGAACCTGCTTCCTTTCTGGGCGGTATACTTGCAACAAGTCTAAGGAGAATATTAGGATCCACCAAATTAGAGAGGTCATTCAAGTCCCACACGCCTCCAGTAGCCCAATCATTAAACAAAAATTTTTGATGCTCCTACCCTCAATCAACCATTGGTTATTAAAGAAATTGACTAATTTCCCAATCTCTGACTTGCTATTTGGTTCTCAAGGTAACAATATCATTTTGCGAGCAAATAAACTTCCATATCTTAGAGTCTCCTGGCCGGTAATTTTCTTTGTCACGGATGATTTTGTGACTGAACCTAAATCAATGGTGGCTAAATCTTTACTTCGGTAAGGATTCACTATCTCTTTTTATATACCTTTGTTGAAAAATTTCAATCCAAAGCCCTGCTTTACCTGATAGTGAGTTTCCAAGCAAGCTTAGCCCCGCAGGCTCTATTCATAAAGGTGAGTCTACGGAACCCAGGCCCCCATACTCCCTTGGCCTAGTGATTTGATCCCAACCTATTGGATGGAACCGCAAATAAAATTACGTTGCAATCTCTCCACCTCATAGCACACGCTACTAAGGATTCCAAAAACATGCATAGGGTATAGGGGAATAGAGCTTAAGGCAGATTTGGCCAATGTAATAAGCCTAGAGACAGAAAGACAGTTAACTTTTGAAGCTGCCAATTTAAATCTAACACGTTCTATTATATACTGAAATGTATCCTTCATCTTTCTATTTTTGGTGAAGGGGAAGCCAAGATATCTTCCGATTTCACTAATAAATTTGCATTGGGGATAAGACATAAATGCTTTGCTTAGAATGAAGGGACACCCTTGGGGGGGAAGAAAATCGAGGATTTGGAGCAATTAATTCCCCCCTGGAAGCCCTCATAAATATATCAAGACAGTTCTTCATGGTAACCACTTGCTTGTTCAGTTGCCACTCCAAACAGGAGAACGTCATCAGCAAAAACAAGATGAGAGATTCTCAGACCATCTCTAGAAATATAGATAGGTTGCCAACTCACTTCCTCAACTGCATCACAGATTATATGAGATAGCTTATCCATACACAGGACAAACAACAAAGGAGAAAGAGAATCTCCTTGTCTCAACTCCCTAATGGGAGTAAAGTTCTCTGATTTGGACCCATTCTAGATAACATTGTAGGTCACAGAGGAAATGCAAGTCATAATGAGGTTAATAAAAACACTGTCAAAACCCTCTTTTGAAAGCACTTGCATTACAAATTCCCAACGTATATTATCATAAGCTTTCTCTAAGTCCACCTTCATAGCCAAGAGCCCCTTTTTACTTCTATTATTGCTCATTATACGAGTATCTCTTGCCCCACTATACAGAGTATCTCTTGCCCCACTATGATATTATCTTGGATATGTCTCCCCTTAAGAAAGCTAGACTGAAAAGGGGAAATCAGCTTGTTAATCACCTCTTTCAATCTTAGAATAATAATTTTGGTAATGCACTTGTAATGAACGGTACACATATTTGTTGATGTTTAAATATGTCAATATTTACCCATTAAAATGGAGTGCGTGGATGGCCAAATAAGAGAGAGAAGCAGAGAGGGGTGGATAAGTGAAGGCTATTTTTATCATTTCAATATGATTTTGAAAAAGACAAGTCAGGTCCTCTCATTCTGTGACATTTATGAAAGTTGAAAGCATCTCTATGCAATTTCCTAATTTCCAAGTTCTTTTTGTGGGATCTTTTCTAATTTTATTTTTTTTAGCTACTTTATTTTCTTTCTTTTTTTTAATCTCAGTTTCCATTTCTTTTTCTTTTTTTTTTTTTAATAAAAGAAGATATCAGGCATACTAACGTATATGATCTAGCAAACATATTCACAATACCAAGAGATATTAATCTTTTCTCTGTTAAAGTATGATATGTTTGTTTGTTTTTTTTTTTTTTTTTTTTTTTTTTTTTAATAAAAAGGTTGGCGATTCACAAATTAAAACTTTAGAAAAATTGCAATGAGGTCCCTAGCTACAAAAAATATTATTAAAAGGTCCTTTAAAATCTTGATTTGCAGGCAAGTCCCATGAGATTTTTGCGTAATATAATTGAAAAGTCAAAAGACCCAAGTAACCTTAAGGTCAGCTGCTTCACCTGTCAACACAAGAGCATAGACTTGTCAATGGCTACTCATGGACTTGTCAATAGTACCGTTGACAAGTCCATGGGCGTCTATTGACAAGTTTGTGGGCAGTCATTGACAGGTGACATAGTTGACACTAAGGATACTTGGGTCTTTTAACATTTCGATTATATTATCCAAAAGTTTCATGAGACTTGTTCGCAAATTAGAGATTTCAAAAGACTAGTTGTATTTTCCTAACTTAGAACCTCAGTGCAATTTTCCCTAAAACTTTCAAGTTTCAATCAAATTATAAGGGAAAAAGGTACATATATGTTTCATCTAGTGGTATTTTGCACTAATAAATAAAAAAGTAAGATATTGGGATATTTGTAACACACCTCAAACCAAAATATCAAACACTTAACCAAAGTATTTCAAAAGCCACCAATAAGAACGTTCAAGATCCAAATAATCGAAATATATAATTAGTTCAAAAAAAAAAAAAAAATCACCATATTGTCCAATTGAATCCTCAAAACATTTTAATAAATAAAAACAAAATGCGGAAGTCCTAGGGTTATGATAAATAAAAATAACATGATATGTGCTCCAGGAGCATAAGAAAGCTTTCAAGTCTCACTTCATAGGTCATTCCCGTGCTTTCTACTAGAACAATCACTTGGAAAATGTTAATATATAGGGAAAAGATTCCAGATCTCAGTAACTACTGAAAGTTTCTACCGTAACAAGCAAACCATGTATGATAAAAAGAAGGAATTGATTACGTATATTTGCATATATCACAATCCTCATATTTTCAAGTTAATCCTCATTAAACAACTTATATTCTTATTTATAACATGTGATATATACTTATGCAATATATAATATGCAACCATCCTTATATCGCTGACTGGAGCCATAGGCTAACACATAGTCCAACAAAAAACATATCTGTTTGACTGGATTGTCCCAAATTTATCAGTTCTTAAGATACACCTAGCCAAAGATGTAGAGCTTAAGTCTGAACTATTGCTCTTCTCGTTAAAAAAATACAACTAAAGATGTGTCACATGTTTCATAGTTTCAATGCAATCCTGGCCAAAGAAAAACATAGAAGAAGGGCCCCTGACAAATGTCATCCATTGTGCACCGAGTGATAACATACCACTTGGTAAAGAATCTCACCACACAAATTCCTGTTTATTTCAACCAATCACAAATGCAACTACTATGACAATTATATTCAATCATCAATAAATATAATATCATTAAAAGACAAGTTAAGGTACAATAAATCATGCTTCCATCTATATCAAATATCATCACATCTTCAAACATTCCTAAAAGAAAACAACAACCCAACAATACATTAATTACAATTAAATTATTAACTATGTGAATAAAGTGAGATATAAAAAAAATTTACTTGTGACGTTATTTACTTGAGAATTTACAATATATACATATACATATAATCCAGTCAATTTTTTTTTTTTTTTTAAAAATAAAAGATAGTCATCCATAATTATACAAAATTCACAAGTATACGAAGCATATTCGGAGTTATCTGCTACTCCCAAGCTCAGAGAAAATCACACAAGTGTTATTCTAAATCTCTCAATGAGAGTCTACAAAGTCATAAATATAATTATCTATTAATATATTTCTCAATACTATTTTAGAGGCTTAAGCTACCCTCTAAAAATTAATATTATATAGATACATATTTACTAGTTTCCTCATATCAACATTTATATCAAGAGGTTTTATATTAGTTGAAATTTAAAATAAAAATCATATAGAGTATAGAAATTTTAAGGGTTAAGGAGCAATTTGGCCAACAAACTTTTACCTCAGGAGTGCCCAGCATAAATAACTTTTAAGTGGACCAAAAATACTAAAAAACTTTTAAAAGGTGCGTTAGCACAAAAAACTTTTAAAAATGTGTGTCGGCACAATGCCTTTAGAAAAAAATAACTTATGTTATCTAAGGAGCAAATTGGCCAATGAACTTTTACTTCGGGAGTGCCTAGCTCAAAAAAGTTTTACTTAGGAGTGCCCAGCACAAAATTCTAAATTTCACAAAATTAAATAAATTTTTATCTCAATTGTCATTATTCTCTGCTGTCGGTAGAGGACACCCCCCGATTTATATATATAAAAAAAATCATCTCAATTATCATTATTCCAAATTACTTGTATAGATATTTATGGACAAAAATTACTCATTCTTCAATTTTGTCAAAATTAAAATTTGCTAAAATAAACAAAATTTTTAATAAAAAATATAATTATTTAATTAAATAAAACTCAAGGTGTTTTATAATTTATTATATATGTTAAAAAAATTATATGATTATTTTTATTTTAGAAGAAATTTGTGTAAGTTAAAAAATTCATTTAATGTTAATAAAATTTAAAAAATCTATTATATCCTGAAAAAAAATAAAATGAGTTTAATTTTTATTTTTATAAAAAAGCTTAATGGATATCAACGTTGATATTTAATAATATAAATCCAGCAACTTGATGATATACATTAAATGATCTCATTATTCATATAATCAATAGATCATTTAATTAACAAATATATTATCAAATTAATCAATAGATAATTTATATTATTAAGTATCAACATTGATATCCATTAAGATCTTTTATAAAAATAAAAATTAAACTCATTTCAATTCTTTCAGGATATAATAGATTTTATTAACATTAAATGAATTTTTTAAATTACATAAATTTCATCTAAAATAAAAATAAATCATATAATTTTTTTTTGTTTAACATATATAATAAATTATAAAACACCTTTAGTTTTATTTAAATCATATAATTATATTTTTAATTAAAAAATTTGTTTATTTTAGCAAATTTTAATTTTGACAAAAATTGAAGTATTAGTAATTTTTGTCCATAAATATCTATACAAGTAGTTTTGAATAATGACAATTGAGAAAAAAATTATTTAATTTAGTGAAATTTAGAATTTTGTGTTGGGCACTCTTGAGTAAGACTTTTTTGTCTTTGGGCGCTCTGAATTAAAAGTTTGTTGGCCAATCTGCACCTTAGATAATGGACGTTATCTTTTTCTAATGGTGTTATGTTATTTGCACATTTTTAAAAGTTTTTTTTGTCTTGATTACACATTTGTTATTTTTTTTTTTGGTATTTTTGGTCCTTTGTACTTAAAAGTTATTTGTACTAGGCACTCCTAGGGTAAAAGTTTGTGTGCCAATTTACTCCTTAACCCAAATTTTAATATATAGAACAAAACATGTTTGTCATAACATGAAAGGTTGGTCCGTTCAAAGGAAATGAAAGTTTTGGAATCGTTGATGTATAAGGAGTACCCCTCCTTTTATATATATATATATATATATATATATATATATATTTATCGAAAGAGACAAAAATCAAAACAAAACAGAAACAAAAATAAAAATATACACGCACACGCAGTAGGATAATGGTCAAAGGGTTGGTCTTTAATAAGTATATACATTCACGCAGACACATACAATAAAAGAAACAAAAAAATAATAAGAAATTGAAAATAAGGTAGAAAGGTTAAAGGGTTCAGAATAAATAGACAACGAAATAAAGAAATGTGTCTTGTGTAGAACACAAATATCCAGCCGTGGGCTGGTGCTTTGATGTTAGATCGTAGGGCTCAGCCTGAATATCTATGGAGCAGATATTCAAGGGAGCCTGGAGTCACTGTACACGATGTAAAGGGGGTGGTGTGTGTGCACAGTGTGACTGAATGTAAAAAGTGGTGGTTAGAACCTGTGCACCTGGTTGATTGGTCTCTGTATTTATAGAGGTCGGCATCGAGGAGATTACGGTTGGGCATGATCTCCATCGTGGTTGGGCATGACCTCCATGGTGAAGCACTAGGGGAGTACGTGACGCGGATACGGCTCAGATGCTCCCATCGTGCTGTTGCTTCGGATCCACTATAATAGTGGGTCTTCCTATATTATAGGTATGCTTGTTACCTTAGATGATTACTTGGTTGGGCCGCCTCGATGCTGGGCCTTAATTCATGTCCGTAATAGTTGCCCCCCAGCTCGGTAGTTCAGGTTTCTGGTCTACCAAGATGTTTCTGATTTCAGTTGGCGACATGATGTCGGAGTTCGGAGCAGGTAAGCCGAGGTCATTACGTCGGACTAGCACAAGCTCGGATTGGGAAAGTTCCTATCACCCGAACCAGAGTTTTCGAGAACAAGGAGATCGGTCGCTGCCCCCGGACCCCAGGGAATACAAAGTGTCTCTTCGTCCATGTGGATGTTAACCGTTTCTCCCGTTTCTCAAGATTTAGGGTTTCACGCTTCTGCTATCATTGCACCATGACACCTGGCCCCTTTGGAATGGCGAGGGGTCATAATCGCAGCGCCAATCCGTCATCGGTTTTCGTGCGCATTTAATGCTTCTGCTGTATGACTTGCGTCTTATCTGGAATTGTCTTTTTTGCCCTCAACACTTTTGAACTTCGCGATCATATTTCCCTCGTTTTGCCTCATTCCTTCATTTCCCCGTCTTCTTGCTTCTTTCCTCGAGCAGAGCCTTTCTTCATTGTTGCGACTTGCGATCATCTCCTTCAGACTCTTGTTTCTCTTTTCGCTGCACATCCAGGTATATTCATCGTTTCTTTTTATCCTTCTGTGATTTGCTTTTGCTTTTGTGGTCGTCTCTGCTTTTGGAAGACTTTGTAAATCAAGCATTTCTGGTTTTGAGCAGTTTTGGGTAGGGTTTTCTTCATTTGGGTAGGTTTTCTCTAGATGTTCCTTTGGCCTGAAAACCCTGCTTGGTGCAAATGTCCTTTGTCTTTCCTTTTATTTCCGGTTCTTCCTTCCTTATCCCTCCTTCTGTACTTTTGTTAAGTGATGGATAGGTCTGACAATCTGCCCTCCTCTAGTCAAAACATAACCCTAGAAGAAGAAGAAGCTTTACGCATTCGTTATCCCTTGACCAGTTATTGGTTGTTAGGTTCTTCCCTTACTGAAGAGCAAAGGCTCGCCACCTTCCTTCGTGGTGGGTCAGGTGACAGGAGAGTTGGGGGTTCCTTGCCTACTTTTGGTCCGCCCCTTCGGCCGAGACCTCGTGGAGGCTTTTTGTTGGACCATGATCGAGATGGCTCGGATGCCATCTCGGTTCGGCCTATAAACTTTTATCCAGCCCCTCGTCCGGTGAGGTCAGACTCCCATCTAGAAGGGTACCTCGGCCCGTGCTGGGACTGCATCGCCTCTAGCTCACACTATATCTCCCTGGGTCAAGATTCTCTTGCCGACCAGATCTTAGGTTCCTGCTGACATAGGTCTTCGACCGTCTCAACATCTGCCATTAGACCTAGTTTTGATCACCCTTTAAACTTGCGTTCCTCAGGTATACCCCTCATTCATTGACCTTTTCCCATTTTTCTTTTTTGATGTTAGGTCTTTATGGAGCCGTCCCAATCATCTGATAGGACTCCGTCTGTAACGGGGGAGTCGGATTCTACCAGCCCCCACAAGCTCTTCTCAAAAAATACCCTTGGGTGGAAAACGGGGTATTAACGACTAACTCACTGATGTCACCCTCTGATATTGCCCGTCTCGACCTGGGAGTTATCAAATGTTGTACTCTTCGTGTACCTTCCAATGGGGAACCCGTCTGTGCCAAGCGGGAGGGGACGAACAATTCAATTTTCTTCTTTAACCGCGACTACAATACTCGACTCGGCCTTCGCTTCCCTTTTACTGAATTTCAGATAGAAATACTAAACTATCTTCATCTCGCCCCTACACAACTCCATCCGAATGGGTGGGGTTTTTTCGTAGCCTTTGAGAAACTTTGCAAACTATTGGCGGAGCTGATTCCTTGCAAAAGCTCCATCTTTTTCTATTTCTTTTGTCCCTTTACTCCCTTTTCTGACAAAGAGGCGGATGTGTATGGGATGACATCCTTGCGAAGTGTTACTGGCCGCAAACTTCTTAAAGCCTATTCTGACTCCTTCAAGCGCTTTAAAAACAGCTTTTTCAAAGTCGTCACCGTGTCCGGGCAACAGCCCTGGTTTCTTCTGGGTCCTGAGTCCACGGACGTGGAATGGAGGTTCCCTTTGTACTGGACCAAAGACCATCACAACAAAGAATCCACTAGCTACCAAATTGATGGGGATGACCTTCCGGTAGCCCGAGGATGTCGTGTGGGCGGCTCGGTTGGTAACTTACGTTAAAGAAACACGGTGTACAGTTTGCAGCTTCAATTCTTTCTCAGGCTCTTCCTTCGGCCGGAGCTGACCCATGTATATAGTTTGCGTCTTTTGTCATATCTTGTATGCCCATTGATTTTGGACTTTTCTAATCCATTTTCCTTGTTCTGCAGCTCGAACCATGGATCCACTCCCTCCCTATTTATCCCATGTTAACCACGGGCGGGGTGTCGGGCCGGCATTTTGCATTAAGGAGGGAGTCCCGCAAACGTGGCGCACCTGAGTCTGGCCGGGGTCGAGGGGGCGGGGAGACTAATGCAGGTGTCTCCAAACTAGCCAAGACCTCGGCTCCAGACACTTCGGTGGCGGTGGCCTCACTCGCCCCACCTGCTCTGGAGAAAAACACGGAGACTGTGGTCGAGGAATGCCCAGTCCCAACTGCCGTTCGTGTGCCTCAAACTTCCGCACTTCGACCTCCAACCGTGACATTGCCATGCGGTCTTGCCTGGGAGAAGGGCTGTTCTGTCGAGGAGCTCAGCGTCGCCTATCTCCCCCCTCGTCGCTTTCAAGATATCTCTATTAGCTTGAACGAGCCAATGAGCGTGTGATCCACGATGTATAAGATCATCTGGCCAAGGGGATATGTTTGACACAGTCTTTGCTCATTCTTAAGCAGAAAGTAGTTGGTGTTTCTGCCGAGAAGCGTCAACTCGAGTCAGACAGGGATGCGGTGATGGCCGCCTGGAAAAGAGCAGAGGATGAGTTGAGCGCCCTTCAAGCTGCTGCCAGCAAGACATCCGAGGAGTTGAAGTCCACGCAAAATGAATTGAAGTCCTCGAAGGACGATGTTGCAAAGTTAAAGGTGGAGATTTCTTCTTTGGAGAAATCTAACTCGGAGAGCTTGGAAGCGCTGAAGACTGTCCAGGCGCAGAGGACGAAGTTATCGGATGACCTAGGCTCCGCGAGGGCCGAGCTCGCTGATACTAAGTCAGCACTCGTGGCCAACTCGGACACGGTGAAAGCGACGACAAAGGATGCCTTTAACATGGCTTTGACCCTTATCCGGCAACCCCTCGGTGACCTTGGATCTTGCCAAAGTTGACTACCGGGCGTATCTGCACCGGGGTAAGTATGTCCCACCTCCTCCTTCTCCCGAGGAAGCCTCGTGTCCCGAGCTTGGAAACGCCGACCAAGATGGAGAGGGAGAAGAGGCGATCTCCCAAGGTGTTCCTCGAGAGGGTGGTCCCGGTCCTTCACAGCCTCCGTCCGTTGCCTAGGTGTTCGGCCGCTCCCTATTATTTAATGCCATATATTTTTGGGGCGTCTGTGCCCGACTTGAACATTGTATCACGTTTCCCCGGCGTCTATGCCGGTTAAATACTATGTTTTAGCAATCAAGTTCATGTTAACTGCCTTATTACTTTATGAATTCTATCCGTAGTTAGGAATTCATCGACCGTAGTGGGTACAGGTCTATATGCTCGACTAGAACTTTAAGTCTGGGATGTCGGGCAAGGTTGTGCGTTTTAACCTCGTGGGTGTTAACTAACCACGCTACCACGTTCCGGACTTCTTAGTCGGGATAATTAATTATAACCGAGATAGGGCGAGTTGTCACATGTCAGCCGAGGTGTCCGTAACGACATGCTTGAACATTTTGAGATGATCAGGGTCGGAATGTCAACTCTCGTGCTTACATCGGGGCAAGCGTTGACGCGTCAATTTCGCGATGGCCACGTATGGCGATTTCACCGAGCTCTTACCTAGGCACGTCGGAGTACAACGGTCGGTGTCATCCATCTAGATGGTTTTTGTTTGTGACCGGGTTTAGAGGCCTCGGTGTAATTCTTAAGCGTTAATCCGTGCACGTTGTCAAATATCCACTGAGGGATCTTTCATTAATATCCAAAACAGCTCCAAAGAGCTAACAAATGAAATCCTAAAAACATTACTGGTAAATGGAAATAACAAAATCAAGAAATAACATGAAAAAGCTGGAATCAAGAAGTGACCAATCCTTAGGCGACCCGGATCTAAGGGTAATAGATCTTGAGCTTGTCGGCGTTCCAGGTTCTCTTGACCGGCTTCCTTGCCAGGGTTTCAAGTATATAAGCTCCATCGTTCAACCTTTCTTTGACTCAGTAGGGGCCTTCCCGGTTCGTTATTTGCCGCCTTACCCTCTCGGGCATTTTTGTTTCCGATATCGGCACGTTGTAGTACAAGGTTTCCTCAGTTAAAGGACCGGGGTCAGACCTTCCAATTGTATTTTGCCGCGAGGAGCTGTTTGGTGGATAATTCCCGACAGTGTGCCTTGACTCGGATTTCGTCGATCAGGTCCAAGTCCGTCCTCAGTGCGTCGTCATTGGACGCCTCTCCTTCCTGCTGAGATCTGACCTTTCTCCATGATGGCTGTCCTATCTCGACCGGGATCATTGCTTCACATCCATAAGTTAGTCGGAAAGGGGTCTCTTGGGTTGAAGTCTGCACACTTGTCCTATAGCCCCACAAGACGCTGTGAAGTTGCTCGACCCAGTGTGTCTCTACCTCTAACATCTGTTTCTTTAATCCGTCTAAAAGAATCTTGTTAGCTAACTCGGCCTGACCATTAGATTGGGGATGTTCGACCGAGGCAAAGTGTTGCTTAATGTCCAAGTTGGACATCAGGGTCTAGAACCGATGGTCCATGAACTGTGTCCCATTGTCTGTTACAACTTCAGCTGGTATTCCGAAGCGAGCGACATGTTGTGACGAAAAAACCTCATTACACGGGTCGAGGTAATGGTTGACAATGGCTCGGCCTCAATCCACTTAGTAAAATAGTCTACTGCGACGATGAGCCATCTGAGTTGTCCGGTGCCGGCTTGAACGGTCCGAGGATGTCCATGCCCCATTTGTAGAAGGGCCACGGGGCTGAGATGGCTTTCAACTCCGTTGGCGGAGGCCAAATAAGCTTGGCGTGTTTCTGGCAACTATCGCACCTCCTGACGGCTTCCTTGGCGTCCTCCGCCATGGTCGACCAATAATATCCCGCGTGAAGAGCTTTCCTAGCAAGTGCTCTGCCCCCCATATGATGTCCATTGATGCCTTCATGGATTTCTGCCAGTACGTACTTGGCTTCCACTCCATCCAAACATCACAACATTGGGGAGTGTAGGCCCTTGCTATACAGTTGATCGTCAACCATGGTATAGATAGCGGCCTCCTGGATCAACTTTTTAGTCTCAGTCTGATCGGTTGGAACAATTCCTCTTTCTAAATAGTCTTCAATGGGCTTCCTCCAATCCGTCGTGGCTGAGATTGTCATGATACAACTCGGCTCGGACAGTTCCTTTGGATCATGGTTCTATGACTGTTCGTATCCTTCGTACTTGCCAGTTTGAGAGGATATCCGCCCTAGCGTTGTCTTCTCTTAGGATATGGGTGACAACCACTTCGTGGAACTCGGCCATGATTTCCTTAGCCTTGTTGAGATATTTAGCCAAGAGGGGGCCCTTCGTCTGATAGGTGCCCTCAATCTGTGCGGCTACGAGTTGTGAATCGGTGAAAACCTTGACCCGTTGAGCTCCATTCTCTTTGGCTTGTAGAAGTCCGGCAATGAGCGCTTCATATTCGACCTGGTTGTTCGAGGTCGAGAACTTCAGCTGGAGGGAGTGTTCCATGGCAACACCCTCCGGGCTTTCGACAATGATCCCGGCTCCACTTCCCTTTGCGTTGGACGAGCCATCGACGTATACCTTCCATATGCCGTCAGTCCCCTCCGCCGGGGTGAGCTCGATGATGAAGTCTGCCAATGGTTGTGACTTGATAGCTTGTCGGGCTTCGAAAGTGATGTCGAATTCGGATAATTCGATCGCCCAGCTGGTCATTCTCCCGAGGTCAGGTTTGTGCAGTACTTGGCGAATTGGT
The DNA here is from genome assembly GCA_019022655.1 of Acacia acuminata. Taxonomy (NCBI): domain Eukaryota; kingdom Viridiplantae; phylum Streptophyta; class Magnoliopsida; order Fabales; family Fabaceae; genus Acacia; species Acacia acuminata. The sequence continues at coordinate 2,069,017 of JAFJYI010000045.1, forward strand.
TGGCTAGTCCGGACCACTATCTGATGACCTTGAAAATATGGTCGCAGCCTTCTTGCAGTCGTTAGTAAGGCAAAAGCCATCTTTTCCAGCTTCTAATATCACCGTTCCGAACTTTGCAGTGCCTTACTTACAAAGTAAATCGGGGCTTGTCCGGCCTTGGTGTCTCTTACCAAGGCGGAGCTCACAGCATCCTCTCCCACTGATAAATATAGGAATAATGCCTCTCCTGGCTCTGGCTTTGTTAGGACCGGGGGTGTGGCCAGGCATTGCTTGATCCTTTTGAAAGCGGCCTCGTACTCCGAATTCCATCCTCCCTGGGTCTCCTTTTTCAACAGTTTGAAGAAAGACAATGCTTTTTCTGCTGATTTCGGCAAGAATCTCGTCAGGGCGGCCAGTCAGCTTGTTAACTGTTGAACCTCTTTCTTGATCCTTGGGGCCTGCATATCTAGCACAGCCTTGCATTTGTCTAGATTGGCCTCGATTCCGCAGTTAGTTAACATGAAACCAAGGAACTTCCCGGTTGGTACTCCAAACGCGCATTTGGCTGGGTTGAGCCTTATCCGGTGCTTTCTCAACTTCTCAAATGTCTGCTCCAAGTCTTGGATGTGGTCTTCTGGATGCTTAGATTGAACGATCATGTCATCAATGTATACCTCAATGTTTTGCCCAATCTGTTCTTCAAAAACTATGGGCCCATTTGGATGAGCTTTTTGGATAAAAAAGCACTTTTTTAATCAAAAAAATGTCTTTTTAATTAATTTATGTGTTTAAATGATATTTTTTTTAAAAAAGTAAAAGTCACACAAAAAAAGCCAAGATGCTCCTTTTTTTGCTCCAATTTGGAGCTTAAAAAAAGCACTTAAAAAAGCACTTTTTTTAAAAGCCCATCAAACGGGCACTATGTTCATCATCCGTTGATAAGTTGCTTTGGCGTTTTTCAAGCCGAAGGGCATAACATTGTATGTAATTAGCCTTATCGGTCATGAAGGCTGTTTTCTCTTGGTCCTCAGGATGCATGGCTATTTAGTTGTAGCCGGAGTATGCGTCCATGAAGGCAGCAGTTGAAATCCGGCTGAGTTGTCCACCAACTGGTCGATGTTGGGCATCGGATAGGAATCTTTTGGGCAGGCTTTGTTTAAGTTTGTATAATCCGTGCATACCCTCCATTTACCATTTGGCTTTAACACCATCACTACGTTAGAGAGCCAAATGGTGTATTGTATCTCTCGGATGAAACCGGCCTCCAAGAGCTTGGTCACATGCTTCTCAAAGTGCCTTCATGCGTCGGCCGCTATGTTCCTTTTCTTCTAGGCCACAGGTGCTGACCCCAGCCGAATGGCCAATCTATGGCAACAGAAACGTGGGTTGATCCCTAGTATCTCGGACGACGTCCAGGCGAATACGTCCTGGTTCTGCCTCAGGAATTCCACCAAACGGGCTTTCGGTTCGTATTCAAATCTCGCGATTTTGGTGGTCTTCGAAAAATCCCCTCCTAGGACTAACTCCTCGAGTTCACCTTCGGGCTCTGGCCATGGGACCTCGGGCTTATCCCTAAGGTCGAGCTCTACCATGTTCACTGGTCGTTGGTGCCTCCTGTGCTTTTTGGTATCAGCCGAGATCTCCCCTCTCCTGAGTCGGGGTAGAGATGAAGGTCCTCCGTCCCCCTCTCGGAGAGTCTCGAAGTAGCACTGTCGGGACTCTTTCTGGTCCCCTGACACCACTACTATTTGGTTCTTGTTGTTGACCATCTTGAGTTTCTGATGCTTCGTGGATACCAGCATGTCCCAATTGTAGATGGTCGGTCTACCCAGTATGATGTTGTAAGACAAAGGAAAGTCGGCTACTATGAATCTTCCCCGTTCTGATTTAAACGCCTTCTTTGCACCCAGAGTTAATCGGAGGTCGATGTATCCTTTAGGTATTGACCGTTCCCCGTTGAACCCTATGAGGGTTGTTTTACACGGCTTCAGATCTTCCACATCCAAGTGCATCCTTTTATAAGCGTCCCAGCTAATAATGTCGGCCGAGCTCCCAGCATCCACAAAAATCCTTTGGACTAACAATTTACCAAGGTTCCCGTGATTACCAATCTGTCCTGATGTCCCGGTGCCACGTCGTTCAGTTCTTCCCTTGTGAATGTTAAGGGAGGTGGTGCAGACTTCGTTGGGTCATCCTCAAATTTCGGGAGGTCTCTCATCGAGAGGACTTCTCTCAAGTATTTCTTACGTTGGCTTGCCGTATCTCCTCCAACTCCAAAGCCTCCGCTGATTCCGGTGCAGCGGAGCTCGGCCTCAGGGAACTCGTCCCCTGAGTTGGACTTCCGCCTTTTCTCATCCTTCATTGGCTCTGCGGCCAGACTACTACTTCGACCACTATGATAACGTTTGCTATTTCTTCTTCCTTGAGTCTTGATCACATATTGTCGCAATTTTCCCTCTCTTACGAACTTCTCTATGGCATCCCGGAGTTTGTAGCATTCATCCGTGGTGTGCCCCGGACCGTCATGAAAAGTACAAAACTTGGACTGATCTCGTTGATGGTCGGTTTTTGATGGATCTTGGTTTCCCAACCTTCTTCATCTCGTCCCGAGCCACTTCTTTCCATAACTGCGCACGAGAAACACTCAGAGGGGTGTAGTTGCTGTATTTTGCTCTGTTCTCAGACCTTTCCCCTCGAGGTCGGCTCTCTCGTCTGGGTTTTCTGGATTCCATCTTCTGTCTGTCCGATCTATTCCTCTCCTCCGGTGACGTATTCCTCCGTTTCTCGGGCTCGAAGGCGTTGGCCATCTCCATTTGTTCCACATCCAGATACTGCTTCGCCCGGGTATAAAAGTCGGTCAATGTGTAGACTCGGTTCTTACATAAGTTCTTGGCCAGACGTGAAGATGGATCCAGGCCGTCGACGAGACAGTACACGTGGACATCCTCAGAAAGTGAATGTACTTGCATTGCCACGTCTCTGAACCGATTCAGGTACTTTTGTAGCGTCTCCCCTTTTTTTGTTTTACCTTGCTCAATGTGAATTGGGATTTTAATTTTTTTCTTGGTTGGCGAAGTGCAGCTCAAACTTCCATCTGAGGTCTTCGAAATGGCGCACGGAGTTGTTCGGCAGTGAATTCAGCCATTTATGGGCCGGTCCATCAATGTTGCCGCAAAAAGTCTCAGGATGACCCGGCCTTGGATTGATCGAACCCACATGAGCTTCTCAAATATCTCGAGGTGAGTGCGCGAGTCTTGGGTCCCGTCATACTTTGGGAGATCGGTTAAATCAAAATTCTTCGGATAAGGCGCTGCGGCCGTCGCCTTTGAGGATGGGGTTCCGCTTGATCCCGTCAAGTACTTCATCTTGTACTCTCTGGGTGATCTGTGTGATCGGGGTGCCTTCTGGACACCTCGGTATCCATCCGAGTAATAGTCCTCCTCATGATCTCGGTCTTCATCATCATACTCTCGGTCGTCTTTATTATCTCGGACATGTTTGTCAAATCAAACCTCCTTATGAACTCGGCCTTGCTCGTCCACAATTCGAGATAATCGTGATATCTTCAGGGCCGAGGTTGACTGACGTTTTCGTCCTGTACCCGTCGCTCTTTCTATTCTACGGTTTGACCTCAATTCTGAACTGTCATACGAACTGCTCTTCTGAATTATTACTTTTTCTTTTCCTCTTTGTGTATCTTTCCGACTTCCATTCTTTTTCAAACTTTTTTAATCGGTCGGCCATCATCTGCTCGAGGACCCTGAAGTCCTCTTGGCGCTGAAGGTGATCCCTCTTCTCCTTGTTCTCGAACCGCTGCAGCATTGACTCCTGTACTTTCTGCAAAGTACGAACATCAGTGGTTGGCTCCAGGATTTCTTTGGCAAACATTTCTCGGGGCCTACGAACCGGTGGAGGGGAAGACGTGGTGTAGGACACACGACCCTCCGGGGTGTCTTCACGTGGGATTTCCTTTGTTGCTGCCTCACGTGTTTTATTTTCCACAGGAGGGGATGAGGCGGTGTCGAAACGTGATCGTCCGGGGTGTTACTTCGCTGAGGTTGACTCTGAGGATGACGATGACTGGGCCCAGCCGATGGTTGGCTAGGCTGATGACTACTGCTACTTCTCGTGCTAGCCATCGGTGGTCACGGGGATCGAAATTTAACGTCCCCACGGTCGGCGCCAATGTTCTTGTGTAGAACACAAATATCCAGCCATGGGCTGGTGCTTTGATGTTGGATCGTAGGGCTCGGCCTGAATATCTATGGAGCAGATATTCAAGGGAGCCTGGAGTCACTATACACGATGTAAAGGGGGTGGTGTGTGTGCACAGTGTGACTGAATGTAAAGAGTGGTGGTTAGAACTGTGCACCTGGTTGATTGGTCTCGTATTTATAGAGGTCGGCATCGAGGAGATTACGGTTGGGCATGATCTCCATCGTGGTTGGGCATGACCTCCATGGTAAAGCACTAGGGGAGTACGTGATGCGGATACGGCTCAGACGCTCCCATCGTACTGTTGGTTTGGATCCACTATAATAGTGGGTCTTCCTATATTATAGGTATGCTTGTTACCTTAGATGATTACTTGGTTGGGCCGCCTCGATGCTGGGCCTTAATTCAGGTCCGTAACAAAATGTATGGGTGTGTCTGTATATGTATATATACACACACACAATTAATCAACCTAATAACTCACGCGACTACCATGAATATTGAAAAGATGGGTTCAATATAGTATTCTTTCTGATCTTTATTATAAGGTACCAACTAACAATTCACACAAACCAATAAAAACAGTTAAAGTCAATAAAATGGTCCTAAAATTTAAGTAATTTACAATATTACCATCAATAGTTGCATTAAACTCTAATATTATATTATTATTCTCACTCACTACCCCTATTAATGTTGGGCATACATGGAAAAAATGAATTAATACTCCTTAGAAACAAGTAAGTGCCTTGTAAAAAGGACCAAATACACTTGCTATTTGGTGCCTTATAATAAGAATCAGAGAAAGTAGGTAGTAGTAGGTACACAAGCACAACCCCGAAGTAAAGTAAAGAATGGGTGTGTCTGTATATGTATACACACACACACACACACAATTAACCTAATAACCCACGCGACTACAATGAATATTAATGAAAAGATGGGTTCAATATAGTAGGTAGTAGTAGGTCCACAAGCACAGAGAGAGAGAGTAAAATCTAAAAATAATATTTTAAAAAAAGGAGAAAACCGTGAATTTGAAAGTTTTAATGGACATAAACATAGTATTGAAAAAAAGAGTGTGGAGCTCATGATGAAACAAAATAAATAAAATATATAACTTCAAAACGTGATGAAGAGGATAGTTATGATTAGATAAGATATACCACTCTCATACTGTTGATAAGTCCAATTTTACTTTTTGTGAAAGTAAACTTATAAATAAGATCAGAGTGATAAGTATTAAAGAAATGGAAGGAGAATAACAAAAGGTGAACAGTTGAAAAGACAGGTTCAGAAGGAGCAAAGGATTTGAAAAGTGAAAGAGAGAAAAGTGGACTTACATGTAGAGGTGAGCAAAACACTCGTAACTTGCGGATCCACCCGCATCCCGTGGTTTTTTGGACCGTTTAAGCCCGCCCAGATGGGGCCCATAACGGGTATGGGCTGCCTCGTACCCGTGTATATTAAACGGGGGCAGGAACGGGTTAGGGCACGGGGCAGCCTGTGTCCGCCTGTATAAATTTATATATTTAAAATAGATTAATTACATTATAATATATTAATTTTTCATCACACATTACAACATTGGCAATTGGTGTCGTGGCAAGGAATGGGTTCATCGGCCTTAAAGTCTGCGGTTCCATCCCTGGACCTAAAAGTTGCCAACTTTTTTCTACCTAGCACATTTTTTAAATTTTTTAACATTTTAAATCTCAAAATTTTAAAAACCCTAACTGTTTACTTTACTCTAATTCCCTCTTCCCTCGTTACCCTTTACTTTGCCGCCTCCCCCTCCCCCTCCCCCTTTTGTTCTCTCTCTCTCTCCTCTCTCAATCTTCAATCGCGCATGGCACTTCTAAACCGTCCATCGACTTCATTTCTATGATAGTCGGCATCTCACCGTTGAGCATCACAAATCTATCCATTGACTTCATTTCTGTGACAGTTGGCATCTCGTCGTCGAGCATCATGGATCTACCGACCATATTTTATTTCATCTCATCATCTCATTTATGATCTGTTTGGATCTCTTCATTTCGAGTTTCTTTGGTGGGTTCTGATTTTGTTTTTAACTTGAAGGTATAAAAGGGGAAATTGTTGTCAATCTTTTCGGCTGTCTTTATTATTGGTTGTTGCCGTCGATCTCTGCAACAATCGGCATCTCGATGTTGAGCATCAAAGATTTACCCACCATCTTTTCTTTCATCTCTAATCTCTTCGTTTTGAGTTTTTCTTTGGTCAGTTTTGTTTTTGTTTTTACTTGAAGGTGTAAACGGGGAACCTGGAAGGCTAGAACCCGTTGGAACCCGCCCGCGTTTTCCTCTACCCATTTATCACGGGTTAAACGGGTTATGTGATGGGTATGGGCTACACCGTACCCATGTAAAATAAATGGGTGGGACATGGATTAGGGCACGGGGCAACCCCGCTCGCCTGTTGCTCAGCCCTACTTACATGGAGCAGTTCGTGCTTAGGGTTACTCCATAACTGGGGAAGATAGGATATTTATATGAGAGAGAATTAGGATAACGGTTTGATTTTTGATTAAAATAATAATATTTTTTTCCAGCAATTTTTTTTGTTCGGTTTCTTTTTTCTTTTTTTAAAAAAAACTTCCTATGATAAGATAAGTTTACACACATTCATCTATTAAAATAATTATTTAATAAGGTATTTTATTTGTATTTATTTTTCTTTTGAACATTTTTCCCCTTCGAGCTTACACACAAATATATATAATTGTTAATTTATTCTATTCTCTTTCACTAACTAAAACTTAAGCCTTAAGCTACAATTAACTTTAAGCCCTAAAAAGGATGTTAGCATATTAAAAAAAGGAAAATTCCACATAAAGATTATTACATATGCTAAATGACATAGAAGTGATCCCAATATTGATATTGTTAGAGAAGAATGAGTACCCTAGCTGCCCTTTTTCAAATTAAAAGGAAATTATGAAAATGTCCCTGGGTGAGTTTTAAAATAAGGGAGAAGAAAGCGCGATTTTCAGCTCGTTTCACACATTGTCAACCATTTTCTCAGTGACTTTCTCTGGTTACTATGGTCGAAAATTTTTGTCATGAAGGGTAAGGAAGCACGTGGTGAGAGAGGAGATTGAGTTGGAACTTGTTATTGCAGAATTGAGGAGGAGGGAAGGCATCGGCGGAGGGTTTGGTTCATAACTTTGCCTTATCATAGCCGTCATTAAGGAAAATGGCAAATTACTTAAGGAAAATGACTACTTTAGATAATGACAAGTTCTGTTATGAAAATGACAAGTTTTCTTAAGGAAATGATCACTTTAGAAAATAACCATTTCCTTTATGAAAATAACAAGTTTATATTACTTAAAGAAATGACTACTTGAGAAAATGAGAATGCATGCTCGGAATAATTCTCACACTAGACATGGGTTTACCAAGTTCACATTTAAAAATGACCACTTGAGAAAATAATAATTCAATCTTACAAGAATTCTCATACTAGAAAAACCAAATTCACATTTAAAGATAACAAATTCAGATATGAAAATGACAAGTTCAATTTAGGAAATGATCACTTAAGAAAATAAGAACGCATGCTTATAAGAATTCTCACACTAGATATGGGCGTACCAAGCTTATATTTAAGGGTTAAGTAGCAAACCAGGCCTAGGAAGTCTAAAAACGTAGCAATGTTGCACTTTTCCATTAAAAACTAACGTTGATTGTTAAAAAATTGATTTTGACTGTTAAATTTTTAATGGAAAAGGGAGACTTTGCTACATTTTCAAACTTCCGGTGCAACATTGAGGGAAAAAAAAACTTCCGGTGCAACATTGGGAAAAAAAAACTTCCAGGGCAACATTGCTCTTGAGCATATACTTCTGAGTCGGATTTGCTACTTAACCCTACATTTAAAAAAGATAAGTTACCCCTCGTCCGTAGGTTCAACTGGCGACGGGGTCGGACTTCCTCACCCAAAGGGAGGGGGTTCGATACTGGAGGTTGGTCAAGGCGTTGAGGGAGGCATTCTAAGGGTCTATGAAGCAGTGGAAACACTGGGTGGAGGTGGAGGCATGTGTACTCTCCGGCCTAGTATACCCTGTGAACTGAGCTCCAAGCGCCCTGTGTAACATCCCAATTTTCTAAAACGTTTATAAAATAGTTTGATCAGAGTTGAGCTTCGGAAGTATTTAAATTGAAGAGTAACTGATAAACATTCACCGTAGTGTATATGTTTGCTTTAAACGAGCGATGCAAAAATTTCGAACAACTAATAACGTTAAGTACATATCAAAAGAAATTTTCTCCAATAGGTCCTCATGCTCGGCTTGCTTACCCTTATCTTCGATCCTGTTCACTCCGGATCCTGAAGCTATATTAAGAGCTGAGGTTCAATACCCATTGAACCTCAGGTAACGGTTAACCTCATGCTTATGTAACACAGTTATGTATGACAGATATTCATGACATTACAAAAAAGTAATCACATCCGAAAGATAATAACGAGAACACGACCCTTTGCATATGAATGTTATTATGGTTTGCACTATTCACCGGTGCCACGATGGCCTATCGTGTCCTCAGCGCTAGGAAAACTCAACGGCATTATCAAAACCATAACCCGTGTATAGCTGAATTTGTATGAAAAACTTTAAGATAGAGTCTTAGTCTATGAATACATCTATCACATATAAGTATACAATAAGCATCAGAGTTAGTGTTACTGTACACGTCCGTACCTTCGCTTGGTGATAACGGTACGTTTGTCGGTCGAAATGTGAACACGAGTATCCTATAATGGTAATATCACATTTATTAATTCACAAATATTATCCTAGTAGATATCTTAGTCTCAAATGACTATTTTTCTCTTGATGGAATTATTTCTCAACTTATTTTCCTTATTTTTTGGAAAAACGCTGGTATCATATTTTTGGACAGATTTTTCGTCTAACTTTGAAAACTCATAAACAATTCTAGAAAAATCGAAACGAGGATCCGTAAAATTCCTTGGAATCCTTAAGATATCTATTTTTAAATAAAAATACTCAATTTTTCCCAGATTACACGAGTCATTCCAAGTTTTAAAGTTTTGAGCCTCTGCCCAGAATTTTTCCAGAAATTTGTAGCCTAACTTTGAGAATTTTTATCTCACTGTACAGAGCTCATTTTAACATGTTCTAGGCATATTTGAAAAGCCCTATATGTCTAATTTAACCATGAAGTTTTCCATAATTTTGTAACCTCATTTTTAATATAAAATATTGGCATTTTTATCACTGACTTCCGAAATTTCTACCCGATGAATTTTCGCGAGCTTCGCTACTTCGATCATAATTTTCCAGAAATTTTGCTATACCAAGTGGTTCATCTAATTTTCGAAATATCACTATTCTTGACTATAAAAACATGATATTAAAATTATTCTAGCATATTTAAAATTAAAGCTACTTTTTAACTATGAATTTAAGAACTAAAATTTAAAGAACTTAAAAGCTAGAGTTAGAGGACTTACCAAGAACTTTGCTCCTCCTTCTCCAAGACTCTTCACTCTCAATTTCACTCTCTATATTCAGATTTCTAAGCTTGTTTTGGTGTGAAAATAGATGAAGCTCAATGCTCCTATTTATAGTAAAATGTAGTGGCATTTTGGTAGTTATTTCAAACCTAATTCATCAATGCAACTCATCCTAAGTACACACCTTCTCTCCAATTTGTTCCTTCCATAAATGTTAAATCAGCATGTGTTCTAAAATTTAATGTAAACAATTCTTGGCCCCTTATTCAAGCCAACAATTTCTCCTTCATCTTTCTTTGATTTGCATTCCAATTACCAGTTACTTTAGGTGTCTTGTAACTAGATGAAAATATCGAGGGGTTTTTATGAAGCTTTATTCAAGTCTTCTTATTAACTTTGTAGTTTTGAAACTTATGGTTTTAATTAAAAGTCTCTAACTTCTTTTTATCATTTTAAGTTTAATTCCAAAAATTGAGAAAAAGATTTTGGAGATAACCTATTCCAAGCTTAAAACATGCTGGTTCATAATAACTCCTTATATATGATCTATGATTGACGTATTTCAAGATACAATTTATTTTGTATTGGTTCTCATTTACTTATGTCTTGAATTAATTCCATTTGATTAATTTAATTGTTCTATGCTCATTTTTCCTATTGGTGGACTCATTGACTTTCCTCTAAAATTCATAAATGCCTCTTCTCATAGTACTCTTATTCTCTTCCAAAAATTTATGACTTGCATGTGATTAGTATGTGTGTGCTTGATTGTTCAACAATTTTTTTTACTCCCCCTTTCAGCATAAAAAAACGTCCCCCCTCCCCTTATTTTTGATTTTTCAACTTTTTTATTAATTGCTTCACAAACTCAAGAAAATCTCTTATTGGTGGATTTTAATTTACAAGGATTTCACTTTATGAAATTGAATTTAGGCCTTAGGATTTAGCTTTATGAGGTTTAATCCTAGCCCTCCATAACTAATCTCAATTAATATTCTTAATTAGTAGATTTAATTAATTATGAACATCTAATACAATTACTTTAACTATTGCAAATTTGTTGTCCATGAATTGTTGGCAAATTTCCTCTCTAATTAGTATAAGTAGTTTTGTGCCATTTAATTGTCTCATATGAATAAATTAAGACTATGCTTAATTATGAAAATTTTATGATTCCTAATTTGAACCTAAAAATTTAATTTCATACCTAACAATTGGTTTGTTCTATATCAAGGGAAATTACCACAAATAATAGAAAATAAAACACAAATTTAGAGACAACATACTCTCCTATTTTTAATAGGTATTATTTACCAAAATATTGTATTTAAGATAAACAATAATTTTTCGGGTATTACACTCGCCCTTGGATTTGTGGATGAGTCCAACCTCTTTCCTAAAATTTTCTTACAAAAAAAAAATGATAAGTTCGATATGAGAATGATAAGTTCACTTATGGAAATGACCATTTGAGCAAATAAGAATGCAGGTTTGGTAGAATTCCTACACTAGATATAGATTTACCAAGTTCATATTTAAAAACAACAAGTTCTGATATGAAAATGACATATTCATTTAAGGAAATGACTACTTGAGAAAGTGAGAATGCAAAAGAATTCTCACACTAGATATGGGTTTATATATAAAGTTCATATCTAAAAATGACAAGTTCCGATATAAAAATGATAAGTTCACTTAACAAAATGACCACTTGAGAAAATGAGAATGTAGGCTTGGAAGAATTTTCACCCTAGACATGAGTTTACCAACTACATATTTAAAATGACAAGTCCATTTTAGAAAATACCTAAACACCAGCAAGGCCGATGATAATACAAAAGTTAGGAATTTCGCTGCCTTCATTCAATCAGCAAATCTCCTTAAATAGGAGTTAAACAAATACAACTCAACGTAATAACTGACGCTACTAATCTAAACCTAGGAGCCACTAGCAGTACGTGGCTTGGACGTGCACTGCAGGTGAAAGCACTAACGGATATTTCAATTACGTGGCAAGGACGTGGTGCACTGCAGCACTAACTGATTATTTCAATAATTAAATAACAGGTGAATAATTAAATAATAGGTAAATAACAGTAAGCTGAACAATAGCTGAAGATATCCTGATCCGCCGAATCAGTTGGAGACATCAACCACAAAGTCTTCAAGGTAAGTGGGGATCCTGCGGACTCGGACAACACATTTCTCAGTTCTTGGTTCTTGATCAGCAAGTCATTTTCGCAACCATGGATGAAGACGCCACTGTTAGGGTCTGCAATTTCACTTTCCCAAGAATACGATTCCAATCTCGTGTAAATGCCTCTAGGATGTGTACGAGTTCAATCTCGTCCAGAACACATATGCCTCGAGGAGGTGCTATTTTTGAAGTGTCAAGAATTCGAGATGCCAAAATTGCAGAAAAAGCCGGTGCGTGTGCTATCGTCCTTTCACAGTCAATTTGCTTTTGCAATTCGCGAATGATTGATCCGTCTCTCATCGCAAAGTTCAAGGCGGCTGTGTCGATCCCCATAATTGCGAGGGTTAGGGTCGGGCATGTCGTGGAAGCCGAGACTCTTCAAGCTTTTGGTGTCGATTTTATCGATGAAAGCGAGATCCTAGGAACAGCAGACAAAGAAAATCACATCAACAAGCGCGATTTCACGTGTCCATTTATATGTGGGTCTACAAATCTTGGAGAGGCATTGGAGAGGATCAAGGAAGGTGCTGCGATGATAAGGACACAAGGCATAGTATCAATTTGTGGTGATATTGCTACGACAGTGCAGAATGTGAGGTCTACGACAGTGCAGAATGTGAGGTCTGTCAGGGAGGACATAAGGCTTCTCCACAATATATTGAGAGAGGAGGAACGTTTAGAATTCTCGGGGGAGATAGGGGTACCTTCCGATCTGGCAGCGCAAACGGGGCGATTGGGTAGGCTTCCCGTCGTACACTTTGCCGCTGGTGGCATTGTAACTCCGGCCGATGATAAGGACACGGAAGGTGCTGCGATGATAAGGACACAAGGCATAGAATCAATTTGTGGTGATATTGCTACGACAGTGAAGAATGTGAGGTCTGTCATGGAGGACATAAGGCTTCTCCACAATATGAGCAAGGAGGAACGTTTAGAATTCTCGGGGGAGATCGAGGAAGCTTCCCATCTGGTAGCGCAAACGGGGCGAATGGGTAGGCTTCCCGTCGTACACTTTGCCGCCGGTGGCATTGTAACTCCGGCCGATGCTGCTTTTATGATGGATTTGGGATGTGATGGTGTGTTTGTGGGACCAGAAATGTTTGATTGGCCTGATCCTTACAAGCAAGCTAGGGGAATCGTTGAGGCTGTTAATCGCTACAATGATCCTAATGAGGTGGCTGTGGCCATGTCAGGTCTCAACTAGTAGTCACGACAGGAATGGGCATTTTGGTTGCGCCAGTGTCTGATCGAACAAATCGTGGCTCTGAATTACAAAGATGGGTTGATTGTTGCCTTTTATGCGATATTTCATTTCATAGAATGACAATATATGTGAGTGAGCTTACTAGTAATAGTTTTGCTCCCTTGATTTGAATTTGGCTTTACCATTCATTGTGTTGCGTTGTATTGCCTTCGTGAATTGGAATAAATTTAATTTGGGTGCCTTCAATGTTAAGCTCGTTTATTGTTTTTTGTTGCTCTAAATATAATGAAAAAATAAAATAAAAAATGAATTTGAATTATTTAGCTTTTATTGAATGAAAACGAATCTTTTATTTATCTTTATCAACAAATAGGCAATACTAGCTCGGTGATCATTTTGTGAAAATAGCTGGGAAGGTGTGGACCCATTTTATGCCCTGTTTGGCATGTTAGAATTATAGACATAGAATACTTTTTTCCCTTGATTCATAGGGGCACTTATTAACCAATGGTGGTTATAAATAGGATTTATCCACCACCTGTTATTTATATGAGTTTTCATGTCACCAGACTACAAATTCATTTATGTCGAAATAAAATTCAGTACAGCTATTTCCGCTTCACTTTCTTCTCCACTTCCACCTCCCTTTTCATTTATTCCTTAAAAACTCTTCTCATACATCAAACTGGGGCATTTACGATGCAAAAATGTTCACAAGACATTGGCATGTTGCGCAATTAATTTGACCAATTGTAGAAATGTATTTAAATCGTTAATGAGAAATCTAAGAAAATCAAGAAAAAAAAAACACTGTAAAATCGTTATGCATCTTGCTTCTAAGCATTCTCCTTTTTTTTTTTCACTCTCTCTACAAGGGTGATGGAATTATTGGCAAGAAAAGTGAAAGAACTATGTGAGAGATTATAAAAATTCTAAGCATTTTATTAAAGCACAATCCCCACAAGATGAGGAGTATGATGAGTTGGAGTATATATATATATATATATATATATATATATTAGAAACGTGTCTCTTGAACATATCATGCCCTTATCAATTAAGCTATATTTTAAAAATACATGTAAATTGGGAGTTGCAACACTAAAATTCACCAAATTAAGGTCACATCTTTATAATACTTAGAGGCACTTTTGGAAGGTTGCAACCAAAAGATGGGATGATCACTGCTTGGTAGAAGGAAATGTTTGTTCAAGAAATCTCTGTATACTAAAAAGGTGTTGTTCTTATTGAAATAGTTAGTTTTATTAAAGCTATGTTAGTTCATGAAATAACATAGAGTTATGGTTCTTTAACTACAGAGCTATTTTACTTCAAGTGACATCATCACTCCCAGCTTTCACTTCAGTATCTAAGGTTACCTAGAGAGTTGCAAAAGCAAAGCATCTTATTCCTCCAACTAGCTGTTTACTTTTCAATAGTTGTCTATAGAGTTCATTTAAGAGTTTGATTTGATTGGAATATAGCTGTTGGAATATCAAGTTCACAATTCTATCAGTCTGTTATCCATTTAGTCGTCTACTGGTCTCTTATGCTATTCAATGTTAATAGTCTACTGTGCCATAGTCATTTATGTGAGCAACAACTAGTTTACATCTCTAACGTCTCTTTACTCATGAGAACTATAAATATGAATCACATATAAATCATTGTAAGGTCTTAAAAAGAAATGTTTTAACTCGTTCTTGAGACACTTTTATTTTCATTATTTAGAATCTCAAAATTATTTTTCCTAAATTATTCACCAGTAACCAGCAGTGTCTCCTTTGACTCAACTAGAATCTCATAATTAAAAATAGAGAGAGAAAGAAGGGGTGGGGAGTATTGTTGGTGCTCTATTAAATGAACGCTTTGTTTTCATCGTTGTGAATACAAGCTTAAAAGAAATTCCCTGTGAACAGAACCTTCAAATCAATAAAATCATTATTTTTAACAACTTGGCTTTAATTTGGATGAATATAATGTTGTATATTTGTATACCATGTGGAGGTTAAAAAAAGTAAGCCCACCGTTAATGTCCTCATCTGTAATAAGCGTGATGATGCCCACAACGACACCACACCCTCCTTTTTTCTGTCAAATTTTCCATTATACAGAAACCTATATTTTCCCACTTGATTATTTAAATTTCAACGGTTGATAAATAGAGCGCTAATATTCTTCCCCAACCGTAATGGAACTTTCTACGTTGCCTCAGTCACCGACTCGACTACTCAAGCGTCAAACCCGCATCGAATTTTCTGGAAACTTCCATCCTTTTCTACTCCGTTCCCTCCATAAATCAAACTACGCTCCGCAATCTCTTCACTACTATTTGCCTCTTCTGATTCAGCGTTTACACTTTTCTCAGTTCTTGGTTCTTGGTTCTTGATCAGCAAGTCATTTTCGCAAACTCATCGCCATGAATGAAGATGCCACTGTTAGGCTCTGCAAGTTCACTTTCCCAAGAATACGAGCCCAATCTTGTATGAATGCCTCGTCGTCCAGAACACCTATGCCTCGAGAAGGTGCTATTTTTGAAGTCTCAAGAATTCAAGATGCCAAAATTGCAGAAGAAGCCGGTGCGTGTGCTATCGTCCTTTCACAGTCAATTTGCTTTTGTAGTTCGCGAATGATTGATCCGTCTCTCATCGCAAAGTTCAAGGAGGCTGTGTCGATCCCCATAATTGCGAGGGTTAGGGTCGGGCATGTCGTGGAAGCCAAGGTTCTTCAAGCTGCTGGTGTCGATTATATCGATGAAAGCGAGATCCTAGTAACAGCAGACAAAGAAAATCACATCAACAAGCGCGATTTCACGTGTCCATTTATATGTGGGTCTACAAATCTTGGAGAGGCATTGGAGAGGATCACGGAAGGTGCTGCGATGATAAGGACACAAGGCATAGTATCAATTTGTGGTGATATTGCTACGACAGTGCAGAATGTGAGGTCTACGACAGTGCAGAATGTGAGGTCTGTCAGGGAGGACATAAGGCTTCTCCACAATATGTTGAGAGAGGAGAAACGTTTAGAATTCTCGGGGGAGATAGGGGTACCTTCCGATCTGGCTGCGCAAACGGGGCGAATGGGTAGGCTTCCCGTCGTACACTTTGCCGCTGGTGGCATTGTAACTCCGGCCGATGATAAGGACACGGAAGGTGCTGTGATGATAAGGACACAAGGTATAGAATCAATTTGTGGTGATATTGCTACGACAGTGCAGAATGTGAGGTCTGTCATGGAGGACATAAGGCTTCTCCATAATACGAGCAAGGGGGAACGTTTAGAATTCTCGGGGAAGATAGGGGTACCTTCCGATCTGGCAGCGCAAACGGGGCGAATGGGTAGGCTTCCCGTTGTACACTTTGCCGCCGGTGGCATTGTAACTCCGGCCGATGCTGCTTTTATGATGCGTTTGGGATGTGATGGTGTGTTTGTGGGACCAGAAATGTTTGATTGGCCTGATCCTTACAAGCGAGCTAGGGGAATCGTTGAGGCTGTTAATCGCTACAGTGATCCTAATGCGGTGGCTGTGGCCATGTCAGGTCTCAACTAGTAGTCACGACAGGAATGGGCATTTGGTTGCGCCAGTGTCTGATCGAACAAATCGTTGGCCTATACATCATTTAGCACATATAGTTGTATCAGTAACGCCATTTATGTGGCTGAGCATATAAATTTTTTTTTTTTACTGTTACGGGAATACAGTATGTACTTCTTCTATATCTCTTTTCTGCTCTACATATTGATTTGAGATGGCTGTTCCATTTATCTTGTTGCTCTGAATTACAAAGATGAGTTGATTGTTGCCTTTTATGTGAAATTTCATTTCATAGAATGACAATATATGTGAGTGAGCTTACTAGTAATAGTTTTGCTACCTTGATTTTAATTTGGCTTTACCATTCATTGTATTGCCTTCGTGAATTGAAATAAATTTAATTTGGGTGTTAATATTAAGCTCATTTAACTTTTAGGCAATGAATATGCCTCGAGTTCTTAGAAACTTGTGGGGCTTTTAATGGAATAATAGTTGATAATGACGATGATATAAATTTACAGTTGTATCTTTAGATGTATGGCCTTTTTGCTAGGGCCTAATTTTTCTTTAGGTCTACATTGTGATTACACAGTGGATATTTTCATTCTTTTAACAAAATATTAAACAATTTACGGAAAAATTCTTGACCTTCCATCTTTGTTTGAACTTGGTTGCTCACTACAATGGTGGTGCTTCTAAGTTTTCTATCTCTTATATGTTGAATGAGTATTTAATACTGCATTCAGCCGCTTTGAAAAACAGATGTCAAGGGCAATATTTATAGAAAAACAAGAGAGACACTCTCATTCATTGAGGGATATCTCATTTAAGTATGATGGGTGAACATGTTTTTTTTTAAACATAGTGTCTTAAAGGGAAATTAAGATGATGTACGTCTCTGAATTAGAGACATGGTATAAAAGACCAACTTCATTGAGTGTTTCTAATTTACTAATTTGCTCAACTTATGAATACTGCAACCATACAACTTGCCAACTTTGTATTAAACATCCTCAGAAATTCCATATGGCAAGTACATTAGGCAATGATAATCAAATGTGAAATCTTACTTCTATTTGTTTACTAGGTACACTTGTTTGATTGTTGTCTGATTGTCTTTTGTTCCTAGTAAATGATGGATCTCCTAGACTTGTTAGTGCTACTACTTCCATTGTTTGATAGGCTTCAATTCTCATAGCAATCTCATAAGCAGCAAACACAACACCACTCACTATAAAACCTCTACCCACAGCAGTTCCTATACCCCTCCAAAAAACACGGTGTCCTTCTTATTTTATGCTCTTTCCTACGCAATCAAGAATGCCTGCGTTTCTCAGTGATGACCGCATTTGAGCCTGGAGTCTGTATTTATAACATCAAAAGGATAATAGCCGATCCTCCTGCTATTACCATTGTATTTAAGCTTTCTTGTCTAGTTTTTCTACAACCTGGGTGAAGTTGTTCCCTCATATACTCATATGTCCAGAAATATACGACATGACTAGTTGCATCCCTGAGGACAGTGATGCCAAATCCTCGGAATATGGCTCTAAGACCTTCTCTATTCCATATCTTCCTCATTATTAGGAAATAATATATTAGTATTAATGTATATATCTGAAATCATGGGATTGTAATCAGATCCCATATAATTAGGG
Source organism: Acacia acuminata (assembly GCA_019022655.1). NCBI lineage: Eukaryota > Viridiplantae > Streptophyta > Magnoliopsida > Fabales > Fabaceae > Acacia > Acacia acuminata. The sequence goes on from JAFJYI010000045.1 coordinate 2,087,313, forward strand.
ATTACACATATAATCATTATTATGAGCCATTATGTATAGACTCCTCCCTTTTGTATAAATACCCATATGTTTATCATGAATAATACACAACTTTATGATTCATTTTATTATGTGGTATCAAAGCTTGGTTAGTTCTTAGCCAATTTGGGTTTTCCGGTGGCTGCTGTCACTGTATAGTGATAGTGGCCAGTCTCCCGTCTTTGGCGTGTGTGTGTTAGTCTCATTTCAGTTTCTACTGATTCTTTAGCTACCCTTTGGTTGTTATCCTTCTTTTCTGTTTGTGTCATTTTTTGCTGTTTTTTTGGTATTGTTCCTTCTGTTGTTTCGTGAACAGTGAACCATGTCGTTAGTGATCGTCATTAGGGGGGAAAGAAAATGTGAGAGAAAGTGTATACCTTGTTTGGTCGCTGTGACCATTTTCTGGTTGTGCTTCATTCTCCAACGTCGAGCCTTCATTCTCGATATTTATAAGCCGATTCTTTACTTTGAAGGTGCTTGTGAGACTGGGTTTCTACTATTTCAGCATAGTCGGCATTTCGTTTCGTGCACGTTCACTTGTCTCTAGTGATTGCGTTCTTCGTTTGTTACATTTTCCAGCACGTTCTTGGAGTGCTATTTTGTCTTGAATGTTGTGCTTGTGGTTGGGTGATTTCGTTGGCATCTACTATGCTTTGCGTCCTCTGGTGAGGTGTTTGTCTCAGGTGAGACAGTTTGGTGGTCCTTGTGTGTCCCGTTCGTTGTTTTGCCTCCGGTGAGGTGTTTGGCTATTATTTGCCGTTTGGAGTTTTCTGATTGGTCCCTAGTGAGACCATTTGGTGTTCGTCCCTGGTGAGACGTTCATTGTTGCTTGTCTCTGGTGAGACGTCTGGAAGATTTTTGTTTGGTCTCTCATGAGATGTTTGGAGTATTGTTGGTCCCTTGTGAAACCATTTGGTTGAGCTCTTGGTAAAGTTGTTGGAGTGGTTCTCTTTAATTAGTGGCTGCTCACATTCAAGCTGCTTACAGCTTGAGGGGGAGTGGTGTGAGAATTTTGTGATTTGTTACCTAAAGTTTTTTAAATTTGAGTTGACTATCTTTGTAACAAGTTGGGCATAATTAACATCTATGCTCCAACTTGAGAGGAAGTATTAGGAAATAATATATTAGTATTAATGTATATATCTGAAATCATGGGATTGTAATCAGATCCCATATAATTAGGGATTACACATATAATCATCATTATGATCCATTATGTATAGACTCCTCCCTTTTGTATAAATACCCATATGTTTATCATGAATAATACACAACTTTCTGATTCATTTCATTACACTCATCATTGATAAAGGACCTTTATAGGATTCTGTTAATTGACCCTTGCTTTGTAGCTGGAGGCGGATTTTGACCAGTTCTACTGGGGACACAATCGCGCTCTGTAAAGCACCGGTTATGAATCTTGCTACAGCAACGCTGCTGTAGGAAGGTCGGTTGTTTGCTGAGACTGATGAGTGAAAGGCTCGAGAGAACTGCGTAAGTTTGGAAAATTATAGCATTCTGCAACCAAAAGGGGAAAAAAAGAAGAAGAGTGACCATTATGAGATAATGATCTTTAGTTGCAGCATAGTGAAGAGTTGGTTGGAGAGAATCAAAATATGATGATAAGCTAATAAATTTTGCTTTTCTGCTGGAAAGTAGCATAGCTAATAAATATATTAAATCAACTCAATTTTAAGTTATGGCCACACTAACATGTAGTTATAATTAGTCCTTGTTTCTTATGTGACAATAAATGGCCAAGGGCACCAACTTACCTTTGGTGAAATTTAGTAAAATTTATGTCAAAGGATCTCGACACAAAATTTAATTATTTAAGAGACAATAAGATTTGAATGAAAGCCTTTATTTGGGTTGGTGTGGTCTGTGTACCACTTTGGTCATACTTATAATATAATCTAGTTTGACCAAATATCACATACGAAGAAATGGAAACCAAGACATTTAGTATGTCTCAAATTGATTGAATATTTGAAATTGCCCTTATTTAATGAAGGTTATTGAAAAAAGATTTATATATTTTCTCTCACCTACATTTTCAACAAGGATTAAATTGGAAAACTTTCATCTTTGACAGAATGTTAGTTATAATAAGGATCACAATCTTGCCGTTGTTCTCTCATCAAGCTGCGGCTTGGTGAAGGTCCAGTGATTTCCCTTGACTCTCGAAACTCACGGTGGTTCAACGTTGCAACTCCGTTTCTTTCCCTCGCGCCTCAAGCTCTCTCTCTCTGTGATGTCAAGCTCTGATCTGTGGCTCTTTAGGATCTCTATGACATTATACTCTTCATCCATGGCAGCAAATAGAGATCGCATATACAGAGGAGGAGAAAGAGAGGAAGAGGAAGTGCGAAAGGGGAGTGAGAAATGGGGGAGTCAGGCTTTCATATAGGAAGAGAGAGGTACAGGTTTCTCAAATTCATTAAGGGTGTTTAGGTCATTTACCAATTACATTACATCACATAAAAGTCCCAAGAGGTTTAGCAGCAACTATGATATTTTTAGGGACTTTTTTATTATTATTTTTGTACATTGGACCAGTACATCATTCTCCCCCATAAAGAAATGGACGAGGGTGTATATATAAGTACACAATTAACCCAATAACCACGCGACTAAAGTGAATATTGAAAAGATGGGTTCAATAGCATAGCCGATAGTAGTAGGTAGACAAGCAATAAGAGAGAGAGAGATTAGAATGTAAAAATAATAAATAAAATAAAATAAAAAACAAGGAGAAAATTGTGGATGAAAGTTTTAATGGACATAAGCATAATAATGAAAAAGAGAGTGTGGGGTCATGTGAAACAAAATAAATAAAAATATATATATATCCCTTCCAACTTTAAATCATGATGAAGAGGATAGTTATGATAAGAAAGACATAAGTATTAAGGAAATGGAAGGAGAAACACAAAAGGTGAACAGTTGAAAAGACATGTTCAGAAAGAGCCATGGGAGCAACGGATTTGAAGAGGGAAAGAGAGAAAAATGGACTTAAAAAGTGGAAGATGGGGTATTTATGGGAGAGATAATCGGGATTAAATTAATATATTTTTTCCATAAATCTTTTTTTTTTTTTTGGTTCTATTCTTTTTTTTTTAAACTTCCTAATGGTAAGATAAGTTTACACAAACTCATTTATTAAAAGAATTATTTTAATAAGGTATTTTATTTGTATTTAGTTTTCTTTTGAATATTTTTTCACCTTAGAACTCTCTCACACACATATATAATTGCTAATTTATTTTATACTCTTTGACTAACTAAAACTTAAAACTACAACAAATTCTGAGCTCTAGAAAGGATGTTACCATATTCAAAGGGGAAATCCCACATACAGATTATTACATATGCTAAATGACATAGAGGTGATTCCGATATTCATATTGTCAAACAGGTATGACTGTATGAGTACCCCAGCTGCCCTTTTTCAAATTAAAAGGAAATTATGGAAATGTCCCTGAGTGAGTTTTAAAATAAGGGAAAACAAAGCGCGATTTTCAGCTCACTTCACAAACCGTTTGCCATTTTCTCATCAAATTTCTCCGGTTACTCTGCACGAACATTTTTGTCATGAAGGGTAAGGAAGCACACGGTGAGAGAGGAGATTGCGGAACTTGTTATTGTGCAACTGAGGAGGAGGGAAGGCATCGGCGGAGGGTTTGGTTCGTAACTTTGCCTTAACATGGCTTTCGTTAAGAAAACTGATGTTTGGTTTGAGGGGAAGAGATAGGAGGGGAAGAGCTTCTAGGGACGATATTGACCAATTGTCATTAATGAGAAGAATATTCCTTTTTGTTGAGAGTGTATTTTTAGAATATTGAAAAATTTTTATGGGCTATTTAGTAAAGATGAGAGAAAAAATTTCTCTCTCTTCCCTCCCTCCTCTCAAACTAAACAAGCCCTTAAGGAAATGATCACTTTAGAAAATGACAAAATCCATTATGAAAATGATAAGTTCACTTAGGAAAATGATTACTTTGAAAAATGACCATTTCCTTTATGAAAATAATAAATTCACTTACAGAAATGATTACCTAAGAAAATGAGAATGCATGGTTGGAATAATTCTAACACTTGACATGGGTTTACCAAGTTCACATTTAAAAATGACAATTTTCGACATGATAATGACAACTTCACTTAAGGAAATGACCACTAAAAAAAATGAGAACATTTATGTGTCTAAGCATTTTGGTGGTGCCAGGGTCTAATCAAATATAGCATATAGAGTTGTATCAGTAAGGCCAATTATGTGTCTCTGAGCTTATAGAATTTTCTTTTGTTACGGTAATAGAGTATGTACTTCGTCTATATCTCTTTTCTGCTCTACATGTTTATTTGAGATGGCTTTACCATTTACCTGTTGCTCTGAATTACAAAGATGACTTGATTGTTGCCTTTTATGTGAAATTTCACTTCATAGAGGGACCATATATGTGATTGAGCTTATAGGTCTAATTTGTAGTAATATCAGAGGTTATGCTTCATCTATACTAGTAATAGCTTTGCTCCACATAATCTGAATTTGGCTTTGCCATTCATTGAGTTGCGCTGTATTGCCTTGGTGAACTGGAATAATTTGTCTGCCTTCTATGTTAAACTTGTTTAACTGGGGACACAATCGTGCTCTGTAAAGCACCAAAAGGCTCTTGAGAGAACTGCTTACGAGTTTGAAAAATCATAGCATTCTGCAACCAAAAGGGGAAAAAACACAAAGTAAATGATCATTATGAGATAATGATCTTGATTTGCAGTATAGGAAGGCCTGAAAAGTAATAGCAGCCAAAGGTGCAGCCATGCCTCTGTAGAGAGAAGAAGCAGGGCCTTCCTTGGACACCACATTTTGATTAAGCTGAAGACAGAAGTTGCCATATGTGAGTTCTGTTGGTGGATTTGGAGGTTGTCTAGTGGATAGCTAGAGTTCACTCCAGCCACACCCCGACCCCTCCTGCCACAAATTCCCTACTCCAACTGCTTCCCCACTAATCCATTCCTCGCTTGTCTTCAACCTTAGAACCTGACATTACCCCCTTTTACTTGTCATTCCCACCAAATGCATCACAACTTCTGGGAACAGGTGTCACCCCTATTAGTCAACTATATGTAGGTTTTGAAGCGAAGGACATTGAGAGGCAAATATATATAGGTGTGTGAACATGTGTTGGATATAATATATAAAATGATGTTGATGGAAAATATGGATAGGGCATCCGGAAGGAAGTTTAACATTTATCCATCTCCAAGGGTGGAATTTATGGAACTATTGGCGGGGGCTCTCGCCCTAAAATTTTTTTTAGAAAAACTTCAAATGCATTTAAAAGAATATAAAGGGAAAAGCAAGACATCTCTGGACACCATATATTTTAATAACAAAAGTATATTACAATAAAAACAATTACAACATCATCCTTCTAGGCTTTATTTTTTGGAATTCCATCATAATTGCCTCATTATCAATATATCAAATACATCTTTTTCAAAATAAGACACTAAGCAATCATTCAACCATTCAAAATAAGTTCGGTTTTGATGGGACAGTAATGTCAATGCTAACTTTACAAGTAAATAAACCAAAGGATACACAATATGTTTTTTCTTTTCAACCATCCTCTTGGCAAGATCAGCTATTCCTTGCAAATTCAAAAAATCAGGAAAAACAATATTCAAGTGATATTCAAGCATGACAAAAGCATTCACATCAAAAGAAGGATAATAGGGCAAATTCACACAACTTGTTCTTGTCAAATGGGAATTGCACGGATTTAAACATACCATGCATTCCAACAAATTCGAACTTTTTAAAACGAATTCAACTCTTGAAAGTTTTAAATGCATAAAATATGTCAAAAAAAAAGAACTATAAACAAGTACACTTTCCAATCGGGATAATATCATGTTTTATACAAAAAAATCTCAAATAGATTATGATTAATCTTCAAGTGAATAACACCTTTGAAACTTTTACAAGAGTGCATTCACAATATCTTGGTCTTTTCTTTGAAGTGCTTGTGACAGCTCATTCGTTATTGCCAAGACCTTGATCATCAAGTGCAAAAGTAATACAAATTTGAAAGTTTCCATATGCATCATAAAGCCAAAGGCTTCAGACCTTTTTGCATGCACAAGGGTTGTATCATCTTTTATAATTTCTAGCACATCAAGCACAGGATCAAACAATGAACACAGACTTACCAATGATCGGTAATGTGAGCTCCAACGTGTGTCCCCTGGTCGTGACAAACTCATTTCTTGATTCAAGCCTCTCCCTGATTGAACATCATCGCTTGCAATACTTTTGACTAATTCTTCCAATTGCTTTTTTCTCAAAATATCTGCTCTTTTGCAAGAAGCACCAACTACATTACACACCAACGGTATAAAATTAAAGAAGTCGATCCAATGCGTAAACCTTTTTTGCACAAGCTACTAGAGCTAACTGAAGTTGATGTGCAAAGCAGTGAACATAGTAAGCAGAATTATTTTCCTCTAAAATCAAGCTTTTCAGACCACTAAATTGACCACTCATATTGCTTGCGCCATCATAACCTTGACCACGAATCTTTGTCAAGCTCAAGCCATTTTTGGCAAAAATTAACTCAATCGATTCTTTAAGTGAACTAGTCAGTAGTATCGAAACATGGACAAGACCAAGAAAACGCTCAATAATGTCACCGTTGCAGTTCACATATCTTAAAACAATGGCCATCTGTTCTTTAATTGATATATCACGAGCTTCATCAACTAGTATAGAGAAGACATTATCCCCAATATCTGAAATAATAGCTCTAGTAACTAAACTAGCAGCAACATGTGTAATATCTTTCTGAATTGAGGGAGCAATCATTTTGAGATTCTCTGGGGAATTATTCAAAGAAACATTATTTACTTCCTCATTGCTTTCACAAAGGAATTTTACAAGCTCCACAAAATTTCCCTGATTTATTGAAGCATCTGTCTCATCATGTCCCCGGAAAGGCAAACCTTGTCGTATGAGATATCGAATACATCGAATAGAACCATTCAAACGAATACGATAATCTTGTTTGGCTTTGTCAGAAATGTCAGACATAACAGTGTCAATATGTTGGTTTTGATTCATCAAATCTTTGGCAGCACTAAAGCACAACTTATGAATGCTTCCAATATTCCCAACATGTTTAAGAAGCCGTTGTTTCTCCTTCCAATTGCTAAATCCTTCTCCCACAAATGAATCCCGACCACCCCTTCCATCACCATGCTCACAATTAAATAGATAACAATGCAAGCAAAATATAGCATCTTTTGATTCACTATACTCCAACCAAGTGCCAAACTCATTGTACCATTGAGGATTGAATCTACGCATTTTACGCCCAATTAAGGATTGAGGAAAGTTCTCAAGTTTTGGTTGACAAGGACCATTCGTTAGATAAATTCTTCGAATCGTTTCCCTTTCTTTAGCACTCTTTGCAAGGCTCATAATAGGAAGTCTTTTACCCGGATCAGGAACATACAAATCCGGTGGACCTTCTACTGTTGGTTTGTTTTGACTTGAGGGAGTAGCACACTCATCTTGAGTTAAATCAATAAATGAAGATTCCGGTTGAGAACGTTTAGTTCCACTACCACTTGGCTTTGTAAAAAAAGAACCTACATATCTTTCCATTCTAAAATATGGCAAATGACAAAAAATGAATCAATAAATAATATATCTAGGTGATTGTGGGCAGAGACAACACATTTGCAAAAATAGAGGTAAATAAGACAATAACATCTTGCCATTTTTATGTATGTGTTTTTGTTATCAAAGCATAGTTCCAAAAGCTCAGATATCTCTAGTTTCCTAGGTTCATGCACTTTTTCACATTGAGACGCTTTTGGATATTTAAGAAACAAACCAAACCATAAAGCAGCAAACAAGGATCTTGGGAACCAAAAAAATAGACTAGCAGATATAAGAAATAAGAACACAAGAAGGAGGCCATGCATGACACCATAAAGAAGTGATAATTATAACATCAAAGTAAAAAGGTAAACATAGAACGTAGCCTATAAGAAAACTAATGGGAAACAATATCTAAAACCAAATATAAGTGTCCATAGCCATAGTTTGGGGATTCCTGTAGTTATGGCAGATGATTAGCACAATTATAAGCCCCAAGAAAGAAAGGAGAAGAATGAATTGACTCAAATAAGTGGGTTCTCAATTCTGATGGCCAAAGAATCCTTATACACTTTCTTTTGTTTTCTTTTCTTTTCAAGGAGGTGAAAAGTTTGGCATCTGAATTGTTAACTCTGTTGTGGACCTTTTGATTGTGACTCTATGCTCAAAAATGGCCAAAATTATATTATTATCACTTGGCATGGCAAGAATCAAGTATAATTAAAAGAGAAGGCATCCACGCATATATATCAGATTTTGGTATTAATTCTTCTTATCTAACAATTATAACTGATTATGTCATGAAATCTTATTCTATTCCATCAGTCCACTCATGAAAGAAAATTCTTTAGGTAAATGGTGGGTATGGAAAGTAAATTTATAAAATAAGAAAAGTGTATCATCAAAATAACAGCAGTACTAAATTCTAGTAGGATGCCAAAAAAAGCTTGGAGAAAGAAGAAAAAGAAAACAAGAAGGCAAAGTAAAGCTTGTTAATTTTTTTTTTCCAACTTGATCGATGGTATTAACACAGGAAGCCTAAGCTAATTAATTCACTATTTAGAATGAATTATGAATAGCAGTTGGCTATCTAGATTTACAATGTGAATTATTATTAATTAGATTCTAGAAAACCAGATAGTCTTCTCTGTGGTCAAATGTTTCAATTGGCCAATGAAACCTCATTTAGATATATACCAGCTAATGTTTAACTTCCAAGGACACTGTACTTATATGATTGAAGGGAAGGTTCCCACAAGATGGCTCATTCATACGGATCAAGGACCAAACATGGCATATGCAGTAACTAAATAAAAACAAAGGAAAATTATTATTATTGGTAAGGGATTGAATGCTAGCTAACCTGTTGAACTGGTGGTCCACAGCTTTTTCTGTAGTTTGCAAATATAACTCAGCCCTCACATTCAAGACACTTGATGACACACGTGAAGATCCTGGAAAATGCAGAGATTAGGAATGTGATGTTGCTTCTGACAGATAAATGCACAAATGAGAGGAAAAAGTTTGGCTAAATTTTAGCCACTAAATGCTTCAAGTGTGGAGTCACTTTCTCGATTCTTTTTAGCTCGGAAGCCCTTTCTTTTTTTTTGAAAATCTATGCAAGCTTCTGAAACTGACCATCAGGAATTGAATATGATGATGACAAAGGAAGCCGTGGGGAGATTGAACTAACCTGAAGAAACAGAGGAAGCAACGGTTTGGAATAGCTCCTGAGCTTCTGGGTCTGACTCCGAGCTTGTGTGCGTCTGAGCTTCTGGAGTTCTAGGTCGTGCCGAACAGCCGAAGGACGACGGAGGTGGGTGGTAGCGATAATGGAAGGAGGAAGGAGCAGAGTTGGGTCCGAGCCGTGGGTGCTTCTGATATCTGATTGTTCGAGCTAATTTGTCGCTAGGTCAGAAAAGAGGGAAGGAGAACTGGAGAAGAGTGAGGCGTGAGGCGTGATGATGAAGCCGGAAGGGGGAAAAAAATTAAAAAAAATAATTATTATTATTAAAATTTAAAATTTAAAAATTAAAAATTAAAATTTAAAATTAAAAAAAAAAAAAAAAAAAAAAAAAAAAAAAAAAAAAAAAAAAAAAAAAGAGGAATCAAGGGGAGCACGTGCCCCCTAGTCCGACGTGGGTCCCCTGTCTCTAGACTCAATCGGGTGTGGGAGTCTTGTGAATTGGATTGTCCTTAGAAAGAAAAAAAAATAAGGGGAGTGAAAGCAGGGGTGAACCCAAAAAATTACAGAAGAGAGGCACAATTGGTGGGGCCCCGATATATTTTTTTTTAAGGAAAGTTTTAAATGTATTGAAAACAAAAGAATATAAACAAGAAAAAAATGTATCAAAAAAATATTTATGAAATCAAGTGAATACTGATGATGTAATAAGAGAGGCAATTATTTTACAAACCTATTATTTACAAAAGCAAGGCTAAGTACTGTTAGAAATAAATGCAGCTACATAAATTACAATAAAGGGTGGACATTCAATAAGTTCAAGTACATATATTTTAATAACAAAAGTATATTACAATAAAAATAATTACAATATCATTCTTCTAGGCCTTATTTTTTGAAATTCCATCATAATTGCCTTATTATCAATGCTATCAAATACATCTTTTTCAATATAAGGCACTAAACAATCCTTCAACCATTCATCCCCCCATCTGATTATAAAGTGCAGTCTTGATGTATTAAGGGTGGACACTTAATTTAAGGGTGGACAATCATTCAAACATGTATTAATTAATATGGCACTAAACAATCTTTCAACCATTCATCCCCCATCTGATTATGAAATGCAGTCTTGGTGTATTAAGGGTGGACATTTAATTTAAGGGTAGACAATATTTTATATATATATATATATATAAAACTCTTATTTTTTTTTTGGGGGGGGGGGGGGGGGACACTTGGGTCCGCCTATGAGTGAAAGGGGCATGTTTTGGGGTGGGGGTGACACGATGGGACTATGGGTCTAGGCAGGGCAAATGAACAAAGGTGCCTTTGCTTCAGTCAAATATAATGGTGCCTGTTGCACGACCTAGCTCCTACAAAACCACAAAAATTGTTACCTTGAATATATAATGCTCGTTGTAAATGTCATGTTAAATCCACGGTGTCTTCGTTTAATCACTCAAATGACATTACCGGCCACTTGATTATTTTCAAAAATTATTGAAAGGAGACCATTAAAAACAAGAAGCAGATGAAAAAGATGTAAGGTGGAAGGAGGAGACAAATAAAGGTTGGAAGGAGTTGTCAATATTTGTAGACCAAAAAAATAAAAATGTTGTTTTAAATATGTCAATATTTACCCATTAAAATCCAACAAGAGCGCATCAACATTTCGGCAGCCAGGCAAACCATGGTTATGGAGTGCGTGAATGGCCAAATAAGAGAGAGAAGCATAGCGGGGTAGATAAGGTGAAGGCTATTTTTATCATTTCAATATGATTTTCAAAAAGACAACTCAGATCCTCTCATTCTGTGACTTCTATGAAAATTGAGAGCATCTCTATGCAATTTCCTAATTTCCAAGTTCTTTCTGTGGGATCTTTTCTACTTTTTTTATAACTACTTTATTTTATTTTCTTTTTTTAATCTCAGTTTCCATTTCTTAATATATATATATATATATATATATATATGAAAAAAAGTTGGCGATTCACAAACTAAAACTTTAGAAAAATTGCACTGAGGTCCTAAGCTACAAAAAATAAAGGTCTCTTTAAATCTCTAATTTACATACAAGTCCCATGAGATTTTTGGGTATACTTTCTCTGCTCCTTATTATAAGACACCAACTAACTTTTCTCACAAACCAATTCACAAATCAATAAAAGTAGTTAAAGTCAATAAAGTTATCCTAGAATCTAAGTAATTTCCAATATTATCCCTACTAATTGCCCTAAACTCTAAAATCATATTAATTATTACCATTTTCAAATGCAAGTGGGTTAATGTCAATAATGGTATTCAGATCGATCGGCTAGGATTTACATTAGTCGATCTCAATAGTAGAAGTTTTAGAGATAAACCTTTTATTATGGCAGACCAGGCGAAACAAGTGTTCTATATCACCGATCAGGAAAATAAAATGTAGTCTGTAGCTCTCCAAGGAAAAATGGTCATTGATATTGATGATGAAATTCATTCAAATTATGATCTTCTTGAGAGTAGTCCTTTTTCAAGGGGTCTACCAGACATGAATGAAGAAAATGAAGCGGATAATGAACCCGGCATTAGAAATGATCATCAAGAAGGGATATGGGAGGATATTCCTTTATAAAAGAGTCAATTCATAAGGTAATATTCATATGCAGAATTCTTTGAAAACTTTCAGGTTTTAACTATATTCCTTCTATATATGTTCTTAAACAATGTCTCTGACTGTGAAGCTTTTTTTCTTTTTTCTTTTTTTCTTTTTTTTTGTGGCAGGATCCGATATGTTATAAAAGAGGATATCATGTTACGTTATTGGGTGGGATTAGATCAAGACATGGTGAATATTATATTGGGCATGTATGTTGATTTACTTGCTATATTGTAACTCATTGTATTTGTAAGTTATCTTATTGTATATATTCATTTAGGTGTTGTACCATAGTATAATCATTAAGAGGCCACAACTCATGATGAATAATATTTGTATTTTTCTCAATTCAATTTATTCATAATGGATTGTCCATATAGATTGTAGCTTTAAGTATCAACTTTTATGTGCTGGATTGGGTGATGGATGTGTGGATATATGATCAGGAAGAACAGAACGTACAGGGAAAAATTCAGAAAAAATTAGATCGGAAATCAATACGCCGGTCTTAAAAGTTCATCTTTTAAGACCGGATATATTTATAAGTCCGGTCTTAAAATTCATATTAGACCGGTCTTAAAAGTTGGTCTTTTAAGACCGGTATTTACTAAGACCGGTCTAAAAAGTTCAATTATTAAGACCGGATTTATTTAATATGCGGTCTTAAAAGTCGGTATTTTAAGACCGGTCTATTTAGTCCTTTGGTCTTAGAAGCTTGTATTTTTTAGATCGGAGTTTCTTTGTCCGGTCTTAAAATGTATATCTTTTAGACCGGCCTATTTTTTTTGTCCGATCTTAAAAGTTGAGTTTTAGAACCGTATAAAATATATATCAAGCCTATATAGTATGACTTTTAAGACCTAATGTTTTAAATGTCCGGTCTAAAAAAGTTTTAATAAAACCGGTTGGAATCCAGTCTTAAAAGTTACCGACTTTTAAGATTGCCTGGAACAAGACCGGTCGCGGGTCCGATCTTACGGTGGCTCTTTCGTCTGGTCTTTTAAACCTTTTTTGTACCAGTGATCTCCTACCTCTTTCACCCATCAACATTCACCATTCTCCGAGCTTAAAACCCAGCTCCCCACCTCGCGCCTCCATCGCTGATTCCCAACTCCGACACTTTCTATCTCTTTGATTCAATCTTTTCTTTTATTGTGTGGAGAGTCATTTCTGTAATTTCCCTTTATTTTTAAAAATTGACAATTCAGGTACTTACACCTCTCTATATATCTCTAGCATTTATAATGGTCTTTACCTGTGATTTTCTTTATTCATAGCTCTTTTTTTCCCCACTTGATTATTTAAATTTCAACGGCTGCTAAATAGAGCGCTAATATTCTTCCCAACTGTAATCGAACTTTCTACGTTGCCTCAGTCTCCGACTCGACAACTCAAGCCTCAAACCCGCATCGAATTTTGGAAACTTCCATCCTTTACTACTCCGTTCCCTCCATAAATCAAACTACGCTCCGCAATCTCTTCACTACTATTTGCCTCTTCTGATTCAGCGTTTACACATTTCTCAGTTCTTGGTTCTTGATCAGCAAGTCATTTTCGCAAACTCATCGCCATGGATGAAGATGCCACTGTCAGCAATTTCACTTTCCCAATAATACAAGCCCAATCTTGTATGAATGCCTCGTCGTCCAGAACACAAATGCCTCGAGGAGGTGCTATTTTTGAAGTCTCAAGAATTCAAGATGCCAAAATTGCAGAAGAAGCCGGTGCGTGTGCTATCGTCATTTCACAGTCAATTTGCTTTTGCAGTTCGCGAACGATTGATCCGTCTCTCATCGCAAAGTTCAAGGAGACTGTGTCGATCCCCATAATTGCGAGGGTTAGGGTCGGGCATGTCGTGGAAGCCGAGACTCTTCAAGCTTTTGGTGTCGATTATATCGATGAAAGCGAGATCCTAGGAACAGCTGACGAAGAAAATCACATCAACAAGCACGATTTCAGGTGTCCATTTATATGTGGGTCTACAAATCTTGTAGAGGCATTGGAGAGGATCACGGAAGGTGCTGCGATGATAAGGACACAAGGCATAGATGATATTGCTACGACAGTGAAGAACGTGAGGTCTGTCATGAAGGACATAAGGTGTCTCCAAAATTTGAGCGAGGAGAAACGTTTAGAATTATATGGGAGGATAGGGGTACTTCCCAAGGCAGCGCAAACGGGGGCAATGGGTAGGCTTCCCGTCGCACAATATGCCGCGGGTGGCATTGTAACTCCCAACGATGCTGCTTTTATGATGCGTTTGGGATGTGATGGTGTGTTTGTGGGACCAGAAATGTTTGATTGGCCTGATCCTTCCAAGCGAGCTAGGGGAATCGTTGATGCTATTAATTGCTACAATGATCCTAATGCGGTGGCTGTGGCCATGTCAGGTCTCAACTAGTAGTCATGACAGGATAGGGCATTTTGGTTGCGCCAGTGTCTGATCGAACATTTCGTTGGCCTATACATCATATAGCACATATAGTTGTATCAGTAACGCCATTTATGTGGCTGAGCATATAGAATTTTTTTCTGTTACGGGAATACAGTATGTACTTCTTCTATATCTCTTTTCTGCTCTACATAATGATTTGAGATGGCTGTACCATATATCTGGTTGCTCTGAATTACAAAGATGAGTTGATTGTTGCCTTTTATGCGATATTTCATTGCATAGAATGACAATATATGTGAGTGAGCTTACAAGTAATAGTTTTGCTATCTTGATTTTAATTTGGCTTTACCATTCATTGTATTGCGTTGTATTGCCTTCGTGAATTGGAATAAATTTAATTTGGGTGCCTTCAATGTTAAGCTCGTTTAACTTTTAGGCAATGAATATGCCTCGAGTTCTTAGAAACTTGTGGGGGTTTTAATGGAATAATAGTTGATAATGACGATGATATAAATTTACAGTTAGATCTTTTGATGTATGTCTTCTTACTATGGCCTAATTTTTCTTTGGGTCTACATTGTGATTACGCAATGGATATTTTCATTCTATTAACAAAATATTAAACAATTTACCGAAAAATTCTGGACCTCCCATCATTGTTTGAACTTGATTGCTCTCTACAATGGTGGTGCTTCTATGTTTCCTATCTTTTATGTTGAATGAGTATTTAATACTGCACTCAGTTGCCTTGAAAAACATATTTTAGGGGCAATATTTATAGAAAAACAACAAAGACTCTCATTCATTGAGAGATATCTCATTTAAATATAATGGGTGAACATGTCTGTTCTTAAACATAGTATCTTAAAGGAAATTAAGATGTACGTAGTCTTTGAATTAGAAACATGGTATAAAAGACCAACTTCATTGAAAGTTTCCAACTTACTAATTTGCTTAACTTATGAATACTGCAATCATACAACTTGCCAACTTTGTATTAAACATCCTCAGACATTCCATATGGCAAGTACATTTGGCAATGATGGTCAAATGTGAAATTTTGCTTCTATTTGTTTCCTAGACACTTGTTTGATTGTTGTTTGATTGTCTTATGTTCCTAGTAAATGATGGATCTCCTATATTGTTAGTGCTACTACTTCCATTATTTGACAGGCTTCTCATAGCAATCTCATAAGCAGCAAACACAGCACCATTCACTATAAAAGCTCTACCCACTGAAGTTCCTATCCCCCTCCACAAAACACAGTGTCCTTCTTCTCTTACGCTCTTTCCCAGGCAATCAAGAATGCCTGTGTATCTCAATGATGACTGTGTTTGAGCCTGGAGTCTTGTCTTTATGACATCAAAAGGATAACAGCCGATCCAACTCACTACCCCAGCTAATCCTCCTGCTATTACCATTGTACTTAAGCTTTCTTGACTAGTGTTTCTGCAACCTGGGTGAAGTTGTTCCCTCATATACTCGTATGTCCAGAAATATACGGCCATGGCTAAGTGCATCCCTGAGGACAGTGATGCCAAATCCTCGGAATATTCCTCTAAGACCTTCTCTATTCCATATCTTCCTTGTCATCGATAAAGGACCTTTATAGCATTCTGTTTATTGGCCCTTGCTTTGTGGCTGGAGGCGGATTTTGACCAGTTCTACTGGGGACACAATCGTGCTCTGTAAAGCACCAGTTATGAATCTTGCTAGAGCAACGTTGTTGTAGGAAGGAGGGTTGTTTCCTGAGACTGATGAGTCAAAGGCTCTTGATAGCACTGCGTAGGTTTGGAAAATCATAGCATTCTGCAACCAAAAGGGAAAAAAACAAACGAGAATGACGATTATGAGATAATGATCTTTAGTTGCAGTATAGTGAAGAGTTGGTTGGAGAGAAACAACATATGGGGATATGCCAATAAATTTTGCGTTTTTGCTGGAAAGTAGCGTTGGTAATAAATATATTACACGCCCTTTATTAAATCAACTCAATTTTTTGTTACGGTCGCACTAGCATGTAGTTATATTTAGTCCTTGTTTCTTCTGTGACAATAAATGGCCAATGGCACCAACCTACGTTTCGTGAAAATTTAGTACAAATTATGTCAAAGGATCTTAACTTGACACAAAATTTAATTATTTAAAGAACCAATTAGAGTTGAATGAAAGCCCTTTATTTGGGTTGGTGTGGTCTTTGTACCACTTTGATCCTAATTATAATTTAGTTTGACCAAATTTCAACATACCAAGAAATGGAAACTAAGACATTTAATATGTCTCATATTGATTGAATATTTGAAATTGTCCTCATTTAATGAAGGTTATTGAAAAAAGATGTCATACATTTTCTCTCACCTACATTTTCGACAAGGGTTAAATTGGAAAAAAAAATTCATTTTTGGCATAATGTAGTTATAATAAGGATCACAATTGTATCTTGCAGTTGTTCTCTCAGCAAGCTGCGGCTCTACGAAGGTCCTCCGGTGGTTTCCCTTGATTCTCGAAACTCACGGTGGCTGGTTCAACTTTGCAACTCCGTCTCTTTCCATCGCGCCTCAAGCTCTCTCTCCACGATGTCAAGCCCTAGTACGTGGCTCTTTAGGATCTCTATGACATCATACTCTTCATCTATGGCGGAGATAGAGATTGCATATACAGAGGAGGAGGAGAGGGAGAGAAAGTGCGAAATGGAGGAGTCAGGCTTTTATATAGGCAGAGAGAGATACATGTTTCTCAAATTCATTAAGGTATTTAGGTCATTTGCTAATTACGTTACATCACATAATAGTCCCAAGGGATTTAGCAGCAATTACTATATTTTTAGGGATTTTTTATTATTATTTTTGTATCTTGGACATGCACGTCATTCTCCATAGAGAAATATATGGGTGTGTATGTATAAGTACATAATTAACCCAATAACTACGCGACTAAAGCGAATATTGAAAAGATGGGTTAGACAGAGAGAGAGAGAGAGAGAGAGAGAGAGAGAGAGAGAGTAAAATCTAAAAATAATAAATAAAATAAACAAGGAGAAAACCGTGGATGAAAGTTTTAATGGACATAAGCATAGCAGTGAAGAAGGGAGTATGGGGTCATGATGAAACAAAATAAACAAATATATATATACCCCCTCCAACTTCAAATCGTGATGAAGAGGATAGTTATGATAAGAAAGACATACCACTCTGGTTCTATTTATAAATCTATTTTGACTAAAAAATTTGGTCATATTTAAAAATCCATTTTGACCAAATAAATAAGATTGTGACAATTTTGCCCATATTATTGTGCCAATGAAAATAGAGAGGAAAAAATAGTTAAAAATTACCTATTTATAAATGAGGGTAAAGTTGAAAATTTACCCCATAATCATTGAGCTACCTATCTCTCCTTGATATATGTGATTTGGTCAAAATGGACTTATAAATAGGATCGAGTGGTAATTATTAAGGAAATGGAAGGAGAAACACAAAAGCTGAACAGTAGAAAAGACAGGTTATTTGGAAAGAGCCATGAGAGCAAAACGGATTTGAAGAATGAAAGAGAGACAAGTGGACTTGCATTGAGCAGTTCGGGACTTAGGGATACTCCATGAGTGAGGAAGACAGGGCATTTATAGGAGAGATAATTAGGGTTTCTTTTTGCTTAAAATAATAATATATTTTTTTCCAGAAAACTTTTTTTTTGCTTCTTTTTTTTTTTAAAAAAAAAAAAAAAAAACTACCTAATGGTAAGATAAGTTTACACAAACTCATTTATTAAAAGAATTATTTTAATAAGGTATCTTATTTGTATTTAGTTTTTTTTTTTTTTTTTTTTTTTTTTGAATATTTTTTCCCTTAGAACTCACACACACATATATATAATTGTTTATTTATTCTGACTAACTAAAACTTAAACCTACAACCAACTCTAAGCCCAAAAAAGAATGCTACCATTTTCGAAGGGGAAATCTTGCATAGAGATTATTACATATGCTAAATGACATAGAGATGATTCTAATATTCGTATTGTCAGACAGGTATGAGTACCCCAGTCCTTTTTCAAATTAAAAGGAAATTATGGCAATGTCCTTGGGTGATGAGTTTTAAAATAAGGGAAAACAAAGCGCGATTTTCATCTCACTTTACACACTGTTTACCATTTTCTCAGCGAATTTCTCTGGTTACTGTGTCAAAGAATAATTGTCATGAAGGGTAAGGAAGCAAGCGGTGAGAGAGGAGATTGGGTTGGAACTTGTTATTGCGCAATTGAGGAGGAGGGAAGGCATCGGCGGAGGGTTTGGTTCGTAACTTTGCCATAACATGGGTGTCGTTAAGGAAAATGATAAGGCCACTTAAGGAAATGACTACTTCAGAAAATGACAACTTCCGTTATGAAAATGATAAGTTTACTTAAGGAAATGACTACATTGAAAAATGACGATTTCCTTTATGACAATAATAAGTTCACTTAAGGAAATGACTACTTAAGAAAATGAGAATGCATACTTGGAATAATTCTCACACTAGACATGGGTTTACCAAATTCACATTTAAAAATGATAATTTTCGACATGATAATGACAACTTCACTTAAGGAAATGACCACTAGAGAAAATGAGAATTCATGCTTAGAAGAATTCCCATACTAAACAAACCAAATTCACATTTAAAAATTAAAAATTTTGATATGAAAATGATAAGTTTAATTTAGAAAATGACCACTTGAGAATATAAAAATGCATGCTTGGAAGAATTCTCACAGTGTATATAGGCTTACCAAGCTTATATTTGAAAATGATAAGTTTTGATATGAAAATAACAAGTTCATCTAAGGAAATGACAATTTGAGAAAACAAGAATGCATACTTGGAGGAATTCCTACACTAGACATGGGTTTACTAAGTTCATATTTAAAAATGACAAGTTCTCATATGAAAATGACAAATTCACTTAATGAAATGACCACTTGAGAAAGTGAGAATGCAAACTTGGAACAATTCTCACACTAGACATGGGTTTACAAAGTTCAAATTTAAAACTGACAAGTTTTGATATAAAAAAGATAAGTTCACTTAAGAAAATGACTACTTGAGAAAATATGAATGTAAGCTTGGAAGAATTCTCATACTAGAAATGGGTTTGCCAACTACATATTTTAAAATGACATGTCCACTTCAGAAAATACCTAAACACCAGCAAGGCTGATGATAATACAAAAGATAGGATTTTTTCATGCCCTCACATCAACAACGAACACCTTCTTCGATTTTCTGTCCAACACTCGGCCCTTTGTCAACTTCGATCACCCTCCCAATCTCCTACCTCCTTCACCCATCAACGTACACCATTTTCCGAGCTAAAAACCCAGCTCCCCACCTCACGCCTCCATCGTTGATTCCCGCCTTTCTTGCTTCCCAACTCATGCCACTTTTTATCTCTTTAAGTCAATCTTTTCTTTCATTATGTAGAGGGTCATTTCTATAATGTATTTTTAATTTGAAAAACAACGGTACTCACATCTCTTTAGACTCTAGCATTTGTAATGGCTTTTAGCGGTGATTATTTAAATTTCAACGGCTGCTAAATAGAGCGCTAATATTCTTCCCCAACCGTAATCGAACTTTCTACGTTGCCTCAGTCCCCGACTCGACTACTCAAGCCTCAAACCCGCATCGAATTTTTGGAAACTTCCATCCTTTTCTATCCGTTCCCTCCATAAATCAAACTACGCTCCGCAATCTCTTCACTACTATT
This sequence comes from Acacia acuminata, assembly GCA_019022655.1. Taxonomy (NCBI): domain Eukaryota; kingdom Viridiplantae; phylum Streptophyta; class Magnoliopsida; order Fabales; family Fabaceae; genus Acacia; species Acacia acuminata. The sequence goes on from JAFJYI010000045.1 coordinate 2,107,462, forward strand.
TGCCTCTTCTGATTCAGCGTTTACACTTTTCTCAGTTCTTGGTTCTTGTTTCTTGTTTCTTGATCAGCAAGTCATTTTCGCAAACTCATCGTCATGGATGAAGATGCCAGTGTTAGGGTCTGCGATTTCACTTTCCCAAGAATACGGGTCCAATCTCGTATGAATGCCTCTAGGAGGTGTACGACTCCAACCACGTCCAGAACACATATGCCTCGAGGAGGTGCTATTTTTGAAGTCTCAAGAATTCAAGATGCCAAAACTGCAGAACAAGCCGGTGCGTGTGCTATCGTCCTTTCACAGTCAACTTGCTTTTGCAATTCGCGAATGATTGATCCGTCTCTCATCGCAAAGTTCAAGGCGGCTGTGTCGATCCCCATAATTGCGAGGGTTAGGGTCGGGCATGTCGTGGAAGCCCAGATTCTTCAAGCTGCTGGTGTCGATTATATCGATGAAAGCGAGTTCCTAGCAACTGCAGACGGAGAAAATCACATCAAGAAGCGTAATTTCACGTGTTCATTTATATGTGGGTCTACAGATCTTGAAGAGGCATTGGATAGGATCACGGAAGGTGCTGCGATGATAAGGACACAAGGCATAGTATCAATTTGTGGTGATGTTGCTACGACAGTGAAGAATGTGAGGTCTGTCATGCAGCACATAAGGCTTCTCCACAATATGAGCGAGGAGGAACGTTTAGCATTCTCGGGGGAGATTGAGGTACCTTCCGATCTGGTAGCGCGAACGGGGAGAATGGGTAGGCTTCCCGTCGTACACTTTGCCGCCGGCGGCATTGTAACTCCGGCCGATGCTGCTTTTATGATGTACTTGGGATGTGATGGTGTGTTTGTGGGACCAGAAATATTTGATTGGCCTGATCCTTCCAAGCGAGCTAGGGGAATCGTTGAGGCTGTTAATCGCTACAATGATCCTAATGCGTTGGCTGTGGCCATGGCAAGTCTAAACTAGTAGTCTACGATAGGATTGGGCATTTTGGTTGCGCCAGTGTCTGATCGAACAAATCGTTGGTCTATACATCATATAGCACATATAGTTGTATCAGGAACGCCATTTATGTGGCTGAGCATATAGAATTTTTTTTCTGTTACGGGAATACAGTATGTACTTCTTCTATATCTCTTTTCCGCTCTACATATAGATTTGAGATGGCTGTACCATATATCTGGTTTCTCTGAATTAAAAAGACGAGTTGATTGTTGCCTTTTATGTGAAATTTCATTTCATAGAATGACAATATATGTGAGTGAGCTTACTAGTAATAGTTTTGCTCCCTTGATTTGAATTTGGCTTTACCATTCATTGTGTTGCCTTGTATTGCCTTCGAGAATCGGAATAAATTCAATTTGAGTGCCTTCAATTTTAAGCTCGTTCAACTTTTAGGCAAGGAATATGCTTCGAGTTCTTAGAAACTTGTAGGGCTTTTAATGGAATAATAGTTGATAACGATGATGATATAAATTTATAGTTAGATCTTTGGATGTATAGTCTTCTTACTGGAGCCTAATTTTTCCTTAGGTCTACATTGTGAATATGCGGTGGATATTTTGATCCTTTTAACAAAATATTAAAAAATTTAAGGAAAAATTCTTGACCACCCATCATTGTTTGAACTTGATTGCTCTCTACAATAGTGGTGCTTCCAAGTTTTCTATCTCTTATGTTAAATGAGTATTTAACATCGCATTCATGTGCCTTGAAAAACAGATTTTAAGAGCAATATTTATAGAAAAACAAAGATACTCTCATTCATTGAGAGATCTCTCATTTAAGTATGATGGATGAACATTTCTATTTTTAAACATAGCATCTTAAAGAGAAATTAAGATTAGTCTCTGAATTAGAGACGTGGTATAAAAGACCAACTTCATTGAATATTTCTAATTTGCTTTACTTATAAATACTGTAACCACACAATTAACTTATCAACTTTGTATTAAACATCCTCAGACATTCCATATGGCAAGTATATTAGGCACTGATAGTCAAATGTGAAATCTTGCTTCTATTTGTTTCCTAGACACTTGGTTGATTGTTGTCTGATGGTCTTTTTTTCCTAGTAAATGATGGATCTCCTAGATTATTAGTGCTACTACTTCCATGCATTTGTTTGACAGGCTTCTCATCGTAATCTCATGAGCAGCAAACACAGCACCATTCACTATAAAAGCTCTACCCACTGCAGTTCCTATCCCGGCCCCGTCCACAAAACACAGTGTCCTTCTTCTCTTACACTCTTTCCCAGGCAATCGAGAATGCCTGTGTATCTCAATGATGATTGTGTTTGAGCCTGGAGTCTTGTCTTTATGACATCAAAAGGTGACAGCCGATCCAACTCACTACCCCAGCCAATCCTCCTGCTATTACCATTGTACTTGAGCTTTCTTGACTAGTGTTTTTGCAACCCGGGTGAAGTTGTTCCCTCATATACCCATATGTCTAGAAATATATACGGCATGGCTAGGTGCATCCTGACTCCTGAGGACAGTGATGCCAAATCCTCGGAATATGCCTCTAAGACCTTCTCTATTCCATATCTTCCTTGTCATTGATAAAGGACCTTTATAGAATTCTGTTAATTGGCCCTTGCTTTGTAGCAGGAGGCAGATTTTGACCAGTTCTACTGGGGACACAATCGTGCTCTGTAAAGCACCGGTTATGAATCCAGCTACAGCAACGCTGTTGTAGGAAGGAGGGTTGTTTGTTGAGACTGATGATGAGTGAAAGGCTCTTGAGAGAACTGTGTAGGTTTGGAAAATCATAGCATTGGGGGGGGGGTGAAGGATGACCATTATGAGATAATGATCTTTAGTTGCATGTATAGTGAAGAGTTGGTTTGAGAGAATCAAAATATGAGGATAAGCTAATAAATTTTGCTTTTCTGCTGGAAAGTAGCATAGGTAATAAATATATTAAATCAACTCAATTTTGAGTCACGACCGCACTAGCATGTAGTTATAATTACTCCTTGTTTCTTATGTGACAATAAATGGCCAATGGCACCAACCTACCTTTGGTGAAATTTATAAAAATTATGTCAAAGGATCTTAACTTGACACAAAATTTCATTATTTAAAGAATCAATAAGAGTTGAATGGAAGCCTTTATTTGGGTGGGTGTGGTCTGTGTACCACTTTGGTCATAATTATAATCTAGTTTGACCAAATTTTACATACAAAGAAATGAAAACTAAGACATTTGATATGTCTAAAATTGATTGAATATTTTAAAATTCCCTTATTTAATGAAGGTTATTAAAAAAAGATGTTATACATTTTCTCTCACCCACATTTTCAACAGGGGTTAAATTTAAAAACTTTTATTTTTGATAGAATGTAGTTATAATAAGGATCACAATTGTATCTTGCAGCTGTTCTCTCGTCAAGCTGCAGCTTTGTGAAGTTCTGGTGGCTTCCCTTGACTCTCGAAGCTCACAGTAGTGGTTCAACTTTGCAACTCCGTCTCTTTCCCTCGCGCCTCAAGCTCTATCTCCGCGATGTCAAGCTCTGGTCCATGGCTCTTTAGGATCTCTATGACATTATACTCTTCATCCATGGCAAAGATAGAGATCACAAATATAGAGGAGGAGAGAGAGGGAGAGAAAGTACGAAAGAGGCAGTGAGAAATGGAGGAGTCAGGCTTTCATATAGGAAGAGAAAGAGATAAAGGTTTCTCAAATTCATTAAGGGTGCTTAGGTCATTTACCAATTACATTACATCACATAAAAGTCCCAAGAGATTTAGCAGCAATTATGATATTTTTAGGGACTTTTTTATAATTATTTTTGTACGTTAGACCTGCACGTTATTCTCCTGTAAAGAAATGGACGGGGTGTATATACATGTACTCAATTAACCCAATAACCACGCGACTAAAGTGAATATTGAAAAGATGGGTTCAACAGCAGGTAGCAGTAGGTACACAAGCAATGAGAGAGAGAGAGCAAAATGTAAAAATTATAAATAAAATAAAATAAAAAACAAGGAGAAAACCGTGGATGAAAGTTTTAGTGGACACAAGCACAGTAATGAAGAAGAGGGTGTGGGGTCATGATGAAATAATCATGATGAAACAATATATATATATATATATCCCTTCCAACTTCGAATCGTGATGGAGAGGATGGTTATGATAAGAAAGACATAAGTATTAAGAAAATGGAAGGAGAAACACAAAGGTGAACAGTTCAAAAGGAGTCATGGGAGCAACGGATTTGAAGAATGAAAGAGAGAAAAGTGGACTTACATTGAGCAGTTAGCGCTTAGGGATACTCCATAAGTAAGGAAGATAGGGTATTTATAGGAGAGATAATTAGGTTACAGTTTTCTTTTTGATTAAAATAATAATATATTTTTTTCCAGAAAACTTTTTTTTGTTCTTTTTTTTAAAAAAAAAAAAAAAACTTCCTAAATACACGAACTCATTTATTAAAAGAATTATTTTAACAAGATATTTTATTTGTATTTAGTTTTCTTTTGAATATTTTTTCCCCTTAGAACTCTCTCACACACACATATATATAATTGTTAATTTATTTTATACTCTTTGACTAACTAAAACTTAAAGCTACAACTAACTCTAAGCCTTAAAAGGGATGTTACCATATTCAAAGGAGAAATCCCACATAAAGATTATTACATATGCTAAATGACATAGAGGTGATTCTAATATTCATATTGTCAAACAAGTATGAGTACCGTAGTTGCTCTTTTTCAAATTAAAAGGAAATTATAGAAATGTCCCTGAGTGAGTTTTAAAATAAGGGAGAACAAAGCGTAATTTTTAGCTCACTTCACACACTGTTTGCCATTTTCTCATCGAATTTCTCTAGTTACTCTACATGAATTTTTTTTGTCATGAAGGGTACGGAAGCACGTGGTGAGAATGGAGATTGGGTCGGAACTTGTTATTGTGCAACTGAGGAGGAGGGAAGGCATCGGCGGAGGGTTTGGTTTATAACTTTGCCTTAACATGGCTTTTGTTAAGGAAAATTAAGTTTGGTAGGGGAAGAGTCCTTAGGGAGGATATTGACTAAATTGCCATTAATAAGAAGAATATTCCTTTTTGTTGATAGTGTATTTTTGGAATATTGAAAATTTTCTATGGGTTATTTAATAAAGATGAGAGAAAAATTTATTTCTCTCACCCTCCCTCCCCTCAAACCAAACAGGACCTTAAGAAAATGATCACTTTAGAAAATGAAAAGTTCCGTTATGAAAAATAATAAGTTCACTTTAGAAAATGATTACTTTGAAAAATGACCATTTTTTTTAATGAAAATAATAAGTTCACTTAAAGAAATGACTGCTCAAGAAAATGAGTATAACGCCCCTAATTTCTAGTCCATTATGATGTCTAATCATAATCATATGTCTCTTATTTATCTAACCAACGTGTAATTATTAGAGTGAAGGCATTAACAAATCAGAGGGAGTTACAACAGAGAGCATGTATAACGTTTGGACGAATGAGTGACTGATAACATATATCCAGACATATGCTGGTTAATTTAAATTCCTGGCGAATATATGTGTGATACAATTTAAAATTCAGTAATAGTTAGGGGTTAATCTCGTTGGAGAATTTTAATTATACAATTATCCCAAATTGTCAGTCGAATAGTTAGCAAATATATTCTAAAATATCAAAGTAAGAAGTTTTCTTAATTAAATCCCGTCCTTCGGGATCTTCTTTATCTACTCTAGCTGCACTGCCTTACTTCCTGATCCAGAACATCTTCGAATCTTTAGTTATCACTGAGATTCAGCGATCAGATGAATCTCAGGGTAACGGTTAATCTCACATTCAAAGTGTAAATCATACATGACAGATATTTTATATATTGCAGAATAAAAGAAAGCATTCAGTAAACACATCGCTACCCGACTACATAGCACATGCATCGTTAAGGTGGAAGCACACACAAGTGTTACGTGTCCCAGACACGAATCCTCAGCGCTAGGAAAACAAGCAGGCAACATTATCATTTAAAAACAATAATCCATAGCTATCTGAATAAAATACATAGACTCGGGCATACAAACCTAGCCAAAAATCCATAATACATTAACATATAAGGCATATATAAAGACACAAGGAATTGGAGATAAAGTTACCAACATCAACTTCGCGAGTATATAAAATCTCCGGTGTTAGGAAATCGAACTTCTTCAATATGTATTAAAGTAAGACCATTGTAACTATTAATTCCCTTTTCTATTTATTATTTATTCCCTTTTCTAATAATAATAATTATTATTATTATTATTTATTTATTTTATCATTATTATTATTTTATTAATTGGTTTAGAATTTCTTAAATCTTTTCATATTAAAACTCAACACCAACTCTTTAAAACCAAAGCTTCATATTTCTAGTCAAAGGCTTCTCTTTAAAATATATATTAGTGCATAATTAATATTAATAATCAATGTATTTCTCAAAGTCAATTTTGTTCAATTTGGGAATAAGGTTTAAAAAGAAGTATATATTTTCAACCATTCATGATAACGTTTTAATGAGATGAAATAGAATAACTAATTCAAATGTGGTGGGACCAACCGTTGAAATAGATTATGTGTCTCCCTCTGACGCTTGGATCAAAATTGGACGGTTGGGATTGAAGATAATGAGGGATGGGGAGAGAAGCCGCGTGGGGAGAGTATCTGCTTCCCAAGAGGTATGGTGAGATCCCATGATTGACGCTGATGTTATCTCACTCTGCGATGTTGTGTTTCGGTTGAATATGAATTAGAGGAGAAGGCACTGTGCAGGTTAAATAGATGGTCTGGCCGAAATGGTATATGGGCTGGGTGAGAATGTATTAGTTTGGGCTGAAAGTATTATTGGATAAAGAAGGAGGGCTCCATGCTGTGGAAATTAAATATGGTAGCGACATTTTGCTGTCATCTTTCTCGGAATCAGTTTCCCTACCCATCCTAAAGATGGGTAGAGAGTCTCTTCCCATCTGAATCATTTAAATAGAATCTGGATGGTCTAGATCTTTTTTTTTTTAAAAAAATAATTATTTTAATGGGTAGAATTTAAAATAAAGATAATTTTTCAACTAACATATTTTTAAAAAATGATTTTTTTTATTTAAAAATTGACAGTTAAAAAAAAATTAAATTTGGACGTTGAGGATCGAAAGAGCTCTCCCTCCCTATCTTGAGATAGGTGGGGAAACTGGTTCCCATCTTTCTCTTATCCTCGTGTTCAGTCCATGCGTGCTGTGAGGATGACTAATTTGAATAATTAGGAGATAATGGGTTGGTATTATTCATGGGCCCTGAGTGCAAGACAGCATGGGCTTTTTTATTTTCTTTTTTTTTTCTTTTTTTTTTTTTTTTTTTTTGAAAAAAATATTATAAGGAAAGTAATTCCCTAATGTTCCAAATAATTAATTTTAATTATTTGGCCAACTTTCACAATTTAATTCTCATATTTTATTTTAATTTCTTAATCCCAAAATTTGAGATGTTACAATGAGAATATATGCTTGGAATAATTCTAACAATAAACATGGGTTTACCAAATTCACATTTAAAAATGACAATTTTCGACATAATAATGACAACTTCACTTAAGAAAATGGTCATTTGAGAAAATGAGAATTCAAGCTTAGAAGATTTCTCATACTAAGCAAACCAAATTCACATTTAAAAATTACAAATTTCGATATGAAAATGGCAAGTTCAATTTAGAAAATAATCACTTGAGAAAAAAAAGAATGCATGCTTGGAAGATTTCTCACAGTATATATAGGCTTACCAAGCTTATATTTGAAAATGATAAGTTTTGATATGAAAATAACAAGTTCACTTAAGAAAATGACAATTTGAGAAAACAAGAATGCATGCTTGGAGGAATTCCTATACTAAACATGGGTTTACTTTAAGTTCATATTTAAAAATGACAAGCTCGATATAAAAATGACAAATTCACTTAATGAAATGACCATTTGAGACAATGATAATTAATGCAAACTTGGAAGAATTCCCACACTAGATATGGGTTTACCGAGTTTATATTTAAAACTGATAAGTTTCGATATAAAAATGACAAGTTCATTTAAACAAATAACCACTTGAGAAAATGATAAGTAGGCTTGGAAGAATTTTCATACTAGACATATGTTTACCAACTACATATTTTAAAATGACAAAATCACTTTAGAAAATACCTAAACACCAACAAGGCCGATGATAATACAAAATTTAGGATTTTCGCACGCCCTCACATAACCAACGAAAGCCGCCTTCGATTTTCCCTCCTTTGTCAACTTCAATCACCCTCCCACTCAAACAACCGCATATTTGTTATAAAACTAAAGAAAATATGGGATAAAAGAGTAAAAAATTGGAGAAGAAACTAGAGAGCCTTTCTCATTATATCAATTGTGTAACAATAAATCTCTCATACAGATTTCCAGAGCTCTCTCTCTTTCTCTTTCGTCTCTTCATCATCTCATCCTCTTCTCCTCTCTTCTTCACAGACGCATGCACCATGTATATAAAGATTAAGGGAATGGGTCCTTAAGTATAATTTTCTCCTTGGGTCATTTGGTGTAATTTTCCCTTTTTTCCATAATCAAAACGCGTCCACCAAAGGTGAAAAAACGCATGGACCCACGTGAACAGTAACTCCGTATATACAGTTGTCCACTTGAACAGTAACTCCGTATACATGAATAGTAACCTTATAAAGAGAGGATAAGAGTCCATGGACATCCACATAATTAATATATCCATAACAATATTGATATTAAAAAAAAAACTTGAGATTAACAACTTTACAATTGGCACTCCAACTTTAATCAACATTCACCATTCTCCGAGCTTAAAACCTAGCTCCCCACCTCGCGCATCCATCACTGATTCCCAACTCCTGCCACTTTTTTTCTCTTTGATTCAATCTTTTCTCTTTCAGTATGTAGAGGGTCATTTCTGTAATTTTCTTTTAATATGAAAAAGGATAATTGAGGTACACACCTAGAGCTAGGAATCAGGGCCAGCCCGATCTTACAGGACTGGCCCTCCGAGGCCGGAAGTTACTATTTCAAATTTTAACTATTTTTCTTTTGTTTTTTTCCCAAAAAATATAATTAATAAATTACAACAATTAAAGTTCTAATTTATTAAATAAATTTTGTCAAATTAATATTCAAACAACACAATCATTCAATAAATTAACACAATAACTAATTCATAATCAAAAGTAAACTTTGTTCACAAATAACTCACATAAAACATAAGAAGTATACCACTAAGCAACATTAGTATGATAACTATTAGTACTATGGATATATAAATTTACAAATTGAGGTTCCCATGTTTTTACCACATATGCTCAAGTCGCTAATTGTTATTTTTAAGTTGTCATTGCCTATACTTAAGACTTCAAAATCCCATATTCTTATCAAATCACATAGTTGTTTATTGTTTGCTAATTTAGTAGATATCTTGAGATATTTGCATTTTAAATTGAATTTTCCTGACATTTTTCCCCCTTTTTTCCAGCCACTAGCAGAGACGCTGGATTTTCCATTATGGCAAAATCTTAACACGACTCTTAAAATCGTTCAGTGGGCATACTAGCCAGTAGGAGTATAATTTTTGTTTTGATTGTTATCTATTGCAATCCACTTCAATACCCACACAGATTAACTAACAATAACGAATGATCAATAGAGGATATATTTAATTTAATTGCTATCGAAAAAATAGGATGCATTTATTGATAGAAACAAATAGATGATCGAATCTGGCAAGCCGGGGAGTCAAAAAAAACAAGTTCTATAGGAGAGTACGTAGGAGACATCAGAAGCAAGAAAAAATAAAAAAACTGAAGAGAGATAATTTGAGGAAAAAAATATTTTAAAACATTCCTTTTGAAGGATTGAATTCAAATTTTGAAGGATTGAATTCCAACGAGTAATTTTTCTGAAAAAAAAAAAAAAAAAAAACAACTAAAAGGATCTTTTTTTCGATCTATGGCCTTATATATAAGGCAGACCATTTTGATTCTCGAGGCCTCTATAGAACCAATTTCAAAAATCTCATCCATTTTTTAAGTCCGACCTTTGACGGGTCAAGGCTTAAACAGGCCGACCCGATTTCCCGGCTCTAAACACACCTCTCTAGGCTCTAGCATTTATAATGGTCTTTACTTGTGATTTTTCATAGCTCTTTTTTTTTTTCTCTCCCACTTGATTATTTAAATTTCAACGGCTACTAAATAGAGCGCTAATATTCTTCCCCAACTGTAAATCGAACTTTCTACGTTGCCTCGGTCTCCGACTCGTAACTCAAGCCTCAAACCCGCATCGAATTTTCTGGAAACTTCCATCCTTTTCTACTCCGTTCCCTCCATAAATCAAACTACGCTCCGCAATCTCTTCACTACTATTTTCCTCTTCAGATTCAGCGTTTACACATTTCTCAGTTCTTGGTTCTTGATTCTTGATCAGCAAGTCATTTTCGCAAACTCATCGCCATGGATGAAGATGCCATTTCTAGGGTCTCCGATTTCATTGTCCCAAGAATACGAGTTCAATCTCGAATAAATGCCTCTAGTAGGTGTACGAGTCCAATCTCGTCCAGAAGACAAATGCCTCGACGAGGCGCTATTTTTGAAGTCTCAAGAATTCGAGACGCCAAAATTGCAGAAAAAGCCGGTGCGTGTGCTATCGTCATTTCACAGTCAACTTGCTTTTGCATTTCGCGAATGATTGATCCGTCTCTCGTCGCAAAGTTCAAGGCGGCTGTGTCGATCCCCATAATTGCGAGGGTTAGGATCGGGCATGTTGTGGAAGCCCAGATTCTTCAAGCTGCTGGTGTCGATTATATCGATGAAAGCGAGTTCCTCGCAACAGCAGACGAAGAAAATCACATCAACAAGCGCAATTTCACGTGTTCATTTATATGTGGGTCTACAAATCTTGGAGTGGCATTCGAGAGGATCACGGAAGGTGCTGCGATGATTAGGACACAAGGCATAGTATCAATTTGTGGTAATATTGCTACGACAGTGAAGAATGTGACGTTTGTGATGGGAGCATAAGGTCTCTCCACAACAGGAGCGAGGAGGAACGTTCGGGGGTGATAGGGGTACGTTCCGATCTGGTAAAGCAAACTGGGCGAATGGGTAGGCTTCCTGTCCCACTCTTTGCCGCCGGTGGCATTGTAACTCCGGCCGATGCTGCTTTTATGATGTATTTGGGATGTGATGGTGTGTTTGTGGGACCAGAAATGTTTGATTGGCCTGATCCTTACAAGCGAGCTAGGGGAATCGTTGTGGCTGTTAACCGCTACAATGATCCTAATGCGTTGGCTGTGTCCATGGCAGGTCTAAACTAGTAGTCACAACAGGATTGGGCATTTTGGTTGCGCCAATGTCTGATTGAACAAATTGTTGGTCTATACATCATTTAGCACATATAGTTGTATCAGTAACGCCATTTATGTGGCTGAGCATATAGGATTTTTTTCTGTTACGGGAATACAGTATGTACTTCTTCTATATCTCTTTTCTACTCTACATATTGATTTGAAATGGCTGTTCCATTAATCTGGTTGCTCTGAATTACAAAGATGAGTTGATTGTTGCCTTTTATGTGAAATTTCATTTCATAGAATGACAGTATATGTGAGTGAGCTTACTTGTAATAGTTTTTCTACCTTGATTTGAAGGCTTTACCATTCATTGTGTTGTGTTGTATTGCCTTCGTGAATTGGAATAAATTTGATTTGGGTGCCTTCAATGTTAAGCTCGTTTAACTTTTAGGCAAGGAATATGCTTCGAGTTCTTAGAAACTTGTGGGGCTTTTAATGGAATAATAGTTGATAATGAAGATGATATAAATTTACAGTTGAATCTTTAGATGTATGGTTTTCTTACTAGGCCTAATTTTTCTTTAGATCTACATTGTGAGTATGCAGTGATATTTTTTATCCTTTTAACAAAATATTAAACAATTTATGGAAAAATTCTTGATTTCCCATCATTGTTTGAACTTGATTGCTCTTTACAATGGTTGTGCTTCTAAGTTTTCTATCTCTTATTTTGAATGAGTATTTAATACCGCATTCAGTTGCCTTGAAAAACATATTTTAAGAACAATATTTATAGAAAAACAAGAGATGCTCTCATTCATTGTGAGATATCTCATTTAAGTATGATGGGTGGACATGTCTGTTTTTAAATATAGCGTCTTAAAGGGAAATTAAGATGTAATCTCTAAATTAGAGACGTGGTATAAAAGACCAAATTATTGAATGCTTCTAATTTACCAATTTGCTAAACTTATGAATACTGCAATCATACAACTTGCCAACTTTGCATTAAACATCCTCAGACATTCCATATGGCAAGTACATTTGGCAATGATGGTCAAATGTGAAATCTTGCTTCTATTTGTTTCCTAGACACTTGTTTGATTGTTGTCTGATTGTCTTTTGTTCCTAGTAAATGATTGATCTCCTATATTGTTAGTGCTACTACTTCCATTGTTTGACAGGCTTCTCATAGCAATCTCATAAGCAGCAAACACAGCACCATTCACTATAAAGGCTCTACCCACTGCAGTTCCTATCCCCCTCCACAAAACAGAGTGTCCTTCTTCTCTTACGCTCTTTCCCAGGCAATCAAGAATGCCTGTGTATCTCAATGATGACTGTGTTTGAGCCTGGAGTCTTGTCTTTATAACATCAAAAGGATAACAGCCGATCCAACTCACTACCCCAGCTAATCCTCCTGCTATTACCATTGTACTTAAGCTTTCTTGACTAGTGTTTCTGCAACCTGGGTGAAGTTGTTCCCTCATATACTCATATGTCCAGAAATATACGGCATGGCTAGGTGCATCCCTGAGGACAGTGATGCCAAATCCTCGGAATATTCCTCTAAGACCTTCTCTATTCCATATCTTTCTTGTCATTGATAAAGGACCTTTATATAATTCTGTTAATTGGCCCTTGCTTTGTAGCTGGAGGCGGATTTTGACCAGTTCTATTGGGGACACAATCGTGCTCTGTAAAGCACCGGTTATGAATCCTGCTAGAGCAACGCTGTTGTAGGAAGGAGGGTTGTTTGTTGAGACTGATGAGTGAAAGGCTCTTGAGAGAACTGCGTAGGTTTGAAAAGAATTCTGCGAATGACCATTATGAGGTTTGGAAAATCATAGCATTCTGCAACCAAAAGTTAGGACATAATGATTATGAGGTAAATTAAAAAATTTATGAGAAAATCTTTAGAAAAAATATGAATAAAACCATTATGAGATATAAATGATCTTTAGTTGCAGTATAGTGAAGAGTTGGTTGGAGAGAAACAAAATATGGGGATGAGCCAATAAATTTTGCTTTTCTGCTGGAAAGTAGCATAGGTAATAAATATATTAGACACCCTTTATTAAATCAACTCAATTTTGAGTCACGGCCGCACGGACATGTAGTTATAATTAGTCCTTGTTTCTTCTGTGACAATAAATGGCCAATGGCACCAACCTACCTTTGGTGAAATTTAGTAAAAATTATGTTAAAGGATCTTGAAACAAAATTTAATTATTTAAAAAACCAATAAGCATTGAATGAGCTGCCTTTATTTGGGTCCCAATTATAAATCTAGTTTGACAAATTTCACATACAATGAAATGGAGTTAACATTTTAATATGTCTCAAATTGGTTGAATTTTTTAAATTTATCCTTATTTAATAAATGTAATTGAAAAAGATGTTATAAATTTTCTCTCACCTACATTTTTAATAGAGGTTAAATTGGAAAACCATGATTAATGACTTTCATTTTTGACAAAACGTAGTTGTAATAAGGATCCCAATGGTAAAGTAGACTAGTAGAGGTAGAGGAGACAGATTTATAACTCTGATGTCTGAATGTTAGAATTAGAGAGAGGAGAGAAGGGAGACCTGGAAAGTAATAGCAGCCAAAGGAGCAGCCATGCCTCTGTAGAGAGAAGCAGGGCCTTCCTTGGACACCACATTTTTGATTAAGCTGAACACAGAAGTTGCCATGTTTGAATTCTGTAGGAGGATTCGGAGGGTGTCTAGTGGATAACCAGATATCACTCCAGCCACACCCCCTACCCCTCCTGCCACAAATTCTCTACTCAAATCCATTCCTCTCTTATCTTCTACCTTAGAACCTGACATTATCCTTTTCTTCCAACTCAATTCTGCAAAATCTTGTGATAGGATTCAGAGTTTGACATTTTTGTAGATCAGGCGTTTGCTCTGCATACCCAAAATGTGATACAATTCAAAGTCCAAGACTTTTCTCTGGTTTTGGCTCTGCAGATAAACAGAACAGGCTAAAACGCCGTTCTTTAAGCCAATTTGTTTTTTGTGTGCTTGCCCGGGCTGTAATTGGATTCTAAGTTTGAAAACTTTTGAGTTGTGGCTATTACCGAATCCTTTGTCATCCCCATTTTCTTTGGAGAACCGAAGACGGATGACAGAGAGAGGTTTAAAGACATATTTGCGAATGATAGGCCGAAACAAAAGCAGACAAACGCCTCCTAAATTCGTGGGGAAATTTAGTGTGCTGAGAACCTGCAAGAGCGAGAGGCCGACATCCACTTTCATGAGAGGCATTCCGGCACTCAATATCAATGCCCGTTTCGGTTAGTGGTAAAAGACGTAATTTATAAGTTACGAGATAAATGTGTAAAAAGAGTTTTATTTTGATTTACCTAAACGAACTTTTCTAATGCTAACTCAAATACACACAAAACCATTTGCATGCCTCCGCCATGTAAGAAATAACGACAGTTCTCCTTACTATCCATTTTTTGTCTTCGTTTTTTAGTCATGAGTTAGGTTTTTGTGTGTCTTCAATCCTTGTTAGTTGTTACTATGTTTTGATGAATGGAGAGTGAGAAATGATAAATGAGCAGTAATATTAATTATGACGATAAATTCCAAGACACGTTGATTTACTATTGAGAAGCAATTGCCCGTCCATTCAAATATATAGAGAAGTAAAAACCTTTTCAACAGGAAAGTATTAACTGCAAGTTACATATTAATTGCGCTTATAGCCCAATTAACAACTTCTGAACAAAGTATAATCGGTGCGGGTGAGTTAAAAATGAAGTCGTATTATTATTATTATTCTATATTCACTGTTTTCATTTTGTATTATTTATTCTTTATATTGAATGAGAAAAAAAATTCTACTTTTTTATTATAGCTAACGGAAAAATCGTTTATCCAATCTATCAGCATACTCGATGAAATATCAAAAAAAGGATGATGTTTTCGAGCAATCACCCTCCTCGTAATTCTTAAGTGTTCGGATGTTGCTCACTTGCTCTTCTGAATTGGCTGCAATTCAAAATGTTGATAAACTATTTCATGCCACTTTCAGAGTAGTTAGGACATGTGGGGCTATTGAATGACAATGTCACACACAAGTATGACTCTTTTTCCCCCCTTTATTGCAGTTTGGCGGGTGCAAATCTAGGAGGAGATATATATTCCTTAACTGTCCGAATACATGTGCATCCAACGTTGCCAAACACATTTCACAATAACGAGTAACAAGAAAGCCATAGAGGAAAACTGAAAGCTAGCAACTTATTGTGCTTGCAAGTTGTAACACAACACACTTTGGTTCCCAAATAAAAGCAAGAGAGTAGCTGGTGGACAGACCACAATGATCAGAGATACTCTAAAAGCAAACATAATTTAGTTGCAGCTCTTATTTTTTTCCACTCTTCTTCAGCCCAGAACCTCCAAAGGAGCCCTTCTGTTGTGCCTTGGCCTTCAGCTCCTTTAGTGCCTGTTTCAAGAATTCAAAAGAAATATACATTTGAATTGGCACATTAACAATGAAACAATTTGTAAGTACAAAATTAAAGATGTGATATCGAACCTTTTCCTCTTCCTTTTTCTTCTGGATGTTAGCCATATCGACCTGCAAAGTACAGATATAGATAAAATCAAATGTAAGATCTCAATCATGTTCAAAAGTTAACACAATCGCTGTCTCTTGGCTTGGCTTCACTTGAACAGATGCTATCTGTTGGCGTCAATAGATACATCAGGGCATG
Source organism: Acacia acuminata (assembly GCA_019022655.1). Classification (NCBI taxonomy): domain Eukaryota; kingdom Viridiplantae; phylum Streptophyta; class Magnoliopsida; order Fabales; family Fabaceae; genus Acacia; species Acacia acuminata. The sequence goes on from JAFJYI010000045.1 coordinate 2,123,548, forward strand.
AAGACATGATACAACTCAACGATTTTTCTGTGTGATAAACGGATAAGTGAAAGTGCATAACAATTTCTCCCGTGTGATGAATGGTGACAATACTCCAGAACACCATCAGAAACTAAAAGGATCTTAAATTGCGACCACCAAGTAAATTTCTTATGATTATTTGCATGAAATTCCAGTTTTAGCCAATGAGATCAGAGCTGTTCTGATCTTTCAGAATAAAAGTGAGATTGAACAGTTTGGTCCCCATCCCTCTTCCTTACTTCACTGGTATTGACAGGCACCTTTTGTAACCCAAAAAAGGTGCAATTTTTTACGCGAAGTGAAGAATTAAAATCAATTGCCTAGATTGAAATCTCTACGGTAAGAATAAATGGGTAATAACAAGGTCAAAAACCAATAGTTCATCTACGATGTATTAATCACAAAACATAAAGACAAGAGGAGCATCTTAAGCATGTCATAGATGTCTGATACAGAGTAAAAAAAACGAAATCCTGGACAAATCCGTTGATATCCGGACCAAATAAAGGTACATCAAGAACAAAGTCTGTAAAAATAGACCAAGACTTCGCAATTAATGATAAACATATTATTCATAGAATCTTAACTAAGCCCAAACCATCTTATCTTATCTAATACGTGCCCATATAAAAAAGTTAATTTGACTTAAAAATTTCTATCCTTTTAGCCATACTGATCTAGAAACCAGAGTATAAAAGCAACTAAACCCAAAGGAGATCGATGAGATACCTCGTCGTATTCTTTCTGATCAGACTTGGGCTTCTTCAAAGGCTTGGCTTTTCCACCTACAAACCCAAATATTAATCACAGACGAAAGCAAAATCAAGGCTCTAGTCAACAGATCAAAACATAAGGGTTTCACAGATCGAAAATACGCGAGGAGAGCTCAAGTTCATAACACAAGAAGAATCAACCGAATCGGAGAATCGGGTGATTCCGATGAAGGACAGAGGAGAGAAGACGCTACCTTGCTTGGACGACATGGTTGCGATGTAGAGCTAGGGTTGGGTCGGAATTCAAAAGCGAGGAGAGTTCTTTCTAGCCTTGAGCTTACCCTCTCCCACAATTGCCTTTTGCGTCTCTGTATCGCTTATATATTGCGCCAACGAGATTGTGCTCGCCGTGCGTTGCATTGCACGGGAACTCGTGCGAATAAAAATATTTTTCTTATTTCATAATCTATCGAGATGGAGTATAAGATAGGGATAGGATATTGTCACTATCAATTTTATGTCACTACTAATTTTATATCACTACCAAATTACTACCATTTTTTCACCGTTAGATCAAAATCTCAATAGGAGAGAAAAATGATAAAGGTAAATGAGATTCTGATCTAAAGGTGAAAAAGTGGTAATGACTTGGTAGTAACATAAAATTGGTAGTGACAATATCATATCCCTATAAGATAAAATTAAAATTTTAAAATAATTAAGGAAACTAATTAAATTATTTTAGAATATTTTTATTTTCATTTTTTTAAAATAATTAGTTTAACCAATAAACTAATATATAATTTAAGGATATATAACATATGATATAATTAAATAACTTATTTAGCTTTCATAATCTCTAAAAAAAATCAACTCTATCTTATATTTAAGATCGGTAGAGTATTTGACAATCAAATTGTTAGTATTTTGTACACATAATAACTTTTTATTTATTGTATGCATGCAATATTTTTGACATAATAAAATATTATGCTTGTATTATATTACAAAAAAGAAAAAGAATATTATGCTTTTGCATATCATAATATTTTTCTTACTCCATACTTTGACAATTTTTTTTTTTCCCGCATGCAATAACTTTGATATAATAGAATATTATTTCATCCATAAATAACTACAGCTACAATCTAATTAGTACAACTCAATAGAATAATGCATCAAAATTCTTAAATATCTCTTTGTATGTATTATTTAAAAAAAAACACACACACACACATTTGTGTTTCCAAACACTTATAAATTTGGGAAAATTCATCTAATGGCCTTTTTTACAGAAAAAATCCTAAAAAAGCTCCAAGATTCTGATTCTGAAAATCATAGAAAAGGAAGGGTCTTTTCTATGATTTTTAGAATCTTGGGGCCTTTTTTGGGATTTTTTTCTATAAAAAAGGCCCTTATATAAAATTTCCCTATAAATTTGGACTCGTTTCATCTTAATTTTAATTCCAAAATATGAAAAATAAAACTCCCAACTTCAACAACAATAGGAAACATTTCTTCACCTCCATCCATTTGATCCTTTTTGCATGCATTATTTGAGTTTGTACTGGGAGAGTGACATTCTTCATATTTATTCCCCGCTACTATTTGACACTTGTACACTTACAGCTCTCTTTGAATGTAGCCAATTTTCTTTTCAACAATATTTCAACCACATAAAGCATAAGAGATAATCATTTGTGTGAGCAGTAAAGAGATTTCCTAATTTTAGTAAATAAAGTATATTTTGTTTACTTCCAGAAAATAATAAAATTCAGAAGTAAGAAAAAAAATCATATAGAATCACCTATGTTGACTGAAATGAGGATAGAGAGACCAGATTCATCCAAACATAAAAAATTAAGTACAACGATAAGAGTATGATTAAAAAAAAAAATTAAGTACAACAGAGTAAAAGAAAGTTTTGGTACACCAAAAAGGAAGGTAGAAGTCGCAAGAATTTTTGATTCATCCAACTTGGCATCGATGAATACTCTTGCATCACTTAATAGATTATGGGATTCTATCCCAAAGGAGGCCCAAACAAAGAACAGAGACTGGATAAATATCCCATAGGTTAAGTGAATGCATTTAGAAAGAAATGGACAAAAGAGAATAAAATAGAATATGCCGAGATGAATCATCCTCAGGCACTGTATGCTTTATATAGTCTGTAGGTGTACATTAGGGTAAAAACAACAAATGAATCCTAGCCATCCATCTAAGATATGTACAATATGACAGCTAGCCCTATTTACAATTTACTGATTTATTGCTAATTCTAACATTCCCCCTCAAACGAGAAGGTGTAGGATACACTCCGAGTTTGTTCCTAAAGAAAACAAATTGAGAATATGACAAGGCTTTTGTGAGACAGTCAGCCACTTGTTGAGAAGAAGGTACATATTTAATTCCAATACTACCAGATAGGACTTGGTCTTTGATAAAGTGGACATCTATCTCAATATGTTTGCTTCTAGCATGATGAACAGGGTTAGAAGCTAGTGCTTGAGCACTTAGATTGTCACACCAGATTATTGAGGGGTGTCGAATGAAGAGCCCTATTTCAGTCATTAGCGAAGTCAACCACTTAATTTCAGATGCACCATCCGACAAAGATCGATACTCTAATTCTGAGCTTGATCGTGAGACTACCTTTTGTTTCTTAGAGCACCAAGACACTAGTGTCCCTCCTAAGTATACACAGTAGCCACCCATAGACTTTCTATCATCAATATCTGTAGCCCAATCTGCATCCGTAAAAGCCATTAAACGAAGAGTTCTAACTGGTTTAATGTGCAAACCATAAGTATAAGTGCCTTTGAGATATCTTAGAATTCTCTTGACTCCTTGAAAATGCACCTCAGTAGGATTAGCTAGAAACTGACTAAGCTTATTAACTGAATAAGCGATGTCAAGCCTAGAAGTGGTCAGATACTGTAAGGACCCAATAGCTTTCCTGTATAATGAAGGATCACTTAGGAGTTTACCATCACCAGCAGAAAATGGACGACCAGTAACCATGGGAGTTGGAACAGGGGCACTATCAAACATGTTAAAACGTTTCAGTAAATCCAGAGTATACTTTGCTTGATTAACACAGATGTCATTATGTCTCTATGAATCTCGAGGCCCGAAAATAATACGGGGATCCAAGATCTTTGAGGGAGAAGACACTATTCGTCTAAGAATAAAATTGAACAAAATGTTGATTATTGCCAAGAACTAGAATGTCATCAACGTAAACAAGAATAAATACCAGGATGTGTTTAGTTCGAGGAAGAACAATGAGATGTCACCGCAAGCATTTTGAAAACCCCAATTGATTAAGGTACAACGAAGCCTTTCAAACCAGGCTCGAGGGCTTGTTTAAGCCCATAAATAGCTTTAGTAAGTCCGAGATGGCATTCGGCCTCTTAGAATCTTGGAACCCTGGTGGTTGACGCATAAAGACTGCTTCCTTTAGATACCCATTTAGGAAAGCGTTGTTGACATCCAACCGTCGATTTCCACTTGAAAGTCAAAGAAGCGTGAGAATAAGTCGGATTGTGGAAGGTTTCACAACAGGGCTGAAGGTTTCTCCATAGTCGATCCCAGCAGACTGTTGAAAGCCTTTGGCAACCAAACGTGCCTTATGCTTCAGAATGGACCCATCAGGCTTAAATTTTGTTTTGAACACCCATTTGCAATCCACTAACCTCTGACCTTGATGTGGGACTAAAACCCAGGTGCGATTCTTACAAAGAGCAGCAAACTCGATCTACATAGCTTGAGACCAGTGAGGTGAGGCTAGGGCATCGGAGATGGACTGAGGTTCAGTGGACTGAGAAAGAGATTGAGGAGTTTCGATGGAGAGGAGACCAACAAAAGGATATTGGGGTTTTGAGATGCCAGACTTGGCTCTGGTGATCATATGGTGAGAGTTGGAGGGAAGGGGTCGATGAGGAGGTAGAGAAGGTGGAAGCGATGACTCAGGACTTGAAACAGGGAGAGAGGAGGATGACGAGGGCGAGAGAGGTGGTGTCGGGTTTGGGGATATGTTTAATGGTGAGGTGTGTAAGTGGAGCTATATACCCAAGAGGGGGGGTGAATTGGGTATTTTAAAACTTTTCGAGAAAATGCTCGTTTTTGAAGCTATAAAAACAGAGAGGTAAACAGAGTGAGGGAAGAAGAAGCTGGACACAAGGATTTATACCGGGTTCGGTCCAACTCTTTGACCTACGTCCGATCCCGTAAACACTGCGGGATTTCCACTATCACTCAATTACAATTACACACTCGTACTTAGGATGATCCTCTCCCTAGGACTCACTCCCCTTACAAGCCGTAATTGTAAACAATCGATACACACCGTACTCAAGAGTTATCCTCTCCCTAGGACTAACTCCCCCTTACAAGTTGTACTCGATTACAATCGATACCCACTCGTAAACGAAGGATGCTCCTCAACCTAGGACACACTCCCCTTTACAAGTTGTACTCGATTTTCCCAATCTCCAAGTCACCCGACTTGAGATTGTTACAATGAATGATATACACGAAATAAACTCTCTCTAAGAGTAGATAATGATAATCACCGAAGCTCAATGTATCTCAAGATACTACACGAGATAAAACTGAAGAAATAAATATGAGACTTGAATGATTTTCGTCTTCAGGTGTGTCTATTGGAAAGGCTTGAATGCAACTCTATTTATACTCGAGAGATCATTAAATGACCGTTGCCTTTCGGATAGATCCGTTGGAGAAGTTCTCCAAGTGTTAGGAGGTGGCTTAGGCACTTTCTCTCTCTAATATTCTCTTAAACCAGTGGCCAAGTAATATGTGTTGACCTTCTGCAAATTAATCCGTTGGAGATGCAGTTGCTTGTAGTAGAAAACATTCTTAAATGCTTTGCGTACGTGTTCGGAGTGGATTAGCCAAAGTTGTGCAACTTTTCGGGTTTTGCTTTTTAAAGTGCCGACGTCACTTTTGCTTTTGCTTTAAACCTTCAATAAACACTCTCTAATTTATCTGAAACTCACCAATAAAGTGGTTAAACATATCTAGGAGCATTAGAGATTAATCATAGAAAGTATTAAGATCAAACAAGAAGGTTTCTGAGTATTCGTAGAATTTGAATTTTTGAATCGCGATGCAAACCCGAGGTTTGTTTTTCCAAACTCGAGTTTGCTCAAGTATTGAATATGGATCTTTGCCTTCGTATGAACCAAACCTCGAGGTTTGTATATTTAGGCTCGAGTTTGCTGAACATTAAAAATGAAGTTTCGCTTCTGTCTGGACCAAACCTGAGGTTTGCGTAGAGAACCTGAGGTTTGTAAAATTTGTTCAGGACCAAACCTGAGGTTTGCATATTTAGGCTCGAGTTTGCTGAACATTAAAAATGAAGTTTAAAACACATGCCCGGACCAAACCCGAGGTTTGCGTAGAGAACCGAGGTTTGTAAAATTTGTTCAGGACCAAACCCGAGGTTTGCATATTTAGGCTCGAGTTTAGACTTCTATCGAGCAAACCATCGGGTTTTCAAATCAAAACACATTTTGAGCAAAACACGAACTCGAGTCTATAAGTTAGTGAACTCGAGTTTGACACTATTCATGTCAAAAATTAGTTTTAGCTCTCAAAACACAAACCGGAGGTTTCCGGTGCAAACTCTAGAGTTTTCTCAAGTTAAAATCATTTTGCTCTCGTAAGGCACGAACTCGAGTTCATAAACTTAAACTCGAGTTTGCTCAACTTAGAAAACTTTTGGAAAACTTTTGGCCCGACGCAAACCGAGGTTCATGGAAGCAAACCCGAGGTTCATGGAAGCAAACCCGAGGTTCATGGAAGTAGTCTCAAGTTTATGAAAAATCTCATTTGAAAAATTCTTCCGCCCGGGAGGCAAACTCGAGTTTGTCTCCACAAACTCGAGTTTACATATTTGTAAACTCTTTGAAACTTTTCACGGAGGTGCGAACACGAGGTTTAAGAACCGAACCTGAGGTTTAAGAAACCGTAGTCTCAAGTTTAAAATGCAAACTTGTGAGTTTTGCCTCTGTCGCAAGTTAGCAAACTCGAGTTTGCCAAATCTAGGCTCGAGTTTGGCGCCGATGTAATATTTTTGGTTGAAAAACAACAAGTTTAAATAATCATTTAGCTTATCCAAAAACATCCATACATTGTTTACAATTGTCGGTTATCATCAAAACACATATAGAACTAACAAGGTGGGGTCGGGTGAAGTGGGTGAGGTGTGATGTGAGGAAGTGGATTGAGTGTGATGTGAGGAATTGGATTGAGTGGGAGTGGAATGGGCCGAGGACGAGGATGGAGAAGTGAAGTTGGGCTGGGCGTGAGAGGTGATATTAATTGGGTTTGAGGTATCATAGGAGGATGAGTGTCGCTGGTCAGAAATAATGAAAGGGAAAGAACCATAATTTTCCTCAACTGGGCCCTTTTTATTCAGGAAGCCTGTATGAAAAGGGAAATTTGTGGGATCAAAAATCACATGTCTGGAAACATAGATATGTCCAGTTGGGCTTAAGCATTTTGAACCTTTTTGGTTTGGGGCTGGGCCAAGATAAACACACTTTTGCCTATGAAACTCCAATTTATGAGAGTTATAGGGTTTGAGGCAAGGATAACAAGTGCATCCAAAAGGCTTAAGAGAAGAATAATCGGGTCCCTTTTATATAAGCAAGTGATGGGTGAGTTGTCTTGTAGGATTGGAGTAGGAAGTCCGTTTATGAGGTAGACGGCCGTTTGAAATGCTTGAGTCCAATAAGTTAATGGAATTTTAGCTTGAGCCAAAAGTGTTAATCCCATTTCAACAATGTGTCTATGTTTTCTTTTCTCGCTCTCCCATTTTGTGATGAAGTATAAGGACAAGTAAATCTCATTGTTATACGGACTTTTCAGCAATGAGTATAATGGGTCTATACTGTTCCATTGTCACATTGAATGGACTTAATCTTGGTTTGAAACTGATTTTCAACCATTTGTTGGAAAATTTTAAAAGCGAACGGTTTCTCCTTTGTGCTTGAGAGGATATAGCCAAGTATGTCTACTAAAATCATCAACAAAATGAACATAATAGCGATAACCATGAATAGATTGTATAGGTGAAGGTCCCCACAAATCGGTATGTATAAGTTCAAATGGCGAAGAAGCATGAGACAAAGATCTTAGAAAAGGTAGTTTCCTTGATTTACCAAATTGACAAGCCTCGCAAACAAAATCATCATGAACAGGAATTTTAACATTACAACTATTAAGCACTTGTTGTAAAACTTTGTTGCTTGGGTGACCAAGTTTGTACTTGCCGGTTTAGGAATCTTTGTATCACTCGAGGAGAACCCTCGCAACGTTGGCTCGATAGTCCATCCTACTCATTGGGTATAATCCTTCCTTTGGAGTTCCTCTCATCGGAGATGCCCCGTCCGATTGTCCTTCACAACACATCCTTCATTAGTAAATAAGACTGAAATAGGATTGTGGGTAACCAGTTGATGAACACTCAGAAGATTTTTAGTAACACCAGGAGCAAGCAAAATATCATTAAGATAAATATCATACCCAGAGCAAGGAATAGAAGCAGAACCAACACCACGTATTTGGATTTTAGAACTAGTACAGGAAGTTAAATTTGCCTTACCAACTGGTTTCACTGAATCGAGCTGAGAAGCACTAGCAGTAACGTGGTGATTTGCACCACTATCCATGTACTACTCAGGGTCAGCCACAACATCTGAATCAGCATAGTATGCCTGAGGGATAGAATGAGATGGAGGTCGAAAGTTTTTGTCAAATCGCTTGTAACAGTTTGAAACTCGTGACCGGGTTTCTCACACAAATCACAAAAGGGTCGTCCGAGCCACCTTGACCAGATCGACCTCGAGAACGACGGCCACCATGACCTCCACGCCACGCGACCACGGGCGGAGGAGCACGATCGAATCACCGGGCTTGACAGTGAAATTCGCAGTGGGTTGGATGGAAAGAGAAGAGAATTGATTCAGTTGATCGAGACGAGTTTCAAAAGCAAGAAGAGCTGCTTGAGCATCAACCCAAGTTAGGCCATCCTGATCAATGAGTTTCACTACAATGGCATTATACTCACCATCAAGGCCATTGAGAGTGTAGAGAATCAGTTCGTCGACTGAGATGGGGGCTCCAGCCAAGGCGAGGTGGTCGGCAGTCCTCTTCATGCGAGACAGATAATCAGTCATAGACAACCCATTTTTGCGGGTGTTATGGAGCTCGGACTGTATACCATGATTCTGGATTTTGAGACAGCAAAGGTGAGAGAACGTGCTTCGGTCCACAATTCCAGCGCCGTCCGACAGTGTAGAAGTTGGGTAGCAACATCTTGCGTCATAGTGTTTCGGATCCAGCCCATGAGCATCCGATCAACAGAGTACCATTCCTCAAAATCAGGATTGGGAATGATTGTAGAAGTATTCGGCAGAACCCTGGTGAAGGAGGGAACAGAGACATCTGGGTCGATGTGCGTCTGCAGACGATTCCCTTCAATTAGAGGGAGGACGACGGACTCCCATACCAGATAGTTTGATCGATCCAACTTGATCGAGGACGTCTGACTTGAGGATTGGAAGAGTGCATAAGATTTGGGAGCACTCGAAACAGAGACGGCGTCGGAATGAGATACAGGAGATGACCCATGGTGAGATGCTGCCATTTCGGCTTAGAAACGATTGAAGAAATAAAAAGGGAAAGACCTTTGGCTCGATGCCAAGAAAGAAATGGACAAAAGAGAATAAAATAGAATATGCCGAGATGAATCATCCTCGCACCGTATGCTTTATATAGTCTGTAGGTGTACATTAGGGTAAAAACAACAAATGAATCCTAGCCATCCATCTAAGATATGTACAATATGACAGCTAGCCCTATTTACAATTTACTGATTTATTGCTAATTCTAACAGTTTGGAGCACAACCACAATCTATCCTTTCATATATTTTTTCCATCTATCTCCGTGGTTCTATGTGTTGCAAAACTGCCAGAATGGATACAGGGGACAAATTCAAAAATACAACATATGGGATCTGGAAAAACTGCAAATATGTGAGTTTCAAGAACTACAGTAGACGGAAAATAGCAAGTTCAAAAGTAATTAATAGTAAAATTCACAAAACTTGCATAGCGAGGATAGGCTTCTGATCTCACTGATGGTTTCTTAATCAATAATCTAAAAGATTGTGAGATTAAGAAAACAAATATGAAAAAATGCAAGTGGACATGACTGTAATATTGGAAAGTATAAAGTCCATTACCTTCACAAAAGGATTGATTCCTCTTTCAGCTTCAAGTCATAATTGCCAAAAAAAAAAAAAAAAAACAATGTTGACTTTATCCAAAAACTTGAATCACTGATCTCCAAAGGATGGAAAAGCATTGTGTAAACTCTTCCTTATCTTCATTGGATAATATCCATAAAAAAGATATCAAGATGCCACATCTAGCTTTCTGTGTCAAGAAGTAGACTTGTTTTTAACTTGTTCCTAGCATTTAGCTATAAAATTTCTCTAAGCCACAAGTTTTACTAAACTACTAAAAGAGATGAAAGAATAGTGATGACAACATTGAATGGATAAGAACTAAAAGAAGTAGCACACAAGAAGCAAAGAATGTCTACATAGTGCATCCTTCACTTGCATACTTAATATATACTAATTTTTCAAAATCTTCGTGCAAAAAGTCATTGCTCTTTATCAGCTACAGCTAATGCCGACAAAAAGAAGCATAAAGTCATTGGTCTGGTTTCATGTAATAAGACAAATATTTGAAGGAATCGATATGCTAAGATTGAAAGCAAGATGTAAATTGACCTTCATGTTGGCTTTGTGACACATCCTCAGTCTTTTAACGTCATTAATGAAATAAAAATTGCAGAGGTTAAATATTTTATCTCACAGTCATCTAACTTCACTCTTGTAGAGCTAAAAAATGCAGATAGTCACAAATGTTTTTTAAAACAATTAACTTTGCTCAGTAATAAAGCTTATCATCAATCAAGCTTTTTAGGACTGAGTGACTGACTTGATAACTGAACATGTAAAACAAAATTAAACCCCAAAAAGCCCCGTGAGAATGGTCCAAACGTCCGATTTGCGGTACCAAAGGCTCTACCAAACATGAGGAGGGGGAACCTACAAACATAATTATTAAAATGGAAGAACGTAGAAACCAAAATCGACGGAGCTAGACCCCATTGGAGATTACTTCACCTCAGACTCAAATATCTCCACACCGTCTTACGCTTCCAACATTTTATATCACGGTCTGATGCTTGGGGGGAGAATGATTTTGAATACGAGGTGAGAGGTGCCAGAGAGTGAGACAGAGACAACTGAGAAGGAAAAGGGCTTTAGGGAAGGGAAAAGAAGAAAGAAAAGACGAATAGGCGGTCCTCATGCCTGTTTAGAACGGCTTGTTGTTATACCTTTGTAATTATGAGATTTATCAGAGTAATAGCGATATATAGTGAGCAACACGAATATAGAATAGTAAACTGATAATAGTAAACATTATTGGAATTGTTCAAAAATAATTTACAGAGTTCTTAAAACAGTGATTCAAAGTGACGTCGATATACATACAATACAGACCAAAATAAATTGAAATGAATCTACTGTAATCTCTACAGACTATATCTAGTATTTAAGTAATGAATATCATTACTTCGTAATCGCAGCCTTTCCTTTGGAGATATTCCTGCTGCTTTGACCATGTCCGGAACCTATGCCCTTGGGAATGTCTGAGATTTAATTTGAACCCCAGAGTAACATATTAATCTCACAGGCAGAGTATAAACAATATATGAAGGTTAACCAAAATAAAAAGTTCACACAATATAAAACATTCAGATAATGCAGATCATATATACATACCACACAACCTCCAGCATTAGGTATAATGAATTGGCATGTACCGAGAGTCCTCCTGTACGTTGGAGTTCTCAATTGGGATACCCAATTAGGAATATTCGACTGGGAACTACCAAGAGTCCAATCCGAAATCCACTAGCATTGTCAATCAGATGTGCCCCAAGTTGTCTGAATGCAACTAGGATAGCCACCTAAGAACCACTGGTTCATTAGGCTCTACACCTAGTTCTAACCACCAAGAAGGTACCCCATGGTCAAACATTCCGCTCAATCGAGCCACGAGTGGTGCTGGTCCCACATGGGATGGACAATCACGTATTTGATTCAAACAATCATACCCAGTTATACGAGAATATGTGAGATTAGAGTTTCTACCTTATTGCTTTATCCAACCAGTTTTTTCTTTTTCTTTCCTCCTTTTAGCCGAAATTTTGTATTTCTCTTAGGATAATTTTGATTCATTTTCTTAGCTCATAGCCCATGTTTATGTGCTCATAAATTTTAATAATTATGATACATATGGCACAAATTCGTAAAAGTTGCAAATTTTAACCTTCCTTCAATTTTTCTTATAATTTCCAATAAATCACATGCAACTTCTTCTCACCCCTTTTAGTCAAATTCAAGGCACTAAAATGGAATGCAGAAGTGCCATTTCCATGTGTCTCATTAGTGCCAACATACGTCTCAAAATTTTCAGTTTTGGTGAAATCGATATATCGGGTAAAATTTGACATTTTAGTCTCTTTTCTCCAAATGCAAATTCATCATACATGGGATTTGTCAGAGGAAATTTAAGATATTACACTTGTACTAAGCTTGATATGCGTATTTTTTTATATGTCGGAAATACTATTCTGGCTTATGGACAGTAAACTGAGAGAGTACCAAGAGCAAGTCGTTTAATGAATCAGCTTACCAGAATAGTATCTTCTGATATTTTGATCACAAAGGACAGGAGCCCCTTTTTTGTTCATAAAAAGTAAATACATAAATAAATAAATAAAATGTATAAATAATAAAATCATTTAATAAAAAGATAAATATAAGAGTTAGTCATAGCATAAAAGTAATAGCAATATAATTAATAACGGGAATAATCTTCTGTCACTCAAATATAATTCATAGCTTTTTAAATTTTTAGCGGATTCTTCTGCAAAGTGCCATGTATCTACGGTTCATCGCCTCATTTTCTATTTAGATGGGGCTTGGGGATATAAGAGGCCATTTTTATGCTAACTACGATAATATGTGAGACTAACGTTTTCGTTGTAAACTGCAACAAAGATATTAATTGATAAATTCATACCCTTGGCATGATATTGGTTCGATTCAATATACGGTTTATCTTTAAAATTATTAATTAAGAATATTTATTAATTAGAATTAACATTTATTTATTTCTTTAAATAGTCGTAGTATCAACTATCAAGGCTATCTAGATTATCCTATAATTATCTTCATTATCTTATGATTACGAATTTCCTTTATGATTTAGATTTGAATTCGAATTTAAAATATTATTATTTTAAAGTGCACCTAAAGTATTTTTTTTAGGTGCATACAATATTTTAAAGTATTTTGTGATATTGTAGGAAACTGATCAGAAACGCGGAAGCGTATCGTATCACGCGATGTAGGAAAAGATGAAACCTTTTATCGTTTTGCTTACCTGGATATTGAAGAGCTATCTGAAAGATTCTCCACGAAAGCAAACCTTGTCTACGAACAAATCCTCGTATACGAGCAGTCCTCGTGCGATCTATGATTGATCTTCCGGACTATCTCTCGAGGGGGATGAGATGGTTGTGTGGGCAACCGTTCGATGATGAACGTCTCGCCTCTAGGTTTTTGTTTCGATGAGAGCCTCCTAACTATTTGTGCGGCCGTATCTTTTCAAGCGATCGAAAGTTAATTATATGCTACTACACCCAAGGCCTAACCCTAATCCACATGGGCCTTAGAGTTCTTGGGTTGTAGTCTCACTTAAGCCTTATTGGGCTTAAGTGACCAAAGAGCACATTAACCCAACAATCTCCCACTTGCTCTTTAAGATACTAACTTGAGTTCGTAAACCCAAGACCATATAGCCCATAAGCCATCATCATCTGATAACATATCCCATCCCTTGTCTCAAGCTAGCCTGGGGACCCACCATTTGTCATTCATCAAGGCTCATGATAATCTACGTAAGATTATCTAGTTCGGTGCTACTCCACTAAAAGCCCGAACGTGATCTCCAAGAACAATGACACTTATAACAAGAATATGCACTCGCCCCTTTATAGAATGTCTATAATTTGATTGACTAGTTTTCTCAGTAACCCAATCAATTATTTATTCCCTTGACTTTGATAGTTTCTTAATGGATTACATGCACCGCCGTTGTCTTCAATATCCAGGTACCGAAACATATCAAGGGGACATTTCCTATAAATTCCATGTTGTTTATCTCATAAACACCGATAACCAAATAGTCTCAATCCCAAAAAACCGAAGTTGTTGGCCGTCATATAGATCAAACCTCACCCATTGGTAAATCAAAGAATGAAAACTATTCGACTACCTGTTTTAAAATAAACTTAGGATTAAGAGCAACTACATAACTATAGTTATCCTGGAGATTTGATTCCTTATGACAGAAAGAACAAGCTTAATCAAATCTCTCCTTGATCCATTCAATGTGAGCATTAACTCACACCAATGTTTTATAATGATTCGGACAAAACCATTTCATAAAACATTGCAGCCTAAATAAAGTGCCCAACTTAATTTAATAGTGTGAATCATTTCATCAATTGTGAGAACCTATGACTATGTCCTCTATGAAAGTATTCATATGATCATATACTCCACAATTGATCCGGACCTTAGAGTTTGTAAATAGTGTGCAAAATAAATGAAAAAGAATACTCCATTTATTAACATTCGAAAAGAAACGCAATGTCATAATGTCATGCTCAAAAGCACAAAATAACAAAGTAAAATAACAACCGCCTAAAGCTATAGCAAACTGGGAATCCTCCTAAGACCCATAGATGAAACATGCCTCTCGAACACATGCTCGTGCAAACTCTTAGTAAAAGGGTCACGAGATTCTCGTCTCGATGCTATCTTTGCTACCACCGTATCTCCTCTTTTAATTATTTCTCGGATCAAGTGGTATTTCCTCTCTATGTGCTTCTGTCTCTTATGACACCTTGGTTCCTTGATCGCTACCGCCCCACCGTTGTCACAAAGAGAGTGTGATAGGACAATTTACACTCGGTATCACCCGAAGGTCCGTTAGGAACTTCTTTAACCATGCAGCTTCCTTTGCGCCTCGTAAGCACCTACATACTCGGCCTCGTGGCGTAGTCACCACACATGTTTGTTTTACACTTCTCCAACAAATGGCACCGCCATTAAGGGTGTACACATATCCCGAGGTGGATTTTCTTGAGTCAATATCTCCTTGGAAATCTCGAGTCCGTATAACCAATGGTTTCAAGACTCCCACTTGAGTAGACCAACATATAATCTCTCGTTCTCCATAGGTACTTGAGTATATGTTTAACCGCTACCCTGAGTGTTTCTCTCCGTGGTCCGATTGGTACCGGCTTACTACTCCCACCGCATAGCGTATATCCGGGTCCGGGTACATAGCATAGCATACATGAGACTACCTACATCTTCGAAGCATAAGGTATCCTACTCATGCGTTTCTCTCTCGTCAGAGTTTGAGGAGATTGCTTCTCGAGAGATGAATCCCATGCCCGAAGGGTATAATTCCCCTCTTTGAATTCTCCATGCTAAACCGGCAAGTATTTTGTCAATGTATTGAGCCTCGGGATAATGCCAAAACCCCGTTCTTCCGGTCTCGCAAGAGTTTAATACCAAGAACATAATTGGCTTCCCCAGGTCCTTCATATCAAAATGTTTGCTCACCAGGTTTTTATGCCCAACAATACCTCTCGTATCATTTCCGATAAGGAGTATATCATCCACATAAAGTACCGTAAAAGATACCGCATTACCTTGGATCCTTTTATACACACATGGCTCATCGGGACTTTTCTCAAAGCCATAAGACTCAATGGCTTGATCAAATCTCGATGTTCCATGATCCGGATGCTTGCTTAAGTCCATAAATGGACCTCGCAACTTGCATACCATTTCTTCTTGCCCTTTGGTCAGTAAACCCTTTTGGTTGCTGCATATAGATTTCCTCTTCCAAATTTCCATTTAGAAAAGCAGTTTTGACATCCATCTCGCCAAATCTCATAATCAAGATTGGTCAATCAACGCGCCTAAGAGAATCCGAATAGACTTGAGCATGGCAACCGCGAAAAGGTTTCATCATAATCCACTCCTTCTCTTTGGGAGTACCCTTTCGCCACCAATCTAGCTTTGAAGGTTTCAACCTTCCCGTCCGATCTTCTCTTTCTCTTGTAAATCCACTTACACCCAATGGGTCTTACCCCTTTAGGCGCATCTACAAGAGACCAAACTGAGTTGGAATACATAGAATCCATTTCACGATTCATAGCCTCGAGCCATTCCGAGCATCAACATCTCCTAGTGCTTCGTCATAACTCGTGGGATCACCATCTTCTCGCGATGATGTCATCCCGATTTGACTCACCCAACAAGAGATATCTTGCGGGGTTACGAATCAATCTCCCACTACGACTTTGTCGCACTTGATGTCGTGCATCTACAAGGGGGTCCACATTTTGTGGGTTGACAACTTCTAGATGAGGACCCTCATTAAGTGGATCAACTAATTCATGATTTTGTTCTTCATTTAGTTGAACATCATGCTGAACTGTTCTGGTCTCTCGTTTCCTGTGTATGTTCGATACATTTTCCCCTCTTTGAACAACCACAGAACAAAAAGTCGGAACCCCTCGAGGTTGAGGTGAAACTTGATCCGAGACTAGCTCATCAAGAATAACCTTACTTCTTGGCTTATAGTTTGTCATATAGTCCTCCTCTAAGAAAGTCCCGTGAGTGCTCACTATGACCTTCTTTTCTCTTGGACTATAAAACAACCAACCTCTGGTTCCTTTAGGATAGCCTACTAACATGCATACTTCAGTACGCGAGTCCATCTTGTCTGGTTTTCGTTTCAAGACATGTGCCGGAGCACCCCAAATTCGAATATGATTCATGGTGGGCTTACACCCTTTCCACAATTCTATTGGTGTCTTTGAAACCGACTTGGACGGAGCTAAGTTCAATAGATACATAGCCGTTTCTAAGGCATATCCCCGTAATGAATCGAAAGGGATGAATAAGCGAGCATAGATCTTGTCATTTCTAAAAGGGTTCTATTTCTCCTTTCAAAGCAACTCCATTCTGGCGGGGTGTCCCGGAGAAGATAATTGCGAAACTATCCCCCTCCTTGGTCGGGTAAGACCCTGAACTCTTCGATAGGTATTCACCCCCTCGATCGATCGAAGAGTCTTGATTTGAACACCTAGATGCTTTTCTCGCTCTCGCCCTTGAACTCTTGGAATTTTCCAAAAGCTTCGACTTGTGACGCATCGGTACACATGTCCAAATCTAGAGTAATCATCAAGTAAATGTGATGAAATACGATACCCACCTACGCATGGACATTTATTGGTCCACATACATCGCATGTACCAATTCCAGTGAAGTGTGGCACGTTTTCCTTTGGCCTTGAAAGATCTCTTGGTCATTTTACCCTCTAAACAGGATTCACACACCGGTATCGGCTCAAAGTTCGGGGATTTTAAAATCCCACTTTTGACCAAACCTTGGATCCCGTTAGAGTTAATATGACCCAATCTCAAATGCCAAAGATAAGTTTCATTGGAAACTTTTCTTTTCTTTGACGAATTGATATGCTCAACATTTTTTAATTCAACATGATTAACTTCACGGGGTATAGGACTAAGGAAATAAAGGCCATTGAACTTTACACAGAACAAATAAAAGAAGATGAACTTCTTATTGAAACCGAGGAACCAAACTGAACCGTCAAACCATGTTTATCTAAACAACTAACGTAAATTAAATTCCTCTTAAAATCTGGAATAAATAAAAGGTCTTCTAAAACCAAAGTTCTATAATTATTAAAAGATAAAACAACTTGTCCCATCGCTAGTGCAGACACAAGCTGCCCCGTTCCAAGCTTCAAATCTCGTTGTCCTTTACTCACGGGCAAGCTTTGTTTGAACCACTGCAAAGAGTAGCAAACATGGTTAGTGGCTCCTGAATCAACGATCCATTTGTCATCGTGATTCTCCACTAAACAAGCCTCAATCACATTTAAATCACCCATACCGGTTTTTTTATTTGTGGGCAATCTTTCTTCCAATGCCCCTTTTGTCCGCATTTGAAGCACTTGCCTTTTGGTCGCTTCATTGGTACTGTTTTTGGCAACGGAGTACTGAATTCTTCTTTTTCTTGTTCTTGTTCTTTCCTTGGGTTTCCCCTTAGGTTTCACAGAACTTTCACTAACAAACAATGCACTTCCTTGCTTGACTAGAGTCTGCTCAAAGACTCTCAAGCTCGTGCATTAGTTGAGTGAGGTCAAGATTCATTTTGTTCATATTATAATTCATCTTGAATTGGTTGAAGTATTCGGGTAGTGATTGTAAGAGAAGGTCAACTTTCACTTCTTGTTCAAACTTGATACCATGGTCATCGCCTTCTTGAAGTTTGCTATCATTGTTAGACAATGATCCCGCACACTTCCTCCGCACATGATCGTCTTGGGGACCGAATTCAGCGCATTTTGCCTAGCGTAACCGCTAGGTGTAGCAAACATGGCATCAAGAGTCCGGAGCATTGTTGCTCCACTCGAATTATGTTCATTTGCTCTTGAAGGTGATCGGCGAGACCGGCCAAAATATAGCGAACCGACACATTCGCCTTCTCCCATCTTTCCTTCTCCTACCGAAAATGAGTCCGAATCGCATCGACGCATCTCGGCCAGCAGCCGCTACTGCATAGGTGTAGTGAGAACAAAGTTGAGCTTTTCATATTGAAGAACAATATCTAAATTGGTTCTCCATTGTCTGTAGTTTGTACCATCCATAGGTTTTTGGCTCAAGATTGTAGCTAAAGGATTGAATGAAGACATTTTTCTGAAATTAAGGAAAAAAAAAGCACACTAATTACAAACTATAATTAACAACAAACAGATATAGAGTAGTAGATTCTAATAACTACTATTCGTTTATTGTTTAACAATCCATTAGTTATCTTTACAAGGCTTACGATGGGCAAGATTCTTGTAAAACTAATATTGTTAATTTGGGCCTTCGGTTCCATTGCCGAGCCTCGATGGGAGGGTTAACAATTTTACCAAAGTTGAATGTATTTAACCATAGTTTACTTTCAAAATTATCTTTAGTGTCTAAGTGTTGCCGACGATGGGCCGTACAAAAACTTTACTAAAATTTTGAAAATATTAGGGTTTAATCTAGCGAAATCCGATCATCCTTATCCGATGGGGCTTCAGCGACAACCATTTCACTAATAAACCCACAATGGGGCCCATAGGTTTTAAAATTAAAAGCTTAATTTAAAACCTTCACCCATTCAATATTTTAAGTTTAGAATTTTTTAATTTCCAAGAATTTGTTCATTTTAGAGTATTACGTGAGATCAACATCTTAATTGAAATCATTAGGTACTTTAAAATCCAGTCATGATTTAGAATGAGCTTCACATGATCATTTTAAATAACCCACAAGATATTCTCAAAAATACAATTTCTTGGGAAATTTGTTAGATTATTTATCGGATAACCCAAATAATCTCTCATAATAACTATCACACTAGTCGATTGAAAAACATAATAGTTATCATGCATTTATGACATGCGATTATGCAACAATATGGCATCTTCCTATTCTATATGGCATGTTATTTCAAAATCACGTTAATCGTACATATAATTCATTCAATTTAATAAAAGCATTAAATCAAGAAAGCAAATAACTTTAATCTATGGTTTTCCTAAAAAAATTTAAAAAATTTAAAAATTTTTTACAACTTTGGAATTTCTCTTTTTGTCCCGCCCATAGGATTTATCGAAGCCCCTTCGGGTATCTATGAGCCCAAAAACCCAATCCTTGGCTAGAAACCCTAGGACAAAAAGAGGAACCCTAGCCTTCGCCCGCCACGCAAGCAATCGAAGTCATCTCAAAGCACGAGACCTGGGGAAGCACCGGCACGGAGAGACGATCAAACGGCCTCCGAAAACACCCCAAAAGGGTGGCCCACGCGCCCTCACGCGCCGGTCGACGTTTGACGGCGCGTGAAGGCCACGCGCAGCCACTTGTGGAGGCGCGTGGCTGGCCCTTTGGCGGTGTTCCGACCGCCAAATTCTTCGTCTTTCCGTCCTCTTTCCATCGATATGTGGTTTGCCCAAATCCGAGATCCAAGTCCACGAAAAGTGTCGTACGGTGTTGTTTGCTCATATTCTTCGCGTTTCTTGATCTCCAACTTTTACAGGAATTCGAAAAATACATAGAAATTCGAAAGGAAATCATAAAAACAGCAAGGAGGAAACCTAATCATATGGGATTAGCCTCCTTGTTACAAATCAAGAATTACACGAGAGAGTCTAACCATGGATTAAAGTATTCATATGATTTATAAACGATAACTACTATGATTCAAATAACAAATATAGAAACAGATGCCATCCTTTCAAAAATTATTTTCGAAGATAATCACATGAAATTTCAAAACTAGGTTCTTTTCTCATCGCTATTGGCTCGATGCCAATTGTAGGAAATCGATCGAAACGGAAGCGTATCGTACCACGCGATGTAGGAAAAGATGAAACCTTTTATCGTTTTGCTTACCTGGATATTGAAGAGCTATCCGAAAGATTCTCCACGAGCAAA
The DNA here is from genome assembly GCA_019022655.1 of Acacia acuminata. Taxonomy (NCBI): domain Eukaryota; kingdom Viridiplantae; phylum Streptophyta; class Magnoliopsida; order Fabales; family Fabaceae; genus Acacia; species Acacia acuminata. The sequence goes on from JAFJYI010000045.1 coordinate 2,144,048, forward strand.
CCTTGTCTACGAACAAGTCCTCGTATACGAACAAACGGTCCTCGTGCGATCTATGATTGATCTTCCGGACTATCTCTCGAGGGGATGAGATGGTTGTGTGGGCAACCGTTCGGATGATGAACGTCCGCCTCTAGGTTTTTGTTTCGATGAGAGCCTCTTAACTATTTGTGCGGCCGTATCTTTTCAAGCGATCGAAAGTTAATTATATGCTACTACACCCAAGGCCTAATCCTAATCCACATGGGCCTTAGAGTTCTTGGGTTGTAGTCTCACTTAAGCCTTATTGGGCTTAAGTGACCAAAGAGCACATTAACCCAACAGATATACCCAACACTTTAAAGTATTTTTATTATTTAATTAAGTGCATATATAGCACTCTAAAATATTTTTCAAGTGTATCCAAAATCTTAAATTATTTTTTGGTGAATCCACCATCCTAAATTATTTTTTTGTACATCCAATACCCTCAAGTACTTTTTAAGTATATTCAACACCTTAAATTATATAAATTATTAAGTGCAAAGTTATATAAAATAGTACTATAGGGTGATGGAAAAATAATTAAGGGTACTAGCACCTTAACCCTTTTATTATTCTTAGAACTTAATAAGTAGAGTTATTGTTTCTCATTTGTACTTAGCTTTAATTGATTATTTGGTAAAAAATTGGGAAAATCGTACTAAGGTCCCAATTAAGGAGAATAATATTAAGAAAGTCTCATAAGTCATTTGTCAATAATAGCTTTCTCACTTGTCATTGATAAGTTATGAGATTTTTTTAATAATATTTTTTTTAGGACTTGGTATGATTTTCCCTAAAAAATTCTCTTTTTCCCTGTCCCCTCTCTTCTCTTTTTCTGCCTCTTCCCTCTTCCATCTAATGTATTTTAGAAAAATTATATCACATGTATTAAAATTAACTTATTTATTTTAATTCCTTAGTTTAATCAAATTATTTAAGCATAATCACATGGAACCCAACAACTACTACCATACCGGCTAACTAACTTTCCTTCTTTCTATTGATAATTTGATATAGTATCAATAATCCTTCCTCTGAAGACCCTTGCCCACAAGGGTGAAGTACATTGAAATCAAGAACATCCTAAAATAAACCTGAACCTGACTTGACTAATAAACATGAACCTGACTTTGTTATGTACAACATTATTCAAAATGGACACAAGAGTTAGAGATTCAGATTCAACAACAATCATTCTGAATAAGTAAATAAAAATTTGATCACAAGCCCCCAAACATTGTTGTGGTTACTGTACAAGTGCCAAAATTATTCACAAAACCTTCTAGCCATTTTCATTCCTAACCAAACCACCACATCCTACCATTTTCATCTATGTTCAACTTCACCCACTCACTTTCCGGCGGCTGCCAAACACAATATGCATTCCTTAATGAAGAGACATAGCAACTAAGGGAGCACATAAGGTGCTTCTCACCTTATGTGCTCCTTACATGCTCATCCATCTATTAGAGGGATAAGCACATTTTTTTTAATTTTTTAAATTTTTTATATATTATATTTATTTAGATTTAAATTATATGATTTTTTTTGGAATTTTTTGGACCCAATATCTCAAATTAATTAATTTTCATGATACTTGGTATTACAGAGAAAATTTCTGAATGCAGGATTGGAAATTAATTAATTTGAGATATTGGGTCCAAAAAAATTCCAGAAAATATCATATAATTTAAATCTAAATAAATATAATCTATAAACAAATTAAAAAAAGTGTGCTCATCCCTCTAATAGAGGGACAAGCACATAAGGTGCACATAAGGATGTGCACCTAATGTGAACCCCAAGTGATTCCAAAATTGTGTCTATAGGCACATGCCAAACCACCATTAACTATCTTGATTACAAAATATGGTTCCAAATGTCATCCGCATCCCAACTAATTTTCTAATATATTATCCCATAATATTATCCAAGTCAAAGTTGGGCTCTATTGACACCACCACCCACATCGCAAAATTAAACCCAAATGATCAGTTGGCTAGCTACACGGTTGACACAATTTATAGGATTTTAAACAATGATGGATGATCTTTTATTTTGAAAAAAGTGGAGGTATCTTGTTCTTGCTACAACTTTTATTTTTCTTTTGGTTAGGCATATTGATTATTAATTGACCTACTTTTGCTTTCTATTTTTTTTTTTTTTTTATATAATTCCGATATTGGTGAACAAGTTAGGTATCATTATTAATTATTTATGAGCATGAAGTGTAACATCTCAACGCCTCGCTCTCAATATTGTTCGCTTTGGGGCCTATCACCCCTCACGGCTTTAAAACGTATCGAGAGGGAGAGGTATCCAGACCCTTATAAGGGATTTTTCGTTCCCCTCCCCAGCCAATGTGGAACATAATAGATCAATGTGGGGCATATTGTGAAGTCCCACATCGATTGGAAAGACGAACAAAACATGCCTTATAAGAGTGTGGAGACCTTTCCTTGAGGACGCGTTTTGATGGGCCTAATGAAGTCCAACCAAAAACAAAACCGTAAGGCCTTGTGTGCCAAAGCGAACAATATCTACAAGCAAGCGGTTGGGCTGTTACAGTTTGTATCAGAGCCAAGGCTCAAGTCGTTGTGTCAATAAAGACGTTGGGCCCCAAGGGGGTGGATTTTGAAGTCCCACATTGACTAGAAAGGGAATGAAGCATGCCTTATAAGGGTGTGGAGACCTTTCCCTTGTAGACTCGTTTTGATGGGCCTAACAAAGCCCAGCCAAAAAACAAAACTGTAAGGTCTTGCATGCGAAAGTAGACAATATCCACAAGCGAGCGCTTGGGCTCTTATAGTTAGTATAAGAGCCAAGGCTTGAGTCGTTGTGCCAGGGAAGACGTTGGCCCCCAAGGGGGTGGATTGTGAAGTCTCATGTCAGTTGGAAAGGCAAACAAAGCATGCCTTATAAGGGTGTGAAGACCTTTTGTGTGCCAAAGCAGACAATATCCACAAGCAAGTGTTTGGGCTGTTACAATGGGATATCACAATTGGTATCAGACTAAGGGCTCAAGTCATTGTGCCAGCGAGGACACTAGTTCCCAAGGAGGCAGATTGTGAAGTCTCACATCGACTGGAAAAGGCGAACAAAGCATGTCTTATAAGGGTGTAGAGACCTTTCCCTTGTGGACAAGTTTTGATGGGCCTAATGAAGCCCAACCGAAAACAAAACTGTGAGGCCGTATGTGGCAAAGAGGACAATATCTACAAGCAAGCGCTTGGGCTGTTACAGTTGGTATTAGAGCCGCTGGGCCCCCAAGGGGGTGGATTGTGAAGTCCCACATCAACTGGAAAGGCGAATGAAGCATGCTTTATAAGGGTGTGGAGACCTTTCTGTTAGTTCTCTATGTGTTTAAGAGTTATTAGACTCGAGTCAAGTGCTTTGAGACTTCAGTCAAAATGAGTTTTATCTTTGACTTACTCGAGTTACTTGTATGTGACTCGAGTTAAAAGTCTCTGTGAAATATTTTATGAAATATTCCAACTCGAGCCAGTGCTATATGACTCGAGTGGACCTTTGTGAACTTAAGCTTATCTTTCAAAATATTTTCTAACGTTCAAAAAATTGACTCAAGTTAGTATTGTATGACTCGAGCATAACCTTTAAACTGTTTTATCAAAAGATATTTTGGAAACTCAAGCCATCACTTAATGACTCGAGTTAATTAGCTCAATGCTCAAATCATTTTCAAAACTCATCTCGAAGTCACTTTGTGAAAATGATATTAACTCGAGTGAAACTTGTGTGACTCGAGTCACCAACTTCAAGTGAACATTTTAAACTCGAGCTAATTTTATACAGAGACATCTTCACATCTACTATCAAACATATTTTCAAAGAAGATGTAACTGTGACTCGAGTGTAGAATAGTCAACTCGAGTCATCAACTCAAGTTAGCTTGAAATTAACTCGAGTTTGTCTTTCTGGTTTTGCAAATCACCGTGTCCGTAAATCTTAAATCTTTGCTTGTGACTTGCTTACTTCTTATCATCACTCACTGTTGTTCCTAACTATGTTTAATCAGTCTATTAATTAGTTTCAGATGACTAGATAAGAGATTAAATGCAAATTAATCAAAAAGCATTTGATTACGTCAGAAACATTTAATGAGTTGCAGAAAATGAAGCACATTCTGGGCAACCATTTCTCGAACATTCGAAGGCATTGTTGTTCTCTTTCCCTTCTTAAATCCAACATCTCTCAACAAGAAGAACAGAAAGAATGTCAAACAACAAATGATGGCGATCATTTGCTAAATCAAAGGCTGTGAGTAACGGATGAACTTCAACATCCAATGGCTATATTGTTTACTCACAACGGTTCATTGAAAGCTTCTTAACGGTCATTAATTGCCTTCACCATATTTAAGAAGAAGCATTCAATACCTTCCAACCACTGGAAACACTTACATCAAACGAACTATACGCATTTACTTTGTCATTCATTATTGTGTAATATCTTTGGATATCTAATCTTCAGTGCTTATCTATCTACTCTTTGAGAGAGTTAAATTATATTCATCTTTTCGTAAAGATACTTAAGGTAGCGGTACCTTGAGAGTGGGTGTATTGATTACAACTTGTAAGGGGAAGCGAATTCTAGAGAGGAGATTACTTTGAGTACAGAGTGTGTAATCAATTGAAAGAAATAGTGAAATACCCAGAGAGTCTGGGGACTGAACGTAGGTCAAGAGTTTAGACCGAATCAATATAAATTTCTTGTGTCAAGTTTTCTCCTTCTCTACTCTGTTATACTCTGTTCTTCGTGCCAAATTCGGGGTAATCATAAAAGTTTTTTTCTAAAATCACTCAATTTACACCTCCCTTAGGTGATATTCCGCCTTTCACTTTCCCTTGTGGACGCATTTTGATGGGCCTAACGAAGCACAACTAAAAACAAAACTGTGAGGTCTTATGTGCTGAAGCAGACAATAACCATAAGCGAGCGTTTGGACTCTTACATGAAGATATGGGAAGATCACATATATTGAAGATCTGGGAAGCACTAGAATCAAAAGCGAGAAGATATAAAAGAAAGAAAGTTATAAAACCGAGAAATAAAAGAAATAAACAAAAGATTAAAAAAAAAAAAGTTGATGAAAGTTGCAATTTAGATACAAAATTAAGCTTATTAGGTGTCATAATTGTCTAGAGTATGAATAAGTACACGTGACATGATGGCCGTCGCACTCGCACGTAAAGAATAGAATGATCCCCTGGACAAAGGATGTTGTGAAGAAGATAATTCTTAAGACATTGGAACTTATATTTTAAGGTATTTTTTGGCAATATATAGTTTTGTCTCAATTATGAGATTATGCTATGAATAACATTTCCAATGTACCTTTGTCTAAAGCGCGGAACTACTTGCTACATTATTTATAGGAAAAATCTTTTAAAAATACCATATGAATTCCGAAATTCTAAAAGGATGTTGTCAAAACGCAAAATCCCAAATCCATAACTCACCGAGATAGAGATTTTAAAATGTTAATGTTTTCACAAAAGCCCCTCAAATTTTTTAGGAAAATAGGAAAAGGCCACCCTTATCGAAGTACCACAACCGCGTAAATGTCCTTCGCCCCTTTCTTTTGTTTGACTAAGTAGTAATTGTGATCTGTTAACTTAGCTCAACTTAACTAGTACACTCAAGAACTTGAAGGTCTAACATCATCTTCTCCTAGCTTCATCGTCCATCAATCTCCCAATTCATAAACAACGTTATACCTTCCACCAATCGTTGTGCGGCTTTTGCACTCGTCTTCTTCGTTAAGGATGTTCGAGTTATGCGATACTTCTAAATTTGGATAATAAGTTCATTATATATGTGATAACCCAAAAAATATATATATATATATTAGTGATAATTAATGACGACTTTTGATATTATCTGTGATAATTAATGATGACCATTGATATTCTGCGGTGATAATTAATTATGACTTTTGATATTACCCGTGATAATTAATGTCTCGTTACAAAACTTCAATTATAAATAGGGGCTTAGCCAAACCAAACCAAATCACTTTCAATCCTCAAGCATTTCTCCATTTCTCTTCTCTTCTTCTTCTCTTTGTTCTTATTTCAAATTTCTTCTCTTCTCTAATCGATTTTCCTCCTAAAAGCACGGAGATCGGGTAATCCTAATTCCTAGAAGTCTTAGATTAATGTTATATGAATTGATAGGGTAATTCGATATTAAAAATATCATAGGATTGTTTTATATGAAATATATGTAATCCTAATCGGGATTGTTTTATATGAGATATATTACATGTGTGCGATATGATTCTTATTGAATAATTGTGGAAATTATGATCTTGATACCGTAACTTATGATGATTGAAATGATAGTTAGATTTGGACTTTACTCAAATAGATATTTGAATTATAATATTGAATATGAGTTGGATCCGATGTTGAATATTTGAATTATTATACTCTTGAAGAGTTTGGAAAGTTATGATATTCTTGAGCAATTGATATATTCAATAAGAGAATTTTTAAGTAAAATAATTATGACAAGATTGAAATTTTCCTGATTGTGTGTGATTGTAATGAATTAATAGTGGGAGGATAGCTTGGGATGATACCTTCTAAAATGATGAATACAACATTTGGGCTTTATGCCTCCGATATTTATATGATATGAAAAGATATTATCTGTTCTTCTCAAAGTGGTGTCGACGGGGTTTCTCGGGATACTAATAGCAACTTTGGGAAGAGGTGTGCACACTATGAAGATATGTTTTGATGATGGCCGGTTTGATGATTTGTGATTGGCGGGGTTTCCCTGGTCACGGGGTGGTAGATCGGGTAGGGTTTACCAGGTCTACTTTGGTTCTCTTCTCACTAAATAGTGGCAAGTTTCCGGGTATATATATATATATATATAAATATATGATGAATATTGAAATTGATATTTGATTCAATTGCTATGTGATCATTATATTTGAGCTATATAAATTGTGTTTTGTTTAGGATTACCAAACTTTTCTTGACTTTTGTGTTTGTGTGATCGCAATGATCCTTCGGGAGAGTAGAGTTTTGGTGAAACAGGGGTGCAAAGGATGAGGTTAGCGTGGGCTCAAGATAATGAGAGATATCTAGCTAATTCTAGACTTTACATAATTTTTATGAATTCAACAAAATGCATTAGACATATTTTCTTTAGTTAAACCTTAGACTTTGGTTTTTATTTTAATGTAATTAGCTTTGTGCTTGTCTTAATACAAGTGCGGCGATAACATTTCTCAAATTTAGTTATTTAAATTTCACGAGTTATTTATGATTTTGGAAATTTTATGTTATTATAACTTGTTAGAACTTTGGGGTGTTACAATATATCTGACTAATTTGGGTGTCAATAATCTCACAAGTTATCGCTTTAAAGCATAAATTAGCAAAAAAGGAATCAATTCCCCATGATGACTTCTTTATTTTAATAGATTTAAGGTATATTTTGATTTATTTAGGAAGTCATCAATACTAAATTAAGGAGATTCTTTTAAAATTTTAAGAAATATCAATTTCGGTGGATCATTTGACGAATTTCAACTTAGAAGATATATTTTAAATCAAGTTAAAAAAGTTGTTATTATTATCAATATAATATTAATTGTTATCTTTATATAATATTTATTCGATATCTCAAGCGTACGATTCTTCGGACGGATATTGGGATGGTTGGCATTGAATAGCAATGGGGCCCACAAATTTAAAAAAGAAAAGGTGGAGACCTAAATCTTAAAAAAGGGAAAAGGCACATATTTGGAAAATAAAAAAGAAAAGCAGACGCTATGATCCGAAATAGGGAAGATGATTCTCTCCTCATCTTTTTTCTTCATATCCCTCATCAGCCCATCCGAACCGTTGATCGGAAAGATGAGAGAAAAATTAAAGTAATAATATTACTTTTTAGATTGATTGGACGAGATATGATTTAAAGATTATGAGGGATGATAAGAGAAACCCAACCCCCAAAACAAAGAGTTGAGAGAGAAGCTTAGAGCACCGCGATACGAGAAGGACCCGCACCTTGAACGCCATCACCAAGCACTACCTTCTCCGTCGCTGGTGACTCACGCCTTCATCACCATCGTCGCCCGGCCAATAGAAGCCGTAACTCTTCTCCAACGCTATGAGCGAGCTCGAGTTTCGAGACCGAAACCAGCAAGCGAGTCGCAAACTTGAGCTGGAGATTCGACCATCACCCAAATCACCTTTATTGTCGTCTCCTCGACCATGCCTCACCATCTTCATCGTTGAATCTCTCTTCCTCACCATCACAAACACACAACCACGAGTTAAAGCATTGAAGAAAAGAAGCAGAGTTGGCTGATCGGAGATCGTGGTTCACTGTTCCGGGAATCCCTTTAGCACGGGAAGTCGACGGACAAACAAGAGGCAAAGTGATTTTGCCGTCTTGGTTTTAATTCTCTTCCCCTTTCTATGTGAATCTGAATCTGATCTTTGGAATTTTTTGTATTTTCTGTGCTGATGGATTTTATTATAACCATGTGGCTAATTTTTCCTTGTATTAATAATTAATGTTAATTTTGGTTACTTAATACCATCATTGAATATGAATTTGAGCATTAGAATTTACCTTGACGAAGAGAATTTTAATTAGGCTCAGATTAAGTAATATGAGATTAGATTATGATTTAACTTGCGTAGGATAGAAATATACTTAATGGCCCATATAATTGTTGAAAAGTGTGTTCGAGTTTTATTGTCACTTGAGTAATTATATTAGATATAACAATTTACACGTAAGAGAGGGTTGTAAGTAGACCGATATGCACTTATAGCTATTTATACTCAAAATTAATAAAATTGATATTAAGACTAATTAAATTAGTGAAAATAAGGTTTATAAAACTAATAAGAGATTAGTGACTATGGGTTACTCATTTGATTATTGTAGTAGTTTGTTTATTTCAATTTTATTTTTAGTTTCTTTTCATTTAATTAAATTCAATTTGGGTTGCTCAACTTCAACGAAAGTAAAAAAATTAATGCTTAATTGAAGTTTGGTTACCAAGTCCTTGTGGGAACAGTACTTTATTCACTCTTTATTACTTGATACGAACCATAAACTTGTAGACTCAATGACTATAAAATTTTGCCCTATCATGGATATACGCTCATTTTTTTCTGTGCCAATTTCCATCTCAGATCGCATATCGGTTTTCATATTATCTCTTATTGTGGGACTTATTTAAGAAGTATTAGCAACAACAATGCCTATTCAGATTTTTTTGGGGGTATTGACAGGAAGACATGAAAGGAGAGGGGAAAGGGTGTGGTTGCCATGAACAGAATCGCTGAGTGAAAATGTCGTCGCATGGTCGACGAGTAGTAGGGAGAAAACCAAACTCATACCTTAGCCAAACAAAATTCTATGGAGTATGAATAAAAATACAAGGAGAGATAGATATTGAAAGAATGAAAAAGAGGTCTCATGGAACTTTAAGATAATAATAAAAAAAAAAATTCTCTACCCTATTTTTTTGTAAATTTTCAAAGCAAATGGTGAAATAATTAATCCAACTATGCCAATTGGCATGGAAAAAGAACAAACTAATAAAAATAAAAATAAAGATTAAAGATATAGCACAAAGCACACATCATTATTAATTAGGAAGCATGGAATAATACATGTCTAGTGTTACATAAATCGCACAATACATGGCTTGTTTTATTTTTTAGTCTAAAGATAAAGTTCAGCCACACTAATTAAGGTCTTCAAACAATTAAGAAAGCGGGAAAAAGAAACATGCTCATGCCGATAAATTGGTCGATCTGTGACGCAATGATATCATACATATGCGGGTAATTAGTTAAAAGCACTCATAATTATATATGAAAGTAAAAAAGATTAAATAAAATTATATATATTACAATAACGTATTTACCCCTTACAATATCCCATGAGTTGACATAACTTTTGAACTTTGATTGGAACTTGTGGTTGGTCATGGGGTCATCCCATTTCAAACTGTCCCACCAATTTTGTTGTCCTTGGATAAGCGTCAACTTATGTTTGGCAGAGTTGAAATCAAATGGTAACTTTTCCAGCTTTGGACACTTATGTATGAGAATGGATTTGAGGGAAGCAAAAGGTAAGGGTGCCCTGTGAATGTTCTTAAGTATTGGTAAGTTCCACAAAATCAGCTCGATAAGAGAAGAGAATACAGGAGAAGAATCCACATTCTCATCCTTTATTGCTTCTTCCTCTTTTATCACTTCTTCCATTGAGTCACATCCCCTAATCTTAAGTCTTTGAAGGAGTGGAGCATACTTGAGCCATGTCACATGAGTTACTTCACACGAATCAATTTCCACCATTCGAAGCTTGGCTAGCCAACATGTTTCAAGCGTAATATTCAAGTGTTTTAAAACAATTTCCTGCAGCTTCTTTAATCCTGACACGGACCCTATTGATAATAAAGGCTTCTCAGTCCGCTCATACGCGTAGCTGCCACAACCAGAATAAAGGTAGTATAAGCAACTTTGCAATTTGGTTGACTTCACTAATTTGTTTAGGCCACCTTCAGTCTGGGTATGTATCCATAATTCCTCAATATTTGGTAGGCACTCCAGCTCCTGTAAAACTCCTTCCTCGAAGTTGTTCATCCAGATACGACGAAGTCTAAACACTCTCAATTGTTGAAGACTTGATAGCACTCCCCATGGAATCTCCAATTGCTCGAACATATTATTAACGACCCTACTTTGAAAGCTTAGAAATTTTAAATTTGTCAAGGACTGCAAGTTGATCCAAAACTCTGGTTTTGTATATCCACTCATTATATGAAAAGAAAGATATTCCAAAGAAGTTAAACCCCCCATGTCTACAAGTTGTAGTACACTGAAATGTAGTTCCAAGACTTTTAATCTCTCCATGTCTTTAATATCTACCAGCTGATCGCGTATCACTTTCCATAAAACTAATGTTGTGACATTTGCAGGATCTATACCTTTTTGTGATCCCCAATCATTTGTGATCAAAATCCTCTTCATAAGTTCCATATTATCAGGATCTTTTGGTAATAACCACAATGCCATGTCACGAATCACATCATGCATTTTAACTGTACGAGATACAAAAAAATCATCTTCAACACTTTCTAGCAAGCACGAAAGCTTCAACTTTTCAATAACAGACTCACCATGACCACTTATACCTTGAACACTCATTGTCATATCTTTACAAAGAAATCCCTCCCACATCCATTTATCAATGAGATCGGAAACTAGAATCTCATAATCTTCGGGGTATAATGCACAATACAAGAAACATCGTTTTGGTACCGCATCCAATTTGTCATAGCTATATTTGAGGATAGAGTATACTTTTGTCTCCAAATCTGGAGCAGTCAACAAAGAACTTGTTAAGTTCTTTATTGAATGTTCCCAAGCTTCAACACTCTTCACTCCGGCCATGCTACTTCCTAGAACAATCAATGCCAGGGGTAGCCCTTTACATTCCTTTGCCATCTTTTTTGCTAGCCTTGGAATGTTTGGGTGTGAGTTTAGAGTTTCTTCACCAATTTTCATACAAAACAACTCAAGTGCTTCTTTCTCTGTTAAAATTTCGACTTTGAATTTCTTTTGAACTTGCATTTTTTAGCACACATTTTCTAATCGTGTTGTGAATAACACTTTAGATTGAAAATTCGCATGCTTTGGATGCGGCACTCCCACTAATTTCAAGTCCAAATGATCCCATATGTCATCCAATAATAAGACAAATTTCTTTTCTTTAAGGAATCCATATATCTTTGCTGCTTTTACATGTCGTTCACGGCATTTCTCCCAAATGTCATCCCTCATCCCAACTAAAGCTCTAATATTATCCATAATAATATCCAAGTCGGGCTCTCTTGACACCACCACCCATATCACAAAATTAAATCCTAGCCTTCCCTTCCCAAGTTCATTGTTAATTTTCTTTAGAAGGGTAGTCTTCCCCGCCCCACCCATCCCATATAAACCAATGATACCGACATTCTCCTCTTCAATACTCTTCCATACCTCATTAAACATCAAATCCAATCCCACTACTTCATCTAGAGGCATTTCAATTGACTCAAGTGGTCTTTTGAGAGCAATTTTGAAATTTTCACTATATCTTTTCCCCTCTGTTGCTAAATTATCTACATTTTTGAACATCTTAGCAGCTTTCTTTCCTAGCTTGTAGCTTGACTTACAATTCTTGGGGCAACATTTACTTAGGCATTTGTCTTGAATTTCCTTGGTTCCTTGGACTCCAATATCTGTTACTTCTCGCGTTAAGTATAAATTATTTATTTATTTATTTATTTTTAATTTGTATGGAGCATTTTATACTAAACATACTTTCCAATCAATTTTCAACGAGCATGAGAAAAATTTCCAATAAATTCTTTAATCCTAAAGGCATTTTCTCACCCTAATGATTAGCTTTCGAGACCTAACTAACCTAAACTTCTTTAAATGTAAAAAAAACATTGGTAGAAAAATGGAATTTGAAATATATATGTCTATTAGTCAATTGATAGAAATCATATCCGGCCCTAATATTAGGCTGAACTAGACAATAGATATATTCATTTGTGCAACCTATGTTCTTATAAGCTCTTCCAGTACCCAAACCCAAAACCTTATGGCTGAATGATATTAATTGGAGAGAACATTAAATGTTGTAAATTTTTAAGAAGACCAAACACTAAAATATAAATTTAAAAGTACGATTTGTCCTCAGTTAAACTTCCTATATTCCATGGTTTGTGAAACCGGACCAACCGGTTCAGACCGAGAACCGGCCGTGAAACCGGTCCGGTTTGGTGCAAAACCGGATTGACCCGGTGAACCTAGGTTGACCCGGTGTAAACCGGCCGGGTTACAAGGGTCAATCCGGTTCCAGATTTTTTTTTTTTTTTTATAAAAAGACAATTTGATTTGAATATCGAATATGTCACAAGTATTGAAGTATATGGTTATTTTACTACTAATCTAAAGTATTGAAATGATATATAGTACGTGAAATTTAGGTTGGTGTGATGAGAAATTAATTATTTTTCAATTTTTTTATACCTCACCGGTCTAGCCCGGGTTGACTCCGGGCTGACTCCGATCTGACCCACTAACCCTTAACCCAGTACCCCGACCAGTTCGGCCACCTAGGTCCTGGTTTGAGAACCTTGCTATATTCCCTCTCACCACATCATAATTCAAAATCCTTAACCTTAAACCCCGAATTGTCAGTCGACCTCAAAAAAAAGGGAAAATCCAATATAAAGTTGCTTAAAATAGAGAAATTCTAAATCAAGTGGTTAAACCCAAAAAATCCCTAATTAAGTTATGGACTCAATTTGGGATTTTAAAATATAGGTAAATTGACTTTATTACACTCTTCTAATTTTCTCTATCATCTTTCCTCGTGAAAGAATTTAATTGCTCTTTAACTTAGTCTTTTAATAAGTGTGCATATATATTAACATTGATATATAATAAAATAAAATATGATTCATTTAAAACAAAGGAGTTTTTTATGTTCAAAAAAAATGATTTGAGTAAAAAAAAAAAACGCATAACACCGTTATCAAATAAATGTTTTTATTAAATATTTTGTATAAAAATTTATTTTTGAAAGAACTCAAATTATTGTTTTGTCAATAAAAAAAGAAAATCAATCTTCATTAATCACGCAATTTTATTTATATGATATATAGGTTTTTTTTTTTACATTAATACCTTTCTTTTAAAAATCATTAATGAAAATATTTGATATGCAGTTTGCTATATCAAACAAGTTATTTTTTATATTAACATTTTTTGCTCAATGAACAAAAAGCAAGTAAAAAATAATTTTTTTATTCTCAATGTTCAACTAGAAATCATTTAATTAATATTGGGGATGATACTTTTTTTTTTTTTTGAATTATTCCTGATCATTCTTCAACAAAACATAAAATTTCTTTAATCTAAGTTAATCATATTTTATTTTATTATATATTAATTTTTTATATATTTACACTTGTTGTAAAAAACCTTTTAAGATGAGAGAAGAAACTATGAGAGAGAAATAACGTCATTTAATCTAAATTTTGAAATTCTAAATTGGGTCGATGACTTAATTAGGGATTTATTGAATTTACCAACCTAATTTAGAACTTCACTATTTCAAGCAGCTTTATATGGGATTTTCCCAAAAAAAATGTCGTTCCTTAGGCGAAGACCCATAAACTGTCAAAACTTCTTTGTTGGACACCAATTTGTATCTTTTCATAATTATCTAAGGTTTAAAGATTTTCCTCTCTAATGGCCTATTTGGTTGGAGGGGAGAGGATGGAAGGGGAGTAAAAATAACCCCTCCCTTCATTTGGTTTGAAATTTTGGAGGGGAGAGGACTTCAAAGCTTCCATCCCCTCCCCTCCAACACCTCTATTTTGGCTCCCCTCCAAATTGGGGGTTCTAGAGGGGAGCCAACATGTGGTGACCACTTTACCTTTATAACTTATGTGATATTCCAATAATGCCTATGATGAAAAATATTATGATAAATAAAAATACTATCATTATTAAATTATCCTATTAAAAATAAAAATATATTATTTACAAAACTATAATAATTAAAAATATATTACTAAAAAAAAATTAAGTTAAAAATTATATCTTTAAGAATAAAAAATTATTATAATCATAACATATGCTCATACTATTTTAATTTTAAAAAAATATTTTATTATAAGTAAAAAATATTATCATTAAATTAATTTGAATAAAAAATATATTTTCACAAATAAAAAATATTATTATAGAATTGATTTAAAATAAAAATAAATTTTCATAAATAAAAATATTATAATTATAAAATTTGTTAATATATTTTTAAATAAAAATATCATCATAATGAAAATATATTATTTTTATTAAATTTAAAATAATATATTTTAAAAACATATAAATTTTGTAATAAAATATATTATATGAAATTAATTTAAAATGAAAATATGTTATTATAAAATAAAAAATACTATTAATAAATGAAATTGCTATTATATTAATTAGATAAGATGTAAATTAATTTATATAACAGATAAATAGAAAATATAACTAAACATGTTAAGGTATAGTAAATTGTCATCATTCCTCCCCTCCCATCCCATCTTAAATCAAACCAATAATTAAAAACCCCTCACCTTCTCCCCCAACAACCAAACCAAACAAGGCATCACTCTACCCATCTTTCCATCTCCTCCCTCTAAACCTAAGAGACCTAAAAGATTTTCATCGTCCACTAGAGAGTAGGCATAATACCGGAAACCTCAAAGAACCAAAACAAAAATTTGAAGTTAAGAAGGAATACAAAGAAAGAGGCTTCTTTGGGTGTGAGATGGCGCAATGTGTGGTCCCAACTCAGGACTATGAAACATGTGAGATGTGGTCAGGGGAATATAAGTTTATTAACTATCCTAATAAGCTAATTGTTTGAATTCTATCCAATTTAAATAATTTTAATTATAGATTTAAAAATATTTAAATAATCTGTGTATAAATATCATATTAAAATATAGGATTAAGGTACAATTTTAACAACCAAGTTTTTCGCTATGAGTTTCGGTACAATTAGTTTTGAATGTGTAAAAGTAAACAAAATCTTTTAACAACAAAACAATTTTAGCAATTCCGTTAATGGCTCAAACGTCCTAAAGGAGAACAAATGGGTCCCACATTAAAAAGAGATGGAAGTCTGAGCTAATTTAACAGAATTGCTAAAATTACTCCATTTTTAAGAGATTGTGTTTACTTTTGCACTCTTCATAATTTGATTATGCCATACACTCATGGTGAAAAAGCCTTGTTGCTAAAATTACACCTTAACCCTAAAACATAACAAAAATATAGAATAAAAATTAACATATTATATTGTTCAATTTATCCCTTCTTTTATTAAATTCATAACTCATTAGTTTATTTGTATGAGTTTAAACATTAAAAATCGAATAAAATACATTAACGACCTTCTTTTACATAAATTATAGTACCCCTTCCCCTATTTTTGAAAACGTACTAAATAAACCTTCATTAAAATCTAAATATATGTTACACAAACCACCTTCATATATTTCAATTTTCATCTATCCAACCAAAAGTTAGTTTTTAAACCCCAACCTATTACCATATCAAAACAAAATCATAAAAAATTCATTTATATTTTAATAAGAATGTTCTTGCAGCCTAATGTTGTAATTTGATCATACAAATGGATTTTAGAGTTTTAAGGAATGAGTTTAATTTACTCCAGGGCTCTAAGTTTTCTTCATGATTTTCTTCTATTATTTTTCTTCCTTCCTTTCTCTAATGTCTATACTATACTTTCTGAATTTTTCTGGACATGTTGATTGATGACTACTCATCATGTAAAAAACACTTCAAAATTTAACTAATAAGAAAATTTTAAAAAGAAAGAACAGCTTAGATGCAAAATATATACCTGTTGAATGTTGTCAATTTTTTGCAGCCATCTAATGATTTCATGTGCTATTTGCATCCCTTGTGTCTCAGCTTCATCAACTCTTGTCTTCAAATCCTCTTTCATGCTTTGGAGATCTTCCCATTTATCTTTCAGTGACTCCAAATTCTCTTCCAGCTTGTAAATATAATCAGCTTCTTTCTGGGCACAACCACACAGACACTTGGTAATGTCCCATATGATTCCCCCGACTTGATCCATATGCCTCACAGTTATTTCCAAGCAATGTTAAGGTTTCATTCCTCCAAAACCAAACAACAAAGCATGCAAGTTAGATCGATTTATTTTTCAGTAAAACAACTGTATACATTGCATAAGCAACAGAGCTTACCTCTTTGTTCCAAGATATTACGATTTATGATCAGTTGGCTAGCTACGCATCAGTTGATCCTTTTTATAATAGAATTTTAAACAATGATGGATTGATATTTTGTTTTGGAATAAAATGGAGGTATCTTGTTCTTGCTTCAACTTTAGTTTAAGTTTTCTTTTGGTTAGGCATTGCTTCAACTTGGAAAATCAATTCTTCAAGAATGAAACATAACCACAACTGAGAGAAATAAAGGTATGTTCATCTTCAATGGCCTAAATCACAGAAGCAGAGATTGCACAAAAAGGAGAAATCAATGACAAGATATAATCTCTTATTTGCATTTGCAGGACCATCTTTGGTTATAAGCCACAATGGAGCAGCTGGCATATATCCAGGCAGCACAGATCTTGCATATCAGCAAGCAATAGATGATGGGGCTGACTTATAGACCGCTCAGTTCAAATGACAAAGGATGGAGTTGCGTTCTGCATGAGTAGTGCAGACATAAACGCAAGCACGACTACAATGACAGAATTCCTGCCTCTAACTTCCAGTGTCCCAGAGCAAATCAAAGAAAAATCAGAGCACTAAAAAACACACAAAGCCCCGACCAAAATATAAAAATAATGTGGACCCAAAATATATAACCAAAAAACCACCAGAGTGAGAAATGGGCCAGAGTGCAAAATCGACTTTTCACCAGCGTCGTCTCTCACCAGAGTGCAAAATCGACTTTTCACCAGCGTCGTCTCTCACCAGAGTGAAAAGATCGACACAGAACTGGAGAAGAGGCAGATCAGTGAGAGACCGGAGAACTGAAAATACGAGCAAGATCGGTTAAAATAAAGTGAAGAAACTCACCAAAGTGAGAAACGACGCTGAGACGCTGAGACCGGAGGACCGAAAATACGACGCTGAGACCGGAGAACTGAAAATACGACGCGCGAGAGACGACACGAGAACCTTTGCTTCGGACTTCAACTTCGGAGAACGGGAACGAGCAGATCGGATCTGTGTCGCGGCGACCGGATCCGTGAGAGTCGACCTCCGGATCTGTGAGAGACGGCAAGGTCCGTGTAACTGTGAGAGTTGACCTCGGAAGTGAAGAGAACGCGCTATGACTGTGACTCTGTGAAGACGCGAAGTGAGAGTGCCAGAGCCAACAGTCGAGAGGGGTTGAGTTTTCACTAACTAATACTCCGGTCTTAATTATAGGATAAGATTTAAAAGTTGGTTTTGATCTTAATTATAGGATAAAATTTAAATTTTTCTAAATTTTTTCTTAAAATACCTATATTTTATTCTCTCGGGTGTGTTTGATTTTTTGTGAGTATATGTATGTGGGTGCGTAAACTTTTATAGTTAATGAAACTTTTAAATTGTTGGATTTTAATTTATTTATCGATCACCGACGTTAATTTGCTAATATATATATATATATATATATACGAGACACACATACACACATATATGTGTGTGTGTGTGTCTATATGTGTGTCTGTGTATATATGTATGTATATGTGTGTGTATCTACCACAAATATATATAGTCAGAGGCGGACCGAGGTATTAGGTTGGGGAGGGGGGGCAAGTGCCCCCAATTAAACGACGTCGTCTGATTTTTTTTTTTTTTTAATTTAGGGTAAAATCCAGCCCCAATTAAATTTTCTCTCATCAAATCTTCTTCTTCGGTTCGAGTGGAATCGTGGGAGGCGACAAGTATTTTTTGCCGCATAGTTCCGTCGGCCTTCATCGTCTTGGTCTCTTCGATCCTCGTCTTCCGTGAGTTCGACGAGGTCTCTTCCATTCTCTTCTTCGGGTATTTTGCTTCCCCGGTACCATCTTTGTTTGATGTAGGTTTTTTTTAGCCTAACTTCTCACCTTTGGTTTTAGTCCGACACGATCCTGGTAGGCTGGTACTCTTCCGCTCAGCTTGTATTTGGTGACCATCTCCCATTTCTTTCTTCCCAGATCTGACCGACAAGGTGAATCCCTTTCCTGTTCAATTAGCATTCTTCAGACTTTTAGGTTTAATTTTATTAATTTATAACTTTTAGATTCATTAAGAAATCCATTGAGCCTGGTTTTTTGCCGTGAAGTTGTTCTTTTTTTCTATTGTGACTTCACATCTGTTCTTAGCTTTCTATTTTCTTTATGGTTTCATCAATGTTGTGCTTGGATCCTATTCTTGTTTTCTCGCTTTCTACGTTTTCTTCAATGTTGTGCTTGGATCCTATTCTTGTCTTTTTTTTTTTTTTGGCTTGGATGGGAGTGCTTGAATTGGATGGAGGAATCGGTAATCTTGACAAAACTCTTATGCCCCATTTGATAATGGATAAGAAAATAGAATTGATTTCCATCAGAGAGTGTATTTGGTACAAAGAGAAGGTCATGGAATTGGGTTCTATTTGGAAGCCAATTCCATCAAAATTGATGGAAATGGCTTATATGAAAAAGCTTACATTTGCAACAACAACAAAACGAAAAAAGAAAAAGAAAAAGAAAAATGGTGACATAATTTAGCCACGAGAATATGATGATTCTTTTGTGCTATTGAGTACTAGATGCCAAGGAAATATAATCTAGTTGCGGATCGACATGCTTATGCGGCTCGTTGAGAAGTGCTTGAAAGATTGGGTGTTGTCACCTCCTTCTCCCTTGGAGTAGAGATCCTAGCCGGTTTTCTACAAATTGCCGAGAATTCTAAGTGTTGATTTTTGGTGGTGGATTTTTTTGTTTCTTTGTTAAGTCATGTCGCATTTTGCTTTTGCTTATGCTTATGCTTTTTTCTCATCTATACTATCTCATTCCTAATTTCTCATCATCGTGTTATTCTTGTAAGCCCGCAATTTTTTCATTTAATCTAGATAACAATGGTAAGTAGTAATTTCCTTGTAGAGCTAAAACATTTAAATTTTGGAACATTAGAATTGGAACCGATACAAAAACACCATTTTGATTCTTCTAATGTGACTGCAATATTCGTATCTTGTCATTGATGATTTTTTTAGAGAAATCCTTGTGGAAATCCTTGTTGTTCATGGGCTGAAAATTGCTTATGTGCTCTAACTTTTGTTTTTCAATATATTTGTTTGGTAGATATATTATTTATTGATTCATTTTTGTCATTTGCCAACATTTTAGGATGGAAAGATATTTAGGTTCTTTTTTTACAAAGTCAAGTGGTAGTAGAACTAAATGTTCTCGATCGGAATCTTCATTTATTGATTTAACTCAAGATGAGTGTGCTACTCCCTCAAGTCAGAACAAACAACAATAGAAGGTCCAACAGATTTGTATGTTTCTGATCCGGGTAAAAGACTTCCTATTATGAGCATTGCTAAGAGTGCTCAAGAAAGGGAAAAAGATTCAAGAATTTATCTAACAAATGGTCCTTGTCAACCAAAACTTGACAACTTTCCTCAATCCTTAATTGGGGTTAAAATACGTAGATTCAATCTTCAATGGTACAATGAGTTTGGCACTTGGTTGAAGTATAGTGAATCAAAAGATGCTATATTTTGCTTGCATTGTTATCTATTTAGTTGTGAGCATGGTGATGGAAGGGTGGTCGTGATTCATTTGTGGGAGAAGGATTTAGCAATTGGAAGGACAAACAACGGCTTCTTAAATATATTGGGAAAGTTGGAAACACTCATAACTTGTGCGTCATTGCTGCCAAAAATTTGATGAATCAAAATCAACATATTGACATTGTTATGTCTAACATTTCTGACAAAGCCAAACAGGATTATCGTATTCGGCTGAATGGTTCTATTAGATGTATTCGATATCTCATATGACAAGGTTTGACTTTCCGGGGACATGATGAGACAGATACTTCAATGAATCAAGGAAATTTTGTGGAGCTTGTAAAATTCCTTTGTGAAAGCAATGAGGAGGTAAATAATGTATCTTTGAGTAATGCCCCCCAGAATCTCAAAATGATAGCTCCCAAAATTCAGAAAGATATTACTAATGTCGCTGCTAGTTTAGTTACCAGAACTATTATTTTAGACATTGGGGATAATTTCTTTTCTATACTAGTTGATGATGCTCGTGATATATCAATTAAAGAACAGATGGCCATTGTTTTAAGATATGTGAACTGTAGCGGTGACATTATTGAGCATTTTCTTGGTCTTGTTCATGTTTTAGATACTACAGCGAGTTCACTTAAGGAAGCGATTGAGTTAATTTTTGCCAAAAATGGCTTAAGCTTGACAAAGATTCGTGGTCAAGGTTATGATGGCGCAAGCAATATGAGTGGTCAATTCGGTGGTCGAAAAGCTTGATTTTAGTTGAAAATAATTCTCGCTTACTATGTTCACTGCTTTGCACATCAACTTCAATTAGCTCTAGTAGCTTGTGCAAAAAAGGTTTACGCATTGATTGACTTCTTTAATTTTATACCGTTGCTGTGTAATGTAGTTGGTGTTTCTTGCAAAAAAGCAGATATTTTGAGAGAAAAGCAATTGGAAGAATTGTCAAAAGTATTGCAAGCGATGATGTTCAATCAGGGAGAGGCTTGAATCAAGAAATGAGTTTGTCACAACCAGGGGACACACGTTGGACCTCACATTACCAATCATTGGTAAGTCTGTGTAGATTGTTTGATCATGTGCTTGATGTGCTAGAAATTGTAAAAGATGATACAACCCTTATGCATGCAAAAAGGTTTGAAGCCACTGGCCTTATGATGCGTATGTTGACTTTTGAATTTGTATTACTTTTGCATCGATGATTAAGGTTTTGGCAATAACGAATGAATTGTCACAAGCACTTCGAGAAAAGATCAAGATATTGTGAATGTTATGTCTCTTGTAAAAGTTTCAAAGATGTTATTATTGAAGATGAGAGATGATGGGTGGGATAATCTATTTCAGAAGACTTCTGAATTTTGTATAAAACGTGATATAGATATCCCCGATATGGAAAGTGTACTGCAAGTACAAGGGAGAATAAAACGTAGAGGACCAATTTCTCATCTGCATCACTTTAAGGTTGACATATTTTATGCAGTGATAGATACTCAACTTCAAGAGTTGAATGATCGTTTTAGTGAAGTTAGTTCGAATTTGCTGGAATGGATGACATGTTTAAATCCGTGCAACTCTTTCTCGGCGTTTGACAATAATAAGTTGTGTGAATTTGCTGGCTATTATCCTTCAGATTTTGATGGAAATGATTTTGT
Organism: Acacia acuminata; assembly: GCA_019022655.1. NCBI lineage: Eukaryota > Viridiplantae > Streptophyta > Magnoliopsida > Fabales > Fabaceae > Acacia > Acacia acuminata. Next base: position 2,166,111 of record JAFJYI010000045.1, read on the forward strand.
TATGCTTGAATATCAGCTCGACACATATATTGCTGATGTTCAACTTGATCCTGATTTTTTGAATTTACAAGGAATAGCTGATCTTGCCAAGAGGATGGTTGAAAAGAAAAAACATGTTATGTATCCTTTGGTTTATTTACTTGCAAAACAAGCATTAACTTTGCCTGTAGCAACTGCATCTGTGGAAAGAGCATTTTCAGCTATGAAATACATCAAGACTGCACTTCGGAATCGAATAGGAGATGAGTGGTTGAATGATTGCCTAGTACCTTATATTGAAAAAGATGTATTTGATAGCATTGATAATGAGGCAATTATGATAGAATTCCAAAAAGTAAAGCCTAGAAGGATGATATTGTAATTATTTTATTGTAATATAATATTGTTAGCCTAGTGCCTTTATACTCTTGCTTTTTTAATGCATTTAAAATTTTGCTTTAAAAAAAATTTCGGGGGCGCTGCCCCCAAACCCCCGAATGGCCAATGGTGCCCCCCAACAATAATTTTCTGGGTCCGTTACTGTATATAGTCACACACATGTATGTGTAGACATGTATATCTATATACATATATAAACACACACATATAGATATATATACATATACATCTGTGTATGTGTGTTTATATGTGTGTGTACGCATATATATGTGTGTAGATATATGGTACACACACATATGTATATATATATCTATATGTATACATACACACACGCACATATATGTATATATAGTAAGACTATTATTTCAATTAAAAAGTATGTAGAATGGAAAATTCTAGGTCAAAGAGGTATGTGGCAGAAAGTTGATTTACTTTTACTTATGTCATTTTAAATTTATATAAGGTATTTTAGGAAAATGAGTAAAATTAACTAATTTAACTCATCTCATTAATCTCCTTAAAATCGGTTAAATATGTCATATAATTAGGACTGGAGGGAGTATCAAACACTCAGCTGCACGACAACATATGCCTGTTTGGATTAGTGGTGAAAGCGGTAGCTTATTTTTTATCGATTTTTATAGAAGCCCGGTAGGAAAAAAGTCAAATTGTAAATGTAATTTGTGTTTGGATGGCCTGTTTGGCTTTTGCAGAAATGGTCTTTTTTATAAACTAGTGAGTGTTTGGATTATTATTTTAAAAGTCAGTTGAGATGAAAATGACTGAAAAGGACATGAATCATATTGAATATTACATATATATATTAATTATATATATTAAGGTAAAATTACTTCATTCTAACACTTTCGGTTAAACTTAAACTCAAAATCTGGAATAACATTAATTTCAGTGAACACTTTCATAAAAAAATTTATGCAATAACCCAAATTTTATTGATCCTTATACGTATTAAATATGATTAGGAACTAAGGTAGCTAAAATCGAGATTTTACGTAAAATCGGAAGAGGGATAAAAAATCGTAAAACGTAAAATCGTAACATAAAAAAATCGTAAAAACATAAAAGTGTTTGAAAAATTAGTAAAATCGTTTTAATGAAAAAAATCATAAAAACGTAAAATCGCAATAATAAATCAAAATTTCGACTGTCATCTTAGGAACAATACAATTTGGGGATAAAAGTTTATTTCGTCCCGTGCATAGAAACTCAAAAGATTATTTACCAATATATATTAAATATAGAAAATACATTGAAATATATGAATTATTATGGGGATAAAAGAAGCCATGGAAATAGGTGGGAATATTCTCTTTAGCTATATTTCTAATATACCTGAAGAAGGAAGAAAAAGACAAGAAATAGAGATGAAGGATAAGGAATGGGGCCCAACGACAGGCACATTATCGGACCATCAGTTTTTGGAAAAAAGCTCATCCCATGACCTTCTGACTTTTGGGCCTTTTTGGGAAAAGCTGTGTGAGAAAAAAAGCTTATCCAAAAAAAAAAAAAAAAAAAAAAAGCTTATCCAAACACTCCCTATAGATCCATCTACTGGACTTTTTTCCTCTCAACACTCACCAAACTTGCTGTCCAAACAGGCCCAAAAACACTTTCAGTGGTGATATTATTACTAAATTTGAAAGTCAATACTTTCAAAGCAGCGACATTAAAAATTGCTGTCAAATATGGTCGATTAAAGGTTTTTTTTTTTTTTTTTTTTTTTTTTTTGTAGTGTATAAACAAGTGATTCTTGGAATTCAATAATAAAAATGGATTCTCCGATTACTTACCTTTGTACTTCATAATACTCAACTAACCTCCTCTCATAGATACTCTCAATGAAAATATGTGCTAATCTAGGATTCAGAAAGTACTTGCAAAAAATTTCTCAAGTCAAGAACAAGTGTATGTTTAATTTGATTAATTGCTCAATCTCTTGTTACAATTAATGAAATCCAAATTTCAAACACCAATCCTAATATAACTATGCAAGGTTGACAAGTATATTTCTACCTTGCCAACAAAACCATCCATTTATCACGCAAGCTTTAAGTTCTTACACAACTTTACCCAAGTTCTATACTTAACCTAGCCATCCTCAAACATTAATCAAGTGGACAAAATATCCAAATGGTGATCACACTACTACAAAATACCTCCTTAACTTCCGTTTTTTCCCCATTTTGTACGTCCCTTTGGGACGGCATAACTACCACTTACGGCTTCCCTTTTTATAGTTGGGACGTCGTAAGTGCACACTTACTTCTTTTTTGCAATAGGGACTTTGAAAGTTATTTTTTTCAAAAAAAAAAATGTTCCATATTGTTCATTGCCTATCAATCTACAAAAACGTCATTGAACAGATCATCATAACCAAAATTTCAATATCATCACAAACCAAAATGTTGTTACCGTAAAGAAACATCCAGCTCTAGCTAATTAAAGTGGTAAATGGTAACTACTACTACTACTACATACAACAATCACCATAAAGTGTCAAAAAGTTGTCTATACAACTATTAAGTAATATAAAAGTAAACTTTATTCATCTGTGTTGAAAAAAATGTCCAACCAAAAGGTCTCGAATTAAATTAATGTCTTCCTCCAAGTAGGCTTCGTTATTATCAAAATCTATAAATTGGAAAATAAGGTATAAGATAAATCAATCAAGTGAATGAATTAATTAACAATTTAAGTACAACACCAAAAACATTGTCATTTGAGAATCAAGGAGCAATTACCTCTTCAAAATCTGTAGTAATAAACTATAAATTATAGACTTCTAAGCATCAACATTCACACTAAAAAGTTTAACTAATTCAATGCACATAAAAAAAAAAATAATAATAATATTTAACTATAATTACCTCAGCTTTAAATTCGATCCTTGAAATTTATTTTCTCTACTCAACCCCGACGACGACAACAACAAAGAGAATATTAGAATTATTCCAACTAACATATACTTCTTCAAAATGAATTATTCCAAGACAGTGCAATTTTGTCTTATATAATTACAAAAGTAAATGTTAGTCTTATATAATTACAAAAGTAAATGTTCTTTATTTTACTATAATAACAAATTTTATTATTATTTTTATGCTATCATGGTCACTTGTACAGCTTGAGGTGCAGTCATTCCTAGAAAAACAGGCTTAGAGTTAGAAATAGGAAAAATAACAGCACCCCAGTCTCGACAGTGACTATATATCATTACTAATGTTCTATAATAAATATGAGCGATCTAAGATCTTACATAATAAAACATCTTTATCAAACCAAAAAAAAAAAAAAAAAAACCATGTTATCTAAACAAAAGATCAGTCAATAAACATCAGTAGATGAAACAAATTTCATGTCAAAATTTGCCAAGTTTATATATCCCCAATTATTTGAACATGATGCTTAGAGCAGGCCAAAGCCCATGACAATAACATTTTATTATAATGCAAATTAGTATGCTCACATGCAAACAAAACCAACCTGCAAATATTGTCCATGCCTCTGTTTCCTGTGCACACATGTCCAAATGTTAACTTAATCAAACATAATACAATAAATCTGATCACAAACACTAGTCCAAATCCCATGCTTAAAGCATCAAGAGTTTTGGAAACCTTAACAGTAGATACATATATATAACTATATATCAATCATAAACCTTAACCGTAAATCTGATTACTATATGCTCTTGATCCCATGCACACGATCCTGAAGAGCTTTCTTCTCTGTAGAGAGCTTTGCTATTTCATCATCCCGCTCTGAACGAAGCCACTCAAGCTGACTTTCAACTTCTTGTACTCGTTCAGCAAGCTCCTTCTCCTCCCGAGCCAACCGATCCATCTCAGCCCTCATCTCAGACTGTCAAACCATGAAACTTGTCAGATCCAAAATTTCAAACTAGCAGTTAACTTCAAGAGATAACCCAAGTATGTTATCAAATGAGACATACAACCTTGACAAGAATATTTGTGGCCTCGGATTCAGTCAGTTTTTATGTAAAAATTGCTTTGTCCTTAGCCATATTGGAAATTTCAGCTTTCTTTTCTTCACAAAGACGAACGATTTCATCTTTACTAGCACATAACTGGTGCCATAGAGCAGACTGATTAACATTTGCAAGTTCAGCAACTTCCCGCATCATACTCACAACAAGTCTAGCAATTTCCTGCTCTCACAGGCCAAAGTAACTAAAATATCCAAGGCCAAATCTGCTGTAGTACTGGTGGCACTGCCCAAGCCTCTCGAGCATTGTCCCACAATAAGAGTCATCAGCATACCACCTAAACAATATCAAATAGAGTAACTTCACAAATTCTTTCACACATGGGTCTCTGGACAGTGCTAATGTTTCAGCAAGGCCAAGAACTGAAGTGAAATCACCTTTTTGAACTCCAAAGGGGTCATTGGCATTTCCCTCTGCAACATGTTGAACACCTGTGTCACAGAAACATGTTCTCAGAATATAAGAACGAGAATAGAAAATTTGTATTAGCAAAAAATAGTGCCACCTACCAATCCGAAGTTCACATCCACCAGCCTGAAAAAATTCACTGAAGATCCTTTGGGTCTCCATTATTTCCTTAAATGACAGGAAGTTCTCCACTTTCCATGAAAATGTCCTTCTCTTTACATAACTGTCAGTAAAGGAACTACTACTACTCAACTCAGAATTGTAATCAATCAATCCTGCATTATAGATGTCTCTTTCAATATAAGAACTTCTGCTGAGAATACAACAATATCCTGGACAATAAAACCCGAATCTTGATCAGAGAGGCTAGTGAGGGTCACAAATTCAGGCCAGCCCCAATCTTTTGCAGCCCTGGAGTAGCGGTTCTGAGATTCCTTGCTAACAGACTTCTCCTCCATCTTCTGGTTCACAACTGACAACCGATGACTAACAAAGCAACTCCAATCACTGGAAGTCTTTCTTGATCTGTAACTTCAAGAAACATTGAAAGGTGGCAAGGAGGCTGAGACTGCCCTGATACTATTGAAAAAAAGGGTCAAAAAAATTAGCAGGATCCTTTACTAATGACACCCTCAACATTATTTCAGTCTACTAAAAAAATCTGAAATTTATGATGTGACATCCCGAATTTTGTGCCCTGAGAATTGAGAATAAGCCTAAATTAGGCGAACGGCTAAGCCTAATTCGGGAAGATCTCCCAAGAATGTTGAGAGTTAGGAAGTCTCTCGGGGACTAGGTAACTCAGTGAAAGGACTCTTTCTCACAAGATAACAATTAACCATAAAGTTTTTACAAAACCGAATTAGTAGGTAATTATGGAAACCCTTCCTTTTCAATACACACACCTCAGGGTCCAGGGCACAAATTTCGCCCACAAACCCACAACAGAAAAACCATAACTCAGGGCACAATTATCGAACAGGAGGTTTTATAGCCCACAAGTCATACAACACGAACCGACAACAAAGGGTCTACACAAGACGGGGGTCACAAAGATATAATGGTGGATCCACAATGATATGATAGTGTATAAAATAAGGCCTTCGGAAAATCAACAGTCATCCAAAAGTGGTTAATGTAGTATTTCCAAAAAAATAGACAAGGGCCCTATGATAGCAATATATAAGTCGATACAACACTAATACCAAAAAGAGGCCTACAAGTTTCACGACGACTATGCCTCTGGCTGCTTCCCTTGTCCTCTAGTAGGGTTAGAGGTCTCGCCTGAAAAATTTAATAATGACGGGGTGAGACATAAAGTCCCCGTAACCGAAATTAATTTATCAAATATGCAAGAAAGGATTGCAAGTCAGAGAAGCAGGTTTGTGAATAATATGATGATAATAATAATAATTTCAATAATTAAATAACCACAATTAAAACAATTAACACATAATAACCATAACAATTAACCATCCCCACTCATCCATCCTGCTCCTCCTTATCTCCTCGTGGACGCGGATCGCCCCATCGGTGTTAGTAACCCGCCAAGGTTAGCTATCCCTTCAAGGATATTGTCCCCTCCCGAGCCACCACAAAAATACCGTAACAGGGGAGGTGTCCGCCCAAAACACTCAACTCAAATCCGGGCCAGGAATAAGAGAGCCGATGGGCACAATGTCACCCTAAATCTCTTCCACACAACCCAACATATCCCACAACAGGAGAAATATAATACTAAAATTTTAAACAACAATTTATTAAATTATATTCCATACAATTCATCTCACAACAAACATTATACCCATCACAACCATAACAATCCCAATAATAATAATAATCACTTAAATACATAGATTGGAAAATACACTGCTTCACTGAATAAATTTTCATATTCAAACCTACACATAATTCTTTTTTTCCAAAACACATACAAGCTATATATATAAAAATTAAGCTTAGAAAAATACCTCACAGTCCAAAACAAGCATATAAAATAAATTGACCCGGTTACCTCAAATCCAAGCTTAATCTTAGCTCGAAGTGCGAGAACCCGCACAATCACCGCTCACAAGAAGGCTCTACATTATCATAATTACAACTTATAATTTCCTATAACTTAAAAAAACAAATTCTAAAAATAACAATATTATTTATCACTATATTAATTTAAACTTTCAAAGCTTATTTCCATACATTAAATTAAGAGTTTAAATATTAACAACATAGAAAATATTTCATTATGATATGTATATATATAAAGAAAACAACAAGGCTTATTATTATTTTTTTTTTCTTGACATAAATGATATAATAAGATTCCATTACCCTCCACGTGCAGCAAAAGTTCTCAAAGTTGGGTTTACTTTTTTTTTTTTATATATATAAGTAAGTGTGTGTGTGTGCATATGTACTACCACGGTGGAGTTTCCTTTTCCTGTTTTGCACACGGCACACATATTTAATATATATACAACCCAAGTTTTTGCAAAGTTTGGTTATATACCTAAATATATCTATGTATATATATTGCTGCAACAAAGAGTTTTAACTAAAAAAAAAACCATACTTCCAGATGCAAACATATACATATATTTACTTAATCATAAAAGGAAACTCATATGTTTGGTAGATTTCCTCTTTATTCCAACGTGCAACATATTCACATTGGTAAGACTTAGTTTAAATAATTATATATATATATATATATATATGTATGTATGTATGTATGTATGTATGTATGTATGTCAGTGACAAGACAAAAAGCTTTTCCTTCTTTTTTTTTTCAAATGCAATAACGTGTATATATATATATATATATATATATTTACACATATACATAATAGCAAGGGCTTCTGTCATTTCCAAATGCACATTTTACACACACACACAGAACTTAGCTTCTGACCTATAAATATATATTATATGCATATGCAGCGAAAAAAAAATGACAGTAAGCCAAGTCTTCTTATTCCTCTTCATTCAGAATACACACAACACAAATACATATGTGCAGCGTTAATGTATAAGCTCTACGGCAAGTAAAGTTTCTTATATTTTCTAAGGACATCGGGGTGTGTGTGTGCAGCATTTATGTTCATTTAGTTTGTTCTTTTACATCAGCAACTTTCTTCTTCTTTTTTTTTTTTTTTTTTTCTTTTCTTAGTGCGTTTTATTCATGACATGACAAGCAAAGCCATATATATATGATTGAAATCCAAAGGCTTCATGCTCAAAACCTACGTTGGAAAATCCTGGAAACTAGAAGGAAGAAACACGATGGCTTACTTTTAGTTCATTGCTTGCGAGATTCACCGACGCTAAACACCCCTGTTTTGGAGACGTTGAGCAGAGAGAGGAGAATCAGTTTTTACTCTCACTCTCACCTGTGCGTTTAGTGCGGGGCTAAACTCATATAATGGAGGGTGGGGAAGGTGGTGATGGAAATGGATGAGCACCAAGGTAAAGCAATATATAGTTGCAGAGTTTGAGAACCTTGGTGAATCATGGTATTGCTGCCACGCCGAAAAATAAAAAGGAGCAGAGGATATGGCACTAGTGTTGTTGGGCTCGAGATACATGGTAGTTGAGTTGTGGAGCTCGAGAGGTGTGGCCGGAGTCTACTTTGCGTGAATAGTTGTTGACCACTTGCGTGTTCGATGTTTGTCTCTGCGTTTTCCTTACGTGTTGCAGCTATACATAGATTCGAGAAATGGGAATATGTATATTTGGCTATCCCAATTAACTGGCACGGGTTGGGGTTGGAGAAAGGAATAATGAGTTGGGTTCTTAAATAAGTGTATGGGTCTAGGTTGAATATGCATAAATTAGTCACGTATTTGGACTGAAAATACAATGGACATTGAGGGAGTATCTGGAGAGAATTTGGGCTGAGTGTTATGCCAAGAGTATGGGCCGAATGAGATAAGAAAGGACGAAGGAGTGTATCTGTGTGCTACGTCTTGGGTTGTCCAATTAGTAAAAAAATTAGCAAATGAATATTAGGTGTGGTATCAGAGCCAGCGCAAATTTTGCGGATAATGCTGAGATACTTAGGACAAAGGTGAGTAAGAAACAACTTTTCCAGTATGAGTGAACCACCTCGATCATCTACCTCTGACTCTTCTTCTCTTATCACTCCCTTTATTCCTAGAAATTTGTCTCCTTCTATGAAGAGAACTCTTTCCAACAAAATAGAGAACCTTATTGAAGTTACCCATCATCCGATCGTCTGTTGGATCTCTTGATCTACCACTCCTTAGCCCTTACAGTTACTTCCACGAAGTAACTCATTTACGAGTTCCATCAGATCCATTATTCGAACCGAGAAGACCACATGTCCAGAAATTGTTCGGTCTACCGGACTTGAGCAGTGTACTCTCCGGCAACTACCCAATAGCAATATTCCACCATTGAGATCTCCAGATCTCATTGCAAAATGGAGATCGAAGGCTATACTCATCTCCATTTTGGTCTTTCTTCGGCTCTCACCCTTCATGGAAGAAAAGGACTCCCCTGTTACCAGCTAAAGTGGCTCTTTTAGATTCTACCTATAAGAACTATTCTCATGCTCTTATTGGTCCACTCCTAACCACTCTTAGCAATGGCAATGTTATCCTGACTATCCAGCCTGATTATAATGTCAGTCTCTCTGACAGAACTCTTCCAAGAAGATTAAAAGTTCAGATCTAGATCACAGGTGTAATACCCGGATAATTATCTATCTAGAATATTATATTTTAGCAAATAATACCTATTTGGACATAGGTGAATATGTGGTTTTAAAACCTTGTAGGATACTTATTCTATTGTCTAGGAAATTTCTAATGAAATTAGAGGGATTAAAGTGTCAAAATCCCTAAATGCAATTATGGGCCATGAAATGCCCCGAAAATATTATGGTAAATCCCAAGAGGCAATAAAATATTTATTGGAAATTAGAAAGTATGTTGTCTCTAATTTTAGGAATTTTTGGGATTATTTCCTTTGAAAAATAATGAGGCAAAATTAAATATAATTTTGGGGAGCATAAGTTGCCCCATGATTTTTAATATTTTACATGGAGCATAAAATACCACTGTAAGTAAAATAGTTGTGAGATAATGATTAATCTTAATTAAGAAAATTATTAACAATTAGAAAGTGATTAGTTAGGTAATTAATGGCTAATTATCTAAGCTTGAACAAAAGAACCAATAGGGAGAATTTTTAAAGATAATTAAAGTAAAAAAAGAAAAAGGGAGGAATGATATTTTCAAGAAAAAGAAAGGGAAAAAAAAAGAGGAAAAAGGAAAAAAAAGAAATAAAAAACGAAATAAAAAAAATAATATAAAAAAAAAGAGGAAGGAAAAAAATAAAAATAAAAATAAAATAAATAAAATAAATAATAAATATCATGATATTTGTATTATTATAATAATATAAAAGAGATATTTGTGGAAGAACCAGGTTGGATAAATGAGAACCGGAGTAGAAATTAAATCCTATCTAGAAAACCATGAACTAAGTTTCTTAGGTCGGGACAAATTACAAACAAGTGAATTTTTGTCCGAAGTCGGTGTTAGCGGAAGTCATTTCCGTGAAGCCGGGGCGAATAAGGGATCAGATGAGAAGATATTTTGTAAATAAAGGCGGATAAGAAAAGTGAGAACCGATGGAAAATAAATCATAACTCAAAATCCTTGAACTAAGTAGAAAACAACTGGACATATTATGAATCGGTAAATTTTTGTCCCGAAGTTGATGTTACAAGTAATTTCGTCAGAATCGGCGTCTGTCGAAAATGTTCAACGAGACAACGGAATACCCTTAATGGGATCAAAAATTTAGTTAACTCAAATATTTCCGAAGAGGAAGAATAGAGCTTGATTTGTGTTCCGGATTTTTGAGATTTTGCGGAATTACACCGAATGGGAACTTTATCGGTAGAAGTTCATAAAGCACATGGGTGACATCACCTTGATGACATCATGATGAGGTAAGGAGATGTGTTGTATGGTGGAGATGATGCCTTGTGTCCAAGCTAGATCCAACGGTTGAGATTCGGTATGATAAAGCATGAATAGTGCACCAAAATCTTCTATAAATAGGTCTTCCCATTTCACTTCATTCCTCACCAATTCACAATTCCTAGAGAGAGGTTAGAGAGAAGTGAGAGCAAGGAGGAGCTCGGAAAAGGAGTAGCGAAGTCTTTGGGTAAGTTCTTCGGTCCCTGGTCTTAAGCTTTGGTAGTTCCTTCGGTAGTTATAGTAGAAATGCTAGATTTAATCTTTAATCTTCCAAGTTAGTTTAGATATCATGTTTTAGGGATAAATATGATATTTATTATTGGAGATAGAGATATGTCAAAATTTTGGAAGATTAGAGTTAAAGTAACGAAGTTACGGCGAAATTCCGCCGATTAGGGAGTCGGGGTAAAATGGTAATTTGGGACTAGAATGTCCGGTATAATGTTGACCATTGATTAGAAACGTTATCATCCTTATAGGATATCGTAATCACTTACATTTGTTGTACCCGTACCGCTATCAGCTTGATCAATGACGAAGTTCCGTCAACGAAGGTACGTTCGCGTCTTGTAACACTAACTCGATGCTTATTGTATGCTTATATGTGATAGACTATTTCATAGAGTCATGGACAGGACTTTGTCTTGGGTCATGCACCGTGTCTAAGACTCTGTCTTAGTTCACTTTGTTTATACATTCAGCTTTGTTTATACGGGTTACGGTCTTGGTAATGCCGTTGAGTTTTCCTAAGCGAGGACACGAGGTTGTCGTCGTGGCACCGGTTAGTGCAAACATGGTTGATGTGCATGTCTTTGTGTGCTATGTCTTGTTGTTGTGATTGACATTACATCTCCGTGTGCTTATGTATTGTTGTAACCTTACATCTTGTGTGCTATGTATTGGTTAATCTTTGTAATGTTATGAATATCTGTCATACATATTTTGTCACGCGTAAGCATGAGGTTAACAGATTACCGAGGTTCATTGGGCATTGAACCTCAGCTCTTAACATAGCGTCAGGGTCAGGAGGACCGAGGATCGAGGAGAAAGGCAAGCGGCACGCATAGGGACTCGGTGAAGACTTTCTTTTGTTATTTACTTTGAAAACACTCGGTATAATGTACCGCTACCGTAATCGCCCGGACTTACGGCATTTTGAATATAAATATCGTTACTCAATCGCTCGATGCTCTACTCGATGGAAAAAAAAATTTATATTTGCTTTTGAAAATGGGATGTTACAATTTTGGTATCAGAGCAATTGTCCTGGCATAGATCTGACTAAGTTATTCCAAACCTTTTGGTGCCGAAGGCAGGGCTAGTCTATGTGGATCAGCCAATCAGTCACCCTAGCACGGTGAGGCTCCCATGATAGACACCTACCCGGCCATTTGGTTTGAGTAACGGAGTTAGGCTCTACGCCTTTTAAAAGAGCATGTTTTGAAAATGAGTACCGATATAAGCCTAGGTCGGAGTACCACCTTACTTCGGTATACCGGTCGAACCGGTATACTATCCTAAACCGTGTACCATCCGAACCGTGTACCACCCTCTCGTCGGTGCACCACTCTAAACCAGGGCTGGTGTATCCATCGCCTGTACCTACATCGATATTAGGCTCCGATAATTCCGATAATTCCGATAATTCTAATAATTCCGATAATTCCGATAATTCTGATAATTCCGATAATCTCCAGTTTGTACTGGGCATTAATTCCATTCTAATCCAGAGCTGATATATGGAGCTGGGCCACACCGGATGAGACTCAGAGATATAGTAGATAACATAGAATATGGGTTCTGTTGCTAAGCTCTAGGACTTCTGATATAGAAATTAGAGTCTGAGTTAAATCCCCGCCCAGTGTTTCAAGGCAATCGTTACGAGAAGTCGGTACTACTTAGGTTTTCCCGTAGACGGTGACTATTGACTTCGTTTCCTTGTAGAAACAAGAACTTACTAAGTTACCCCGAGAGGAAAATCCCTGTCTTGCAAAAACTAGACACCATGCGTGCAACGGGGCATGGCTCCGGGGACGAAGGTCTTTTGACTAAGTCCTTGACGGTGGTGACCATTAGATAAAAAGGGGAAAGTACCCAGTATTCCTGGGGAGGCAGTTATGCCGTACTAGCACCTATGAGAGTAGTCGGTATGCAGTGGTATGTGTACCGATATTAGTACCCGGATACGATAGACGTTGTGAAATTAAGCGTGCTTAAGCGAGAGAAATCTCGGGATTCTTAACCCCGGGATATAGCATAAGAATTTGATATCCTTCAAACAAAGGCCTGAATACCTTGCGGTATGAAACATAGTAATCCTTTGGGATACTATGAGAAAGGATGGAGTGATAATAGGCTTGAGTCGAGAGACGGTGCTTAGGTCAAGGTATGATCGAGCATTGCCTAGGTTCCAGTACCTGAGAGTAGGAACCCTGAGAAAATGTGAGTGAGGTTGCCTTAGGTTTGAATACCTGAGAGTTAGTTCCTTAACGGAACCCTACGATAGCTAAAACCTCAGTAACCACAGGTTATGGTTTCAAGGTGGAACCGATAACCTTAGAGATGTTAGTGGCTAGTAGATCCCCAAAGAAGTAGGTGGTTACCCGATAGGGAAATTGAGATAAGGTTGTTGACTGGAGCTAGGAAGCCCACAAATAGAATGACCCTAGATGAGATGGCAGAAATAGAGACATAGATTACGGAACCACTAAAGGGTAGGAACCTGATAGAGATTTGAGTTCTCCTTATAATGATTCAGAGATGATCAACTGAAGAAAGTACTACTTATGGGAAGTTGTGATCGGAGGTGGCTACTTACGGGGAGATCTGTTCGGAAAGGGCTACCTACGGAGGGTTCTGACCGGAGGTGCTTGACCAATTGGAGGGATTGAGTGAAGCGCCGAGTGAAATCGTAGAGTGAAGCCACCGTGACGACAAACCGTAGAGTGAAGCCGCCATCACAACGAACCATAGAGTAGAGCTACCGGTGTATCGATTCTCAAGGTAAGTACATTGTAGCGAGTCCCATATCTAATCGGTTCCCTAGAGAGAAAAGTTTACGTAATCCAAGATATCGCCATAGGGTGCTCTAGTGCTGTATAGCATATATTGTGCTATGATATCCAACCAAGAACTGAACTTGCACAAGAAGAAATTCTAGTTGTGAACAAGTTCCCTAAGTTGTTTCTAGAAGCTCTCAGCGGATTACCACCAGTAGAGGAAGTTGAATTCACTATTGGGTTGATACCTAGTACTGAATCAATATTAAAGGTGCCATATCAGATGGTTCCAAATGAATGAGTTTTTGAGAGACGAAAGCACACACCAAAACGAATACACCAATTCAGGAATTATGATTCCTACCACATCGGGGAGGGTGTATGGCCCATGATGATGGTCAACGTCGCGATGCTTGGTGACTCGGCTCTAGTCCGATAGCGGGAGTACGTGAGGCCGAGGATGCGATGATCGTGGATCAGTTGGATCCAAAGTGGTTGCGATTGAGGCTGCACGGGATTGGGGTATGTCCTGGTGAGGATAAAGTGGTGATGTGTACTCCTCAAACGTTCATGGTGGGCGGTAGGACCTTTGGGACCGATGTGTCCATAGGTCGTTAGACATATACATGTTCGATGAAAATCCCTAAGTCCTGTGAGACTAGTGTGTCTATAGGCCGAAGCCCACGGTTGTTAGATAACAAATACAAGAGCGTCCGAGAAGTTCGTGAAACCCGAGGATAGCGGGCAATGTCCGTAATAGCTGAAAGATTAAAGTAGAATAGATTAAGCATTCAATGAGTGACTTGAGTAGCCAAGGACAGAGGTCCGGATGCATGTAGTTTGTGATGACCATCTAAGATTAGTTGTCCGGTTCCGAGTAAGGTTTACAAATTGAATTTTTAAACTTGCAAATACACCGCTATATTTGAAATTTCGGAATTGATTTTTCGAACTTGTGAATATTTGAAATTGATTTTCGAGTGAAATGTTTTCAATAGAATTTGAGACCACAGTGATGGTTATTTTGAAATGATGTTGACTTATAAAAGGGGTTTTGTTAGAACCCAGAGCTTGAAACTGAGTTTTCAACTGTGTTGTGATAAAAGCAGTACAGAACTGGGAGGCCAGAAGATGTTATAAATGTACACGGTTTGCTGGGTCTTGCCAGATGTTTTAAAATGGTTGAAATCGTTGACCTTTGATAAAAGCTCTTTTTGAACAAAGAGTTTTTGAGGGATTTTGTTTGAAAGAATGAAAATCGCACCGGCGGTGAACGCACCCAATCCATAACATTTCGCCTAGGGCGTATGTTTTGTCTAGTAGAACGACTATCTATTTGAGTTGAGTTACCGGTAGATAGGGTCGCTACTTTATGTGCCGGTTCGGACACCAAACGTGCGGGGGTTAAGCCACTGGGAGCAGCGATCATGGATCGGGCTCTCCACGGTGGTGGACACGGGTCTCTTATGGGAGGGGCGGAGGATTCTCCCACATTGTTTGATGGTACTTGTTGATGCTGGTGACTCGATTTGAGGCCGAGGGATACGAGAGGCCGGATTTGGGGATTGGGATAGGGCGCTCACTGTACCAAGTGGTTGAAATGGTGGCGTGAGCTCTCAATTGTTAAAAATGTTGTGAAATGAATCATCTCCCTCAAAGATAAGTGCCGATAGTAAAAGTTTTTAAAAGTGATTCGGCAGTGAATATGTTTTCACGAAATTGTTTTGGCAGCAATTATGTTTATAAATGTGATGGCACTATTACTTTTTGGTATAGTGTGGATTGTGAAATGTCTTGAGACCACGGAAAGTTTTCAATGTGTGAAAATTTGAAAATGAGACAACAAAATGATTTTGGGTAGCGATGACGTGTTTGTCATTGCTATGGTGTTGAAAAGCGGTGTAGTTGATATAGGGACAGAAACTATTAGAAAGGTCTAGAATACTGAACCAGTTAAGCCAGATAGTAGTTGTCAACTATGGTGTTAAGCAAGTGAAAGTAGTCTAAGAGCTTGAATGGGAAAGGCTCAGATGAAATAGATGAGCAGATGCCCCAGGCAATAAGACTTAGTGTGCAAGTGTGCACGAGGTGGTGCCTCTAGAGCATAGAACCGGTGATACTTAGCGTTGTATGAAATGCTAATTGTCATACTAACTATGTCTAAAATACATCATAAGACTAGCAAAACATTCGTTGTACCAGGTAGTAGTCAAGATGCCTAAGGCCCGAGGATGAATTCCTAGGTAGTAAGGCTAGAATCTCCGAGTGTTGTGGTACAGATTGAGAAGAAAGGCCAAGTATGTGTTAAGCCGAGAGGTGAATAAATCGGGAAATGAGGCGTATAACCGAGTACCGTGAGAATAGACCGGTGAGTCTTGTAATAGAGTACTATGCCTGGGTACAAGATAAATGAGAATTTTGAATAGCGGGATGCGTGCTAGGTAAGCATGCATAGGGGAAGGAATAGATTGGAGGTCTAGATAACCTTTCGAGTGTATATGTTCAAATTTTGAGGGCGAAATTTTATTTAACGGGGAGAAATGTAATACCGGATAATTATCTATCTAGAATATTATATTTTAGCAAATAATACCTATTTGGAAATAGGTGAATATGTGGTTTTAAAACCTTGTAGGATACTTATTCTATTGTCAGGGAAATTTCTAATGAAATTAGAGGGATTAAAGTGTCAAAATCCCTAAATGCAATTATGGGCCATGAAATGCCCTGAAAATATTATGGTAAATCCCAAGAGGCAATAAAATATTTATTGGAAATTAGAAAGTATGTTGTCTCTAATTTTAGGAATTTTTGGGATTATTTCCCTTGAAAAATAATGAGGCAAAATTAAATATAATTTTGGGAGCATAAGTTGCCCCATGATTTTTAATATTTTACATGGAGTATAAAATACCACTGTAAGTAAAATAGTTGTGAGATAATGATTAATCTTAATTAAGAAAATTATTAACAATTAGAAAGTGATTAGTTAGGTAATTAATGGCTAATTATCTAAGCTCGAACAAAAGAACCAATAGGGAGAATTTTTAAAGATAATTAAAGTAAAAAAAGAAAAAGGGAGGAATGATATTTTCAAGAAAAAGAAAGGGAAAAAAAGAGGAAAAAGGAAAAAAAGAAATAAAAAAAATAATATAAAAAAAAGAGGAAGGAAAAAAATAAAAATAAAAAATAAAATAAATAAAATAAATAATAAATATCATGATATTTGTATTATTATAATAATATAAAAGAGATATTTGTGGAAGAACCAGGTTGGATAAATGAGAACCGATAGAAATTAAATCCTATCTAGAAAACCATGAACTAAGTTTCTTAGGTCGGACAAATTACAAACAAGTGAATTTTTGTCCAGTCGGTGTTAGCGGAAGTCATTTCCGTAGCCCATGGGCGAATAAGGGATCGATGAGAAGATATTTTGTAAATAAAGGGCAGATAAGAAAAGTGAGAACCGATGGAAAATAAATCATAACTCAAAATCCTTGAACTAAGTAGAAAACAACTGGACATATTATGAATCAAGTAAATTTTTTCCCGAAGTTGATGTTACCCGAAGTAATTTCTCAGAATGACGGCGTACTGTCGAAAATGTTCAACCAGACAACGGAATACCCTTAATGGGATCAAAATTTAGTTAACTCAAATATTTCCGAAGAGGAAGAATAGAGCTTCGTAGCCGTGTTCCTAGGATTTTTGAGATTTTGCGAATTACACCGAACGGGGAACTTTATCGGTAGAAGTTCATAAAGACATGGGTGACATCACCTTGATGACATCATGATGAGGTAAGGAGATGTGTTGTATGGTGGAGATGATGCCTTGTGTCCAAGCTAGATCCAACGGTTGAGATTCGGTATGATAAAGCATGAATAGTGCACCAAAATCTTCTATAAATAGGTCTTCCCATTTCACTTCATTCCTCACCAATTCACAATTCCTAGAGAGAGGTTAGAGAGAAGTGAGAGCAAGGAGGAGCTCGGAAAAGGAGTAGCGAAGTCTTTGGGTAAGTTCTTCGGTCCCGGTCTTAAGCTTTGGTAGTTCCTTCGGTAGTTATAGTAGAAATGCTAGATTTAATCTTTAATCTTCCAAGTTAGTTTAGATATCATGTTTTAGGGATAAATATGATATTTATTATTGGAGATAGAGATATGTCAAAATTTTGGAAGATTAGAGTTAAAGTAACGAAGTTCGCGAAATTCCGCCGATTAGGGGAGTCGGGGGTAAAATGGTAATTTGGGACTAGAATGTCCGGTATAATGTTGACCATTGATTAGAAACGTTATCATCCTTATAGGATATACGTAATCACTTACCGCTGTTGTACCATTGCCGTACCGCTATCAATCGTCCGGAAGTTCCGTCAACGAAGGTACGTTCGCGTCTTTTGTAACACTAACTCGATGCTTATTGTATGCTTATATGTGATAGACTATTTCATAGAGTCATGGACAGGACTTTGTCTTGGGTCATGCACCGTGTCTAAGACTCGTCTTAGTTCACTGTTTTATACATTCAGCTTTGTTTATACGGGTTACGGTCTTGGTAATGCCGTTGAGTTTTCCTAGCGAGGACACGAGGAGCATGCGTGGCACCGGTTAGTGCAAACATGGTTGATGTGCATGTCTTTGTGTGCTATGTGTCTTGTTGTTGTGATTGACATTACATCTGCCGTGTGCTTATGTATTGTTGTAACCTTACATCGCTTGTGTGCTATGTATTGGTTAATCTTTGTAATGTTATGAATATCGTCATACATATTTTGTCACGCGTAAGCATGAGGTTAACCGTTACCCGAGGTTCATTGGGCATTGAACCTCGGCTCTTAACATAGCGTCGTGGTCGGGAGGACCGAGGATCGAGGAGAAAGGCAAGCGGCACGCATAGGGACTCGGTGAAGACTTTCTTTTGTTATTTACTTTGAAAACACTCGGTATAATGTACCGCTACGTATGTCGCCGGACTTACGGCATTTTGAATATAAATATCAGTTACTCAATCGCTCCGATGCTCTACTCTGATGGAAAAAAAATTTATACTGCTTTTGAAAATGGGATGTTACAACAGGAGCGGAACAAGACTCTCAAGCCATTATGGCTACACTTCATCATCAGATTGTCTATCGTCTGCAGAATCATGCTTATGATCTTGAACTTCCTAATTCAACCACGGATGGCCTTGTTGCGAGTCTCTAATAGAAAGAGATGAAACATCCATTATCCAGATTCCGATGAGATCCCAAAGAATGAACTTGCTCAGATTATGCCTATGGAATGGATTAGCAATTATGAAAAGCTTTTCCATGAGAAATGACGAGATGTCCACACCACCACTCCACCAAAGGTTGAAGACCTTGGAAATGGTGTATCAAAAACCACTTTCACTAGACCCGCATTACGGACCATCAAATCCACATCCTAGTGGAAGAATGTTGTCACTTACACACCAGCTTACACACCCTCCGAAAAGACCCGCCAATTGCTTGGATAAACCAGGATGCCAAGCCTTGCTATGTTTCACATATCAATGGTCACTTTTTATGGGATGTCCCAGGATCAGGAATGTGTGATCCAGAATGTGAGTGTGATACTCCTGAATGGTGGGAAAATTCTGATGATGAACAAGGTTTATATCCTTGTAAATATGCCCACAAGCGAGCATTAAAGAACAAGTCCTCTCCTGGATCTCCTTGTAGATCTCACAAGAACAAGAAGTTTGATGACAATGATGATTATAGCTCTGCATAGCCAGTCTCTTCTAGGCGTTCTACACGTCGTTGGCAACCGCCTCCTCCTCCAAAGCAAGATCTTCAAGAGACATGTCCCTTGTTGAACTAATGTTAGAAACAGTCACCATGGCCTCGTTAAAAGATACTTTCCGAGATGTTGCTCTCAATGCTCCATCGAACCTTTTGTTGCAACCCCAATTCAAGCCGCTCCTCAAGCCGTTTCTTGTATTGCTATGCTCAATCCTTATGAAAAGGAATTTCCTCCCCTTGAAAGAAGAGTTGATCAAGCTAACAAAATCTTATCCAAACCATATGCTACTCCCAAGACACGGTTGATGCCCAAGGAAATTTCCAGTCCTCACAAGCCGAGGAAGTTTTAAACGCGTGAGACTCAAAATCTTTGTTTTGTCGAACCATACTTTGCTAAGGATTGATTCCAAGCTTGACTCTCGACAACCAAGACGAAGAGATAGCCTATCGATAGATCGAGATATCCGAAGAGGTTAAAAATCTTTATCTTCATCAAAAACAAACAAGCTACCAAACTGGATGCAGAACTTCAAGCATTTATGGAAAGAGGATACATGGGTTCCCAGTTCAAACAGAAAGAGATTGAGCTTCAGGCTATTCAGCAAGATTTAAAAAGAATTGAATTGGATATAGCCAAAAAGCAGTCTCAGGCTATATATGAACCCTATCCTTCATTTTCAACCATTCCAGCACCCTTGTTTCCCTCATCACCAACAGCCTACCCGGAAGAAGCAGATTACAGCAAACAGTTTAAATTCAATTATCCACTGTTTGCTCAATTATCACCACCAAAATTAACCTCACACACCAAACCTCGGCCTACCCCCGTTTTACTTATCCCGAGACCAAGACCACCATACTTCACCCCTTTTCACACTCATGAACCAGGATCGGCTCTCAAGGCATTCGGATTAATGAACCATCCCAAGACAAAAACAAAAACGCAGCAAGTCTTCCTCACCTACCCAACCATCTACCTATTCATCATTACTTCGCAACATCCTCCTCACAACCTTCCTCGCACACTACACCATCCAGTAATCCTTCTCATATAGGAATCCTACAAAGTCCAAACCAATTCGCTCCTTTACAAGACTCATCCAGTTCGGAAGAATCACAGTCAGAGGGTTTTTCCCAAATTCATTCTGATGCTAGCTCTAAAGCTGAAATGGCTGATATCTCAAGAATTGCTATGGTCCGACCGGGTGCAGAAGAAGAAGAAGAATTTGATGAATCATTTGTTGAACACCCTGAAGATCGACCTCGAGGACGTAACCATGACTACAAGCCTACCAATGGTCCATGGTTCACTTTTGACAATACTCCTTATGATAAATGGCGATTTTGCCTTGAAGAATTCAAAGTGCACTGGATAGATTTACAAATCACAGCAAATCAAATTCCTCTCAGGCAAGCGTTGCAGGAGTTTGTTTCACGATTCACTGGTACCCTCAGAGCATGGTTTCAAAATCTCTCTCCATATCAAAAGCTTCAAGCAGTCCAAGTGGAAGACCCTGCCCTTCTCCTTGGTGTTATTCATAAAGAATTTATTGGAGATCATAATATCATTCGGAAAAGAGAGAAGCAAGAATTCTTTGAGATGAAATGCTACTCTCTAAAAAGACAGGATCTCCGGACTCATTACCATCGAATGATGGAGAAATACCACATGCTAAATGGAGGAAATGATGTAAACCCGAGGCATACTTTTATTGCCTCCCTTAGGATGAGCTTCGAGGCGTAACTTAATGAAGTATTAACGCTCTCCAACGAGATATGTCTGACATCTCTATAGGAGAATTGTACCAACTTGCTCTCAATGCCCTTGATAAACTCTGCGAGCAACATAAATTTTTCAAGGACATGCAAAAGAAAGCTCATAAGTTCAAGCCTACATGCAAGAAGCCTTATCTCAAGATCAAATGCAAAGATCAGAAGGATTGTTATTGTCCTTCCAAGAAGAAATCTCATTATCGTCATTATTCTCAACCGTTCCAGAAACCTTATAAAAAATCAAGGCGATCGAGATTCGAGAAAGAAACCTAGATTTTTCAAATCTAGAAAACCTTTTTCCAAAGGCTCTAGGTGTTTTGTTTGCCGAAAGCCAGGACATTTTGCAAAAAATTGTCCAAAAAAGACAAAAGGTGATGTCAAGATAATGCGAAACTTGAGAAGATCTTGATGATTTCGAGACAATACGGCAAATATTGAAGATTATCTTGAAGAACAGGATGAACGTAATTTGAAACACAATATGTTCTTCCTTCTTATGCTGAATCAACAGACTCATCCTTTTCTGAATCTGAAGAAGATTATCACTCAGAAGAAGAAGATTTCTCCCTGGAACTATCAATCTTGTCCAGCAAGTTTCTCCCCAAACTCCATCCATTGGATGTATTGGCTCTTTAAATTCCAATCCCGAGATTAACCCGACGGTTCCATTGCCAAACATTCAAGTCCAAGTCCTACCGAGAAAAATATTCAAAGCCCATTCGCAATAGCCTTCATTGATACGGAGTTCATCTCATACGGTGATGAAACCATATATCCTTCCTATCGAAGAATGGGTACCTCATAATCAGTACTTCTATACCGCGATGGAAAGATATTCAAAATTGATTTGATCACCGGAAGAAAGATCAAGCATTAAGTTCTTCCCAGGATGCACCTTAAAAATCAAGGTGCTAGGAAGTGAACTTCCAGGAAAAGATATTCTTCTTGGTTTTGATGCCTTCTATCACACCAAGAATTTGACTATACTTCCCAAAGGGATCAGGTGGAAATCCAACTTCAGTCCTTGGACAGAAATTCCTTCTCTCTATGAATTACAGAATGCTCCACCACAGTATTCAGACGTAAAAGATCAGTTGTTACAGTACTGTGCTGACAGCCATGACCAATTCCCACATCCTTCCCCATTATGGAAAAATCAAGATTTCTTCATTAGTCTTCCTTTTAAGAGGAATGAGGATATTAATCCTACAAAAGCCTCCCATCCAGGTATGAATCCCAGGAGGACTTAAAGCTAGCTCGGGAAGAATGTCGCACTACTCAAACAAGGTCTCATTGAACCAACAAAGTCCGAATGGGCTTGTCAAGCTTTCTATGTTGAAAAAAGATCTCGAGATCAAAAGAGGAAAGAAAAGGCTTGTTATTGATTATAAGCCTCTTAATCATTTTCTTCAAGATGACAAATTTCCTCTTCCTAAGCCTACGGCTTTATTTGCATAGTTGAAAGGCTCGGCCCATGTTTTCTCAAAGTTTAATCTTAAAGCAGGATTTTGGCAACTTGGGATCCACCCACAAGATCGGCCCAAGACAGCATTTTGTATACCTAACGCTCAATATCAGTGAACCGTCATGCCCTTTGGCCTCAAGGTGGCCCCTTCCTTTGTTCCAAAAAGCTATGATTAAAATATTTGAGCCCATCATCAATAATGCTCTTATCTATATTGATGATATCCTACTATTCTTCAAGAATCGAAGAAGAACATCAATTGCTTCTGGCCCATTTCTACCAAATCATAGCCCAACATGGCATAATGCTCTCCTCTAAGAAAAGTGATATTGGAATCACAGAAGTTGACTTTCTTGGAATGCACTTCAATAACGGTAAATACAGCCCAGGCCCACATATTGCTCAGGATTTGCTCAAGTTTCCTGATGAAAATCTCTCTTATAAACAAGTCCAACAATTTCTCGGGATTGTTAATTTTTTGAGAGACTTTATCCCTCAATTGTCCCATCATACTGACCACTTTTGTACAAAATGTTAAAAAAGAATCCACCACCATGGTCACAAAGTGCAGACAAATCTTTGTAATTACCCTCAAAATGATTGCTCAAAATCCTCCACCACTAAAGATTCCAGATCAAGGACACAAGATCCTACAAACCGATGCTAGTGAAGATTATTGGGGTGCAATACTTCTTGAAGAAGTTAATGGAGTACGAGACTCTTGTGGGCATGCAAGTGGCCAATTCAAGGACTCGAGAGAAACATTATCATGCTACCTATAAAGAGATCCTTGCTTTGTCAAACGTGGAATTGAAAAGTTTAGCTTTCATCGAGCCGCTACCACTTCACAAAGAGAAATGGACAACACATCTTTTCCAAAGATGCTAGATCCAAAAAAGAAGTTACGCGGATGCCCGGTTACTCGGTGGAAAGACTGGTTTTCACGCTATAAATTCACGGTTAAACACCTCAAGGGTCCCCAAAACATCCTTCTGAGACTTCCTTTCCGGACCTCAAAAGACTCCCTCCTCCTCACCCACCATTCTCTACATCCTTACCCTCTCAGAAAGCCATCCTCCTACCACCATGCCTTATTGCACTAAAGCAACTGTCCTCCCTCCTAATTCTGATCTCCACTCCTTCACAGATTTCCAAAAATATGCCAATGAGCACCTCTACTCTTGGCTCCATCTTCTATTCAATAGAACTGATCTCATTCCTAAAATCCAGCATTTTAGCCCTATCTGTCCATACACTACTGTCCTGTTCATTCAAGGTGCCATACCTGATGAACTTTTATGGTATGTCTGGACAATGACTATTCTCCATACCAGCTCCATTGCCTTAGCCCCTTTACCTGTCTACCATTACATACGTGGGTCACAATGAAGATTCTCGCCTAGTCGGACTCCTCACACTCTTTGCCCCTCTTCATTTTCGGGAGAGGTTCTTTGTTTAATGTCATAGAAAAAAATAAACTTTGGTCCCTTCAAAAATCAAAACAAAAAAGATTTTCTTGTGTGTTTTTCTTAGCGGAGTCTTATCATGCACGAAGCCGAGATGGTGTCGAACTAAAGACCAATGCCCTACTTTGACTGAATCTCTTGATTGGGTTCGACCGGACCAAAGACAATGGAAAGAACTCGGCCTCATCCTTGCCAACTACAACAAATCTGCTTTCCAAAGACCGTACTATTCTTGGCCCCTGTACCCGGTGAAGATAAGGCATACGCATATGATGAATTGTACCAACCGAACCTCATTATATGTCATCATACTATGCTTCTTCCTCACAAGCAGCGGAGCTTCCCCTTGACTCTCAGGGAAATATTCTTCAAGACTCTCAAGACCCTTATGAAGATGAAGACCAACTCACACAGTTATCCTTGTCTCCCCCAGGCTCGTCTCAGTATCCAGCCCATTGTTCTCAACCACAGGCCCAAGACCAAAGTTCAGGAGATAACCCAGTTGGCCCAGATCCATACCACGATAATTTTGATCCACTCAGTTATCTCCAGTCCAACTACTATGACAGTGACAGTGACAACAACAATCTCTCTCCCAGTCACGAATCAATCTGCAAAGGGTGGTCCCCATAAGCTAGTGTCGGCAACCAGTTTCCAGCCAGTTTCCAGTTTTAAGTCATGTGTTTTCAATGTGTATTACGTGTCCTTTACTTTTCAGGTGTGAAGTTAATAATGTCAGTATTATCATGTACTGCTGTCTGTCATTTTTATTTGAAGCCACTACTTTTCGGTATCGTCTTCTTTTCCCGTTTGTCTTGTAATGACTCGCTTCTCTATATAAGCAGACTTTGTGTTCGATTGTAACCGATCGCAGTTGATCAATAATATCCGAGTGTATTTCCTATGACTTCTTTCTAAACTCCCCTTCCCGTTTCGAAAGCCTTAGTTCTCGTATATCAAGATATCTCGCTCCTTAGATTCCAAGTATGCTCGCACTTGCCTCTTCATGAGGAACTGTGCATCGAACGAATCGGGATTACGATCCAAAGTATGTGAGAGTCTTCGAAAATTAGGATACCGAATATGCCGGTATTATATGCCTTGATTGGGAAGATGTTTGAATCCTAAAGTGTCTTTGAGCATGGGCAAGAGATAAGTCCGTAAAAGCTCGGATCAGTCCATTTGGATTAAGCATCTCCCCATCAATGTATGTATTTCCGGTAAGCTGTCCGTATAATAATTTTCGGTTTATCAAACTTTCTCGGTTATCCAAAACGGTTAGATAGGATAGATCAAGGTTCTGATGACATTATTGGTGGCTGTGTCTGAGATCTTCTAGCCCCAATGTCATTTGGATTCTGATACATCCACCCTCACTAGTGTGGCATAATAGACCATGACTTTTATGCACTTTTATTCCATCTGTACATGTTGGGTTTTGTCTCCAATCTTTGCATCATTTTGAATATTTTATGACACGGGTAGTGGCCCACGAGTATATGGTAGGAATAAATAATTGGTATGGTAATGCATGATAGGGACCACATAAAGACACGAGAGGAGTAAGGAGATGTTATACTCAAATTCTTAAGCATTGGGTAACTATCAAAATTTAATCCTTAATTTTATTTAAGGATTTTCTTTCTCTATTAAATTTCTTTTGGCTTTAAAATATTATCTCCAAAAAAAAAAAAAAATTGTTCCCTAATTATTTGTCCTTAATTTATCGGAAAATATGCTTTAACTTCCAATAATAAATTTCATAATTATACTTGAATTCTAAAATTAAAAATTAGGATGTTACATCAGCTATACGGGTTAGTGGACCTAGTTTGTATGAACTGTGGAATTAAAGTGTTAGTGAAAAAGGGGCATTGAGCACTTATACGGTGTACATCCGGTTGGGAAAGATGCCACCCAACTATGTCCTAAGGTTCGGGACGATTAGTTGAGCGTAAATTTGCCGATATAAGTGAGTATTCGACATTTTTATGGTAGTTGGGTATGCCTTGCGTTTTTGAGAAAAACACCAGTATGTGGCATCGTTTGTCGGGTTTTGGTTTTCGTGTCGCAATCCCGAGTAAAACCCGAGCAAGAATCCCGGATACTTCCTCAAAAACCGTGCCACACCCACAACATAACCCAAACACGCAAACCGAGACAACAACACCAAAAACCCAAAAAACACGTAAACCGAGACAACACACACATACTTGACACATGTACACACAAAAATAAAACACTTGTTACAAACTCTCCTTCCTACATGACAAGTGTCACACATGCAAGCATAAAATACACCTCACACCATCTTATGACACCTCACATACTCCCTTTTCTATTAACAATACGTCACACACACACAATTCATTCATTCCTATTTAGCCATAGCATTTACGGACACACACATTAATTAAATCATATTTTGCATCCCTTTTCTCTCCATGCCGTAGCGCACACACACATTTATCAAATCTGATTTTTCACTCATTTAAAACACACACACGCATACTCCTTTGTTTCCCATTAAACCCATCCGGTCCACATAACACATCACACACACACACCTTGCATAACACATGGCATCTAGCATGCCAAACACTTGTCACAACCACACTAAATTAGACCTCAATCTCCCTCTTTCCTCTTTTGCTATACGGATTACACCACACACACTCTTCACAAAAAACTGATTTATTCAACACTCCCTCATCTCACGCACTTCCTCCCTCTCCTTCACACAGAAACAACTTTATCTCAAGCTCTACCCTTCAATCGTCCTCCCCTCATCTCCTCCATGATTTCCCTTTCCTCCTTCCACGGAATTCCCTCTCACAAACACTAGCAACCTTCTTCTCCCTTCCCTCTCCACGGTTAGCAACCCTTCCATCATCATCTTGGGCAGAGACGGACCTTACATGATAAAGGGGGGGCCATGGCCCCCCAAAAAAAAAAAAAAAAAAAAAAAAAAAAAAAAGTTCAGATATATATATATTTTTAAATTAATATAAGCAACCCAAAGCCCAAACCTATATATTACTAACCTAATAAGTAATGTCCATTGCGCTGCCTCCTCAGATTCGTCCCATCACAGATCGTCTCTTGCATTCTCGCAGATTCGTCTCATTGCAATTTGATATAAACGAGTAACGCGTTGTCTCTTGCAATTCGTCTCATCGTGTCGTCTGTCGTGGCTGAGATTTCATCGTGCAGGTTTTTTTTTTTTTTTTTTTTGCTTTGTTTGGGTGTCTCTAATCTTTTTTCACATTGTTGAGAGTAGATAATTTCTACTGTACAAACTTTGCATAATTTCTTTGAATTTGTTTGAACATATTAAACTTCTACATTTTTTTATACAATGAACGAAAGAGGTTAAAAAATGAGTTTTCTTTTTTATATTTATATTTAGTATGATAATAGTTAATTATATTGTTTAAATTGTTTATAGGTTATTTGGAAAGGGATAAAATCTAAGAATAACTCAATGATGAAGAATAAAACAATTGATTCATTTTTCAAGAGGAAAGCTAGTGATCACATAGAGGAAGGTAACATAGCTTCTACATCTTTACCGATTGAAAAGACTTGCCATGATGCTCTAGGATTTGATTGTGAGGAACAACCTCCTAAAATTCATAAAGTTACTTCCAATGAATTTGATATTAGTTCCTTAGAGCGTGATCCGGGTAAACGCCCTCAAATATGGCAACATCATGTGAATCAAAGAGATGAAGTTCGAAGGGCTTATTTAAAATGGGGTCCATATCAGTGTAAACTTCAATGTTATCCTCTTACAGGAAAGAATCATCCAAGAAGATTTCAGTACACTTGGTTTGGTATATTTCCTTCTTGGTTAGAGTATTCTCTTACTACGAGATCTTTTGCTTATTGCTTACCATGTTTTCTCTTTACTAAACCAAGTGGACGTTCCGGAGCGAGATGTTTTTCTTTGTTAAAGGATTTCAAAACTGGAAAAAAGTCCTTAGTGGAAAAAATTGTGCTTTTCTCAATCATATAGGAGAAGATCATTGCTCACCACATAACAAAGCAATGAAGGCTTGTGAAGACTTGTTGAATCAACATGGGCATATCCAGAATGTCTTTAATGTACAAAGTTCAGATCAAATTTTAAAGAACCGACTACGTCTTAAGGCGTCTATTGATATAGTACGTTGGTTGACATTTCAAGCATGCGCTTTTAGAGGTCGTGATGAAACTTCGAAATCAAAAAACAAGGGTAACTTTCTTGAGATGATAAAGTTGTTAGCATCATACAATGATGAAGTTGCAAAAGTTGTGTTGGAAAATGCACCATACAATTCCAAGATTCTTGGGCTGATCATTTAAGAAAGAAGAAGAAGATAGAGAGTAAGTTGCGATTTTACTTGCAATATCTTCTTCTATTCTCATGCATGTCAACATGGATGAGTTTAAACTCACATGCATGTGATTTCTAGGTTTAGATTGAAGGAAGAAGAGGAAAAATGTGAACTGGGAGAATCCACAGCTAGATCAAGAGTTGTGGTAAGAGTCTCCATCTTCCTCTTGGAAATTTTGAGATTTCAATGAAAACCCAGATCTAGAAAATCATGGTAAACACCAAGAAATAATTGGAATTGCAAAATCTAAGACCACCATCATTTTCCTTATGAAAAATTGTGTGGGAAAAATATTTTTGATGATTTTTCAAATGCGTTTTTAAACATAAAATAACGAGCTCAACGAAAGAGTCAAAATTGCCAGTTTTTGGTCTCTGGAGTCAGTAAGCTTTGCATGCGTGTTAAAAATTATGAAAATATTCCTGGAGATAGAGGACATGCATACCTTTAAAATGATGGGTCATTTGCATTTTTGTGACTTCTCGGTTAGTGAGTAATAAATATTACAAAATGACCAACGTCCCGCAGATCAAAACTAGGCGTAAGGTTTGAGCACGTTATTTTGAATGGGTTAAAGTGTTTACAAAATGGTCCAATTTTCCAGGCATGCAGAGAACACACTGACAGTTTAGGAAATATAAATTTTGTAATTTTTAAGTCCACGATAATCGAGATACAAATTTCTAAAGTTGAGTCATTAATTCGGGAAGCTTAACGGACGGTCAACAAAAACGTAAATTCTGGGAATTATTTGACAAGTCTTGACCTTTAAAAGTATTTTTATATGAAATTGGACTTCTCTAGGAACATGTCAGAGTTGACGGTACATTAAAATGATTTTTTTGAAATTAATTAAAAATAGTGGAACTTGCTGGACTTTTAAGGACAATCAAAGATAAAGGATAAAAGTAACAAGTTTAAGTTACTTTATTAAACCCTAATGAAATAAGGGTTAAAAAGGAAAATAAATATTCATTTTCCCTGGTTTTAAAGGTATGGTTATGTCCTTAGGGCTAAAAGGAGAAAGAAATAACTTCAAGCAACCTTGACGGTTGACGAAAGAGAAGCCCGAAGTAAGGATAGTAGTCCTTAAAAGGTAGTGGGTTTACCTTACTTGCATGTATTTGATATTACTGCTTGTATGCATATGTTTGATTGCTACACTTGCTTGCTATGTTTAACGATTGAAGCTCTGCTTATAATTATGTTATGACCATGAATATGATGCATAAAGCATTGAGCATGCAAATATGTCGTTATGTTAACATGAGCTTGTGCAAGGCAAGTATATCATATATTAACATTTATCTTACATGCATTGTTTGGTATTGTCACATCGGGATTCCTCGTAATCTCACCTCCACTACCAACCAATAGACAGTGTGCACAGGAAAAGAAGTGCTGCACGAGGCTCGGGGAGGGAGCATTGCTTAAGGACTGCCCAATGGAGGGACAAGTTGAAGAACCAAGGGGTGACAATGATTATCGTTTAGTTGGTTTTAATTTTCACGGTTTGTAAATGAGTGTAAATGGGTATAAACCCTGGGAATACCCCTGTTATGTAATCAAGTTTAATTTCCAATGTATCAGTATAATAAACTATTTCTGATTTTGCCACACTATTGCATAAGATAAGGTAAAGAATGTTGACATATGAACTATATCCATGCCATTGAAAAAACATCAAAGTTATAAGCCATTATTCATAGCGGCTTGAATGAACGTGATTTCATCATAAGCATAATTACATAGTACCAAAACAGCTTTCAAATCAAACAATACAAAAGCTTCTTATTCGAGTCACAAATACACATCAGCTGCTAAATTCACTAGTGCTAATTCAGATAGCTATAAACCTATCACCAGGAAAGTGAAAAACAAATAAAAGATATAGGGAAAAGTGGCAGACCTCGAGGATATACAATGAGACGACAATCCTGGTTACCAATTCGAAACCTCCCGCTCTTGATGCAAAGAACCATTATTTTTCTCTTCTTCAATAAATCCTTTAACCTTGTGAAGTTTTCAATCCTCCAAGTAAACTTACCCATATGACCATCTGATTTCCTTGCGCCACTCCCAATTCTTCCTGCAATTAAAGCCCCATTCTTAGAGAAGCTACTTAACTCTTTAATTGACGTACTAAAAACTGCAGTGTCATCCTCCAGAAACCCTGAATCAGGCCCAATAAAATCTGATATCTTCATATAATCATTCCGTCCCAAGCTTGTATTATCACAGCTTTTATTATCAGCTGCAAACCGCCCATACGAATCCCTGTGCAAGTGATTCAAACCTGGCCTCTGGTTTAAGACGGACATTCGAAATAAACACCGAAAATGAACAACACGATCATCGCAGAGTCAGACCAAAAACAAACCTCAACCGGAGCTCGTCTTGCTCGACAGTACAAATTTCAAAGAGCGAAACTAGAAATGCAGCGATTCATGGATTGTGCTGCGGTAAAGAAAATAAACAGAGCAAGAAGATCAACAGGGGATGAAGAGAGAAGGCTAATTTACTGAATATTCTTCTTGCTCGCCTTCTTCTGCGTAGAAATTTCAGAGAGCGAAATTGGAAAAGGCCAAGGATTCATCATTCGATTAAAGAGGGAGGGAGGGTTCTTGAGCCGTGAGTAACAATGAGGTAGGCTTAAGTAGTACAGAGGAATCAGAATTGCGAAGGCGCATTAAGCAGACATCGCATCGTTACGCACGCATTTCAGGAAAGGAGGGAAGACGGTCCGACGGTGTAAGAGAGGAGGGAAGACGGTCCGACGGTGTGAGAGAGGAGGGACGACGGAGGTGTGAGAGACGGGAAAGGAGGACTGGCGGGACCAATTTATAATTGAGACATGTACATTTTAGATATACCAATTTTAAATTTTAAATTAATACACTTAAAGTTTTAATTTAAGACACTTTTGACGTGTTAATTATAAAAGGCACGTAAAGCAGTGCTTCTCCATCCTTTCTCTAAATTAAAACGCTAAAAATATACTTTTAGAATCCTAATTTTAAAAATGGCGTCAAAATCTTCCCCAGAATTACAAAAATGTCTCCATTTTATTTTTTATTTCTCTATTTAAAAAAGGAATTTTTGAAGGGAGGTAAAACGCTACTTTTTATAGTAGTGTCAAGCACTTAGAAACATTAGACAAAGAATAAAAATAAGCACATATATGTCGTCAATCACAAAAAGAGAGTTGTAATCAAAAGTTAATCCATACAAGGTTCAAAATAATCCAATAATCAAAGCTCTATCTACACCAACACATACAAATAAGAAAGTGGAAGGAGAATGAAGAATATGCTCAAAACCCTAAACTTTTCAGGTTTTGTGGAGGTCTCGCTCTAGCGCCTTGGCGATCTTGCCCACTGTTTTTGTTTTCCACGATCATGGCCTAGGCGATGATGTTCTCTGTCTTGAAATCTCTGTTTTTCAAACTGGTCATGGCCTAGGCATTAATTCATAGCCTAGGCTTTCTCTCTCTCTCTATCTTTTCTTCTCCGTCGTCACAGCCTAAGCTTTAAGAGTAAGGCCCAGACCCTCCTCTATTAGGTTTTAATATTGTTTCCTCATTGTTGAATTGATTTTCCCACAATTCTCTCATCAATAACAACCCCTACCAGGCATAGCAAAGTAGCTATAATCACTTGATCATTGTATCAAAATATTCCTACAAAGAAATAGCATTAAAATCATAAGAAACTACTATCATAATATGCATACTTGTGCCATGATGTGCAACCAAAAGCCAAACGCACATTTTCCAATCTTGCGTATCCAAATTATGAACACATGCATCAAAAATTGTACAAAACTTAAGGAAAATGTAATGAAATGATATGAAATCCTAGAGGTTAAAATAACAATTTTATATATTAGTTAAATGAGGGTTAATACACCTGGTACACTTGACCAAGGACAACTTAATAATAACAATATTTAAAGGGTTAATATAATATTTGGTCATTTAAGATTGCCCTCATTTTGATTTTGATGTTCAAGTTTAACAATATTGGTTTTGATCCTTGTAGAGGTAAAATGGTCCAAGTTTTTATTGAGTTATAGATTCAATGTTTGAAACGAAATGATTTTGAAGGACCAAAGCCTCTCGTTTAAAACTTAGTGACCAAAAATTAAAATGAGAGCAATTTTGAAGTATCAAATTAACTCATATTTAAAATTAGGATACCTAGAGAAAAGAAAGAAAATGGGCTGAAAATGTTTAACAGAAGCAAAAAAAATCCATCAATATGAAAAGCATTCTCTGCCAGCTGAAAATATAAAAACAACCTCGCCAAAGTCACAATCAAACAAACAAACAAAAACACTCTTTTAGAGCTAAGAAAAATAAGATAATCACATATGTTATGTTGAACAATAAGTCTGCTCAGTAATAAAGTTTATGCCAATCAAGCTATTATAGGACTCTGTAAATCCAATCAAGGACTGGGAAATTCCGTGTAACATGAAACCCACACTAGTTGTAACTATAAGTTGGCAAGACCACTTATAATTCATTATAAACCCCCCCCCCCCCCCCAAAAAAAAATTTAAAATGAAGCACTTTTTCAATCCCAACGTATTAAAAATTAGTTACAATTAGGATTAAATAGAGGGAATATTAATTTATTTTGTTCTTAAATTTTTTTTCATGAATGCATCACATTTCATTTACATTTGTATTTGGCAACCAAAAGTTAGTTTTTAAACCCCGGCAAATTACCATATGAATTTTTTTTACGACAATATCCATATCAAATTAGCATTCATATAAAAATGTTCATTTATATGAGTCGGTAAGAACACTCTTGTAAAAATACTACAAAGTTTAACTAACAAGAAAGTCTTTTTTTAAAAAAAGAAGGAACAGCTTGAACGCCAAGCACCTGTTGAATGGCATCAACTTTTGCGCCGCTTCTTCAACTCTTGAGTTCAAATCCTCTTCCATGCTTTGAAGATCTTCCCATTTATCTTCTTCCAGTGACTTCAAATTATTTTCCAAGTCATAAATATAAAGGAGAACCTCATATAAAGACGATTGAATTACCCAAATTTTAATTTGGGTCACTCAACTTAACAAATTATATTTCAGCTTGTGTTTTATGATTAGGAAATTAAAATTTGGGTTAAGTTACCTCTATATCCCTTAGTTATTAAATAAAAAAATTGAAAAAATAATTCTATTATTTGCTATATCATTTAATTGTTAGGAAATATTGTACGACTTTGTGCTCCAACTTATTTCCAAATATTGATTATACCCGATATTCTTTTGTTATACAATATTAGGTTAAGGAAAGAAATTAACTTAAACTAACTATTAAGCAGAAGATCATACACACAAAAAACTTTTAAAGTACCAATAATACCAACAAACAATTAAAATGTTTTAAAACCTACAATACCGTCAGTTGGTCACCAACCTTCTTTTTATGTGTTAAATGAAGACTGCCACGTGGCTTTTAGAAGTCCAGCTGGCTTTCTTTTACTTTCTTATTTTACTTGCAGATGCTCTTAGTCGACCAGCCAAAACATGAAGACACGAAGAGAACAAAAAAAAGACCCAATACTATCAAGAGCCACAGAGAAGGCAAAAAACAAAGACATGGATGAGTGTAGTAGTAGACATGACGGCGCCATCATGGAAGTCGGCAGAAGGGAACTGCTTCTCGCTGAATGTCAAGTCGCCGAAGCTGCCTTCTTCAGTGTCTTGGAGGCTCAATGTTAAGGAGTTTCATTTGCCCTTGAAGGATTTTTAAAGTGTGTATGACACCAACTTTTTCCATTTGTAAATTCTAATGAAGATAAAAGCTGAAATCTTAACATTAAAAGATGTGAACTTCTTGTAGTTGTTGTCACCAGAATGCTTAACATTATTATGTTGGAGCGGATACAGTTGAGAATATATGCATGAATAAGTTCAGGAAACTGGATTTTGGATGATTAATAAAAAAGTAATTCCTTTTGTACTAATATCTTTTGGAAGGAAGACACTCAATGTTCAATCTGTGATTTAAGATAGATATTAATTTATTGAATTTTGAATATTAAGTTATTGAATTGTTGTTGTTGTCGTCGTTAAAACACAAAAGAAAGCTCTGTTTTAGTTGCTTTAAAACAGAGCATCGTGAGATCAATCTTCAACCTATGTAAGGAATAAGAAAAATAAGATGTTAGGCATAAAAGCATAGGTCAATCTTGAAAACAAGATGACAAGCATTTTATATAGGAAGAAGAAGGTAAGAAGAATGCATCATTTAATCAAGAAATAATTTTTGTCTTTAACTAAAAATAAATAATTATTTTTAATATTCATATTAATAATAAATTCCCATTGTCCTGGAAATGTCAATTCATTCCATAAAACCAAAACAATTACACGACATATTGCACTTGGAAGACAAGACATTGCACTTTCACACTGATTTCAGCTTTTATCTTCATTAGAATTTACAAATGGAAAAACTGGGTATCACACTCACTTTAAGAAACAAGAAAGGCTCCTTGAAGGATTCAATGAGATGGATGCTATGAACGAAACGGATTTCTTTCCCGGAAGTCTCACTGAGGTTTCTGTTGCTCTCGATAGTATTGGGTTTTTTTTTGTTCTCTTGGTGTCTTCGTGTTTTGGCTGGCCGACAAAGAGCACCTGCAAGTTTATTAAGAAAGTAAAATAAGGCTAGCTGGACTTCTGAAAAGCCACGTGGCAGTCTTCATTTAACATATAAACGGAAGTTTGATGACCAAGTAACGGCATTGTGTGTTTTAAAACATTTTAATTGTTTGTTGGTATTATTGCAGACTCAAAAGTTTTTGTCGCTAAACGCTTCCTAAAGCTTAATAGTTGGTTGGTTAATTTGGTCTTAACCCTACATATTTGGTTTTATAAAAAAGTAGCAGTATATTAGATGAAAGAGATGAATTCTTGTGTACTACAATATTTCACGAATATCTTTATATGGAATTTTCTTCTTTTTAAAAAAAATAATCATGGATCATATATTCAGGGTATACAATGTAAAGGATTCAAAATTTAAACTCGGGTCATATAATTTTGAATAAAAATATAAATATCAAAAGAAGGTAATAGATTTTCATGTGGATACCCAAATCTAACATCATAGTAGATTTCAATTTATTTTAATACATTGTTATATAAAATTAAATATTGTATATAAAAATATTGTGCAATTTTTTTAACTGAGATAACAGAGCTTTCATTGTTTGATGATATACATTTCACTCATCACTGTTTGCATTACTAATGTTTGGAAAGAAGTCAGAACACAAACAATGCTCAGGTTTACCGTACTTCCCAAAGTTCTAATTGATAGAGTAAATAATAAGGTTATATTTTTTAATTTCCCCCTTTTAATAACTAACGGATATGGAGGTAATTTGACCCAAATTTTAAATCCTAATTATGACACATAATAAGATATATTTAATTTGTTAAGTTCAATAACCCAAATTAAAATTAAAGTAATTTAATTTTCTTTATATAGGATTTTTCCTAAATATAATCATTCATTCTTGGCTCAAACACACAAACTTGGCCATGTCCCATATGATTCGTCCAACTTGATCCATATGCTTCTCTCACTTATCTTCCAAACAATGTTAAGCTTTCATTCCTCCAAAATCACACAACAAAGCGTACAAGTTAATTAGAGAGCAATTTCTTTTTCTGAAAAACAAATCCTATATCCGCTGCATAATCTTTAGAGCTTTTAGTTCCAATAGATCGCCATTATATATGCTCAGTTGGCTAGCTACATATTTTATTCAATTTGTTATGGGATTTTAAACAATGATGGATGACCTTTTCTTTCAGGAAAAAAATGGGAGTATCTTGTTCTTGCTTCAACTGTAATTTTTCTTTTGGTTAGGCGTTGATTTTTAATTGATCTGCTTTTGCATTCTATATTTTATCCATAATTCTGATGTTAGTGAACAAGTTAGGTATCATCATTATATATGATCATGAAGATCTTGTGAGATCATATATGTTGATGTTCTGGGAAGCATCAGAATCAAAAGTAAAAGACACGAAAGAAAGGAAAAAGATAAAAACGAGGAATGAAGGAAAGAATAAAGATAGAGAGAACACAAATCCAACAAGCGACCTTTTGATGCTAGAGAGTTTTGTTTAATTAATATATTTATCACTTTTATCAAACTAGCTTCAACTTTAGACAAATATCTAGAGGACTATGGTGATGGCATCAACCATTCTCATTATATTGCAGGGAAGCACAATGCTATGTAATTTTATATATAGTTATCTTCCCCCTACTTATCCTTAATATGTAATGCCAAATCTACCTAATTTACAAAAATCAATAAAAAAAAAATTGTTCCACCAATCTTTAGTTTGGTGATTTTGGAATATAATCAAGTGGTAATCAAATCGAAATTTCAAATTGTAAAATAATTTAACTTCATAAATTTATTAAAAATAGAATAGGAAAATAATTAAATTCAAAACTTATACACTTTTGTTTTCATTCATCAAGTTTTCTTATTTAAATATAGTAACCAGTAGTTTTTTGATTCAAATAAGCTCTTCAAAACTCAAATACACTTCAAAAAATGGAACCACAAAAAATATAAGAAAGTTATATATCAGGCACATATGCTTCATGCCAATCATGCTTATGATTTGATAATGATGTTTTATTTTATTTTTTCCTGTTTGATTTGATCTCATATGGTGTGATCATGCATATGCAAGGTTGGCTTTATTTTTCATGCTTGTACAATAGAGATTAATGACGATAAATGGACTCTTAACATAATTGGATTGTTTTAGTTGACCATATTGTTGAGCTATTTCAGTGTCAATATGAAAATTAAGTGATCAAGAAATCTGGGACACAAAAATCAGTGAACTTTTATATGCAGCGCTAATTTAAAGTAATATATCACATCCTTCATATTAAAAAAGGCAATTAAAGATACTGATATGATATGCATGATAAAAAAAACGTCTATAAAATATTAGTCTAACCCAATCCACTGATATTCAAAATATGACATGTATTGACCCCACTCCACTGCTGTTACTAGATTAATTTCTGGGAGTCATTTTCATCTCACATGTTTGCTGATATATAATGCTTTTTTGGAGTTTTTGCTTTGGACCTTGAAGCTTCATTGTCATTAATGTTAGATCTAATTAAATAAGTTGAGTAGATTAAGGATGTTGGGTTAAGTTAGTTATTTGAGTAGATTAAGGATATTGGTTAAGTTAGTTAATATAGAATATTATTTATAAAACAGCCTAATCATCTCTGTTAATTTCCTCCCTCCTCTCATAAACATGTGAAATAGGTCTTACATTTATAATCAACATCGAACTTTCTAATTAGGTTTTACATTAAAGATTGGAGGAGTATATATTAGACTCAAGACCTTGATTACAGTTATATGCATGCATGTGAGGCCATAGCAGATAGCATTTCTTATAACATTTCCTTAGCATTTCCTTCTTTTATTCCATATTATTCCTTCCATTTATCCTATACCCTCTCCTACCTATCTTTACTCTTTATTAAAAGTTATAGGTTGACATTGATGGTGGGCTTACTGACCTCCACATAGTATACAAATATACAACATCAATTCAAAGCCACGTTGTTAAAAATAATGATAATATTGATTTGAAGGTTCTGTTCACAGGGAATTTCTTTTAAGCTTGTGTTCACAAGGATGAAGACAAAGCGTTAATTTAATAAAGCACCAACAACACTCACCACCCCCTTTTTCCTCTTTATATATATACATATCTTTTTTAATTTAGGAAAAAATAATTATGAGATTCTAAATAATGAAGAGTTTTGAGTTAAAGGAGACATTGCTGGTTACCGGTGAAAAATTTAGGAAAAATAATTATGAGATTCTAAATAATTAACATAATCATAAAAAAAAAAAAAAGTCTCAAGAACTAGTTAAAACATGAATTTATTGTTATTTTGTGTATAAAAATTTATCATTGCATATTGCTTGCTTATCTTTGAACTTTTTGATAATTATATTTCTTTTTAAGACCTTACCATGATTTATATGAGATTAATATTTATAGTTCTCATGAGTAAAGAGATGTTAGAGATGTAAACTAGTTGTTGCTCACATAAATGACTATGGCACAGTAGACTATTAACATTGAATAGCACAAGAGACGAGTAGATGATTAATGGATAATAGACTGATAGAATTGTGAACTTGATATTCCAACAGTTATATTCCAATCAAATCAAACTCTTAAATGAACTCTATAGAGACAACTATTGAAAAGTAAATAACCAGTTGGAGGAATAAGATACTTTGCTTTTGCAACTCTCTAAGTAACCTTAGATAATGAAGTAAAAGCTTAGAGTGATATCTCTTGAAGTAAAATAGCTCTTCAGTTAAAGAGCCATAACCCTATGTGCCTCCATTTTTACTAGCCAGGAGGTGAGTTCTTCAAGCGTGGAAGAAATGATGGAAATAGAAAAGAAAGATGAAAATAATAATGGAAAGTTCTACAAGATTTGAAGGTAACCAATGATTTCTAATGATTAATAAGCCGATTAGGGAATATTTTATTTTAATGTTGATTGGTTGTCATCTTTTATCATTAATATTATTTGCATTTAATTTATGTTTCTAGAATGTTCTGCTATCAGTTCTCATATTTCATGAACTAACATAGCTTTAATGAAACTAACTATTTCATACAGAACAACACCTTTTAGTATACAGAGTTTTCTTGAAGTAACATTTCCTTCCACCAGGTAGTGATCATCCAAAAGTGCGTTTAAGTATTATAAAGATGTGACCTTAATTTGGTGAATTTTAGTGTTGCAACTCCCAATTTACATGAATTTTATAAAACATAGCTTAATTGATAAGGGCATGATATGTTCAAGAGAGACGTTTCTTTACTATATATATATATATATATTCCAACTCATCATACTCCTCATCTTGTGGGGATTGTGCTTTTATAAAATGCTTAGAATTTTATAATCTCTCACATAGTTCTTTCACGTTTCTTCCCAATAATTCTATCACTCTTGTATAGAGAGTGAAAATGAAGATTAAAAAAAATAGAGTGCTTAGAAGCAAAACATATAGAGCCTCGTGTTGGCATACACCATAGTAAAATCAAGTGGAAGCTCATTCAAGCAAAACTTCTGGACTGGAAAGTGACATCCAAAAAAATATACAATAAGATTGATTTTACAATTTTTTTTTCCCTTTGATGATTTCTTGGATTTCCCATTAACGATTTAAATACATTTCTACAATTGATTGCGCAACATGCGAATGTTTTGTGGACATTTTTGCATAGTAAATGCCTCGTTTGATGTATGAGAAGAGTTTTTAACAATGTCCCGAAACCCGCACTAGAAACCGGCTAAGGCCAATAAATAGGTCGGTCTCGGCATCAACCTAGTTCGGTACCTTTTAAAAAAATAATAATAATAAAAATCAGTTTCTAAAAATTTCTTTATAATTTCATATTAATTACCCTAAAATTTTCAATTTCTCATCAGTTTGGCTCCGATTTTGACTCGGTCGATTCATTGATCCATGACTCAGTGTCCTAGCTGGTCTGGATTTCAGAACCTCAGTTTTAAAAGAATAAATGAAAAAGGAGGTGGAAGTGGAGAAGAAAGTGAAGTGGAAATGGCTGCACTGAATTTTATTCCTGCGTAAATGAATTTGTAGTCTGGTGATACAGAAACTCATGTGAATAACATGTGGTGGATAAATCCTATTTATAACCACTTGTCGTTAATAACTGCCCCTCTAAATAAAGGGGAAAAAAATCGATGTCTATAATTCGCTAGCCCAATCGTAATTCTAACATATCCTCACCTTCCCAGCTATTTTTGGAAAATAATCATCAAGCTAGTATTGCCTTTTCGTTGAGAAAGACAAATAAAAGATTCATTTTCATTCAATAAAGCCTATATAATTCAAATTCATTTTTCATTTTATTGTTTCATTATATTTAGAGCAACAACAGTTATCAATTTTTAAAAATAAAAATTTAAATTACTCAAATTAAACTTCAACTGTATAGATTGTCTTAAGTACGAAGATACCCCCTAGCCTTTAGGATGAATAGTAAATCCAAATGACTTACCACACTTCTTGTTGTCTAAGAAAGCCTGGCCATTTTCCTAAAAATACTTTTGAGAAAGAGAGAACTAAAAAAATTATATCCATAAATAGCTCAGTATGATTTATCTCTCATGACGTAAACATGTCCCATGAGACGCACTGCTCAATCTCAAATATTTGATAAATGAGACAGGTAATATGGTGACTTGTCCTTTATGCCACAAAATATATATATATATATATATATATATATATAATTGGGACTAGTTCTTAATCATGTTGGTATAGCTCTACAAAAATTACAGCTTGACCAATATTTGGACCTGTTCAGCTATTCACACAAGATTACTTTCCTCTGCAGACCAATTCTGTTTTTTCCCCCTCCTGGTCTCCTATAAACAAACGCTCTTGCATTCCAATTCTCCTGAAGCAGACATCTCCCAAAATAACAATTATGGAACGCCAATCTCAAATGCATGAAAAGCTTTTTAATTTAGTCCCCATCAAAACTCAGCCAGTCTACAACAGCCTTTTGCATGACCTCTATTCTCATTCCTATTCTAGTCATAACGTCTCTCTCTACCAAAACTCAATCCTTGAACGTATATACAACCAGAGGTGCCGAGAACTTGGGTTCAAGCTGAAAGATTCTCATTCAGCCTTATGTTTAATTGTTTTCTTCAACATATTGCTCATACAAAGAATGATATTTTGCAGGAAGGTAATCCTTGAACCTGTTGAACACAGGAATGCAAAAGTTGCAGGTGAAGATGATGTCATACCATCAGCAATTTTAATTTTCTTCTTGCAGAGGAACAAGGCTTAAATTAATAATCAGAACTAAATTAATACATATCACTTAATACCTTTTAAGGAGCGGTAGCCTCTCGGGTCCAGAGAACAACCTGCATATAGACTGCAAAACTTCACTCATAATCATGGCTTTGGTCTTAAGAGCCTTCATATACCTCACAAAGTCTTTATACTCTGCACCACTCAGCTTCTCCCTAACCTATAAGTCATCATTAATACAAACCATTTGTTAGAGTTTCCACCAGTAATATTAAATACAATGCCCCAAAAACTAGACCAGCTTTTGCACTGGAAGGAACCATTTACAATTTATTGAGTCATAGTCAAAGTGTCAAACCTAGATTTAATTTTAAATACATTGTAAAGTATATGGTAAATAATACTTCAAAATATCAAATTTATTAATTTATTTCAAGAACCAAATATATATATATATATATATATTTAATATAATTATGGTTGTCAAGTCATTCTCCTAATTTTACTAGGCCCCGCTTATTTTATTACATAAATGCCGGCCATGAAACTTATCCCACGTCGATCTGTAAAACAGTCCTGATTCCACACCACTACACCTAGGCAAGCAGGCAGACCAGTATTTTTAATAAACCCTTGATTAGAAGTAACATTCAAATAAGAATTAAAACTCACACATAACATCAAAGTCCAAATACTGATCTTAACCTAAATGTCTTTTTGTTTTAGCTTTTTTAAAAGTGCTTTTACAATTTACGAAGTAAGTATGTGAGAAAAGTTTTATCTCGATTTGCAGAAAAGGGGCTTATAAAACCAAACTTTGGGGGTTTCCCAAATGGGCACCAACTGAAATTGTCTAAAAGAATAACATATGATTTATTTCCCTTGTTAGGCCCCTACCACTAACAACATCTCAATAAATCATAACAATTAAATAGGTTATCAAATAATTGAATGAGACCAGATGCCAATATTAGACCAAATGAATCATGCATGATTCCACACCACTGCACTTAGGCATGTAGGCAGACCAGTGCTCCCAGCATTGAAGGTCATTTCATTACCTGAACAAGGAAAGCCGATCCCTGGGTTTCATCATCTGCAGGAGGTACAGAATCTGGAGGACGAGTGTCTTTTTGTGTAAGGAGCTCAACATTCCTACTACTACTTTGGGGAGCCCCATTATCTTTACGTAGCAGTTCCACACCATGTTGAGCATTTTGACGGACTATGTTCAAAAGCAAGTTAAGTTTCCACAATTCCCTTCATTGATAAGTGAAATTAGATCTAAATGATTTATAATAAATATTATTACCAAGTGTATGCTTATCGGAATGTTCACTATGTTGCGTTAAGTCATACTCTCCACTTATAAATCTACGCTTCTTGGCAGAAGGTGCTGTCTGTATATCCTTTATGTTTTTGGCACGTGGAGCACCACCAGTCAAATCAATTACTTCATCAACTCCTGATGGCATCTCCTTCCCATGTGAAATATCATTACTTATGTTTCTTGAATTCTTACAGCCTATAATTTTGCAATCGTTAAAAGCCAGAGAAGCACGATTAGCAGGTATAATTTCCCCAAGATTTGGAACACAGCCTTCTTTAGCACCAAGTGAAGGCAATGCTTTCAAAGAGAGCTTTTGAGTCGCTGACGTAGTCTGCATACACAATCATTAAGAAGCTGAAGAGAAGTATAGTATTGGAAATCAGTAATATCAAATAAAGATGTGTATATTCACAATGCAAAATCAAGATTTTACCGGAGGAAACACAAGTTTTTCCAGGGCAAATCTGTCCAGGCAGTGCTCTGATGACTTTTCTGCGAGATTCCCTGCATGAAGATGGATTGTCTATTTCAATTCAAGTTCAAAATGAAGAAAGCAAAGAAAGACTGCTCTTGTTAGAGATTCAGATTTGAAATAATTATGAAGACTGCAGAAATGGAATCAGAAGTCTGACTATAGATAAACGACAGCAAGTGTCTAGGTGACTTGCAACTCAAAAGTCACAACTATGTATTTTGGATCACTAATTGTCTATGAAATTAAACTATATCTAATCAAATGGGTTTCCAAACGAATTCAGCATTAGAACCAGTGGCAGCATCAGTATTGCATTTACATATACTTCTATCATATTGAGTTGGTCAAACGTTAGACTTACATATATGGTGTCATTCAACAAACAGCACAATCTACTCAACTAATATCCCCCCCAATCCCCCAATTTTTTTCTCCCCGTAACTGGAGGTTTATTGAATCATTGCTGTAAAAATAGCAGTCCAAATCCATTTCATATATATATATATATATGTATATGAAAAATTCATATTTCAACATATGATTGCCATCTCATAATAGAAAACCTTTAAAGCACACCCTTCTTGACTACAACTTTGAAAAAAGAGAAGACCATTTTTCCATAATGTAATGGCAAAAAAATGTGGGGCAGAGAGACCACAATCAAGGAAAATATAAAGAACACGATGCCAGACCACTGACCCCCATTTCCAGCTTCTAATAATGATAGCTTTGTAGGGCCACGACTTCCTCCATCACGGAAAAATCGAGTCAAAGTGAAAACCACTTCTCCAAATTTTGAGAAACACTGCAAGAATATAAATGAGTATGAGAATTTTATAATCCAAAGATGACTCCATAAAAATATCGCACCTTGATGTGAGGTTGTATCCAACGTGAAACTTGAGATT
Source organism: Acacia acuminata (assembly GCA_019022655.1). Lineage (NCBI taxonomy): Eukaryota > Viridiplantae > Streptophyta > Magnoliopsida > Fabales > Fabaceae > Acacia > Acacia acuminata. Next base: position 2,210,415 of record JAFJYI010000045.1, read on the forward strand.
GACGATGTGGATATGCAAACCTATAAGTAAAGACCAATCAGTAAAGCAGTAAAGCACAAGGGGAATCTAAAAATCATAACGGTTAGATAATAAAAAGGCCAGATATTTTAAATTGAAAGTAAAAAAAAGACATAGTATTCTGAGACCACAAAATTCTCTTGTACACAGTTTGTTAGACCTCCAATCAACCATGAATTTATAACAATTTAATTAGAACAGGTTAAATCAATTAAATAGGTTGTTGATTATGTCAATGATTTATTGGTAATTATGATTGATTATTATAAATAATGATATAGAGATTATCATGTAATTATTAGTCATCAATATAATGTTTTGTATCCTTGATATAAATACGTGGCTTGTTCAGATCAGTACTCACTGACTACAACTCTCATTCTATTCTTGCTCTCCTTTTCCATATTATTTCCCTTGCCCTAAAACGCCTCTTGTGTCTCATTCCAACTACTGTGCATCACTTATCTTGGAGAACAAGCCCCGCCATCAAGAAGTTATTTGCTGTCAACGTAAGTTCTAATGACCGTCCCAGACATCAATACAGAAAACCTACCCATCTAGCCATGTGCTAGCACGTGAACCATCTTTATCGTCACCTAAATGTTTAGTTCCAGTTAGAAGCCTCCAATTTATCTAAAGCAACTCTTCACACTCACTGATTGGCACTATTTGTGCTATTTAGTGAATTTTTGTTGTTGTCCAACCCTGATTCATGGTTCTTAGCCTCTATTTAGTGCTTATAAGGCCCAAACTCAGCACAACCTAGTAGTTGCATGTCTCAACCTGTGAACACCCATAACTTCAAAATTAGCCTCTCTACTAGTTGGACATCAAAATGCCTTCCTCCATGGCGAACTTGAGAAAGAAGTCTAATGGAGCTACCTCCTAGATTCATTGCTCAAGGGAAAGTCAACATTATTATGCAAATCTCATTGCTCTATTTATGGGCACAAGCAATCACCATGGGCATGGTATGGGCATTTTAGCCGTGTTGTTTGACAAAATCCTAATTTTTGACAATATATGACATGGATAACATTGTCCTAACTCACAATAATCAAGAAGAAATTTCTCAATTGAAATAGCACCTACTTGATCACTTTCAAACCAAGGATTTAGGCAAGCTATACCACTTCTGGGCATCAAGGTAGCTCACTCAGACTATGGTGGTGATCTCAAAGAAAGTACAAGGTAGATATTTTGAAAAATATCAGTATATTAGAATGTCAACCAGTTGAATCAAGAAAAAGTGAAACATCGATTTAGATTTTTTTTTTTTTTCCAAGTAACACCTCAAGAAAGAAAAACTAATCATAGGTTTAGTTAATTTAGAGCCAAGATATGCTTTTTCGAGAAATAAATCAGAAAAAAGGCAAAAACCTTTCATCACACAGGATAATTGCTCCATAGTCATGGCGGTGACGAATTACACGTCCAACAGCTTGATTCACGGCACGTGAAGCTTGCTGATTATACCACTCTTCTCCAGTTAAAACCTGATAAAAAATGATTATATATAATAGAAACTCCAAAGGGAAAAAAGTATCATATATTTCAAGTGATACTAACATTACCTTACACAATTCTCCTTGGGTTTGAGATTGTTGATCCAAAAATTCTCGCTTTAAACGAACCTGCATGTTATTAAATTCAATAAATACATCTTTGCAATTATTGATTTCTATAAGTTGGCCAAAAAAAAAAAAAAAAAAAAAAAGAGTATAGATTTCTATAAATTAGAAAGGGCTGTCATTTGTCTGCTTTCTGAAGACTTGAGAGAACTCAAATTTAACACCAATTTTTTTTTGTATGGTCCACTTCAATATTCTTTTTTTAATTGTTATTATTCTTACAATGTAAACACCCTCTACCCCCATAGGGGAGGATTTGTCACCAATTGAAACTGAAGACTTGAGAGAACTCAAATTCTACAGTAAAGGAGTGCAATGATTGGTTTTTAGCACAAAAGGATTAACAAGCCAAAAGTTGGAGAGGTTATGTACAATGTATCTTCAAATTTGTACACGGAATTTCTTATGGTATCGCTTGAAATGACATTTTTTTAGAGATAAACTTGAAAAGAAGTCTCATGTCCAAAAATGATAAGATGAACGGCACATAAACACAGGGAAATCCTAACCAAATAGGTTAAGAAATGAAAGAATCAAAGCAAAGGCCCGAATAAAAGTCAAGAAGGAATCAACCAAAAAAGGCCTAACCAGCACAAGATTCAAGACGCCTAGAAAAACTGTTAGACCTGAGTCTTAGGAAGCTCACCAGTACAAGCTTTGGCCATACAAAAAGTTGGCAATTCAATAACAATAATTAGGCCGTACAAAAGGTTCACAAATTCAATAATAGAAACTTGTAGGAAAATGAGCCTTAACAATAATAAAGAAGGGAGGGTTAAGAAAACAAACCTTAGGATCATTACTTGTGGCGAATGGCATACCAATTATCATCACAGCTCTTCCCGCATGGTCTGCAAAATCTAATCCTTCACTTACCTGTATAATTAACAACAATTAACTTATATATACTAGCATGAACGAACATTAAAAGCACCCAAGCAAGTCATGCTAATCAAAGTAGCTAGATAGCATATACAAGTACAGCTTGGGCATTTCTTTCCTTTTCTTTTGCCAGAATCAAAACAACTGAAGTTTTGACATCTCCGGATCCCTTATAGCATGTATGATGTTCATGATGTATGGCAGCACAACAACTTAATAAACTATATATATATGAGATGCAAGATTGTGAGGACTTCTAAATCACTTGCATAGAACAGCACGCCACAATAGGTGTCATGTAAATGCTCAAAACAACCGTTTGCAATTTGGTCCATCATAAAGGATCCATGTCATAAAGGATACTTAAAGAAGTAATTGAAGGGGATCTATTGGTGAATAATATATCTAAAATATTGGTTATTGATAGAGTTTGATGGCATATGCAATTATGGCTGACCTCACTTAATGGGATAAGACTTGTTATTCCTATTATTGTTGGACTATGATAAAGGAATCCAGTCACAATCTTCAATTATTTTTCCAAAAATTAAGTTTGTGTAGATAAGACACTGGACTTGTAACCAAGATTGAAATGAGCCAAAAAAAAAAAAAAAAAAGTCCTAAACTCAAGAATTTTATATAATCGACTACTTAACATCATCCTTATATCCTAGATTGCACATGCAAAGAGATTAAAAATGCATACAATATTTTTGGTTTTGTCTTCTTCTGGGTTTTGTATAAGACTTAAGAGGCTTAGAAAGCTTCTTCTATCACATTAAGACTCAAAAAGTCCATACTTGGGTTTCAAAAACAGGACTTCCAAAGTAAATCTCAATGGACTTTCCATGAAGACTAAATCTGTCTGTTCAAAAGTCAACTTTAAAACCACACACATTGCAGTTTTTATCAATCTAAACGTAATCTAACAATTCTAGCACACTCATATTTTCCTCAATAGTCAGCTTCAAGAGATACCTTGCCACGACAGACGGCAAAAAATACAGCTCCAGATGCAGAGGTGTCTTTCAGCTTAGATAAATAGTCCTGCCCAAAATGTCCTTTAGCTTTGTTTTTAGAAAAAGATGTATTTAAATATTAATAGTGGAAGAATGTTTTCCACTTTATTACATGTAGCTATTACCTCAATTGATAGGGAAAACAAGGAAGATTGCCTGGGTTCTACGACAGGCTTCTTATGTTTGCAGATTCTCTCCCATGTTGATGTTGAGTTTGCATTGGTCTAAAAAGTAAAACAGAATACAACATGAGTTGAGAGCAAAAAGTTTTTGCACCTTCGTTAGTGCTTTAAGAATCTTACCATGTTTTTCCAGCACCCAATGCATTGGTCCAAAAGGTAATAAGATGGGAAGAATACAAGAAGTCCATCAGGAACAATTCGAGCCAAATTGACTAAAACATAAAACACTGTTATTAGATTGCTACTAATCATCAGGCTTCTAATTGTCATATCCAAGGTAATCAAAATCAAGATCTTATGAAGGGACGGCAAGGGACAAAATAGATCTAAACACAATCAAATCAAAGATCATATACTGACCATGAATAAAAATTTTAGATAAGTAAAAAACTATAAAAAAAAAAATACTCATTAAACCATCAAACAACAATTATAAACATAAAATAGACACAATGTCAATAATATGATTTATTACGGGCGAGGGGGAACTTAAGCAACCCTGGAGACCCCCATGTTGTCTGATAATAATGACGGCACATTAAATCGGGGCAGGACAACTACAAATTGTCCACAAGATTGAAAACTAGACTAGTCTCCGTTGCATGAAAATAAATTTAGTACCCATGGCTAGCCTTCACTTTCTCTTCTGAAAATAAACTCACCTTAGAACTGAAAACCATGACAATCCTGAGGCAAAGTAATTTGTACATGTTGAGAGGCACTAGTTTAGAATAAACTAATAAATATTTTTATGTTTATTTTATATTATGTGTTCTTATTTCGTTAGTTATGTAAATCCTAGGATTAGATATGGATTTGATATACTATAATATTAACAGCTTATCATATCCTATAAGTTTGAGTGTTCAGTATAGATTATCTTCTGACTCCCTTAGATATGTAGACAGTATCTATCACAGATATATAACCACTTGTAAATTTTATCCAACCTTCCTGGTCAACAGCTAGTGATGGGATGGGGATATTGAACTCCAGTATAATTAAAATCAACTCACTCATGACTCTCTTAAGCACTTGGAGTCAGATGCATAAATTCACATCCAAAACTAACATGTCTATATGCATCACAAAATACCAGGACATAATTTAGCAACAACTGCAAACTATCAATATTATGTATAGACATGCACAAATAGGAAACTTTGATGGCTTAAAGAGTCATTCCAAAGCACTTCAAATTCTGAAATACATCTAGAATGCAAAAGAAGGATTAAGCCATGAGCCCATGACAAGAATGTGATGTTCCCATCACTAGCAGTGATTCCAAGGTGGTATTACACCCATTATTATAACAAGGTAGGTGCTTCCAAAATGGCGAGACAATTTGCACATGAGGCTTAAATTAAACAAACTCAGCATAAAAATAATTACGTCACATACCAATTGCATTACCAAGCTCTTGCTTGTACTCTATAGAATCACGTGTGCGGTAGGAAGAGTTAAAAGTACGCCCTGAAGGACCAACTGGTAAAACTCCAGCCCAAATCTGATTTGGGGTTATTACATGCCCATTTTCTAGCCGAATGGGAAAATCTCTGGAATGAGCAGAATCCACTCTGTTAAGTACTATAACAGTAATGATATTTTCAGATAAAATATAACTAACAAAATGATTCTAACATTTTCAGCTCCTGAGCAAAAGATTCCATGGGAGATAATGTGCCAGATGTCAATATAACAGAGCCAACGCCCAACTTAGGAAAAACTTCCATAGCTATTCCTGGATTAAAGCACCACCAACTAAGGACCCTTGAAGCTTTACCTACAGCATCAAAATTTTAAGTCATAACAACAGAATGTTAAAGGGATATCTACACTTGCAGCACCACATAGTTCTATGAGAAACAACTTTCAGTGCCCATAGAATGGAAAGAGTATCTTCAATAATAAGGTTATAGACTATCGTTCAGAGAGTTTAAACTTTAAAGCATCAAAAGGGACAACTAACCTTGATTATATCTATTGCATTGTAATATAGACTATAGTTTGAAGAGATTGAACAGAAAGGTAATGCAGTGAGAATAACAAGGCCAAATCAAACTTTCTGGTCTACGTATACTATAGAAAAGGATTCCCTTTTGCTATCTGTTTTGTTTTTGCTGGAATCCCACGAGTCCTGGGAAGAAACATATGGGATATTTGCTGGGTAATGGGCCATGATTCATGGACATTCAGTGGCCAAAATCTTGATGGTTTATTGTAGATTAAGTAATGTTGATTTCTTATTCATTTCCTATTTCATGAGTCTAATATATATTTATCCTGTTTGCTTCCTTTTCTGGCAGAAGCTGATTACTGAACATCTGTGGCCTAACCCCCTCATATAAAGCTACTAGTATCCTGAATGAAATAAGAAATTTTGGAGTCAATAATTTTCGGAAATTATTCAGTTTCTCTTGTACAGATACCATATGCACACAATTATATAACCATATTCAAAACCAGAAGTCACATGCTTTTTTCTCCAGCAAATTCAACAATTACTATACATTGCGTTGTTCTGGCATTAAATTTAACCATCATAGTTCTTGCAATCTACTATTATAAATACCTAATTACCTTTAACGTTATCAGCAGCTTTTGCATCAACCTCCTTCACATGAACCTTCAATATGCCAAAAACCAGCTTCACAATTAGAAATCATAGTGGAAAGAAGACAAATCTAGACAAACAACATTAGCTATAATGTATCGGTAGAGACCAATTTTTTTAGGAAATATAAAAGAATAAGAGGATAAAAATTAAAAAGATAAATCTTTACCATATTATGAAATAAGAATCTAGTCTCATAATATAATAAAGAATACGGTAAATCTTTAATAGACGGATGAGCCAAAATTAGTAACCCATCATACTACTAAAGCGCAAAGAGAATCTCCCATAATCAAATAAGTAATTCTCTACTAATTTTCATATATTTTCCAGACTACTTTAAGTCACTATTTAAAGATAAGAAGTGTAGAAGAAATAGTCTGAATATCTTGTATCTATTCATGTACAGAGGAAAGGTATTTATACAATGAGAGAGAGCCTCTACACATAATGGCTCATAATGTTGTAATCCCTAATTACATGGGATTTGATTGGGATATGATTATAATCCCATGATCTCAGTTATATACATTAATACCATATATTTCATGTTTCCTAACACTCCCCCTCAAGTTGGAGCGTAGATGTTAATCAAGCCCAACTTGTTACAAAGATAGTCAACCTGAGTCCCATTTAAAGCCTTAGTCAGAAGGTCAGCCAATTGGTCACTAGACCGCACATGCCCCGTAGAAATAAAGTTCTCCTTGATCTTATCGCGTACAAGGTGACAATCAATCTCAATATGTTTCGTACGTTCATGAAACACAGAGTTAGAAGCTATGTGTAGAGCAGCTTTATTATCACACCACAACTTCGCAGGTAATGACGTGGCAAGACCAACTTCCTTCATTAACTGGTGAATCCACACAATTTTCTGTACTGACTGAGAAACCACATCTTGCTTCTTACTCCTCCATGACACTAAATTTCCACCAGCAAACACACAATATCCTGTGGTGGATCTTCTGGTAGCCTTTGATCCCGCATGATCTGCATCACAAAAACATTCAATCTTATTGTGACCATGATTTGTATAGAGTACACCACGACCGGGTAAGCCCTTCAAATAATGTAAGACATGTTTGAGCTTCCCATTGAGCGACGGTTAGCGCTTGATCATGAATTGACTAAGCACATTAACCGGAAAGGTCACATCGGGGCGAGTTCCGTGAGATAGTTCAATTTCCCAATTAACCTACGGTATCTCTCAGGATAGGCAAACGGCTTAATCTTCTCCGGATCAACTTTCTTTTGTATATCCTCAGGTAGCTCATCAAACGGTATGCGATCATCAATGTCCAAGAAAGGATTATGAATCATGGGAAAGCCACTCGGTGCTGCTCCGAGTTTCCCGGTTTCTTTTAACAGATCAAGAATATATTTCCTCTGTGTCAAAAGGATGCCTTTCTTACTTCTCATAACCTCTATCCCAAGAAAGTACTTTAACAGACCCAAATCCTTTGTTTGAAAATGAGAATTAAGAAAGGCCTTAAGTAATGAGATTCCCGAAGCATTGCTACCCGTAATAACAATATCATCAACATATACCACTAAGAGGATCATCCCAAAGATAAATGCTCATCGATAAAACAGAGTGGTCACACTTACTCGACTCAGGCCAAACTTCTTAACCACGGAGCTAAACCTGTCAAACCAAGCACGAGGACTCTGCTATAAAGACTTCTGAAGATGGCACACCTTCCCACGCTCCCCCTGAGCAACAAAACCAGGTGGTTGCTCCATGTATACTTCCTCAAGAAGATCACTGTTCAAGAACGCATTCTTAACATCCAACTGATGAAGGTCCCAACCATAATTGGCTGCCACGTAAATGAAGAGGCGAAACGAGAGGACAGTTTTGCCACGGGAGAGAAAGTTTCCGAATAGTCAACACCATAGGTCCGAGCATAATCCTTGGCAACCAATCGAGCTTTCAAACGTTCCAGAGTGCCATCAGCTTTTGTTTTGACCGTGAACACCCATTTGTTAGAATAGGAAAGAAATCAGATTGATATTAGCCATGATCCTAGCTCCATCATATCCCTTGATCCTAGCTCCATCATATTCCTTGATTCTAGTTGCATCTAGTTTAGGAAATATTTTCCTTTTATGATAATTTATTATGAGTTATTGTATTGCCTATTTTATTGTATTGCCTATTCTGTGTGATTTCATTGTAACGGCTTTTTCCCTATGAGCCTATATATATTGTAACCTTTCTACCTTGAATAATAGGACCAAAGCAGAGAGTGTTTATACCTCCGAAATATAATATGGTATCGAGCGTAGGCAAGAGTGAGAGAAACAGTGAGCGATGGTGAGGAGAGAAATAACAGAAGGTTTTCCGGCGACTCTAGGGATCTCAGTAGGCCCAAAAGGACCGGAGGGCCCCGATCGGCGAACGCCCAGAGTCCGGTGGTCAACCGGCACCTCCATGGCGGCTTCCTCATTCTGTCTTCCCTTGTGATTTCCGGCCATCCCCAGAGCTCATTGCACTCTCCAATGAACTTTTGATTTTTCCGGCGACTCTAGGTGAAATTTTTTTTTTTTTCCAGTATTCGGCGACTACTTTTCTTCCGTAAAACATGGACTCTCCTCAGTTCCTCCTTCGTTCGGATCAATTCCAAGAACATCAACCGGAACATCTCCAATGTTTTTTATGTCCGCACCGATTCTCAAACCCAAACTTCCTCATCTTCTTCCTCTCAAACCAAAGAACCAAGCACCAACCAACCTCGAGATGGCTTCAGAATTTTAGACCATCATGTTATGGCTATTAGCCATAAGTTTAATGAGGAACTATCTCCGGTGGTCACAAAGTGTCTTGAGGTATATTCGAGGTAAGAGAAAGGAGAAATACATTAATGGGGCAGCCCCTCAACCAGCCCCTGATGACCCTAATTTTGACACATGGTTTGCTGAAAATAACCAAGTCATGACATGGTTATGTAATTCAATGACCTTGGAGATCAGTGAGGGATATCGCTTGCTCACACGGCAAAGGAAATATGGGATGCTTGCTAGGAGGACCTACTCTGTCTGGAAAACAACGCTGCCTTGATTCACCGAAGAGACAACTTCGGGATTTACGACAAGGTAATATGTCGCCATTCTTGAATACTATAATGCATTGCTGAAATTGTGGCAGCAACAAGACTTGTTTGAGGTTCACCCACGGGAAACTCTCAAAGATGCCCAATTGTACAAAGAAATTGTGGAAGAAGGAAGAATACACGACTTTGTAGGCCTCAATGACGCCTTCGAAGAGATAAGGGGCAGAATCATGGGGCTGAAACCACTCCCACAACTCTTTGATGTGGTTAACTTTGTACAATTTGAAGAAAGCGGGAAGCTCTTAAACTGAAGTGGGCCAAGTCACATTGAAAGCTCCGCACTCATGAGTTCAAGGACCACACAGAGGAACGAAAAACTAATAAATGGTGCAACTTTTGTAAGAAGAAGGGCCATAATAGGGAAGCATCCGGAAACTCCATGGCAAACCTCCCGGGGAAAATCAAACTTCCAAAGTCACTCCGACCACGGCCTGAACCAAAGATGGAAAATGACGATCGCCCGAGTTCGGAGGAATTACGAGATGTTTCGCAGAATGCTCGATAAACGAGAATAAGTCTAATTACATTTCCCAACGTGAACCTTGTACAATCAGGTAACTCTATTATCGCTCTCAACGCTGTGATGACTAGTGACGATACCTGGATTGTTGACTTAGGAGCTACGGATCATATGACCGGTAACAAAACACTATTCCACAACCTTAAACTTTGTTCTAAACATCTCAAAGTAAAGGTAGCTAATGGTGTATTCACACGGGTTGAGGGTATTGGCACTGTTACATTATCTAATCACTTGGCAATACACAATGTTTTGTTTGTAGCAGAACTTACTTGTAATCTGATATCTGTAAGCAAGTTGACTAGAGGTCAAAAATGTCGAGTGATTTTTGATGATGGTGTATGTGTGTTTCAGGATTTAAGAACGAGGAGGACGATTGGGACTTCTAGAGAATATGATGGATTGTTCTACCTTAAAGGATCAAATTCGAAGAATGAAGATACATGGAAGGCAAGACGGGCACTGGTTAGCTCGAATTCACAGAATAATGACGCATCTTGTTGTGGCACCATCGATCAGGTCACCCTAGTTTTGATTATATGAAACATGTGTTTCCCGGTTTATTCAATAAAAATTCTGTTCCTTTTCATTGTGAAACTTGCCAATTTGCAAAAATGACACGATCTTCATATCCCAAACAGCCCTATACTCCCTCCTCACCATTCACATTAATTCACAGCGATATTTGGGGCCCTGCCCGAATAAGTACCCTCACTCATACTCGGTGGTTTGTTACTTTTATTGATGATCACACTCGAACCATATGGGTTTACTTAATGAAAGACAAATCCGATGTTGCCAAAGTCTTTCGGAACTTCTATACCTTTGTCCGAACCCAATTCAACATGTCCATTAAGGTCCTTAGAAGTGATAATGCCAAAGAATATATGAGCAAAGCCTTCAAAGAGTTTCTTGATCACCAAGGAATTCATCACCAAACTTCTTGTCCTTACACCCCGAACAAAATGGGGTAGCCGAACGGAAAAACCGTCACTTGTTGGAAGTAACCCGTGCCTTGCTAATGGAACGAAATGTTCCCACCATATTACGGGCGATGCCATCCCACGCGACAGCCTATCTAATTAATCGCATGCCCTCTAAAGTTCTCAAATTTGCCACTCCAATTCAAAAACTTTTGGAACTCTTTCCAAATTGCCCCTCATCAATTCATTACCTCCCAAGTTGTTTGGTTGTGTTGTCTTTGTTCATAAAAAAGGAGGGCAACAAATTCAGGTGCTCGCTACCGACAAGTGTATCTTTCTTGGCTACTCCTCTACTCAAAAAGGGTACAAATGCTATTGTCCGTCTTCCAAGAAACTTATTATCTCCCGGGATACAGTGTTCTCGGAAGATGAGGCTTATTATCCCAAATTACCCATTCCGGGGGAGTATTTTGATAGTGAATGGCTAATCTTAGAAGCCTCTAGTTCCAACACCTCAAACTCACCTGACACATCATCTGTGCCACCTAACCTTATAGCCTCTCTTGACTCACTTGCTCCCACAAATCAGCCTAATCCATACATTCCACCCCAACCTGAACCCAATGAACTCGGAAACACATGTTGAGATCAATTCGAGGATGGATGCGAGAATCACGACAGGAGACAGAGTCCGGCTCCACAAGTTCAAACCGAACCGCAGACATCGGTAGAACTATCTCTCCCATTCAAAGGAACGACCATGAATCCAATTCGGGATTAAATCCTGAAGAATCGGGTTGGCCTATTGCCTTGAGAAAAGGGGTAAGATCGTGTACTCATCATCCAATTCAAAGATTTGTCTCTTATGGTAATTTGTCTGCAAAAATGCAAAGTTTTGTTGTAAACAAGTGCACAGATAACCATTCCAAACACATTTCAACAAGCTATGGCTGATCCAAATTGGAAACAAGCTGTGAAGAAGAATTGAGGGCACTCAAAGAAAATAAAACTTGGGAGATCACGACTCTTCCTAAAGGAAAGAAACCGGTAGGGACGAGGTGGATCTTCACTCCGAAATTCAATCCCGATGGTAGTATCAACAAATACAAGGCGAGACTTGTTGCAAAAGGATACATTCGTACGTATGGAATCGACTATCGGAGACATTTGCCTAAAGATGGTCAAGTTCAATACCATCCAAGTACTATTATCACTTGCAGCAAACTTGGATTGGTCTCTATACCAACGGACGTGAAAAATGCATTCCCGAATGGCAATCTAGAGGAAGAGGTGTACATGGAGATTCCAGGATGGGGTCTTAGCTCCTAATAACGCGTGTGTAAGCTAAGCAAGTCATTATACGGCTTGAAACAATCTCGAGGGCATGGTTCGGTAGATTCACCAAAGCAAAGAAAAGGACTTGGGTACACTCGGGGACGTGCAGATGACACGTTGTTTACCAAACGTGTTAATGACAAAATCACCATATTGATTGTGTATGTTGATGACATAATCATTACAGGGGAAATGATGAAGAACCCATTGCTCAACTTAAAAGTGACTTGTCGATCGAATTCGGTGTAAAAGACCTTGGCCAAATGAGGTACTTCTTAGGCATGGAAGTGGCAAGAACTAAGAAGGGCATCAATGTATCTCGGCGCAAGTATACACTAGACGTTGCATGAGACGGTATGTTGGGCACTCAACCGTAAGGACACCAATGGAAGAGGATGTCACTTACGGATCAAACCAAAAGGTGTTCCGGCTAATTCGAGAAGATCTGAGAAGACTTGTGGGGAAGTTGATATACTTAACCCACACTCGTCCCGACATTAGCTATGCGTTGGAATAGTAAGTCAATTTATGCATCAACCACAAGAAGAGCACATGAAGGTCAGTATACTGAGAATCTTGAGCTACCTAAAGCTTAATCCTGGAAGAGGAATATTCTTTAGGAAAGGTACTACCGTAAACATTGAAATCTACACGATGCAGACCATGCAAGGGATAGAGACCGGGAGGTCAACCTCGTGGTCGTACATACGTGTGGGGAAATCTGGTTACATGGAGAAGCAAGAAACACAAAAGGTGGTGTCACCAAGCAAGGTCTGTAACGTAACCGAGAGCCGTTAACAAAGGAGTTTGTGAAGGAATGTGGATCATCGACATCAAGGAGTTAGGGATTCAACATGAAGAACCAATGCAACTCGGGTGTGACAATAAGGCAGCATTGAAATGGTCAAGAACCCAAGATATCATGATCGAACCAAGCATGTTGATATAGATAGACATTTCATTAAAGAAAAGATTGAAGCGTGCATTATGACCCTGTCTCACATAAGATCTCAAGAACAAATTGCGACATCGACAAAACCACTTGGTCGAACAAAGTTTGAAGGATTTCGTGGCAAGTCGGGATTGCTCGACATATACTCTCACATCTTTGAGAGGGGAGTGTTAGAATAGGAAAGAAATCAGATTGATATTAGCCATGATCCTAGCTCCATCATATCCCTTGATCCTAGCTCCATCATATTCCTTGATTCTAGTTGCATCTAGTTTAGGAAATATTTTCCTTTTATGATAATTTATTATGAGTTATTGTATTGCCTATTTGTGTGATTTCATTGAAACGGCTTTTCCCTATGAGCCTATATATTGTAACCTTTCTACCTTGAATAATAGACTGAAACAGAGTGTTTATATACCTCTGAAATATAATACCATTTACACCCGATAGCCTTCTTACCAAGAGGCAAATCAACGAGATTCCAGGTACCAGCCTTATCAAGGGCCACCATTTCGTCTTCCATCGCAGCACGCCAACCGAGATGAGTCAAGGCTTGTTGGAGAGTAGTAGGAACGGTGAGGGAGTCTAAGGATGCTATGAAGGAACAAGATGGAGGAGACAAATGGTTATAGGAAACAAAGGAAGAAATAGGATAGGTGCAAGTACGCTTACCTTTGCGTAAGGCAATGGGCAAATCATCAGGAGTATCAGACATTGTGTCGGATTCAGGGGTAGAAGTGGAAGGATTAGGAGTATCAAGAATATCAAGCACTGGTACTGGTTCAGAAGTAGGAGCAGAAGGAACTGATGCCGGATCAGACATTGAAGCAGTCATTGGTGGGTCATGAACCTGATCACCTACATTACTGGGCCTAGGGCGTTTCTGATAAACATGATAGATAGGTAGTTTAGCAGGTGCCGGATCAGATGCTTGCACTGGTGGTAACTGAACTGTATAGACCAAGAGATCATCAAGACTATCGGAGGTGGCATCGGTAGAGACAGAAGATGGAGGTGGAGTAGAGACAGGAAAAAACGAAGTTAACTCATGGAATGTAACATTTGTAGACACAAGATAACGCCGAAGAGTGGGAGAATAACACCGATAACCCTTCTGAACCCTAGAATACCCAAGGAAGACACATTTGAGAGACTTGGGATCAAGTTTGGTAACAGTGGGACGAACATCACGAACAAAACAGACACACCCAAAGATTTTAGGGTCAATAGGAAACAGGGGTTTGGAAGGAAACAATGTGGTGTATGGAGTGGCACCTTTGAGGAAAGGAGGGTACATATGATTAATAAGGAAGCACGCTCTAGACACGGCGTCAGCCCAAAAAGACTTAGGAACATTCATTTGAAACATGAGAGCCCGAGCAACTTCTAATAAATGTCGGTTCTTATGTTCTGCAACACCATTTTGAGCCAGTGTATCTAGACATGAGGACTGATGAAGCATGCCATGCTGGAGCATATAGGTTTGAAATTGGGCAGAAAAGTATTCTTTAGTATTGTCACTCCGTAAGGTTTTGACAGACACACCAAACTGAGTTTTGATTTCAGCACAGAAATTGCAAAAGTGAGAAAACAACTCGGAACGGGTTTTCATTAAATAGAACCAGGTGGTACGAGAGAAATCATCAACAAAAGTGACAAAGTACCGAAAACCAGGCTTGGACTCAACATGACATGGACCCCAAACATCAAAGTGGACTAAATCAAAAGGAGACGCAGCTCGTTTATTAACGCGAGGTGCCAAATAAACACGATGATGTTTTGCAAACTGACATGATTCACATTCTAAAGACGACAAATGATGGAATTGAGGATACATCCTTTTCAAAGAAGACAAAGAGACATGACCTAAACGACAATGAATGTCAAAAGGGACGAACCACCGAGCAAGCAATTGAACGTGGTACACGATCCTCAAGGAAGTAATGGCCACAGATTCATAGCCCCTACCAATAACTCGCTTCGACGTGAGATCCTGAATCAAACAATGGTCAGGAAAGAGAGTGATGAAACAGTTTGATTGTCGAGTGAGTTTGCTAGGAGACAAAAGATTAAAGGCAAGGTCAGGGACATTAAGGACATGGGATAAGGAAACGGACGGGGGTAGGTTTGGCGGTGCGAGCAAGGACACGAGAATAAGAATCGTTGGCAATGGTTATACGAGAAGGATTGGCATAAGGCGCATACGAGGAAAACAAATGGTGGTTACCTGTCATATGATCAGTAGCACCAGAATCGATAATCCACTTCGAGGAAGAAGTCGCAAGACTAGAAGCAAGATTACCTGTAGCAAGAGCAACTTGAAGAACTAGATGTAGATTCACCATCGATCCTCAAAAGTGAGTTGAGTCCCACGACAAACTTGTTGAGCAAGAGCGAAGAATACTAGTCCCAACAATGCACAAAGAATGGGCAAGAAAACTCAATCCCAGCTGACCAAAGAGAAATGCACCAAAAGACGTACCAAAGATACCAAATGGTCACCAAAGAGACGGCAACGCAACACCAAACAACAAACCAACAAAGCTCCCCAACAAATAATAGATGAAGTTCCAGATAACAAAAAACCAAAGTGCAAAGAAAGACCAATGAACCTCGAAGCAACAAGAGCTCAAATAAATACCAACCAAAGGCAAATCAGATTGCAAGGACGACCAAAAAACACAGATGCCAGCAGCTTTACTAGCTACCACACAGCAAAGTCAAGGAAAACGTTGATTACACCCAAAAAAGTGCCAAACCCAGCGCTGGAACCAAAAAAGGCCACAAACTCAGTTGCCAAACACTAGGAGGAGCAAACTCACGATCTGGAAAGGATGAACCCAGACCATGAAAACCGCCGGAAATGAGGAGAGGAAACCAAAAGAGGAATTCGTCATCGAAAAAGCCTCCCCACGCGCTGTCACGCGCCGTCACAATGTGGCTGCCAGCGGAGCACGTGTAGGACACGCGCCGTCACGGAGACGTCGGATGGCCACCGGATTTCAGGCGAGTGCCGATCGGGGGTCTGGGATACGGGTGGTGGGGCGCGTGTTCTGGAAAAAACACTGTAGGAACCTAAACCTAAAAACCACACTCACTCACTCTCTCACTGTGTCGCCAAACCGTAATAAAGAATAATGGCGAAAATGCGTAACGCATGGCTTTGATACCATGTAGAAGAAATAGTACGAATATCTTGTATCTATTCATGTACGAGGAAAGGTATTTATACGAGAGCCTCTACACATAATGGCTCATAATGTTGTAATCCCTAATTACATGGGATTTGATTGGGATATGATTATAATCCCATGATCTCAGTTATATACATTAATACCATATATTTCATGTTTCCTAACAACCATGACTCCCAAAAATCTAGGACCACTGACCATGACTCATTAAAATAACATATCAAACACATTTAATTCAACAAATAAAATACTTTGACTCAGCATATAATCCTAAGTCCTAACTAACTCCCTTAATCCTAATCTTTGCCGAGCACTTAACAAACCCCTAAAACCACTAGTAAAACAACTAAAACAAATATTAATAAAACAAAATCAGATTAATTCAATCCCCAAAATTAACCGCACATGATTTCCGGCTTGGTACTGTAATGTATGAAGCAATGTAACAAGCAAATCCACCCGAGGTGTAACTCTAATTTCATGTGATTCCAGATTCTTACCTTATAGTATTTTGCATGAGCATTGCCTTCATCCCTGAAAACAATGCCAATGATGTCACTTATATTGTCCAGCCTGAAAATGGTGCTATTTGCCTTCTGCTGATTATCTTCCTCAAGAAGGATCCCAGCTTCTTCAATTGTACGCTTAAGCTTAGAAGTTTGTCTTATGAGTGATATTAAGATCAGAGAAAAATTCATAGATATAAGGTCCAGGTTTGGTGGATCCCAATTCTTTGGATTCAATAGGTACGTCAGCAATTCGCTTTTCAAGTTTTAGTAGAAGTGCTGCAAGAAAGAAAAGAGTATTGTAAGCAAATCCACATCTGCAATATAATAAAATATTGACAAAGAAGCCAGCAAAAACACTGCAATTGATCCTCAAATCATAGATAAAAATTTAGAGCATGGGAATGTCATATGCATGTAGTTGTTTCCTGCCTCAAAACAAATATAGCCAGTAAGCACAAGCAAGCTTTACATTTTATAGCTTGCCCTCAATAATGTTATGAAAACAAGCATCTTGATAATCATATAGAAATAGGAACCTTCAAGAGCATACTCTGAGAATCAAGTTCACCTTTAAGGATAGCAAAATCATCGGATTCCGAGACTTATCATTTAATTTGTCTCTTCTGTCTATACATAGATCAACACAACTTTGAGCCTCGAAATGCAAGCTGTTAGAAGCCAAGAAGGCAAGTCAAAAGAGGCAGCATCAGCACATAAGCTTTCCTGCATAAATAAAAAATGAAGAACACTGCAGTGAAAAGGACTGTACGAATATGTGATAAATATTTAGCTACTTTTTTAAATTTTGAATTAGTTACTATCTTAAGAATTGGTTATTCAAATTAGTTATTATATTTAGTTATTACCTCATGAAATTAACTCTTTGTTATTTAATAAGGATACAACACAAACACACATTCAAATACTTTTTTACAAGAACAAAACAAATGAGTAGCACTGTAGCACAAAGACTTCAGAGTTCTACCTATGGAGAAAATCAAACCGTCCAGTCACAACTTTGTTGTATATATTCTTACCAGGTTGTGAGCCTCATCAAATATGAGTATGCTATCATTCCAAGAAATATTCAGAGATTTCCTATACCCACGATCAATAAGATAGTTGTATGGTGCAAACACTATATCAGCAGCCTTGTGGAGTTCTTTTGATAAGTAGTAAGGACACCTGAGGTAAAGACAAGCAATGTGAAACAAATGAGAGCCCAAGAACTTGACAGTTTCAGTGAGTTGGCAAAAAAGAAAATAAAGAAGCAAAGTAGCTTAAAACAATCAAATTTAAACATTCTGATTTTGGCAGCTGGAACCTACGGCCCAAATCTTTTTCCAATGTTCACCAAGTCCTCAATATCTATAGGTTCTTCTCCGAGATGGGGGTTTCTCTTTGAGTATTCTAGAATAACATCAAAATTACAATGTCAGGTTAGTCTAAATCTTAATGTCAATGTGCTAAAACATCCTATAATGCACAAAAACAGGCATGATATTACTTAAAATAAAAGCACCCAGATGCATAGAAAATAAGAAATTACCAAGGACAAGATCGTTATGGTTACATCGACGCTTGCCATTCTTGCCACTCCTTCGGCAGAGCAACTGGCAAGCATTTGTTTGTGTCTTTCCCTGAAGTAGACTCACCTGATCATGAATACACAATTGCTCCCGAGATCCTAGAACAACCATTTTGGGCCTATATGATACAAATACAGTTAAGCTCATGTATAACACATTTTATACAAGTGAATAATATATTATCCTTTCAGTATTGGAGATCCTCCTTGGCTTCTAAAATTTATTCGAGTGAGATTCTTGTTGAATATTATATTTAGAAGATTTATCTTTGGTCTGTTAGAGTGTGAGAGTGAGATACTTGTCTCATTCCCTAATAGAATTATCTTCCTCTTTTCCATTTGTCTTCCGTTTTTTATACTTCCAGATTTAGGGACTACTAGTCGGTATCAAAGCACCTATTGATAACTCTTAACACACTACATGAACAACTACAGAACACCAACAGTGAGCACAAAACATGTTAAGTCAATAAGAAACATTAGACTGATCTTTGATAAAGATATATAATAGATTGTGCAGACATAAACTGGCCTGCGTGAGGATCATTACAGTGCTCACAAATCACAATCAACAAAATATATGTCCACAAAGAAACTTTAGATCGTATGAGACCGCTGTGAAATTAATGACCTGTATGATGTTCTTTTCAACTCTTGAATTACTTGGCGGATCTGGCTGTGAGTGCGTGAAGAATATATAATAGTAGGAAGTCTTGAGGCCTCACGTTGTGAAGTTGAAACGTCTACTTTGCCCTCAGAATTTTGAGTGGTCTTGACGTTCGCACCAGTTGAGAAGCTGCCCAAACTCTTCCGCCAAGCTAATGTAGCACATAGAAGACAAAGTGTTTTGCCAGTTCCCGTTGGACTCTCCAACAGTGCATTACATTTCTGCCAGAAAACAAAATAATGTGTGTGATCAAGGCTCAAGATACAGTATGATGCTTTCGTTTGGCCAGAGATACTATGTTAATGTGACTAATAATTAGTGATACCCATAATGGTGAATGGAAGATGTGAAAAGAGTAAATATTAGCTATGCTTTATCCAGTAGAATGCAAGGAAGACATGAAGAATGTGAACTAAAATAATCAGGAAAGCCACTGATTTTGAACGAGTCATTGTTATCATTAAAATGGTGAACTTTGTAGCCTTTTGATTGTGCCCCTTACTTGATTGAGATCTTTGTAAACTTGCATTTGGCGCCTAAGCCTACCCAAGGTGTGCGACATGATAAAACAACAAACATCCATTGTATGAAAAAACCATGACAATACCAGGTGCTAGCATTGGACCATATCATCCAAGTGGCCTCAAAACGTCTATATTATCCCCAGGCCTTTCATTGCATTCCCTTTTCCTAAGGCATACCACAAAAATTTATTTAATAAAAAGGGTCGTCCATAACCTACTTCCTGAAGTGATTGTATGACTTTCTCCATGTAAACAAGCTGACAATCATAGGCCTCAAATGGGAATTCTACATCGATCCCCCGAATCTTGTATGTCGGCATCTCTTTGTTTCCTCTCTAAAGCATGACCTGCACAAAGTATAAGGAGACCTTACTTCGAAAGTCCTTTTGAATTTCTACCATAAGCTTTATAACCACATTACTTAAATACATATATATAAACAAAATTGTTGAATGAACAAGAAAGAAAATAATCAAATCAAGATTTCAGTTAGAACATTTTGTCATTTGCTTCCAATTATACGCACTTCTCCATCTCCTAATTGCTCAAAACAAAATATTAAAACTCTAATCATAATTTATTTCAAGTTTTAATAATATCTCATTCAGTAAGACGTTTTGTTCTCACATCATATATTTATTTCTCACCCACATTTCAATTTTCCTTAAAGCAAAACCATTGTCATTTCTTTTACACTTTAGTTCTAAGAATTCACGTAATCCATTTAATAAAACTTAGGAAAAGAGAGGAGCTTTCATACATAACACCACACCCACCCTCGTATATTGAGCAGAGGAGCAGAAATAGACGAAGGAGACTCCTGAAATCACACACACAGCAGCGAAATAGGGGAAGGAAAACACAATCCCTCGCAACCACGGCAACTAGCAGATACGCTGAAGAAGAAAAACGCAGCCAACACGCAGAACTCAACCCATAGATGCGACCAGAAGGAAGAGGAAGCACGATGAAATGCTCCGTCACACTCCAAGGCAGCGTCGAAGTTGGTGGTAAGGGGAGACGGAGGACAAGAGGGAAGCTAGGGATTTTAATTTTGCCTCCTCTTTCCCGCGTAAAGTCGGGTCAAAAACGGATGAGGAAAAATATCAGCTTTTTCCCATTATCCTTTCAGCATAAAAGTCAGGTAACTATGATTTGTATTGGGGATAGTGGTAATATAAGAGGTTTTTTTTTTCTTTCTATTGGAGCAAAGAAAAGGTGGGAATGGAATGGAAAATATTTTACCTTGATGCGCTTGGTTGGCATTGAGAAAAAAAAAAAGGTTGATTGGAAAATTTTTGTTTGGTTGGAAGAAAATAAAGTAAGAAAATAAGACAAAATACCATTTTGCCCCTAAAAATATCACTGTTTCGCGCTTGTATCCTTTTTAACTTAAAGTTAAAACATATTTGACTCAAGGCAAATGTTTTAACTTGAAGTTAAAAATGAATTGACTTAAGTTAATGTCTTTCTAAACTTCTTTTTAAAGAGAATATCAGGTTTAACTTCAAGTCAAATTATAAATGACTCAAGGCAATTTGAGTTTTTAACTTGAAGTTAAGTCATTTTTGACTCCAGTCAAATATCGTGTTATTTCAAAATAAGAGTATTTAAATTGAAGTCAAAAAGAATGACTCTAGGCAAAACATTATTTAACTTGAAGTTAAAAACTTAATACCTTGAGTCAATATCATACACTTCAAGTCATGCGCTATTCTTTTAATTTTTATAAATAAGGTCATTGCCTTAAGTCAATGATTCAAGGCAAATATTTTAACTTGAATTTAAATAGGGTTAAGGTACAAAAATATACATGTCTTTTGGTCAAAAAAAGCACCCAATAGCAAGTACTTTTTTTAAGTATAAAAGTGCACACGTGGTTACAATTTAAGTGCAAAAATACCGTTTGACCATTAAGTTTGACTTTGACCGTTAAGTTTGACTTTTTTCTGATTGGAAGATGACATGACATTTCAAATATGCAAAAATACATATATGGTTTGTTAAAAGGAGCGTCCAACACCAAATTCTTTTTTTTTTTAATTTAATAATTTTATTTCAATTAAAGGAAAATTATTATTTCTCTAGGTATTTTTCCTGGAGGCCAAATTTTTTTCTTCGATTTATCATTTTAGGAAGGAGGATTTTTTCAATGGGTAAGAACAAGTAAAAAATGTATTTCCGTAATTTATTTTCTTTTTTTAAACAAAAAATCCTTATTAAATTTTCTAATTAATAATTGCTACGTAATTTTTTCCCTAATTTCTTCCCCGTCTCGCGATTCTCTCAACGTCGTCACCGCCTTCCTCCACCCCCGTATTCCAAACCTCGTGCCATTTTCTCCATCTATCGCTCCGTGTTCTCTTCACCCAATATAGCTCGTCCTCCCGTTTTCTGGTTAGTTTGAATTGTTGTTTGAGTTTCTTTTTAGTATTTTTTTTTTTTTTCTTGTACTAGTTTTCTCTTTAGAATAAAGAGTTAAAACTTATAAGATCTGAAACTGAAACTAGAGGTGTTGTACAATTTTTCGCTTGGATTTTCTTTCGTGGATATAATTTTATTGAATTTAAGGAGCCGGTGAAAAATTTCTCGATAACTTGGAGATTTGAATGAGGGTGAAAAGTTTGAGATTCTTTTTTCTTTTAATTAAAATTAAATTATTAAATTAAAAATAATTTAATAATTAAAAAAATCTTTTAATTTTCTTTTAATTAAAATAAAATTATTAAATTAAAAAAATTGGTGTTAGGTGCTCTTTTTGACAAACCACATATGTATTTTTGCACCTTTGAAATGTCACGTTATCGTCTAGTCAGCAAAAAAAAGTCAAACTTAACGGTCAAACGGTATTTTTGCACCTAATTTGTAACCACATAGTCACTTTTGCATCTAAAAAAAGTACTTGCTATTGGCGCTCCTCTGACAAAGCACATGTGTATTTTTGCACCTTAACCCATTTAAATATCGTTCTCTTCCAATATGCGTTTTTAACTTGAAGTTAAAATATACATGACTCAAGGCAAATTCTACTTAACTTGAAGTTAATTTCTAAATGCCTCCTGTCAATGCCTTTTTATATCAAGTTATGCATTATTTTGCTTTACTCTTCATTATTAACTTTCCAAAATGAAAAGTCACCTTGAGTCATTATATCAAGTTAACTTCCTCTTTCCTCGTTAACCTCGTTTTTGAAAGCTGAGCATGGATCTTCAAACGAAGAACCAACAAACCTAGTCGTCGTCGTTGAAATTCCACTCGACCTCTCTGTTCTCCACAAGTCTCTGTTTTCCATGGTTTGTGAAACCGGACCGGACCGGTCGGTTTAGACCGGGAACCGGCCAACCGGCCGTGAAACCGGTCCGATTTGGTGCAAAACTGGAATGACCCGGTTAACCCGGGGTTGACCCGGTGAAACCGGTGTAAACCGGCCGGATTACAAGGGTCAACCCGGTTCCAGTACTCTTTTTTTTTTAATTTTTTAAATTTTTATAAAAGGCAATCTAATTTAAATATGTGAATATGTCACAAGTATTGAAGTATATGGTTATTTTACTACTGATCTAAAGTATTGAAATGATATATAGTATATGAAATTTAGGTTGATGTGATGAGAAATTAATTATTTTCCAATTTTTTTTATACCTCACCGGTCTAGCCCGGGTTGACTCCGAGCTGACTCCGGTCTGACCCACTAACCCTTAACCCAGTAGCTCAACCGGTTCGATCACCGGTCCAGGTTTCGAACCTTGTTGTTTTCTAGGTTCACATGGTGGCCCTTTTATAGAGCTAGTTTGTGTGATCAAGGGCAAATTGTTTTGAGCAAAAAAAAAAAAAAGGGGCAAATTGGACTTTAGTCCATTTTCGAAGCAATAGAAAATGGCTTCCCACCATATTTGGTGGGAAGCCATTTTCATTTAAACGTGAGAAAATGAAGCGCGGTGGGAAAATATTTTCTAGGGAAAATTCAAACCAAACGGCTATCGCCAATTTGAGAAAATTTGAATTTTCCTTTTCCCTCCCCCAATTTTCTTTGATCCAAACGGGGCCTAAATGGCCTCGTGTTTGGAATAGTGTTTGAAAAGTCAGTTAAAATAGAAAATAACTGAAAATGACATGAATCTTATTTTATATATATATATATATATATATATATATTAATTGTATATATTATGATAATTGAAGATAAAATTTAAATTTGATAAAAAAAAATTAACATTATTATTAGTTGTATAATTCATTTGAATACAATTTTCTCATTAATCTTAATATAACAATGATCATCCATATGAAAAATCAAGATTAATGATGCTAAAACTCAATATTAAGTATTAACTATAGGCTAATGAAAATCAAAAGCCATCGTTAAAAGCGAAACCAGTTTTGTTGATTCTCAAAAACCACCTTTAAAAAAAAATCTCAATTGATTAAGATGGGATCCCAAATACCCCAAAATTTGTTTTTCCCCACTAAGTGTTTACCCCCTTCTTGGTTTTTTTTTGGCTTGGCAACACCATGCCAAATAGGCTATTTACTGTAACTTGACAAGTAATGTGTTATTCACTCATTGAAACTTTCAAAAGTAGCTTTAAATCATGATTTACAATATATAAGGTAAGTATATAAGAGTAGATTTACCTCAACTTGCATAAACAAACACTTTTTTGGGTGTCTAGTGATCTCATCAACTGAACAAGCGCTCATTCATTCGTTCGCTCCATTTATGGAACTATCGATTTGAAGAAACTCGTCCAGGCCCTCCGCGATTTCAATCTTGTCAGATTTGAGTATTTGAATTAGGTCTGAAAAAAGAAATTACTCCACTAGGTGCGCATAAGGGAGAGCAGATGAGAAATGTAAGTTTTCTCCTCGTTTTTTCTCAACATATGGAAAAATATTTGGGAGAAAAATGGGGTGGGTTCCACACCCTATTTCTTCCTCATTTTTCTTTCTTCTTACCGTTTATAAATTTAAGGATGTATGAATTTGTTGATTTTACCAATATGTTCTTTTGTTATTTTTCTCGTCTCATTATTATTATTATTATTTTATAAAATTTCTATTTAATCTCATTAATTCCTCGCATCTTCTCTTCCCATTCTGAAATTTCTCGATTGATTCACATTTGATGTGTTATTCAAATCTTAGTTTCTACTTTGAGTCCCTCTCTTATCAAACATGCCCACGAAAATGGTTTTTTTAATTGAAGATAATTTATAGTTACCTTGAAATTTGAACTGATTTTGTTTCTAGGCAAATCGAAGATAATGTTTTTTACGAATCTATAGTTGCAAAAGCACACTATAGGTGTTTATTCTTTTAATCATCCCATATACATTCCATGCAAATTTTGCGACATGAGGGTCAAAATAATTGTGAGGACTTACCTTTCAATATTGTTGAGTCACCTAAGGGTCTGTTTGATTGGAAGGATGGAAGATGAGCCCCTCCCCTCATTTGGTTTGAAATTTTGGAGGGGAACCAAAATATGCCCTCCAAATCCCTTCCCTCATTTTATTTTGGTTCCCTCCAAATTGGGGTTTTTTAGAGGTAGCAACAAACTTGACTAATATGCCCCCATTAACTTTCTGATATTCCTATTGATGCCCTAGGGGACGGGCAAATAAAAAACACAAACTCTAGACACTTCAGCAACGGTGAAAAAGGGGTTCATGGCGATTATCATGGACCGGAAGATGAAATCGGTTTGGGGATTGACAGAGGTCTCTGTGGCGGCCATTGGAGGAGCTGAAGGAAGGTGAGGGAATGAAAGGAAATGTGGGGGGAGAGGGGGAGAGAGAAACAAAGGAGGAGAGAGTGTGTGTTTGGGGATGAGGATGGTGTGTCTCATGTAAGGGCAAAATGGTCAATAAGTTATTACCACCCTCCCCCTCCCCTCTTGAACCAAACAAATGATCTTTTTCCCTTCCTTTATCTCTAGCAAACCAAACAAGATAATTGACCTTCCCTCCCCTCAAACCAAACACACTTTAAAATTTGAAATCCCAATGCTTTAGGAGGGGTGGATTCGGAGTTAGGGTTAAAAGTTAATAGGAATTTGTAATTAAAAATCTTCAATTTTTTAATTATAAAAGGACATTATGGTCTTTTAACAATATTTAGAAATTCCTAATCAGGCCTATAGGCCTTATGAGAGATTTTTCTAAAGTCCAAGGATGATTCTGGATGTAAGTATTTCAAATGGATTTAAACGAGATTCCCCCATTCCTAAACACATTATATATTTATTAAAAGGATTAATCGAAATTTTAATCAAGTTCTTTTATCAACATTAACTAAATTAATTAAACTTATGTCTAAATATAATAAAAAAATTAACAAATACAAAATTATGAAAAATTGAAAAAAAAAAAACTCTTAAATTGTTCATAACAATTTTAACAAAAAATATAGATATAGTATCATGTAGGGTAAATTAATAAAAAAATTTATTTAAAAATAATTTTTAGAATGTTTTTAATAGTGTTAAGAGTTTGGATTTTAGTATATACTTTTTTGAATAGAGGGAAGATCAGTATAATTAAGGTAACATTTGAGGGAAGTTAGATTATTTTACCATAAGAAAAATATAAGAAATACGTTTAGAATTGGCTTTAGTATTTCTTAATAAATAAAAGACCCATTTAATCTTCTTTTGTTACTGTGTACCTTAGGTACATTGGCCGTTGAATGAAGCTCCTATTGTCATCTTTTATATATATATATTCCTGGGTAAAAGCAATAAGGGAGAGGCAAAATACTTATCAAAATTCTGTTTTTGTCATTTTTTGGTTCCATTTTTATTTGCTAAGTTTCATGCGTCCATAATTTTAAGATAAAAATAATTTCCTATGACCTTCCAATTAAAAATGATGTTAACAGTCCCCTTTATTAAGATTACCCTTCAGCCAAATCGTAAAGAAGCGTTAATTTTGAGTTTTGAAGAAGCATTAATATGTTGAGGTAGTTCAATGAGCTCATTTACTGACGATTTTGTTCTCGCTGCAGTAATTATTCAGTGGCTACATTATTCAATTATTCCAGAATTTGTTCTCGCTGCAGTAATTATTCAGTGGCTACATTATTCAATTATTCCAGAATTTGTTCTAATGGCTACATTTTTCTATTATTCCAACAACTATATAACTCAACCGTAATGTTGTATTTTTCATATAATGGCTATTGATAATTAATTTTTTAAATATATTTCTATCATTTTCATTTAAGTTTTTAGTGATAAATTGTGGCAGACGAGTCCAATTAAATTATATTTATTTTATAAAAAAATTGACGAAATCTTGAAAATTACTTTATTAAAATTTTCATTTATTATTTTCTTGCACATGTGGCTATCAAATATTATTTTATTTTGTATAAATTTTTAGATCTTAACTGAATATTGTTGGTTATGATTAGTTTTGATGATGTCTTATATAGATGTCATTATTAAAAGCAAAAAGATTGAGTAGTATATTGAGTAATGGGCCTGTTTGGGTTGGCGGTAAGAGCGGTGGCTTAAAAGCTATCTGACTTTTAAAAAAGCTCGGTAGGAAAAAAGTCAGGTTATAGATAATGATTTGTGTTTGGATTGATGGTGGTAGAAGTAGCGGGGCCCACATCAAAAAGCTGAGAGCTTTTTGAAAAAAGCTAGATTCTGGAGCTTTTTCCTTAACCGACTTTTTGAGCTTTTTGACTTAAAGTTAAGCTAACGCTGGGCAATCCAAACAGGTTCCATTTTCTTTTGATCACTACTGTGTGAGCGTTGGCTTTTAAGCTACTGCCTTTTTTTGCCTTTAACGCTCAAATTTAAGTGAATCCAAACATGCCCATTCATATAGTTATCTCCTACATTGACTAGGCCCATTCATATAGTTATCTCCTACATTGACTAGCTGCTATATTTAATATAGATTATTCCAAGTTAAATTATGGAGAATAATCAAGAAGGAGATAAAGTATTAAAGAAAGAAGAACTTGCGAGAGGTTGTCAAGGAAGCAAGATGTTATTCCAAGTTGAATGAGAGAGAATGATCAAGATGGGAGATGAAAGATGGAAGAACTTGCTGAATGGAATGAAGATATAATTATTCAAGTTCTTATATTGAAGCTAGAAGCCTCCAAGATCATATGGAAGTTGAAATGGCTCAATTCAAAGTTAAAGTAAGCAAAAATCAGCTTCAGGATGAGAAAACTCGAGTTCCCAACTCAAAACTCGAGTTTCCAACTCAAAACTCGATTTCCTGCTTCGCTACAATGATTTGCTCCTCTGGTATGAGAAAACTCGAGTTTAGGAATCAAAACTCGAGTTTAGGAATCAAAACTCGAGTCAGCCATCACAAACTCGAGTTATCAAGTGATTTCAGCATCTCTGGCATCTCTGGACTAGGAAAACTCGAGTTTCCAAATCAAAACTCGAGTTTACAGCAGTCTTCAGCAACTCTGTTTCACGTTCAGCTCGGGTGAGGTCTGGTAATTCGATGATATCTCCTAAACCAAAAATCAGATTAAGGTGAAACCAGTGGCATATGAAACTAGACTCCCAATGCGTCATTTAGATATAAAATTCAAGCTCAAAGGAGTTCAGATCAAGGAGCTATGAATTGTGGAAGTTGACAGTAAAATCCATATCACACGACAAATCAAGCTTCAATATTTTGAGTGTATCTCACAAACTACAAATCCAACTGAGCTGAAATCGAGTGGCATATGAAAGTAAACTCATAGAGCTTTCCATCAAGAGTTGAACAAACCAAAACAGAGTTCAGACAGGGAGATATAACCTTCAAAAATTGACAGTTAGTTCAAGAAGTTGCAAACTCGAGTTTGTAAGTATAAAACTCGAGTTTTGCGGGTTATAGAAAGACAAACGTCGAGCATCTTCCAAACTCGAGTTTGTGAGACCAAAACTTGAGTTTTGATCAGACAGAGAGAAATCTGGAGTAAAGCAACAACATCTAAACTCAAGTTTACAATGAAAACTCGAGTTTTCATCTCCGCTTCAGAAAATCACCGTTTCGAAAATCTTGATTCTTTTGATAAACATCTAAATGATTACCCAAATGGCTTATACTACTTCTGAACATTATTTATATTATTTGTGTAAAAGTTTCAGGTGATTAAACGAAGGATTAGATGCAAATCTTCAAAATGTCAGATTTGTGTCAGAAACATTGAATATCTTTTTGAGAAACCCTAACGGCTACTTTTAAAGGATTTCCAACGGTCATATTCTTATCACGGAAGAATTTCTCAACGGTCATAAATTGCAACTACCTATAAAAGAAGATAGATTCAAGACAGAAGTGTAAGACACAAGACTACATCTACAAAATGCTCATACTCTGATCTTCATATTATTTACTCTCTGTTTTTCAATGTTTACATAGCTTAGCATAGAGAGTGAAATTATTTGTAATGCACTTCAGTGTTTATCTTATTCACTTTTGAGAGAGAAGATTCATTATAAACATTCTATCTATTTATCTGAGAGTTACTCAAGATTGGGTGCTCTTGAGAGGGAAATAGATTGTAACCTTGCATTGTGTATAGGGGAGTATCTCGGTGAGAGATTTGGCTTCACAAGTGCCTGGATGAACTTGTGGGATTGTAAAGGCTTCTCTTGTGCCGGATTAAACAAGAGGATAGTAGATTGAATATCTCAAGTGGAGCTTGGGGACTGGATGTAGGTCAAGGATTGAGCCGAACCAGTATAAATCTCGGTTGCATATTCTCTTCCCTAAACTCTCATCTTTCCAAAGCATATAAGTTTGAATGATGACTATTGCTTTATAAATTATTATTGTCATACAAAGCTTTGCTTTAGCAACTTGTGAAAAGAATTTCAAAGTTTCAAGTTTTTAATCGACACCTAATTCACCCCCTCTCTTAGGTGATAGCCCGGTCTTTCAAATATTAATGGTGGAATCATTTGAATTTGAATTAGATAAAATTTCATTATCTTAATTTCTTATTATGTTTAAGTAAATTTGTATAAGTAATAATTAAGGAGTTTGATATATCAAAAACAAAACAAAAAAACAAAAAAGAAATTAAGGAGTTTGATGAGCGAACACTATTGCTTTATGGGCCACGTAACAAAGGCCCAAGCCCAAAACGAAATTAAGAAAAAAAAGCCTTTAATTACATTTCCCTTCCGTCTTCGACAACGGGCAAATCTGACTGCTCTCCATCGGAGCGTCTCTTTAAATTTGCGTCTCTTTCCAAATTCCGACGGACCAAGCCAAATCTCCAGTTCCTGTTTAGCCGTTGGAAGAAAGGAGTCTCCTTTCTACTCCCCTTTTGACCTTCTCATTCTCCAAGGTACGCCCCTTCCTTTGTACTAATTAGATGTTGAATTGGCTGAAGAATTGAATCATAGATGTTAAGAATTTGTTATCTACTTCACTAATTCTGTCAAAACCCCCATTTTAATTTCATAAGTATCAAGTGGTTGCTTTTGTGGTTGCCTTCCCCTGATTTTGTGTTTTGTATGGACTGTGATGGTTCTATGCTTGTTTATTGTAAGTGATTTTTTTTATGCTTTGAAGGTGGATTTTTTCATGTTGTCGTTGCTATTTCTATACTTGTTGTTTGTTGCTTGCTCTTTCCCTTTTCAAATTGTTATTGTGAGTGGTTTTGTTTGTTTGTCTGGTTTGTATGTTTTAAATGGTTTTTTCTTTTCTTTTCATGTTCTTTGTTTTGTAGACTTGTTTGTTGTTTCTTTGCTTCTTTTCAAATTGGTGTTGTGCTTTTTGATTGGGAGTGATTTTTTTTTTCATTTGTTTGTGCGGCTTGGATGCCGTTGTTGTTTTCGGACTTGTTTGGTGTTTGTTGTTTAGCTAAATTTGTACGAGTTCTCACTTTTTTTTTTTTTTCGATTACTCCATCAAGTAGATTTGTTTGTTGTTCTTTGTTGTTGGTTCTTGTTTTTATTATGTGATTGTCATCAACAAAACCCATCGATCCTTTTCATTGCAACCGCATTTCCACTTAATTGGTCGCTTTTGTGGTTGCCTTCCCCGTTTTTGTCTTTTGTACGAACTGTGATGGTTCTTTGCTGGTTTATTGTAAGTGATTTTCTTTATGCTTTCAAGGTGGATTTTTCCATGTTGCCGCTGCTGTTTCTATACTTGTCGTTTGTTGCTTGCTCTTTCCCTTCTCAAATTGTTGTTGTCTTTGGTTTATTGTGAGTGGTTTTTGTTTGTTTGTCGGCTTGTATGTTTTAAATGGTTCTTTTTTTTCATGTTCTTGTTCTTTGTTTGTAGACTTAGTTCTTGCTTCTTTTCAAATTGGTGTTGTGCTTTTTGATTGGGAGTGTTTTTTTTTTTTTTTCGTTTGTTTGTCTGGCTTGGATGCCGTTGTTGTTTTCAGACTTGTTTGTATGGAAGTACCGAGCTTGTTTACTGGGATTGATTTTGTTTCCCGATCAAGTAGATTTGTTTGTTGTTGTTGGTATTGTGTGATTGTCATCAACAAAACCCATCCGATCCTTTTCATTGCAACTGTGTTTACCAGTCGGCCAATCCACTTTCAAAGGTGCCTGCTTTCTCCTTCCCTTGACTCTTTGATGTGCTTTTTTGAATTTTGTTTTTTTATTGTTTTAAAATCAATATCAATATCAATATATATATAATAATACATCCTCAAGCCGCCTCAAAAATGGCTTAGCATAGGCTCCCCTCACAAATTCTTGTTCATAAGCGGTTTCATTGTCATTGGGCTCGTGTGAGTGATCACCAAATACACAATGAATCAAACTTCATCTCTTTCCTCTATCTTTTTCTCCGTCCTTTTCATATCTAACCCATACGGGATTTAAAATTTTGAAATCCCTTCTTCTCTCCCCTCTCTCTTATTCTCTATGCTCCTTCATTTTCCTCTTCTTAACCCTGGATGCCCTTTTCCTGCTCTCTCTCTCTCTCTTTCCCCTCAGTTTCTCTCAGTCATCTTCTGCTCCTAAGGGTGGATCTCCTCACCGAACTCAAGCTCGGTGATCTCTGTCGTCGGCATCTGTGCATTTTGATATCCTCTTCTTTTGTAGCTTATCGATGCTAAGAAGGTTTGTACTCTTCCGCCGTTCTTCCCTTCGTCTTTGATCTCTCCCATTCTTCACTTTTCATCTTCTTCTTCTACTTTTTGGTTATCGTTTAATGGATCTCCTAACCGAACTCAAGCTCGGTGAATGCGCTATCGTTTTACGAAACCGTGCGGAAGAAGCCGCAACGTCGAGGCTGCTATACTCGCCCATGGTGAGTGGAGAATGATTCCGTTCTTTTCTCGAGTAGAATTCGAGGATCCCCGATCTCCCACCCCAGGGGAAGAATAGATCTACTAGCATAATTTTCCAACCGTGACACAAGGCACATTTTTTTTTACAATGAACCATCTTTGTTCATGTGTATTTGAATCGGTGTGCATTTTTCACGGTTTTAATCGTTCCTTTGGGTTTACATGTTGCAGAGAGGTATATGCAGAAAGGGAAAATGAAAGTACAACCTATCACCACGGACGATGACGACGGAGGTGATGAAGAAGAATCAGAAGATGGTGTAGGCAGATGTCAAAATCCCCACTGTACTGCTTCACCGTTTTCGCACAAGGGTTCCTCTGCATTTTGAGGTGTAGGGAGATGTCAAAACTTTATCTTTTATTTAGATTTCCCTTTTGCTCTTTTTCCATCATCTATGTTGTACGAGGTCTCTCTTTTCTTTGTACGTGGGGGCGAGAGAGAGAGAGAGGACCGGTTTTATGATTTTGTGGTTTTGTTTTCTTTGTACGGAGTAATTTTTTCTATGTTTTTTCCTGTGGCACAGGGAAATGCAACCATTTACTGTGGCTGAGAAATCCTATCTCTTGACTGGGAGAATAAGTCAGATCGTTTGGTATGTGAATTGGTTTCTCATGCATTGCATGTTATATCATAGTACAGTATCTATCATAATGTCAATTCATTTAATTGCTTCTTTTTTTTGTTCAAACGAAGCTTTTGATAGGCACATCAGATGGATGCATTAAGGCATGGAATGTGGAAGCAAAGAGAGTTGTTTGTGACCGTAACACTACCAAAACATTTCCAAGGTGTTGCTTAACCTAATTTGCGAGTCTTTTTTTTTTCCTTGTATTTTTCTTCCCGGCCATTAAAGTATGATATGTGGTTGCGGTGTATTAGATGTGAAATGCAGCCTTGTGGAGCCAATTTTTGTGTCTGCACCAGCATCTGGGGGGGTCATGATTTAACTTTTGTATCTTTAAATCCTTCCAATGGTTTTAAACTAACTGAATGTGGTTGTTGGTTCTCTTCTTTGACATGAGCTTCTTGCTATGGAGTTCATGTTTTTCATTTCAAGTTGTGTCTTTTTTAGGTCATATAATTTTACTATTCATGAAGACAGTTCTTCCACTACTTCTCTATGCTTTAATCACAACGGGAAGATCCTAGCGGCTTCTCCGCTATTGATGGAATGATTCACATGTTCGGTATCCTTTATTTATTTTTTCAATTACTCTCGACATTGATGTAATTTGTAGTTCACCTATAAAGAAAAATGTGGTATTTGGAGGGAGAGAAGATTGGGAAAAAATGTGTGATTATCTTCATTAAAGGTTATTTTGTGTCTTGGAATCTTCTTTCTAATAATAGCTAAGTTGTTTATAAAACCTATATCTCCAAGGGCAAGTAATGTGGATATAACAAGTAATTGGTGGTAATTATTGTGTCATCTGTATTCATTTGCAGGATTAAAGGTTATTTTGTGTCTTGGAATCTTCTTTATAATAATAGCTAAGTTGTTTATAAAACCTATATCTCCAAGGGCAAGTAATGTGGATATAACAAGTAATTGGTGGTAATTATTGTGTCATCTGTAGTCATTTGCAGGATATAACAAGTTTGGGCTGGAGCTGCTAATAATCTTTTACTCTACATCTTTCATATCTAAAATGTAGTCTCATTTCAACTCATTCAAGCACTAAACTATACATGAATCAGTAATGCAACATATAGTCTTTACTATGCAACGCACGGGGGAAAATCAAGGATGTGTTCATAAGGCTATCAGATCATGCATGAATCAGTGGAAGCAATCTTTGCTTCCTGTGACCTACTTCTTTTTGTTCTTATCCTTTCAATGTTGTCATCACTTCTTTCATCTCTTTTAGTAGTTTAGTATAACCTTCTTTCGTGTAGAGAAATTTTATTGCTAAATGTGTATTTGACCTAATCTAGGAACAAGTTAAAAGCAAGTCTACTTTTTGTTTTCAAGGCTTGCTATATTTTTCTAAGATCTGTTTTGTATTATGGATACAAAGCAGAGAAGGATTAGACAGCACTGTGGCGTAGCTGATAGGCTCATCGGATAGAATAGGCTGTGGTGTCAAATCACTTCTCTCTCTTTCTCGCAAGCTTTTCTTTTTCTCTTCTTTCTTTCTCTCTATTTTTTAATCCTTTCAATGTTTCTTCTTTTTCTTTCTCTCCGCAAATTACTCATTATGCATAGTTGAGCTTAGTTGGCATCGCATATGAAGCGCCCTTTTTTGTACGCTCGATTTCGTCTTTAAGTGGCCTTGGTTTCGCCATCAACACCACTTTTCCTGGATTGATGAATTTTATCTCCATAATAATGTATCGATTCTGATTTGATTAGTCTCCTTTCACCAAGTTTTTTTGTATTAATTAGGTCGACGCCTGAAACACAGAAAGTGTACATCATGTAATATTTGGTGGAGAAGGACACTTATCACTTAATTTAGCTATATAAAATTTTGTCCCTTTATGTTGATCCAATTTGTTGTTTTCGGTATTTCATTGTTGTCGAATTTCCTTTTACGTTGATACTACATATTTTTATTTGATTAAGTGATATAAGGGAAGAGATATAAAAATAAATTATGAAGTTGACTGCATTTAAGATAGAAGAGTGTTTGTACAAAGTGCCATTGGAGAGATAAAATATGCGTAAAGGCCCTTACGGGACTACATGAGCTACAACTTTTATTTTAGAGAGGATTGGGAAAATATGTGATTATCTTGATTAAAGGTTTTTTTTTTTTTTTTTTTTTTTTTTTTTTGGAGTTGGAATCTTCTTTCTAATAGTAGCTAGAAGTTTTGAAAACCTATATCTCCAAAGGCAAGGTTTTTTTTGGAGTTGCATTCACAAATATTTGTCATGTAACACTAGTATTCTAGAAACTGGTTGTAAAAAAATACTTTAGAAAATAGCATATAATTTAAATATAAATAAATAAGGTATGTAAAAAAAAAAAAGACTCATCTCTCATGTAGGAGAACATAAGTGAGAAGCACCTTATGTGCTCCCTGTCTATTGGTTGTGACTCGCGGGAAGGAGAAGGAAAGGATATCATTTTCTTTTGGTTCAAGTTTTTCTTAATTTCTTTGGAAGTACAGTATATGATGACAACGTTGGTATGCCGTGATTTTCTTCTCAATAATTTTCTATAAGATTTGATAAATTAAAAAACTTATACAACAGAATTGGTAGAATTATTAAATTAATATATGTAGACATCACATGGTTAATATATTTATAACAAATGATTATTACTATTTTTATCGGGTAAATAATTTGATATAAGATTTGATAGATTAAAAAAAACTTAACCGAAATGAATGCTGGAATATCTAAAGGCATGAAATAATTCCAAAATACTTTTTCTATTTATAAGATTTTTATTTTTATTTATGTAATGCCTTAATAATGATTAATATTTGTTATAAATATATTAACCATGTGATGTCTTTTGCCTCTTAATCTTCCTCCCCGAAATATCAATCAATGTTTCCATTTTTTTTTTCCAAAAAGGTTATTAATTATTTGCATGTGTGAGTCTCTTATCCTATATTTGTAAATAAATGTTTCCAAGAAAATCAAGCAACAAGGTGACAGGGGGATAAAAGTAAAAGTGATCCATCTGGATCAGGAAGGTATGGCGACAATGACGGTGGTGATGAAAATGCAACGCCAAATAAGCTAGAGCCTTTCCTGTAGCTCAAGGTCAATTTCCTTGCCATAAATCTTGCTTATACATTATTTATATATCTGATAGTTCCTAACGGGTAGGATAGGTTCTGTCTGCTGTGTCAAATCACTGCCCTATACTTCTGTAAGCTTTTCTTTTTCACACTCCTCCTTTCTCTCTGTATTTTTTAATCCTTTCCATGTTTCTTGACTCTTTCTGCAAATTACCATTTAGATGTTGGGGTTGGCTACGGTCCTCTTCCCTTCCCGTTCTCTTCCCATCTTCTTTTTTATCTCACCGTTGGATTGAAATCTTAACCGTTGATTTAATCTTTTATAAAACTATTATTTTAAATATTTTATTAATAATTTAATTTTTTTATTAATATTTTTATAAAAGATTAAATCAACCGTTAATCTTTCAATCTAACGGTTGAGATGAAGAAGAGGATAGGAAGAGGATGGGAAGGAAGTGGATGGGAGCTAACTCCTTAGATGTTTTGCGGAAAAGCTATGCAAGTAGGATCATTTGAATGATATGTATTGTAAGCGTGAATATTTCAAAGTATTTTTCACTATGTTTTGTGTTTGGAGTAGAAATTTATATTAGGTGCTTTTCTCTTAAGTATTTTTTCCTCTAATTTGAGGGATTAGCACCATTTTTTTATATATATTCTATTTATTTAGATTAGACTATATCTTTGTATTCTGAATTTTTTTCTTTTTGTACCCGTATTTTAAATTAATTTTTAGGATATTGGCCTTACATGAAAAATATTTCTAAATGAAAGACTGGAAATTAATTAATTTAAGATATTCGGGAAAAAAATTTCAGAATCTTGTATATAATATAATCTAAATCAATAGAATATATAAAAAATTTAAATAAAAAAATATCTAATCCCTCTAACTAGAAGGAAAAATACCTGAGAAGTACTTAAGAGAAAAACAACTAATGTAAACCCTTGGAGTAGAGGTGTCCGCGTTGTTTTGTGTTGGAATATGAGCCTTTTTTCTCTCTATTTATATAGAGAGAGCCACGTTTTGACACAATGATTTGGTATCCGGGATATTATAAGGGGATTCGGGAGGAGTGAGATTTAAATCTAAAAGCAAAAGATGAAAGGGAAAAGCTGGGGGTGATAGTGACAGGGCATGGAAGCACTGGCATGGACATCGCAGGTCGGGGGAGAGAGAGAAGGAAAGATGAGAGGGGGCTACGGGCACAGCTACGTAGAGGTTGGGATCAGTAGATGGATTTACTGAGATGCAAAATGAATAAACTAAATGATATACCAAGGAAACATGTTGCTTAGATTACAGTGTTTGGTAGCGTGATGCCTTTGGATTTTGTCATCTCTCCTTATCCTTTCCTCATTTATTTCACGCCTCCTCCTCACTTCCCTTTCTTTCTTTTTTACTTGCTTTTTAATTACAAATCTGAACCCAATTCATATATTTTTAACGAGTCCCTACACTTTTTACTTCTAAACCCACTCTAATTGAAAAATGTCTAGCTGG
The DNA here is from genome assembly GCA_019022655.1 of Acacia acuminata. NCBI lineage: Eukaryota > Viridiplantae > Streptophyta > Magnoliopsida > Fabales > Fabaceae > Acacia > Acacia acuminata. Next base: position 2,247,581 of record JAFJYI010000045.1, read on the forward strand.
TTTGTGAGATTCTAAGAAACTCGTGGTTATGCGTACTTAGATGAGGGTAATATCGAATGGGTGACTCTCTGAAGAGTATTATAAATTTGAAACCTCTTGATTTAAAGTCATTTGTGTACAAAACGATATTTAAGAATGTTAATTGATTAAAAAATAATGTTGTATAACATTGTTGAGATTTCAATTTTAATATGTACTCTAAATCAAATGGATGATATTGTTGTTCATCATTGTTAATGTTTCATTTCTAATGTGTAATCATTCATTGATAGTTATATTTTCATGTTCTTTAAAGACAATAAAATTGCTTTACTATAGCAAAATATGTTTAAGTAACTTGTAAAATACTTTCATCCGTGCAACGCACGGGGGAAATCTGACTCATTTGATTTCAGAATCCTGTTCTTATTTTATTATCTGATATTTGAATTTGATTATTTGATTCATGCTTTGTAATTACTTTTTTATTAAAGTCTTTTCAGTTCTCATTTTATTATTTGATGGATATAAAAGTCTACAATTTTTTTAAACTACTTATTAAATTCATTCTGTGTAATTCATATTTTTTTTAACCCTTTCCCATTCTTATTTTATTATTAGCTCGATTTTAAAACCTACGGTTTTTTTTTTTTTTTTTTTCCGATGGATAAAATCTACAGTTTTGAATATGACTATCTTACTTGTCTTTTAGTTTGAGTTGAAAATAAATTTTTTATTGTTAACAAAGGCTTTGAATTTATCAAATTTATATACCATTATTTAACATGTAAGGATTCCTTCTTGTCCTTTTTTTTTAATTATTATTTGATTGCTTTAAATATCCACATATTTTATTATTTAGTTGTTTAAAATCTGCATTTTTTAAAATCCACTACTTTTTTAAATTTGATTTGAAAAGAAATTTTTTTGATTGTTAATAAATATTTCTAATTTTTTGTTTTATACTTTGTAATTACTTTTTAAACTCTTTTCGGTGCTTATTTTGTTTTTTAATTGTTGTCCTTGTTTTTTGTTATTTGATCGTTTCAAAAATCTTCAACTTTTAAGTTCTATTATTTTGTTGTTTCAAAATTTTCGTTTGAAAATCCTTTTCTTATTTGATTGATTTACAAATCTGCATTTTTGAAAATACACTCTTACTTTTTGAAATTTGATTTAAATATAAACTTTTTGATATTTTATTTTATTTTTAGTGTTTGACAAAATCTTCAAATTTAAGTTCTATTCTTTTGTTGTTTCGAAATTTCACTTGCAAATCCTTTTCTTATTTTATTACTTGATAGATATAAAAATACAAAACGCTATCTTACTTTTTTTAAATTTGGTTTGAAAATATATTTTGATTGTTGATAAATATTTCTAATTTTCTGTTTCATACTTTGTAAATTGTAATTAATTTTTTTAAAATTTTGAAGTTTTTATTTCTTTTATTGTTCTTCTTGTTTTTTTATTTGATTGTTTGAAAAATCTTCAACTTTAAGTTCTATTATTTTGTTGTTTCAAAATTTCATTTGAAAATCCTTTTTTTTTTTTATTGATTTAAAAATCTGCATTTTTTGAAAACCCAATCTTACTTTTTTAAATTTGATTTGAATAATTTTTTGATTTTTAGTAAATGTCTCTAATTTTTTGTTTCATACTTTGTAATTACTTTTTAAACTCTCTTCAATTCTTATTTTGCTTTTTTACTGTTCTTCTTGTATTTATGATTTGATTGTTTCAAAAAGCTTCAAATTTTAGTTCTGTTATTTTGTTGTTTCAAAATTTCATTTGTGAAACCTTTTCTTATTTTCTTATTTGATTGATTTAAAAATATTTATTTTTGAAAACCCAATCTTAATTTTTTAAATTTGATTGTTAATAAATATTATTTTTTGTTTCATACTTTGTTTTACTTTTTAAACTCCCTTCAATTCTTTTTTTTTGGGGTGTTCTTGTTTTTTTAATTTGATTGTTTTAAAAATCTTAAACTTTAAGTTCTATTATTTTGTTGTTTCAAAATTTCATTTAAGAATCCTTGTCTTATTTGATTGATTTATTTTTTTAAAAAACCCAATCTTACTTTTTTAAATTTAATTGTTAATAAATATTTCGTATTTTTTGTTTCATACTTTGTTTTACTTTTTAAACTCACTTAAATTGTTATTTTGCTTTTTGGCTTGTTCTTGTTTTTTTATTTGGTTGTTTTTATAAATCTTAAACTTTAAGTTCTATTTTTTTTTTTCAAAATTTCATTTTAGAATCCTTTTCTTATTTTATTATTTGATTGGATCTGCATTTTTGAAAAAGCTATCTTTACTTTTTTAAATTTGGTTTGGAAATATATTTTGATTGTTGATAAATATTTCTAATCTTTTAAACTCTAATTTTTTTTTTTCATACTTTGTAAATTGTATTTACTTATTTTAATTTTTTGATTGATTGTTTTAAAATATTCACCCTTATATTTCTATTATCTTGTTGTTTCAAAATTTAATTTGAAAATCCTTTCCTTATTTATTGATTTAAAAATCTGCATTTTTGAAAATGCAATCTTACTTTTTAAAATTTGATTTGAATTTTTTTTAATTTTTAGTAAATGTGTCTACTTTTTTGTTTCATACTTTGTAATGGCTTTTTAAAGGCTCTTCAATTTGATTTTGTTTTTTTTACTGTTCTTGTTTTTATGATATGATTGTTTTGAAAACATTCAAATTTGAGTTATATTATTTTTTTTGTTTCAAAATTTCATTTGAGAATCTTTTTTTTATTTTTTTGATTTAAAAATCTGTATTTTTTAAAACCCAATCTTACTTTTTAAAATTTGATTGTTAATACATATTTCTTATTTTTTGCTTCATGCTTTGTTTTAGTTCTTAAACTCTCTTCAATTCTTATTTTGTTTTTCGGATTGTTCTTATTGTTTGTTTTATTTGATTGTTTTAAAAATCTTAAACTTTAAGTTCTATTATTTTTTTTTCAGAATTTCATTTAAGAATCCGTTTCTTGTTTGATTGATTTAAAAATATGTATTTTTGAAAACCCAATCTTACTTTTTAAAATTTGATTTGAAAATAAAATTTTATTGTCAGTACAAATGTCTAATTTTTTGTTTCATACTTTGTACTACTTTTTAAACTCTTTTCAGTTCTTATTTTTTTTTTGTTTTTTTTTATTTGATTGTTTTAAAAATCTTCAACTTTAAGTTCTATTATTTTGTTGTTTCCAAACTTCATTTGAAAATCCTTTTCTTATTTTCTTATTGATTTAAAAATCTTCATTTTTGAAAACCAAATCTTAATTTTTTAAATTTGATTTGAAAATAAATTTTGATTTTTGATAAGTATTTCTTATTTTTTGTTTCGTTTTGTTTTACCTTTTCAACTCTTTTCAGTTCTTATTTTGTTTTTTTATTTGATTGTTTTAAAAAATCTGAAACTTAAAGTTCTATTATATTGTTGTTTCAAAATTTCTTTTGAGAAACCTTTTCTTATTTGATTGATTTAAAAATCTGCATTTTTGAAAACCTTTCTTTTTAAATTTGATTTGAAAATAAATTTTGATTACTTTTTAAACTCTTTTTCAGTTCTTATTTTGTTTTTTTATTGGTTTTATTGTTTTTTTATTTGAATGTTTTAAATATCTTCAACGTTAAGTTTTTATTTTTTTCTAAAATTTGATTGAAGCTTGTTCTTGTTCTATTATTTGATAAAAATCTGCACCACTATTATACAATTTTAAATTAAATTTTTTCAATTTATTAAATGTATATTCCATTATTTAATATCAAAATATTCCTTCTTGTTCTTATTTTAGTGTTTGGTTGTTTTAGAAAATCTGCAATTTTAAGATATATTATTTTATTGTTTAAAAGTTTGATCTAAGTACTTGGGCTAGGGATCTGTCTTGCTGCCCCACACAAAAAATAACACCCACATTTTGTTAAACAGTACTCAGATATTCAAAACTTAATAAAAGCCATCACCCATCAATTTTATATTATTATTGAAGCTCACTTGTTGGCTTGTCCTTCAACCTTCCCTCCATCTACCATTGTTATGTACACAGGAGCTGACAGACCCTTCTTTGGCTCACAACGGTCCGTTCACTCTATTATATGCAATGTTGGACACTCTTTCCTGGTATAAAACCATATTTATAACTTACCAAAATTGTGTTTTGTCATTTTGTGGCCCTCATCATTTGATGAACATTATAACTTCCCAGTTCCTGTTTAGTAGTTGAAAGATCTGAGAGAATAGTAGGTCACCCCAAGAAGAATGCTCCAAGGTACGCCCCTTACCTTTGTAGTACTTATTAGAGGATGACGTGGCGGAAGAATGGAACAATAGAGGTTATAAACTTGATATCTATTTTACTAATTTTGTCAAAACAGGCCTCATTTTAATATATAGTTTTTGTTCATTTAATTTTGGGTTTTGTTCATTTATAACTTTTGTTAATTTTGTATGGACTATGAATGTTCTCAGGCTTGTTTATTGTGATTGAATTTGAATTTTGTGTTTGTTTGCTTGAAAAGCTTCGATGATTTTTAGGGGGATTTTGTATTGACATCCCAATCAAGACCTTTCCTTTCCCTAGTTTTGTAGGGACTATAATTGATCTCAAATTGTTGTGCTTGTTTATTGTGATTGATTTTTTTTTTCTATGGTTGGAAAGCTTGTGTGCTTTCAATGGGGATTTTGTGATTTTTTTCCTATTGCTATTGCTTTTTTGTAGACTTGTTTGTTGGTTGTTGTTTCCTAGTTTTGTATGGGCTGTGATTGCCCTCAAATTGTTGCACTTTTGTTTGTCTCCTTGAAAAGCTTGGATCCTTTCAAGGAGGATTTTGTGTTTGCCGTTGTTTGTTGGTTTTTGTTTCCTAGTTTTTTATAGGCTGTGATTGTTCTAAATTTTGTGCCTTGGTTTGTTTGCTTTGATGATATTGTTTGTTAGCTGTTGCTACCCTAGTTTTGCATGGGCTGTGATTGTTCTCAAATTGTTGTACTTTTGTGTGTTTGCTTGAAATGTGTTGGTTCCTTTTTGTTTGTTTTCTTTCTAAAAATTTGGGTGTGCTTGAGGGGATGGATTTTGTGGTTCCTTAGAAAATAAGAAATATGATTGTTAGCCCTATAATGTTTACTTTCTTGTATCCCATGTGATTTGATTAGTCCTTAATTCTATCATTCTTAATGTTTATTGTGATTGATTTTTTTGTTTCTATGGCATTTTTTGATTTTTTCCTGTTTAATGCACATACAAGAAACAACGTTTTTCTACCTCATCCAACTTGTCATAGCTAAATTTAAACATAGAGAATACTTTTGTCTCCAATCTGGTCCAGTCCATGAAGAACTTATTAGGCTATTTATTGAATTTTCCCATGCGCCCACGCTCTTCACTCCAGCCATGTCACTTCCTTACACAATCAGTGCAAGGGGTAGCCCTTTACATTCCTTTGCCACGCTCTATTTGTAATTCTTGAGCTTGTTTGAAATTATTATACGTAATTCATCAGATTAATAGACGAAATTGAGACGCACTCGCTCTATTTGAAATTATTCTCTTCATGAGCTTGTTTTAAGAAAGAATAGAATGATCCCCTAAATAAAGGATGCTGTGAAGAAGATAATTCTTACGGCAATGGAACTTATATTTTGAGGTATTCTTTGGCAATATATATCAATTATGAGATTATGCTATGAATAACATTTTCAGCGTACCTTTGTCTAATGCGTGGCACTGCTTGCCACATTAATTATAGAAAAAATCCTTTAAAAATATCACATGAATTTTGAAATTTGAAAAAGGTGTCGTGAATAGGCAAAATCTTAAATTCATAACTCATGACCAAATAGAGATTTTAAAATGTTAATCTTTTTACAAAAGCCCCTCAAATATTTTAAGAAAATAGGAAAATGCCACCCTCATTGAAGCACCATCGCCCGTCGTCAAAACATCCTTCGCCCTTTTCTTTTTGTTTGACCGAGTAGTAATTGTAACCGTTAGGGTTAGCTCAGATTCTAAATTAAGGAGATTCTCTTCAGATTTTAAGAAATATCAATCTCGTGCATCATTTGGGATTTCAACATAAAAGATAAATTTTAAATCGAGTTAAAAAAATAAGTTGTTATTATTATCAATATAATTACTATTATTATAGTAATGTTTTTTTTTTTTTTTTTGGATATAAATTTTTTTTGGAGGGGTTCAATATCAATCCCCTACCAAGGCCGGGCATGGCCCCGGCTCTATGAGCACTTATTGGGGACTTAGGAGATCGCCTACCAAAGGAGTCACAACGACGGCAAAGGGGATCGAACCCACGACCTTTTGGGCCTAGTCCCGGATCCCTTACCATCTATGTCAACTCTCATTGGCTAGTAATGTTTATTCGATATCTGCAACATAGCAACTGGACGGATATTGGGACGGTTTGGACTGAATATCAATGGGGCCCAAAAATTGAAAAAAAAAAGGTGGAAACCTAAATCTAAAAAAAGGGAGAAGGCACAAATCTGGAAAAAAAAAGAAGAAGAAAGATAATGACACGAGGAAACAGAGAGCTGAGAGATGAGCTTAGAGCGTCACGGAACGAGAAAGACCTTCACCTTGAACCCCATCACCAAGCACTACCTTCTTCGTCGTCGGTGATTCACGCCTTCATCACCATCTTCACCGACAGCAGAGCAGTAACTCTTCTCCGCCGCAAACCTAAGCTGGAGGTTCGACCATCACCTTTACAAATCACCTTCATTGTCGTCTCTTTGACCATGCCTTATCATCTTCGTTGTTGAACTTCATCTCTCTCACTCACCATCACAAACACACAGCCACAAGTTGGAGCATTGAAGAAAAGAAGCAGAGTTGTTTAATTGGAGATTGTGGTTCATCGTTCCGGGAATCTCTTTAGCATAGGAAGTCGACGAACAAACAGGAGGCAAAGTGATTTTGCTATCTTGGTTTTAATACTCTTCCCCTTTTTTATATGAATCGATCTACAGAATTTTATGTCTTTGTGATGGATTTTATTATAGCTTCGGCTATTTGGAGGAGTTATGAACTTTATGGATGGGTTAGATGTAACATCCTCATTTTTCATGTGCATTAATGTGAAATTATTTGCATATGCGAATTTTCATGAAGTTATGTGTAATAAATTTGGCCAAAAAGGAATGAGAAGAAGTTGCATGAGTATTTTTAGGAAATAAGAAAAAAAAAAAAATTGAAGCAAGGTTAAAATTATAATTTTCATGAAATTGTGCCATATGTCTTATAATTATTTAGAATTTATGGGCACATGAGCATGGGTTATAAGTTAACAAAGTGGGTTAAAACCATCCTAATAGAGGCTTAAATTTTTGGCCAAACTAAGAAAAAAGAAAGAAGGAAATTGGCCAAACATCTTCCAACTAAATGGTTGGATTTTTACATGATGACAAAGTGGTAAATAATGGGTTAGTCTTCATTTAGCCATCCGTATGGACCCTTTTAATTGACATTAAATCACTCATTTTCCCACTCAAGCTTCAGCCAACACGAGAGACAAGGGAAGGAGGAAGAGTGGAAAAATTCTAAGAGAAAGGGAGAAGGAAAAACTCAAGGATTCAATAGGTAAGCTTTAGGTAACCTCTTCTATCTCTTCTAAGCTTCTTTTGCCAACTCTTATTGATCCAAAAATCTGTCTTCTTATGGTGTTCATGAAGGGGGGGGGGGGCTGAAAATTTTGGGTAAACAAGGAAGAAGGAATTACAAAAACATCAAAGGTTAGTGATTCTACCTTCTTATGGAGTATTTGAGTTGGTGAATTAATTTATGGTGGTATTCCCTTGCATTCTTGAAATTGTGGAAACCCTAAGTTTATGGGGAGTTGCTGCCCAATTTCTTAAATATGATTAGAGTATGATTAAGGGTTCAAACAACAAATTAGGAATGATTGTAGACAAGATTACGGTGTTAGAATGGAAATTTGACATTTTCTTGGTTAGACAATAATTTCGTCCAGCTGGATATACTAGTGTTTTGGGAATGGATTTTGGTGTTTTTAGTGGTTTTAAAGTGTTTAAAATGAGATTTTGTATGAGGTTAAATTTGGATCATAATTTTGGAAGCATAAATGGAAGTTGAAATTCATTAGGGTGCTGTTTCTGGAAATTTCCTGTGAAGTCAGTCACCTTCTTCACGAAATTTTACCTAGTAACTGGACTTGAACAATTATGATATTTTACAGGAAGAAAATAGACATCTCAAGGATTAATTTGGTATATAATTTCTATTTTTCTGAATTTTTTGCTAAGAGAAATAAATGTTTCAAAATATCCCCTGAAAACGGGGCATTATTTCGGACATCAGGGGTGTTTTGGGCTATGGATGAACTTTCGACTTGGTCTGGCCTAAATGAGTATTTTTGGTTGAAAATAGACATATTAAAGGTTATTTTGGATTTGGAATCAATCCAAAAGGAGTTTTCTAGATTTAATTATGAATTTTTGAAGTTGGGCTTCTATTTCAGAAAAATTTCAGATTTAGGACGAAAATTAAGAATATATGGCCCAAATTAAATTCCTTAATAAGAAAAGGAATTTAGTGAATATGGACACATTGATTGGGTTTATTTTAATTTACCAAAGAAAATATTTATTGAGGAGGATTTGATTTTATTTATATTTTGTAATTTTAGGGCTAAATGTGATATTGTGCGCCGAGAAAATTATTTATAGTAGTAGTCGACTGCCAGGTAGTAATCTTAATCTTCATATACTCTGTGTGACTTGTGTATGTATGTTTTACCTTGAAATTGCATACATTTAGTTATCATTTATTTCCTAGCGCTATAGAACCGGAACATCTTGTGTGCATTAAGGGCTTTTTCTTGTGTGTTGTGCCTGGTGGTGGTCTCATGGCTGTCTTTGTGTGCTATTAGGACCACCGCAGATCAAGGTCTTGTGTGCTATTAGGACCGCTAGTTCCGGATTTGGCTGTGTGCCTTGATACTGAATGTCATGTGGTATTCGTTTATTTATGGTTTTCTTACATGCATTGTTATACATTTTATATGAAATTAACGGTTACTCTGGGATTCAATTTTGAATCCCAGCCCCATTTAATCCCTCTGGCAGTTCATCGAGACCGGAGCAGGGAGACAGAGGTAAGGCTCCGGAGTAGTGTGGAGGTGGATATTGGTGTTGTTATTTTTGGGTATTTATTTTGATTACCGGATGACTATATTATGTTATTCTGGCCGGTTAGGCACTATTATCCGGATGGCTGTATATTTTGATCCCTCCGGGGAAGAATTTATCCTTCCGTTTTGTTATCAGTATATTTTCGTCAAAACCAGTGTGTGCTTTGCTGCCTATACTCTGATGTGTGTCATAAATTAACCGAGGAAATATAAGCTAAAAATTAAATAAAAGTAAAGAACCACATTACCCGCCACCCGAAAGGGCGAGGCCGGTAGGTGTGTAACATTAGACTTTATTTTTGTTAGCTAGTTATAATTAATGTTAATTTTGGTCACTTAATCTTGTTTAACTTTATCTATCTAGTGACATCATTGAATATGAATTTGAACATTAAAATTTACCTTGACAAAGGGAATTTTAATTAGGCTATGAGATTAGATTACGATTTAATTTATGATTAGGATAGACATATACCTAATTTTGTTGCTTCTCTTGAGTAATTATGTTAGACATAACAATTTATATTTAAGAGAGGGTTATAAGTGGACTGACAAGAACTTATAGCTATTTATATTCGAGATTAATAAAATTGATACTAAGGCTAATTAAATTAGTAAAATCAAGGTTTACGAGCAAATAAAAGATTAATGACTCTGGGTTGCTCATTTGATTATTGTGGTAGTTTGTTTATTTTTAACTTCTTTTCATTTAATGAAATTTAATTTAGGTTGCTCAACTTAAAAGAAAGTGTAAAATTAATGTTTAACTGAAGTTTGGTAATCGAGTCCGTGGGAACGATACTTTATTTACTCTTTACTACTTGATAGGGCTTGTAAGCTTACGAGTTATATGCTATAAAGTTTTTCCCTACCATGGACATACACACAGTTTTTCTGTGTCGATTTCGGTCTCAGATCGCATATTCATTACCATATTCTCGCTTGTGGGACTTAATTAGGAAGTATTAGCAACAACATGAAAAGAGAGGGAAAGAGTGGGGTGGCCACGAACAGAATCATTGAGTGAAAATGCTGTTGTGTGGTCGACGAGTAGTGGGGAGAAAATCAAATGCATACTTTGGCCAAACAAAATTATATGGAGTATGAATAAATACAAGAAGAGATAGATATTAAAAGAATGAGAAAAAGGTCTCATGGAACTTTAAAATAAAAAAGGGGTTTCTCTGCCCTATTTCTCTATAAATTTTCAAAGAAAATGATGAAGTGATTAATCAAACTATGCTAACTGGCGTGGCAAAAAGTCAAACTAATTAAAACAAAAACAAAAACAAAACTAACGATATGATATAGTACAAGGCACACATATAATTATTAATTAGAAGCTTGGAATACATGTTTAGTGTTACATAAATCACACAAATCATGGCTTGTTTTATTTTTGAGCCTAAAATTAAAGTTCAGCCACACTAAGGTCTTCAAACAAGAAAGCGGGAGAAAGAAACAAGCTCATCCTCATAAGTAAGTCGAACCGTAGACCGCAATAATATCGTACATATGCGGGTAATTAGTTGAAAGCACTAGTAATAATATATGAAAGTAAAAAATATTAAATAAAATTATATATATTACAATAACATATTTACCTCTTACAATATCCCTGGAGATTACATAACTTTTGAACTTTGATTCAAATTTGTGCTTAGCTGTGGGGTCATCCTATTTCAAACTGTCCCACCAATTTTGTTGTCCTTGGATAAGCATCAACTTATGTTTGGCAAAGTTGAAATCAAATGGTAACTTTTCCAGCTTTGGACAACTATCTATGACAACGGATTTAAGGGAAGGAAAAGGTAAGGGTGTGCTCAGTAAATGCTCTTAAGTATTGGTAACTCCTGCAAAATCAGCTCGACAAGAGAAGAGAATACAAGAGAAGAATCCGCATTCTCATCCTTCATTGCTTCTTCATCTTTTATCACTTCTTCATTGATTTACATCCACAAATCTGAAGTCGCTGAAGGAGTGGAGCATACTTGAGCCATGTCACATGAGTTACTTTACACCAATAAATGTACACCATTCGGAGCTTGGCTAGCCAACATGTTTCAAGCATAAAAGGATATTGATCGCTTCTAATATTCACCCCATCTAAAACAATTTCCTGCAACTTCTTTAATCCAGACACAGACCCTAATGATAATAAAGGCTTCTCATTCAGGTAGCTGAGGGGCACAGAATAAAGTTTGCATAAGCAACTATGCAATTTGGTTGACTCCATTAATTTGTTTAGGCCATCTGTACTCCTGACAGTTATCCATAATTCCTCAATATTTGGTAGGCACTCCAGCTCTTCTAAAATTCTTCTCTCTTCTAATTTGCTTATGAAGATGCTAGCAAGTCTAAACACTCTCAATCGTTGAAGACTTGATAGCACTCCCAATGGGATCTCCAATCCCGAGACAAAAGTACCGTATGTGGTAGATTGAAAGCTCAGAGATTTTAAATTTGTCAAGGACAACAAGTTGATCCAAAACTCGGGTTCTGAAAATCCACGCCTGATATGAAAAGAAAGATGTTCCAAAGAAGTTAAACCCCCAATGTCTACAAATGCTAGTCCCCAGACATGTAGTTCCAAGACTTTTAATCTCTTTATGTATTTAATATCTATCGGCCGAAGTTCTATCTCTTCCAATAAAACTATTGTTGTGACATTTGTAGGATCTATACTTTCCTGTGATTCCCAATCATTTGTGATCGAAATCCTCTTCACAAGTTCCATATTATCAGGATCTTACGGTAATAACCACAATGCCATGTCACGAATCATATAATGCATTTTAACTGTACGAGATACAAAAAAATCATCTTCAACGCTTTCTAACAAGCATGAAAGCTTCAACTTTTCAATAATAGGCTCACCATGACCACGTATATCTTGAACACTCTTTGCCATATCTTTACAAAGAAATTCCTCCCACATCCATTTATCGATGAGATCGGAAACTAGAATCTCATAATCTTCTGGGTATAATGCACAGTAGAAGAAACATCGTTTTTCTACTGCATCCAGTTTGTCATAGCTATATTTGAGGATAGAGAATACTTTTTCCTGCATTTTAACCGGATCTTCTGGTAATAACCACAATGCCATGTCACGAATCATATAATGCATTTTAACTGTACGAGATACAAAAAAATCATCTTCAACGCTTTCTAACAAGCATGAAAGCTTCAACTTTTCAATAATAGGCTCACCATGACCACGTATATCTTGAACACTCTTTGTCATATCTTTACAAAGAAATTCCTCCCACATCCATTTATCGATGAGATCGGAAACTAGAATCTCATAATCTTCTGGTATAATGCACGAGAAGAAACATCGTTTTTCTACCGCATCCAGTTTGTCATAGCTATATTTGAGGATAGAGAATACTTTTTCCCGCATTTTAACCGGATCTTCCGGTAATAACCACAATGCCATGTCACGAATCATATAATGCATTTTAACTGTACGAGATACAAAAATCATCTTCAACGCTTTCTAACAAGCATGAAAGCTTCAACTTTTCAATAATGGGCTCACCATGACCACGTATATCTTGAACACTCTGTCATATCTTTACAAAGAAATTCCTCCCACATCCATTTATCGATGAGATCGGAAACTAGAATCTCATAATCTTCTCAGTATAATGCACGTAGAAGAAACATCGTTTTTTACTCGCATCCATTTTGTCATAGCTATATTTGAGGATAGATAATACTTTTTCCTCCAAATCTGGTTTAGTCAACAAAGAACTTGTTAAGTTCTTTATTGAATGTTCCCAAGCTTCAACATTCTTCACTCCGGCCATGCTACTTCCTAGTACAATCAATGCAAGGGGTAGCCCTTTACATTCCTTTGCCATCTTTTTTGCTAGCCTTGGAATGTGTGGGTGTGAGTTTAGAGTTTCTTCACCAACTTTCATACAAAACAACTCAAGCGCTTCTCTCTCTGTTAAAATTTCAACCTTGAATTTTTTTTGAACTTGCATTTTTGCACACACATTTTCTAATCGTGTTGTGAATAACACTTTAGATTTAGCATCCTTTGGATGCGGCACTCCCACTAATTTCAAGTCCAATTGATCCCATATGTCATCCAATAATAAGACAAATTTCTTTTGTTTGAGGGCTCCATATATCTTTGCTGCCTTTACATGTAGATTACTACTACGATTGCAAAAGTCATCCTCAATCCCAACTAATTTTCTAATATTATCCATAATATTGTTTAAGTTGGCCTCTTTTGACACCCCCACCCACATCACAAAATCAAATCCAAGCCCTCTCTTCGCAAGTTCATTGTTAATTTTCTTTAATAAAGTGGTCTTCCCTACCCCGCCCATCCCGTACAAACCAATGATGCCAACATCCTCTTCTTCAATACTATTCCACACCTCATTAAACATCAAATCTAATCCCACAACTTCATCTTGACGCATCTCAATTGCTCTGGGTACTACTTTATGAAAAACTATAGAATCCCTATTACCGAAGTTTTTCCCCTCAGTTGCTGATTTATCTACATCCTTAAGCACTTTGGCAACATTCTTTCCTAACTTGTGGCTTGACATGCAATTCTTTGGACACCATTTACTTAGGCATTTGTTTTCAATTTCTTGGGCTCCTTGAACTTCAATATCTTCTATTTCCTGTTAATATCAGGTTGCTAATTAGGTGCATAATCTTCTCTTTATTTATTTATGGAGTATGATGGGTCAACTTTTATTAACATATATTTGCATACATAAACGTTGATATTCACCATGTTAAGAGAATCAGCAAAGACTTATTTTGCAAAGTATTTACACAAAAATAAATGCCTGATCTATGTAAACATTATAATTAATGTTGGAAAATACTACGACACTAGGAAATTTAATTGAAGTTAATGATATGATATATCATCATCATTCCTAATTTTGTCTACTATTTTTATTTATCTCTAAGAGGGTTGAAATTCATATACTTTTTTATTCTGATTGCATAAAAAAATACTTTATTTTTTAATAATTTATAGGCATTGTTTGGCATGAGGGAATTGGGGGGGGGAAAATTGTTATGAGTTGAATTTACAAAAATTAAAGAAGTGGGGTTATAAAATTTTAATAGAGAGAAGATAGAAGATAAAGAAGTTAAAAAAATAATAATAATTAAAAACTTTTATCCCCTTCTCTAACTTTTGTTTTAAAATCTAGTTTACAAACACCTCAAAAAATTGTGTGTCTGTGTGTGTGTGTGTGTGTGTTTTTTTTTGGAAAGGAAATCATAATAACTTGGAGAAATGACCGACCTGTTGAATGGCTTCAACTCGTTGGAGCCAACCATTGACTTGGTGAGATATTTTCGCCTCTGGATTGTTTTGAGCTTCTTTGATTTGTTCTTCCACATGTTTCTTAATGACTTCAAGCTTCTTCCTTTCATCTTCCAGCAACTTCAGATTGTTTTCCAAATCAAAGACGAAATCAGCTTCTTTTTGGACGCAGCCACAGAAACACTTAGCAGCATCCCATATGACTCCGATAAAGGAAGATGGATCCATTTCATTACAACACTGAAGGTTAACAGATCTGAGATGAGATGTTGAGGAACACTCAGCTCAGAATAAACTCGTTTTCGTCCTCATATATGTGATCCTTAGAAGCGTTACTCTATGATATTGTAAAGTCATCCCTAAAAAATGTGTGGCTAAAATAAATACAGATTAAATATACAAAAATTAGAAAATTAGGAGGTATTGAAATTAAAAAAAATAAAATAAAAAATGATCTATTTTTAAATAAATTTGTGCACTTTTAAAATAAAGAATTATAATTGTTGCAAAGCTCCATATATTATTTATTTTTAAAATTTTACTGAAGGTCTATGCAAATTCAAATAAAAAATTATTTATGATTTTTATGACATTAAAGAAAATCATATAACTTGTTTTTATGAATATTGTTAGGAAATATATTAAGGATTGCGGTTAGATCTATATAATTATAATTAGAGATTACGGTAGATCTATATAATTAGGGATTATAGTTAGCTTATTAGTTGGCCTATATAAAGGCTGCCTTGTACTCTCTTTTATCTTGAAGGATTAATAATATTCAAATTATTCAATTACATGGTATCAGAGCTTTAGGGTTTGTTCTGGGCTTGTTTGATTTTTTTTTTCCTTTCTGGTAGCCACTGTCACTATAGTGTGAATAGTAACAGGTTTTGGTACTGTTTCGTGAACAGTGACAGTGGCTGAACAAGGGAGAAAGAGAGGAGGAGAAAGCTTGAGGTTCGAACTAGAGAAATCACATCATAACCCCCCTTACAGCCTCTTATGTCGCGAATTTGATTTTCCTCCTCCGTCAAGAGCCGTTGTTCTTTCCTCGGATTTGCCTTTGTCTTCACTTCGTCACATCATTGAAGCTTCTTCTAAGTTTCAATCTTCAACGTCATAGCGTCATGGTTCGAGTTTAAAAAGGTGAGGCCTTTTGGTGTTTGTCTCTGATGAAATGTTTGGAGTATTGTTTGGTCTCAGGTGAGGTCGTTTGATGTTTGTCTCTAGTGAGACGTTCGAAGTATTGTTCGGTCTCAGGTGAGGTTGTTTGGTGTTTGTCTCTGGTGAGATGTTTAGAGTATTGTTTGGTCTCAGTGAGGCCATTTGGCCTTTGGTGAGACGTTTGGAGTATTGTTTGGTCTCAGGTGGGGCCGTTTGGCATTTGCCTCTAGTGAGACATTTGAAGTATTATTTGGTCCCTTGTGAGACCGTTCAATGTTTGTCTTTGGTGAGATGTTTGGAGTATTGTTTGGTCCCTTAAGAGACTTTTGTTGTTGTAGCTTCTACTTTGATTTGGTTTTCTCTTTGTTGTTCGAGCTCTTGATGAAGCTAGTGGATTATTACCTTGTTTGAGTTATAGACTATGGATAATTGGTTTGGTTTTCTCTTTGTTGTTCGAGCTCTTGGTGAAGCTGATGGATTATGGTGGATTATTACCTTTTTTGAGTTTCAGACTATGGATAATTATTTTCTTGAAAATCAGTTGCTGCATGTGCAAACTGCTTCCAGCTTAAGGGGGAGTGTTAGGAAATATATTAAAGATTGTGGTTAGATCTATATAATTAGAGATTACAGTAGATCCATATAATTAGGGATTATGGTTAGCTTATTAGTTTGCCTATATAAAGGCCGCCTTGTAGTCTCTTCTATCCTGAAAGATTAATAATATTCAAATTATTCAATTACAAATATTAACAAATTCTGTCTATCATTCTACCTCTTGTTCTAAATATAGGACAAATTTTATAGTACAATTACAGTTCAAATTTTGTCCTATATTTAGGACCGGAAGTACTACTCCATCTGGTCCTTAATATAACACACCAACTAACAGTATATTTGGTTCTTTCTATAAGGTACTTTCTTGTTCCTAAAGAACATTAATTATTTTTTCCCCATATATGCCCCTAATTAATGAGGGTAGTAATTTAGTGCAATTACTAGGGGTAATATTGGAATTTACTTAAATTCTATAACAACTTTATTGGTTTTAACTATTTTTTATTGATTTGTAAAAATTGTTAGTTGATGCCCTATAATAAAGACCAAAGGGAGTATAACTCAACGGACGCATCACACCTGGTTGCCTTGATAGAGGAGTGTCGTGGATTCTATATGATATGTGGTCAAAATAGGGGTGTGTGTGTGATGAGCGTGTGGGCCACTTCCCTTTTGAGGGGGTTTTAAATTGTCTTAATAAAAAATACATTATTCTTTTTTGGTTGCCGATTCAATTCACTAGAACCTTTGGTTCTGACTAATTGGATTCACTACGGGTTGGGTCCACAGTCGTACGGGAAGAACTTCCAACACCATTTTTTCCATTCTCATGCCTCAAACCAAGGATTTGGCTGGTTAAGGGAAAACAAGTCCCTTACCACTTGCTCCCCAGAGATAGAGAGGAGTGTAAGTATTGAAGTGAAACTTTAGGACCACTTTACCCTCATATATTTTATCAATGTACCACTTTTTCCTCATGTACACCTTCGTCTCTCCACTCTCACTGTTAGCCTCATGGAATTTATGTCATTTAGGCACATTTTCCTATAATGACTTGCACTTTTTGATTAATTCATGCATATTTGGGGATACATATGTAAGGAAAATGTGTCTAGTTGATATTGGAGATAAATTAAAGTGATAGAATTCTTTGGTTAATTGTGAATATTTTACCAA
The DNA here is from genome assembly GCA_019022655.1 of Acacia acuminata. NCBI lineage: Eukaryota > Viridiplantae > Streptophyta > Magnoliopsida > Fabales > Fabaceae > Acacia > Acacia acuminata. The sequence continues at coordinate 2,264,962 of JAFJYI010000045.1, forward strand.
ATTTCATCAACATTTGTTTTTATAGACTTTCTTGTGTTGTTAGGTTATCATTTGAGCCACATATGGAGCCATTTAAAGCGCAAATCAATGACTAAGAAATTGGAAAAGAGTTTAGGAAGTCAAGACACTATGAAAAGATGAGATAAGAAAAAGAGAAGCTTTTGGTCTCAACCAAAGCATCCACGCGGCCTTAAAGGCGAAGCAAGTCAAAAACTTTTTGGCCTTAGCCAAGGCGTTCCTTGGCCTTAGCCAGAAGCAAGAGAAAAACTTCTTGACAACAGCCAATGCCTCTCTTGTTTGCAGCCAAATGACAATAAATGAAGCTAATGCGATTTGAGGTCAAAACTAATTCTAAGGCTTTAAACACTGAAATCGATTGAATTAAAATTATAATAGTAAAGAGAATATTTGGGGATAGGTTATTCTACGTACTCTAATTTACCTACCTCTGCCTACCACTCTCACTACCATTAGATTATGATCTCGGCAGAAATTTAAGGGATAAAATAAACATTTTGCCCTTCTCTCTTCCGCCCTAAACCACGATGCAAACACAAATGCTTAAAATCAAGACGGCGACCTCAACGACGCACGGCGGCCTCATCGTCGTTCGACCTTCGGATTCTGGTTGAAAAGCAACGGCTTGGTTCGCCGAGTTAGGTTGGAGAATCGATAACCGAAAGAAGCACGCAGAGAACGAGGTGGGAGACGAAGAGATCAAGAAGAAGGAGGCGCCTGCAGATAATTGGACTCTTCCAAAATCTCCCTCGTCTCGTCGTCTTCGATCTAGATTAGACACTTTGGCCTTTCTATTGTTATTCTCTCGCATGTGCTCCTTTCGCTTGATTTATTATTATTATTATTTCTCCAAGTTGATAAGTTGACCCGAGGCACTACAATACGCATCAAGGATCTGTTTTAGGACTCTGCAATTAATTTCATCAGCTCTGAGGAATAAAATAGCATCATCAGCAAAAAAACAATGTGACAACATAGGTGCTTTACTAGCCAATTTAATCCCTACGAGCTCTTTCTTGTCCATATGGTATTGCATCATGAGAGATAACACTTCAGACACAATAATAAACATGAAGGGTGATAATGGGTCCCCTTGCCTCACACCTCTGCCTGGGGTAAATGAAACCGCATTGTGCCCATCCACCTTCAAATTAAAGGCCACTGTTGAAACACACTTCATGATCCAGCCCACCCATCTTGAGCAAAAACCCATTCTCAGCATCACCTCTTCAAGGAAGTCCCATTCTATGCGATCATACGCCTTATTCATGTCAATTTTCAAGGCAAGTTCCCACTTCTTCCCTGTCTTCTTATGCCTTAGATAATGGAAGGCTTCATGAGTTATGAGGATGTTATCTTGTATCATTCTTCCCAAGAATGCCCTTTGGTTAGGAGAAATGACTCTACTCATCAGACTTCTCATCCTATTAGTAAGGATTTTCGCAACTATTTTGTAGGCAACATTACACAAGCCAATTGGCCTGAAATGGTGCACACCCTCAGGTTTATCAATTTTTGGGATCAGCACAATATTAGTCTCGTTAAGCCTCTTGAAGTCTGAATTATCCTCAAAAAAACTATGGACCATACCACACACTTCCTTGCTTACTTCCTTCCAGGCTGTTTGGTAAAAAAGAGCAGAAAACCCATCAGGTCCAGGTGCTTTATTTGCTCCCAACTGAAAAACTACCTCCTCAATCTCCAGATCAGTCACTGGCATCAGCAAAGCATCATTGTCCTCATCAAGAATTACTTTTTTGACGTAGGAGCTAGCTTGATCCATCGGCCTCACACCAAACTGAACAGCCCCTTGTAAAATGTACTGAATGATTCATTAATTGCTGACCTTTCTTCCAACCAGATTCCATTATCATCTTTTAGCTTCAGGACCTTATTGCGTTGTCTTCTTTGGAGGACGCTATTATGGAAGAACTTGGTGTTCTTATCACCACAGTTAAGCCATGAAACTCTTGAGCGTTGCCACCAATACATTTCTTCTTTAATCCATGTTTCCTCAAGCTGTCCAACCAATCGTTCAATTTCCTCTAGTTTACCAGCAGATAGACGGCCAGCATAATAGGTATTTAATTTTCTTCTCAGCTGATCGATTTCCTTGCTGAAATTAGGAAATTCCTTCCTGCTCCACTCACACAGCCACCTCCTACAAGCATCCAGCCTTCTCACTAAATCAGCCACTCTGTCATCCACATACCCTGAGACATCATTCCATCCCTTTCCAACAATTTGTAGGAAGTCAACATGATGGGTCCAATTGGCTTCAAATTTAAAGGACCTTGGAGACTTCTCCTCGCTGAAGCAGCAATCAACAACCAATGCATGATGGTCTGAACCTACAGGATCCACATGAAATACCACAGCGTGATCGAAATCTTCTCTAAAATCAATGTTACCAAGAGCCCGGTCAAGTCGTTCCCTTATAATAGCCTCACCTCTTTTATTGCACCATGTAAACTGAGAACCTTTGAATTCAAGGTCTATTAGATTGCAATCAGATAATAATCTTTGGAAATTAATGACCTTCCTCATAGATCTAGGATTACCTCCTTCTTTCTCGCTTTGGGACAAGAGATCATTAAAGTCACCAACGACCAGCCACGAACCATTAATACCAGCTGCCAGTTGCCTTACACAGTCCCAAACAATCCGTCGTTCTCTTTCTTTTGGTGGCCCATACACCAATGAAATGAATTTTGGTGTTATCAAACCATTAGCATCAATAACTGCATGAATAATATTCTTGGACTGATAGAGTACCGTCAACGTGATGTTACTATGCCACCACACAGCCAAACCTCCAGCCAACCCAACAGGATCCACATACAACTCATGAGAAAATCCATACTTCACCCCGAGTTTACTACCTCTATCAATTATTTTTTGTTTCCATAAGGAAGACTATTGAGGGACAATACCGTTTCACCATGTCCTCAAATTTTTAACCGTCAAGGCTCTTCTTAAGCCTTGACAGTTCCAGGAAATAAGCTTCATGTTGCTTGGGTGGCTGATAGAGGCCAGCCACCAGCACCTTCAGCATTGTTTTTCTTCCTCCTGCCCCCCTTGGCTCTAAAAACAAATCCAGTTTCCCCTGCATCAGGTAGTCTTGATTCCGTCATAACCTCATCAGGGTCCCACATCTCATCAGCCACATTCTCCTTCCCCTGTCTGACCCTTTTCCTGGATCCTCTCATCGCTTTTTCCCGGCTTTCCGTAAGTTGACGCATAATTGGAGATATCAGGCAAAGGAGAGCTGGGATCCTCCACTATAACTTTCCTCTTTTTAAGCACTGCATGTTTCAGATCCTCTTCTGCACTTCTTTTTAGACCAAGCTCCTTGAGCCCGTTAATAACCTCATTCATGGCTTTACCACAATACAGGACCATAGCTAAGGGATTATCCTCCTGAACATCCAAAGGTTTTTCCCCCTCAGTTGCATCCCTACAACTTGTCTCATCAACTATATATGTACCTTCCGTTGCAGCTGCCCTTGCGTCCTTTGCCTCCTTAGACAGCGTCTTCCTTTCTTTCCTTGCCTTAAAGCAAGTAGTCACGGCCTCAGTACTGCTACTTGCCTCACTAAGCATTTTGACACCAGGCATCACCTCTTTGTCACGCACCACCTCTTCCTTCTGTGAGCTATTGTTCTCCCAAGCGCTTCTTGCCTCAGGAAACCTGTTCAATTTGATGCAGAACAAGTCCTCCTCCTCAGCTTTGGAGTCGCCTTCTTTCTTTCGTTTATCCTCAGCCTTCCTTCTTATTGTAGCCTCATCTCTTTTTCTCCTGAAATAGTTGGCTTCGTCCCAATCATCACGCACCACCACCAAAGCCTCCTCCCAGTTCCGACTGGCATTCGTCGTAATCCAGGGTCCAAACCGTGGCTCTTTGCTGTTTACCACAGACATGAGTCTCTCAGACTTGCAATTCCTGTTGTCGTGGCCGATTTTGCCACAGTTGTAACAAAAAACCTGCAGTTTCTCATATCGGACAGAAATCCATACTCTATTGTCATCCGGCATAGGTAACCAGTAACCACAAGCTAGCGGCCGTCGTAAATCTAGCACAACCCTAACACGCAAGAAGTTACGTAGGTACCTTCCATTGAATTGAGGATCCTCCGCCACCATCACCTCACCGACATATCCTCCAATCTTGATTGCGTTCTCCAAACACAGCGCTTCCATCGGCACATTGTGTATTTGGATCCAGACAGGGCATCGACTAAAATCGTAATCCTCACACGATTTCAGTTTTGTTCTCTCCAGCAAGTTCAGTAAGCTGCCATTAATCGACCAAGGCCGACCCCTAAGGATTCTGATACGTTCATCCTTATTGTAAAATTTGAACATAAACGCGTTTCCAGTGATTTCGATTACATTGAGACCGGTGCTCAAGTTCCAGGCCTTCCGAAGAATCGATTCCATTGCGGATCGAGTATACGTTTTACTTGCCAGGACCTTGCCAATCAAGATCTGATCTACCTCCGCCTCCTTCCAGACTAAGGGCTTCGAGATTTGTAATTCCTCCATGAGGAGAAAACAAATGATCGATTCGTAAATGTCAATTGCCCGTTGGTACACGCCTCCCGCTAAGAATCACCTAGCGCCCGCCGAGCCTCCTAACTCCGACTCCGATCCCCCTCCACAACCGCGATCCTTACCCCCTCTCACGCTAGGCGGAGAGAACTATGCTCCCACACGTGTGCGCGGGAGACCCTTTTAATTTTCATTTAATAATGAAAAAATGATTAAACAAATTAGTTAAATTAGTTAATATGATATGTATTTTTTTAAAACACTATAGTCATCGTTCTTAATTCCCTCTTACACATTCTTAATTATTATTAGTGGGCTATCAATAAGAGTAAATTAGGAAACAAATAGACAAATATAAAAGATACATCTTATATTTATAACTAAGATTAGCTCTTAAAATATCTCTTCTATTAAAGATTGAGTAGAGTAATATAAGAATTTGGAACATGGATTACATCACAAGAAAGGAAAAATATAAAATATGTTGGCTTCAGTACTACTTTTATTAATCAAAATGGTAAAAAACACAATGAGTCTTGTTATTTATACTTTTATTAATCAAAATGAAAGAGAGTATCTCTACTAACTCTTCTCTTCATTTTCTCTCTAGTTAATCTCTCCACAATTGCATTGGATTTTAATGTTTGATATTTATTCTGTAAAAATAATATTACCATTTAATAATATTATAAGAATATTTTTGATTTAGCATAAAATATCAACCATTAAAAGTTTATCCAATAGTGGAAAAATTAAGTGGAGACTTGAACACTCCTTTCCCTTCCTTTTATTAATCAAAATGGTAAGTGAGTGATAGAGAGAGCTATATTGGGATTAACAGAGCGCTTTGCAGCTTATTATAGAAAAAACAGAAAAAAAGAACGATTTGCATACTTACGCCGCTTCTCATTCCAACCATGTGTAGTGAAAGCAAAATGCTATCACCATCAAGCCATGTGTTGATAGGTAGAAGACTTGATATAATAGATGTAATTAAGAAACCTAGATATAAGTATTCTTCTAATGAAAATTCCAAGCTAATTAATTAATTTAAATTTACAGATACAAATGCTTCCTACTTTTCTTTGTCTGTCGCTTGGAATGTAATCCATCCATGTTCTTCATTTATTGTATTTTTTTGTTCTAAAAAGACAAAACAACATAAGTTTACAGACTACAAAATAGTCAGCAAACTAAAAATGAGTTTCTAAGAAATTGTAAAAAAAAATATTGGAATGACCCTAATGTTAACAATATAAAAAATCAAAAAGTGAAGCCAAGATCAATCCTCCAACTATGTAAGGTTGAGAACTGAGGAGGATTGTATAATTAATTGCAGACAAGTGGGGCCAAATATAATTCCTTTCAAAAAGAAAGAGAAATAAAAAGATGAGCCTCTTCTTTTCAATCATCCGTTATTTCTTTGTCGTGCTTTCATGTGCTTAGGATTTGATATATATATATATATATATATATATATTTATTTATTTATAGTTAATTTCATATAGATGTATAAGATTATATAAGATGTATGGAAGTAACTTAAATGGAACATGTGACCCTAGCTATTTGAATGTGTTGAATCCACTTGTCCACATTGCTTAAAATTTGTCCACAATAATTGACCTAAGAGAGGGAGAGAATGAGAGTGATGTGGAAGGGAAACTTTAGAGGTTCCTTTAGTATTCTCAAAGATAAGATGATTTTTTAAATTGTTCATTATTATCGAATATCGATTGCCATATAAAGGAATCATAAGGTATGCCAAATATAACCAGAACAAGTTGGGAAAGGGTCTTCATTTCCCTTACCATCAATTTTCCTCCACTTCTTTATTTATACCATTGATAAGCTCCGATAGTTGATAATTAATATGCTATAAAAAGTGAAAAAAAAGATTACACTTTAATAAAAGTATAAAGACAAGAACTATTTAGATTAAATTTTGGTTGGAATTTATTTATTTACATTTTTATTATTTAATAATATAATACGCTTTTTATAGGATATTAAATCTCAACGTCATAATTGATTTAAGGATGCAAATAAAGAAATGGAGAGAAATGAACAGTAAAAAATGGAGAGGCCCTTTTCCTGATCAAGTTTGCCCACGCTCACTCTATTATATAGAACCTATTATTATTTTTATTTGTTCAAGAGGACATCTTTCAAGCCTTAGAGCTAATTAATTTTAATTAACTTCGATAATATTTGTCATCATTAAATTATATCAAACATATACATTAACTAATTCTTTATGTTACTTAAATTATAGAAACCTTCTTTAAAATTGAAATGCATATTACACAAACTTCTCTTGTATTTTTAAAATTTCATTTTCATCTATATGAACCTTAGTTGATGGTTAAGATATAAATTCAAAATTTTAATATATTATAAAAATTATTAATTTAGATTCATTTTAAATGGCTAAAACTAAACTTTTGAATATATTTTATTTTATCATAGAGTATAAATGGAATAAGTATCAATGGCTGAAAGATAAAGTAAATTATATAAATTTATATTTTACAATTTTTACCAATATGGAATAAGTTGATTTTACCAATATGCTCTTTTGTTATTTTTTCTGTCTCATTATTTTTGTAATAAAATTTCTATTTTAATCTCATCAATTCCTTGCATCTCCTCTTCCCATTCTAAGATTTCTCCGATTGATTCACATTTGGCATGCTATTTAGGTCTTAATTTCTACTTTAAGTCCTCACCTATAGTGTGTTTTTACGACTATAAATTTGTAAAAAACATTATATTCGATTTGGCTAGAAACAAAATCAGTCCAAATTTCAATATAACCACAAATTATCTTCAATCACAAAACTATTCTCGTGGGCATGTGTGATTAGAGTTAAATTCTTTATTTTTCAATCATCCCATATACATTCCATGTAACTTGTGTGAAATTAGAGTTAAAATAATTGTGAGGACTTATCCTTGAATATTGTTGAGTCACCTAAAAGTTGAGATCCCAATCTTTAGGGAGGAGTGGATTAGGGTTAGGATTAAAAGTTAATAGAAATTTATAATTAAAAATATTCAATTTTTAAATTATAAAAGGGCATTATGGTTTTTGACAAAATTTATCAATCCCTAATAGCTTGTAGGCCATATGAGAGATTTGTTAAAAGTATATGCTTGATTCTAGATTTAAGTATTTTAAATAGATTTAAACGGGATTCTCCCCATTTATAAACACATTATATATTTATTAAAAGGATTAATCAAAATTTTAATCAAGTTCTTTTATCTACATTAACTAAATTAATTAAACTTATGTCTCAATATAATAAAAAGTATTAAATAAACATATTTAAAAATATAAAAATTGAAAAAAAAAACTCTTAAATTGTTCATAATGTTATGAATATTCCAATATTGGTGTGAATGTCCACAACCTTTTCAAGAAGAGTCTTTTGGAGTTTCTAAAGCCATGTAACCTATGACATGAATGGCATGTGAGTTTTATATGACTAATGTTAAAAACTTACAAAACCTCATAATATACCATTATGTAGATTTATTCTTTTGTAACTCTTGTAATAGAATTCCTTGCCTATATATAGTAGGCATGTATCAAAGGTTAAAGAAGAGTACAATAGAAAGAAGAATCACTCTCTCCATTTCTCTCTTGCATTTCTTCATCTCCCTCATCTTAATCTCTTATATTTTACTTAGTTTCATAACACGTTATCAAGCACGATTGCTATAACGAATGTATAATTTCTTTAACGATTTCATCTACTTTCTCTAATGCTTTTATTATATGTTTATTTGTATATCGGGATAATCTAAACCACTATATGGAATTAAAAATACTCTTTTTTGATTGTTTTTATACATCGGGTTCCATGGTTAAGATTGGAGATTATTTACTATTTTATATAGTAATTTTACTATTTATCATTATTCATCCATCAATTTTATTCATGCACAAGTAATTGCATAGTAATTTATGATTGTTTTACTATTTATATTATTGTTACTAACATAACATTTAAATTAAGCATTTTACTTTTATGTTACTAACATAACATTTATATTATTGTTACTAACATAACATTTAAATTAAGCATTTTACTTTTATTATTGCTAACATAACATTTTACCTTTATTGTTATGCTAACATAACATTTTACTTTTATTGTTATGTTATTATTGCTAACTTTTAATGTTATGTTATTTTATATTTAATGCAATCTCTTTTATTTTATTAATATTATTATGGTCAAAAGCCATACACCTTTGTTTTCCTATTCTAAAATATATGACCGTAAGTCATATCATTTTAATTTCTTAATTTTATGGCGAGGAAGCCATATAAATTTAATCTCTCATTTTGAGAACTAAATGACCGGAAGCGAGTTTAAAGTTTTAATTTTAATATCTTTAATTTTTATTGTTTTTATTTTCATATTCTTTGATTCATTATTATATGACCAGATGCTATATATATATATATATATATATATATAATTTTTATTTATCCTGAAGATAAATAGATGGAAGCCATATTGATTTAATTTTTTTTATGAAATAAATTGGCCTGAAGCCATGAGAAAACACAAATTGGCTTAGCCCTACGAGGAAACACAAATTCACGAAGCAATATGATAATTTGGCCTGAAGCTATAAGACAAATTGAAGTAAAGCCAAATAATTTGTCCTAAAGCAATGTGATAATATATTATTATTACTATTTACATACTATTTTACTACATACACTAACTTTTTAAGAATTTTCATTTGAACTTTATGAGATACTTGGTCTTTAGTCTTTTATACCTAAGAAAGAGGTATGGGAGCTTGTTCACATCTAGAGATGAACGGTGGACAAGAAAGTGATATTTGTTTGTTATTAATATCAAAGCCACGAAGACTTATGTTTCAAATATTGTATAAAAAGATTTTGATAGCCTTGGAAAAATATTGCCCGTGTAAGACAATAACTTGCAGAGATTTATGTCGTAATAAGCTTAAAGGCTAATAGTCCTGGAGACTAATTAGCATATTTTACCCAATTTTAAAAGAGAGGCTAATGTTCAGACAATATATGCTAGTATAAATTTGATTGAAGGCTCCGGAAGAGCTAATATTTTGTTACCGAAGGAACAAAATGATGCATTAATTATTCTATCGAGTATAAAAGAAACTTATTAAGTTTCAAAGATATTTGCAGAAATGGATATCATAGAAAACACGCTATAGTAAACCAGAAGTTTACTAAAAATAATGCAAGAAATTGTAATTATAAACTAGAAGTTTACAAATATAGCAAATGAAATGTTTGCTAATCTTTCGAATGAGATATCAAAGAGGCCAAGAGCTGCAGAGAGAAATATCTCTAGATTTATTTTGAAGCCAAGATAAATAACAAATAAGCCCATAAGGTAATACGATGTTTAGTTTTGTTCTTATTAAAAAAAATTATTATTATTTACATTTATTGTGATCCCATCTTATAAATCTGTTGCCATGACAATTTTCTCATTTGGAGAATTCTCATATTTGTGATTCTAAATGTTGTGAGATTTTGAGTTATTTTGATCATAAATATCTTCATATGTAGTGGATTTGTGTATATTTTGCATATATAAGTAAATTGAAGTATATTATTAAAGAGTAATGAGATTATCTAGTGATGTAGTCTTATATGTTTGTTCTTTGATGAATCAACATAGATTTTTATTTATAGCTTCAAAGGGTTTTAAAGTGATTTTGAAATGCATATATATAGAAAGTATGTTTATATGACTCACACTTGAGGGGAGATTGTTAGAAAACAAGTGTGAGTTCAAATACAAGTATGAACTAATTTTTGAAAAGTTATATACTTCTCACATAAAGCCTAATATATCTCCCAAAATGGATGTCAGATTATGTTTCAAAAGTTTATGATTGATTGAGACATATGTCACAGTAAACCAGAAGTTTATTGATCCAAAGAAATTTATTGTTGGCATGACTTGTTTGATCATCTGAGTCATATAATACAAATAAGATTACATTTTGACATCCATCAAAGAACAGAAGATTCTTCAAGAATAACCAACATATTATTTATGAATTATATCTTGCTTGTTCTCAAAACAAATTTTCTATGAGAATATCATTGATCATGTAAAGCCTCCATAAATAGTTAGATCAATTCTTATGAGAACAAAATTTTTATGTTAGTATGTTTGATCTTACATATTGCAAAGCACTTATAAGCCAACAAAATTCTCCCGATATAATTGGCTTTAGGTCGAGCGACAAATTCCATCTTATAAAGTTTGTATGTGCGATGATTATTAATCCACCACAATGCACATAGATGGTATGGAAAGAAAGTTGAGATAAATGTTGTATAAGGACCTTCTTCTTCTTGTTTGTCTCTATATGAAACAAAATGATGTTTCTAAAGGAAACAAATGGGTTAAGGAAACTTATATCTTGTATGATTAGTCAATTGATATTTGACATTATTTTCTCAACATAAGGGGGAGAAATTGAATAGCTGGATAAGAGAATACATGGAATGCATTATCGCAAAGTATATATCCTCGAATAAAGAAGTATGAACCAGAAGTTCATTAGGTTATGCATTCATGATATATTTGCCAGATAGAATTACTGACCTAAATGAGATTTATTAAATCTCATATTCCAGCTAAAAATGCTCCAATTAGTAACATGCCTGAAGCATGAGTAAGTATTCGGTTCCAAATATAAATATTATGGATAAATTGGAGCATATGATTAAGATGATCATATTAAGGAGGCAAGTACTCCAGGAAGAGTATCGAGACATAACTTATTGGAAAACCTCAAGAGAGGTTCAGGTGTACGAGTAATATTGATATTGTTATGTCGAATTGGAAAAATAGAACCGAAAAAGATAAAGTTGTCGACAACAATTTTGATAATGATATCACGTGATCAAATGAGGATATTATATAAAGATTATTGGCCAAGATGATAAGTGAAATTGAGAGTGACGCAAATATAATCATATTATAATAGTTAAAGACTTGAAGTCCAAATTGGAACATATGATTTTGTGGTGGATACGATAAATCGGCAATTTATGAATGATAAATTATGCGTCTATTAGATATTGTTATATAGCATATGCATATTGCTTATTAAATTATGAAGATTGAATAAGAATCTTCAAAGGATCCAAGAGTGCTAGTAGCACATGTCCCTGAAGGACTCAAGATGCCGAAGCATCTAATTCAAAGTTCTCAAGAACAATACTTAAGAAGTTTTGTAAGACTTAAAATTATTAGAGCATGTATGATATAATCGTTTTAATGAATATCTGTTGATATGCATCTAGATATATCTTATAAGAATGCCTAGAAATCATGTTAGTATTATTATGATTTTGCTGGAAATATTTAGTTCTTGCAGGTACGCAATAGAATGTTTGATGACCAAAAAGAAGATATGCTCAAAAGACATTGGAAGTAATGTAGTCATCAGGGGGAGTAATACTGATGTTGTCAAAAGAGGATTCGATACACGTTGTACTCTTTTTCCCTTATCTAGGTTTTGTCCCCTTGGGTTTTCCTAGAAAGGTTTTTAATGAGGCAACATTGGACAGTGTATCAATGGATGTTGTACTCTTTTCTTTGGCTAGGTTTTTATCCCACTGTGTTTTTCCTAGTTAAAGTTTTTAATGAGGCACATTCATAATGGACATTCAAGGGGGAGTGTTATGAATATTCCAATATTGGTGTGAATGTCCACAACCTTTTCAAGAAGAGTCTTTTGGAGTTTCTAAAGCCATGTAACCTATGACATGAATGGCATGTGAGTTTTATATGACTAATGTTAAAAACTTACAAAACCTCATAATATACCATTATGTAGATTTATTCTTTTGTAACTCTTGTAATAGAATTCCTTGCCTATAAATAGTAGGCATGTATCAAAGGTTAAAGAAGAGTACAATAGAAAGAAGAATCACTCTCTCCATTTCTCTCTTGCATTTCTTCATCTCCCTCATCTTAATCTCTCTTATATTTTACTTAGTTTCATAACACATAACAATTTTAACCAAAAAAATATAGATATAGTATCATGAAGGGTAAATTAGTAAATAATGAAGCATTAATTTTGAGTTTTGAAGAAGCATTAATATGTTGAGGTAGTTCAATGAGCTCATATTCTGACGAATTTGTTCTCACGGTTACAATGTTCTATTATTCCAACAACTCTATAACTCAACCTAGTGGAAATAGGCCAGGCCCCTATCAGACGACCTACAGTCTGGCCTATTTAGGGCCTGGTCAGGCCTGGCCTGTTTATTAAAAAGGCCAGGCCAAAGTCTATTTATGTGTAAATAGGCCAGATCTATTTTGTTAAGGACTGACTTGTAAGCCTTCGGCCTAACCTTGTTTATGTAATAGGATAATTATCTATCCGGAATACTATATTTTAGCAAATAATACCTATTTGGAAATAGGTGAATATGTGGTTTTAAAACCTTGTAGGATACTTATTCTATTGTCTAGGGAAATTTCTAATGAAATTAAAGAGATTAAAGTGTCAAAATCCCTAAATGCAATTATGGGCCATGAAATGCCCTAAAAATATTATGGTAAATCCCAAGAGGCAATAAAATATTTATTGAAAATTAGAAAGTATGTTGTCTCTAATTTTAGGAATTTTTGGGATTATTTCCCCTTGAAAAATAATGAGGCAAAATTAAATATAATTTTGGGGAGCATAAGTTGCCCCATGATTTTTAATATGATATGTGGGACATAAAATACCAATGTCAATGAAATAGTTATGAGAAAATGATTAATCCTAATTAAGAAAATTATCAACAATTAGAAAGTGATTAGTTAAGTAATTAATGGCAACCAAAAGAGCATCAATTAGGGAAATTCTAACTTGATAAAAATATACAATAATAAGTAGGATTTTTCTACACAAATGAAGAGCCAAGATTTAATCCCATAAAGCTAAATCCAAAGGCCTAAATTAATTACATGTTTAAATCCTTAATCCATGGGAAAATGAATTAACCAATAAGAGGCCTTGAAAATAGGATATTTTGAGCTATGTGGGAAACACAATTCAAGAGTGATTGAAGGAGAAGGGGGCCACGGTTATACATGCTTGTGGAAAAAAGAAGAGTGAATTGATTAATATAAACTTGCACACACATGGGATAATATCATTTAATAAGATGGAAGAAGCAATTAAAGGAATCACATGGGTTCATTAATGAAACTTGGAAGAGGATAGGATAAGATAATAAATTGTCATTAATGAGAGCACATAGAGATGGAAGAGGATAGGATTTTGGAAGATAAGGGGGAGAGAGGGAAGGCATGGTTGTGAGTAGGAGAGGAAGAGATGATGAGTTTGTGAATTACTTTGAAAAGTCAAAGTTATCAACTAGCCAATAAGGAAGCTTGAACCATGGGATACTTTGTTAATAAATAAATAAAAACATACATTAAATAGCTTCATGAAGAATCCTAGCATTTTGTTCAGATGGGAATAATAAGAATCAAAGATGATGAAATAGAATCGTTGGAGTTGCCATTGTTGACCACGTCTTGCATGTGAGGTTGGATAAAATTTATTATATAAATAATCAATGGCATATTTAATCAATAATAGAGAACATTGAATGCTAATTAAGGAAGAAGCATGTTGGCACTCATTTAAAGGTGGAGATTTTGTTTCATAAAGCTATTTTAATCCAAGGGTTAAGGTGAGTTTTTGTCAAATTTAATTGCCACTTGTGTCCTTAAAATTTCCCTATAAATAGAGGGCTCTTCTCTTCAAATTCTTCACACCAAAATCAGTTTAAAACATCTGATTTTAAGATTAGAGAGTGAGTAGAGTGAAGTTCTTGGAGCAAGAAGGAAGAAGGAGTTGAGCTTATGGTAAGTTCTTTAGTTCTTGAGTTTTAGTCTTTAAAATTCATATTTAGATTATGCTTTGATCTTTAATCTTCAAAGGTAGTTTTGATTTTAGGTTTTTATGGTTAAATATGTCTTTATTTCTAAAATATGATAGAGAATATGATAAAGCAAAATTCTTGGAAGTTGAAGATCAAAGTAGCGAAATTCGCAAAAATTTTAGGTGAAAATTCTGGGCAAACAGCGATAGAAATGCTAATATTTTATGTTGAAAATGAAGCCCATAAATCACGAAAATTTACAGAAATAAATTAGATATGTAGGGATTTCCAAATATATATAATATGTACCGTTTTGATTCCTGTACAAAGAAATACAATCAGTTGAAGTTAGGCTATTTTTCTGGACGAAATTCTGGGCAACGTTGTGAAAGATGAAGACTGGGAATTGTTCATAAATTCTGGATATATAAAATTATTTTTACTTGAAAATAGACATCTTAAGGATTCCGAGGAATTTTACGGATCCTCGTTTCGATTTTTGTATATTTAA
Organism: Acacia acuminata; assembly: GCA_019022655.1. Lineage (NCBI taxonomy): Eukaryota > Viridiplantae > Streptophyta > Magnoliopsida > Fabales > Fabaceae > Acacia > Acacia acuminata. Next base: position 2,279,973 of record JAFJYI010000045.1, read on the forward strand.
TTATGATTTTTCAAAGTTACCAAAAAATCTGCCCAGAAAATACTGCACTGCGTTTTTAAATAAATGTAAGGGCAAAATTGTAAATAAAAAACCCACCAAGGGTAGAGAGGTAAATAGAGGTGAAAATATCCCTTAGGATATTATTCTAATTACTATGGTGATATGTTAGGATATCCGGAAGTCCGGGGGGTTCAAAGGTCGTGCATGCCATTACACGGTGAAAGGTACGTTCGCGTCGTAACACTAACTCGATGCTTATTGTATGCTTATATGTGATAGACTATTTCATAGAGCCATGGACAGGACTTGGTCTTGGGTCATGCACCGTGTCTAAGACTCGTCTTAGTTCACCGTTTATACATTCGGCTTTATTTATACGGGTTACGGTCTTGGTAATGCCGTTGAGTTTTCCTAGCCGAGGACACGATGGCCGTCGTGGCACCTTGGTTAGTGCAAACGTGGGTAACTTTACATGTGTGTGCTATGTACCGTTGATATGTTAATCTTGCATCTCGCTGTGTGCTTATGTATTGATTACCGCGTAATGTCATGAATATCTCGTCATCCATATACCGTATTACTTGAGCATGAGGTTAACCGTTACCCGAGGTTCATTGGGCATTGAACCTCAGCTCTTAACATAGCGTCAGCGTCAAGAGGACCGAGGATCGAGGAGAACGGCAAGCGGCACGCATAGGGACTCAGTTGAAGACTTTCTTCTTTTGTTATTTACTTTGAAAACACTCGGTATAACGTACCGCTCGTAATCAACCGGACTTACGGCATTTTGAATATAAATATCGCTTACTCAATCACTCCGATGCTCTACTACGATGAAAAAAAATATATCCGCTTTTGAAAATGGGATGTTACGGTTTACACATGAAATATATATATATATATATATATATTTATATCATATAATAACAAAATATTTATTTTTTTCATTCTTATATTTATATAGATTTTAATAGACTTAAAGTGCATAAAGCCTATTTATGGCTTTCAAAGCCTACATTATGAGGCCTTTTTAAAGGCCTACATTGTAAGTAGGCCTTTAAAAAGGCTACCGGTGCCCACTGAGGCCTTGTACTAATTAGATGTTGAATTGGTCAAGAATTGAATCATAGATGTTATGAATTTGTTATCTACTTCACTAATTCTGTCAAAACCCCCTTTTTAATTTCATAAGGATCAATTGGTTGCTTTTGTGGTTGCCTTCCCCTGTTTTTGTGTTTTGTATGGGCTGTGATGGTTCGGTGCTTGTTTATTGTAAGAGATTTTTTTATCCTTTCAAGGCGGATTTTTTCATTCTGCCGTTGCTGTTTCCGTACTTGTTGTTTGTTGCTGCTCTTTCCCTTCTCAAATTGTTGTTGTGCTAGTTTATTGTGAGTGATTTTGTTTGTTTGTCTGGTTTGTATGTTTTAAATGTTTTTTTTCCTTTTCATGTTGCTGTTTGTAGACTTGTTTGTTGGTTGCTGCTTCTTTTCAAATTGTTGTTGTGCTTTTTGATTGGGAGTGCTTTTCAAATTACTGAGCTTTTTTTACTGTGATTGATTTTGTTTCCCCATCAAGTGGATTTGTTTGTTGTTGTTGGTTGCTGTTTTTATTATGTGATTATCATCAACACAACCCATCTGATCCTTTTCATGGCAATTGCGTTTAACAACAAAGGCTTTGAATTTATCAAATTTATATACCATTATTTAATATGTGAGGATTCCTTCTCGTACTTTTTTTATTATTTGATTGCTTCAAACATTCGCATATTTTATTATTTGGTTGTTTAAATCTGCATTTTTTTAAAATCCACTACTTTACTAAATTTGATTTGAAAATAAATTTTTGAATTGTTAATAAATATTTCTAATTTTTTGTTTCATACTTTGTAATTACTTTTTAAACTCTTTTTGGTGCTTATCTCGTTTCTAATTGTTCCTTATTTTATTATATGATTGATTTACAAATCTGCATTTTTAAAAACCCAATCTTACTTCTTGAAATTTGATTTGAAAATAAACTTTTTGATGGTTAATAAATGTTTCTAATTTTTTGTTTCATAATATGTAATTACTTTTTAAAACCTTTATAGTTTTTATTTATATTTATTATTCTTCTTCTATTTTACTGTTTAAAAAAAAAAGGAAAAAGTATTTCTCTAGTCACGAGAGATAAAGTTATCTCGTGATCCCAAAACCGCATCGTTTTAGATTAATGAAGGGTGTGTTTGTAATTTAGGTGAATTAATGAAGGGTGTTTCAAGTAAAATTCATATCATAAAAGAATAAACAAAATTACGGAAATACTCTTTATTAATCCAAAACGATGTAGTTTTGGGGTAACTGTAGAGATAACTTTATCTCCAAAGTGAGTTTCAAGAAATCCTTTACCCCTTAAAAAAATCTTCAAATTTAAGTTCTATTATTTTGTTGTTTCGAAATTTCACTTGAAAATCCTTTTCTTATTTTGTTATTTGATTGAATTAAATATCTATATTTTTGAAAATGCTACTTACTTTTTTAAATCTGATTTGAAAATATATTTTGACGACAAATATTTCTAATTTTTGTAAATTGTAATTACTTTTTAAACTTTTTTTCAGTTTTTATTTTTTATTGTTCTTATTGTTTTTTTATTTGATTGTTTTAAAAATCTTCAACTTTAAGTTCCATTATTTTGTTGTTTTAAAATTTCATGGGAAAATCCTTTTTTTACTGATTTCAAAATCTGCATTTTTTGCAAAGCACAATCTTACTTTTTTAAATTTGATTTGATTGTTTTAAAACCTTCAAATTTGAGTTCTATTATTTTGTTGTTTCAAAATTTCATTTGCGAATCATTTTCTTATTTGATTGATTTTAAATTCTGTATTTTTGAAATCCCAATCTTACTTTTTTAAATTTGATTTGAAAATAAATTTTGATTGTTAATAAATATTTCTTATTTTTTGTTTCACACTTTGTTTTACTTTTTATACTCCCTTTAATTCTTATTTTGCTTTTTTGGAGTGTTCTTCTAGTTTTTTTTTTAATTGATTGTTTGAAAAATATTAAACTTTAAGTTCTTTTATCATATTGTTTCAAAATTTTATTTCAGAATCCTTTTTTTATTTGATCGATTTAAAAATATGTATTTTTGAAAACTCAATCTTACTTTTTCAAATTTGATTGTTAATAAATATTTCGTATTTTTTTTTCATACTTTGTACTTTTTAAACTCTTTTCAGTTCTTATTTTGGTTTTTTTATTGTTTTTTTATTTGATTGTTTTAAAAGTCTTCAACTTTAAGTTCTATTATTTTGTTGTTTCAAAACTTCATTTGAAAATCCTTTTCTTATTTTCTTAGTTGATTGATTTAAAAATCTACTAAGAAAATAAATTTTGTTTGGTGATAAGTATTGCTTATTTTTTGTTTCGTTTTGTTTTACCTTTTCAACTCTTTTCAGTTCTTATTTTGTTTTTTTATTTGATTGTTTTAAAAATCGTAAACTTTAAGTTCTATTATATTGTTGTTTCAAAATTTCATTTGAGAAACCTTTTCTTATTTGATTATTTCTTTGATTTAAAAATCTGCATTTTTGAAAACCCAATCTTACTGTTTTTAGATTTGATTTGAAAATAAATTTTGATTGTTGATAAGTATTTCTTATTTTTTGTTTCATTTTGTTTTACTTTTTCAACTGTTTTCAGTTGTTATTTTGTTTTTTTTAACTGTTTTTCTTGGTTTTTTTTTTTTTTTTGATTGTTTTAAAAATCTTAAACTTTAAGTTCTATTATATTGTTGTTCCGAAATTTCATTTGAGAAACCTTTTCTTATTTAATTACTTGATTGATTTAAAAATTCTGCTTTTTTGAAAACCCAATCTTTCTTTTTAAAATTTGATTTGAAAATAAATTTTGATTACTTTTTAAACTCTTTTTCTGTTCTTATTTTGCTTTATTGGTGGTTTTTTTATTTGATTGTTTTAAAAATCTGCAACTTTAAGTTTTATTATTTTGATGTATAAAAAAAACCTCAATTCTGGAATCCGCTGTCTTATATTTTTTTTAAAATTTTATTTGAAAATAAGGTTTTGATTTTTAACAAAGTTTTGGAATTTATTATATTCACACACCTTCAATTGCTTTTTAACTTATTCAATTCCTATCTTATTATTTTATTTATTTAATAATCTACAGTTTTGAACTCCCATCTTACTTTTTTTAATGTTTGATCTCAATTTTGAAATTCCCTCATTTTTTTATAAGTTTAAAATTTGATTGGAAAAATCCTGTTCTCATTTTATTATTTGACTGATTTAAAAATATGCAGTTTTGAAAACCCAATCTTGCTTTTTTAAATTCAATTTGAAAATAAATTTTGATTATTTTCTAAACTCTCTTTCAGTTCTTATTTTGTGTTTTTTATTTGATTGTTTTAAAAATCTTCAACTTTAAGTTTTATTATTTTGATGGATTAAAAAAAAAAACCCTCAATTCTGGAATCCGCTTTCTTATATATATATATATATATATATATATATAAATTTTATTCGAAAATAAGTTTTTGATTTTTAAAATTTTTTTTTTGGAATTTATTATATTCACATCACCCTTCAAACTTTCTAATTTCTGTTTAACTCTTTCAATCATGATCTTATTATTTTATTTATTTAGAAATCTACGGTTTTGAACTCCCTATCTTATTTTTTTTTTTAAAATGTTTAATCTCATGTTTTTAAAAACTGTAATTTTAAAATCCACTATCGTACTTTTTTATGGTTAATAACTGCGCTAAATATATTATACTTATATTACCATTTGGTTGCTTTAATAATTTGAATTTTCAACGATCCATTATTTTCATTTAGTTAACTTCGACTCAAACTTTCTAATTACTTTTTTCAAAAAAAAATTTGATTGAAGCTTGTTCTTGTTCTTGTTCTATTATTTGATAAAAATCTGCACCACTATTATACTAAATTTGATTTTATATTAATTTTTTTCAATTTATTTAATGTACATTCAATTATTTAATATCAAAATATTCTTCCTTGTTCTTATTTTAATGTTTGGTTGTTTTAAAAAGTCTGCAATTTTAAGATATATTATTTTTTTGTTTCAAAGTTTGATTTGAGTACTTGGGCTGGGCCAATATTCTTTCTTGTTCTTATTTTAATGTTTGGTTAATTTTAAGATATATTATTTTATTGTTTAAAAGTTTGATTTGAGTACTTGGGCCAGGCCTCTGTCTTGCTAACCCCTACACAAAAAATGACACCCACATTTTGTTAAACAGTACTAATTCAAAATTTCAAAACTTGACAAAAGCCATTACTCTTTAATTTTATATTATTATTAAAGCTCACTTGTTGTCTTGCCCTTCAACCTTCCCTCCATCTCCTATTGTTCCGTACACAGGAGCTGACTGATCCTTCTCTAGCCCACAATGGTTCATTCACTCTATTATATGCAATGTTGGACCCTCATTCCTGGTACAAAACCATAGTTATAACTTACCAAAACTGTGTTTTGTCATTTTGTTGTCCTCATCATTTGATGAACATTGTTTAGCAGTTCAAAGATTTGAAAGAACAGTAAGTCACCCTAAGAAAAATGCTCCAAGGTACGCCCCTTACCGTTGTAGTACTTATTAGAGGATGATTCGGCGGAAGAATGGAACAATAGAGCTATGAATTTGATATCTATTTTACTAATTTTGTCAAAAACCGCCATTTTAATTTATAATTTTTGTTCATTTAATTTTGGGTTTTGTTCATTTATAACTTTTGTTAATTTTATATGGAGTGTGAATGTTCTCAGGCTTGTTTATTGTGATTGAACTTTGTGTTTGTTTGCTTGAAAAGCTTGGATGTTTTTTTAGGGGGATTTTGTATTGCCTTCCCAATCAAGGCCTTTCCTTTCCCTAGTTTTTTAGGGACTATAATTGATCTCAAATTGTTGTGTTTGATTTTTTTGTTTCTATGCTTGAAAAGCTTGTGTGCTTTCAATGGGGATTTTGTGATTTTTTCCTATTGCTACTGCTTTTTGTAGACTTGTTTGTTGGTTGTTGTTTCATTGTTTTGTATATATAGGCTGTGATTGTTCTCGAATTTTATGCCTTGGTTTGTTTGCTTGAAAAGCGAGGAGGATTTTGCATTTGACATTGTTTGTTAGCTTTGTTACCCTAGTTGGTTGTTGTTTCCTTAGTTTTAGGCTGTGATTGTTCTCAAATTGTTGTGCTTTCGTTTGTTTACTTGAAAAGTTTTGAAGCTTTCAAGGAGAATTTTTTGTTTGGTGTTGTTTGTTGATTGCTTTTTTCCCCCCCCCCTTAGTTTTCTATGGTTTATGATTGTTCTTTTGTGTGTCCGCTTGAAATACTTGGGGTTCCTTTTTGTTTGTTTTCTTTCGAAAATTTGGGTGTGCTTGGGGGATGGATTTTGTGGTTCCTTAGAAAATAAGAAATATGACTATTAGCCCCTATTATAAGGTATGATAATGTTTCCTTTCTTGTATCCCATGTGATTTGATTAGGCCTTAATTCTATACTCCATAATGTAATTGATTGGTTGTTTTGTTGTTTTCCGTTTCTCTAACTTTGTATGGGTTGTAATTGTTCTCAAATTATTGTGCTTTATTTGTCCGCTTGAAAGAGCATTGGAGACTTTGAAGAGGATTTTATGTTCGGCGCTTTTTTGATTGTTATTTCCCTAATTTTGCGGGCATGTGATTGTTCTCAAATTGTTGAGCTTGTTTATTGTGATTGCTTTTTTTTTTCCTATGGGATTTTGTGATTTTTTCCTGTTGTTATTGCTGTTTTTAGACTTGTGTGTTGGATGTTGTTTCCTAGTTTTGTATGAGCTGTGATTGTTCTCAAATTGTTGCAATTTTGTTTGTTTACTTGAAAAGCTTGAATTGTTTCAAGGATGATTTTGTGTTTGGTGATTTTGTTGCTTGTTTTCCCTAGTTTTGTATGGGTTGTGATTGTTTTCAAATTGTTGTGCTTTGGTTTGTCTCGCTTGAAAACTTGGTTGTTGGATTTGTTTCCTAGTTTCGAGGTGAAATTTGTAAGTCCTAGTGTGCATTGAGCATGGTTATTGGATTGTTTGTCCTGAGGCAGTAAGTCCCAGTATGCATTTTGCGTGATTATTGGACTGTATGTCTTTAGGCTGTAAGACCTGATGTGCAATATATGTAAATATTAGGCTGTGTTCTCATGATAAATGACTGTTGTGTTGAATGCTAGTTGAATATTATGATTGTTTATTAGATAGTTTGTTTTGCATGCTTCATGAATTTGCATATTTTATGATGGTCTATTGTTACTATTGTGATTCCTAGGAATCTCACCCTTCCTTAAAATGACATACTTTAAAGGAAAGCAGCTCAAAAGGCAAAGACATGGTCATTGCTGACACCTAAGAAGAGGGAGAAGCTCGAATGGCTTTATTTTGTTGGTTTTCTATATAATCTTTTTTCTTATACTTAGGCTTTTGATTAGCCTTATATGGCTACTGTAACATCTTAGTGCCTCGCTCTCAGCATTGTCCGCTTTGGGGGCCCACACCCCTCACGGCTTTAAAATGCGTCAAGAGGGAGAGGTATCCAGACCCTTATAAAGGACCTTTCGTTCCCCTCCCAGCTGATGTGGGACATAACACTCTACCCACCTTTGGGCCCAGCGTCCTCGTTGGCACATCAACCCACATCGACCTGAACCTTTGGGGACAATATCGAGAGCGAGGCGTTGGGATGTTACAATTGGTATCAGAGCTAGGCTTGGGTCGATGTGGGTTAACGTGCCAGCAAGGATGCTGGGCCCAAAGGTAATACATCGTCTAGGGAGGGGAACGAAAGATGCCCTAAACCCTAAACCTTTGGGGACAATATTGAGAGCGAGACGTTGGGATGTTACAATTGGTATCAGAGCTAGGCTTGGGTCAATGTGGTTAACGTGTCAGCAAGGATGCTGGGCTTAAAGGTAACACATTGGCTAGAGGAGGGAAGAAAGACCCTTTATAAGGGTCTGGATAACGTGCCAGTAAGGATGCTGGGCTCAAAGGTAACACATCGACTAGGGAGAGGAACGAAAAATGCCTTATAAGGGTCTTGATACCTCCCTCTCTTGACATGCTTTAGTACCGTGAGGGCGTGATTGGCCTCAAAGCAGACAATATCGAGAGTGAGTCGTTGGGATGTTACAGCTACTGGTTTTTTTATATATATATACATATGAATGAAGATGTACTTAATAGTGGTATCATCAGTCACAAATTAGTAATATCATTATCATTAGGCTTAATTAACGATACTGTGATAGGCACATGTATGAATCGAGCCCATAACTTGACAAACGATTAAGCATAAAGAAGATCGATAGATTAAATGTGATATCAGAAAGGAACTCTAATACTATCAAGTCTAGTTTAAGGAATATAATGATGGGTTTTTAATCATGATTTTGAACCACTAATAAATTGTTTTCGAAAGTTTTAGTGTTTTCAGAAAAATCCATTCCTTTTACGTGATCAAACCCTGTATTTGAGTTAAGTTTTCCTTTTAATGATTAAATGTGATATCAGAAAGGAACTCTAATACTATCAAGTCTAGTTTAAGGAATGATGTGTTTTTAATGATGAGTTTGGATCACTAATAAATTGTTTTAGGAAGTTTTAATTTTTTTTTAGAAAAATCCATTCCTTTTGCATGATCAAACCCTCTATATGAGTTAAGTTTTCCAACTATTTACAAAAGTTTTTACTCCTAGTTACAAACCTGCTTAGTGGTTCGAAATCATTATTAACTCATTTAACTTAGTATAAAGGTAACGACTGGTATGATATCGAGGAGAGCTTCGCCAATAGGTTAGGATGCTCTGCTCGTATTTCGAAAATTTGGGTGTGATTAACAGGATATAGATTTCGTGGTTCCTTAGAAAATAATAAATATAACTTAGTCCTATTATCACAAATTATAATTTTTCCTTTTGTGTATCTCATGTGATTTGATTAGGCTTTAATTATAACCTCCTTAATGTAATCATTTGGCGGTCTTGTTGGTTGTTGTTTCCCTAGCCTTGTAAGGGTTGTGATTGTTCTTGAATTGTTGTGCTTCGTTTGTCCGCATGAAAATTGTCGTGCTTTGGTTTGTTTGCTTTAAAAGCTTTGTGGCTTTCAAGGGGGATTTTGTGTTTGACATTTTTGTTCTTTGCTATTTCTCTAGTTTTTGTATTGGTAGTGATTGTTTTCAAACTGTTGTGGTTATGTTTGTCTGTTTGAAAAGCTTGGATCCTTTCAAGGAGGATTTTGTCATGTTGTGTTTTCTAGACTACTTTTTTGTTGGCTGCAATTTCATCAAATTGTTGTGATTGTGATGACTCTTTTTTGTTTGTTTTCTTTATGAAAATTTGAGTGTGCTTAAGGGGATGGATTTGGGGTTCTCCTTGATATGTGGATTGATTGGTTAGAAAATAAAGAATGTGATCGTTAATATGTTAGGAATTATTATGTTTCCTTTTGGTTAGTCCAAAGCTTGCAATGCCCATTCGAGCCCTACCCAACCTAGATAATTTATACTCCATATGGTCCTTATTATAAGGTATCAACTAACAATTCTTAAAAACCAATAAAAACAGCTAAAATCAATAAAGTTTTCCTACAATTTAAGTGACTTTTAATATTACTCCTACTAATTGCACTAAACTCTAATATTATATTAATTATTACTCTCATCCACTACTCTGATTAATTATGGGTATCATGGAAAAAAATTATGCACTTTGGAAACAAGCAAGTGCTTTATAAAAATGACTAAATGTAATTGTTAGTTGGTGTCTTATAATAAGGACTATATATATATATTATTATTATTATTATTATTATTATTTATTTTATTTTATTTTTTTGTGAATGCACATATTTCATTAGTCTTGTTGTTGCCTTGTTTTTTTATGGATCATAGGTTATTGGATGATATTTCTTATTCAATTAAGGATATTGTGTTGAGACCTATTGTGTTGTGTTTAATTATGGAATTATGTGAACTACTAGTTTGTATATTGATTCTTTTTTAATGTTGCAATCTGTGAAATTATGGAATATATTTGATGTTTTTGTTGGGAAAAAGAGAATATATTTGATGCTTTAGATAAGGTTAATAGTCATTTTTGTGAGGAGTAGTGGATATCTAGAAGTTATTTTAGGAGTAATATTGCCTAGAAAGTTTACAAAATGTAGCAATTTTGCCCTATAGTCTTCCAATGTTAAGTTCGACTGTTAAATTAGTCAAACACCTCATCATCTCTCTTTTTCTCTCTTCCTTATTCACTCTTCTGGGAAAAAACCAACAACCGTGGGTCAAAGTGGTCTTCGAGTTTGAAGCATATTCGAGTTTATATTATTAATCTGTTTCATTTGATTAAGCAGCTTGCAACTTTTGGCTTTCCCCCTTCATATTTTATCTCTGTTTCTTTTTCATCACTAATTACTGATAATTATTATTCCCTGTGCTTCGTGGAAAGCGATGAGAAGAAACACTGGTACTTGGGTTTTGTGTTGCTTTAGATTTCGGAGGAAATAGGAAAAAGATATACACAGTTGTAACGCAATACTTTTGGTGAGCCTCCTTATCGGAACCACAGACCACAAGGATGAGGTTGGAGGGATAGCAGATTAATATTGTAAACTTGAAGAGAAACTTTTAATTTGTCAAGTACAGTAAGTTGTTGAGAAACTCTTGTACCAATCCTCGCACATCCAAAGAAAGATATTCAAGAGAAACTAAGCCCCCAATGTCGAGAGATAATTTTCCTCTGACTTCTAGTTTCAAGACCTTCAATCTCTTTATGTATTTAAAACCTTCCAGAAATTGTTCACTATGTACATAATCCTCTTTCAATAAAATTAGTGTGGTGGATCTTTGAGTTTTCGTGATTCCCAATAATTCATTATTGAAATCCTCTGCACAAGTTCCATGTTATCTTGATCCTGTGCTACACACAATGCCATGTAACGGATCGTATCATCCATTTTAATTGTACGATTCATAAAAAGATCATCTCCAACACTTTCTAAGTTTCAACTTTTCAATAATAGACTCACCATGACCACGCATATATCTTCTACACTCTTTGTCATATCTTTACAAAGAAATCCCTCTCACATCCATTTATCAATGAGATCAAGAATAAGAATCTCACTATCTTCTGGGTATAATGCAAAGTAAAAAAACATTATTTTATTACGTCATCTAGCTGATCATAGTTAAATTTAAGGATAGAGAATACATTCCTTTCCAAATCTGGTGCAGTCAAAATGGAACCTGTTAAATTCTTTATTGAATGACTTTTATTTATCTGCTTTTGCTTTCTATTTTTTTTCCCCGTATAACTCTGATGTTAGTGAACAAGTTGGGTATCACCATCATCTTATATACACAAACAACGATTCCTTTTTGTTTGTTATAAAAACGAAAAGTTGTGATATCTTCCTTCATTTGCTATGACTTCTTTTAGCTACACTTTAATTCTTTACTTTGTTTTAATTTGCTACTTTAGTCTTTTGTTTTAATTTTTAATTAGGTATTACAAATTATAAGTTATTAACCCTGACTATTTTAGTCACGCTAATATTGAAATGGTCAAGACCTAATGTGGTTTAAAAACTCATGGGCTCAATTAGTTGAGGAATACATGATTGATTTAATCAACATATGAATTTGGATGTTGGGAACTGCCAAAACCAAGGTTTATGTTGATAATTGATTTTTTTAAGAGTTCACGAACATGCATTATATTCTATATTTAATTTAGTCTCCCACCGTCGATGGGAGAATATTTCTACGTACGAAAAAGATCTAACAAATTACAATGTTCATAAGCCATATTTAATTCAAGACTATTTACAGTTCATTATTAATCTAGGATATAGTTAAAATTTAATAACCCTACTCATTAAACATATACACCTAAAAACAAAATTAAAATAAAACACTTTTAAAATTCCAACGTATAAAAAAATTCCATGTCTTCAATTCGATAAAATTCAAACATATATAACGTTTGACTACATACTTAGTATAATTAATGTTATAATTATATGATGAAGATATAAATTTATGCAGACAATTATAGTCATCTTGCTAGTGAAATTATATAGTTCCATTTTAACACATGAATAGCCAGCCTCAATGAGTTGAACGAAATATTATTTAGATACAAAACTTTCAAGGGATGTGCCTATATATGTAATTCATCAGATTAAGTGTCATAATTATGTGGAGTATGAATGAGTACACGTGACATGATGGCCCTTGCACTCGCTCTATTTGAATTATTTATTTTAGATATGTCTCTTCATGAGATTGTTTTAAGAAGAGTAAATACCCTATTTGGTCCCTGAAAAAAAAAATACGGACCCCTTTTTCATCCCTAGGAACTAAAATAGGATATTTTTATGGACTAAAAAGGGGTTTTTGGAAATTTTCTAGGGATCAAAATGTTTACCAATCAACCTTTATTCGTCCTTTTCAAGGACTAAAAAGGGGTTTTTTTTGTTTGAGGGACCAAAATAGGGTCTCGTGTTTTTTTCGGGGACCAAATAGGGTATTTACTCTTTTAAGAAAGAATAGAGTGATCCCCTGGATAAAGGATGTTATGAAGAAGATACTTATGGTATTGGAACTTATATATTTGAAGTATTCTTTGGCAATATATAGTTTTTTTTGGGGTGATGTGGCAATATATAGTTTTGTCTCAATTATGAGATTACGCGATGAATAACATTTTCAGCGTACCTTTGTCTAAAGTGTGGCACTACTTGCCCCATTAATTATAGAGAAAATCCTTTAAAAATTCCATATGAATTTTGAAATTCGAAAAAGGTGTTGTCAATACGCAAAATTCCAAATCCATAACTCATGACCAAATAGAAATTTTAAAATGTTAATGTTTTGATAAAAACCCCTCAAATTTTTAAGAAGATAGGAAAATGCCACCCTCATCAGAGTACCACTGCCAATCAGTAGAAACGTCCTTTTGCCCTTTTGTTTTTGTTTGACTAAGTAGTAATTGTGACGGTTAAGTTAGCTCAACTCAAAATTCCAAATCCATAACTCATGACCAAATAGAAATTTTAAAATGTTAATGTTTTGATAAAAACCCCTCAAATTTTTAAGAAGATAGGAAAATGCCACCCTCATCAGAGTACCACTGCCAATCAGTAGAAACGTCCTTTTGCCCTTTTGTTTTTGTTTGACTAAGTAGTAATTGTGACGGTTAAGTTAGCTCAACTCAACTTGTACACTCAGCAACTTGAAGGTCTAACTTCATCTTCTCCTGGCTTTATCGTCCATCAATCTCCCATTCATAAACAACGTTATACCTTCCACCAATCGTTGCACGGTTTTTGCACTCATCTTCTCTGTTAAAGATGTTCGCAATTATATTGATACTTCTGAATTTGGATAATAATTTCATTATGTATCTAACTAATTTGGGTGTCAACAATCTCACAAGTTATTGCTTTAAATCATACATTAACAAAAAAGGAACAAGTTTTTGAGGTATATTTGATTTCTTTGGAAATTATTAATACTAAATTAAGGAGATTCTTTGAAGATTTTGAGAAATATCAATCTCGGTGCATCATTTGGGGATTTCAATTTAGAAGATAAATTTTTAATCAAGTTAAAAAAGGGAGAAGGCATAGATCTGGAAAAAAAAAGAAAAAGAAAATAGATCGAGGAAACGAGAGAGCCGAGAGACGAGTTTAGAGCAACGTGAAACGAGAAGGACCTTCACCTTGAATGCCATCACCAAGCATTACCTTCTCCGTCGCCGGTGACTCAACTTCATCACCATCGTTGCCGGCGGCGGAGATGTAACTCTTCTCCACGCTATGAACAAGATGTTGAGTTTCAGACCGAAACCAGCAAGCAGAGCCGCAAACCTGAGCTGGAGATTCCACCATCACCTTTGCAAATCACCTTCATTTTCGTCTCCTCGACCACGCCTCACTATCTTCGTCGTTGAACTTCATTTCTCTCACTCACCACCATCACAAACAAACAGCCATGAGTTGGAGTATTGAAGAAAAGAAGCGAGTTGGCTGATCGGAGATTGTGGTTCACCGTTCGGGGAATCTCTTTAGCACGGGAAGTTGACGGACAAACAGGAGGCAAAGTGATTTTGTTGTCTTGGTTTTAATTCTCTTCCCTTTCTATATGAATCGATCTCCGAAATTTTCATGGATTTTATTATAATTTGTGGATAATTTTTCCTTGCAACCTAGATGATTTATGAACTTTATGGGTGGATTAGATTTTGTTTTCGTTATCTAGTTATAATTAATGTTAATTTTGGTTACTTAATTTTGTTTGGCTTTATCTATTTAGTATCTCATGGAATATGAATTTGAGCATTAGTATTTACCCCGACGAAGGCTTTGAAATTAAGTAATATGAGATTAGGATCATATCAAAAAAAAAAAAAAGATTATATTACAATTTAATTTGTGATTAGGATAGACATATACCTACTAACCTCATATAATTATTGAAGAGTGTGTTCGAATTTTGTTTCCTCTTGAGTAATTATATTAGACATAACAATTTACACGTAAGAAAGGGTTGTAAGTGAATTGATAGACACTTATAGCTATTTAGACTTGAGATTAACAAAATTGAGATTAAGGCTAATTAAATTAGTGAAAACAAGGTTTATGAAACGTATAAGGGATTAGTGACTCTAAGTTACTCATTTGATTATTGTAGTAGTTTGTTTATTTTAATTTTATTTTTAATTTCTTTTCATTAATTAATTAAATTCAATTTGTGTTGCTCAACTTAAACGAAAGTGTAAAATTAATATTTAATTGAAGCTTGGTTACTAAGTCCTAGTGGGAACGATACTTTATTCACTCTTTATTACTTAATACAGACTATAAACTTGCAAAATCATATGCTATAAAGTTCTGCCCTATCATGGACTATTGGACATACACTCATTTTTTTTTTGAGCCGATTTCTATCGATCAGATCGCATATCCGTTTCCATATTCTAGCAACAACAATACCTGTTCAGATTTTTTTGGGGGTATTGACATGAAAACATGAAAGGAGAGGGGAACGAGTGAAAATGTCGTCACGTTGATGAGTAGTGGGGAGAAACATGGGTGGACCCACATAGATCACTGGGGGTACTTGAATTTAAGAATTTTTTTTAAAAAATTCAAGTTAAAGGAATTTGAATTAATAACTTGAATAAAATAGTTTTAAATTTCCATTGGCATTATCATTATTTGTCTACTTTCTTTGAATTAATACATGTTTGAATGATTGTCCATCCATAAATTAAGTGTAAACCCTTAATATATCAAGATTGCACTTTGTAATCGAATGAGGGATGAATGGTTGAATGATTGTTTAGTACCTTATATTGAAAAAGATGTATTTGATAGCATTGATAATAAGGCAATTATGATGGAATTCCAAAAAATAAAGCCTAGAAAAATGACATTGTAATTATTTTTATTGTAATATACTTTTATTATTAAAATATATGTATTTGAACTTATTGAATGCACACCTTTTATTATAATTTACGTAGTTGCATTTCTATGACACTTAGCCTTGCTTTTCTAAATGATGGGTTTATAAAATAATTGTCTCTCTTATTACATCATCAGTATTCACTTAATTTCATGAATATTTTTTTGATATTTTTTTTTTCCTTGTTTATATTCTTTTGTTTTTTTTTTAATGCATTTAAAAAAAAAATCGGGCAGCCCCTGCAACTAGTGCCCCCTCCAATAATTTTTTAGATTCGTGCTGCGGAGAAAACCGAACGCATACTATAGCCAAACAAAATTATATGGAGTATGAATAAATACAAGGAGAGATAGATATTAAAAGAATGAGAAAAAGGTCTCATGGAACCTCCAAATAAAAGGTTTCTCTACCGTATTTTTCTGTCAATTTTCAAAGCAAATGGTGAAATAATTAATCCAACTATGCCAATTGGCATGAAAAAAAGACAAACTAATTAAAATAAAAATAAAGATTAAAGATATAGCAAAAAGCACACATATAATTATTAATTAGGAAGCAGGGAATACATATTTAGTGTTACATAAATCACACAATACATGGCTTGTTTTATTTCTGAGTCTTAAATTAAAGTTCAAGCACACCGAATTCTTAAAAAAAAAAAAAAAAAAAACGAATGATTGGGATGATAGTCAGTCGCTACAGACTGCAATGATATCATATATAAAGCAAGTAATTAGTTAAAAGCACTAATAATTATATAAAAAAGTAAAAAAAAATTAAATAAAATTATATATATTACAATAATATATTTACCTCTTACAATATCCCAGAGTTGGCAAAACTTTTGAACTTTGATTGGAATTTGTCCTTCCCACCAATTTTGTTGTCCTTGGATAAGTGTCAACTTAAGTTTAGCAGAGTTGAAATCAAATGGTAACTTTTCCAGCTCTGGACAACTATGTATGAGAACAGATTTGAGGGAAGGAAAAGGTAAGGGTGCCCTGTGAATGCTCTTAAGTATTGGTAACTTCCGCAAAATCAGCTCGACAAGAGAAGAGAATATAAGAGAAGAATCCACATTCTCATCCTTTATTGCTTCTTCCTCTTTTATCACTTCTTCCATTGATTTACATCCACTAATCTCAAGTCGTTGATGGAGTGGAGCATACTTGAGCCATGTCACATGAATTACGAAAAAAATTTCACCATTTGGAGCTTGGCTAGCCCACACGTTTCAGGCATAAAAGCATATTGATCACTTCTAATATGAAACTCTTTTAAAACAATTTCCTGCAGCTTCTTTAATCTTGACACAGACCCTAATGATACTAAAGGCTGCCCAAACATGAAGATGTGATCCTCAGCATAAAGGTTGTATAAGCAAGTTTGCAATTTGGTTGACTCCGATAATTTATTTAGGCCATCTGTACCATTGACATTTATCTATAATTCCTCAATATTTGGCAGGCACTCCAGCTCTTCTAAAACTCTTCTATCTTCATATTTGCTTATCAAGATGCGAGCAAGTCTAAACACTCTCAATTGTTGAAGACTTCATAGCACTCCTGATGGAATCTCCCAAATCAAGAAATGACAACTGTACATAGTTTGAAAGCTCAAAAATTTTAAATTTGTTAAGGACTGCAAGTTGATCCAGAACTCTGGTTTTGGAAATGTAGAATGGATATGAAAAGAAAGATATTCTAGAGGAGTTAAACCTCCAATGTCAACCAATTCTTCTCCCCAGACATGTAGTTCCAAGACTTTTAATCTCTCCATGTACTTAATATCTTCCAACTGGTGTTGTATCTCTTTCAATAAAACAAATGTTGTGACATTTGCAGGATCTATACTTTTTTGTGATTCCTGATCATTTGTGATCGAAATCCTCTTCACAAGTTCCTTATTATTATGATCTTTGGTAATAACCACAATGCCATGTCGCAAATCATATCATGCATTTTAACCGTATGAGATACCAAAAAAATAATCTTCAACGCTTTAAAAATGTGAAAATTAATGAAGATTAAAAAAGGGGAGAGTGCTTAGAAGTAAAATCTAATTGTTTAAATAGCTTTGAAACCGTGGTTTCAGAAGCCCTTTTCTGTAAGCCGAGACAAAATTTTTCTCACATGTTTATATCGTGAATCATAAAAACTATTCTTTAAAAACTAATCCAAATACATACCGAATTGACTTTACAATGTTTTTTCTTCTTGATCATTTCTTAGGTTTCTCATTAACAATTTAAATACATTTCTACAATTGATCAAATGCCCCGTTTGATGTATGAGAAGAGTTTTTAAAGAATAAATGAAAAAGGAGGTGGAAATGGAGAAGAAAGTGAAGTGGAGATGGCTATACTGAATTTTATTCCTACATAAATGAATTTATAGTCTGGTGACATGGGAAACTCATAATATAGGTGTATCGTTTTTGCTTGTGAAAGAGAAAAGGAAGCCGATAATATATATGTATATGGCTGCATATAAAATTTTGCTATCATATAAAGGTTGCTGCCAAAGTGTGTGTATACATAGGAAACCAAACTTGAACCAAGGAACCTTGCTTTCTTATATATATATAGTCAGAAATGCTTTCTTTGTTGTGAGCATATATATATATATATATGTTGCAACCTTTGGGAAAATATAAGAAACATTACTGTGTTGTATAAATAGTTATATATGTTAGTATTTAGGTGTCCTAGAGACAATCTGTAAGGACAGTTCAGCACCATTTCTACGTTATAGTATTTTGTTATTAATAAATGAGCATATTTTATCTTTATCATATTTATGTCTCACCTTTATTTTAAGGCAAATATGTGTTTGAAGATAAAATCCTTAGGAATAGAACATGTGTTATTCTTGAGGATCAATGATAGAGATCATGATCATGAGGACTCGAGAACAATGGATATCTATTGCCTAAAACTTGTTCCTAGTCTTGAATCACTAAGAAAGGGCATTGATGATCTCAATAAGACTAATACGACATCGTCTACTTGTATAGGGATACAAGGTAGGGACCTCATGGAATGCAGGCATGGAGATGTCTTAGCTGATGTCGTGGGTGGATATGTTGGAGAACATATAGCATCGAATTGACCCGCCGAAAGACTCCACAAAGATTTATTGTAGAGAGTATCATTGGATATGTATAGTCTCTCATCGTTTGATAGTGTGGATTGTCTTGGACCTAAGGATGTCATCGAACACTATGTCCTAGGGTTATACTTTGACTGTACAACTCTATCCACCTGAAAATGGGGAGAATAGTGTACTCTTGGGTGTAACTCGAATACATGAGTATAAATGGACATGCTTTGAGGACTCACAGTCCCCTACAAAGGATTAGTCATTCACAAGACCGGTAGAGCTTCGATAGCTTCTAATTAACTCGAGAGACTATGCGCATAGCAAGTGATCATGAAGAGTCATGATCCGTTATAGAGTTAATATAAGAAGATTCCTAGTTCTGTGAAATAGCTACATTTAGTCAATTAAAAGAGATAATACTCTATCTTTGCTCTCGATTAAATGTGAATGACGATGTGAGGGATGATGCGCATCCGGTATCAAATGTGAAAAGTAGATCACTTGATCAACTCAATTAGTTCTGGGGCCGCAGAGCATTGCTAGTGTCTTATGACGTTATTAAATAAATTGGGCTCGTTAAAGGGGTTTTTAATTGGTCCAAGTTTATTTATGTCAGTGACTAATTGGGTCACACACAAAAGGTTATTCTCGATTGTTTAAATTTAGCAAACTTGGGCCAATAATTATTATTGGGCATTATCAAGAGTAAAGGTGTAATTGGGTTGGAGTGGGACTCCAAGCCCAATGAGGAGAAAATAGCGTCATATATGGTGTCCCCAGTGGAAAACCAATTTCTCTAGAAAAGGGCCCAAATGTATTGGAAGACCCAATAGGGCCTTAGGCCAAGTTGAATTTGGAATTCAAATTTTTAATTTAAGTTTAAAATTTGAATTTGAATTTTGATTCAAAAGGTTAGGTTATAAAAGATAATTCTGAATTATCTAAGATCCAATAATGATTGGATGAAGATAGGAGAAATAATAAATGAGGATTGATTGCAATGAATTTGAATTTTAGTTTAAGAGATGAATGTGATTCATTATCTTAAATTATTATTCAATCAAGATATGGATTTAATTCATTATGATTTGGATTTTCCAAATCAAGTTTGGATTGGGCCTTTCTTGTGAGCACTTAAATTAGGGTTAGACTCTTATAAAGTGCTGATTTTTTATGTGCCCTTTTTATGAACTTTTTAAAGGAAAAAGGAAATAAATATAATCCATTATCTTAAATGATTGATTCAATCAATCAATCAAGATATGAATGTGATTCATCATCTTAAATTCAATCAATTAATCAAGATATGAATTTAATTCATTGTGATTTGGATTTTCCAAGTCAAGCTTGGATTGGGCCTTTCTTGTGAGCACTTAAATTAGGGTTAGACTCTTATAAAGTGTTGATTTTTGGTGTGCCTTTTTCTTACATGTTTTTCAAAGAGAAAAACAAGATCCCTATGCTCTCTAAATTTAGGTCTATACCAAAGGTTTAGAGAGGAAAAGACACCATCCATAAAAGGGTAAGGTTCCAACCTTGTTCATCCTATCTTTAACCTAATCCTAAGAAACCATCATCTTCTTGAAAAGATCAAAACCCAAAGAAACAAAAACTCATCTTCTTGAAAAGATCAAAACCCAAAGAAACCAAAACTCAACCTTGTCTTCGCCTAGCAAGCATTCAAGGAGTGGGAGGTTTCATGAGAAGGAGTTCTCATTGCAATCGGGATATAGCCGTGTGGATCAACGTTAGAGGACATCAAGAACCTTGAAGTCTTCGAGTGATCTTAGGTAAATCTAATCTCTAATAATTATTTTATCAAATTATTCTAAACCCCAATAGTTGTTTTAACGAGTAATCCTAAAACTCATAAATATTATAAATTGTTATGAATTCTCATGAGTACCGTAAAGAGTTACGGATTAATAATTATTAACTAATTAGTGTAATGAGTTAAGATTAATAATTCATGAGGACCATAAGGAGTTATGGGTTTTCATAGCGATTAAACAAAATTTTTGTTTTCAACCTCATGAAACTTTGCAAGAAAGTCATGTAATAGGAAAAATTAACCAACAATATATGCAGTTGCATTAAGGAACCTTGCTGTTGAAAATATATAAGCACGTTGTTGCAGATGGAAGTTAATAGGAAGCCTTGTTTATCATATATATATATATATATATATATATATATCATGAAGTGAAAAGAAAAGTTTTACTATTATATATAGGCATGTATCACATTAAAGCATATTTTATGTGATGATTGGTATTTATAAACTTCTACTTTAAAGTGTTAGGACAGCCTACGAGAGTTTAAAATAATTATAGAGAAATACCCATAAATAGTAAAATAATAATAATAAAATAAATAAATAATATTATTGTTATTATTAGAAAAGGATATAAGTGATGAATTAAAAAGGGAATTATTAATTAATAGAAAGGGGTATTACTAATAAATAATAATAAGAAAGGGAAATTAATAGTTACAATGATCTTACTTTATGACATTGAAGAAGTTCGAGTTTCTAACATTGGGGATTGTATTTATTCACGAAGTTGAGGTTAGTAATTTGATTTTCGATTCCTTGTGTTTTTATATATACCTTATATGTTCATGTATTATGGCTTCTTGGGCCATTTGGGTTTGTATGCCGAGTCTATGTGTTTTATTAATTTGGATCTGGATTATTTTTCCTAAGCGTTGAGGATTCGTATGCAGGACACGTAGCACTTGCGAGCGCTTTCCGTTAACGATGCATGTGTTGTGTGCTATGTAATCGGTTATGTAATCGGTTACCGGTGTGTTTGCTGAATGCTTTCTTTTTATTTTGCAATATTTGAAATATCTATTATATATAATTTACACTTTGAATGTGAGATTAACCGTTACCCTAGGATTTATTTGATCACTGAATCTCAGTAACACCTAAAGATCTAGGAAGATGCTCTAGTTCGGAAGTAAGGCTGTGCAGCTGGAGTAGCTGAAAAAGACCCCGAAGGAGGGGATTTAATTAAGTTTGAATTTCATACTTTAATGTTTTGGTTATATTTGCTAACTATTCGACTAACAATTCAGATCATTGTATAACTAAAATCCTCAATGAGATTAAGTGACTCTTATCGAATTTTAAGTTGTATCACGCTTATATTCCCCCAGGAATTTAAATTAACCAGCATATGTTATGAGTCACTCATTCGTCCAAACGTTATGCATGCTCTCTATTGTGACTCACTCTGATCTGTTAATGCCTTCACTATGATAAACACACACAAATTAGTTTAATAAGAGATTAAGGACATAGATGGACATCATAATAGACGTAGGAATTAGGAGCGTTATAGGTAAGAAGTGTGTTAGGTTGTAATATTATGTGTTTTTTAGAGTTTATTTGGCTTCGACTATTAGTATGTGTAATACTTGCTTTTTCATTGGTAATAAAATTGACTTTTTTGTGCCCAAAAAAAAAAAAAAAACTTTTTCAATAATAGACTCACTATGACCATGCATATCATCTATACTCTTTGTCATATCTTTATAAAGAAATTTCTCCTATATCCATTCATTGATGAGATCGAGAACTTGAATCTTGATATCTTTTGGGTATAATACATAATACAAGAAACAATGTTTTAGTGCCTCATCTATCTGATCATAGCTAAGTTTAAGGATAGAAAATACTTTCTTCTCCAAATCTGGTGCAGTCAACCTGAAATTTGTCAAGTTATTTATTGAATGTTCCCAAGCCTCCACATATATCTTAAATTATAACATTTTATCAGCAACACAAGGATGCCCAAAGAGGTTTTTGGAAAACAAAGGCGAAGGGGATGCGAGTCGACAAACGCGGGACGTTGTTGTTGTTGGTTTTTTTTTTTTTTTTTTTTTTTTTTAAATTTTATGCAAATTCAAACTAAGCAATTTTTAACATTTTTTTGTCATATAGCATGACTCATAAAAATCGGGGACTAAGTTGTAAGTGAGTCAAAAGTTCAAAGACTGAGTTATAATCGAGTAACAACTTGAAGGGCCAAAAGATTATTTTTACCATTGTAATATATGGAAATTAGTTAGGTTTAACGGTTTTACCCCAATTTTAAAAATCTGTGGTCACTTTTGCTCCAAAAAAAAGTTTATGGTTACTGTTACACTTTTAATAAAAATTGAAAATTATTTTAGCACCTTAAACCCATAGTTAGCACCTTAAACCCATAGATATAAAAGTAATATTACATGTGTGTAAGTGAAGACTTTCGAATCTTGAGACGTTGACGGTGAGTTAATAATTGCTTTCTCGCGAACCAACCAATCAGAGAGTCAGTTTGGATTAGTTTTGGAGACTAATAGATTTTAAAAATGATAAAAATGATTTTAAAAAATAGATTTTGGAAAGTAGTTTCTGAAACCACGATTTCCACCTTAAAACGTTGGTTTTCTTGTCAAAAATATATTCTAAAGAAAAGAGAGTGATTGAATGGCTTGCAACAAAACTATAGTTTTGATAGAAAAATTGATTATGAGAAAAATGAAAGTATCTGGGTTATTTTTCTCGAGATCATGGTTTTGAAAATCATTCTAACACACAATCTCATCCTCCCACAACCAACCATACATATATGCGAGCGCACAAAAAGGGAGTGCATGAAGTTTTGCAAAAGAGAATGCGATGAAGAATTGAAGGTGTATAAGTGACAATGAGTAAAGTTTAAAATTCAGCATATTTATTATTCATAAAAACATGCCATAGTTTGTGTATGTACATTGTGATGGACGAAATAAGTGTATTAGGTGTCAATTATTTGGAGTATGAATAAGTACACGTGATATGATGGCCCTCGCGCTCGCTCTATTTGAAAATCCCTTGAAAATAACATATGAATTCTAAAATTCCAAAAAGGTGTTGTCAACATGCAAAATCCCAAATCCATAACTCATGACCAAATAGAAATTTTAAAATGTCAAGGTTTTGGTAAAAGCCCCTCAATTGTTTTAAGAAAATAGGAAAATGCCACCCTCATCCGAGTACCACCGCCGGTCGATCAGTAGAAACGTCCTTCTAAGTAATACTTGTGATGGTTAAGTCAACTCAACCCAGCAACTGGAAGGTCTAACTTCATCTTCTCCCGGCTTCATCGTCCATCAATCTCCCGATTCATAAACAATGTTATACCTTCCACAAATTGTTGTACGGTTTTTGCACTCATCTTCTTTGTTAAGGATGTTCGCAGTGATATTTATACTTCTTAATTTGATAATAAGTTCATTATATATCTAACTAATTTGGGTGTCAACGATCTCACAAGTTATCGCTTTAAAGCATATATTAGCAAAAAAGGAACCAATTCCACAGGTGGCCGATGACTTCCTAATTTTAATAGATTTGAGGTATATTTTGATTTATTTGGGAAGTCATCAATACTAAATTAATGAGATTTTCTTACGATTTTAAGAAATATCAATTTCAGTGCATCATCTGGGGGATTTCAACTTAGAAGATAAATTTTTAATTAAGTTAAAAGAAAACTTGAATCATTATCTTTGTCGTTGAACTTCATCTCTCTCCCTCACTATCACAAACACACAGCCACATGTTGGAGCATTGAAGAAAAGAAGTACAGTTGGCTGATCCGAGATTGTTGGAGTTCATCTCGTTCACGGGAATCTCATTTAGCATGGGAAGTCGACCAATAAATAGGAAGCAAAGTGATTTTGCTGTCATGGTTTTAATTCTCTTTCCCTTTCTATATGAATCTGATCTCTGGAATTTTATGTCTTAGGCTGGATTTTTCCTTGCAACCTTAGTTATGAATTTTATGGGTGGATTAGATTTTTTTTTATTATCTAGTTATTATTAATGTTAATTTTGGTTATTTAATCTTGTTTAGCTTTATCTATTTAGTGAATGACCATCATTGAATACAAATTTGAGTATTAGAATTTACCTCGATGAAGAGAATTTTAATTAGGCTATGAGATTAAGTAATATGGGATTAGATTACGATTTAATTTATAATTAGGATAGATATATACCTAATGACTTCATATGAAGAGTGTGATCGAATTTTGTTGCCTCTTGAGCAATTATGTTAGACATAACAATTTACAATTAAGAGGGTTATAAATAGACCGACAAGCACTTATAGTTATTTATACTTGAGATTAACTAAACTATATTAAGGTTAATTAAATTGGTGAAATCAAAGTTTATAAAACTAATAATTAATGATTGGTTTCTTATTTGATTATTGTGGTAATTTGTTTATTTTAATTTTAATTTCTTTTCATTTAATTAAATTCAATTTGTGTTACTAACTTAAAATGAAAATATAAAATTAATGTTTCGACTTAAGTTTGATTATTAAGTGCTAGATATTTTATTTATTCTTTATTACTTGATAAAGTTTTGCCTTATTATGGACATACACTCATTTTGTCTATATGCCGATTTCTATCTCAGATCACATATCCATTTCCATATTCTCTCTTCTTATGGAACTTAATTAGGAAGTATTAGCAACAACAGGTTTTTTTTTTTTTTTTTTGGGTATTGACAGGAAGACATGAAAGGAGAGGGGAAAAGTGAAAATGCCATCCGTCGACGTGGTTGAAAACGAACATACTTTAGCCGAACAGAATGGAGTATGAATAAATACAAGGAGAGATAGATATTGAAAGAATGAGAAAAAGGATGCATGGAACTCTAAAAAAAAGAAAAGAAAAGAAGGGTTTCTCTGCCGTATTTTTCTGTAAATTTTCAAAGCAAATGGTGAAATAATTAATCAAACTATGCTAATTGGCATGGAAAAAAAAAACAAACGAAATTGAAATAAAATAAAATTAACGTTACAGCACAAAGCACACATATAATTATTAATTAGGAAGCAGGGCATACAAGTTTAGTGTTACATAAATCACCCAATACATGACTTGTTTTATTTTGGAGTCTAAAATTAAAGTTCAGCCTCACTAAGGTCTTCACGGAGTGAAAGAAAAACAATGCTATATAAGCAAGTTGATCTGCAGACTGCAATATATAATATATATATATATATATATGATATATATATATATACAGGTAATTAGTTAAAAGCACTAATAATTATCTATGAAAGTAAAAAAGATTAAATTAAATTATATATATTAAAATAACATATTTACCTCTTATAATATCCGACATAACATTTGAACTTTGATTGGAATTTGTGTTTGGCCGTAGGGTCATCCCATTTCAAATTGTCCCACCAATTTTGTTGTCCTTGGATAAGTGTCAACTTATGTTTGGTAGAGTTGAAATCAAATGGTAACTTTTCCAACTTTGGACAACTATCTATGAGAAGGAATTTGAGGGAAGGAAAAGGTAAGGGTGCCTTATGAATGCTCTAAGTATTGGTAACTCCTCCAAAATCAACGTGACAAGAGAAGAGAATACAAGAGAAGAATCCACATTATCATCCTTTATTGCTTCTTCCTCTTTTATCACTTCTTTCATTGATTCACATCCACAAATCTCAAGTCGTTGAAGCAGTGGAGCATACTTGAGCCATGTCACATGAGTCACTTGACACGAATAAATTTCCACCATTCGAAGCTTGGCGAGCCAACATGTTTCAAGCCAAAAAGGATATTGATCACTTCTAATATTCAACCTTGACAAAACAATTTGTTGTAGCTTCTTTAGTCCTGACATGGACCCTAATGATAATAAAGGCTTCTCCTTTGGGTAGTTGAGACAAAAAGTAGAAAGGTTGTATAAGCAACTTTGCAATTTGGTCGACTCCAATAATTTGTTTAGGCCATCTGTACTCAAGACAGTCATCCATAACTCCTCAATATTTGGTAGGCACCCCAGCTCTTCTAAAACCCTTCTCTCTTCTAATTGGCTCATCAAGATGCCAGGAAGTCTACACCTCTCAATTGTTGAAGACTTGATAGCACTCCCAATTGGAATCTCCAATCCCGAGAAACATAATACTTTGATGTAGTTTGAAAGCTCAGAAATTTTAAATTTGTCAAGGATTGCAAGTTGATCCAAACTCGGCTTTGGAAATCCATTCATGATATGAAAAGAAAGATATTCTAGAGAAGTTAAACCCCCAATGTCTACCAAGTCTTGTCCACAAACATGTAGTTCCAAGACTATTAGTCTCTTCATGTATCTAATATCTTCCACCTGATGTTGTATCTCTTTCAATAAAACTAGTGTTGTGACATTTGTAGGATCTCTACATTTTTGTGATTCCCAGTCATTTGTGATCGAAATCCTATTCATAAGTTTCATATTTTCAGGATCTTCTAGTAATAACCACAATGCCATGTCACGAATCATATCATGCATTTTAACTGTACGAGATATAAAAAAATCATCTTCAATGCTTTCTAGCAAGCACGAAAGCTTCAACTTTTCAATAATAGACTCACCATGACCACGTATATCTTGAACACTCATTGTCATATCTCTACAAAGAAATTTCTCCCACATCCATTTGTCGATGAGATCAGAAACTAAAATCTCATAATCTTCTGGGTATAATGCACAGTACAAGAAACATCGTTTTTGTACCGCATCCAATTTGTCATAGCTATATTTGAGGATAGAAAATTTTTCTCCAAATCTGGTGCTGTCCATGAAGAGCTTGTTAGGTTCTTCATTGAATCTTCCCAAACCTCCACACTCACTCCGACCATACAACTTCCTAGTACAATCAATGCAAGGGGTAGCCCTTTACATTCCTTTGCCATCTTTTTTGCTAGCTTTGGAATGTTTGGGTGTGAGTTTAAAGTTTCTTCACCAACTTTCATACAAAAAAACTCAAGTGCTTCTTTCTTTGTTAAAATTTTGACTTTGAATTTTTTTTGAACTTTCATTTTTGCGCACACATTTTCTAATCGTGTTGTGAATAACACTTTAGATTGAAAATTAGTATCCTTTGGATAGGCACTCCCACTAATTTCAAGTCCAACTGATCCTATATGTAATCCAATAATAAGACAAATTTATTTTCTTTAAGGACTTCATATATTTTTTCTGCTTTTATATGTGGTTCACGACATTTTTTCCAAATGTCATCCCCAATCCCAGCAAACTCTCTAATACTATCCATAATGCTATCCAAGTTGGGCTTTTTGACACCACCACCCACATCACAAAATTAAATCCTAGCCTTCTCTTCTCAAGTTCATTGTTGATTTTCTTTAGAAGGGTAGTCTTCCCTACCCCACCCATCCCATATAAACCAATGATGTCGACATTCTCTTCTTCAATACTCATCCATACCTTGTTAAACATCAAATCCAATCCAACTACTTCATCCAGAGGCATTTCAATTGGCTCGGGTGGTCTTTTGTGAGCAATTTTGAAATTTTCATTATATCTTTTCCCCTCTACTACTAAATTATCTACATTATTGAACATCTTAGCTGCTTTCTTTCCTAGCTTGTAGCTTGACTTACAATTCTTGGGGCAATATTTACTTAGGCATTTGTCTTGAATTTCTTTGGCTCCTTGGACTTCAATATCTGTTATTTCCTGTGTTAAGTATAAATTATTAATTTTTTAAATTTGTATGGAGCATCTTATACTAAACATACTTTCCAATCAACTTTCAACGAGCATGAGAAAAATTTCCAATAAATTCTTTAATCCGAAAGGCATTTTCTCTCCCTAATGAGCTTACCTAAACTTCTTTATATCTAAAAACATTGGTAGAAAAATGGAATTTGAGATATATATGTGTATTAATCAATTGTTACAAATCATATCCGGCCCTAATATTAGGCTGAACTAGACAATAGATATATTCATTTGTGCAACCTATGTTCTTATAAGCTCTTCCAGTACCTAAACCCAAAATCTTATGGCTGAATGATATTAATTGGAGAGAACATTAAATATTGTAATTTTTTAAGAAGACCAAACTTGAAATATAAATTTAAAAAATCGATTTGTCTTTAGTTAAACCTCCTTATATTCCCTCTCACCACATCATAATCCTAAATCCTAATTAACCTTAAACCATAAATTACCCAAAGTTTGACCTCAAAAAAAAAATAAAAAAAACTATCTTTCCTTAAGCAGAAGACCCATAAACTGTCAAAACTTCTTTGTTGGACACTAGTTTGTATCTTTTGATAATTATCTAAGGTTTAAACTTTGTAGTTGCCGATTTTCCTCTCTAATAGCCTATTTGGTTGGAGGGGAGTGGATGGAAGGGGAGGAAAAATAAACCCTTCCCTTCATTTGGTTTGAAATTTTGGAGGGAGAGGATCTCAAAGCTTCCATTCCCTTCCCTCCAACACTTCTATTTTGGCTCCCCTCCAAATAATGGGATTTTAGGGGAGCCAAAATGTGGTGACCACTTTATTCTTATTATTTATGTGATATTCCAATAATGCTTATGATGAAAAATATTATGATAGATAAAAATATTATCATTATTATAATATTTTATTATAAAATAAAAATATATTATTTACAAAACTATCATAACTAAAAATTAATTTAAAAATAATTTAATATAAAAATTATATCTTTAAGAATAAAAAATAGTATAATCATAGCATATGCTCATACAAATTTAAATAAAATATATTATTATAAGTAAAAAATATTATTATTAAATTAATTTGAATAAAATTTATATTTTAATAAATAAAAATATTATATAAAATTGATTTAAAATAAAAATAATTTTCATAAATAAAAAATTATTATAGTTTAAAATTTGTTATTATAATTTTAAATAAAAATATAATCATAATCAAAATATATTATTTTTATTAAATTTAAAATAATATATTTTAAAAAATATATTAATTTTATAAGAAAATATATTATATGAAAATTTTTAACTTATTATAATAAAAGGACTATTATATTTAAAAATATATTATTATACAATAAACAAATGATATAATTATATTTATTATAAATAAAATTGTTATTATATTAATTATAAGTTTATTAATTTATATAACATATAAATAATATAACTAAATTGTTTGAACTCTCCCATCAAATTTAAATAATTTTAATTATAGATATAATTTTTTTAAAAATAATAGAGGGATGAGACATTTTTTAATATATATATAAATTTTATATTAATTTATAGGATTAAGGTGCAAATTAATATTAGCAACAAAAAATTTTTCACTATGAGCTTTTAGTACAATTAAGTTTTGAATGTGTAAAAGTAGACACCTTCTTTTAACAACGGGACAATTTTAGCAATTACGTTAATGGCTCAAACCACCAAAACAAAAATTTGAAGTTAAAAAGGAATACAAAGAAAGAGGTTTGAGTGTGAGATGGCGCAATGTGTGGTCAAATAAAGTAGAAGGGAGAACAAGTATAGTCCAAAAAAAAAAAAAAGAGATGGAAGTCTAAACTAATTTAATGGAATTTTAAAATTGCTATGTTTTCAAGAGATTGTGTTTAATTTTACACTCTTCAAAACTTGATTATGTAATACGCCTCATGGTGAAAAACTTTGTTGCTAAAATTACTCCTTAACCCATAACAAAAATATAGAATAAAAATTAACAAATTATATTGTTCAATTTATCCTTTTTTATTAAATTCATAACTGATTAGTTTATTTGTATGAGTTTAAACATTAAAAAATTGAATAAAATACATTAATGACCTTCTATTTTACATAAATTATAGTAATCCCCCTCCCCCTATTTTTGAAAATATATTATATAAATCTTTATTGAAATTAAAATATATGTTACGTAAATCTCCTTCATATATTTCAATTTTCATCTATCAACCAAAAGTTAGTTTCTAAACCCCCAACCTATTACCATATAAAATTAAAATCATAAAAAATTCATTTATATTTTAGTAAGAATGTTCTTGCAGCCTTATGTTTTAATGTGAAAACAAATGGATTTTAGAGTTTTAAGGAATGAGTTTAATTTACTCCAGGGCTCTAAGTTTTCTAGTTCTATTATTTTTCTTGTTTCCTTTCTCTAATGTCCATACTATACTTTCTGAATTTTTCTGGACATGTTGATTGATGACTACTCATCATGTAAAAAACACTTCAAAATTTAACTAATAAGAAAATTTTAAAAAGAAAGAACAGCTTAGATGCACAATACCTGTTGAATGTTGTCAACTTTTTCCAGCCATCTATTGATTTCGTGTGCTACTTGCATACCTTGTGTGTTCTCAGCTTCATCAACTCTTGTCTTCAAATCCTCTTTCATGCTTTGGACATCTTCCCATTTATTTTTCAGTGACTCCAAATTCTCTTCCAACTTGTAAATATAATCAGCTTCTTTCTTGGCACAACCACACAGACACTTGGTAATGTCCCATATGATTCCCCCGACTTGATCCATATGCCTCAGAGTTATTTCCAAGCAATGTTAAGGTTTCATTCCCTCCAAAATCACACAAAAAAGAGTGCAAGTTAGAGCGATTTTTTTTTTCTCTAAAAAAAACTGTATACATTGCATAATCAACAGAGCTACCTCTTTGTTCCAAGATAGTACCATTTATAATCAGTTGGCTAGCTACGCATCAGTTGATCCTATGTATAATAGGATTTTAAACAATGATGGATTGATAGTTTGTTTTGGAATAAAATGGAGGTATCTTGTTCTTGCTTCAACTTTAGTTTAAGTTTTCTTTTGGTTAGGCATTGATTCTTAATTGATCTGCTTTTGCTTTCTATTCTTTATTCTCAATTTTGTGTTTGTTCTTAATTGATCTGCATGGATTCTCCATGGATGTCAACCAATGCAAGTTACCTTCTGTTGTTACACCCCTACCGGCCTCGCCCTTTTCGGTGGCGGGTTAGATTGATTCCTTTACTTAGTTATCTTTCCTTCATTATTAGGTCTAATTAACTTGTGTCAAAGCGAGCGCAACAAAGCATTTAACCGGTTTGAATAATCTACTGTACTAGTAAAAGTAAAATAAAAAAAAAAACAGAAAAATAAAAGTCCCCGAAGGGTTAAGGGTACAGTCATCTACAAATAAATATCAAAATATATACAAATACTCCAAGGTATAAATACAATATATAATAGAGCATCCCCTTTTCTTCAACTGCAGTGCCATCCCTACCTCTCCACAAAGGCCTACATGCCTCTCTGTATCAACAAAAGAAAACACGGAGTCAGTATTGGCCCCCAAAGTAATCGTACTCAAATACTATATGTGAAGAGTATATGTAGGTAACCATGTCGAGATATGAAAACACAAGTAATATTCCAAATATGCCACATATGCAAATAGAAATACACACATCACTAACTACCACGTGCATGCCGTCAGGCTGCCTTACCAAGGCAAGCCCCAGACTTACCTGAGTCACGTCCCGTAAAGCTGCCTGCACCAGGACAGCCTCGGACCTATCGACCCTTATAGCCACCAACTAAGGCCGGCCTCAGACCAGTCATCCTCAGTGCTAGGAACCATATAACTATGTATGCATATTTGGCAGAACATATACAAAGAAAACACACATGACAAATACAAACATACAACAAAACACATAAAGATATTTGAGTAAAACGGTTACTATACGGTGGGGTATGTGTCGTCTTAAATTTTAATATGCCCACTTGCTCTCCCAAGTATGATTTAACCCTAAATAACACCAAAAGACATTATTTTAGCATTTTCCAAAAATATCCTTGCATTTTCTATTAAATCCGAGCCTCCCACAATTTTCCAGAAAAATCCAGAGTCCAGTCCAAGTTCCACGATTTTTAATAAATTCCAAAAAACTTATTTTTGCATGAAACCAGCGCCATTTGAACCATTAAAATGTATATTTTTCAGGAAAAATATTTAAAAAATCCAACAAGTGCCCTTGTTTTGGCGTGTAGCCAATTTTTCACCCTCTGGTCCAGATTCGCTCAGTTGCTCCCTGGTTCAACTTTAGAAATTTTTATCTCTTAGTAGAAAAATCCAAATAAGACAAAATTATACATCATGGTGAACCTTGAGATGTCTAATTTATTTTTGTAAAATCTCAGATTAAACCAAGTTCATTTGCTATTTTTAAATCTCAGTTTAAGGTTCACTGCCAGAATTTCCAGAATCAACGATAAGCTTGTTCTTAGGGGTTTTTCGGTGTTTACGAGTTCAGAAACTTAAACTACAACTTAACCCCATACAAAATCATGTTTTAAAAACTTTGAGACCATTAAAAACTCCAAAATCAGACCCCAACACCAAGCCCCAACCAGTTGAACGAAAACTATAAGTTTAAGTTCCAAATGTGCGGGTTTTTGGGTGTTTACCTGAATCGGAAGTTGGGTTGATGATCTTAGGAGCTTAGACCTTGCTTTGGCTATGGAGATCTTGGCTGAATCCTCTCTCTATTTTCTTCAGAAATTTCTTGCTCCTCTTGGTCTAGGAGAGAGAAAACATGTATATTTAATAATAGAAAAAGTAATTGATCGGTCCTAAAAAGCGTGGTAAAACCCCGTCCGTAATTAATAGAATTCATCGGCTTTTTGACTTTTTCCCCAAGAAATTCCAGAGGCTTCCCTGATCTTCCATGTGGCACATTCTCCCTGAAAATATCTAGATATTTGCCTTTCATTTGAGAAAAATTACCTACTTTGGCCCAGAATTTATGAAAATTACCAATTGTGGCCCGGAACTTCTCTATTATTCTTTTCTTTTTCCCCAAGTTCTCTAGACTCTTCCTAGGCCATGTGGTTCCATTTTGGGCCCACAAATCAGATCCCATGATTTTTATTTTATTTTCCCAATTTATCTTATTTATTCCCTTTTTATCGAGAGAGTGGGACCGTACTTTGACTTTCTTTTTCTTGATTTTGCTTTTCTTTTCCTCCAAGTAAATTTTTAATAATTATAAGGGCTAGGTGGCACATCATGGGTCCCACCAAGTCTGCCCTCTTGCTTTTTATCTGACTTTCCCACTTTATCCGGTCCAATCTCCTTCCGCGAGTCCACGTTGGGCCCCACTAGTTAACAGGGTGCTTTCTTTTATACTTTTCTTCAAATTTTCAGGTATTTTCCCCTGATTAGATATACATATGTGGTGCCTCTCCACTTTCCAATATGGCCCCACATTCGTCTCATTCAGTCTAAAAGAAGCCCTTAACTGGTCCCTATTGATCCCCTTTCTACCGGTTGACATCCTGTGGGACCCGCATTTTGAGTTTGG
This sequence comes from Acacia acuminata, assembly GCA_019022655.1. Classification (NCBI taxonomy): domain Eukaryota; kingdom Viridiplantae; phylum Streptophyta; class Magnoliopsida; order Fabales; family Fabaceae; genus Acacia; species Acacia acuminata. The sequence goes on from JAFJYI010000045.1 coordinate 2,313,765, forward strand.
GCTAGAGTACAAATAAAATCACCTGATTTTTCCTTCTCTCTCCTGGGTGGACGAAATTCAATGCTTAAGGGTAAGGAATTGACTTTTATACCCTTGTAATTATTACTTACATTTTGCTTTTTAATTCCGTAATGACACGTGTCCTCTGGTTATGATTACATTTAACTTTTCATTCTTTTTTCTTCAAAAAATGCAGGAAATCCTTATCCGACTAGGAAATGTCATGTGCATACTGCAATGACCCACTTTTATGTAAATTACTATATGAAATTAACGGTTACTCTGGGATTCATTTACGAATCCCAGTTTATTATAAGAACACAGGAAGTGCATCAAGAGCGGAGCAGGAGTCTGGAGGTAGGACGGGAGGACTTGATTGAGGATCGGTAGGGTGTGGAGGCAGTTTTTGTTATTGCATCTTTAGTTTTCGATGACTGTATATATATCACTATTTTGGGACATTTTATCTAGATGACTATATAATAACCTTTGGAGCGACTTTTTGTTTAGTTTATTTACTTTATCGGTAGTATATTATCTAAAAATATTTTCCTTGCTCTGCCACGATACATATTTAATTATTTGGAAGTAAAAGACACTCTACCCGCCACCTGAAAAAGTGAGGCCGATAGGAGTGTAACAGTTTATGGTATCAAAGCAAGGTTATAATTTGGATCAATATTAGTATAAAAGGAACTGAACTGATATGGTTATGGTTGAATGGAGTAGGAGAAGATGAGTGGGACTAATGAGAATAGAAGACTGCCTGGACCTCTTAGCAGTAAAGGACTCTGCGGACCCCCACCGCCAGCCCCCGAAGAAGGGTATGATTATTCTTCAATAGGAGATTCAGAGTACCCTTGGACATGTATTGAGGATGATGATTCGCCGGAATTAGAAGACACCGACAAAAAATCACAAAATTTTGAGACCCCTGCTTACGAATACAAAATGATCCTTAGTAGAGAATTGGCTAATGTGATGCAAGATGAATATGACCAAGCTTGTGTGGAGAAGGAGTCTGATATTGAGATATACCTATATTTCTTAAGAAGGGTCAGCGCACTATATGATCAAAGAGCTATCAACAGATTGAACTATCCCTTCAGTTATTAGCTATGTAACGTGTTGTATTATATTATATGCCAAGGACCCCTTTTTGGGTTAAAAAGGTCAATCAAATTATAAGGGAAAATGTGGTCGATAGTCTCCCTAATTTAAGGATTCTGATAAGGCAGTATACTTATGATCGTCTATGAAGGGTTGCTGTTAGCGGTAAAGGAGGAAAAGGTGGTGTAAAATATTGTAAATATTGTAAGAAAAGTAGTAGGAAATGAGAAATCACCAAGCTATGCTTGGTCATGTAAAATAAATAAAGACAACAGAGATATGAATGTATAATATGGATGTATGAAATGGGAGTATAGTGTGATGTGGATGTAATGTATTGTAAAATATGTGTGTGAAATACAAGTATGTTTGTTATCTGTGTGTGTGTGGTATAATTTGAATTCTGATATTACTATAAGGAATTAACACTTATTCCCTTATTGTTGATAGTAAATTTTAAGAATGACACAAAAACGAGGTGACATGGAAATCCCCATGCCTGAATTTTATCAAGCAGAGCCAGGTGTGACGCAACAAATTTTGGGAATGCTCCGGGATCAAAGAAACTTGATCAATGAAATGAGAAATGAAATGAATTAGATGAGAGATCAACAAAATGTCGGAGGAAATAATCATGAGGAGCAAGTAGAAAATGGAAACAATAACGGTGATGATCAGCTACAAAAATAACCACAGCATAATCAAGCGGCGAAACCCCTCAATATTGGGTCAAACAATTCTGTAAGCATCAGCCACCGACTTTCAGAGGTAAGTTTGAAACGGCCGAGGATTGGGTTCTTTGTTTAGAAAAGATCTTTCAAGTCCTGGAGTGTCCCGAGGACAGAAGAGCTCAGCTGGCAATTTATAAATTGGAGGGCGGCGCTGACAGATGGTGGCATAATACAGAGATGACACTCGTGCACGTAATATTCCCATCACGTGGGAACTATTTCAAGAGAAATTCAATGAGCAATATCAACCTCCTTCCATTCGTATAGCTAAAGAATCTAAGTTCTTGACTATCAAGCAAGGTGACAATGAGTCTTTCGAGGATTATTTTGCTAGATTTACCTCTTGGCTCGGTGCTCAACCTATCATAGAAATCCAAATGCTGAAAGCAGTTTAGCGGATGTGTTGCTTCGTGTCCTAAAGTATGAAATCAAGGAGAAACTTATCTCCAGGCAATTTCATGTGTTAAATTTGGCTGTAGAGGAATGCATAATTGTGGAAAGAAATCTCAATGAATTACGTGCCTCTTGAAATACAATGACCCGCAGCGAATCTGCTCGCGGGAGCTTATTTTAGAAAAGGAAAGGGCCATGGAACAAAAATCGTGGCAATAATAAGAAGCCTTACCGTCCTGGTCAACAAAATTTCAAGAAGCTTTCAGAGCCATGAAATTGCAATCTATGTGGCAGATTCCATCTCGGAACCGATTGTGCTGGTAAAATTGTCTGTTACTTCTGTCGTAAACCAGGACACCTTAGCCGAGAATGTCCTCAAAAGACCACGGAAAAGAGACCCTTGAATCAGGGTCGAGTATTTGCTATGACACAAGAAGAGGCTCGTAAATCTCCTGAACTGCTTCAAGGTACAATCTCTTTTCATAACTGTTTATTACATGCCTTATTTGACTTGGGAGCCAGCCATTCCTTTATTGCATATGACTGTGTGAGACGTATGAATTTAGACACTTATAAGTTACCGTATGATCTTGTTGTGTCTATCCCATTAGGAGTCAAGTCAAAGACAACCAATGTCTGTTTAAATTGTGTTGTGCTTGTGGAAGGGCATGAATCAACTGTTGATCTGATCTGTTTGCCCTTATGTGATATTGATGCAATACTGGGATTAAATTGGTTAATTGCAAATAATATAATTCTGGATTTTGGAAATCAAAAGATTATCTATCCAGAGCCATGAAAAGGACTTGACGTTTGTACAAGTCTTAATTTTCTTCGTTGAAGAAGCAGAAAAATGTGTTAAACAAGGGTGCCAAGGGTACATGTATTCTTTTTACAAAGCGAAACCGAGTTAACGACGAACAAAATACCGGTGGTAAATGAATTTCTTGATGTATTCCCTAATATTAGTGGATTACCACCTGAGCGGGAAGTAGAATTTGCTATTGAAGTTATGCCCGGTACTGGACCTATATCTAAAGCACCCTATCGAATGGCCCCTAATGAAATGGCTGAGTTAAAGAAGTAGATAGAAGAGTTACTAGAGAAGGGATTCATCCGTCCCAGTGTTTCACCATGGGGAGCCCCTGTCTTATTTGTCCAAAAGAAGGACGGAAGCTTAAGACTGTGTATTGACTACAGAGAGTTAAATAAGGTGACCGTGAAGAATAAGTACCCTCTCCCCAGAATTGACGATTTGCTGGATCAACTAGCTGGTTCTGGTGTTTTCTCAAAAATGATTTAAGATCGGGATATCATCAGTTACGAATAAAAGCTGAGGATATTCCAAAAACTACTTTCAGGACCAGATACGGACATTACGAGTTCTTAGTAATGCCGTTTAGATTAATGAATGCACCAGTTGTATTTATGGATTACATGAATCGAATCTTCCGGCTGTACCTGGATCAATTTGTAGTGGTATTTATTGATGATATATTGATCTACTCAAAGAGTGAAGAGGAGCATGAAAACCATCTGTGATTGGTATTGAAGATCTTGAGAGAGAAGCAACTCTATGCCAAATTTAGTAAATGTGAATTTTGGCTATCAGAGGTTAAATTTTTGGGTCACGTGATTTCTAGTGACAGAGTCTCTATGGACCCAAGTAAAGTGGAAGCAATACGAGTTGGAAAAGACCTAGAAGGCTGTTCTTTGAGATATGGAGTTTTCTGGATCTTGCAGGGTATTACCGTCGTTTTATACGAGACTTTTCGCGTACAGTGTTGCCATTGACAAAGCTTACGAGAAAGAGCCAGTCGTTCGTGTAGGATGAGCAGTGCGAGGAGAGCTTCCGGATAATGAAGGAGAGGCTTACGACGACACCTGTATTGATTATCCTAGATCTAAGTCAGGCCTATGAGGTCTATACTGGTGCTAGCTTATAGGGATTGGGATGTGTCCTTATGCAGTAGGATAGAGTTGTAGCACATGCCTCTCGTCAGCTGAAGCCTCACGAATTGAATTATCCTACACATGATTTAGAGTTGGCAGCTATTGTATATGCTTTGAAGATATGGCGACATTACTTATACGATCTTTGTTGTTAAATTGTACTGCGACCACAAAAGCCTTAAGTACTTATTTGATCAGAAAGAACCAACATGAGACAATGCAGATGGTTAGAATTATTAAAAGACTATAATCTGGAGATAAATTATCATCCAGGTAAGGCTAATATTTTTGCAGATGCATTAAGTAGGAAAATTGTGCAGGTGTCATTCATGATGATAAAAGACTAGAAACTGTTAGAAGATTTCAGAGACTTGAATTTATCCAATCAATCCTTGTGAGGGAGAATATTTCTGTAAAGCATATGTTGCTAATCTTTTAGTTAGCCAAGAGGAGAATGATCTGAGAGCAGAAATAGAAGAAGCCCAATCAAAAGATGAACAAGCAAAATCTATTTGAGAGAAAATTTCTCGCTGTGAAACTCTAGATCATGATCTTTCTCCAAGTGGATTAGTAAGGTTCAAGAAACGAATTTATGTGCCTGAAAAGGATGAGTTGAGACAGAAAATGCTGGATGAGGCTCACGAAAGTAAATATACCATCCATCCAGGAGTACTCAAAGCATATCGAAATATAAAATTGAAGTTCTGGTGGCCTGGAATGAAGAAAGACATTACTAAATATGTGGCCAAATGTTTAACTTGCCAGAAAGTAAAGATTGAGCACCAACGACCAGCAGGACTCCTAAAGGGATTAGGAATTCCCGAATGGAAATGGGAAGATGTGACCATGGATTTTATAGTGGGTCTACCTAAGATCAGACATTATGATGCGATCTGGGTAGTTGTCGATCGACTCACTAAATCTGCGCATTTTATTCCTATTAGTGTTAACTATTCTCCTGAGAAATTGGCAGAAATCTATGTAAGGGAGATAATTAGACTTCATGGCACACCAAAAAGTATTATCTCTGATAGGGATCCTTGATTTACTTCTCAATTCTAGCAAGCCCTACATTAGGCACTGGGGACAAAATTGAAATTTAGCACAGCATATCATCCCCAGACAGATGGTCAATCCAAGAGGACCATCGAGACACTTGAAGACATGTTACGGGCATGTGTCTTGGATGTCAAGGGAAGTTGGGATCAGTATTTGCCTCTTGCTGAATTCGCTTATAACAATAGCTATCATAGTAGCATACAAATGGCTCCTTACGAAGCCTTATATGGCAGAAAGTGTAGGTCCCCTCTGTGTTGGACGGAATTATCTGAAAGAGAATTATTTGGACCAGAAATGGTTGACGAAATGTCGAGCAAATAAGTCTGATTAAGAAGAGACTTCTTGCAGCTCAAAGTAGACAGAAGAGTTACGCAGTCAAAAGAAGAAGACCTTTAGAATTTAACGTGGGTGACCATGTATTTTTGAAATTATCTCCTGTTACTGGTATTGGGAGAGCTATCAAAAGAAAGAAATTAAGCCCTAGATATGTCGGTCCTTTTGAAATATTGGCGAAACATGGACCTGTTGCTTATCAGTTGGCTTTGCCTCCTAATTTGAGTAAACTTCATGACGTCTTCCATGTTTCTCAATTAAAGAAATATCAACCAGACTCAAGGCACATCATGAATATAAGGATGTTGGTGTCCGGGATGATCATACTTTTGTTGTAGAGCCGAGCAAATTATTGATTATCAGAGAAGAAACTCGGGCGTAAAAATATTCTGTCTGTCAAAGTAGTCTGGAAAGGACTATCCCCTAGAGAAGCAACGTGGGAGACCATTAAAGACATGAAGAACCGATATCCCGAGTTTATGTCTTAGAATCTGGTAGTTATGTAAACAATTTCGAGGACGAAATTTTTATTTATAGGGGGAGAAATGTAATGACCCACTTTTATGTAAATTACGATATGAAATTAACGGTTACTCTGGGATTCATTTACGAATCCCAGTTTATTATAAGAACACAAGAAGTGCATCAAGAGCGGAGTAGGAGTCTGGAGGTAGGACGGGAGGACTTGATTAAGGATCGGTAGGGCATGGAGGCAGTTTTTGTTATTGTATCTTTAGTTTTGGATGACTGTATATATATCACTATTTTGGGACATTTTATCTGGATGACTATATAATAACCTTTGGAGGGACTTTTTGTTTAGTTTATTTACTTTATTGGTAGTATATTATCTAAAAATATTTTCCTTGCTCGCCACGATACGTATTTAATTATTCAAAAGCAAAAGACACTCTACCCGCCATCTAAAAAGGCGAGGCGGTAGGAGTGTAACACACACTTATTTTAGCACATTTTTGCTTAGCTAATCATCCCATACCTTAGGGCATAGTTAAATGACATTTTTTCCAACTAATTAACACCATATAGGTCTTTTGTGCCCTTTTTCCCTTAGCACTTTAATTCCATGGTTTATACACATTGGGTCCACTGACACGAATAATTGAGTTACTTATTCCCTTAAAGGCTTCCCATCTCTCGTTATTCTTGCGACTCTTCCCAAACCGGGCTTAGTCGTCCGCCTACTTTAGACTTATTTTCAATTCTCAGGGTCCAAAATTCAGGATATTACATCTGTTATTTATTTATATTAAAAAAAATAATAAAAAAGAAGTTAAGCTTTCATTCCTCCAAAATCACACAACAAAGCGGACAAGTTAGAGAAATTTCCTTTTCTGAAAAACAAATCCTATATCCACTGCATAATCTTTAGAGCTTTTAGTTCCAAGAGATCGCCATTTATATATGCTCAGTTGGCTAGCTACACATTTTATACAATTTATGATGGGATTTTAAAAAATGATATGGATGACCTCTTCTTTCCAAAAAAAAAAAAATCGGAAGTATCTTTTTCTTGCTTCAACTGTAATTTTTCTTTTTGTTAGGCGTTGATTTTTAATTGATCTGCTTTTGCTTTCTATGTTTTATCCATAATTCTGATGTTAGTGAACAAGTTAGGTATTATCATTATATATGAGCGTGAAGATCTTGTAAGATCATATATGTTGACGATCTAGGAAGCGTCAGAATCAACAGAAGAAGACACGAAAGAAAGGAAAAAGATAAAACTAAGGAATGAAGGAAATAATAAAGATAGAGAGAATACAAATCTAGCAAGTGATCTTTTGATGCAAGAGAGCTTTGTTTTAATTAATATATTTATCACCTTTATCAAACTGGCTTTAACTTTAGACAAATATATCCACAGGAGTACGGTGACGGCATCCACCATTCTCATTATATTGCAGGGAAGCACAATGCTATGTAATCTTATGTTCATCTTCCCCTTACTTATCCTTAAGGGAAAATGTCAGAAAAATACCACTTAAACTTTAAAATCTTGTGAACCATAATAGTAATGAGATTAATAAAAGCAGTAAAGTAATTGTCAACTTGTTATATTGGAAAATCACCTATTTGTGATTTTGAAATTTAAGTGGTATTTTCTTGAGATTTTCCCTATCCTTAATATGTAATGCCAAATCTATCTAATTTACAAACATCAATAAAAAAATTGTTCCACCAATCTTGAGTTTGGCGATTTTGGAATATAATCAAGTGGTAATCAAATCGAAATTTCAAATTGTAAAATAATTTAACTTAATAAATTTATTAAAAATAGAATAGGAAAATAATTAAATTCAAAACTTATATACTTTTGTTTTCATTCATCAACTTTTCTTATTTAAATATAAGTAACTTGTACTTTTTAAATTCAAATAAGATCTTCAAAACTCAAATACACTTCAAAAAATGGAACCAAAAAAAATATAAGAAAGTTATATATCAGGCACATATGCTTCATGCCTTCATGCCAATCATACTTATGATTTGATAGTAGTGATGTTTTTTTTTTTATTATTTTCTGTTTGATTTGATCTCATATGGTGTTGTCATGCAAGGTTGCCTTTTTTTTCTTTTTTTCTTTTTCATGCTTGTACTATAGAGATTAACGAAGATAATTGGACTCTTTATCATAATTGGATTGTTTTTAGTTGACCATATTGTTGGGCTAATAAACTATTAATATTCGTCTATTTTTGTTATGAACAAGTTATACAAATGTCTTTACAATTTTGCATCTACTTTTTTATTTTGAAAATTATTACTAATATTTTTATGATTTTTTTTTTTTGAAATTATAAGTGAGATCAAATCATGAACCTTTTATTTACAAGAGAACTTTTATACCACTAAGTTACAAGGCCTTTTCTCTTGTCCTTTAATCCTTTTACATGGCCTCATAAGTTACAGCTTCTCTTCCAACGTTCACAATTATTGATACTCAACAATAGTGGTGGGTTTAAAATTAATGGAGTCAATTCAGTTCTGGTTGTAGGGCTTTACTGAATCTCAAACCAGATGCAAAATATATTCATCACGAAAAGAAACTATTTAATAATGGCGATTCATCTGTTTGATTTGATTTGAAACGTTGACACAAGGGCAAGTCCTTCTTTTAAAAGAGAAATAATAAAAACCTACCCTTTCTTGAAATGTAGAGATTAATGATTTTATTTCCTCGTCACTATTGGATTGAGATTGCCACTGTCAAAGTAATTAATTAGTAGGTAGGTGAAGAGTTTTGAGTCAAAGGAGACATTGGTAGTTACTGGCGAATAATTTAGGAAAAATAATTATGAGATTCTAAATAATAAATGTAATCATAAAAAAGTCTCAAGAGCTAGTTAAAATATGGATTTATTGTCATTTTTTGCACTAAAATTTATCATTGCATATTGTTCGCTTCTCATAATTTTTTTTTTTATAATTACATTTTTTAAGACCTTACAATGATTTATATGAGATTCATATTTGTAGTTCTCATGAGTTAAGAGATGTTAGAGACATAAACTAGTTGTTGCTCACATAAATGACTATGCACAGTACTATTAACATTGAATAGCACAAGAGACCAGTAGACGAATAATGGATCATGGACTGATAGAATTGTGAATTTGATATTCCAACAGTTAATTCCAATCAAATCAAACTATTAAATGAACTCTATAGACAACTTTTTAAAAGTAAACAATTATGGAATAAGATACTTTGCTTTTGCAACTCTCCAAGTAACCTTAGATAATGAAGTAAAAGCTTAGAGTGATATCTGTTAAAGTAAAATAGCTCGTCAGTGAAAGATCCATAATCCTATGTTATTTCATCAACTAACATAGCTTTAATAAAACCAACTACTACCTCTGGTCCTAAATATAGGATAAAGCTTGTAGTGTAATTTGCACTACAAACTTTATCCTATATTTAGGAGTTTGCACTACAAACTTTATCTTATATTTAGGACCAGATGAGTATTTCAAAAAGAACAACACCTTTTCTGTATACAGAGTTTTCTTGAACTTACATTTCCTTCCACCAAGTAGTGATCATCCCATCTTTTGGTTTTGCAATCTTCCAAAAGTGCCTTAAAGTATTATAAATATGTGACCTTCATTTGGTGAATTTTAGTGTTGCAACTCCCAATTTACATGCATTTTATAAATATAGCTTAATTGATAAGGGCATGATATGTTCAAGAGACACGTTTCTTTACGTTTCTTTAAAAAAAATATTCCAACTCATCATACTCCTCATCTTGTGGGGATTGTGCTTTAATAAAATGCTTAGAGTTTTATAATCTCTCACATAGTTCTTTCATGTTTCTTGCCAAAAATTCCATCACCCTTGTAGAGAGTGTGAAAATGAAGATTAAAGAAAAGGGAGAGTGCTTAGAAGTAAAACTAATTGTTTGGATAACTCTGAATCTGAAACTGTGGTCTCAGAAGCCCCTTTTCTGTAAGCCGAGACAAAACTCCTCTCACATACTTACATCGTAAATTGTAAAAACTATTATTTAAAAATTAATCCAAACACACACTAAAATTGATTTTACGATGTTTTTGTTTCTTGAACATTTCCTAGGTTTCTCATTAATGATTTAAATACATTTCTACAATTGATCAAATTGATCGTACAACATGCGAATGTCTTGTGAAAATTTTTGCGTAGTAAATGCCCCGTTTGATGTATGAGAAGAGTTTTTAAAGAATAAATGAAGAAGGAGGTGGAAGTGGAGAAGAAAGTGGAGTGGAAATGGCTGTACTGAATTTTATTCCTACATAAATGAATTTATATTCTGATGAAATGGGAAAATTACTTTTATCATGTAAATAACAGGTGGTGGATTAATCCTATTTATAACCACCAGGTGGTGGACTTACTTGATGCATTAGTTCCACCAAAATTACTGAGCCCATGAGCTTTAGTTGGCTTACTCCATTCTGCTGCTTCGGCTAAAAGCTTGGCCAACGTCATAGCTTATAGAATAGAGCCTAGTTTCTGCACCAATATGTCGTGACATAGATATGGTTTCAATCCTCCTAGATAACAGTCTAGTAGTGCCGCTTCAGACAGATCCATCGTTCGATTAGCTAAGGCCACGAATTGGTTATTATATTCCTCCAACTTTCCTTGTTAAACCCATTTAAACAATTGGGATCTAGCACAGTCGAATTTGGAAGGACCACTGTTATGGATTAATATATGAGGCCCACTCAACGTATGGCCCAATAAGGGGCAATCTACTAGACACAAATATGGCAGCACAACATTTGGGCTTGGAGGCACAGAGGCCCACAAGTCCAAACTCCAACCCTAAGGTACACTCTACAAATAAGAGGTAAACCCTAAGGTATGAACACACTCTCTCTTGATTATCATTTTGTCATCACTGTGCACACTCCCCACCCCCTTTAGCTAATGCCTATTTATGTATAGTGATTTACTATTAGTATATGTATCTAATCCATAGATATCTAGGGGGAGTTAACCGATCCAATATCAACATACTAGTCCAATCGAGCTAGACATCTGTTGTTCTTATACAGAACATTGTTGCCGTCTATGGGGAGTCAATAAATTCATGATTCCTGTTACACCCCTACCGGCCTCGCCCTCTCGGGTGGCGGGTTAGAGGGATCCTCATTGCTTATTATGATTTTTTCTTCCTTTTTAAACCCTAAACCCTTAAAACATATATCAGAGTATGTGTGGCAGAGCATTGGATCGGTTTGGACAACTTACAATATACTGGTAAAGATACAACAGTTACATAAAATAATCCTTGTAGGGTAAGGGTACAATCGTCCAAGACAAATATTGGGCAATAAGTAGTTCATACAGTCATAAAAATTACAATGAGACAAGGACTTCCATAAGTCTTCAATCTTCGTCTTCATTGCTCTTACCCGTATCCTTTCCACCGTCCAACCGGCTTACCGCCTTACACCGTATCTTTCAAGCCGTCCTGGAGTTCAAGGTTGAACCTCGAGTAACCGTTAAACTCATATACAATATGTATGCAATGCATGTAATGTAAATCACAATCAGGAACTCAAACATAAACATGGCATGTACTCTGCAGGACCGCCTAGTCAAGACAAGCCCCCGGATCCAGCGCGCAAACATGCCTCAGTAGTCAAGGAGCGACCCCAACCCCTAGCCTAGGGCCTCAGAGGATACCTATAAACACACAGTCATATAGGTTCCACCTAGCCTCACATACCTTGAGCCTCACCTTCACCTGTGAACACACAGTCACACAGGATCCACCTAGCCTCACATACCTTGGGCCTCACCTTCACCTGTGAACACACACACACACAGATCCACCTAGCCCACATGCCACGGCCTCGTAGTGCCTCTACCGCTACTACCTAGTCGGCATACCTCGGACCTCGGTAGCCACCGTAGGACATGAGCCCCATAGCTACTACCTAGCCTACATCCACAATCATGATAACACAGAACATATAAGAGCCACATAGAGTATGCAAGTTTACAGTTACTACCTGGCAAGCCTCGAAATAATAAACTCTTCCCTTGACGTTGAAAATATGGTCCCCGCATTAAAACACCCTAGATACAGCCAAACATCATGCTTTTAGTCATATATCCAAACTTTGACTTCAAGATCCATAATTTCGCCTAACTTCAGAATTTTCCAGAAACGCTGACCCAACTTTGCCGATTTGTAATAAATTCTAGAAAACTCGTGTCGACATGAAATCAGTGTCCATTGAACCCTTAGAATGTCTATTTTACCATAAAAATAATTACCAAAGCCATCTGGGTTCGAGTCCTTTCTATATTCTTAAAACTTAGCCACTGGTCCGAGACAGAGTCCAGGTTTTTAGGTCATTTTCAAATTAAACGATATCTCTGTTGGAAACTCCAAATGACACAAAATATTATATCAAAATCATCCTTAGGATGTCTAATTTCACCATGTAAAATATCAGATCATTTAGACTTCATTTACTATTTTAAATCCACCGATCTATCTTCGCTGCCCAGAAACCGTAAGAACCGACAGATTTTCGTATAACAAAGACTTAAGCTTTTAGGGTTTGGAAAAAGGTGATCCAACATGTCCCCACAAAAAAAAACCTTCTGGACTCAATGGAAACCTCAAAGATACCAAAATACTACAGCAACTCAACGAAAATCACCATAGGGCAGAAGCAAGAGTAGCTTGGTTGCCGGTTAGGAGACTTACCTCGAGATTTCGGTTGCGGGTGTTTTCTTCTTCCTTGGAGCAAGACCTTCAGTTGGACCTCCTCTCCCTCACCTTGAGCACGAAATAGGGCAGCCAAAATGGAGGGAGGAGTGTCCTATTTATAGGCCCCAAGTTCCAAACTTTGCCCCTAGATATTTTTAGTTGTATGTTTTAGGGTTAGGGGTAAATTGGTCATTTTGCCTTGTTCAACTTCCAAAGCATGGGGCCCACAAAATCAGATCTTCTAGAAGCCTTCTAGGGTCTTCTATGGGCAGAAAATAACGCATTCCCAAGCCAAAAATAGGGTTCCAGTTTTGCCCCTAGGTGGCCTTAGTTGTAGGTTTAAGATGTAGGGGCAAAATGATCATTTCGCGTCGTTCTTCTTCCAAGGCAGTGGGGTCCACAAAATCTGCCCAAGATATGCCATAATTAGTCATAATTACTTGTCTTTCACCTTGTCACATCAGATTCAAATATGTGGTCCAGATTAATCCGGATTATTTTATTCTTTCTCTCTCATCATAATGACTTGATGTGACATTCTCTCTCTTCATAATTACATGACAAGATATTTTCTCTCTCCTCTGGGCCCACTGGAATTTCGCCCCTATCAGTGTCCTGGGCCTGGGCCCGACTCCGGAAATCCTGTTCGGCCCCGCTCAATCCCGGTTGCCGGTCCCACCTTACCTCGTGATGCGTGCCCTTCAACTGGACTTGTGTGGGTTCGGATCATCAGTCACTTTTCCCAGACCACAAGTGGACAGAGCATACTACCTTGGGGATCAAGAAACCTTTATTCCAGCACCCCAGATCCACCTCGTAATGCGTGCTACCCGATAATCCAACTTCTGGCCGCGAAATGCCACGTGTCCGACGTAGCACTACTACTACTAACTTTTCCTTCCCTTCTGGGTCCAGATACACCTTTTCTCTCTCTTCCCTTCTTGTTTCCTTCAAAAACGCAGGGCTTCCATGACTACCCTGAAAATGTCGTATACTTACCTGTACTGGCATATTTTTGCTCAACTAAGTGTCCTATACCTCAGGACATTGTTGGGTGGCATCTTTTCCGACCAGACTTACACCGTATACATCTTCTGTATCCATTTTACGTTAGTACCTTAGTTCCACGGCTTCAGCATACTATGTCTACTGACCCGTATGGCCGAGTTACTTAGTCCCAGAGAGCTTTCCTATGCCTCGACCTTCTTGGGACTCTTCCCAAACTGGGCCTAGTCGTCCGCCTATTTCAGGCTTATTTTCACTTCTCAGGGTCCCAAAATTTGGGGTATTACAATTCCCGCGACCAAATATGGTCAATAATTCCAATTCCCAACTGCCAAACGATCAAAGATGGTCAATAATTCCAATTCCCAACTGCCAAACGATCAATGATGGAGTTTTATAGTTAGATTCTGTACATGTGTCAACCGGCTCTGCTATATTGTACTAGCGCCTGGTAGCGTTTATGGGTAAGAAGAAGAGATTCAATGACAAGAAGTAGTTAGCCACTTTCCAATTACTGGCACGCGACTCATCTGATCCCATCTATGACGGAACTTTCGGCAACGACCGTATCTTCGTCTGTGTTGACAATAACCCTGTCTCTACTGCCCAATTCGATATTCGCGACGCACCCGAGGACGATGAAGGTGATGAGAATGATGCCCATGCTCGAGAACTCCATGCTTGGGTGGAGTAGGAATTCAAGAGTCGCTGCTAAGCCATTGCCGGAGCATGTGCGAAGGGAGATCTTGTGATACGACCACTTCATCGTGAATGCATGAAATGGAGAACGTGGGAAACCTCCACCTATTTTGCAGCAATTGTTATTTGTTCACCTATTTTGTAGCATTTGTTATTTGTTTGTTATCCTCCACCTATTTTGTAGCAGTTGTTATTTGTTCACCTATTTTGTAGCATTTGTTATTTATTTGTTATTTATTTATTTTGCAGATTGTTATTATTTATTTTATTAGTGTCTGCACGTGGTCCTAGCCATGAATTATTACGTGCTCCTAGTGGAGTCTTAGTGGAGTCCTAGATTTATGTTAGTGGCGTCGTTGTATTCCTCTTATTTATGGAGCGTATTTTGCTTAATGAAAGAAGAGAAATATCAGTTTGTTTAATTCAATTTAATTTAGTTAGTTTTCCAAGCTTTGGCCCTTTTTGCCTAAAAGGTCCTATCATTTGGTGCTCTTGTTGAGAGTAAAAACTCCGCCTCCACCCATGGCCGAAGGCACTCGTTTCAAGAAGTTGGAAGAACTCTTAGCCGAGACTAATGATCGGTTGGAGACACGTCTGCAAGAGGTATCAACTCAAGCCAACACTCGCATGGACTACCTATCCGACCAGACCAACCTCATCACTGATCAGCTCCAGACTCTCTCCACAAATATCAATGCCCTGGCTGAGCGAGTTAACCAAGCCCCTCGCCCACCACCACCGCTACCACCACCACCTAACAACCCATTGCCACCGCCACCCCAACCCCGCCCCTTCAAACTTGATTTCCCACGCTTCGATGGGAATGATCCACGAGGTTGGATTTTCAAAGCCACACGGTTCTTCAATTTTCACCAAACCCCACCCCCCAACGCCTCCGATAGCATCCTTTCATATGGATGGCCCCGCCTCGCCCTCGGTACCAATGGACTTTTCACAATACCCCATTTTATACTTGGGATGCATTTACACAAAGCTTGGAAAATCGATTTGGGGACTCACCATACACCAGCCATATGGGCGCCCTTGCCAAGCTCACCCAAACCTCAACTGTATCAGCCTATGTGACCGAATATGAGGCCTTAGCCAACCGTACCACCGATCTTCCGACACCCTTCCTCTTGCATAATTTCGTCTCTGGGCTCCAACCTCACATACGCCGAGAAGTTCAAGCCCTTCGTCCCACAACGATCATTGAGGCTCAAGGACTAGCCAAGCTCCAGGAAGAAAAATTGGCTGACTTACCTTCCCCATCCATAATACCCTCACCATTGTCCCCCCACAAGCCACTACTATTACCTGCCCCGCCTTCCTGTACATCTCCCCCCTCTCATAACCAAGCCCTAACCAGTGCTCGCAACTCCCAAGGCACGCGACTCCTCACGGCCGATGAGATGCGCAGGAGAAGAGAACTAGGACTTTGCTTCAATTGCGACGAACAGTTTACCCGCACCCACAAATGCAAGGCTCCGTCTACCCTCCTCCTTTTGAGCGAGGTCACACCCATTTCTGATCTCGACTCATCTCCAGAAAATCCAAACCACCCGTCCGACCCCCCGAGTCACCTGGACCATTACCCCATTTAATGCCCAGCAACGATGAAGATATCCTGAACCTTGAGGACAAGGTTCATTTTCCCAACGGGTAGGAAAATGATACGACCACTTCATCGTGAATGCATGAAATGGAGAACGTGGGAAACCTCCACCTATTTTGCAGCAATTGTTATTTGTTCACCTATTTTGTAGCATTTGTTATTTGTTTGTTATCCTCCACCTATTTTGTAGCGGTTGTTATTTGTTCACCTATTTTGTAGCATTTGTTATTTATTTGTTATTTATTTATTTTGCAGATTGTTATTATTTATTTTATTAGTGTCTGCACGTGGTCCTAGCCATGAATTATTACGTGCTCCTAGTGGAGTCTTAGTGGAGTCCTAGATTTATGTTAGTGGCGTCAGTTGTATTCCTCTTATTTATGGAGCGTATTTTGCTTAATGAAAGAAGAGAAATATCAGTTTGTTTAATTCAATTTAATTTAGTTAGTTTTCCAAGCTTTGGCCCTTTTTGCCTAAAAGGTCCTATCATTAGGAAAATGATACGACCACTTCATCGTGAATGCATGAAATGGAGAACGTGGGAAACCTCCACCTATTTTGCAGCAATTGTTATTTGTTCACCTATTTTGTAGCATTTGTTATTTGTTTGTTATCCTCCACCTATTTTGTAGCGGTTGTTATTTGTTCACCTATTTTGTAGCATTTGTTATTTATTTGTTATTTATTTATTTTGCAGATTGTTATTATTTATTTTATTAGTGTACGCACGTGGTCCTAGCCATGAATTATTACGTGCTCCTAGTGGAGTCTTAGTGGAGTCCTAGATTTATGTTAGTGGCGTCAGTTGTATTCCTCTTATTTATGGAGCGTATTTTGCTTAATGAAAGAAGAGAAATATCAGTTTGTTTAATTCAATTTAATTTAGTTAGTTTTCCAAGCTTTGGCCCTTTTTGCCTAAAAGGTCCTATCATCTTGGCATTAGGTTTTCCAGATGACGGGTTAATTGGTTTCATCAATTTATGTCTAGTGGAAAAATTCCCTGGAATAAGCTATTAGAAAGAAGATTTGTGCATTTCCTCCGTTTGTGTATAAACACCAGGGAAATTGATGAAGCTGACTTGCTGTGCACATAATATTGAGTTTGATTTCTCCGCTATTACTCGAACGAAGTTGTCCAATTCTAATATCGTGCTATGACTGCGAGCAAATTATTAGGGCTTAGAAAGCATCCGATGTTTGTTTCTGGTGTTGAATATAAAAATTATCGCTCAAATAATGAGTTGTAGGACAAAGGTCAATTAACAACTGAGATCTAGGAAGTCCACCACTGGTTATATTTTTCAGGTCTATTACCTAATTCTAGCATGGATGCCTATAAGTTTCCTTTGGCAACCAGCATACGAAATGTCGTTCTATGGTGTGATGTCCAATTGACAAAAGATGGAGCTGGGATTTGCCTTCCAGATATCATGCTGGGTAATGCTACGAGCCTTGCTCAGGTTTTCCCAAATAAAGCTACAAATTATACAATCAATGGGGTACCAACCCGCGGGTATTTTTCTGTGGATTACACCCTCAAAAACCTGTCCAATGTCGTGCTTGTTCAGGGAGTCTTGTCTCGTACTGAAAGGTTTGATGGCAATAGGTATTCAATTCTTACTGTTGAGGACATGATTAAACAAGTCGGCCCACAAGGATTATGGTTGAATATTTAGCATGATGCATTCTGCACGAAACACAATTTAAGCATGAGAAGCTTCATACTCTATGTTTCTCAAAGTGTAGTTATCACTTATATCTCATCAACTGAGGTTAATTTCCTGGGAAGTATAGCAACACAATTCAACTGGAGAACAACAAAACTGGTTTTCAAGTTTCTGGGACAGGAAGACACAGAACCATCAACCAATCAGACTTATGGTTCACTCTTGAAGAATACTACATTTATAAAGTCATTTTCTTTTGGTATTCTTGTTCCCAAGGAGTACGTATGGCCTGTAGACACAAGAAATTATCTAAAGCCACGTATGTCTTTGGTCTTAGATGCCTAAAAAGAGGGATTGGAAGTCTTTTCTTCCTGGATATTTGTGAGCGCCGTTCCACTAAGCTTCAATTACGGTTATGATCCTCTTGCTGAATACCTCAAATTTTGTTGGACTCGGGGATCCATCTCAGGGTTTGCATAATCCCGATGAAAAAATCAAGCTCTAGCTTTTCCCTCCTGGGCGCCATTCATCAGTTGTTGAGACTACTCAGCCTGCAGTATCTAGATTAAGGGTTGCTGCATCTAGATTCTGGCTGGCTCTTAGGGATTTCGAAGAAGTTTCAGCTGCTTTTTCTCAAGCTCTAAGGAATTATATCGAGAGAACACTGCTTGGGCTTTCCTACATGAGATTTGGTGATGTATTTTCAAAGTATCATCAATGTCAAAGGGAACAACTGTTCAGGAGAGGGCAACCTATGCTCGAGTTCATCTTTGATGCGACGGAGGAGGTAATCTTTGTACACGTCATAGTTTCTTCAAAGCACATCCGAACGCTTTCCACTGAAGATTTGGAAAAAATATTAAAACATTCTATGGATTCTAAATACAAACTTCCAGTGATTGTTTCTCCTCATGGCATACGTGGCAGTCTTACTGGTTGTTTGCCCTGTGATCTTGTAAAGCAAGGTTATTTGAGTTCTAATTATTTGCTTTACGAATCTGGGTTTCAGACCTGGGAATACAGTTCACAGTTCGCTCTTTGGTCGTATTTGTACCTTTTACTCCATCAAATAGTGGGATGGCCAGCTTCCTGGATATTTGGTGAGGAAAAACACAAGTTTCTTGCCAAGCTCACTCTCTATGTACGCTATCTCTCTCGCATCAGGTTTATTTCTTCTTGATAAACCTGTCGCAGCAGTTGTTGTTTCTGCTACTAGTGTAATAGTTGGCTAGCCATTCTCAATCTTGGCTTTCCTTCCGGTGACAATCTCCTCTTCATTAAGAAAATTCAAGCAAGCATTTGCTACTGGGGCTGTGAGCTCAATCATTCTTCCTGCCTCATCAATACTTGTAGACTTCTATTATTATGGAAGATGGACTTCTTTTGTTTTTAATCTATTGATATATAATGTCGTTGGAGGTGGTGAAAGTCATTTATATGGGACCGAGGAACCTTCATATTATCTGAGGAATGGATTTAACAATTTCAACTTTGGTTTTGTTCTTGCTATGTTATTCTTGGGATTTTTGCCAATTGCAAAGAAATATGCACCAGACCTACTGATCATAGCATCTCTTGTTTATATTTGGATGGGGTTTATGTCATCGCAACCACATGAAGAAAGGTTTGGCAAGATTTTGACATGATCTTGAATGTCTTTACAAGTTTATTACTCATGGTTATTTGAGACAACGCTACAGAACGCTGACACATGTCGAATATTTGTTGAGAAAAAGGGCGTCAAAGCTGTTCTTAATTTATTTACCTTGCCCTTAAAGCCTCCTTTTTTTGCTGTTAGGCAGAGCATATCTGGTTGTTATTTCTTGTTGCCACTAGTGTCTTCTTGCGATTTAATAGGTTCGATTGACATGGAGAATCCTCCTTCCAATGATTTTTGTTCAATGTGCCGTGAAGATTACAACAATCCTTGCCAAGACAAATGCTCTCACTGTTTTTCCGGTGTAGTATGAATGGTTAGTTTCGAGAAATTTCATTTTGATTCCTAACCTATCTTAGCATAAATTTCAGTTCCTTGTTTTGACGCGTCCAATCCATCAAAGCATCTGATGGTATTGACCCATAATATAAATTTCATTTTATTGCTTCACAAGTGCATAGATTGAAAGAAAACGTGCATGCGCATTTAATCGTAGCCGGCTTAGATGGTTCATCTTGACTGGCAAAGTCCATTTATAAGAACCTTGTCAAGACCCTGGTGGAGTTTAGAACTTGGGCAAAGAAATAGCTGGAGCTGGAGCAAATGGAAATAACAGTTAAATCCATGTTCCATGTTGAATTTGTTTGGAATCCAGATAAACTGAGTATATCACAATTGAATCTATGTTTCATGTTCAATGTGTTTGGAAACCAGATAAACTGAGAGTATTATATAGTTAAATCCGTGTTCCAAGTTGAATTTGTTTGGAATCAGGATAAACTGAGTATATCACAGTTAAATCCGTGTTTCATGTTCAATGTGTTTGGAACCTAGATAAACTGAGAGTATTATACAGTTAAATCCGTATTCCATGTTGAATTTGTTTGGAACTAGGATAAATTGAGTATATCATAGTTAAATCCGTGTTTCATGTTCAATGTGTTTGGAACCCAGTAAAACTGAGAGTATTATACAGTGAAATCCGTGTTCCATGTTAAATTTGTTTGGAACCGGATAAACACAATGGTGACCTTAAAAACATGCAATGAAATTTACTTTACAATCTCCTAGATTAAACTACAATTCTATTAAAATCCAAAAGCTAATGCTCAAGAACATTACCTTTGGATCTTGCTCCTCCTTCCTCCTCCTTGCTCCCAATTCGCCTCTCTCACTCTCTCAACTAAAGATCAGATGTGTTGTTAGTTGTGTTTTGGTGTGAAGAATTGAGGAGGGATCATGCCCTATTTATTGGAAAATAATCCAAGCTTATGTGGTCCCTATCATATGTAATCCAATTCCTCATCTTTCTTCCTAACCATTGGATCAAATTTCACTTTTTCAATCCCCCTTAAATGGCTAGTCGACATACTCCCTCTCTCCCTAGCCATTGGATTGCTTTTCAATGTGGCAAAATCCTATGGTTCAAGTCTCCCATTGGTCCAATTAATTACCTAAGGATTAAGGCTTTATTAGTGAATAAATTGGAACCATTGGATCATCATAATATATGTCACAATCCCATGGTTGATTAGCCCCATATGCTAGGCGAAATTGCTGACTTCCAAGGCTAATCCATAAAGCTTAATCAACATCCTTAACAAAAGCTTAATTGCCCTTTTATTACATGGATCAATATAGGAATTGTTGGTTAGCTAATGATGGTCATTAGTGCTTTATTAACCAAGCTTTAATTCATCATCTTGGGCCCTTAATTTTCGGAAAGCAACAGCCCTCTTTTATATGCTTTTAATCGTCTCTAATCATGTCGAAGACATATGTAACTAATCTTTATTAATACAAGCTTAATTTCCAATTAGTTTTTTGCTAATTTGCTTTAATTTACTCAATTGTTTTCATAACATTTTCTTGCCTCTTTTTGTTATAAAATAACCATCATTTTATGTGCTATTTATATCACATTTTATAGCCCTTATATGTAGTCTCAAAACCAACGATTTATGTATTAATTTCATAGTGAAATTTGGATAAAAATATAACCAATAGATCATATTTCTTTGAGACACATATTCACATTTGTATTTTGCTAATTATTTATCAAAAATACAAGGTTAATGATTTAGGGAAAATTCTAGGTATTACATCCCCCTCCCCTAGGTGTTAAATTAAATTTCGCCCTCGAAATTTACTAAACACAAACTAAACTCTGAGCCATCAACTCCAGATATTTCTTCTTCATATCTTCCTCTATTTCCCAAGTTGCCTCACTAGGAGATAACCCTTTCTAGACAACTTTCACGAATAGGATACTTCTATGTCTCGAGTCGTTTTTCTTGATAATCAAGGATTCGCTCCGGCTTAACCACAAAAGTATTGTGAAGTCATAATTCGACTTCTTCATACTCAATGACATGTTCGGGGTCCGGTTCGTATTTCTTCAATTGAGAAACATGGAATACGTCATGGAGTTTGCTTAGGTTTGGGGGTAAGGCCATCTGGTAAGCGACTGGGCAACGCTTTGCCAGTATTTCGAATGGCCCAATATAACGAGGACTTAGCTTTCGCCTCTTTAGTGTTCTACTGACATTGGTTACTGGTGATATCTTCATAAACACGTGATCACCAACCTCAAACTCTAGAGGTCTTCTCATTTTATCATCATAGCTCTTCTATCTGCTTTGTGTTGTTAGGAGTCTCCTCTTGATCAATGCAATTTGTTAGGAGGTATGATCGATTATATCTTGTCCAAGAAACTGTCTCTTAGACAATTCCATCCAGCATATAGGTGATTGGCACCTTCTTGCATACAATGCTTCAAATGGAGCCATTTGTATGCTCGCATGATAGCTGTTATTGTATGAAAATTTTGCCAGTGGAAGATATTGATCCTAGTTCCCTTTGAAATCCAATACACACGCTCTCAGCATATCTTCTAGCGTCTGTATGGTTCGTTCAGATTGACCATCAGTCTGAGGGTGATAAGTTGTACTGAATTTTAGCTTTGTCCCTAGAGCTTCATGCAATGCTTACCAAAATCGGGATGTGAATCGTGGATCCTGGTCAGAGACAATTCTCTTTGGTACACCATGGAGTCACACGATTTCTTTGATATAAATCTCCACCAACCGTTCCGGAGAATAGTTGACACTGATGGGGATAAAGTGTACCGACTTAGTTAATCGATCAACAATGACCCAGATCGCATCATGATTTCTGATCTTGGGTAGACCCACCACCAAATCCATGGTCACACTCTCCCACTTCCATTCTAGAATTCCTAGTCCTTGAAGAGGACCCGGGTTGTTGATGTTCAATCTTCACTTTTTTGCAAGTCAAGCATCTGGCCATGTATTGGGTTACATCTTTCTTCAACTCAAGCCACCAGAGTTCAAACTTCAAATTCTGGTACATTTTTAACCACTCTTGGATGTAGAGTATACTTACTCTTATGCAAGTTTTTATATATACTTTTGAGCTTCTGAAATTTCTGGAAGCACATAAGGACAATTTTTTTCCCCTTTTTGGTGTAAAGGATTGCTTTATGATGTATGTAATATTTATTATATAATTTAGTCTTTATGGTTGGACAATTTTTTTATTGTATGCACAATAAGAAATATTTATTTGTAATCATAATAAATCAGGTAATTATTTTATAATAATCTATTTTAAATGGCCCTATAAACTACAATTATCTAATTAGCAATGATAATTTTTTATTAAAATGAAGCATTTTTTAAATCCCAACGTATTAAAAAAAAATTCAATGTCTTCAATTCAATAAAATTCTAACATATCAATTATCTAACAGCATCAATTATATTTATAATTAAACATAAGGAAAGAATAATAATTCTTGTTTTTGGACTTTATCTTTTTGTTTGATTATTTAGTACTCCATCCCTATTTAATTGTTTCATGTTTCCTCCATACATTCCCTTTCATTAATTTTCTCATTATTACTTTTCCTCATTTACCAACATATAAATCAGTGCATATTTTTTTCGCAAAAAAGGACATATTTGAGAAAAATATGTTTTAGTTATATTTATTACTTTTAACTAATTTTAACAATTTTTTAAGTCCCACAATTTTGTTATTTAGATCTTATAATAAGAAATGAAAGTACTATTATTAAATTTATAAATTATATGATCAAAATATAAATTTATGCATACAAATAGTCAGCTTGTAATTAAGTCAATTATATAATGCCATGTTAACTTATGAGTAGCCTAAATGAATTCCAGTGTACTAAAATGTTTCACGAATATCTTTATATGGGATTTTCCCCTGTTTATAAAAAAATAATCATGGATCATATATTCATTATACATACATACATACATATACATATATATATACACACACACATATATATACATACATAGATATAGGGGGTTTAAACTTCTCATGTTGCATGAGAAAAAAAAAAGATTCTTATATATACATGAAATAGTGGGACCCACATATATATATAATGCTAATTATATATGTGTAGGTCCCACCATTTTATGTGTATGTGACATGAGAAAACACTTCTCCTACAACATGAGAAGTGTTTTTCCTCTATATATATATATATATATATATATATATAGGATTCGACATTTAAACTTGGGTCATATAATTTTGAATAAAAATATAAATATTAAAGGAAGGTAACAAAACTTCATGTGGATACACAGATCTGCCATCACAATAGATTTCAATTTATTTTAATACATTATTATATAAAATCGAATATTGTATAAAAAAAATTATTGTGCATACATTTTTAGGGAGTCAACCGAGCTTTCATTGTTTGATGATATATATTTCATTCATCGCTGCTTGCATTATTAATGTTTGGAAAGAAGTTGAGCACACACAGTGCTCCGTTGTATAGTACTTCCCAAAGTTTGAATTGATAGAGCAAATAATAAGGTTATATTTTTAATTTTCCCGTTTTAATAACTAAGGAATACGGAGATAATTTGACCCAAATTTTAAATCCCTAATTATGACGGATAACTTGATATATAATTTGTTAAGTTTAGTGACCCAAATTAAAATTTAAGTAATATAGGATTTTCCCTCAATATAATCATTCATTCTTGGCACAAACACACAAACTTGGTCATGTCCCATATGATTCCCCCAACTTGATCCATATGCCTCTCTCACTTATGTTCCAAGGAATGTTAAGCTTTCATTCTTCCAAAATCACACAACAAAGTGTACAAGTTAGAGAGCGATTTCTTTTTCTGAAAAACAAATCCTATATCCACAGCATAATCTTTAGAGCTTTTAGTTCCAAGAGATCGCCATTTATATATGTTCAGTTGGCTAGCTACACATTTTAATTATTCAATTTATTATGGGATTTTAAACAATGATGATGGAAGTATCTTGTTCTTGCTTCAACTGTAATTTTTCTTTTGGTTAGGCGTTGATTTTTGATTTTTAATTGATCTGCTTTTGCTTTCTATATTTTATCCATAATTCTAATGTTAGTGAACAAGTTAGGTATCATTATATTTGTGCGTGTGCGTGTGAAGTTAGGTATCATTAGGTGTGTGTGTGTGTGTGTGTGAAGTTAGGTATCATTAGGTGTGTGTGTGTGTGTGAAGTTAGGTATCATTAGGTGTGTGTGTGTGTGTGTGTGAAGTTAGGTATCATTAGGTGTGTGTGTGTGAGAGAGAGAGAGAGAGAGAGAGAGAGAGAGAGAGAGAGAGATCTTGTAAGATCATATATGTCGACGATCTGGGAAATGTTAGAATCAAAAGCAGAAGACACGAAAGAAAGGAAAAGGATAGAACCGAGAAATGAAGGAAAGAATAAACATAGAGAGAACATGAATCCAGCAGGCAACCTTTTGATGCTAGAGAGCTTTGTTTTAATTAATATATTTATCACCTTTATCATGGCTTTAACTTTAGACAAATATCCAGAGGAATATGGTGACGGCATCCACCATTCTCATTATAATACACGGAAGCACAGAGCTATGTAATTTTATATTTACCTTCCCCCTATTTATCCCTAATATGTAATGCCAAATCTATCTAATTTGCAAAAATCAATAAAAAAAATTGTTCCACCAATCCTGAGTTTGGCGATTTTGGAATAAAATCAAGTGGTAATCAAATCGAAATTTCAAATTGTAAAATAATTTAACTTAATAAATTTAATAAAAATAGAATAGAAAAATAATTAAATTCAAAACTCATATACTTTTTGTTTTCATTCATCAACTTTTCTTATTTAAATATAAATAACTTGTACTTTTTTAATTCATATAAGCTCTTCAAAACTCAAATACACTTCAAAAAATGGAAACACAAAAAATATAAGAAAGTTATGGGCCTATTTGGATGTCTGCAAAATAAGAAAAAAGTCCGGTGACATTGAAAAAAGCTCAGTGGCAATGAAAACATAATTTTTGTGTGTTTGACATGGCTTCATGTTGTGATGGACTTTTGTCAAAAAAGTACCTTCTTGAATGAAGTAACTTTTTGGAGCTTCTTGTGCCCATCATAGTGGCTTCCCCCCCCAAAAAAAAAAAACACCATAGTGGCTTAGTGTTTTACGTAAGGCAAAAATAATTTTGGGTAAAATATGAAAGGGATTATTTTACGTTCTAAATGTTTTTGTTAAGGCAAAATAATTTTGGACAAGGAAATATATTTACCTTGCAATTTTTTTTTTTTTGTAAGGAAAAATAATTCTTGGCAAAGGAATACTTTTTACGTTGCAAATTTTTTTTTTTTTTTTTTGTAAGGCAAAATAATTCCGAGCAAGGGAATATTTTTTACTTTACAAATGCTTTTTTTAAGGCAAAATAATTCAAGGCAAAGGAATATATATATATATATATATATATATATTGTAATATTCAATAAGATTCATGTCATTTTCAATCATTTTCTATCTCAACCGACTTTTCAAAAGTTATGCCAAACAAGAGCCCATATGAAAAGAAGTATCCGATTTTTTTTTCTTTTAAGCATATTGCAATTATAAGAAATCACTTGGTTATTATTTGCTTGGAATGACGATCTATTCGCTACCGCTATCTCAAACACAAATCACACTTACAACCCGACTTTAAAAAAAAAAAAAAGCCCATCATCCGGAAAAGCTCGTAGAAAAAAGTCACTTCGCCACCGCTATCCCAAACGAGCCCTATATGTCAGGCACATATGCTTCATGCCAATCATGCTTATGGTTTTATAGATAATGATCAAGGATAGTAGTTAAATTAATTAATTATATTTATTTTCCTAAAATGCCCTTATTTAAAATTCAAAATGGCATGAATTATTTTGATTCTATGTCCTTTATTAGACCTCTCCTACCTCACACACGACTTCTCTAAGCTCTCACGTAGTCCGGTGTCATCAATCTCCCTCAACAAGCTGTCAGTCTACTCTTGGAGGTTGGAAGTGTAATTTAATAGTTATGTCATTATTAAATATGACAAAAATTGCTCAAAACTATTTTTTAAAAAGTTAAAAATAGTAGAATTTAGGTGTATATGGTATCAACGAGTTGCAAGCATTACTTACTTTATAGAATATATAAGTGAATTATTGAATTATTATTGTATTTAATTAATATTGAGAAAGTATTAATAGAGGTATTTTAGGAAAAAAATTGACAAAAATTAGAACTTTGTCTTATAATTAGAACTAAAATCAACTCTCAAATATTGTCCTATAATTAGGACTGAAGGAAGTATATCACATCCTTCACATTAAAAAAGGAAATTAAAGACACTAATATGATATTTATTTTTATTTACAAAAAAGTCTATAAAATATTGGTCTAACCCACTCCACTGATATGATATTTATGATCAGTTGGCTAGCTACGCATCAGTTGATCCTTTTTATAATAGGATTTTAAACAAAGATGGATTGATATATTGTTTTGGAGTAAAATGGAGGTATCTTTGCTTCAACTATAGTTTAAGTTTTCTTTTGGTTAGGAATTGATTCTTAATTGATCTGCGTTTTCTTTCTATTCTTTATTCTCAATTTTGTAATCTTATATTTATCTTCTCCCTACTTATCTTTAAGGGAAAATGATAAAAAAATCACTTGAACTTCAAAATCTTTTGGACAACAATAGTAATGAGATTAATAAGAACAATAAAACAATTGACAACTTGTTGTATTGGAAAATCTCATATTTGAGATTTTAAAATTCAGGTAGCATTTTCTTGGGATTTTCCCTATCCTTAATATGTAATGCCAAATCTACCTAATTTACAAAAATCAATAAAAAAAATTCTTCCCCCAATCTTGAGTTTGGCGACTTTGGAATATAATCAAGTGGTAATCAAATCGAAATTTCAAATTGTAAAATAATTTAACTTAATAAGTTTATTAAAAATAGAATAGGAAAATTATTAAACTCAAAACTTATATACTTGTGTTTTCATTCATCAACTTTTCTTATTTAAATAAAAGTAACTTGTGCTTTTTTAATTCAAATATGCTCTTCAAAACTCAAATACACTTCAAAAAATGGAACCACAGAAAATATAAGGAAGTTATATATCAGGCACATATGCTTCATGCCAATCATGCTTATGATTTGATAATGATGTTTTATTTTTTTTTTTTTCTGTTTGATCTGATCTCACATATGGTGTGGTCATGCAAGGTTGGCTTTGTTTTTTCATGCTTGTACTATAGAGATTAATGAAGATAATTGAACTCTTATCATAATTGGATTGTTTTAGTTGACCATATTGTTGGGCTATTTCAGTGTCAATGTGAAAATTATGTGATCAAGAAATCTGGGACACAAAAATCAGTGATCTTTCATATGCACTGCTAATTTAAAGTAATACTCCATATCATATCCTTCACATTAGAAAAGGCAAGTTCTTTTAGCTCTATCTCTCCAGGGAACCTTCCTTCTTTCAGCTTAGAGAACACCTTCAAAGTGCAAACAAGAGATAAACAAGATCTCAGTTTAAAGAATAAAAACGCTACATGTCTACTTTACATGCTAAGGAGGGGTTATTTGTATTGGTTACTGGGTGTCACACAATGGTTCATAGTAAGTTCGGTATTCAGAGCAAAAGAATTCATATGCGAATTGAATACTTGACCTAAGTAGCAAGATGAATAATGATTGTAGAGAGAGATCTACCTTCAAGGAAATGGTTAGTTGAATATGCAGAAAAGATGTCAAGAGTCTGATATTGAATTGAAAAATGCTTACAAAAAGTTAGAACATCCATGACCCAATCTCAAACAAGTTTCATGACGTTGGAGTTAAAATCACATAACTACAGATTTCCCTTGAAACAAACAGCTGTACTAGCAACAGAAGTGATATATAAGCTTTATGATTGTAGCTAGAAAGTTTCTAGTAAATTTTAACTGAAAAAAGATTATATGGCATGGTCAACGAGTTGATGAAGCAACTTCAGGGACACTTTTCACATAAAGACACAACTCATAAAAGGTTGCATTCATTAAACAGAAGGATCTAATCCACTAGCAAATCACTGTTCATAAAAGAAGATTTTTCACAATTGAAAAAAAGAAGGGATAATTTGCAAGGGCAACATCTAATCCTGGAAATTGGTTCAGCAGCATAGCCCTCATATTTGTTGCTGTTCCCCTACAAACAACAAATCTTTCAGTCTTAATACAAAATTATGTAAAAATGCAAACAATGAAAATATGAGGAAAAATATCAGGCAAAAAGAGAAGCAATTTTCTTAACCTAACTACATTGTTGGCTACTATTCTATGAAGCAAGTACTTCAAAAATCAGGTTGTACCCAGACTATAAAGTGCATGTTTGAATTAGCGTTGCAAAAGCACGAGATAATATTCTTTTCATATACTTACCTTATCTACCGCTAACCCATACGGGCACCTACACATCCTAACAGATTGTAAAGAAAATGAAAAAGGGTAGTTTAGTAAATTTGTTGATTTAATTTGTTATTTAGTTAGAGTATTGTTATTTGTTTTTTATATAGCTTCACATTGCTTCAGATTGATTATTTTTGTCCTATATAAGGACCACGTGTACAGAGTTGGAATTGAATAATACTTACTTTTCTCGGTTTTTAACATTCTCTTTCTTCAACTTTACTTCGTCTCTTCCGCTGGGTTTTCGTTCCCAAATATCTTCGTTAGGTTTCTCTCGGTTCTTCACAACTCTCGATTACCGATTGTATCATGGTATCAGAGCAATAAATTGTTGCCATGGCCGATTCTTCTTCCACAGCCACCAGAGCTACTGCCGGGGCTGTTACCGATCCTCTATTGAACGTTTCCAGTCCATACTATCTTCATCCAAGCGAGAATCCCGGTCTCGTCTTGGTTACTTCGGTCTTGACCGGATCGAACTATCATACTTGGTCACGTGCTATGAAGATTGCACTCCAATTGAAGAATAAGCTAGGTTTTGTCGACGGTACGATCTTGATGCTGGCGATCTCTGATTCAAACTACTCCACCTGGTTACGATGTAATACGATGGTCTATACGTGGATCACCCGGTCGCTTTCACCAACGATCGCTCAGAGTATATTGTGGCTTGATAAAGCCTATGATATCTGGAATGATCTGAAGGCTCGATTTGCAGTGACCGATGTGTTTCACGTCGCTGAGCTTCAGGATGAAATCTACGCTTTCCAGCAAGGTGACCTCTCGATTAGTGATTATTACACTAAGCTGAAAATCTTTTGGGATGAGTATATGATCTTACGTCCTATTACTCGTTGTTCTTGCAATTTCATCTGTCCATGTGCTGCATATCTTGACAATGATTATACACTGAGGTTTTTAAAGGGCTTGAATGATCGTTTTGCCCCTATTAAGTCTCAAATCATGCTGTTAGAACCCTTGCCTTCGGTACATAAGGTGTTCTCATTGCTTGTTCAACAAGAACGTGAAATGCAATCACCTCCTGGTGCTAATGAACCTATTGTCTTGTTCAACAAAGGGCCACAGCGTCCTCCTTCAATCCATCTTCCTCTGGTTTCACTTTCAAGAGTTCTGGTTCGGTTGGCTCTAATAACACCAAGTTCTGCACCTATTGCAACCGGCCTAGACATACTATTGATACATGTTACCGCAAGCATGGGTTTCCACCTGGATTTAAGTTCCACAATCAAGGATCTACTTCTCCTCAGGCAAAGGATCATGTCATTAATTCTGTGATAGAGCATACGTCTACTTCCACTGGTTCAATTGCATCGTCTGATCCTAAATCAACGTCAATTCCTCAGTTCACACCAGATCAATATCAGAAATTACTTGCTCTTGTCCAGCTGTCTTCCAGCTCCTCTGCTAATCCAGTGCCTTCGGTCAACAATCTTCACTCTGTTTCCTCATCTCATCAGGATCCAGGTAGTTCGTTCCTTTTTAATTCTTTTTCTCCCAAATCATCCTGGATTTTAGATACTGGTGCTACTGATCATGTCTGTCATTCTCTTGATTGTTTTTCCGCCTATTCCACTATTGATCCCGTACCAATAAAACTCCCTAATCAAAGTTACATTTGTGAGCAAAATTTCGGTACCATTTGCCTTTCCAATTCACTTGTATTACATAACGTTTTTTTCATACCAGATTTTGCCTTTAATATTCTTTCTGTTTCAAAATTGACTCGTGCCTTTCCTTGTTGTTTCATTTTTCTGTCCTCTTTGTGCTATATACATGATCTTTCTCATTGGAGGACGATTAGTACAGCTAAAGCCTTTGAAGGACTCTATTTCCTTAATCCTGCAAATTCCCCTCACACAATAGCAACTACACAAACCCTTCATTCATCACCACTGCCATCAGCTTCATTTGATTTGTGGCATCATCGTTTAGGTCATATTTCCTCTTCTATTTTGCGAATTTTACATCAGCAATTTTCCTTTATTCCATGTAATTCTGAATTAGCTCCATGTGATGTGTGCCATATGGCTAAACAGAAAAGATTAAAGTTTCCAATAAGTACATCTTCTAGTAATGAAGTTTTTTCCTTAATACATGTTGATATTTGGGGTCCATTTTCTGTTCAGTCTATTCGTGGTTTCAAATACTTTTTGACCATTGTTGATGATTTTAGTCGTTATACTTGGATTTTTCCTATGAAGGCTAAATCAGAGGTTCGTGTACATCTTCAAAACTTTATTCACTTTGTTGAAACTCAACATCAAACTAAGGTTCAAATTATTCGTTCTGACAATGGTCTTGAATTTTCTATGGATTCTTTTTATAAAACTAAGGGCATTGTTCATCAAACCTCTTGTGTTGAAACCCCACAGCAAAATGGTGTTGTTGAAAGAAAACACCAACATATTTTAAATGTTGCTCGTGCTCTTTTGTTTCAAGCTAAACTTCCCAAACTCTATTGGTGTTTTGCAATATCTCATGCCATTTTTCTCATTAATCGTTTACCTTCTCCTATACTTCAACACAAGACCCCTTTCATTTTATTACATAAAAAATCTCCTTCTTATTTTGATTTGAGAGTTTTTGGTTCCTTATGTTATGCTTCTACTATTTCAGCCCATAGATCTAAGTTTGATCCTAGGGCATCAAAATGTCTTTTCCTTGGTTTTCCAGATTATACAAAAGGGTATTTGCTGCTAAATCTTCTTACAAATCAAATTTTCATTTCTAGAGATGTTGTGTTTTATGAATCTGTTTTCCCTTATTCAGGTCATACATCATTTGATGCTAATTCATCTTCTTTTCCCATGGTTGCTGATACACATTACATTGATTTTCCTTTGCCTATACTTTCGGCTGATAATCCTTCTTCCCCTTTACCATTTCCTACTTCCCTTCCATCGGTTTCTTCTGATTCATCACCTTCTTCTCCTGATTCTATTTCAGCTATGCCTGATTCAGTTACTTCCATATCTCCACGAAAATCTAGTAGACCACATAAACCTCCCACATATTTGCGGGATTACTCGTTCAACCTTTTTGCTTAATTTGCATCTTTCTCTTCCGGTGATAAATATCCTTTCTCCTATTGTCTTCCTGATAATTTGTCTCCTTCATACAAAAAATTTTGTCTTGCTCTTTCTTGTGATGATATTCCTACCACTTATCGTCAAGCTTCTAAATTTAAACATTGGCGTGATCTATAGACTCTGAAATTTCTGCTCTAGAGAAACGAGAATAAGACTTGGTTCTTACCCTTTGCCTCAATGATAAGCATCCTATTGGTTGTAAATGGGTCTTTACAAAGAAGTATAAGTCGGATGGTACTCTTGATCGGTATAAGGCTTGACTCGTTGCCAAGGGCTTTACTCAAATTGAAGGTATTGATTATTTTGATACATTTTCTCCGGTTGCTAAGATGACTACTGTACGTCTTTTACTTGCTCTTGCTTCCGCTAATAATTGGCATCTTCACCAACTTGATGTGAATAATGCTTTCCTTCATGGTGATCTTCATGAAGAGGTATATATGATTTTACCCCCTGGATTTTATTCTTCGACTCATCCTTGGTTTGTAGACTCACCAAATCACTTTATGGTCTCAAGCAAGCTAGTCGCCAATGGTTTCATAAATTGTCATCAGCCCTTCTTTCTTATGGGTATATAGAGTCTAAGGCTGATTACTCTTTGTTTGTTAAAGCCTCTGATTCTAGTTTTACAGCCCTTTTAGTATATGTTGATGATATCATTCTTACTGGCAATGACTTGAATGAGATTAATACTTGTCAAGCAAAGATCGGATCGTCTGTTTAAGATCAAGGATCTCGGATCCGTTCGTTATTTTCTTGGTTTAGAGGTTGCTCGTAATTCCTCCGGAATTTCACTATGTCAGCGTAAATTTGTTGCTGATCTGCTTGCTGAAACAGGTTATTTAGATTGTAAACCTGCTTCAACCCCCATGGACAAACTTGCTAAGTTGAGTGCAACATCAGGTACTCCTCTTCCCGATGGTGCGCATATCGCCAGTTGGTTGGGCGTTTTTTGTACTTAACCACTACTAGCCCTGATTTATCATTTGCTACTCAACAACTCAGTCAATTTATGTCTGCCCCCACTGATCAACATCTTAAGGCTGCTCATAGGGTTCTTCGATATTTGAAGTCTACTCCTTCTAAAGGCCTTTTTTTCCATCTGTTTCTGATTTTTCATTAAAAGGCTTTAGTGATAGTGATTGGGCTGCTTGTCTTGACTCTCGGCGTTCTATTACTGGTTACTGCATTTTTCTTGATAATGCTCTCATTTCATGGAAATCCAAGAAGCAAAGTACTGTTTCTTTGTCTTCTTGTGAGGCTGAATACCGGGCTCTTGCTATGACCACTTGTGACATTCAGTGGTTGCTATATTTGCTTGATGATTTACGTGTTTCTCGCACTCGTACTGCTGTTTTATATTGTGATAATCAGTCTGCCATTCAGCTGGCTTCTAATCCTACATTTCATGCTCAAACTAAACATATTGAGCTCGATTGTCATCTTATTCGAGACAAGATTCAGGATGGTGTTATTTGCTTATTGCCTATTCGTTCTCAGCATCAGCTAGCAGATCCTTTTACCAAACCACTCACTTCTGCTCCATTTCATTCACTAGTATCCAAGCTGGGCATGATTGATATTCCTGCTCCAGCTTGTGGGGGGCTAACAGATTGTAAAGAAAATGAAAAAGGGTAGTTTAGTAAATTTGTTGATTTAATTTGTTATTTAGTTAGAGTATTGTTATTTGTTTTTTATATAGCTTCACATTGCTTCGTATTGATTATTTTTGTCCTATATAAGGACCCACGTGTACGAGTTGAGAATTGAATAATACTTACTTTTCTCGGTTTAACATTCTCTTTCTTCAACTTTACTTCGTCTCTTCCATTTGGGTTTTCGTTCCCAAATATCTTCGTTAGGTTTCTCTCGGTTCTTCACAACTCTCAGATTACCGATTGTATCACATCCAATCCCTGAATCAAACAAGAAGACCAATCCAAAGCAGATCATACCAACCACACAAGAGCTTTCATTCTTTTACGCACAATTTTGTGCGGCCAATTCAAGTAGCGAACCAAAGCAGATGGTATCATAAACATGAAACTTCGCAGTCTCCACAATTAAACAAACAATCAATTCTTGATTAAACTCGTAGACAAGGTCAATCCCCCAATTACAAAAACGAGCAGACAGAATTACATGTGAGTTTGTAACACAAAAAACAAAAAATCATCGTCACCGCAAATTAATCACTTACAAACAACAATCAACGACCTAAGCGCACCAAAATATCATTGAAAGAAAAGAAAAGAAGGACCACCAAACGCTTAGGTCAACTGGTAAGGGGTTGTCCTAGCTTAACCACGGGTCTTGAGTTCGAGACGTGGGAATGCAGCATGCATGGGTGGTAGAGGCTTCCCCCCGAAAGGGGCCACCTGGTCTTGGTTCGGATTAGTCTGGGGCCGTTGATGTGCCTGAAAGATGGCCTGCCCTAGGACACCGAATGCTCTAAGCAAAAAAAAAAAAAAAAGAAAAGAAAAGAAGGAGAATACAAGATTAGCATAATCATAAGAACCGTAGGAGCGGGAAGCACGAAATTGATTTGGACGGTGTTGCCAAGATCCACGCCTCCTAGACCGCTCGATTCCGGAATTACAAGACAAATGTAACGCCCGTCCTAAATGAGCCTTTATTCATCAGAGTTATAACGCACAGGCATCGAAATGATTTGGACGACTTAATTGCGGAATAAAACTTTCATAAAATAACTTAGTTTGAAAATACGAGGATAAATTTTTCGCGATTCGAATCCATCCCATAGTGGGATGTTAATACAGTAATCCAAAATA
The DNA here is from genome assembly GCA_019022655.1 of Acacia acuminata. Lineage (NCBI taxonomy): Eukaryota > Viridiplantae > Streptophyta > Magnoliopsida > Fabales > Fabaceae > Acacia > Acacia acuminata. The sequence continues at coordinate 2,348,968 of JAFJYI010000045.1, forward strand.
GACAGATGATAAACGTTAAAGTATAGGCTAACTACTCATATTTTTCCAAAAGTTCCATCTACTGTAACCCTTACCGCATCTTGCCTCTTGATCCCGAACCACTACCTGTCTCTTTCATGCGGTCTCGGGAGTTCAAATGAATGAACCCCGGGGTAACAGTCAATCTCATATGCGGTAATGAAATGTAAATGAAGTATAATACATGTATAAGCATAGAATAATTCACGATAAACAAGTCGCACCGTAACCAGCGGTTAACGCCAACGACCAAATGACCCTTTTGAACACGCGACTCCATTTTAGGACATGCCCTATGAGACACGCGGCCTCAATCCATAGCTAGGATACACACAAGAAAATTATCTAGCAACCATAATCGGTCATACATGCATTACATACATACAAGCTAATAAGATAATAGTTACCCACCTCGAGTTTGAATCCTTAAATTTACATCGGTAGGTGTTGGGATTGGTCGAGGCGTCTAAGAAGTCCTATAAACGTTTATCATTGCCATTAGTCACTTAATTGCGTCGCAACGTAATTAGCTAGGCGAACTAATTTTTTAGAGGATTAAAAAAATGATCAACCCCTAAAAATTCCCTTACTAATAATACCCTTTTTACTAGTAAATAATAATATTTATTATTATTTATCTATTTTATTACTCATTTTCTTTCCTAATAATAATAATAATTTATTTTATTATTATTATTTTACTAATTGTTGGTATTTCTCTATAATTATTTTGAATTCTCAGAGGTTATGCTAATGTTTTAAATTAGGAATTTAATAAATACCAACCATTATGTATATTATACTTTAATGCATTTTATTTAATGTTTCTCATAGTTTTCTAAAACACCTACACACACACAAAACACTAGACAGTAAAAAAAACTATATGTTGTTATTATTTATTTATTTATTTGTGTTTATTTATTTATTTAATTAAATTTTTTTTTTTACATATATGCTTCCAGAGGAAACAACTTTTTCCTTCCCTCATTAGTTGTGTGCAATGGCGCAATGCATAAGAACATATATATTGCCATGCAAAATGTATACTTACACACTCATATCTAAGTATTCTTTGACGCAGGTTATACACGCGCGTCAATTTATTTATTGCTAACACCACACAGACTTACTAATTCACCTTCCAAGTTCTAAGTTCTAAATGATTTATATATAGTCATATAACCTCAACCTATAAATAAATATATATATATAAAGAAATCACAAGACTTACCTTTCTTTTTCCAAAAACGTACCTTTTAACTTCCATTTGCAACAACGTGTTTATATATATTTTCCATAGTAAGGTTCCCTAATGCAACTGCATATATATATCTATTTATACATCACAGTAATGTTTCTTATATTTTTCCCAGAGATTGCAACGTATATGCACATATATGTTCACAACAAGGAAAACGTTTCTGACTATATACATATAAGAAAGCAAGGTTCCTTGGTTCAAGTTTGGTTCGCTATGTATATACACACACTTTGGCAGCAACCTTTCTATTTTCTCAAATGCATTTATACTACCTCAGTAAGCTACTTTGTAATATATGACAGTAAGCAATATTATATATAAACTTATGGTACTGACTTTTACTCCTTAATGCAGATATGTACCAGTAACATAGAGGGTTTTTTTTCTTGTATTTACCTATACCATAAGGTTTCGGTTCTACTATATTCACGGTTCTTAATATATAAATATAAAACAGAAATACCTGGACTCATGTGCTAGTTTGTGGATATTTTTTTTTTTTTTTTTAAAAAAAAAGAAAAACGTAAAACCATTGCAAAACTTCCTCTATGCTAGCATCATAAAGCAGAGAACGTGCACAGGACCAACCACGCCTTCTCAAGCTTAAACCATTAAACTATTCATGCAAAAGCTAGAAGGAAAAGTTCAAAAAGGATTACCTTCGACGGAACACAAACACCTCTGTTTGAGAAACCAGATGCAGGGGAAGGATGAACCACGGCCTGGACTTTTCTTCCCTTTTTTTTTTCTCCTACGTCGACTCTCTCTCTCTCTCTCTCTCTCTGCCTCTCGTTCTCTCTCAGTTCCCTACCTCTGTTCCTCTTTGATGAATGAATGAATGGAAGCAAAGGGAGCATGAATTTTATAGAGAAAGGAGGGTCCTGACCGAGGAGGAAGAAAGAAACAATGGTCAACACTGGGCTCGAGGAGTGAACCATTGAGGATTGGGACGTGATCTGTGCTTGCGTGAACGGCGTTGTGTTTCTTTCCTTTCCTTTTCTGCTGTGTTTCTTGCCTTGGCGGCGTGAATTCAAGAAAGCTGGTGAACGGCGTTTAGTTTTTTTTTTTCTTTCCTTTTTTTGCTGTGTTTCGTGCTTTGGTGGACTGAATAAGAGAAAGCTGATGTGTTTTGGGCGTTTGAGTTATATTGGTTATTAGAGGAATAGCACTGCGTTGGTTAATGAATCAGAATAGGAGATGAGGTGGAATGGGTTTTGAAGTATATGGGCTGGGCATTATCATGTGGGTTAAAATTGTTTCTTTTCTATTCTCACGTGTTCGTCTGATGGAATTAAAATGAATTGGGTTTAGTGATATGTGTGTGTTATATGTATGTACGTGTAGATGAGTTCTTTTGTTTTGTTTTGGCCAACGGGTTTCATTGAATAAATTGGGCATAAACTCGTCAGGTAATTTAGGAAAAGCCAGATGTATTGGGGTGGCGGTGAGGCCCAATAAAATTATCTAATTTGCCCCTTCAAGCTTCTTATTTGCAATTAGGCTATTCATTCATTTAATTGCAAATATTAGGTACATGTTAGCAATTAATCATTAATTTTATTTAAGGATTTACTTCCTTAATTAACTTATTTAACCCTTAAAGTAATTTCTCTAAAAATCTTGGACTATAAATCAATCTCTAACTATTTTCTTTGAATTTCCCAAGAAAATAGGATCCTTAAATTTCAATAATTATTTTCATAATTATTTTAGCTAAATTTTCATTAGAAATTTCCGTACAATATTTTTAATTCCAAATCCCAAAATTTGGGATGTTACAACAAACAATGAAATGATAGAAACAATCGAGACGAAGACAAATTCACTTCATGAAACCGAAACCATACCTCGAGGGAAGCTCTATGTTCCCTGTGGTCAACACTTGTTCGCTACCGTGAGTGCAACGGTGGCTGGTGGTGGTGGTGGTGGTGGCCATGAGGGGACTTCGGTGGAGGCGGAGAGAATAGGCTGATAAAGTCAGAACAAAAGAGGAACAGTGGCAATCCGAGCAAGAATAACCGAGCGTCCATTGCATGAACCGAGAAGTGAGAAAAATGATTCGATTTTATGCCTTGGAATAGAGAAGCAAAAATTTTTAGCTTCTTTTTTTTATTTCCCAGCACAAAAAATAAAGTGGTTCATCCCTGGGAGAAAAAAAAAAACTGGATTTACCAAACACAATTCCTATCCATTTTTATTCCTAGGAATAGAAATTAAAAAAAAAAAAAAAAAAAAAAAAAAAAAAAAAAAAAGATCATACGGGAGCGTTACCATGCACACCCTAAAATTGCTCTTCTCCTCCTTTTGGCTTCCTATCTCCGTCTTTATCTGTCGTTTTCGTATTGTTCGGCATATTCTTGTTACCTGAAAATTAACATTGGCAGCATTCGTTGCCATTATTGACAAAATAAAGCTTCCATCAACTGTATCCTTGAAATTCAATTGCACAAAGTAACAGCCAGTAAGCTATTACCGTAATTTAAGAATCAATGTCTAGCTCTCAATTTCACTTCAACATGCAGCTATATAACAACCAACAGATTTTTTTTTTTTTTTACAATGCAAAATGCTTCAATAATTGAGCCTCTCAGAATTTGATAGAAAACAATGTGCTTAAAACAAGAATTTTTGCCAAGTTATTAGCAGTTCCAACCTTTTAAAACTCTTAACAACTAGATTTTCAGCAAGATAAATGGTTTCCAATAAGTACTTAATACCAAATATCAAGACACTAGTGAAACAGCCACAGAACAAATAAATCCAATCAATAGAATCACAGCCTCAGCCACAAAAATACAATTTTGCAAAGCAATAACTCAATTGCAGCAATTAAAATCAATTCCTGAATTCAAAACACTGCATCACAATTCAATTCAAAATTCATAATCATATTTTTAAAACTTGACTGTGGTAGAGTCTTGCAAAGCTATTGTTTGAGACAAAAATGGATCTCCAACAGTTACCTGATATAAGCCAAAAAAAATAAGCACATCTCCATACAAATGAACCAGAATAACCTTATAAAGCAACACACAAAAATTACTTCATATCCTTCAAAATGACATAAAAAGTGCAGTACAAGGAGTAAGTATCCCTTACCTTGGATGTTGGATCAAACTGACCACGGACAAATCGTAAAACAATGCAGCTTTTACCAACACCAGAATCATCTAACAAAACTAGCTGCATTCAGTGACATTAAAGATTAGTTGAGAGGTCCTACGAAGGTTAAACATTGTTATATTGGTGCTATTATACAATCTATACAAGTAGTTTAGAAGGATCCACTAAAACTCACCGAGGAATTGATGTATAGTTAAACACCATAAAATATGCAGAGACTTCTGAGTACTATATCATGTATGTAGTTATGAAAACCTTGCATCTCTCTTTCTCAATATTATTAAGAAGCACTTGGCGGTAACCTATGACCTCCCATCTTCGAACTGAGGGAGTGGTTTCCAATAGATAGGGCGGAAGCTACTGACCTATGAATGTGATGTGTTTTAGCAGTATGCAGCCTGACATAACCAAGTACTTACATGCGTTCAATGAAATTACAATGGTTCTAAGGGATAATTGATTTTTCATCTGTTATCGTATTTCTATTATTTTTTTCCAAAGGCCACATTATTATCAGCAGCACATCATTGTTATTATTATCAGCAGCACATCATTGTTCCTTTCCCCACTCTGGTTTACTCAATCAACAATGAATTTTGGATTACAAAAGATAAGCAGACCTCTTTGAAACAGGTCATGTGTTCATGTTCGTGAAAATAAATAAGGCCAAAAACTTTGCCCATGAAGTACCTTTACTCGGAGATTCTTTGCGTCCTGCCCTCCACCATTCTCCGAATTCCCTCGACCTAATTGATTCGAACTCTTCTATGTAAAACAAAGAATAAATATACCCAAGAGGTCAATCAAAGCCACCAACCGACAATAGCTTTAGATGAATAACCAAGGCACAAAGGTACCAAACCCTATGAAATGCAAAACCACAAAATCAGCAAGGATAATTTCGTCCATTTCCATGGAGGAAAAAGAATTAAATGAGACGATCAAATAGATTTAGATGCATAGATAAGAAATTTACCAGGAAGGGAGGAAAAGCAACCCATAGCGCATGAGCCGAGACTTTCGGAGAATATTACAAATATACGAGTATAGTAAAAAATCTAAAAATTGAGACAGAAAAGGATCTCAATGCCCAACAAGCTATGATTGAGGCCTTTTCTGAGTATAAATAGAATTGGGACGTTAATGGCTGATGCACTGACTTCAATGTTGGACTATCTTGCTCTTCATGAGGAGAAAAATCTGAGAGAGTAGAACCTATTTTCTTGGAAGCTTTAAGTCATTACGTTGTCCACCATCATCCTTGAATTTCAGACGCAGAGAAGAGTTCGAACCTTTTGGGCAGTTTTGTCATTTCGTATATGACAATGATTAGGTTTGAGACTTTTTTGCTAGGAGAATTAGGTGTGAGACTTTTTTATTATTTTTATGTACCTTGGACCTCAGTGTGATTGTGCCTTAAAAAAAAGGTAGAATCCTAAATCTTAAAAACGGAGAAGGCACAGATCTGGGGAAAAAAAAACAGACATGAGAAAAGAGAGAGCTAAGTGTTAGTATGATTAGGATTGTATCTTTGTGTATTAGGCCCATATAGGAAGTGTACAAGAGTGTGTGTGTGGTTTGGGCCTATATAAGACTATCTCTGTACATTGGTTTAGATGATTCAATATACTGATCCATTGAGTTTAACATGGTATCATGAGCCTAGGTTATTGATTTTGGGTTAGGCCAGATAATTAAAAAAAAAAAAAAAGAAGAAGAAGAAGAAGAAGCAAGGGCCCAGTTTCAAGAAAAGGCCCAAGACAAGGCAGCAATTCAAGAATCTGGTGCAAGAATTCGGGTCAAGTATTCCAACCCGGTTGAATCTTGATTTCCCGGTTAGGGCTAAGCAGAGGAAACGTGCGATCTCTCCCTCTCTCGAACGGTACGCCCATCTCGCATGATCCCGTGGATGGCGATCATCTCCCTCCTCTCGCACGATGCGCGCCCATCTCCCTCTCGCCCGATATGCCTTTCACCGTCGAGAATCAGTGGTAGGCGGTGGTTCAGTGGTGTTCGGTGGTTTCTGATTCTCCCCAGATCTTCACCGGTGGTTCAGTGGTGTTCGGTGGTTTCTGATTCTTGCTCAGATCTTCACCGGTGATTCGCGGTGGTTCAAGGTTCCTTGGTTGAGTTCCTTGGTTGAGTTCTGACAGTGATTCAAGACTTTCTTGATTGATTCTCACGGTGGTTCAAGATGTGTTTAGGTCGATGGTGATTCTCGACCTGTTCTCACGGTTGCAATTCACTGTGGTTCTCGCGGTGGTCTGATTCCCAAAATTCGCGGTGGTCTACCCATCGACGGTGGTCTGATTTTGGTGAGCTATTTCAATGGCAGTATGGCAGTATGTTCACATTGAAATATGCCGTGGTTCACACGGTGGATTTAGTTTGACATTATCAAATCAAGAAACGAAAATTTCACAGTGGGGTTCTATGATGTCGGTGAGAGTGCGTTTGCTTTTGCTATCTGGTTCACTGAACCTCAAGGCCAAAACTTGACTGTCATTTGGATGGTGAATCGTGACGTATTGGTGAACGAAAAACGTTCGACACTTACCCTTCATAGCAATGGAAATCTGGTTTTGAATGATGCAGTCAGTCGATGTTTGGGCCACCAACACAACTTCGTTGAAACGTCCATAATTGATTCTGCAAGATGATGGATGAGCAAACAAATAAGACCTTGTCTGATACTTCTCTATGTGGAAGTGCCAGAGATGAAAATCAATCTTCAAAACTCCTTGGAGCTCAAATCTGTGCATGGAATCACAGTTTCAGCTTCATAAAATCCATGTCCCTCAAATGTGTTGACTTAGGCATACCGGACATTATCCACAATCACGACCAACCCATGCCACTTTCTCGAACTCATTTCTTGTCTACCAATCCATCCTTCCAAAACCACCTTTGTACCCCGGCCGATGCGCCTTTTGGTCCACTATGGCCTCTTCTCTAAGCAACAAGTATCGAAAATAACACAAAAGAGGCTTATGCACTAACTAATGCCTCTAAGCTTCGCTCAATCGTAAAACCCTTGAGTGTGACACCCTTGATGCTTGTTCTACTAAATCCGAGTTCGATGAAGGCATTTTATTCATTGCCATGCTGGTTCCAAAATGATGATCCCACGCCTTTCAAGACGGCGCATGGGATGAGTTTGTGGGAATATGTAGGACAAGATCCTGAACTCAATCAAATGTTCAATTGTGCCATGGCTAGTGATTCTCAAATAGTGACTAGTGTGGTGATTCACAAGTGTATGGGAATGTTTGAAGGTTTGGAGTCACTTGTTGATGTTGGGGCGGCACAGGGACTTTGGCCCCGGCCATTTCCAAAACATTCCCACAATTGGAATGCACTGTGTTTGATCTCCCTCATGTTGTTGCTGGGCTGCAAGGAAGTGACAACCTAAAATATGTTGCAGGTGACTTGTTCAAGGAAATTCCCCAGGCCAATGCCATTTTATTGAAGGAAATATTGCACGACTGGAACGATGAGGATTGTGTGAAAATACTGAAGAAATGCAAGTAGGCAATTACAAGCAATGGCAAAGAAGGGAAGGTGATTGTCATAGACATAATGATAGGGCATGACACAAAAGACGATAAGATAGTTGAAGCACAATTGTTCTCCGATATGATCATGATGGCACTGGTCCCTGAGAGAGAGAGAAATGAGAAGGAATGGGCCAATTTGATTTTCACTTCTGGTTTCTGTAACTATAAGGCAAGCTTAAGTATGGAGGTATAGCAAAGCTATATTTTGAAGAGGCAATGAGAGTGGAATATAATATGTTCGAGAAGAATGTATATTGCACTGGAGCTGCCTTCGTGCCCAAAGATGGTGGCCTTGAAGAAGATGATGGTTGGTAATATAAAATGTATTCTCGGTGACGTTATTCCATCGAGGGTTGTATTTTGTCTCGATGACGTTATTCCATCGAAGGTTTCTTGGTGACGTTATTCCATTGAGGTCCTATCAGAGCAAGAACACATCGGATACGCGACAGAGGTACGTGGTTCAATTTGAGGTTTCAAGAACACAGTGGTGCTCCAATGGTAAACTTGGAGGTTTCAAGTATCGACGGTTTTCGTGGTTCTTATGTTGATTGTGGGTTAGTGCTTTCCAAATCTGTTCTGAAGATCGATCTTGATCTCAGGTTATGCGATTGTTCTTGGTGACTGTGTTCTCAGTGACTCTGAGATTGGAGTTTCCACGATATATTGAACAACTTCAATGATGACAGGTTTAGCTGGTTCTGTCTTGGTGATGTTATTCCATCAATGGTTGTATTTTTGGTGATGTTATTCCATCGACATTATAGATCTTCAAATTGGGTTTCCCCTTATTTTTGTGTTATTCAAATTGAGCACTTTGTGTTAAATAGTGTTCAACTTGAGGGGGCGTGTTAGTATGATTAGGATTGTATCTTTGTGTATTAGGCCCATATAGGAAGTGTACAAGAGTTTGTGTGTGGTCTGGGCCTATATAAGGCTATCTCTGTACATTGGTTTAGATGATTCAATATACTGATCAATTGAGTTTAACACTAAGAGATGAGTTTAGGGTGCCGTGAAACAAGAAGGACCTTTACCTTGAACGCCATCACCAAGCACTACCTTCTCAGTCGTTGATGACTCACGCCTTCATCACCATCATCGCCGACGGTGGAGCTGTAACTCTTCTCCACCACTACGGAAAGAGGTCGAGTTTCAGATCGAAACCAGCAAGCAAAGCCGCAAACCTGAGCTAGAGATTCGACCATCACCTTCACAAATCACCTTCAATATTATCTCCTCGACCACGCCTCACCATCTCCGTCATTGAACTTCATCTCTCTCCCTCACCATCACAAACACACAGCCACGAGTTGGACCATTGAAGAAAAGAAGTAGAGTTGGCTTATCGGAGATTGTGGTTCACCATTCCGATAATCTCTTTAGCACAGGAAGTCGACAGACAAATAGGAGCCAAAGTGATTTTGCTTTCTTGGTTTTAATTCTCTTCCCCTTTCTATATGAATCATTGATGCTACCGAAATTTAACTAAGCACCGCAAGTGTACAGGTCATGAAAATAGTAAGTGGCAAATCAAGGTCATCCCACAGAGACTCAGTCAAACTAGTGATTAGGTGTTAAATTTCCTTTTTTTCGTTTAAGTTGAGAAAATCAGAATTGTTTCCAATAATAATAAAAAGAATTTTAATAAAACAAGAACTTTCAACAGAGAGAGAATTCAAATATCAAAGAGGACAACTTAGAGATACTAATCCCTTGTTTGTTCCTTAGATTTTATTCTCACTAAATTAATTCTAACTTAACTTCATCAATTAATTTAGAGTATTAATTTTATAAGTGATTGTCGGTCCACTTATACACCTACCTCAAATAATTATGTAATGTCTCACACAATTAATTAAGAGCAATTTAAATCGGGTTCACTCTAATTTGATTATGTGAAGCTTCTAGGTATATGTCTATCCTAGACGCAAATTAGATTAAAATCTAATTCCACACTATTTAATCCAAGGTCAATTTAAGATTTCCTTCGTCAAGTTTAATCATAAATTCCCAAACATGTTTAATGGTGGCCAATCACTAAATAATGAATAACAAAAACAAGATTAAATAAACTGAATTTACATTAAGCAAAACTAATTAATGGGAACAATTTCTAAGTCTCAAACAAGTTCATAATACTCTAAGTTGCAAATAAAAGTTAGCCACACATGGCTATAATCAACATCACGTAAGGACCAATAAAATTCAGAACCGGAACCATAAGAAAAATGAACGGCTAGAATGAATAATATAATGGAAACATAGTAGAAACAAACTTCTCCTCCTTCACCGTCGTGTTCAAGGAAGAAGAAGATTCAATCCTTCACAAAGCATTCTCCTTCATGGCTCCCATCGCGAAGATCAAACCGGAACAAGAAAGAAGCAATGCAAGCACAATGAAGAAGATGATGAACAAAGTGATCTCCTCTCAAAGTCCCACTGCCTGTCTCTGTTTCTCCCTTTTTCTATTCAAAACCAGCTGCCGCCTCTGTTCCAGTGAGAATGATCCCAATTATGCCGCCTCTCTTTCTTCGCGAGTTTCCCACTTCATTAGGTCACCATTTTTCTTCCTTTTCAAAACGGTGCGTCTCCTCTATCTTTGAAATAATCTCCACCTTTTTTTGCAAGTTCAGCCGCCACGTAGCTTTTCTTTTAATTAGGTCTTGGTCTTGCATTCAAATTCAACTTCGTGGGCCCCGTAGCTTTTAGGTTTTGTCTTTTCTTGATTCAATTCATTCTAATGCATCAGCCCAAACATTCGCTTCCAACTTATCGATGGTAAAACAAGGCAAACAAAAAATTATAATAATATTAATTAAAACTTTAACCTAAATCCTTTTCCTTTTCCTTTTTTTTTTTATCTACCTTATATCATTAAAATTTATTTATTATTTTATATGAGCCTAAATATTTCTATTCAATTAAAATTGAGATATTTGTAATAAAATCCCATAAATAAGGTGCTAAATTGATATCTTATCAAAATCTCCAATAAATCCCTTTAATTTAGCGTTGATGACTCTCCAAATATATTAAAATATGTCTCAAATCTATTAAAAATAGGAAGTCATCAGTCATGCTCTCTATAATTTTATGTCTTTGTGATGGATTTTATTATAGCGTGAGGCTAATTTTTTCCTTGCAACCTAGAGTGACTATGAATTTTATGGGTGGATTAGACTTTGTTTTTATTATTTAGTTATAATTAATGTTGATTTTGGTTAGTTAATCTTATTTGGTTTTATCTATTTAGTGATGACTATCATTGAATATGAATTCGATCAATAGGATTTAGCTTGACAAGGGGAATTTTAATTAGGCTCTAAGATTAAATAACATCGGATTAGATTATGATTTAATTTACGATTATGATAGACATATACTTAATGGCTCCATATAATTTTTGAAGAGTTTGTTCGAGTTTTGCTTAAGTAATTATGTTAGACATAATAATTTTCACTTAAGAGAAGGTTGTAAGTGGATGGACAAGCACTTATAACTATGTATACTTGAGGTTAACAAAATTGACATTAATGCTAATTAAATTAGTGAAAATAAGGTTTATGAAGCTAATAAGGGATTAGTGACTCTGAATTGCTTATTTGATTGTTGTGGTCGTTTGTTTATTTTAATTTCTTTTCATTAAATTAAAGGGAAAATTAAAATAAAGGACTTAAGAAAAAATAGTATTTATTAAGAAGAACCATAAAAATAGTAATTATTTTGAAAGACCAAAATTTAAAACATTAAAATAAAAAGACTAAATTGCTTTTGGTTCTACAATTTTTACGTAAAGGTAAGAAATCCAAAAAAACATTTTATTTTTACAATTCCAAGTCTTCGTGCTTACCGTACAATGCCTCGAGTCTTAAAAGGAGATAAATTCATAAAAATTCATAGAACATAGAACACAGGGAGAGGAGGCCTGGGAGATCTTTGTCAACGGAATAACCTATGGTTCCTCCACGGAGAGATAAAAAAATACCAAGTAGAGACTCTAACTTACATATTCCAGATTCCGAGTTGATATCTATTTATCATTTTCAATCAATTACTTGATTTGATTTAATTAGATATGATATAGGAAATCGATCAATGACAATTTAGTCTTTTTATTTTAATGTTTTAATTTTTTGTCCTTTAAAATAATTAGCATTTTTATGGTCCTTCTTAATCAATATTATTTTTCTTAAGTTCTTTACTATAATTTTCCCTAAATTAAATTCAATTTGGGTTGCTCAACTTAAACGAAAGTGTAAGTTGCTCATTTGATTATTGTGGTTGTTTATTTTAATTTCTTTTCATTTAATTAAATTCAATTTAGATTACTCAACTTAAACAAAAGTGTAAGTTGCTCATTTAATTATTGTGGTAGTTTTTTTATTTTAGTTTCTTTTCATTTAATTAAATTCAATTTGGGTTGCTCAACTTAAACAAAAGTGTAAAATTAATGTTTAACTGAAGTTTGGATACTAAATCTTCATGAGAACAATATTTTACTTACTCTTTATTACTTAATATAGCTCGTATTCTTGTGGAGTTATAGGTTATAAAGTTTTGCCCTATCATATGGACATACGGTTGCATGGAACTCTAAAATAAAAAAAGGTTTCTCTGCGTTATTTTTTTCGGTAAATTTTCAAAGCCAACGGTGAAATAATTAATCAAACTATGCCATTTGACAAGAAAAAAGACAAACTAATTAAAATTAAAGATACAAGACAAACCATACATATAATTATTAATTAGGAACAGGGGAATACATGTTTAGTGTTACATAAATCACACAATACATGGCTTGTTTTATTTTTGAGTCTAAATTTGAAGTTCAGCCACCATACGGAAATAAGTAAGTCGATCTCAGATCGCAATGATATCATACATATGCGGGCAATTAGACTAATAATTATATATGAAATTGAAAAAGACTAAATAAAATTTTATATATTACAATGATGTATTTACCTCTTACAATATCTGTAGAGTTGACATAACTTTTGAACTTTGATTGGAATTTGAGCTTCATTTGTGGGATCATCCCATTTCAAACTGTCCCACCAATTTTGTTGTCCTTGGATGAGTGTCAACTTATGTTTGGCAGGGTTGAAATCAAATGGTAACTTTTCCAACTTTGGACAACCATCTATGACAACGGATTTGAGGGAAGGAAAAGGTAAGGGTGCCATGTGAATGCTCTTAAGTATTGGTAAGCTCCCCAAAATCAGCTCGACAAGAGAAGAGAATACAGGAGAAGAATCCACATTCTCATCCTTCATTGCTTCTTCCTCTTTTATCACTTCTTCCATTGATTCACATCTATAAATCTCAAGTCGTTGAAGGAGTGGAGCATACTTAAGCCATGTCACATGAGTTACTTGACACAAATAAATTTCCACCATTCGCAGCTTGTCAAGCATAAAAGGATATAGATCATTTCTGATATTCAACCCTGCTAAAACAATTTGCTGCAACTTCTTTAATCCTGACATGGACCCTAATGATAATAAAGGCTTCTCATTCGGGTGGGGACAAATACAAGAAAGGTCGTATAAGCAACTTTGCAATTCAGTTGACTCCGATAATTTGTTCAAGCTCTGGATATTTATCCATAATTCCTCAATATTTGGCAGGCACTCCAGCTCTTCTAAAATTCTTCTCTGTTCTAATCGGCTTATGACGAAGCCAGAAAGTCTAAACACTCTCAATTGTTGAAGACTTGATAGCACTCCCGATGGAATCTCCCCTCTCGAGACATTATACCCTGATAATGTAGTTTGAAAGCTCAGAAATTTTAAATTTTTCAAGGATTGCAAATTCATCCAAAACTCTAGTTCTGGATATCCACTCTTGATATGAAAAGAAAGATATTCCAGAGAAGTTAGACCCCCAATGTCTACAAATTCTTGTTCACTGACATCCCAGACATGTAGTTCCAAGATTTTTAATCTCTTCATGTATTTAACATCTTCTAGCTGATGAACTTCTATCTCTTTCAATAAAACTAGTGTTGTGACATTTGTAGGATCTATACTTTTTTGTGATTCCCAATCATTTGTGATCGAAATCCTCTTCACAAGTTCCATATGATCATGATCTTCTCCTAATAACCACCATGCCATGTCACGGATCATATCATGCATTTTAACTATACGAGATACAAAAAAATCATCTTCAACGTTTTCTAGCAAGCACGAAAGCTTCAACTTTTCAATAACCAACTCACCATGCTGACGTATATCTTGAACACTCATTGTCATATCTTTACAAAGAAATTTCTCCCACATCCATTTATTGATGAGATCGGAAACTAGAATCTTATAATCTTCCTGGATAGAATGCACACAGTACAAGAAACATTGCTTTTGTACCGCATCCAGTTTGTCATAGCTATATTTGAGGATAGAGAATACTTTTTCCTCCAATTCTGGTGCATTCGACAACGAAATTGTTAAGTTCTTTATTGAATGTTCCCAAGCTTCAACATTCTTCATTCCAGCCATGCTACTTCCTAGTACAATCAATGCAAGGGGTAGCCCTTTACATTCCTTTGCCATCTGTTTGGCTAGCCTTGGAATGTTTGGGTGTGAGTTTAGAGTTTCTTCACCAACTTTCATGCAAAACAACTCAAGTGCTTCTTTCTCGTTAAAATTTCGACCCTAAATTTTTTTTGAACTTGCATTTGTGCACACACATTTTCTAATCGTGTTGTGAATAACAACTTAGATTGAAAATTAGTATCCTTTGGATGCGGCACTCCCACTATTTTCAAGTCCAACTGATCCCATATGTCATCCAATAACAAGACAAATTTCTTTTCTTTAAGGATTCCATATATCTTAGCTGCTTTTACATGTCGTTCACGGCATTTCTTCCAAATGTCATCCCCGATCCCAACCAACTCTCTAATATTATCCATAATACTATCCAAGTTGGGCTCTTTTGACACCACCACCCACATCACAAAATTAAATCCTAGCCTTCTCTTCCCAAGTTCATTGTTGATTTTCTTTAGAAGGGTAGTCTTCCCTACCCCACCCATCCCATATAAACCAATGATGCCAACATCCTCTTCTTCAATACTCATCCATACCTTGTTAAACATCAAATCCAATCCAACTACTTCATCCAGAGGCATTTCAATTGGCTCAGGTGGTCTTTTGTGAGCAATTTTGAAATTTTCACTATATCTTTTCCCCTCCGCTACTAATTTATCTATATTATTGAACATCTTAGCAGCTTTCTTTCCTAGCTTGTAGCTTGACTTACAATTCTTAGGGCAACATTTACTTAGGCATTTGTCTTGAATTTCCTTTTCTCCTGGGACTTCAATATCTATTACTTCCGTGTTAAGTATAAATTATTAATTTTTTTCTTAATTTGTATGGAGCATTATTTTATACTAAACATACTCTCCAATCAATTTTCAACTAGCATGAGAAAAATTTTCAATAAATTCTTTGATCCTAAAGGCATTTTCTCATCCTAATGATCAGCTTTTGAGACCTAACTTACCTAAACTTCTTTATATCTAAAAACATAGGTAGAAAAATGGAATTTGAGATATATATGTATATTAATCAATTGTTAGAAATCTTATCCGACCCTAATATTAGGCTGAACTTGACAATAGATATATTCACTTGTGCAACCTATGTTCTTAGAATCTCTTCAGTACCTAAACCCAAAACCTTATGGCTGAATGATATTAATTGGAGAGAACATTAAATATTTTAATTCTTTAAGAAGATCAAACACTAAAATATAAATTTAAAAATACGATTTGTTCTTAGTTAAATCTCCTATATTCCCTCTCAACACATCATAATCCTAAAAACCTTAACCTTAAACCCTAAATTACCCTGAGAGTCTAATCTCAAAAAAAAAAAAAAAAAAAAAAAAACATGTCATTCCTTAAATAGAAGACGATAAACTGTCAAAATTTCTTTGTTGGACACCAGTTTCTATCTTTTCATAATTATCTAAGGTTTAAACTTTGTGGTTGCTTATTTTTCTCTCTAACAGCCTACTTGGTTGGAGGGTAAGGGATGGAAAGGGAGGAAAAATAAGCATCTCCCTTCATTTGGTTTGAAATTTTGGATGGAAGAGGACCTCAAAGCTTCCTTCCCCTCCCCTCCAACACCTCTATTTTGGCTCCCCTCCAAATTGGGGGATTTTGGTGGGGAGCCAAAATGCGGTGACCACTTTATCCTTATAACTTATGTGATATTCCAATAACGTCTATGAAAAAAATATTACGATAAATAAAAATATTATCATTATTAAAATATTTTATTATAGAATAAAAATATATTATTTACAAAACTATCATAACTAAAAATATATTATTGAAAAATAATTTAATGTAAAAATTATATCTTTAAGAATAAAAAATTATTATATTATAATATATGCTCATACAAATTGAAATAAAATATGTTATTATAAGTAAAAAAAATTATTATTAAATTAATTTGAATAAAAATTTTTAAAAATAAAAAATATTATTATAAAATTGATTTAAAATAAAAATAAATTTTCATGACTAAAAATATTATAATTATAAATAAAAATATCATCATAATGAAAATATATAATTTTTATTAAATTTAAAATAATATATAAAATATATTATATGAAGTTATTTTAAAATAAAAATATGTTATTATAAATAAAAAAATACCATTATAGTTAAAAAAAAATTATTACACAATTAATTTGAAACAAATATATATAATTACATTTATTATAAATAAAATTGTTATTATGTTAATTAGATAAGATGTAAATTAATTTATATAGCATATAAAATAAAATATATAACTAAACATGTTATGGTAGAATGGTAAATTTCTATCATTCCTCCCCTCCCATCCTATTTTAAATCAAACATGGAATAATTAAAAACCCTTCATCTCCTACCCATTCCTTCCATCTCCTCCCCCGCATTCCCTCCCTTTAAACCAAACAGACCTTAGGCATCTTTGTGTATGAGATGGCGCAATGTGGGCTCCCAACTCAGGGACTATGAAACGTGTGAGATGTGATCAAGGGAATATAAGTTTATTAAGTATCCTAATAAGCTAATTGTTTGAACTCTCTCCAATTTAAACAATTTTAATTATAGATTTAAAAATATTTAAATAATATGTGTATAAATATTATATTAAAATATAGGATTAAGATGCAATTTTAGCAACCAAGTTTTTCGCTATGAGCTTCTCGGTACAATTAAGTTTTGAATGTGTAAAAGTAGACATGATCTTTTAACAACAAAACAATTTTAGCAATTCCGTTGATGGCTCAAACGTCCTATAAAGTAGAAGGGAGAACAAGTAGGTTTCACATAAAAAAGAGATGGAAGTCTAAGCTAATTTAAAGGAATTTTTAAAATTGCTCTGTTTTTTAAGAGAAGCGTTTACTTTTATAGTCTTCAAAACTTGATTATGCACTACGCTCATGGTGAAAAGCTTTGTTGCTAAAATTACACCTTAACTCTAAAACATAAAATATATATATATATATATATATATATAGAATAAAAATTAACAAATTATATTTTTCAATTTATCCCTTCTTTTATTAAATTGATAACTCATTAGTTTATTGGGCTAAGGAGCAATTTAACTAACTTAATTATTACCTCGTAAGCGCCCAACACAAATAATTTGTATCTTTGGGTGCTCCCGAGGTAATATGTCATTGGTCAAATTGCTCTTTAGCCCAATAAACTAATGAGTTATCAATTTAATAAAAGAAGGGATAAATTGAACAATATAATTTGTTAACAACCTTCTGGATTATGTAAATTATAGTAACCGTCCCCCTATTTTTGAAAACATACTATATAAACCTTCATTAAAACTAAAATATATGTTACGCAAACCTGAATTTCAATTTTCGTTTATCCAACCAAAAGTTAGTTTTTAAACCCCAACCTATTAACATATCAAAATAAAATCATAAAAAATTCATTTATATTTTAGTTAGAATGTTATTGCAGCCTTATGTTGTAACGTGAATACAAATAGATTTTAAATTTTTAAGGAATGAGTTTAATTTACTCCAGGCTCTAAGTTTTCTACATAAGTTTCTTCTATTATTTTATTTGTTTCCTTTCTCTAATGTCCATACTATACTTTCTGAATTTTTCTGGACATGTTGATTGATGACGACTCATCATGTAAAAAACACTTCAAAATTTAACTAATAAGAAAATTTTAAAAAGAGGCAACAGCTTAGATGCAAAATACCTGTTTAATGTCGTCAACTTTTTCCAGCCATCTATTGATTTCGTGTGATATTTGCATCCCTTGTGTGTTCACAGCTTCATCAACTCTTGTCTTCAAATCCTCTTTCATGCTTTGGAGATCTTCCCATTTTGCTCTCAGTGACTCCAAATTCTCTTCCAAGTTGTAAATATAATCAGCTTCTTTCTTGGCACAACCACACAGACACTTGGTAATGTCCCATATGATTCCCCCGACTTGATCCATATGCCTCACAGTTATTTCCAAGCAATGTTAAGGTTTCATTCCTCCAAAACCAAATAACAAAGAGTGCAAGTTAGAGCGATTTATTTTTCTCTAAAAATAAAAAATAAAAAAATAAAAATAAAATTTGCATAATCAACAGAGCTTACCTCTTTGTTCCAAGATATTACGAACAGTTGGTTAGCTACGCAGCAGTTGATCCTTTTTATAAAAGGGTTTTAAACAATGATGGATTGATATTTTGTTTTGGAATAAAATGGAGGTATCTTGTTCTTGCTTCAACTTTAGTTTTAGTTTTCTTTTGGTTAGGCATTGATTCTTAATTGATCTGCTTTTGCTTTCTATTCTTTATTCTCATTTTTGGTTTTGTTATTGCCTGATCTGCATTGATTCTCCATGGATGTCAACCAATGCAAGCTTCCTTCTATTATATATTTATGCACCATAAGAAATATTTATTTGTAATCGTAATAAATCAGGTAATTATTTTATAATCATCTAAATTAAATGCCCCTATAAACTACAATTATATAATTAGCAACGAAAGATTTTTATTAAAATGAAGCACTTTTTAAATTCAAACGTATTAAAAAAATTCAATGTCTCCAGTTCAATAAAATTCTGACATATCTATTATCTAACAGCATCAATTATAATAAAACACAAGGAAAGAATAATAATTCTTGTTTTTGGCCTTTATCTTTTTGTTTGATTATTTAGTACTCCTTCCCTATTTAATTGTTTCATGTCTCCTCCATACATTCCCTTTCATTAATTTTCTCATTTACCTACTTATAAATCACAGCGTATTTTTTCGGGCAAAAGAGGGCATATATGAGAAAAATATGTTTTCATTATATTTATTACTTTTAAGTAATTTTAACAGTTTTTTAAATCACAGAATTTTGTTATTTAGATCTTATAATAAGAAATTAAAGTAGTATTATTAAATTTATAAATTATATGATCAAAATATAAACTTATGCATACAAATAGTCAACTTGTAATTAAGTTGCGATCAAAAAAAAAAAAAAAAAAAAAAACTTGTAATTAAGTCAATTATATAATGTCGTGTTAATTTATGAGTAGCCTAAATGAATTCTTGTGTACTAAAATGTTTCACGAATATCGAGATTTTCCATTTTTAAAAATAAAACCGAGAAATGAAGGAAAGAATAAAGAGAGAGAGAACACGAATCCATTAAACGACCTTTTGATGCTAGAGACCTTTGTTTTAATTAATATATTTATCACCTTTATCAAATTGGCTTTAACTTTAGACAAATATATCCACAGGAGTATGGTGATGGCATTCACCATTCTCATTATATTGCAGGGAAGCACAGTGCTATATAATTTTATATTTATCTTCCCCCTACTTATCCTTAATATGTAATGCCAAATCTATCTAATTTACAAAAATCAATAATAAAAAAATTGTTCCACCAATCTTGAGTTTGGCGATTTTAGAATATAATCAAGTGGTAATCAAATCAAAATTTCAAATTGTAAAATAATTTAACTTAATAAATTTGTTAAAAATAAAATAGGAAAATAATTAAATTCAAAACTTATATACTTTTTGTTTTCGTTCACCAACTTCTCTTATTTAAATATAAGTAACTTGTACTTTTTTGATTCAAATAAGCTCTTCAAAACTCAAATACACTTCAAAAAATGGAACCACAACAGATATAAGAAAGTTATATATCAGGCACATATGCTTCATGCCAATCATGCTTATGATTTGATCATTATGTTTTATTTTTATTTTTTTCTCCTGTTTGATTTGATCTCATATGGTGTGGTCATGCATGCAAGGTTGGCTATGTTTTTTTTTTTTTTTTTTTTTTTTCATGCTTGTACTATAGAGATTGATGAAGATAATTGGACTCTTATCGTAATTGGATTGTTGTAGTTGACCATATTGTTGGGCAATTTCAGTGTCAATATAATGAAAACTATGTGATCAAGAAATCTGTGACACAAAAATCAGTGATGTTTTATATGCACCGCTAATTTAAAGTAATATATCACATCTTTCACATTAAAAAAAGGCAATTAAAGACACTGATATGATATTAATGATAAAAAAAAGTCTAAAAAATATTAGTCTAACCCACTCCATTGATATTCATAATACTCTGTCTCTAATAGTGTCTCTATAATATGACATGTATTGACCCCACTCCACTGCTGTTCCTAGAGTAATTTCTTGTGGTAATTAATTTTCATTTCACATGTTTGCTGATATATAATGCTTTTTTGAAGTTTTTGCTTTGGACCTTGGAGCTTCATACGCACAGACACACCTTTGCTCATTAATGTAAGACCTAATTAAATAATTTGAGTAGATTAAGGATGTTGGTTAAATTAGTTGATATGATATATTATTTATAAAACAACCTAATCATCTCCGTTAATTCCCTCCCTCCTCTGATAAACACGTGAAATATGTTTTACATTTATGATCAACGTAAACTCTCCAATTAGGTTTTTCATTAAAGATTGGAGGAGTATATATTAGCTAGCCTCAAGACCTTGGTTATAGTTATATGCAAGCATGTGAGGCCATAGCAGATAGCATTTCTTATAATTAGTGTAATTTTAGCTTTTGTACATACTTAGCATTTCCTTCTCTTATTCCATATTATTCCTTCCATTTATCCTATACCCTGTCCTACCTATCTTTACTCTTTATTAAAGGGTTTTCACTTTTCAGAATCAGAAATCTGGGCGTGTTTGGTTGGGATTTTGTGGGGTCGGAGAGCCGAGAGGGGAGGGGAAGATATTTTGTCACACTATGACTAAAATACCCATGCCTATGTTTCGAAATTCCACATTTGCTCATATGTAGATAGTCTCCATCACTCCTGGTCGCTATTTCCTACCGATTGCGTCTCTGTTGGCCTGCTTGGTCGCCATCGCTGTCGCCGTCATCCAGAGCACCTCCAACCGGCGCTTCTGACTCCACCATTCTCATCCCATGAATTATTATTTTTTTTAGTAATTTTTAAAATTTGTTTCGATAAGTTTGGCCATAGAGGAGCGATCTTCCCCGCATAATGTTTTGATCAGTTGGATCTAATCTCAAGCTAAGGCTTGCCATGTGTAATAATAATAATAATAACAGAGAGAGATAAGTTTTCCCGTCTGGGATTTAACAGCAAAAACTGTAAGAACATAGAATCGGAAGCAGTGAAGAAGAAGAGATTAAACTATTGTACTCCTTTTGAGTGGCTTGCAATGATATATGGTACTTTATTGAAAAAGAAGAAGACGAGGGAGGGAGAACCTTTTCGCAAAACCCAAACATCTGTGACTCAACACCAGCTGTAAATGTGTTTGGATAACTTTGTAGATTGAACCAATTATTATTGGATTTTTGTAGCTTGTTGGATTTATATGTATGTATTTCCCTTATTGATTCAATGATATTATATTTTCTACGTGTTATTGTTAGATTATATAATTGAACTGAATCAATTAAGTGTTGTGTTATAGCATTCAGAGGAAGCAAGTTGCATTAATCTAATCCTCATCGAACATTAAGTGGGCTTCAATAGTGCCTTATGAAGTGATTACTAGCTATGTTAGTAAGAGTAATCACTAATTAAGTGTTGGTTATGATTAGTTTTGATGATGTCTTATATTGATGCCATGATCTAGAGCAAAAAGTTTGTATCATATACATTGACTAACTGTCTTGTTTAATATAGATTAGTCCAAGTTGAATTATGAAGAATAATCCAGGAGAAGAAAAGAGATTAAAGAATGAAGAGCTTGCACAATATAATGGGAATATCAACATTCAAGTTCTTGTGATACTGGAAGTCTCTATGATCAAGCGGAAGTTGGAATAGCTTAACTCGGAATCAAATTAAGCTATATGAAGTATCATCATGAATAGTAGCGTATATGTGAATAGTACACCGTATACATGAATAGTGCCCATACATGAAGTCTCGATGATCAAAACGGAAGTCAGAAAGACTTAATTCAATGCTAAATTAAGCTATTTGGAGCATCATCATGAAGAGTAATTTTTGAGCTAAAAACCGTATATATGAACAGTAACATACGTATGGATGAACATTGCCATACAGTTGAAAAGTCAGCAAGTATGAACAGTAACTCGAAATTACTCAAGTATGCAACGCGAGTAATCCACTGTTCCAGCTGCTCTGTTTACCCCTGTTCTGCATTTTTCATGGGCGACGTTCGATGTTTCGATGATATCTCACAAACCAGACGTCGGATTGAGGTGAAACCAATTTTGGATGAAAGTAGACTCACAATGCGTCATTTTGACATAAAATTGAAGTCTAAAGGAGGTCAGATGAAGGAGATACAAATTGTGGAAGTTGACAGTGCAATTCATGCCACACAGCAGAGCAAGCTTCGGTGTTTTGAGTGTAAGTCACAAAATACACATCCAATTGAGCTCAAACCGGTGGCATATGAAACTAGACTAACAGAGCTTTCCATCAAGAGTTGAAAGGACCAAAAAGGAGCTCCGACCAGGGAGATAGGTCCTTCGAAAATCGACACATGTGATTCTGGAATCAATTGAGCATAGCCTCAGTTTTCTGTCTATATCTCACATTATACACAACCAAATGAAGTGAAACCAATTCCATATGATTCTATACTTAACAAGTGTTTCACAGAATTTGGAAGCAACTAAAAAGAGCTTGAAACGAAGGAGATTCAAATTTCGAAAGTTGAAGGTTGCTGGAACTCTGTTTTCTGGGCAGTCATAGTTCATGTGATCATAACTGTCAAAATACAAGGTGTTTTGAGCTCATTCTTCATTCATTGGAAAGAAGACATCAAGATATTTCCAGGGATATTTAATTTGCTAATTTTGGAATTAAATTCGAAGACATATAGCCTCTGGAAATTGACACATCTGCTGAAAGAAAACGAAGCACCGTTCATCGCATATGAAAATCACGTCTCGGAAATCTTGATTCTCTTGAAGAACATCCAAATGATTACCGAAACAACTTATACTACTTCTTAACATTATTTATATCATTCATGTATAAGTTTCAGGTGATTGTAACGCATATCTAGCTCAAGACCGATAGGAGAAAAGAATTGACATACTAGTGAGATCGACGTTGAAAAGTTTGCTGAAGCAAAGAAAGCAATGATCATTTAATGAAGCTAAATAGCAGACAAGAATGGAGTAATTCAATGAAGCATTTGATGGAAGAGAAAGAAGAAGCAACAGATTTTTCACCAATGGACTGAATGCTCTCAATGTTCAAATGTTCCAACGGGCGAATGCAACAACGGGTATATTTCTCCAACGGTCATATACGAATACACTCCAACGGACCGGAAGTCACAACGGTAATATACTCAAACGTTCATCTCTCCAAAGGACTATGCGCAACAACCCAACGGATATTTTACTATTCACAATGGTCAAAAATTCCAACGGATGCACAATGTTCAAATGGCTCAACGGTAATATTCCCAATGTGCAAAAGCTCACATATGCTCACCGTACCAATTGCCTATAAATATTCATTCAAGCCAGAGAAATTGATGGAGCTAACGACGACAAGAGTTTACATCTTCACAATGTCAATACTCTAATATTTATCTCCTTTCTCTATTTTCTCAGTGATTATATTTTATTAGAGAGTGAGATTATTTGTAATGTACTTCAGTGCTTGTCCTATCACTTCTTAGAGAGAAGATTATTTGTAATCATTCATTACAAAGGTTATATCCTTACGGTGTGTAAGGGGGAGTATCTCGGTAAGAGATTTGTAAAAGGCTGCACAAGTGCCCGGCTAAACTTGTGGGATTGTAGCGGTTCTCAAGTACCCGATTAAAGCTTGAGGGAGATAGTGGATTGAAATCTCAGGAGGAGCCTAGGGACTGGACATAGGTCATCGTGGATTGGGCCGAACCAGAATAAATCATAGTTTGCATATTCTCTTCCCTAAGCTCTTATAATTCCGGCATATATTATTTCCAGTATATATTTGTTTGAATATTTGACTATTGATTTATGAATAATTATATTCATATTTAATACCTTCATTAAGTTGCGAAAAGATTTTCAAAGTTTCTAAATTTTTATCTTACACCCAATTCACCCCCCCTCTTGGGTGATAGCCAGGTCTAACATTAAGAACACTAGATTCAAGTGTTTGCTTGGGGTTTTTCATCAAAATTTTGTAAAAATTTATACATACATTTAATTGAACTATGATAGTCACTACTCCATTTCCAAGAGCATTCATTTTACATTTTATATTCCATTCCATTTTATAAAAAAAATACCAAAAACAATAGTTAGCATTTAATTAAGTTGCGTTCCTATTTTATTTTATTAATTTGAAAAACAAAAAACCAAATTTCTCTTTGTTTTCATTGCATTTACATGGCATTTAGATTACTTATGATTCAATAAAAGGCTCATCGAGAAAAGAGAACGATTCTAGACTGGCCTATATGCAATTTTTAGTTAATTTTTTAATATTGACTCCGAGGCTAATGATAAAAGCTTCCATCAAATGCTATACCCTCTCCTACCTATCTTTACTCTATTTTTTGATGAAATATCTTTACTCTATTTATAATGGAAAACGTGACAGAAAAAAGGAGGGTATGGTGTTGTTGTGTGTGTGGGGAGGGCCCCAAATTTTTTAGGAAAAAAAAATTAAACAAGAAGTATTTTGTTTTTGGCTTAAAAAGGAACATAGGTTAGATGCCTCTAATGTAATTTTTGGAATATTATATTCTAAGTCAACTTTAAACTAATATAAAAACTCACTTTTCTAACCCAGTTTTTACTAAAATCCAACATAGGAAGTATTTGAAAATTTAAAAAATGAATAATGCACTTACAACATCAATATCTACGAGAAAAAGATTAAAAATCAATATAGCACACAGCACACATAGAATTATTAATTAGGAAGCAGCGAATACATGTTTAGTGTTACATAAATCACACAATACATGGCTTGTTTTATTTTTGAGTCTAAAATTAAAGTTCAGCCACACTAAGGTCTTTCAACACAAAAATGGGAGATAAGTAGGTCGATCCGCACACCGCAATGATATCACACATATGCGTTAATTAGTTAAAAAAAAACTAATAATTATATATGAAAGTAAAAAAGATTAAATAAAATTATGTATATTACAATAACGTATTTAATTACCTCTTACAATATCCGAGTAGTGGACATAACTTTTGAACTTTGATTGGAATTTGTGCTTGGCCATGGGGTCATCCCAATTCAAACTGTCCCACCAATTTTGTTCTCCTTGGATAAGTGCCAACTTAAGTTTGGCAGAGTTGAAATCAAATGGTAACTTTTCCAGTTTTCGACAACCATCTATGAGAACGGATTTGAGGGAAGGAAAAGGTAAGGATGCCTTGTGAATGCTCTTATGTTTTGGTAACTCGTGCAAAATCAGCTTCACAAGAGAAGAGAATAGAAGAGAAGAATCCACATTCTCGTCCTTTATTGCTTCTTCCTCTTTTATCACTTCTTCCATTGATTCACATCCATAAATCTTAAGTCGTTGAAGGAGTAGAGCATGCTTGAGCCATGCTACATGATTTACTTGACACGAATAAATTTCCACCATTCGGAGCTTGGCTAGCCACCATGTTTCAAGCATAAAAGGATATTGATCGCTTCTAATATTCAACCTTCCCAAAAAAATTTCATGCAGCTTCTTTAATCTTGACACAGACCCTAATAATAATAAAGGCTTCTCATTCGGGTAGCTGGGACATGTAGAATAAAGGTTGTATAAGAAACTTTGCAATTTGGTTGACTCCAATAATTTGTTTAGGCTATCTCTACTAGTGATATTTATCCATAATCCCTCAATATTTGAAAGGCATTCCAGCTCTTCTAAAATCCTTCTCTCTTCTAATCCGCTTATGAAGTTGCGAGCAAGTTTAAACACTCTCAATTGTTGAAGACTTGATAGCACTCCCAATGGAATCTTCAATCATGAGAAATAAGAGTATGATAATGTAGCTTGAAAGCTAAAAAATTTTAAATTTGTTAAAGACTGCAAGTTGATCCAAAACTCTAGTACTTGGATGTCCATGCTTGGTATGAAAAGAAAGATATTCCAAAGAAG
This sequence comes from Acacia acuminata, assembly GCA_019022655.1. Lineage (NCBI taxonomy): Eukaryota > Viridiplantae > Streptophyta > Magnoliopsida > Fabales > Fabaceae > Acacia > Acacia acuminata. The sequence goes on from JAFJYI010000045.1 coordinate 2,375,556, forward strand.
TTAAACCCCCAATGTCTAGAAATTCTTGTCCAATGACATGTAGTTCCAAGACTTTTAATCTCTTCATGTATTTAATATCTTTCAACTGACGTTGTATCTCTTTCAATAAAACTAATGTCGTGACATTTGTAGGATCTATACTTTTTTGTGATTCCCAATCATTTGTGATCGAAATCGTCTTCACAAGTTCCACATTACCATGATCTTTTGGTAATAACCACAATGCCATGTCATGAATCATATCATGCATTTTAACTATACGAGATACAAAAAAAAAATCATCTTCAATGCTTTCTAGCAAGCAAGAAAGCTTCAAATTTTCAATAACAGACTCACCATGCCCATGTATATCTTGAACACTCATTGTCATATCTTTACAAAGAAATTTCTCCCACATCCATTTATCGATGAGATCGGAAACTCAAATCTCATAATCTTCAGGGTATAATGCACAATACAAGAAACATCATTTTTGTACCGCATCCAATCTGTCATAGCTATATTTGAGGATCGAGAATACTTTTGTCTCCAAATCCAATGCAGTCCATAAGAGCTTGTTAGGTTCTTCATCAAATCTTCCCAAACCTCCACACTCACTCCGGCCATGCTACTTGCTAGTACAATCAATGCAAGGGGTAGCCCTTTACATTCCTTTGCCATCTTTTTTGCTAGCATTGGAATGTTTGGGTGTGAGTATAGAGTTTTTTCACCAACTTTCATACGAAACAACTCAAGTGCTTCTTTCTCTATTAGAATTTTGACTTTGAATTTTTTTTGAACTTGCATTTTTGCGTACACATTTTCTAGTCGTGTTGTGAATAACACTTTAGAATGAAAAATAGTATCCTTTGGATGCAGTACTCCCACTAATTTCAAGTCCTACTGATCCCATATGTCGTCCAATAATAAGACAAATTTATTTTCTTTAAGGACTTCATATATCTTTGCTGCTTTTTGATCTTGATCACTGCATTCAGTCCAAATATTATCCTTGATCCTTATGGTTGATACTTCCTGTGTTAAGTATAAATTTTTTATTTTTTTTTTATTTTGTATGGAGCATTTTATACTAAACATACTTTCCAATCAAATCGTCGCTAATTAGTGACGGAAATTAAATCCGTCGCAAAATTCAAAATTTGCAACGAATTTTTTGTTTTCTCATGCGATAGCTTGCGACGAGGTTTTTTGCGACGGACGAAATCCGTCACAAATTCCGTCGCTAACTCTTTTTAGCGACGGATTTTTTTTCCGTCGCTAAAACTGATTTTTTTATTATTTTTTTTTTTGTAGTGGTTAAGGTTTCATTCCCCCAAAACCAAACAACAAAGCGTGCAAGTTAGAGCGATTTCTTTTTCTGTAAAAAACTGTATACATTGCATAATCAACAGAGCTTACCTCTTTGTTCCAAGATATTACGATCAGTTGGCTAGCTACGCATCAGTTGATCCTTTTTATAAAAGGATTTTAAACAATGATGGATTGATATTTTGTTTTGGAATAAAATGGAGGTATCTTGTTCTTGCTTCAACTTTAGTTTACGTTTTCTTTTGGTTAGGCGTTGATTCTTAATTGATCTGCTTTTGCTTTCTATTCTGTATTCTCAATTCTTTTTGTTCTTAATTGATCTGCATTGGTTCTCCATGGATGTCATGTCAACCCAAGTTGCCTTCTATTGTTTATTTATATTAAAAAGCAAAAATAATAAAAAGATGTTAAGCTTTCAGTTAGAGCAATTTCTTTTTCTGAAAAAGCAAATCCATTCCACTGCATAATCTTTAGAGCTTTTAGTTCCAAGAGATCGCCATTTATATATGCTCAGTTGGCTAGCGACACATTTTATACAATTTACTATGGGATTTTAAACAATGATGGATGACCTTTTCTTTCAGGAAAAAAATGGAAGTATCTTGTTCTTGCTTCAACTGTAATTTTTTCTTTTGTAAAGGCGTTGATTTTTAATTGATTTGCTTTTGCTTTCTATATTTTATCCATAATTATGTTAGCGAACATTTTAGGTATTATCATTATATGAGTGTGAAGATCTTGTAAGACCATATATGTTGACAATCTAGGAAGCGTCAGAATCAAAAGCAGAAGACACAAAAGAAAGGAAAAAGATAAAACCGAGAAATGAGAAATGAAGGAAAGAATAAAGATAGAGAGAATACGAATGTAACAAGCAGCCTTTTGATACTGGAGAGCTTTGTTTTAATTAATATATTTATCACCTTTATCAAACTGGCTTTAACTTTGGACAAATATATCCAGAGGAGTATAGTGATGGCATCCACCATTCTCATTATATTGCAGGGAAGCACAGTGCAGTGCTATATAATTTTATATTAATCTTCTCCTACTTATCCTTAATATGTAATGCCAAATCTATCTAATTTACAAAAATCAATTAAAAAAAAAAGTGTTCAACCAATCTTGAGTTTGGCGATTTTGGAATATAATCAAGTGGTAATCAAATCGAAATTTCAAATTGTAAAATAATTTAACTTCATAAATTTATTAAAAATAGAATAGGAAAATAATTAAATTCAAAACTCATATACTTTTGTTTTCATTCATCAACTTGTCTTATTTAAATATAAGTAACTTGTACTTTTTTAATTCAAATAAGCTCTTCAAAACTCAAATACACTTCAAGAAATGGAAACACAAAAAATATAAGAAAGTTATGGGCCTGTTTAATGGTTACGAAACAAGAAAAAAGTCTAATGGCAGTGAAATCATGATTTTTTGTGTGTTTAGCATAGCTTCATATTGTGATAGACTTTGGTCAAAAAAGGAACTTCTTGGATTGTGCCCATCACAGTGGCTTTTTCACTTTAGCTAGAAAAAGGATCAACTACCTCCCCCTCCTCCCCCCCCCAAAAAAAAAAAACCCACACACCACAGTGGTGCAAGGCAAAATAATCATGGGCAAAACATGAGAAGGGAATATATTTTACTTTGCAAATTCTTTTTTGTAAGGCAAAATAATTTTGGGCAAGGGAATATTTTTTGCATTGCAATTTTTTTTTTTTGTAAGGCAAAATAATTCTGGGCAAGGGATTATTTCTTACTTAGCAAATGTTATTTTTAAGACAAAATAATTATGTGCAAGGGAATATTTTTTACATTGCAAATGTTTTTTTTTTTTGTAGTATTCAATAAGATTCATGTCATTTTCTCGTTATTTTCCATCTCAACTAAATTTTCAAACACTATACTAAACAAGAGCCTATCGAAAAAAAAAGTCACTTCTACCACCGCTATTCAGGACAAAAATTACATATACAATCGACTTTAAAGGGGGAAAAAACATTTAGAAAAGCTTAGTAGGAAAAAAGTCACTTCTACGCTACTATCCCATACAAGCCCTATATCAAGCACATATGCTTCATGCCAATCATGCTCATGATTTGATTGATAATGATTAAGGATAGTAGTTAAATTAGTTAATTATATTTATTTTCCTAAAATGTCCTTATTTAAAATTTAAAATGGCATCAAGTTATTTTGATTCTTTATTCTTTGTTAGACCTCTCTTACCTCACACATTACTTCTCGGAGCTCTCACATAGTCCGGCGTCATCGATCTCCCTCAACGGTTGTCGGTCTACTTTTGGAGATTGGAAGTGTAATTTAATAGTTATGTCATTATTAAATATGACAAAAATTGCTCAAAATTATTTTTTAAAAAATAAAAAATAGTAGAATTGAGGTGTATGTGGTATTAGCAACTTGCAAGAATATCTCACTTTATAGAATATATAGGTGCATTATTGAATTATTATTGAAAAAGTATCAATAGAGGTATTTTGGAAAGAAATTGACAAAAATTAGAACTTTATCCTATAATTAGGATTAAAGTCAACTTCTAAATATTATCCTATAATTAGGACTAGAGGCAGTATATCACATCCTTCACATTAAAAAAGGCAATTAGAGACATTGATATGATATTCATGATAAAAAAAAATGGGTGTAGTATCAATTTTGCCCCTAAAGTACACGCCCAGAAACAATTTTACCCTGAAAGTTTTTTTGGGAGCAATGTTGCCCTGGAAGTCTCAAAATGTAACAATGTTGCCCTTCCGTTAATAGCCCTAATAGTCAACTAACGTTTGACTATTATGGTTGTTAATAGAGGGGCAACATTGCCACGCTTTTAGACTTCCGAGGCAACATTGCTCCTAAAAAAAACTTCCGGGGAAAAATTGCTCCTAGCCGTGTACTTCGGGGGGGAAATGCTACTTAACCCTTTTTTATATTTAATATTTAATTTTACAAGTATGAATCGCTAATGAAAATGCAACTCTAACTATTTTCTTATGATAAGATGAGACTTTTCATTTTATCTAACTTGCTTATGGCTAAGGGTGTATATACATGAGATAAGCATATATTGGTATATAGATATCTTATAGGTATATATTCCCTTCTGTCTTTTTTATAAGCAATTTTCTTCCTAACTACGCTAAACGAACTGGCAATTAAAATTGGTTATAAAGAATAACTGTGTCAAAAATGACATGTCTTTTCTAAATATGTCTCTATTTATGAAAAGAGTATGTGAGAGAGAATAAATAAAAATATGAGAGAGAATGAATAATGCATGATTAAATGAAAGATAATTAAAAATATATGATATCATAAATAAGGTTTAAACATTTTTTTAAATTTAAGTATCAATTTTGCCCTTGAAGTACACAATCGGGAGCAATTTTGCCCTAATGGTAGACCGTTAGGGTTGTTATGTAGGGGCAACATTACCGTTAGGGCTGTTAACGAAGGGGCAACATTGCTACATTTTGAGACTTCCGGGGCAACATTGCTTCCAAAAAACTTCTGGGCAACATTGCTACATTTTGAGACTTCCGAGGTAACATTGCTCAAAAAAAAAAAAAAAATTTAAGACAAAATTTCTCCGGGCGTATACTTTAAGGATAAAATTGATACTTAACCCTAAAAATTCTATAAAATGGTAGTCTAATCCACTCCACTGACATTAAAGACACTGATACGATATTTAATGATCAGTTGGCTCGCTACTCATCAGTTGATCCTTTTTATAATAGGATTTTAAACAATGATGGATTGATATTTTGTTTTGGAATAAAATGGAGTTATCTTGTTCTCGCTTCAACTTTAGTTTAAGTTTTCTTTTGGGTAGGCATTGATTCTTAATTGATCTGCTTTTGGTTTCTAATCTTTATTCTCAATTTTGTTTTTGTTCTTAATTGATCTGCTTTTGGTTTCTAATCTTTATTCTCAATTTTGTTTTTGTTCTTAATTGATCTGCATTGATTCTCCATGGATTTTGTAAACAATTGTAATTCAAGAGAAAATATGGAGAAAGAATATGAAATAGATGAAGAAGAATCAATTGTATTAACAACAAAGAGCAATAAGCTCTAACCCATAAGGGTACAACAACCAAGAGCAATAAGCTCATACAATGAGTAACTCATAAGGATTATTTCTAATCAATAAACCCTAATAATAGGGATCTAGGAGGGACTTCCCTCTCTAGGGAGAGAGACCCAAGTTAACCTCTCTCTAACACTTACTTCAATATTGTTAAGACCCTCTATTTATAGACTAGGCCCTAACCAATTCACTAACCACTCAACTAACCACCTAATACCTCTAACAGATTTCAACTAATGCAAGTTTCCTTCTATTATTTATTTATATTAAAAATAATAATAATAAAAAGATTTTAAGCTTTCATTCCTCCAAAATCACACAACAAAGCGTACAAGTTAGAAAGCAATTTCTTTTTCTGAAAAACAAATTCTATATCCACTGCATAATCTTTAGAGCTTTCAGTTCCAAGAGATCACCATTTATATATGCTCAGTTGGCTAGCTGCACATTTTATTCAATTTATTATGGGATTTTAAACAATGATAGGGATGACCACTTGTTTAAAAAAAAAATGGAAGTATCTTGTTCTTGCTTCAACTGTAATTTTTCTTTTGATTAGGCATTGATTTTTAATTGATCTGCTTTTGCTTCTCACATGGGTAACTATATGTTGCACTTTCTAGGGTTAAGAGTTTCAATGGTTTGAAATTATTTATCTTGGATGAGTTCAACAAATGTAGTAATACTACAAAAAATGTAGTTTACAGAGAAGTATTTCAAACCTTGTCACTATAGTGATAGTTACAATGTAGATTTTGAGCTTCCATTGTAGATTGGAAATCATTTGACAATATGATGAAGGGAAATAGTTTGAGATTTACATAATATTATGTTTGTGGTGTTTAATCCCTTTGAGAATAAAACATATCCGTGCATCGAACGGGTCCAAAGTCTTGTTTTATCCATAATTGATGTTAGTGAATAAGTTAGCTATGAGCGTGAAGATCTTGGGAGATTATATATGTTGACAATTTGGGAAGCGTCAGGAATCAAAAGCAGAAGATATGAAATAAAGGAAAAGATAAAACCGAGAAATGAATGAAAGAATAAAGATAGAGAGAACACGAAATCCAACAAACGACCTTTTGATGCTAGAGAGCTTTGTTTTAATTAATATATTTATCACCTTTATCAAACTGGCTTTAACTTTAGACAAAATATAGGAGTATGGTGACGGCATCCACCATTCTCATTATATTGCAGGGAAGCACAGTGCTATGTAATTTTATATTCATCTTCCCCTACTTATCCTTAATATGTACTGCCAAATCTATCTAATTTACAAAAATCAATAAAAAGAAAATTGGTCCACCAATCTTGACTTTGGCCATTTTGGAATGTAATCAAGTGGTAATCAAATCGAAATTTCAAATTGTAAAATAAATTTGTTAAAAATAGAATAGGAAACTAATTAAATTCAAAACTTAAATACTTTTGTTTTCATTCATAAACTTTTCTTCCTTTTTTTTTTTTTTTTTTTTTTTTTTTGGTCGAAATCAACTTTTCTTATTTAAATATAAGTAACTTCTACTTTTTTTATCCAACTAAGCTCTTAAAACTCAAATACACTTCCAAAAATGGAACCACAAAAAATATAACAAAGTTATATATCAGGCACATATGCTTCATGCAATCATGCTAGTCTTAAAACATGGATTTATTTTCATTTTCTGCACTAAAATTTATCATTGCATATTGCTCGCTTATCGTAGAACTTTTCTATAATTACATTTCATTTTAAGACCTTGCAATGATTTATATGAGATTCATATTTATAGTTCTCATGAGTAAAGCGATGTTAGAGACGTAAACTAGTTGTTGCTCAAATAAATTATTATGGCACAGGAGACTATCAACATTGGATAGTACAAGAGACCAATGGACGACTAATGGATAATAGACTGATATAATAGCCTTAGATAATAATGTGAAAGCTTAGGGTGATATCTCTTGAAGTAACCAATAATTTTTAATGATTAATAAGACGATTAGGGAATATTTTATTTTAATGTTGATTGGCTGTCATCTTTTATCATTAATATTATTTGCATTTAATTTATGTTTCTAGAATGTATTGCTACCGGTTCTCATATTTCATGAACTAACATAGCTTTAATAAAACTAACTATCTCATAAAGAACTACACCTTTTAGTACTGAGAGTTTTCTTGAACTAACATTTCCTTCCACCAGATAGTGATCATCCCGTCTTTTGGTTTTGCAACCTTCCAAAAGTGCCTTTAAGTATTATAAAGATGTGACCTTAGTTTGGTGAATTTTAGTATTGCAACTCCCAACTTACATGTATTTTATAAAACATAGCTTAATTGATAAGGACATGATATGTTCAAGAGACACGTTTCTTTAATATATATATATATATATATATATATATCCCAACTCATCATACTCCACATCTTGTGGGGATTGTGCTTTTATAAAATGCTTAGAATTTTATAATCTCTCACATAGTTCTTTCACATTTCTTGCCAATAATTCTATCACTCTTGTATAGAGAGTGAAAATGAAGATTAAAAAAGATGGAGAGTGCTTAGAAGCAAAACATATAGAGCCTCGTGTTGGCATACACCACAGTAAAATCAAGTGGAAGCTCATTAAAGCAAAACTTCTGGCTGGAAAGTAACATCCAAAAAAAATGTAAAAAAAAATGTACAATAAGATTGATTTTACAATTTTTTTTTTTTCCTTTGATGATTTCTTGGATTTCCCATTAACAATTTAAATACATTTCTACAATTGATCAAATTGATTGCGCCACATGCGAATGTTTTGTGGACATTTTTGCATAGTAAATGCCTCGTTTGAGGTACGAGAAGAGTTTTTAACAATGTCCTTAAACCCGCACCAAAAACCGGTGAACCGGCCAATAAATAGGTGCGGTCCGGCATCAACCCGGTTCGGTACCTTTTAAAAAAATAAAATAAAATAAAAATCAGCTTCTAAAAATTTATTTATAATTTCATATTAATTACCCTAAAATTTTCAATTTCTCATCAGTTTGGCCCCGGTTTTAACTGGGTCCGATCCACTGATCCATGACTCAAGTATCTGGTCGGTCTGGATTTCATAACCTTAGTTTTAAAAGGATAAATGAAAAAGGAGGTGGAAGTGGAGAAGAAAGTGAAGTGGAAATGGCTGCACTGAATTTTATTCCTGCGTAAATGAATTTGTAGTCTGGTGATATAGAAACTCATGTGAATAACATGTGGTCGATAAATCCTATTTATAACCACTTGTCGTTAATAACTGCCCCTGTAAATAAAGGGGAAAAAATCTATGTCTATAATTCACTAGCCCAATCGTAATTCTAACATATCCTCACCTTCCCAGCTATTTTTGGAAAATAATCATCAAGCTAGTATTGCCTATTCGTTGATAAAGATAAATAAAAGATTCATTTTCATTCAATAAAGCCTAAATAATTCAAATAAAAGCATATATGTAATGCCAAATAATTGTCATATATATGTAGACGATCCGGGAAGCGTTAGAATCAAAAGCAGAAGACACGAAAGAAAGGAAAAAGAAAAAACCGATAAAATAAAGGAAAGAATAAAGATAGAGAGAACACAAATCCAAGCAAACTTTTAATACTGGAGAGCTTTGTTTGTTTGTTTGTTTGTTTTTTTTTTGATACATTGGAGAGCTTTGTCTTAATTAATATATTTATCACCTTTATCAAACTGGCTTTAACTTTAGACAATTATATCCAGAGGAGTATGGTGATGGCATCCACCATTCTCATTATATTGCAAGGAAGCACAATGCTATGTAATTTTATATTTATCTTCCCCCTACTTATCCTTAATATGTAATGCCAAATCTATCTAATTTACAAAAATCAATAAAAAAGATTGTTCCACCAATATTGAGTTTGGCGATTTTGGAATACAATTAGGTGGTAATCAAATCGAACTTTCAAATTGTAAAAGATTCATTTTCATTCAATAAAGCCTAAATAATTCAAATTCATTTTTTATTTTATTGCTTCATTATATTTAGAGCAACAAAAGTTATCAATTTTTTTAAAAAAATTTAAATTACTCAAATTAAACTTCAACTGTATAGATTGTCTAAAGTAAGAAGATACCCCCTAGCCTTTAGGATGAATAGTAAATCCAAATGACTTACCACACTTCTCGGTGTCTAAGAAAGCCAGGCCATTTTCCTAAAAATACTTGGGAAAATTACTCACAGTCCCAAGGAAGACACATATTTACGGTTAGGTCCCATGAAATGACATAATTACACGAAGTCCCTAGGGACTTCGTAATTATTTCGAGAAAAGGTCAAATTACCATTTTGGACAATCAGCAAAAATGGCACAAAGTTGAATCTCGCCTACTCTCTCTCGCTCTCGCACAATCTCTCTCGCTCCGCCGTTTCGGAACCAAGCCGTATTCTCTCGCTCTCGCCAAGTTTCTGGAAGCAAGCCCTACTCTCTCTCGCTCTCACCGTTTCGGGAAGGCTCGAAGCTTCGTTTTCGCGTTTACGGAACCAAGCCCTACTCTCTCTTGTCTTTCTTGTCGATTTTGTAATCGTGCCATCGATCTCTTTACTCGTAGGTATGTTTTATGTTTTCTATTTTTTAAAATTATTATCTTTTTATTTTGTTGATTTGCTAATCGTTGCACAAATCCTGTTCGATTTTACCTAGATCTTTTTGTCTCTTAATTTTTCTTGCAAATTCAGACTCTTTCGGTTATGGGTTCCCTTGTTCTTTGAAACTTTCTCTTAATTGTTCTATCGTAACAGCCCAATAAATTACCTTATCGAAATGCAAGGATATTTTCTTGTAATCTTGATGTTTTCGTGAGTATTGTGACTTCTTTCTTCAATCCAATTGTTCTTGTTGGTTTATTTTTCCTCTCTCTCTCTCTCTCCTCTTAAAGTTTCCCTTTACTTATCAGTCTGAAATTTTTACATCTACTCAATTCTACCTCAACCCAAAGAAACTTGTGACCAGACTCTACTATTTGTGAGTGTAGATTGAAGTTGCATATTTCTTTTTGTTGTTGTCTGCGTGGTATGCTACTGGACATCTAAGAAAATAACAATTAGATTGTGTTGGTTAGGCAAATGTAAAGAGCATAAATTTTCAAGATACAACCTTTTGATCCCGAATGTAGGATGGTGAGTTTTCTTTGTTGAACCAAATACCCCAACCGAAATAGCATCTTCAACGTACCCAATAGCCGTGAGGTATGACACAGCCTCTCTCTCATTTTTCAGGTTAATTATTGAATGCTAAAACTTTCATATATGTGAACAAAAAGACTACTGTATTTCACCTTTTTGGCTCTAGTGTCTCTGAGAATCATACATGTGTCTGTTTCGTACGACAGAGAGATATTCTTATATATTTTTATCTTATTTTTTGAATATCTAACTGACTATTAAGAAGAGATAATGTTAATAATACATGTGTCTGTGTCACAAAACTTGTTTCTGAATTCTCATTCTCTTTCACTTCCTTTGATTCTGATTCTTTTGGAAGAATAACCTTGGCATGTTTGCTTGATTTATCTATGGTTTCAACTTCTACTTCCTTTATCTGCTCTTCTTCCTCGGTTTCTGCCTTGTGGTGTTTCATTGTCGGTGAAAAGGAAACAAGAATATGGCGACAGATCAAGAGGTCAAGCCAAAGGTGTCCGGTACAAATTGTTCATTAAAGCATATTACAAGCAAAAAGAAGAAGAAGAATGAAGAGATGGTACCGTTGGGAGAGGAGGCTCGGTCAGTAAAACAAGCATGGAATGCATTAAGGGAAGATGAAAAGGAAAGATATAGGAAAAGAGCCCGAAATTAAGTATGAGGCAAGGGAAAAAATATGTTGTTCCTTTCATGACCCGTTGTGCCCCAAATCAATTCATGAAAGCGTACAATTTATAAAAGATACACCCGATATGATGGAGAGGTTAGAGAAGATAGGATTCCATAAGTTGGTCGATATATGTTGTGCACAAATCCCTCGGCATTTATGTGGTCGGTTTATGGACTCTTTTGACCCTCCAACCAAGAATGTCTCCATTCGAGGGAAGTCACTCCATGTAGGCCCTGAGGATGTGAAACAAATTATGGGGTTACCATGTCATGGCAGGAAGATTGAAATAAATACGAACAACCGAGATAAATCATTTAAGGAACTAAAGAGAATGTATGGCTCAATCCTATACAAGACGATAGGCAGCTGGCTAGTTGAAAGGAAGAAGGGTATGGATTTTGAAACCCTTTTTGTGATTTATGCTTTGGAACGCTCTTGTGTCCTAGTGCGGCCATTAAAGTCGGTGACGCTTTAAAGGTGATTGTGGCAACAAAAGCAGCTTTTACGGAGTATGATTGGTGCACCTTCATTCTTGATGAACTTTGTAATTCGATTGGAGTGTACAAGAAAAATTAAGGAAAGGGATAGTGGCTGCTCCAATAAATATAGGAGGTTGTATGTATTTTCTTATGGTAAGTGCAGCTGTTTTTTCATCATTTTCATGTTACTTAACTAGTCATTGTATTATGCATTTTAAATTGTTGTAGTACAAGTTGTCATTAGTCAGGTAATATGTTCTTATTGTAATCTGGGGATAATTATCTATCTAAATACTATATTTTAGCAAATAATACCTATTTGGAAATAGGTGAATATGTGGTTTTAGAACCTTGTAGGATACTTATTCTATTGTCTAGGGAAATTTCTAATGAAATTAGAGGGATTAAAGTGTCAAAATCCCTAAATGCAATTATGGGCCATGAAATGCCCTGAAAATATTATGATAAATCCCAAGAGGCAATAAAATATTTATTGAAAATTAGAAAGTATGTTGTCTCTAATTTTAGGAATTTTTGGGATTATTTCCCTTGAGAAATAATGAGGCAAAATTAAATATAATTTTGGGAGCATAAGTTGCCCCATAATTTTTAATATGATATGTGGGACATAAAATCTCAATGTCAATGAAATAGTTGTGAGAAAATAATTAATCCAATTAAAGAAAATTGCCAACAATTAGTAGATAATTAAATCTACATTAATTGAATTAAATTCATAAACTTTCATAATTAAATTGATAAGATGTGATTATGATTAATATTGTAACCAATCAAATAAGCCTAATAATATTTAAGAACACCTTGTTGGAAATAATTAGCCAAAGGTTTAAATTAATTACTTAAGTTAAAGCCTAAATTCAAGTGGTAATTCATGAACCAATAAGAGCTAAAGTTGTGGATGGTGTGAGGCCATGAAGACAACATCAAGAGTGCATGGAGAGTGGAGGGCCACGTTTTTGGTGTCTTGAGCAAGAGAGGAATTCTGAAAAATATTTGCCTAGTTAAGCACATGTTACAAAATTAAAGTCAAATAGCCTTGTTGGCACAATGAGAGTCAAGTATTCTATCTCAAGTAAATCAATAATTAGTCTTAATCCTTGTATAATTAAATTGACTAATGATAAATCAAATATTCTTAAATCTTCATAAAATTAATTGGATCAATGGGAGATTTAAAACATAGATTATTTGTAAGAATTAATCTTGAACAAACACATATATCAAAGCTTGGGTTAAATATCACCTTGATTTTTAACCAACTTACATATTTAATTTCAAGAAGATAAGGGGCAATTAGAGATATCTAATGAAGGCCATGATTTTAAAAATTATGAACTAAATGAGACTTGGATAAATTTTATGATTTACACCTAAATGTCTCTTATTTAGTTAGCAAACCAACTATCCCATTTGCATCTAGTTCCAAAGCCTAGTTAAGAGCCAACTAGTCTTATAAAAATCTAGATATTCTTCTAAATCACACATGGTGAGAAATTGAGCCAACAATGCAAGGTCAAAGGGAGTAAAATGTGATGATTCATCCTCCCTTCTAGCCATAAATTTCAGCTCACACATAAGGAGGAGGAGAGGCCACATGTTTGTCTTTTTGTGTGGTGTGTGTGTGTACAAGAGGGAAGAGTGGGCTTGGTGAAGAGGTAGGAATTTTCCTATAAATAGAGGCATCACCCCTCTTCATTCTTCACACCAAACTCAACCAAATAGGTGAGTTTTAGAGAAGCAAGATTAGAGAGAAAATCATAGTGAGTGAGAGTCTTGAAGAAAGGAGGAGCAAAGTTCTTGGTAAGTCTTCTAGCTTTAGCTTTCAAGTTCTTAGCTATTTTGTTATTTTGATCTTTAGATCTTCCAATATAGTTTTGATTTAATGTTTTTGAGATTAAATATTCCTTTATTTCGAAAATATGATAGAGAATATGATAGAGAAAAATTCTTGGAAGTTGAAGATCAAAGTAGCGACATTTTTCGGTGAAATTTCTAGGCAAACAGTGAAAGAAATGCTAATATTTTATGTTGAAAATGAAGGCCATAAATCACGAAACTTTCCAGAAATAAATTAGATATGTAGGAGTTTCCGAATATATATAATATGTAGCGTTTTGATTCCTGTACAAAGAAATACAATCAGTTGAAGTTAGGCCATTTTTCTGGACGAAATTCTGGGCAACGTTGTGAAAAATGAAAACTGGGAATTTTTCATAAATTCTGGGTATATACAAGTATTTTTAATTGAAAATAGAAATCCTAAGGATTCCGGGGAATTTTACGGATCCTCGTTTCGATTTTTGTAGATTTAATTATGATTTTGCGAAGTTGACCAGGAAATCTGCCCAGAAAATTCAGTATTGCGTTTTTAAATAAATGCAAGGGCAAAATTGTAAATAACAAATCCACCAAGGGTAGAGAGGTAAATAGAGGTGGAAATATCTCTTAGGATATTATTCTAAGTGATATGGTGATATGTTAGGATATCCGGGAAGTCTGGGGTCAGATCAAAGAGTCGGACATATTGCTAACTACACGGTGAAAGGTACGTTCGCGTACTGTAACACTAACTCTGATGCTTATTGTATGCTTATATGTGATAGACTATTTCATAGAGTCATGGACGGGACTTGGTCTTGGGTCATGCAATCGTGTCTAAAACTATGTCTTAGTTCACTTGTTTATACATTCAGCTTTATTTATACGGGTTACGGTCTTGGTAATGCCGTTGAGTTTTCCTAGCGGCGAGGACACGAGGAGTCTGTCGTGGCACTTGGTTAGTGCAAACATGGTTGATCGTGCATGTCTTTGTGTGCTATGTCTTGTTGTTGTGATTGACATTACATCTGCTGTGTGCTTATGTATTGTTGTAACCTTACATCTGTGTGCTATGTATTGGTTAATCTTTGTAATGTTATGAATATCTGTCATACATATTTTGTCACACATAAGCATGAGGTTAATCAGATTACCGAGGTTCAATGGGCATTGAACCTCGGTTCTTAACATAGCGTCGGGTCGGGAGGACTAAGGATCGAGGAGAAAGGCAAGCGGCACGCATAGGGACTCGCCTGAAGACTTTCTTTTGTTATTTACTTTGAAAACACTCGGTATAACATACCGCTACTGTAATCAGCCAGACTTACGGCATTTTGAATATAAATATCAGTTACTCAATCGCTCCGATGCTCTACTCTGATGAAAAAAAAAATATACTGCTTTTGAAAATGGGATGTTACACTTATTGACTTGCTATGCAGATTTATTGCTTGCAACATTTTCCATTGGGCCCCGTACAAGCCCCCACAGTCGAGGATGCCATCATATTTTGGGATGACAATAAGGTGAAGACCAGAGTGCAGACAGAGAGGGAAAGCAACAAAGGGCTGCTCCTACCTTACGGTGATGGAGTTGGCCAGTCATCTATGCAAGTACAGCCAGAACCAATCTTCAGTCACCCGATAAGTGTGCGATCTCGAAGTTAAGTCCAAAATGGGTACAAATATATCATTAATTTACAAATTCTTCATACCTTTCAGGAAATAAAGAGAACATATGATCGAGTGATGTCTAGGGTGAGGTCCATATTGCAAGAAGAGCTGGGTTCCCTTCAAGCAAGGCTCCTCGGGGCGGGAAATTGATGAAGATGATGGCAATGATGAGGGCCAACATGAAGGTGAAAGTGAAGATGAAGAGCCTTGTTCAAAAGATGAAGAGGATGGGGGGACACGAGAAGAAGACGAGGGGGGAGACACGAAAAAGAAGATGACGACATTCGGTCAACTAATGACGATGAAGGGTATAAAAGTGAAGGTGGTAGCTCACAAAAAGGAGAGGAATGTGAGGACACCAATTACTCAAATGAAGATCAAGTGAATGTCGAGGAAGAATTTCATAACTTGAGGAAATCTTCAAGGCTAAAGAAACCTGCTATTGGGTCCCCATGAGTGGTCACAAGTATAGGTGAAAAGAGAGCAAAGATTGGCGACGAAAAGGAAGCTTTGTATCAATTCTGCACCGCTACATGTACTAAAGAGGAGGAGATGGAGTAAGTGAGCAACACACAATTGTTTTATATTCAATTTAACCATGACAACTAACTTGGTCCATTGTTTGTGTATCAGAGAATTTGTAGAAATGTATCACTATTTCCTCACCCGTAAAGAACTTCATTGTCTACGGGAAAACGCATGGATAAACAACCGGGTCAGTTGCATTTAACATTTCATAGTTCACTTTTTACCTTCATTCTGCTGATTCGTAACATTTTCCTAAATGTGCACAAACGATGTCAATGGTTGCCTAGACATTGGTGGGGGATGAATTGTAGAGGGCGGGCCATGTGAAAAGACACATTTTTTCTGCGGAGTTAATGGAAAAGATGTCTGACAATCCGCAGAGGTGGTCATGGAAAAAACATGAGAAAGAGATCCTCCCAGAACATATTGGATATAACATCGGCGAGAGTTACTTCATCTTTGGTCCTACACTCCACCTGAACCATTGGTTTTGTTACGTTTTAGAGACAAAGACAATGCGCTTCTACGCCCTCGACTCATATGTGGACAGTATAACATATCTAAGGTTACAAAATGAGGCAGAAGAAGCAATGAAAGGGTGTGAATAGACAAAAAAACCAAAGAGAATGACTAAAACGCAACAACAACAATTCAATCAAAAGGAGTGGATGGCCGGTAGATGTGTAAGTATCCCTCCTAAACTATATGCAATGTGTAAAGTTAATCCAATTATCTGGTGTGAAACAACTTGTTTGGTCCCGGAGGGATTGCTTCCTTAAAATTCTTCGAAAAGTTAAACCAACACTATTTGGCAAAGGAAGAGAAATCCCTGACCAAGTTAACTGGGCCAAAGTGCACTTGCAAAGTGATACGTAAGCATTTTCTGTTCATTGTTGAGAATCTGTTTTTTTCAATTGTTTCATTGTACGTGACATTTTTTGTGGATTTTGCATTGCAGGAATTCTTGTGGTGTCCATGTTTTATCATGGTTACAGGGATGGGATGGATCTCTACAAGACAAAGAAGGCTACACTATGACTAATTTGTCTCCGACCAACTACGACGAGATAAAGGTTGAATGCTTATGGTGGCTTGTCACGCATGAGAAAAACATACATAAGCGAAGGTGCTGTCCCAAATGTCAGACAACCAGTAGCCGAAGAAGAAGAAGAAATAGATGTAGTTTTATAGTAAATTAGTTGAATGAATTGGCTAACATATGACCTTATTTTGGCAATGTATATAATTGGAAGTGAATGGACAAACTTTGCTCAGGCTTAGAGCAAATACTAATTTTTGACTAGCCTTAGAGCCAAATGTTGAATATAGCAACAAGAAATGGTTTATGCAGGAATGGTGTTACATTTGTTTGACTTACTGTCACTTTGTGCAAGAAATTTAATTCTTTGATTCTAAATTTGAGTGCTGTTGGTGGTTGTTCATTATTTTGACCTTGGTGAATTCATCAAGTTTTACAACCTGGATTTTGTGATTTATGAGTTATAGAGGTGATTTACAACAAAAAATTATATATTTACAACACACAATACTTGTTTTAACAAGAACTTTTTAGAACATGGATTTTGTGATATCTGAGTTGCAGAGTCGATTCACAACAAAACATTATATATTTACAACACACAATACTTGTTTTAACAACAAGTTTTTTCAACATGGATTTTTTCAAATCGAGTTCCGAGGCAATTCACAACAAAACATTATATTTTACAACACACAATACTTGTTTTAACAAGTTTTTTCAACATGGATTTTTTCAAATCTGAGTTCCAGAGGCGATTCACAACAAAACATTATATATTTACAACACACAATACTTGTTTTAACAACAAGTTTTTTCAACGTGGCTTTTTTCAAATTTGAGTTCCAGAGGCGATTCACAACAAAACATTATATATTTACAACACACAATACTTGTTTTAACAACAAGTTTTTTCAACATGGATTTTTTCAAATCGAGTTCCGGAGGCGATTCACAACAAAACATTCTATATTTACAACACAGAATACTTGTTTTAACAACAACTTCCGCGAATTTTGACAGCTGACTAAGGCTAGTTGAAGAAGCAAATATCATTTCAAAATATTAAGTTGTATGAGTAAGTGGGTATTTACACCTACTCATTGAACTTAATATCACCATATAGTTTCACATCCATGTGTAAGTTGTAATTACAAGTTCTTGTCCACCCACAAAAAATACTAAAAGGTGTTACAAGAAGTCACTACTACAAGGTGTGTATAGACAAAATGACTAAGCAATTAACAATCAAAAGCATGTACATGGTGTTCTTGAAGGTGGAATATCACCTAGAGGGGGGTGAATAGGTGATCTCAAAAATTCTTTTGACGTATGATGGATAAACGATGAAAGCAGTAAGAAGGGAAAAGAGAAATGACATAGAGGAATTATCGGTTCGGTCCAACTCTTGACCTACGTCCGTACCCGACACACTGGGATTTTCACTATCTCACAAATACAATTACACACTCGCAACTCGAATGATCCTTTCTCACTAGGACTCACTCCCCCTTACAAGTTGTAATCGTATACCCACACTCAATATACCACTACCTTGAGTTTTGAACAAATGTAAATACAAATGATGAACCTCTCTTATAGAGTAAAGTAATGAATACTGAAGCTCAGAGGTATTCGAAGATATGATCGACTAGAGATTGATCGCTTTGAGCACTTTTCTTTGTGTATGCGCGATTCGTACCGATGAATTCAGTCCTTCGTGTATTTATAGTAGTTGGAGAGAAAGAGCCGTTTGTAGGATCTGAATTTGTTTGTTTGAATATGACCGTTGTTAGCAATCAATCATTCGCGCCAATCTCGCCTCAATTTGGATTTAATGACTTGATTCTGCTTGTCTCTGTTCCTCAAAGTTTCCTGATTGAAGATCTAACCGTTGCTGATTTATCAACTCGAGGCAAAACGACTCGCATTCTTGAAACTCTCGGGTTGTCATTTAACTCGAGGCACACACTTCTGACTCGAGGTAAAAACTGCTCTCCATTGTCCAAACTCTCGGGAAGGCCATTTGACTCGAGATACACTCTTTTAACTCGAGGTAAAATGCTCTCTCAAAGTGTGATATAGAAGGAAAAACCGAAGATATGCTGATATGTTTCCAGAATCATGTGTGTCAATTTTCGAGGGCCATATCTCCCTGATCTGAACTCCGTTTTGGTTGATTCAAATTGTTATGGAAATATCTGTGTGTCTACTTTCCAATGGCACCGATTTTAGCTCAATTGGATTTGTATTTTGTGAGATACACCCAAAACATTGAAGCTTGGTTCTGACTGTGACGGTGATGTTTGTGTCAACTTGTAAAAATCATATCTCTCTCATATGAGCTCATTTGGACTTATATTATATATCAAAATGACTTCTTGGATGTCTAGTTTCATATGCCACTGGTTTCGTATCAATCCGATACCTGGTTTGAGAGATATCACCAAATTACCAAAGGTCGCCCGAGCTGAACGTGGAACAGAGTGCACCGAGTTGCTGAAAGTGCACTTTAACTCGAGGTAGTAAGTGACTGACTCGAGGTAATCATCCCAAACAGTGAAAACTCGAGGCAAACATGTCTTGACTCGAGGTAAACATCTCAGAGACCAAAAACTCGAGGCAAATAGGTCCTGACTCGAGGTAAAATGTGCCTGGGAGCGAAAATCACCTGGAAATCACCCAGACTCGAGGTGGGGATGTTCTTGACTCGAGGTAACTCATTCCAAAAGACCAAAACACTGTAGCAAACCATTCTAACTTGAGTCTAAACATCCTGGCTCGAGTTAGCTCAATGAAATTGCTTATTTTCACTCCGATTTGAGCCGTTACAACTTCCATATCATCGTGGGGACTTCTAGAATGAATCTAGGAACTTGTATGATGATTTTCTCATTCTATAGAGCAAGTTTTTCCTTCTTCAATCTCTCATCTTGATTAATCTCCATAATTCATCTTGGACTAATCTACATCAAAAATATTGTAGTTAGTCAATATACAAGATAAGTATGATATACAATCTTTTTTTGCTCTTAATGGCATCTATATGAGACATCATCAAAACTAATCATAACCAACATTCTCCCCTTTTTGATGATGGAAAATACATTAAGAAAAATATGTATGAATATGAAAATATATTAGATCACATATTTTTCTTGCCATTCTCTCCCCTTATTTGACATTAGCAAAAAGATTGAGGTAAAGAAGAAATACAGATGGAGAGGCAAGTATGAAAACAATTTTGAAGGAATTGGAAGAGATTAGAAAAGATAGAGATTAGAAATGCTCATGTAGATTCTGCAGATGATGAATGACTGATGAAGTTCATTCGCTTGTTGTATGCAATTTGGTTGAATCTCCATGGCTTAGTAGAGCTGTTCTCAGCTTCAATGTGATTAAGCATCAAAACTGCTTCACTTAATGTAAAGGTTTCTCCTTGTAGAGCATTAAGGAAAGTTTTTGCACGGGCAAAATCTCCTGTTGAGTTTTTATCAGTTCATTTTCAACAATCTGATATCCTGCAAAACAAAGTTCTAGATACTCCGATGCTTAAGTTAGTAATTATTCATCATCAAAACTCGTAATTAGATAATATTTTTACTTACAATTCATTGGGATTGACCATTCCCAATTCCCTTCGAATAAATGTGAATTGTTCTTTTGTCAGCGGTTTGGTGAAAATGTCAGCAAGTTGCAAGTGGGTAGGAATGAACATCACTTTAACATCTTTCTTTTGCACATGATCTCTGATAAAGTGATGTCTCATATCAATATGTTTGGTTCTTGTATGTTGAACCGGATTTTTCGCCAAGCTTATTGTGCTTGTGTTGTCACAAAGGATTGAAATTTCTTTCGAGATGAACTCCCAAGTCGATAATTGTTGCTTTAGCCAAAGGACTTGAGCACAACAACTAGAGGCGCAACATATTCGGCTTCGAGTAGAGGATACGGCCACAAAGTGGTTTGTTTCTTGCGAACCACGATACGAGTGAGCCTCCGAGAAACTCACATTGTCCACTAGTGCTTTTTCTATCGTTTTATATCCAGCGTGATCGAGTGCGAATATGCGACCAAGAATTCTTGTTGACCTTTTGGAAACCGAGTCCAAGCTCCTTTGTGTCGGCAAGATAACGGAAAATTCTCTTCACATGCTCGCATGTGATTCCTTTGGAGCAGCTTGGAATCTTGCGCACATACCCATACCGAATTGGATGTCGGGTGCCTATGCGGTTAGGTATAGTAATGATCCAATCATTCCTCTATACTTGGTTATGTTGAAGTCTTTGCCTTTTTCTTCATCCGCATCCGAGAGGCGGTTGAACTCATTGGAGTGTCGGCTCCATTGCAATGTTCCATTCCAAACTTCTTGAGCAAATCACGGAGATACTTTGTTTGAGAGATGAAGATACCATCCTTCCGCTGTTTGATTTGCAAACCGAGGAAGTAGTTCAATTCGCCCATCATAGACATCTCGAATTCACCCGCATTTTCTTGGAAAATTCCTCACGGAGAGACTCATTAGTAGAACCAAATATTATGTCGTCCACATATATTTGCACAATTAAGATTTCATTAAGCTTATTAGTTTTAATAAAGAGTGTTGTGTCTGATTTTCCTCCAACAAATTTTTGATCTAAAAGAAATTTACTCAATCACTAATACCAAGCTCTAGGAGCTTGTTTGAGACCATATAGTGCCTTTTTCAATCGGAAAACATGATCAGGATGAAATTCACTTTTAAAACTGGGAGGTTGTTCTACATATACTTCTTCTTGAATAAAACCATTAAGAAAAGCACTTTTAACATCCATTTGATAAAGTTTGAATCCTTTGATACACGCAAAGGCTAAGAGTACTCGTATTGCTTCCAATCCGCCTTTGGAGCATATGTTTCCTCATAATCAATACCTTCTTCCTGATTATAGCCTTTGGCAACCAATCTAGCCTTGTTACGGACTATGATTGTAGATTCATCACGTTTGTTCTTGAATACCCATTTAGTGCCAATGACCGGGTGGTCTTTAGGCCTAGGTACCAAGTCCCAAACTTGATTTCTATCAAATTGATGTAATTCCTCTTGCATTGCTATCACCCAATCATTGTCTGAGAGGGCTTCGTCAATCTTAGAAGGTTCAATCTCAGATATGAAGGCAGAAAATGTAACCTCATTCAAGATGCTTTTTCTAGTTCTTACACCTTGATTTAAATTCCCTATCACTTGATCCAAAGGATGATTCCTAATGAACTTCCAAGCTTTAGGTTGAGATTGATCAAGGTTTTCACAAGAGTTTTGAGAATTGTTTTCAAAAACATTTTCTGGATTTTCAAGAGAGGCGGGAGTAGTTTTTGAAAAGAATTGGTTTTTGTAAGAAGTCTCCTCATCGTCATTCGGGGGCTCATCGATTTCGATTCGAGAGAATACAACATGAATTGATTCTTCAACTACACGAGTACGCTTATTGAAAATTCTATATGCTTTACTCCTATTAGAATAGCCAAGAAATATACCTTCGTCGATTTGGGATCAAATTTTCCCAAATTATCCTTACCATTGTTGTGAACGAAGCATTTGCAGCCAAAGATGTGAAGGTGAGCTAAGTTTGGTTTCCTTCCTTTGTAAAGTTCATATGGAGTTTTGACGAGCTTCTTTCGAAGATAGGCTCGGTTTGAGATATAACTGGCCGTGCTCATTGCATCTACCCAGAAAACTTGTGAAGTATGGTTTTCATTCAACATTGCCCGAGCCATTTCAATGAGCACACGATTCTTTCTTTCAACCACACCATTCTGTTGTGGTGTCCTTGGGGCCGAGAAATTGTGATCAATGCCATGAGCATCACAAAATTTTTCGAAAGCTTGATTCTCGAATTCTCCTCCATGATCTTCGAATGGTGAAATGCAAATACCTTTCTCGTTTTGCACCTTCTTGGCAAATACAACAAACAGATCAAATGTTTCATCCTTAGAGGATAAAAATATAGTCCAAGTGAATCGAGAGAAATCATCGACAATAACTAGAGTGTATAAATTACCACCAAGACTCTTAACTCTAGTCGGTCCGACTAAATCCATGTGAAGTAATTGAAGAGGTCTATTAGACGAAATTTCAAACTTGTTTTTGAAAGATGATTTAGTCTCGTTTACCTTTTTTGACGGGAATCACAAATCATATCATTTTTAAAATGTAGTTTAGGTAATCCAAGAACTAAATCTTTTCTTAACAACTTGTCTAGTTGGAACATATTTACATGAGCCAGACGCTTATGCCATAACCAACTCTCATTCAAGTTGCTAACAAAACAATTTTCAGAATTAACTCTAGGAAGATTTAAGGTATAGCAGTTACCTTCTCTTGATGCTTTGAACAAAGTTTTAAGATTACCTTTGTCAATTGGAAGATCATCCTTGTTCACGATGAGACATTCTTGAATCAAAAATGATCCAGTTGTTCTTGTCTCGCACTTTGGCTTACACTTAAGAGATTTGACATAAACCTTCTACATAATATACATCTTTGATCGGGGTTTTCCTTTTTCACCAATTTCGCCAATTCCGGCTATCTTTCCAAATTGATTACCCCCAAAGGTCACTTTGCCACCATCATTTGCATTCATCGTCATGAACTTAGATTGATCTCCCGTCATGTGTCTGGAGCATCCGCTATCAATATACCACTTACTGGTTTTTGATGCTCTCGGACATACCGTGATTCACAAAAGATCAAGCCTTAGGTACCCATCTTTTCTTGGGTCCTTTCGGGTTAGTTCGAGCTTCATGGAATATATAGGTTCCCTTAGGTACCCATTGATAATTACCAATAGGTTTATCTCTTCTATCTTTCTTATGAAAACAAGATAAAGTATTATGACCCTTACGATTACAATAGTTACAATGAGCAAAGGGATTTGAAAAATGGACCGACTTCTGAAAGTATTTTAAGTAAGATTTTCCACCAATTTTCTTTTTCCCTTTCTTTTTGTCAAAAATAGGATTATATCCTATGCCTGATCGATCATTCGTAAATCTTTGAGCTTTCAAAATAACTCCGAGCATTTCACTGCCTTTAGTGAACTTCTCAAGAGTTTGTGTAAGTTTAATGTTTTTCTTTTCAAGATCAGGACATTTTTCACAAGAAATATTTTCGCAAACCAGAGGAATATTTTTAGCTTGTTGCTCAAGCATTTTGATTTTCTTCCTTGAAGTAATAAGCTCTTTTGCAATTTTTCTAAATTCAGAATGCAGTTCATTATATTCAGAAAGTAGCTCATCATATGTAGGCTCAGAGTTACTTACCTCATCGTCATTTTCAGATTGTTCTTCAGCAACTAGACAAACATTTGCTACTTCTTCGTCCTCGCTTTCTTCATCTGAACTATGTCCCCATATGGCAGATACGTAAGCTTTCTTTTTTGAAGTTATTGAATTTCTTCTTCTTCTTCTCCTTTTCATTATCTTTCAGCTGAGGACATTCTGATTTGTAATGACCTGGCTTTTCACATTCGTAACGGACAACTTGATCTTTATCTTTGAATTCGCGTCTGTTACTTGAGCTTCCTTTCTGGAATCTATTTCTGAAACCTTGATCCCTCTTGTAGAATTTTTTGAATCTTCGAACG